>OY284493.1:42736229-45136229 GCA_958336395.1 Ctenicera cuprea
TCTCTCTCTCTCTCTCTCTCTCTCCCTCCTCCCTCTCTCCCTCCCTCCTGCCCTCCCACCCTCCCTCTCTATCCCACCATCATAGGCACTGTGGTATTTTCAGACCCCAATTGGTAGAACATTTTGTGCATAAGTATGACGCCACTCAAATGTGAGATGTAAGAATCCAATTTTAAACCGAGTTTCAACGTAAAATTCGAATTTTGATTTTTTACTAACTTGGCGCTGTCCTCGCCCTATCCCGAGTTTTGATTTTCAGTTTTGACTAGAATGCCATGGAAAAAATGGGCTGGTTAAATTAAATGTCAACTTCAATTGTGTTTTAACGTTAATTGTTGCGTTGCGTCAAAACAATAAATATGCCACTTCAACGTACAAATTAAAGAGAAAAAATTCAAATAAGAACTCTATGGTGATGGGGCTCGAACTAACACAAGAATTTAAATTCTATTCGACCTAAAACTGCAGCCGCCGTGAATGCACATTTTAATTAAACCAGTAGTGTTCAGTGTATCGAAGAAAATAAACCATTAGACTATTGTTATTGGACTCGAGGAAATTTTTTAAATGATATAGATTTTCTTAACGTTTCAATTTTTGTTGAATAAATAATTCAGTATTGTTTTTTTTCTAGTTAAAACTGAAATATAAAACTCAGACTGTGCGTGCTTCGTGCAATATTACTACAAAATGCAAATTTTGCGTTGAAACTCGGTACATGGGTCAAAATTAGGTTCTGAACAACTTTTTTTTATAACGTTTTTCGATATCGCCAACCCGAAGCAAACTATCGAGAATTGCCCCTTTTAGCGAGATCGCAGTAGGCCGCGTTTACAATTTACATTTGAGTTGAGTATTTCAAATGATGCACCTCATAAAGTTCTACAACTGTGCAAAAACTGAAATTGCTACTTCAAAAACTTAGAAAAATATTAGGCTGTCTTCATCTTAAATGCGACACATTGTACGAACGGACAAACTGATAGACAGACAGAAGACACACACACACATGATAGGGTTATCCCTAGCTCTATTAGCCTTTATAATTTAAAAAAAAATCGTGTGGTCTGTTTTTAAGTACTACTTTTTTAAAAAGTCAAAACTTTGATATATTTTTCACTTCGCAATTTTAGTAGTTTCAAAAGTTCTCCTACCTTCTAACATTATCTACCTCTAGGGCACTCCCATATCAAATTTCATCACTCGATTTTGAATAAATAGGCGCTAAGACACAAATATTCAAAAATTCATAGAAGACGTCACATGTATATTAACGCTCTGAGACACGCACCAAATTGTAGCTCATTCACAGCTCGATTAGCTTAAAAAATTTAAAAAAATCGCTAGCCACTTTTTGAGAAATATTTTTTTAGAAATTTCCTAAATCTTGAAAATATTTTTCACTACATAGCTTTAGGCTTTACAAAAGTTTTTGTGCACAGTAACATTGTATCTCTGTAGGGCTATTACCACAGAAAATTTGAACAGAATCCGTCAAATTGTTTTTGAGTAGCTAATAAGGGCCCGAAATCAATGTTTGCAAAAAATTGCAGCGGACGCCATTTTTAAACTATAAAGTTCGGAAAAAAATAATTGGATTTGCTCACAAATTCTCTATTCCCGTTTCAGATTTAGAAAATTTGTTTCCTCGAAAAATAGCTACCGAAAAAACATGTTACACTTCCGCCTCCGGTTTCGGATTTTTTAAAAAGCTTTCCCTGGTGAATTTTTGATATACTCCCCCCCCCCCATTTCAAAGCTCATGGAAATCGGACCATTTGATTGGAATTAGGAGCGCACATGACCATTGCCCTGCCACAAACAGGCATTTGTAAAAAAAAAAACTTTATTGGGTTCCTGCAGGTCCAAAACATGTATTTCCGTAAAAATTTGAATTCAAAAATTTAAATAAAATCAACACGAGGGCGGAGTGGGAAGTCTGGTAAAAACGAAACAAGAAATAATTTTTTCGGGCAGAAAACAATTTATTTTTCAACGTAGTCACCTTTTAGGTCGATTCACTTAATCCAACGTTTTTCCAATTTTTCGATCCCTTCCGTTTAATACGATTTCTCCAACCCTTCAAAATAGGCGTTTATTCAGAGCCTACTGTAAGATAGAGTAGGCTCTGGTTTATTGCATCGATGATCTCCTCATTAGAGCAGAATCTCTTTCCGCCGAGCCATTTCTTCAAGTTCGGAAACAGAAAATAGTCGCAGGGGGCTAAGTCTGGAGAATATGGTGGATGTGGAAGCAATTCGAAGCGTAATTCATGGATTTTGGCCTTGGCAACTACACACGTGTGCACCCGTGCATTGTCTTGATGGAAGAGAACTTTTTCTTTGCCAAATGCGGTCTTTTTTTTTAAAAACGTCGTTGAAACGGTCCAATAACTTGCAATAATATTAGCCGTTGATTGTTTTTTTCTTTTTCAGGGTAATCGATGTGGATTATGCCGCGTGCATCCCAGAAAAATGTGGCCATGACCTTGTTGGCCGATAAAACCGCCTTAGCCTGCTTCGGCGCAGGTTAGCCAGTAGAAATCCACTGTTTAGACTGTTCCTTGGTCTCCGGTGTATCGTGATGCATCCATGTTTCGTCCACAGTTATGAAACGACGCAAAAACTCCTTTTATTGAGCTTGAACATCGCCAAACCTGCTTCTGAAGTTGTCACGAGTGTGCGTTTTTGGTAGATTGTGAGCAAACGCGGCACCCATCGCGCGGATAGCCTTTTCATAGCCAAATGTTCGTGTAATATATTGCGCACACGTTCATCTGAGATGCGTACTATCTCAACTATCTCGCGCACTTTCACCCTGCGGTCTTGCAATACAATATCATAGATTTTGTCAATCATTTCTGGTGTGGTGACCTCATTTGGACGTCCTAAACGTTCGGCATCAGTTGTGCTTGTACGACCACAACTAAAATCAGCAAACCACTTGTGGAATCATTTTAATCGACGGTAAAGTGTCCCCATAATATTTATCAAGCTTTGTTTTGATTTGGGTAATGGTTTTCCCACGCAAAAAGTAATGTTTAATTAACACACGAAATTCACTTTTTTCCATGTTTGCAAAAATACGAAAGGTTGTCTGCTTTCAATGGCTGTCAAAACTGAACTGAATGGCAGATGTCTGAAAATAGCGTATAGTCTCTTCGAAAACAATCGATCCCACCAAGGTCAGACATTTTATTGGTACATTTCTATTACGCACGCATTCAACTGGCACTTTTTAAGCGATAACGGCCAAGTTCGTAGTGGCACAGGTGGATATGCGGGTGTGTTCGGGTGTACTGCTTTCTTACTGCATAAGTAGTTGTGGGGTCGAATCTCGGTTGGGACCAAAATTTTTTTTATTTTAGTTTTTTTTAAAACACTGTTGTTGCGTTTTGCTGTTTACGCCAGGTTATTTGTTAAGAGCAGTTATATTTTTAAAGAAAAAATACGAAGACAAATTTGCATTCACTCGCTGATTGACGGCATACTAACACGCAAGTCTGAGCTTGATGAGGTAGGATCGATTGTAGGCCAAGGGGTTAGACGCTAGTATGTCTGAAAACTTTACGAAGTGACTAGGGGCACGTTGATGTGTCGCGAATTTCGTTTTTGCGGACACATACATGACGTCATTCAGCGTACTAGCATGTTTGCCGATTTCAAGGACACTTCTGCTACAAGCCTCGGTAGTATAGAGGCCTGAACCGCCGTCTAACAAGGCAGGGGGTTTGAGTTCGATTCCGGCCACCGCACCGGCGTTATTTTTTTCTAATTACTTTTGTCTCATGCGCATTCTTTTTTTACGGTGTATATGGTGGACTGCCACTATTCACCCCCCCCCCCCCCCCGGGTGTTTTTAGCGATAGGCATTTACAGCATTTTACTGCATAAATGGTTGAGGGGTCGAATCCCGGTTGAAACAAAATTTTTTTTATTTTATATACTGCGGCCGAGGTTATGGTTAACAGCAGTTATATTATTAAAGAAAAAATACGAGATCAATGTTGCATTCACTCACTGATAAATTACTCCTAATCAATTGCGCATGCGTCAGCCATGTCTGACGTCATACAAGTGTCCGCAAAAACGAAATTCGGGACACATCAACGTGCACCTAGTTGCGGCCCAATTTTAATGTGGCCTAGTGACAGATGGTATTGACAAATGTCATCTGGGATTTGCGATTGTAACGCCCTCTTTTGCGATTTTACCAAACTTCTCACTCCGCCCTCGTACTTTCTTATACTGAAGGTATAGAAGTCATAACAAAAATTTATGTAAACGGTAGTTTTTGAATCGAACGCATATTTCTTTTTCAAAGAACAACACCAATTTGAAAAGGCCGAAAATCTACTTTCTTTTAAATTAAAAAATGACTTTTATGACCTCAGTGGCAGCTCTGCAATAAATAAATAGGTGGCGGAATAGTTCAGGTAATGTAAAGGAATTTCAGTCAGAACAAACAGTAATCTGACACACGGGTAACACAATAAATTGTGGGAGGAAGACTTGCTTGGTTCACCCTGTATACTATAAGTTAATTTTTTTTAACAAGAAAATTAGTTTCGAATCCCCTTTTCGCAACAAACAAAAATAAAAAAAACAAGGTAAATAACTGCAAAACCAAAATTATTCTCCATTTAATTTTTGAGGTTATGTTAAACATAAAACATATAATAATGAATTTATTACAGGTATGGGAGCAAGAGTAGAGATTTAAAAAATACAAAAACAGTGTTCATTGTGTTTACAATAGATTAATACTTACATTGACTGGTAAGTATCCCTGAAATTCCGTCGACTGTAAATTGACGGGTAATATCGATGGATATCTAAGCATCATATCTATTAGATGAGTCATTGCAAATTGTTTCCTGAAACAAACAAAAAATTTCATCAATTTCAAGTTTACTACACTGTTTAATGGACTGGGCTAATCACTTTTTTTTTTAAAACACAACTAAGCTTACAGTTTATACGAGTATAGGTACAAATTGGTAGCAGTGTAGCCATCCGCCAATACCCGAGTCTCTACCTTGTGAGAGTTCTTCTAACATCACAAGTTAGGGTCTCAGGGAACGGGCAAATTGAACCTCGGTTACAATTCCATCTGTTAAGGATAAAACATTTACAAAGATTTATGCATATACAAGGGCGACTCTAATAAATCAGGATTTTAATTTCCATTGCTTATATAAAAAAAAATGTTTGGTGTAGTAACGATATCTAAACGCTTCTTTAGTAACCAAAATTTTGGAAAAAAATTATTTCATTTTATTTACGTCAACCCCTGTTAGAACATTACATTTCTATTAATAATATTAAATTTATATTATTAAATGCATAACATTTTACAGTAATACTATTATAATAGACTAAATGGCCGGTTGTGCAAACGCTTTGTTTATTACTGTTTTTACATAAAACGTACTGATATCTACCAATAATTTAGGAGAAAAATACAACAGTAATTATAAATTTACAAAAATAATATTTTTGACCGTAATTCAACTTTAGGCCCAAATTTTCAATTCCAAAATCTTTTATTAAAGTAACATTTTAACAATTCGTCAGACTTGACGAAACATTTGAATAACCAGCCGTAAGCACATATCTAGAAAATTACAATACATGAACTTATTACCATAGCAGCATACATCAAATAATTTAGCAAAACGGTGTCGAATAATATTATCATACACAAAATTATGTATATGTAAATTATAAATAAAGAAAATTCAGTAATTTTTTTTAACAGTTAGTCGCTTTTAACATAATTAAGTTACTAGAGTCCTTGAACAAGAATAACGCCTTAAAAAATCACCTGTATATCTCTGACCTTAAAGTTTATACAGGGTGTTGCATGACGCACTTAAGGATGCCATTTTATGTGGTCCTGGGGTCATTTTAAGTACACGCTTACTTAGGGAGTTACCGCCTCCGGTAGATGGAGCTCTACTTAATTTAATATGTCCTCTATAAATTAAAATATTGGGTTCAAATTTTGTATGAATATTGTACCAATGATGATTTACAGTTTTGCTTATTTTCGTTTAAATCTATTAACCAGAGGCGTATATGCGGAGGGTACACGACGCATCAACGTATTTTAAGCAGCCCCTACATCTACGCCCCTGGTGAATGAAATTGGACAAAAACCAGGAACAATGTATCTAATCACTATTAAAACACCCACACAAAATTTGAATCTAATATCTTAATTTTTGGCAGCGTGACTAGACAGTTCCATTTTCGGAAGGTTATAGCTCCGTAAGGAAGCGTTTCTAAACTCATTTTTATTCAAATTTTCTACTTAAAATTACCTCAGGAATGTGGTCGTCAGGCTTCCATAGAAATTCATTCAACACCCTGCAATTCGCAAAGTTTGAACCTTGAATTTAAAAAAAAATAATGTCCCTACAACCTTACAGGGCGAACCATGGGATTTGACGTGATTGTGTATGATGCTACGGGAAACGTACCGGTTTTACTTCCCTATATTTTTAGTATTAAATTTCATAAAAATGTTCGAATGTTTTGAACCTCCAAGAACCTAAGTGTTTTTTTAATGTCTGTCTGTGTGTGTACGTGTGCGCTCCATAACTCCCAAACCGATTGTTCGATTTGGTTCGACGAGCTTCGGAATGTGGAGGTATATCAGAAATTCATCGAAAAAAAAACTTTAAAAGATATCCGACACAAAAGCAGACACGTTTTTCGGTACCTAGCATTTTTTCGTCGAAATTAAAATGTGCCTATTTTGAAAACGGAATTTAGTAAAATAGGGCGACGATTTTTTGGCCGAACTGTAAGTGTAAAAAGTTTGATCTAAAAAATATTTTCAAATATTGAAAATTTTCACAAAATATATTGCTAAAAAACTAAGACCCGGTTTTTTTAGTCTTATAGAGGTAGCGATGAGCTACAATTAGGTTCGTATCCCGGTGCGTTAATTTCTCTGTGACGTCTTCTATGAAAAATTGAAAATTCATGTACTTTATTTTGTTTGATACATGGGGCACAATAAAAAAATTTCGGTTGAGGCTAAATTGCTCATGAGTGATAGTAAAATAAGGTTTACAATTTAATTTTTAAGGTCCAGCAAAATTGGAGGACATTTTATCAAGAAAATTTAGAAGGTTGATGTAGGCAAAAACGCAGTTCCTATAAAATGGGGCGGAGTCACACGCAAGAATGCATAACAGGGAATGCTTCTAAACCATGTAACTTAAAGCTCCATGACCATTAAGATCTTCCACTTTTACCATTGTTGACTTTTTCTTTAACATTATTCAAAAATCAAGGAGAAAATTAAATGAATTAAAGGCGAATTGCAGTCAGATATTTAAAATTTCAGGCAAAGATTACAACAACGTACCGACTGTGGAGAAGGACATTAAATTTGCATTAAAAAAAATCTTAAGATTGTCCTTCAAAAATATATTAATTTGCTACCTGATCTCCTATACCAGGACAATAAAAAATAATCGCATTTCCATGGCTCCCCCGCTGAGCCGTCTCTGATGCCCGTTTATTAAACAACTTACGATTTCATACGTGTGCGTTATTTTCCTAACTCCCAAGTACGTTAAGAAAATAAAAGGCGAAGCACTATTGGCATCGCGATTGGCCGGAGCGCTGTAGAGGTATCCGGCAAGTTGCAAGCGATTGGCCGCGCTAGGCGTCTGTCACGAAAATTATACATTATTAAATAAAATGTTGCAAGCAGTGAACGAATGAGGGACGAACAGCGAGATCCACAACCAGTCCAAGAATAACCTTTATCGTACCCTATTCACTTTTCTAATTGTAATAATAATAATATTACCATAAATTTTTGCAATCGTGACAAAAAAGTAGAATAAATTGTTAAATCGAAAGCGATGGTTTTTTTGGGTTGTGGGAGGAATATTGTACATAATTCGCTGAAAAGTGATAAACACACTCGTGTGATTTCCGCATGCAACCTGTGGCTACGTGCGTCAACATTCCCATTCGTGTGTTAAGTGTCACTTTCCATACATCTTGATACCAAATTTTCCACGGCGATGATGGTCGTAATAATAAACGACTGATCATATTTGGACATGTATCTATGTGTATGTGTCTGTTCTTTACAGCTTTTATGACTTTTCTGGCACCTATCTAGTTTGTGTGTAAAAGTGGCATACAGGTCTAGATAGAAGGGACTTACAGCTTTAGATGGATTACACACCATACGAAGCTCTATTGGTGCCAGCAGCGCCTCCAGTATCACTCTTGGGCTAATAAGTATACTTCGCAAACTTGACCATAACATGGCACTGGTTGCCTACAGTTGCACATAAACACAAGATTAACTGACTAATATGGAAGTTACGGCCAGACTCTGACATTATACAGGGTGATTTATAAAAATTAAGATTACTTCGGGACTTTGTAGAAGGGAGCAGGTGACCCCTCGGCGAAAACAGTGAAACTGGTTGCGAAACTTTCGTCATACTTCCTCCTCCTTTGTCCAGTGCGACTGCGTTGTTGGTTATCAAAGTTTCGTCGTTCTTCTGACGAGATTTTCGTAACTAGCAGACAAAAGAAGGAGAATGACAACAAGACTTTCGTAACCAACGACGCAGTCGCGACTTTGCCGGTCATAGATTGCTTAAAGAGAGTTACTCCACTTGGTCTCCTCTACAACCTATTATAGTTTAACAAGTTTTCGGATTCAGTTAGAAAACTTTATCACCACTGCTCGGAAGTCATGATTTATAATTGTGTATTCTGTGTTATCTAATCTAATTTTATTTTTACATTTAATTTAACCACACTCAAATATTTGTATTTATACAACCAATATGGATTCCTGTTGTAATCCTTTCTGGTATAATAAAATAATAAAAAAAATCACAAAATTTTTCAAAATCTTTACGAATCACCCTGTATATTTTAGTATATAATTACGAAAACGAAATAAAAATTATTTATAAATAATTTAAGAGTATTATTTTGTGAAGGTCGTGCGTTATCACTAAATTGCAACGGCTACAACGCATACTGACACATTTTTAGGTAATTAACCCAAATTAAATTTGCCGAAGATGTTTGGGTAGCAAGGCGATGTTCTCCCAGCTATTTCATATTTCGGTCGACTAATATTCACCGTAAAACAGGAATACTTGTTTATTATTTATATCATATACTGTAGTAGCCACACAGTCCTATTTGTTGTGGGGGAGGGAGGGAGGGGGCTAATTTTCTTGCGGTTTATGCGAATGTACTTATCGTTTACCTCTGCCTTGGTTTTCCTCTAAGGCATCTGGGTTTAAAAATGTATTCAGATTTTACAAACCTAATTGTCACTGGTCTTATGAATGCCATCTCTAACTTAAAATTGCCGACATGGAGAAGCGACAGCATAAAACGGTGCGTTACTGAATTTAAGGATAAAAAATATCGTATGAAACCCATTGCCGTCTCTGTTTTTGGACGTAGGTTAAACAGATATCAAAATACAAACACTCCGTGCTGCAAGTTCAAAATGTAGTTATCTTGCGAGTGAAAGGCAGACGAGACGTGCGTCGTAACTCATTTTTGCTAGATAATTCAGTAGCCACATAAAGTTTTGAACAGACTATACGTACATCGACAGACAGACAGTTGAAGCGACTTACCCACAAACTTACGCCGCTCTTCATTTATAAATCATTAAAATTATAATAAAAAAATCTTTACAACATTTACAAGCTTGCAGTAATGTAATTGACCTACCAACTGAAAATAATTAGCTGCAATGGTGGTTTGGAGGAACGCTAGAGTTGCAACAATTACTCTCAACTAAAGTTCACCAAGCACAAAACCACAGAGTTACAAAATTAGCGAACAAGAGAAGTTAATCAAAATAAATTGATTGTTTTGAGGTTTCGCAATGTATTTCTATGATTAATTTTGTTTGTAGACAAAATTAAATAACACTTCTGCCAGCGCCGGTGGTTTAGCGGTGTGCACATTTTATAGTATTTAGGTTGAGAAATTTTGCCGCCGTAGGCACCGCAAAACCTAGAGCAGCTAAAGGTTTTTATACACCAGTACAAACTGCACGTAAGTTGATTACTCCGCAAAGGGTAAGTGCAGCACGTTATACAAATATATCCGATTTATTCGCTACCCTACACAAGAATGGGAAGGTACTGTGGAAGGAACCAGACATAACTAATATGACTTCTTCTTCTTCTTCTTCCTCTTGTTGTAGGCCAATGGCCTGTTTAATACCCGCAACTAGTGCGGGTTCTATGAGCCCTCTTTGCACGTATGCCGGGCAGGAGGCTGGCCTTACCCGTCGAAAGGAGAAGAAGTTCCACTAAATGGTTTACGATTGCCAAAGATGTTAGTATGACAACCGGGACCGACGGCTTAACGTGCCCATCCGAAGCACGGTTGGTTGCAGATATACCCTTATATTGGTCACCCATCCGAGTGGGGACCAGAGCGGACAGTGCTTAACTTTGAATACCGTGCGACCGCCATTCGCAGTTCTCCGCCGTGCAACCAACACTAATATGACGTCCAGTCAAAGTGAGCCAAGCCGTAACCGTAATTTCCGCATATGTTGTTGGTCCTGGTACGCATCACCTACAGGTCAATTTTTTATGAGGAAAAATCATTTTTTTTTTAAATTTTTGGGAAGAAGATTCCTTGAGATTAAAAAAAACAGAGGCCTAAAAAAATGAGCGAAGCACTTTGCCTGGACTTTCCTATACTTTTAAATATCTAATCCCAAAAATTACAGCACATCTAACTAAGAACCGTTTTCAGTGGGGTATTTAGTAAATATAAAACCCTGCTATTCTCTCATTGCAAGAAGTACAACTAAACCACCCGCTGGGTAGCAATTTTAGGCTCATGCGGTACAAATCTACAAGGTCACTTTTGACTATTATCACGGGATTATACCATGTTTATCTCTTATGCACTACGGGCTTCGCAATCTACCTCGCCTATTCTAAAGTTATCATTGATGCTCTTCTATGCTGCTTATGTTACGACGGTGCTTTTTTTTAGAAGCAATTAATTTTTTGATGTTTTGGGATAAGATTCCTCAGGATTTAACAACAACCCAAAACGGTAAGAAAAATTCGTTTTCCAAAATTAGGAGAGGTGGGGGAAATTTAACCCTGCACTTATAAATTAAGTTCTGAATCTGATTCTACTATCACTCATGAGCAACTTAGCTCGAACAGACATTTTGTATCGTCCTCCGTTTATTAAAGCGAGATGAATACATATTCGGTTTTCAAAAATTTATAGAAGGCGTCACAGAGAAATTAGTGAACTAGCACATGAATCAAATTGTACCTCATTTCTAGCTCTATTAGCCTATGAAATAAAAAAAATAATGGCCAATTCGTCAAAATTTTGCTGTTTTTTTTTTCATTTCCCAGTTTTAGTAGTTCTCTAACTTCTAGTAGCTTGTAACATACATTGTGTGTCTTTAGGGATTTCCAATATCAAATTTCATCCCGATCTAATAACTCGTTTATATAAGTAAATAGGCTTTAAAACTCAAATTTTCAAAAATTCATAGAAGACGTCAGAGAGAAATTTGCAAGCTGGGACACGAACCAAATTGTAGCTAATCCTCAGCTCCATGAGCTTATAAAATTTTAAAAAATCGTGTGGCTAGTTTTTGAGCAATAATTTTTTGAAAATTTCCGGATTATTGAATTTTTTTCACTTCATAGAATTAATTTTTCGAAAATTTTTGTGCAGGGTAACACCGTCTCTGTATGGCTAATGCAATAAAATATTTAAACCCGATAGTTGTTTTTGAGTAGTAATGCGCTAAGGTCAAAATTTTCAAAAATTCGTAGGGGCCGCCATTTTAAAGCTGGAAAGTTCGGAAAAAGCGTTAAATTTGCCTTAAAGTATTCTAACGAATTCGGTTTTCAAATTTATAAAATTATCTTTAGGACAAAAATGCTATCAAAACACATGTCTAACGTCCTCGTTTAATAATAATAATAATAATAATTTATTCTTAGTGTTAGAAAGAGCTTGACTTTCTGGTTCTCAAAAACTGAAAGAAGGTATAGCAAAAAAAATTAGCGGACTGGGAAAAGCTTATTTTGCCGTTCAAATTTTGATATATCCCTACATTCCAAAGCCCACCCGTTAGAGAGATATGAGGCGCACATGCCTACCCACAGTTTTTAAATACCGCATATTTCGTGTATTGTTTTACTTCCGTAGAATCGTTTTATTCATACTCTTCCCCACGAATTTTTAATATAAAATAAATGACGTGGTCCCCCCATGGCACTCCTGTTGGTTTCATACCAGGTGATCACGAAAACATGTAACAACCAACCATTTTCGCAATTTTTAAATTATTAATTTCAATTTTCATCTGGGTAATATACACATAATATTGCATATTACGACGTAAAACGGTGTTAATTTGGCCTTCCGGTTTAACCGGAAGTGATAGCAATTTTTTTATTTGTAATGGAACAGGGCGTTTTTGCATATTTGGATAGACCTTTCAATTTCTTTTACAGCTATAATGTATAATACTTACCCATTAACTTTTAATTTTGGTCGCCAGAGGTCGTATTAAAAAAAATTAAATACCTAATAATGAGACTCATAATTAATGTTTTTTAATTAGTCGGCTTTGAAAACAAAATCATAATGAACTTTAAGTGTTTTTTTTTATTAATTTGTTTAAACATTTTATTGTGGCAAAAGATACGGAAATGTTTTTAAAAAATCTCAATTTTTACACGATCATAACTTATTTTTTTTAAACATCCCCAATTGAGTTTTATTGCTTTTTTTAAAGTGCCATTTTATCTGCATTTAATTTTGTACCAATAACATACCTTAATACTTTTAAAATTGCAAGACAAAATAAAATTATTGTATTAATAAGGGATATAAAAAAGTTTTTGCAACTAAGTAGGCTTTAAAAACAAAATACCAAGTGACGCTTACTGTCAAACCGAAATAAGTAAAAAGTAGTTTTACTAACCTCGAGTTAAGCAATAAATTATTAATTCATAAAGTTATTTATTTAATAATTTTATGCGGAACCGCACGATTTTTAAAAGACGCCCTCTGTCGGCCAAAATTAAAATTAAATGAGTAAGTATTACACATGGCTGCAAAGGAAATTTAAAGGTCTATCCAAATATGCAAAAATATACAGGGCGTTCCATTAAAAATAAAAAATTGCTATCACTTCCGGTTAAACCGGAAGTCCAAATTAATACCGTTTTACGTCGTAATATGCATTTTTATGTGTATATTATCCAAAAAAATTGAAATTAATAATTTAAAAACTGAGAAAACGGCTGGTTGTTACATGCCATCGTTGTGACCCGGTATATTTTTTTATTCACATATTCAATATTTAAACAACATGCAAAGTGTGACGCATCATTGATATGAGGATGAAAAACTCTATTTAAATATAAAAAATTAAAAATGCCAGCCACAAGAAAAAAGAGAGTTGATAGTCGAAAATCGGCAACGGTAGCACCTGTATCGAATCTCATAATTGAAAAATTAAAAAAGTGTACTAATAATGAAAAAAAATAATAATAAATGAAAGCGCAACGGATAATGAACACTATTAAACAGTGCCACATTAATATTACACTATATTCGCAATGCCTAACCTGTTGTGATTTTATGCACTAGAACATTGTTAATAATACCGGCATACAAAGTATGGTATAGAGAACTATGTCCTATGAGGTGGTGTCTGATACAGCATGATTACCATTACATACACAATAGTTGGTAAAAAATTGGTAGCTTTCCTTGTTGGTTTAATTTGTTTAAAATCTTCCTACATAAAATTTTTGAGTTGGCTTCGATCTAAAAGGTGAACATTGAAGAATCGTTTCCAAATGGCTGCGTTCGACAAGAGTCTAGGAAAGTTAGCAGGCTGTACAGTACTCCCAAACGGTGTAATACTTACTATACAACCTACTACCTCAACCAGACACCGCCGTCCATCTTCTTACTTTGCTTCGTATCTTCCTCTTGGGCTTTCGTCATTCATACTATACCGATCGGTATCCAGATGACCTATTATCAACCAGCAGGTCCCGGTAAATTCAAACTTGTGAATATCACCTGCGACACAAGTTCGGATCTACGGGTTCCTGCCAGTGCCAAGCGAATTTTGTTCGCTCTTCCGCTTCCTGCTATAAGAAATAAAAAAAAATATTAACCACCTGCATGTGCGTTTATATGTGCCAGAAGACAAGACATTTTAGTAAATGTTTTGTTATTGATATTATATTGAAACAATACCCCTATTGTAACAAGAGGGGAAAATTAGCGAAACACTTCGCATGGACTTTCCGAGGGGTAAACCGCAGCGGAAGTGAGGTGTACACGTACAGGAAGTATCTGGGAAATTCAGGGTAGTCGGAGAAGTACAAGGGAAGTCGGGGAAGTCTAAGCGAAGTCCAAAAGAAGTCCGGGGGAAATCTTTACTAAGAAAAATTTCAGCCTGCGGTTTACCCCTCGGGATTTTCCTATGCTTTAGAAATTGTTACTTATTATATTTTCAAAAGTATTTTAGTATTTAATGCCAACAGTTACTATAAGCTAGCACCACTCCTACTCTAGCAGGAGTGTACGGCAGTAAGCAGGGGGAAACCGTACCAAAATTGAGAGGGAGCAAACCGGCCGGCCCCTTTAAATACTGCTGCACCCAATTTAAGTTTAGAATCTTATTCCACTGTCACTCATGAACAATTTAGCTTAAACGGAAAAGTTTTATCGTTCCCCGGTTACTACATAAGGGAGCATGAATGTTCGATTTTCAAAAATTCATAGAAGGCGTCACAAACAAAGAAATGTAGCTCATTCCTAGCTTGATGATCCAACAAAAATTTAAGAAAAAACCTACGATCGGTTTTTGAAACTCTCCAAAATTTTGAAAATATTTGACACTTCATTTTTTTTGAAATTCTCGATTAGGTATAGTAACATTGGATCCCCATAGGGCGATTATAATAGCTAAAGTCATGGCCTTCTAAATTGGCAGATTTGACCGATCCTTTGCTGTCAAAGCTCCCAATTCAGAAGGCCATGGCTAAAGTTTATGCCTATCTTGTAATGTCAGACTTTCAAAAACTTTTAGCGACTGACATTTTCTAAAGGTTATAAGTTCGAAAAAAAAAGTATTAGATTTGCCTTAGGATATTCTATCAGATTTCGATGCCACATTTAGAAAATTCGGTTTAAAAAAATAATATCAAGAAAACAAGTACAACTTCCCTTTCCGTTTTCTAATTTTTTGTAAAAGCTTATATTCTCGATAATATTTGACATATGCCAAAGCTGATCATCCCCAAAGACAGACATTTTTCAAAAACAATATTTTTGAGTTCTTATAGCTCTAAAACATGTATTTCCGTCAAAATAGCGAAATATCAAAATGATCACAAAATCAATAATACTGAAGGAATGGGGGGGGGGGGGGGGGCAAAAACTCGATAAAATTCGAATTTCGAATATAATTTATATTTTGAGCATTATTTAAATCTTTCCGAATATAAGTCATTTTTTCGATTCGCATCGGATCCGAACCAAATGCACCCCACCTCTTATACTACATACGCGAGTGTATGCGTATATGTATACCTATCTGTGCGTAAGCGCCCATTTCGAATTCCTTACTAGTGATATAAAAGGTGAATAATATACCGTGCATCAATTCGATGCTTGTCATTAAATAATATCACTATTGTTTAAATCATACCGTGTGTCCACAGAACTACGGAACAGTCAATGTTTCTTTTTAGGAAGAGATCAGCCATCCCTTTGATTGTGTTATGCAACTATTACACAACATGTGTTATTTGGGTTGCCTATATTCTATGTGAAAGAACAAAAATGTACAGTATTTTAAGTCTTTTTACTGTTGATCGGCAAAACAGATATCTAAACTAAAATAATTAGTACAAAGAAAAACTGAGAAATGACATATGATTAGCAAATGTAAACAAAATAGACAGTGATATTCATTATTTAACTAGCAATAAGCAACATATTTAATTTGTTTATAATTAACTTGTATTGTGTTATTTAATCTACAAGGAATGTAAGGATGTATTACCTTCCGAGGATGTTATATCCTTACATTACGTGTGGCCTATTATATTTTTCCCAATAGCGACAACAATTAGTTTGACATCTGTCATCAGAACTACGATAAAAATTGTGTTTTAATTATTTCTACTTTGTAAGTTAGCTATGGCTATTGCTATAAATTTGTATTACTATTATTTTCCTAGGAATTGTCAGTAAAACTATTAAGTTCCGTAGTGCAACTGTTATAAAGCACTTACTTAGTCTTGTAGCCATGGATGTATGGCGTACACTTACATTGCCGATAATACGAAAAGCAGTTTGCAACATTTAACATAGCATTTAACCTATGTTCCGCAGTTTAGTTATTATAGGGTAATAAATAAAACTGTAAGTGTTTTGGATAGAACCAGTTTTTATTAGCAAGTTTTAAAAATTCATAATTTAATGTTTATTGCCTGATCACTTTTCAAAATATTACTTAGTTGAACTTTACTAACAAGGTAAAAATTAATTAGGTCGTTAATCAAAATGCAATAAAATTATGTAATTATCCAAATTTTTGGGTATAGAATAAATTATAAATAGTCCTAAGTTAAGACAAACGTTGCACTTAAGAGGTGCATGAGGTTTTACTGCGTCTGTCTTTTCAGCTTTGAGTATTTCATTTCATAATTCATATTAGTATAATAAATAGGGACAGCCAAAATTAAGTCTTCAAAGCATTTTTTGAAATATTAGACATTGTTTTGTACACTTACAAATTTGCAATAATGTCTATAATAATTTTATTGATTTCTCGGAATACTCCACCAAATTGGCTTAATTTAATACGTTTCTTGAACATTTTCACATCGGCAAGAAACGTATGCAAATAAAAAAAATGTTTCCGCTTACGATAATATTCGGTGGATGTTATCAACTGCATAAAATATTATAGTGACTGCTTTTTAACTAATTTCAATGGTTTCCTACACACATCTAAATGTAGAGTGTAGACAGTGTTGTAACTATAATGTCCGTATCAGTGGCGTAACTACCATGGGGCAGAGGGGGCAACGTCCCCAGGGCCCGAGACCTTAGCGAAGCCTGCCACGAACCACGAGTTTTAATTTTTTTTAAATTTCTCTATTACGAAGTTTTTCCAATAAAAGTTTTTGATTTTCGACAGTCTCTATTTTTATATTCAACAAAAAACATTTTAAATTCCATGTACTTAGTACCGGCCCAGACACATTAACTTCAGAAAATTTAAGATTTACTTATCTTAATTGGACATGGCTTTAATGTATTTATTTTCATTTAGTAGACTGCAAATAATTTTTTTCCTATTGAAGAAATTGTTCTTATTATCAATTGCTTTATTATTGAAGTTTTTTGGGGGATGGGGCCAGGGCTCTTCAGGTATCTTGCCCCCCGGGCCCAAAATCTGAAGTTACGCCACTGATCCGTATGATCTGTTCCTGGGGAAGGGTCGAGCGCAATGATAAAAAACAGGATTGTAACTTTACACCTAGAATATTATTTTATTATGCAGTGAGTTTTTCTTTTATGTATACATATCAGCTATGTATACTTTTATAAAAAAGAAACATGTCAATGCATTGTTTTACGGCAATCTGTAGGCAACCAACTGTATAGAAAATAATAGAGAGAGAAAGGTTATTCCTCATAGTGGGAGGTTATGTTCAATGAGTATGTTTGTGAATAAAACGCAAAAGTATTTGAATATCAATTTTTTTAAAATAAAAGCATTATTTTAAACATAAAATATCAACAATACGCAAATTTTATGCTAAACTTAAAAATCAAAATTAATTGCTATTAATTTGACATTAAACAATTTAATAACAATTTCCACAGCAGACTATTCTTTTCAAAAGTTGAAGCTTTGAAATTTAGTGTATAGTTGGTTGCCTATAGATTGCAGTAAAACAATGCATTGACATGCGCTGCTTTTCCTATTTTCTATTCTAACGTACCGCACTGCAAACACTTTTTAGCTGTCGGTAACTATCAAACGTCAAAGAAGTCGGCTCCGTAAGAATTATACAATAAGATTGCGCCGTTTAAAACGTTACGTCTGGGGCGAAATCCTCTCTTGCCCCCACCCTAATTCCGGCACTGGATGCAATTATTTTAAATTTTAATATAATAATAGTCTATTAATCTATATATTAAATATATCCCTTTCAAATGTCTCACAATTTAGTGGCGAAGAGCCTCCGCTACTAGAAGACACACATTTACGCGTCCATTATATAAGGTGCAGATTCGTTTGCACATTGGATCGTTACACTTTTCAATGCAGATAAACCAATTCAAGTTCACATAAGATGTTCGGCTTATTGGGAGCCTGACTTTTTAGTGCGTATTTATTAGTTCTGTATCCTGACGTATGGTGCAGAAGCCTGGGAAGTAACGTAACGAAACCGTATGAGAATAAACACAGTCGAAATGGATGCATTAAGAAGGAGCTGTAGAATATCACGTGAGCAGCACATAACAAACGAAGAGATAAGAAGACGCATGAATGCAGACGCAACAGTAATGGACGCCGTTGAAAAAAAACAACTTTCGTGGTACGGCCATGTGCGGAGAATGGGACCAGAACGATGGCCACGGCGGTTATGGGAGTGGGTTCCCAGAGAGCGAAGAAAAAGAGGACGACCGCCTAGACAGTGGAATGAAGGCGTATTCGAAGCTATGGAAAAGCGCAATCTACAAGAAAACGATTGGTTAGATAAGAAGCGATGGCATGTAGGATGCGAGAGACGGCACGTGTGAAGCTGTAGAAACTCGCATGTGTATATGTATATTTATTAGTTCTAAAAACATTTTTAAAATTTCTAATAAAGCTAGAAATCGGGAAAAGTGCTAACTTTTATATCGCTTTTTTTTCAAAGAAATTGTTCTGGGATAATTATTGAATTTTTTGGGAGACTTTTTCTTGTAGTTTTTACAGGGGTTCCTTAAATATTTTCGATGTGCTGTTTATTTCTAGGTTTTGTTCGGGTTTTTACGCTATTTTCTTTCCGGGAATTTCCTTTGCCATTTTTTTTCAGTTTCCAGTTTCACAAGGCCCTTACAACATTTAAGTAAGCACTTGCGCCTTAGGCAAGCAATCTATATATTAAATCGGAATCCCTTTACCCTGTCTCAACTTTTGGTGACGACGGACTATTCTTACATCTCGACACAACTTATTTATTATTATGGTCGCCAGTACCGATGGGTATGTAACAATCACGTAAGGCGGCGCGGCATTTGATTTGAAAAGTTTGCAGTATTTATAAGACGTCAGCAATAAACGCCTGGGGGCATAGCCCACTGGTTTTGCTAGTAATATTGATATTACGTAGGTGTAGGGGAAAGCACTTTTTTAGTTACATATGTGTTAATTTACGTTTAAAATGTCTGATTTTGCATCCGTATTCTATTGTTTGTATTGTTTTGGTCAGGGCTCGGAAAATTTTGTGTTTTTTTCAGTTTTCGATTACGTTTCGGAGCACGTCCCTGCTTGCGAACCGTCACTTTGACTCGCGGAAGGTTTTAACCTAATTCTAATAATACTTGGAAACTTTTTCCTTTTGTACGTTAAAAAAATATATGTATACAGCCTTAGTCAAAAGATACAGGTTTTAATATATTTCTGCTATTTGAGAAGATGGGTAAAAAAAGGTACTGATAAAAGTTGTGCAAACCGACACGTACTATAAACTGACACATGGAAATCTTATACAGGGTGGTCCATAAAAAAATATTGATAGAATAATACATTTCTTAAATAGAATGTCACATATTTTTTCATCTTAATGGTAAGACAATTTAATTTCTAACAAAAAATCTAAATAATTTTTTTTTGCAAGTGCCACAGTGTTCGATAAAAAAAAACAATTTCGTGGATCCACGCGCAAATAAGGAAATCGTGGCGCGCGATAGAAAACGAATAAAGTTGACAGGTTATTATTCAGTTTTTTACATAAATGTCATACTTGACAGATTTTTACTGTGGAATTTTAATTAACTAACTACTAGCATTAATATTTCATAAAACACAAACACAATGTAGGAACGAATAAAGTAAAAATCTGACATTAATGTCATAAAACTAAATAACACACCTGTCACCTGCATTTGTTTTACATCGCGCGCCACGATTACGTTATTTGCGTGTGAAACGTGCGCGCGTGAGCTGTATGACAAAGAGTGGCTAGGAAAACCCCGGCCACTTTTTTTGCGGCGAATTTTTGAAAATTTTAACTTTAATGACCGATTACTCAAAAACAAAATATCCAATCAATACAAATTGTCATAATATTTGATACCCCCTAATAAGTATAATCAAGTGATGTAAAAACATTTTTGGAAATTTGAAAATTGTAAATATACTAACGGCTCAAAATTTTAGATATTTTCAAAAAATAATTCCTCAATAACTGCCCACACCATTTTTTTAAAACTTTCTAAGCCGATAGAGCTTGCAATAATATACAAATTTATTTTTTACTGATCTCCCAAATACCAGTCTGACGCGTTCCAGGAATTTTTGCAAATTTTGAAATTGACGCGTTTTCCGGAAATTACGCGATTTTAACTACGCCTATCAATTAGCTCTAATAAAATAAATATGTTTCAGTCTTTGCATATTTTTGATAACTCTATAAATAAAGTTATTATAAGCATTTTTGATCCGCGCATTACCCATCTCTTTTATGCAGTCAGCCAGCGCGCCTCGTACGTAACCAACGCCTTGAGTCTGGAGCGAGCGGCTTGTACCGGCTTGAGATGAATAGTAGATGTAAATTTCAATCACTGCTTGACGCGAGAATATTTAAAACGTAAAAAGCATGGGAAAGTACCAGCGACCTGTTTCGCCCATTTTTTTCAATGGGGTCTTATAGTGAACTGAAGTTAGCTGCAATTCCCGTAGGTATTTATCTCCCAAGGAAACCAAATATTTACAGCAAAATGGTGTCAAATTACTCGCTGAAAACACGTTTGACGCTGAATGTTTTGATAGCCACAATACAATTTTTTTTATGGATGTTTTTGCTGTGGATATAATTATTGCATGTAAACAGTAAATGTATATTAAAAATATAAAAGAAATGTTTTATTCTTCCGAACAAATATTTCTTTCTCCGACTGCGGGTCACTATTAGCTAGCATAGATAATACGATTCCCCCGTCCAGTCTAGAAAAACGTCAATGCTTGCGCACAGTATAGAAGAAACGTAGAGAAGGGATGATCGAGGCTCTGCAGTTTGGTCATATTTCCAACATTTTATATTTATTTTGCTTCTAAGTTTATCATTGACGATACAAATATAAAAATTGTAGTGTAATAATCACAAATAATAGGCCAACAACTTTACACGAGATATTTTTTCATTTAAAGTTTAGATGTCCAGACAATCATTAAGTTTCGGTGATTTTATTTATTCGTCTGACAGTCATATTCGTTCAAGTTCCGTCTATATTATTCCCCAGTTTTACAATACTGTTCAAAATTTGTATTCTCCTTTTATTATTATGTACAGAAAAATTAATAAAATTAATCTAATTTATTCTAGTAAAAAAATACGAAAGTGCAGAAAACTATGAAAATTTTTTTAAGGTGGTTAGCTATGACTACTCAGAGGGGGGCCAACCCCCTAATCGTTACAGGAGTAATTCGCACACATTACTCTTTTTAAAAATTAGGCCAAATTCCGCAATGAAGTGCCTCTGACTTTACCTTTTTATTTTCACTAAACGACCCCATTGTTGGCTCTTGAGGAACATTAAATAAAATCAAGCAAAATCTCTTGAAACAAGAAGACTTCGGAAAGTTTTAGTCCTGTCAAAACATAAAATTTAATAAAAATAGCAACCGGGGGCTATGCTCTACACTTTTTTAAATTTCTTGTAAAAACTTGTTAGCAAATTGATGGAAAGAGAAATAACGATATAACGTGGGGTAGTTAGCATATGCGAGTTCGGAATTCTTATCAAGGACACTTTTGAGTCACCGCCGACCCGTCGGTTTCGCCGATATTCATAAAATACATTGCTAAATAGTCACGTACAGTACAGTCTTGTTTAAGATTTGCAAAGTTGTAGACTAGAGTATGATTCGAGTGCCGATGCGCATTGTAATAAATAGTTGAAACTGTTGTTTAAAGGTGTATGAAACAAGTTTGGGAAAGCTATTAAAATGAAGTGCGGCGCGCGGGTATTTGCGGCTTGTTACCCCGCCGAGGTCAGCCTACGTGACTTTTACATAAACATCGGCACTGGGCGCTCGGTTTTCATACTTCTTCGTCGGGGTTTGTTTTCGTAATCAGAGCCAGCAGCACATTATGTTCAAATAATAAAAAAACAAAACGTGTAAACCCAAGCTTCTTATTTGCATCGAAAAATGTATTCGGCGGCAACAGATCAGTACATACGAATGTACACCTTATTTACTGACTTGTAAAGCTGAAAACTCGTTGAGAAAATGTGAGACAAGTGGAAGAGAGCTGGATTTAGTATACAGGGTGGTCCAATATTTATCACGTACCTATACAGATTTCTGAAACGGATCAAGAGAGAAAACAAAACGTTAATAGAAGTTTTTTGGTAAGGCTTCACCTACCTTTCTAGATACTAGAACAAAAACTAATTAATAACGTAAGCGCTGTGACGCATTCGTCATCTTTTTAATAGCAACCTAGCAATTTTTTGTGCTCATTCGATAGAGATTCTTTTCTCTTTTCAACGTTAAAACTTGTTTACTGACGAAATAACAAAATTTTAGCCAAAAACGTGAAAAACTTCTTCATGTTAGCAGGCCTTTAATTCGAATAACACCCTACCAGTGTTTTGAAATTCGTTTGATATCTCCTAACAATCGAAAATTATTTAAGTTTATATAAATTTGTATCATAACGTTCTAACCCCACCAGTTACTACAAAACTAGTGCTGCGCTCAATGCTATGGCGCTTCTTCAAAATTTTGAAAATATTAAAAAAAATAATTCTTCAAAAGCTGTCCACACGATTTTTTTAAAACTTTGTATGCTGCCAGAACCGAAGATTGGCTACAATGTGGTGTTTTGCTGAAAGCTATAATTTCACTGTGGCGCTTCCTATGAATTTTTGAAAATCGAAAATGGGTACTCTTTATGTATTAAACGAGGTTCATAAAAAAAATTTTTATGCAAAACTGCTCATCATGACTAGTATAGAACCAAAATCTAATGTTAGTGTTTAGATACTTTTATACTTGGTGAGGCTACTGTAGAAAATGAAAATATTTGAAATTTTCAAAATTATATTTCTTCCATACGTTTTTGTTTAAACTTTGTAATCTGATACAGCCGAGGATGGGCTATAATTTGTTTTCTTTTGCTGAATACCATAATTCCACCGTAGCATCTTTTTGGCGGGGCGGCCAAAGACCCTCACTCAGGTGAGGGCCGTGAACAAAAACACCTTCTGCGGGATCGGCGTTGTAACAGTCACTCCGGTGATTTCAACTTGGCACGCCCACCTCTTGTTGAAGAAGTTCAAGGTTTACCTTAATTGGAACCATGGAGAACTGGGCGGGTGATTTCACAATATGGGTAGCTAACACCTTAGCGGCAGTGCGTCCTCTGTAATGGGGGTGAGATGTACTTTGCCTGCTCACGCCCACTATCCAACTGTCGACCCAGGGAGTGCTTATGAACACCCGACACTTTTAAGGTACCGGCCATGATCCGACCGGCTAGCGACTAATCTGGGCGGTGCTTAGCATGGTAAGCCTTTGTAGGCTAGGGCCGTTTAGGTGCGGTTTGGCGGGTGAGCTGCGTTTGCAGCTCGATCACTGATCGGCAGAATCAATAGTAGAAACAGAGCTCGCAGCCTGATGTCAAAACAGATAGCCTGTTCTCGTTGAAGCGTTGTTAACTTGAGCAGGCGCGCTGATTGAGCGTAATCCAATCCGGTCCAAAGAAGAACGTGGTGGATAAGGACCACGCTAGATGCCGCCACGTTAAACTAAAGAGGTGGGCTGGAATGGCCGCCTAGATTAGATCTGTGACACCTTCTTAGAATTTTTGAAAATTAATAATTGGTTTCCCGGTATTTATTAAACGGGAAACAATCAATAACTTCTGCTTAAGAAGAATTACTCATCTTGATCAGTACAATGAAAACTCTAATATTATGTTTTAGAAAGTTGTGTATTCGGTGGAGGCACACGTCCCCACCTCTAATTTTTTGGCTGACTAATTTAGGATTTAGTTGGCTACTGTAGAAAATGTAAATTTCAATTATTTGTAATGTGGGCAAAAATTTTTGGACTTGCACAAGTTATGATCAGAGCATGATTACTAATCCCCAGCATTATTATTGTCGACGTCACGAATTGATACCTGTAAAGTTAACACTTCAGCTTTTTATATATTTTTACACACTTTTACTTTAGAATGTCAAACTATCATCACCCTGTTTAATCCGTCTAATGATTTCTATATATTCCACTGCATAAAAACAGTAGTCATCATCTTTTAAAAACGCAAGCTTTTGAAATAAACTGTCGCGTCGCCCTACGCGATTCAAACATAAACAGTGGAACCTGCTAACAAAATAATAAATAAGCTGTGTCGAGGTGTAAGAGAATAGCTTGTCGTCACGTAAAGTTGAGACAGTGACGGATTTACTATACAGGGTGTTCCAGTTAAACATCCCAGCCTTACAACTTCTTCATTTTAAACTGTACCGACGTTGTCAAGCTACGCCATTTTGAAATTTGAAATGAACGCTTAAGATATTTTGTCATAACTTGTAAGACTGGGGTTCTTTAAATAACGAAGTTATAAAGCTGGGATTTGGCTGGGACATCCTGTATAGATACTAGACAGATATGCACATATTAGTAGGAAACTTTCTTTATTATTATCCATTTCCGTGGAAAATAGAAAATTAATTTTTGCCCCCAATGTAGTAGTCAACATATGAATCATAAAGAATTTAATTAAATTGAATGTCTTCTCATAGAGGTGTAAAGAAAAAGTTGCGGATTTGTATGCTGATTAACAATTCAAAAAGAAAATTGACAAAACCAGTTTTGTTTCGCAAGAAACTGAAAAAATCGAATTTAGTTTTTTGCCGCCATCTTCTTTATTAATCAAAATTGCGAAAATCTGAAGGCGCTTTTCTACAGCATTTTTTTCTTCTGCATATTCAGATGTGATATACCACGTTTTGCTTTTCTGGAACCATCATCAACTTAATTTTTTTTAATAGCAGCATTCTTTTGTTGTGGCACCATTTTGTATCATTAATTATTTTGATTTCAAAAATGTATTAGCATAAACATTTCTTTTTCATGCAATAATATGTAAATTAGAAAATTTGTATTACGGATCAAGGAGTAGTAACTTTAAAACAAAATAGAAACAGATGGTTTACCAAATGAAAAGAAATGCGATTCGCATATTTTTTATATTTCTCATAAAAATACACGTTAGTAGCCAGCAAGGAATTTTATCCAGAAAACCACAACCAAATATTTCGCGAGATCCCAGTGGTGAGGGTCGAATTTGAATAACCCTGTATAACTACAAACAGGCAGAAAGATAGCAAAACTTTAGAACATTTTTAATCGATGATTGAATTGCCCAGACAGCATTTCACAACAAAATAACGACATTTTTTCTGCCCTGTATTAAATTAACAGATTGAGTATTTCAATAGTACTTCAAATAATTTCATTTGTTTGAACTAATACGGGAAAAGCATCTTAACATTATATTGTTGCGTATTTCAATACGCGTGCTTGAAATAAAAATAAACTACGCACTACTACTAACTACTACGAAGCGTGTAAAACGTAGCAGGCGAAAGATTAATTTTACTGGATCGAGGGGGAGAATATTTTTCGCATTTTCGGGCACTCCGAGGAAAATACAAAGGTCAAGAACACTGCAGAGCAAGTAAGGACAAGCATAGAAAGAAACAGTCGGTAGATAGATGGCGAAAAGTGGTTATAACCGCGAGGGACGAGGCGTAACGAAATCCGCGAAAACAAATGAACAACGGACATTTGATCGAACAGCGACGACCTTCCGTGATGAAACAATCGCGAATCGAGAGACACGGTTGTGGTACTACACCTAACATAGGCCATTATTATAATAATAAACAAAACGGCAGCAGGCAGTGTGCCGTGATGTGCAGAGGTGGGCCAAGGTAACCGGCGGAGACGCGGCCGCCTATGACCCGGGCGGTTTGAAACGTTTCCGGAGGGTCAATGCCCACTAAGCCGGTGTTTTTTGCGGGTTTATCTGTCTAGTCTGCTGGTCGGACCGGGTGAACCCGAGCGGCACAATCGGGTGAAAGTAGCTACTCGGTATACCTTAAGCGCCGCGTTTTTTGCAAGCCCATTATGTAACATTTATTTATATATGCATGTTACTATTTATAGCTGTTGTTGCACACAACAAAAATTGAATTGTGGTTGTTGCGTACGAAAAAAGTGCTACATCGACATTAATTTAATTTCTGACAATTTTTGAAACGAGTTTTAATAAATTGCGAAACACCCTGTCTATAGGTACATTTAAATTTAGCGATTTTAAAACTACTCACGATTCGTGTTTTAAAAAACGCGCACTTTTGCAAATTCAATAATAAAAACAGAGCTGAGATTAGATTGTTGGTAAATAATAGTGGAGCTGAGCCAGTTCTCTGGCTAGCGCTAGACCTACGCAACATACATCATAGTGTGCCGAGCCCCAAGTCTCACTTCACTTGTTGAACATAGGCTTATTTACATGACATACTTTTGCGGAAAAAACGTTCGCACCGTCCGACTACAAATAAATAAACCTAAGTTTCGTTTTGCGGTATGCTCACGATGAAGTTTAATTAGTTTGCAATTTTTAAACAAATTGCTGCTGTTATTGCCGTTGAACAGCAAAAACACTTCGTATATTGAAATTCGTTTTCGCATTTTTGTTGTACATAACTTAAATTTTTAGCTACACCAACTAAATTCGCTTTTACCACTCAATATGCATTTTAAAAATGCCAAATATGTATTATACATACAGGGTGTCCAAGATAAGCGCCCCCTTGTATGGGGCTCTCGTAAACGGTAA
Organism: Ctenicera cuprea; assembly: GCA_958336395.1. Lineage (NCBI taxonomy): Eukaryota > Metazoa > Arthropoda > Insecta > Coleoptera > Elateridae > Ctenicera > Ctenicera cuprea. The sequence continues at coordinate 42,763,429 of OY284493.1, forward strand.
GAGATGGAGATTCGAGTAAATCAGAAGAATTATTTAGCATATCAAGTACTACTACGATCCACATTCAAATTCTATAATTTTCGTTTAATTTTCAATACAAACTAAAAAAACTAAACTTTTCGGTTTTCGTTTTTTGTGTATAATTTGATTATTATCAAAGATAGCGCCGCAAAGCGGTTTTAATATTATTGAGACACTTTTTTACCCAGATTTCGAACCCGAATCTAAAATTTTTAGAGGCCGTTAAATTTTCAAGATATTGACATTAACTTCGCTGTTTTAAATATGCGTCACAGGCGGCCACGCCAGCATTGGATAGAGCTTTTCCTCTTTTCTCTGATATAAGTTTGATGGATTTATTTTCACAAATAGCGGAGTTATAAGCGAAAAACCTGCTTTTTTATAATAGGCTGTGAAAATCCGTTTTTTTAATAGTAGGCTTCTTCTTCTTATAGTGCCATACCCTATTCAGGGGGTTGGCTACCTCTCTCCTATGTGTTTTGTGCGCGGCGATAGATAATTTGCACAGACAGACATAGGGGACCTACAGTTTAATGTGGGCTCCGAACCACAGGGAGTGCACGCACTTCTTCTCCAGAGGTTTTCCTGGGGAAAAATCCAATTCGCTGGTTTCCCGTTGCCTTGCGAGGGAGAACGACCGGGCCGGGGATCGAACCCGGATCCGCTGCATTGGTAGCCCGCGCTCTTACCACTGAGCTACGGCCGCTCTTAAGAGAGTAATACTAAATGAGTACTGTTAAATTTGTTTTGGCATTTTTATAAGAGTTTATTTTCATTCTAAATTTATCTTACTTCTTACATTTACTACCGAGGAGGATTATTTAAAAGTTTAGAAAGGAAACAAATGCGGCCTTTTGTTTTTTTTCTTTATTAATTTTCAGCCTACTATATAAAAAAACGGGATTTCACGGCCTGCTATGCGAAAAAGGTTTCTTGCTTATAACTCCGTTATTTGTAAAAAATAAACCCATCAAACCCCATATCAGAGAAAAGCGAGAAAAGAATTCTCTCCAATGAGACATGGCCGCCTTTAACGCATATTTAAAAAAGCGAAATTAATGTCAATATGTTGAAAATTTTAATTTGAGATTCGAAATCTGTGTAAAAAAGTAAAAAAGTGTCTCAATAATGTCAAAACCGCTTGGCGATATCTTTGATAATAACTAAATTATACACAAAACGCGAAAACTGAAAATTTTAGTTTTTTCAGTTTGTGCTGAAAATTAAGTGAAAATTCTAAGATTTGAATGTGGATCATAGTAGTACTTGAGATGCTGAACAATTCTTCTCAGTTAACCGAATCTCTATCTCTGACAGTTTAGGAAATTCACATGCATGGACATCCTGTACAGCCTATAGGTATGAATCAAACTAATGAGTGGGTAGATCACTGAAAAATATTCTTTACTAAGATTGTAATACGCGAGAAGAATAATTAAAATTGTTCCAACTACAATTAATATACTGTGTTTGAAAAGCGTTCTTTCAAACACCCTGTATATTTTCATCATTATCAGATGGCGCCGAGAATGTTCGTTTACAGGCAGTGGTGCGACAGGGAGGACGTTCCCGGGGAATAGTAATATTCCCCAAGGGTGGGGCGAGTTCCTAAGAATCGGGAAAGTTGTTTTTTTGCAATATGCTTTAATTAATCTACATGTACGATCTAAGATTAAATTACTTCAATTTATACCTATTTGGTAGTAAAAAAAAACTTCACCATCATCTTCATCTTCTTTACGGCTCTCACCTAACTATAATAACTTAAAATTAGTCACTCCACCGTTTGTTTTGGCAATAATAAATCACGGGCTATTTAAGCCGGGGATTTCCTAAGCGTTCGTTCCTATATCTATCCGGAACCCCTTCACCGATTCTTTTTAATCAAATTTGGTATGTGGTTCATTGCATATTTTTGGTAACTCTTCAAATAAAGTATTTATAGCGATTTTTGATCCGAAGTAGGAAGCGCATCTAATCAGCCGTGGGGCGAGCGGTTTAGTCGAAGTTATCGTTCTTATACAGTATGCAACATCGACTGGGGCGAGTATATTTACAACGCAAACAGTATGGGAAAGTACCAGCGACCTGTTTCGCCCATTTTTCTGTTGTATTTTTTTTAATATTAACTTACTCCTGTAATGTACGTAATATAAAAATATCCAATTATTCGACTAAAATTTTATTATATCTGCAGCATTGCTCATTATCTGTTTTAATTGCACTTTCCTATGTATGGGAATCTTCCCGGAAACATTCCCCTACAACTACTTTCCGTGAAAGTACCCATCATTGGCTTACGGGTAGTTTGGAGGTGTTACCAACGCATTATTACACTAAACAAAATATTATTTCAACTAGTTAACACATTCATTGCTTCCCTTGTTAATGTGAATATTACCAAAGAGTTTGGGCTAAGGAGACTTGGAATCGGTACGCGGCGAGGTTGGCGAAATGTCAATGTGCCGTGCATATTTTCAAAGAGATGGTTCCAGTGTGATAGATGTTTGCACATTTAGGTTTAAAGATCACTGCTCTGTGGAAGTTCGGCTAAAAATCCCACGTATGGTGAATGGTACCGTTTGGTGTTGGCGATAAGCCTTAGAAGCAAAAATGGGCCAACGATAATTCGGTTGTTGCCTCTTAATTTTATATCTCACAATGCAGTAATAATAGAACTAACCGAACTACTTCTGATAATACTCCCAAACAGCTGATTCTGTATTTTTTTAATTTGTTAATAATTGAAGGTTATTTATTTCTGATCGACTAGTGCGCCAGCAAGCCCCCAGATAGCGCCACTATTGTAAAACAAAGTCCATTAACAAGGGTACCAGTAAAAAAAAAGTACTACATTTCACTGCGATCCTTCGCAGACGTATACAACTCGCAGATGAAACAAAAAACAATCCTGACAATATTTTTTTATGTACTCCATAAAATAATATTTATGGATAGTTCTCTTTACCACTTTTTTTTACTTTTAAATTTAACAAAATCAGACAGTTTAAACGAAAATAAACACGTAAACAACAAGTGCCTCCCTCTACACCTAAGTAAAATAAATAAAACTAGCGAAACCCGCGGGCTACGCCCCACGCTTTTATTGATGACTTCTTGCAAAATACGCGCTGCCCTACGTGACTGTTACATAAACATCAGTACCGGCAAACATAATAAATAAGCTGTGTCGAGATGTGAGAGCACAGTCCGTCGTCACCAAAAGTTGAGACAGGGTAAAAGGATTCGGATTTAATATACAGATACATAGATTGGTTGCCTAAGGCGCAAGTGTTTACTTTAATGTTGTAAGAATCGTGTGAATCTGGTAATCTAGAAAAAATGGACAAAACAAAATTCCTCAGAAACATTTCTTTGAAAAAATGAAAGCAGCATAAAAGTTGATTAAACCTAGCGAAACTTGTCACTTTTCCCCATTTCCAAGGGAGAGCCTTGATAGTGATTTTGAAAATGTTTTTGGAACTAATAAATCCGCACTAAAAAAATCAAGTTCCCAACAAACCGAACATCTTCTGTGAACCTGAATTTGCTAATCTGCATTGAAACGGTCCAATGTACAAACGAATAAGCGCCTTATATAATGTGCGCGTAAATATGTAGCTTCTAGTAGCGGAGGCCCCCCATCACTAAATGTTGAGACGAGACAAACTATTGAAAAAAATATATCTCAGAATAGTAAAAAACTAAAAACCAAAAATAAGCGCGACCAGTGACGGAATTAGGGTGGGGCGATACGAGCTTCCGCCTCAGACGTAACGAATTAAAAGGCGCAATTTTATTGTACACTTTGTTATGGAGTCGACTTTTTTGTCGTTTGATAGTTGCCGACAATTAAAAAATGTTTGCAGTGCGGTACGTTTGAATAAAAAATAAGAAAAGCGGCGCGTTCGTACCGTTGGATAGTCGCACCCCATATCATACTGTGCGCACATGCGTGTTTCTCTAGGCTCTATTGGACATGTTTTATTCTACATATTTTACGTATTCTACAGTTTTCTACTATACGTGTAATGTAGAAAATAACATTCTACGAACTTTTTATGCAATAGTTACGTCAAGTGGAAAATAAAAAAGGTATTGGTGTTATGGCTAGACATAATCGCTAATAACTTTTTTATTATACACTTTAGATTGCTACTGCCTTTGAACGTTTATATTCAGAATTTGATTTTCTTTTATAATTTTGAGAAATATACAGGTGCTTCCATTAAAAAAAAAGCTATTTTGTGGAACAATTCAAAAAAGCGACCTTTAACTGTATTTTTTGCAAACTGTACCTCAATCATTATAAAAAGGTCTGCATCTAACCTGATGTAACCAAATCTATCACTCTTAATACTAAAAAAAGTTAACAATAGTGCCGAGATAATTGGATACACCCTGTATTCGAATGTCACACAAAAAAAGTCATTTTTTTTATATTTCTTCTAAAATTTACTTCTGCTCTACTTATTTGTGCTCTTTTTCTGTCTTCTATTTCACATTGTCATCTCGGATATCATCTATTTCTTACATTCTGACTAAAAATAAAGAAAAACGATATTGTTTTATTTCTAATGACATTATGTTTGAAACGTTTTCTCATCGAAATAAACAAACGATAACCAACCCCGACTTGTTTTATACAGCTTTTCGTATAGCAAAAATAATATCATCTATTAATGTTTCCATTTTTAATGATCATTTTTTTTTAATAATTATTATTTAAATTAAGAAATGGAACATTTCCGTCATTCTTTTATTTCCAGCTACATGGCCTTTGTTTAAAAGCCGCTGTCACTGATAAAAATTTTATAATTCTCAAACCATTTGGGTCAGAAGTTAAAAGGTTGACTATTAATATAAAAAAGGACGTTGATAATATTTATTTTTAAAATTGAAAAAACTGCGATAAATCTCGTGGAATCAATGACTTCATAACAATTTTAATGTTGAGCTATTACTGCTTGTTTTTAGAACTGTTTTGTCAAAATAAAGAGCGCTCATACCTTTAACTCGAAAAAAAAAACAGGGGCGGATTAGGATTTTTTCCTTCAATCATTTAAAACGAAATTTTTGCAGACTTTAGCAGTGCCGTAAAGGTCGTAATCATGTGGACAGGCCTAAAGACAGCAACGGTAAGAACAGGCACGGGGGGGACAAGGAGGAGAACGCGGGTTGTTCAACTCGCACAGATTCCAAGGGCGTTCGCGGCCAGACGCAGTGTTGCCACTATCACCGACGAACGATGAACAGGGAAAGTATGATTTGACACGTCTGTCACATGTGGACCCGAATACAGCCGTCCTGAAAGCTCTAGTACGAAAAATTTGCAGGAAACAAGTCGCGTCCGGATTTTTGAAATGCAAGGTTACCGGGGGTCTTCGGAAAGTAATCGTTTGTAGGCGAACCCCTTTCCGAAAATCAGCCTAGACTTCATCAAAACAAGAAAACTTGCAGATTAATATTCAAGCTCTACTTCCTATGAGAGCCTTTAGACAAACGCCGACAATTATAGGGTGAAGTGAATTAGAACTAATTCGCATTTCCACCCAGCGAGAGGGATGCATCTGCAAGCGGTAATCGGAAAAGGGTCGGTCGACCTCGACATCCAGAAGCGCAAGAACAGGTTAATGAATGAATGGTCAGTGGCATCGATCCTTCTTCCTATTTAAGCATCGCTAAAATTATGAACCAATTTAATAATAGCACGTTCGAAATTGTGGCTTATACAACGAACAACTAGAGGCGTAGATCAAGATAACAACAATGCGCAAAATGTAGTGTGTCCGGATGTAAATCAGACTATCGATAAACAATGGTTGAAAGAGGACGTCCACGTAACAATACGCATAGGTCACAAAAAATTGGGCTTTCATGTTCGCAAAAGTTGCAGATAACAGAATAGGAAGCTCGAATTTATTCTGTAGGTTGTATTGTGCCAGATATCACTAATTTGTTAATTACGCGTTAGTTACTAGCTGCTATAATTCTCAGCTGTTGCGAAAAATGTTAATAACGACAGTAAGCAGTGGCAGTTCGTTTCAGCCAGTAATATAGCAAGAAGCAATTTAGGAATGTACTGGGTTTTAGGATTGTACTGGGTGATCGTAAAAAACATCTTTCAGAGCAGACCATGACCGAAGTGTTAAAGTTGGCAATACTTAATACAAGCCAATTGTCAAATGTTGACAGCTGTAAAAATTACAGAGTAAGTTAAATGTATCTAACCAAAATTTTTTACAGCTGTCAACATTTGACAATTGGCTTATATTAAGTATTGCCAACTTTAACACTTCGGTCATGGCCTGCTCTGAAATACGTTTTTTACGATCACCCGGTACCATAATACGCTATAACAATTAAAAACAAACAAAGCTGTCTCAGATTTTTATTTTTTAAAGTATTGCTATGATATTTGGAGTTGTTTGATTTGACTGGAGTATTGTAATTTCTGGAAGGCAGTTTTTGGGATGCTTGATACAATTAATTTACGATTGAAGGTTTGTGAAGACTGTAAGGTTTTGGTATTCAAAGTTATAAACTCAGGGTTGCGTATTATTGCTGTAATTTCTTGTTTTAAAATTCAAATAATGTGGTTATCATTATATCATTTATATTTTTCATATTTGTGAAGTTTTGTTTACTCTGAAAGAAAGAAGAACACAATCAAATTGATACGATTATTGTTTATGTTAGTTTTAATTATAAATTAGTTCACAATTGTTTAAAAGGTTTAATACATAAGAAGTTTTAGACTTACTTGGTTTGTGCATCGTTAAATGTCATTTGTGGGGGTTATAGATGTGAATGTCAATTTGACAAATGTATAAAACGAACACTCATTGGTTCATGAGATTTATTTGTTTAAAAAAAATGGGAGATCAAGAGCGAAGACAAAAGCAAGTGAAAACTTATTGGTTAGTTACGGCTTGTCCTGAAAACAAAGATACAGGATTTTTCATTTTCTGAAAGAAAAAGAGAAAGAAAACAAGTTATATAAAATAAATAGTGGTATTGAATCGAATAGAAGGTATAACAAAACGGATACAAGTGTTTCTCAACTAATTTTGGAAATATCCAAAAGAATAATAATATAAAAGCGGTCCAGAGCGAGTTTACAGTTATCATGGTAGAAAAAGCCAAGTATAAATCAACATAAAAGCAGTCCAGTACATATTGGTACTACAGCGGAGGAAGATTCTTACTAAAGGCGAGTGCTGTTGGTTTTTGTGGAAACTGCAAACCAGAGAAGAGGGAGTTTACCATTCAACGATTGTCGAGTTATGGATATCTTTATAAAGAAGAAACAAAGATAAGTGTTCAGTTTTAAGAACAGTAGAATAAAAAGAATTTCTTGATTGTTCAAAAATTTAACCCCAAATTGACTTTTAAATAAAAAGCTGTTGTAACGTTGATATTGATTTGTGTATATTTTTTTTGAATCTTATTTATTAATAAAATTTCTTCCCACGCTTAATAACGACCCTGAGAAATTTTATAAAAGAGTCTCATATAAAATATAATTAGTTATTGCGTAAATTGCAGGCATTTAAAGAATTGTTTTTCTGGTAAGTACATAGCCTCATATCATAGCAGTATATTTATAATGGTGTACCTACGCACGTTTGCCTTTGTGCGCGTGGTACCGGGTTCGATACTCGACCAAGATAAACGCATTTGTGTCATATCTTTCGGACGGATGTATAACAGTATAAAATAAAGGTTTCGCAACATTTACAGGTGTGATGGCTACCCTTCAGCGCCGGGGATAAATAAGCCTTGGCAACAAAAATAGGAGGAGGATAAATAAAAATATAAATAGCGCCATGGGCCCATGGTTATTTCGGAATAAACCAATATTACTGATAACTGTCTCCTTGCTTCAATTGCATCAGTTTTTAGAAATCGTTACAACTTTCTTTGGGATGAAAAAGGAAACACGGTTTGCTTCCGCTTTTGGATGCTATAATCTTTTTTCGAAACACATCGAACAGTTCCGGAGAAATAGAACAATGCTCTCACCCACCTAACTAACACCCACCCATTTTGCAAAGTTATTTTTAAAAACCTGTTCTTTTGAGTTCATAGGCTAGGATAACGTTTTTCCATCGAAACCTAAAACCACGTTTTCACAAGATCATGAGTCCTTTAATCTCATTGGAGGAATAATAATCAAAAAATTTTGTAATGTGGAAGTATTATCGAAACTATTAATGCGCCTCCCACAATGTAATTTTTTTTACATAAATTGTCTTTAAAATTATTTTTTCTATCGTATAAAAAAAATTATAAAGTTTGGCAGTGGAAAAACTCATGTCGCAACTTAATTCATACAGTTGCAATTGCCATTTTTGCTTTCCTATACTTTCAGTATACACTGTGTCCATAAAGTAACCCCCCCCCCCTCCCAACTAACTTTTGAATGACTTGATATTTTTCAACAAAATTTGGTGTGCTGTAATGGGAAATTAAATACTATTTTTCAGACCATATTAAAATTTTGTATCATCAAAAATGGCGACTGGGCGCCATTTTGAAATTTTTTTTTTAATAGAAAGGGGGGTCGAGTGAAACCTCATTTGAAAGGTCTTTTAATTCTGCGTCTGATCCTAGAGTTTCAAAGAAAAATATTCAGCCATAACAAAATGGCGGATTTTAAACAAATGTACTCACTCAATTCAAAATTGTTTTGGTTTTTTTATCCAGAGTCGAGTGACACCTCATTTGAAAGGTCTTTTAGTTCTGCGTTTGATCCTAGAATTTCAAAGAAAAATATTGAACCATAACAAAATGGCGGATTGTAAACCAATGGACTCACTCAGTTCAAAATTGTTTTGATGTTCTTATCCAGTAGTCCACTTTTTCATTTGAAGGACTAAATTTTCCCAGAAATAACTCGGGTGGCTTGAAATAATATTGAAAACGTTATGTTCCAACAAGACGGTGCGCCGACGCTGACGCAGAATTAAAAGACCTTTCCAATGAGGTGTCACTCGACCCCCATTTCTTTTGAAAAAAAAATTCAAAATGGCGCCCAGTCGCCATTTTGGATCATACAAAATTTTAATATGGTCTGAAAATAGTATTTAATTTCCCATTACAGCACACCAAATTTTGTAGAAAAATATCAAGTCGTTCAAAAGTTAGTTGGGGGGGGGGGGTTACTTTATGGACACAGTGTATAGGGAAGCATTGATTTCATGAAAATGTTCGAACTCGAGATTTTGATGGAAATACACGTTTTGGACTTCCAGGAGAGGAGCCCAAAAATGGTTTTCTAAAAGTGTCTGTCTGTGGGTGGGTGGGAATGTTTGTGTGTTACATCATAACTACTAAACGGATAGTCGGATTTCCATGAGATTAAAAATTGACCGACAAAATATGTTTTAAAAAAATCAGAAATCGGAAGCGGAAGATATGTTTTTTTGGTACAATTTTTTCCGAAACAAATATAAATATAAATTCGAAATATTTTAGGGAAAATCTAACGCTTTGTTTTGGAACTTAATGGCTTCTAAATGGGGGCCGCTACGATTTTCTTTGCAAATTTTGCCTTTAGCGCCGTATTACTCAAAAACAGGTTAACAGATCGGGTTAAAATATTTTATCCTAATAGTCCTTAAGAGACACAATGTTACTGTAATCAAAAATTTTCGAAAAGTTAAAAGCTATGACGTGAAAAATTTTTAAAATTTCAGAAATTTTCAAAGTAAAAGATTGGTCATAAATTTTTGAAGATTTGAGTTTTAACTCCTATTTACTCGGAAACGAGGTATCTGATCGGGATTAAATTTGGTACTAGAACTGCCCTAAAACTACACAATCTCACAAGGTACCAGAATTATTATAACTACTAAAACTGTGAAATAAAAAATAATTCAAAATTTTAATTATTTCAAAAACATACTGCCTTAAAAAACGGTTTGTTTTAAATTTTACAGATACGCTAATAAAGCTACGGTACAATTTGGTTCATATGCTAGTCCACTAATCTCTCTGTGACGCCTTCTATGAATTTTTGAAAACTTGAGTTTTAACGCCTACTTACTCAAAAACGAGTTATTAGATCAGGATGAATTATGATAACGGAAATGCCTTAAAAGTAAACAATGTTGCAAGCTACTAGAAGTATTAAAACTACTAAAACTGCAAAATGAAAAAATTTCAAAATTTTAATTATTTCAAAAACATGCTGCACAAAACCTGGCCACACATGTTAAAATTGTTATAGAGCTAAAAATAAGCTACAATTTGGTTCATGTTTCAGTCCACAAATGTCTCTGTGACGCCTTCTATGAATTTTTGAAAACCGAAAATGCATGCCCTTTTCTTTGATAAACGGAGGACGATAAAAATGTATGTTTAAGCTAAATTGCTCATAAGCGATAGTAGACCCAGAACTTAATTTTTATGTGCAGAAATATTTCGAGGGGGGGGAGGTTAATTATTCCCCTCCTTCCCTAATTTTGGAAAAACCAATTTTACCTTCTGTTAATCGTAAGGAATCTTGTGACAGAACATCAAAATTCCATTTTATTTTTCTAAAAAATGCCGTCCAAACATAGGCAGCATAGGAGAGCATCAATCATAACTTCAGAATAGAGGAGGTAGATGGCGAAACACGTAGTGCATAAGAGATCAACATAGCATTATACCGTGATAATAGTCAAAAGTTGCCCTTATAGCTTTGTACCGCATAAACCTAAAATTTCTACCCAGCAGGTGTTTGACTTGTCCTTGCTATAAGGGATTAGCGGGGTTTTATATTTAAACAACCTGCATGTGTAAAAAGTTCTTAGTTAGATGTGCTGTAATTGTTGTGATTAGAAATACAAAAGTAATAATTTTGAATAAAAGTATAGAGTCCAGGCGAAGTGTTTCGCTCATTTTTAAAATAACATTCACAAGACATATGAACTGACTTTCGTTTTGTTTTTCACGGCCACGACTTTTATTCTGCTTATACAACATATATTTTGAGATGATAAACATCAAATCCTTAATTTTATTATTCATGTTTCTGTTTAAAATGTTGTCAGAGCCGTAATAATTTAATATTTGCAACTTTGGCGAGCACGTCAAGCTAATTCATAACAAATGATAATTGTCACATTTTTGAACCAATGGAATCGCTGCATTTTAGATAGGCAAACCAATAAAGCTCTAATTACACTGACAATTACCCTAGTAGGGTGATTATCAGTGTAATCAGCCATACAATTCATGGTATACGCGAAAAATATATTTGAAATTTATTACTCATTACGACCATAGCAACCGTAGTTGATTACTAAATACATATTATGTAAAATACAAAAACTAATTTTTTAATGCTTCCGTTCGAGTGCTAAATACCACACGTGACTGGTTTTCCTCTAGCAATGTTTGCTTGGTCATAGTCGTGCCTGTTGCTTTAAGAAAATCGGCACTCTTTTTGTCACACTCGTTCAGAGTTTCGCCGTGAGCTCGACAGCAAAGATTTTCCCCAAATATGACACACTTCTGGTGGGGTCTATGTACAACGGCCACCGCTACCAACGGCCACATAGTATTCTGCCAGTTATAGCTGTCGTCATAACGCCACACATAAACTTAGGCCACAACGACCACCCAAGCAACCGATCACTACGACCATCCACTTCTGCTGGTCACAACGGCCATCCTGGTCACAACAGCCCATGATGGCCGTTGTAACCAGCAAAGGCTAGTGAACGTTGTTACCGGCTGCGGCAGCGGAAGGTAGTAGCCGATGTGACCAGCAGAAGCGGGTGGCCGTTATAACTAGTGTTGGCAGTCATAGTGACCAAATTTAAAAATTAGCAAAGCACTTTCCTATGCTTTTGAAATTATTACCCATTTTATTTTCTACAATATTTTTGTATAAACGTTGTAGGCGCCATAGATCGCACAACGCTTACCACTATAGCGGGGGCGTAGCTGGTATCGTATAGTTGGCGTCAAAGTTTCCACTTTAAAAATGGTAATCGCTGAACAAATTCTGCAACCAGCGTAACTCGGCGTAAAAGTGCAAACTGTATCCACGTATATTGAATAGAAGTTGTCGATAAGAAAATAATTTATCTCTTAAAGGTTAGCTTGCGTGAGTTATGCATACACTAATACATAAATCGCAGATGTATTAGTGTATGCATAACTCACGCAGAGTTAATACTAATACATCTGCGAATTTTTTTTAATTTAAAGGTTGTGATATAAAAGTCCATAGTTAGCAAAGTTGGACGTTCGTGAAAAAAAGAAAACATATTGGTATTAAATAATGACAGAGATCGCAAAAATTGGTCAGCCCAAAAAACGGAGAAAAAGGAAAGGTGAGAGCCCCTCAACACTACTTTATCTAACAATGAGTTCAGAATTTTGTTCTACTGTCCCCGATGAGCGATTTTAATGAAATTTGGCTCGGGCCAGCGGGTGGCCTAGTGGTTAGAGTCCCAACCTCTAGAACTAGACTCCCAACGGCAGTAGTTTCGAAACCTCTGCCCGTCAGAAATTTTCTAAATAAGTTAAACCCGGCGTGTCCATGGACGGTGTGTGTGGTGTGTATGTTGGGTTGCGTGTCTTTTCGGGGTGGGGCATGTTAGACCGGTGAATAGTGCTAAGTGCGCTGAACCGAGCTATAAAAGTTTTTATCTTGATAGGGAACCGGAAACGGAAGTTAGATACGTTTGGTGATATCATTTCTTACAGAAACAAAATTTCATAAATTTAAGAACATAATATGATAAAGGGAGTTCAGACAAATCAAAAGCTTATTTTCCGAGCACTATATTTAAAATGGCGGGCGCTGGAGTTTTTTTTCAAATTTTGGCTGCAACGCCTAAACAACTAGTTGACAAATCGCGATTAAGTTTGGTACTGTAGTAGCAGCTTTAGGGAACACCGAACACCATGATGCCGTATAAGAGAATTTTTGTACAAATGAAAAGTGTACAGTGAAAATATTTACAAAAGTTTTTTTCAAAAAAAAAAAATATCGGTCAAAAACTGACCATACGATTTTATTTAAATTTTTTAAGCTCGTAGAGCTATGGATAAGCTACAATTTCTTTTGTGTCCCAGTTCGCTAGTTCTTTGTGACGCCTTCTATGAAGTTTTGAAAAATCGAAAATTCATACCCGATATTTAATGAGCAGGAGACTATAAAGCATCTCCCGTTAAAAGCTAACGTGCTTGTCGACTAATGTTTTTAAGAAACTTCCTGTTTATTTTTGGATGTTACATCAGCTGGTGAATTATGGCACACTTATTGTAGGACACCCTGTATATTATGTGGAATATTTAAAGCAGCAACGTGAACAGATAAAAAAATAACGTTTCGGTTTTCGGTTACGGTTCAATTTGTTTTGAATTTCGGTTACGTTTTCGGTTACGATTTACTGCTACTAATAATTTCGGTTTCGGTTACGGTTACCGGTATGTTCTGTTTTTTTCTTTATGAAAAGCAAAGAAAATTCTGGACAAGATTACGTGCAAAAATTATGTCATGCAATTAAAAAAAAATTTGAAGTTATCGCGAAAAAATGGCAGCACTAAAAAAAATTCCATTTTGTAAAACTGTAGAAAAACCTTCTGCCTAGTTAGTAATATGCAATCATATGTTAAATGTAGTACTATTTGTTGTAGCTGCATTACTATAAGCGCCCTACATTGCATTTAAAGTTGACATTTTGACCTCCTACAAAATGGCCGCCTGGTTTCACTTGGTTGATTGTTCAGACACCGGAGTCGTTTATCTTGTAAACCTATGTAAATCTGTGAGTTTATGTGACTAAGGCGATGCCAGGGCAGGGCTTTTTATGAAATGTTCGATTCCTACGATATATCACAGTAACTATCTGACCGGTGCCGACTTGCAACATACCGTCATTAGATAACACGCAGCGTAGTTTACCGGCAATTTAAATTTCGCCGGTGGATAACGTGTTGGTTATGTATGCGTTCCATATATTAACGTCTGCTATCAACAGACACCGTGGCTAATCCCGAGCGGGATTCTTTATTTAAAACCAGTTAAAAACTAAAGTCTTGTTAGAAAAGTCTATAATCTAGCAAATTATACAAAACCAAAAAACCTATACATAAGCTATACAGTGTTTTAAAAAACATAGCCTCCTTAGCAAAAAGTAAAACAAAAAGTTCCTATAAACATGTGTCCACAACAGCTACAACTTAGTTTTCGAGATACAGGGTGTAAAATTTTTTAACTTCTATGGTTACTTCAAAAAAATTTCAGAAACGGCTTGAAATATTCCATTAAAATTTCTCGAGTCTTATAACATAACTTTAGCGGCTATAATTAAATTCTCAAAAATTTTCGTATCATATTTTTTTTAATAGACCCGATTACTGACACATTATAGCCAAAAAGGTTGTAGAGCATGAGAAATTCCAATAAAATATTACAAGCCGTTTCTAAAATTTTTTGAAATAACCATAAAAAATAAAACTTTAATACCCTGTATCTCTAAAACTAAGCTGTTGCAGACACATATTTATTAGAAGTATGCGTTTTATTTTTAGCTAAGCAATATACCTCTGAACGTGGCCCTTATTTTTCAAAACGCCCTGTATAGTCTATACAGTTTATGTATCTATAGCCATAACATAACTGATATCACCAGAACTGGTGATTTTTCACCAGAATTGGCAACACTGGATCCAAATAAAACCTACGGAACAGGCGCGCCTATTCGGAGGTGACTGCGCCTTGATATCCCTACTATTTCTTTCCATCTGATCATTGAATTCTTTACCAATGTGCATGCAAAGGTATTTAAAATAACAGATTGAGCTGAAGGCTCGCTTTCGCTTCGCGAATGCAAAACAGTGTTTAAAGGCAGCGGTCTATTTATTTGGCGCTCAAATTTTAACGTTACCCGGTGGTGTTAAAACGTAAAAACTATATGTAAAAGTAAGTTTTTTTGTATTGAAACTTGGAATTTGAATTTCTTTATTTGAATATACATGGGCAGGCACAGCCTACTCAGCCTAATACGGCGGACCGCCACAAGTTATAGTTATTGTTTGTTGCTGACTGTTGTGTACATGATGACATGCTACTGTTTATGTTCCCTGAAATCGTTACTGATAGTGGCAGCCGCAGGCGCAGCAATGTGCACACTGTCGGCTAACTCTAGTTAAAAAATATATTTTTCATTCTTTGCATATTTTTGATAACCATTTATATCGATTTTTAATTCGATATCTGCTGTAGGGCGAAAGGTTCCGTTCTTACTATTCTTATACGGTATGCGACATCGTTGTGTCTGGCAAGTATTGATATCTAGTATGGAACGCAAGTAAAGTACAAACCATGCCGGTGCTGTGCTTATTGCATTCTGAAACCCCTACTATGTCTTTGCATCTGATCATTGCATTATATGTATCAATGTGCATGCAGACGTATTAAGAATAATAGATTGGTTGATTGTGTCGTAGCTGGAATCGTTTGGCCCGATAAGCTCGCGCCTTCGCGTATGCGAAACGGGGTTTAAAGGCAACGGTTTATTTTTTTGTCGCCCAATTTTTAATGTTACGCGGTTGTGTTAAAAAGCAAAAACGGTATGTAAAAGTAACTTTTTTAAATGAAAGTTAGAAACACTGTGAAATATGTATATTAATTAAAAAAGAAAAAAAATCAAACTTCAGACTGTCAGAAAAGCTTACCTTATCACGGATGCATATCACAACGACACTAACTTGTTGCACAATTCAAGTGCATCAGCATCAATCCGGGTATAGGTCATGAATAAACCAAAACAAACCTTCAGTTGTTAACCAGCATTAACAACAACCTAGTCATTGAAATGATGACACTCCTCTTATCAGCAAACTCTGCTGTAATCTTTTGTTTTCTATGATGGCCATAAAGTTATTTTTAAGTTTCAAAACCTTTTGTACTAAAAAGAAATATTTGTTTAGCTGGCAGCTCCTTTAGAATAATTTTTTCAAGCATCTACCTATTAAAACACTTTTTATGTTTAACTTTATCTAAATTAAAACAAAGTATGCTGGACCTATAAAAAAATATGCTAATAAATTTGAAACGCGTCCTTCTAAATACAGCCACCCATTTTAATGTCCCATTTAAATCTATAACACAAATTAATTTTAAGAAATACTCGTGAGTTCCGAGAAATTAAAACGACGTTTCAAAATATAAGAGGTCTGACTAGGGTCTGTGGAATCTAACTGGGAAACCTTAAAAAATGCTCTGCTACCTGCGTGGACGCTTTTTATAAATATATCGAAAACTAACGGTTTTTAACCTGCTTTTTTTTGTGAGAATGCTTATAAAAACTTTTCAACCACGAGCAGAAGTCCACCCTCACATTCATTGCCCCGGGGAGCCCTTGTCAAGCAGACAAACATTAAAACTTTGCAAATTAGTTAAAACAGATTAGTGCAGGAATTAAAAAAAAATATGCAAAGCGGATAGCCTAGACTTGAAAACATTTACATTTTATATTTCCAAAAATTATCATGCACAACGTTGTAGTACAAACAGCAGCGGGGCCTTCGTTAATTACTAATACCCACGTGACCTTTGGTCCGCAGTGACTTAGGGAGTTTTCGATTCAGATGTTGAAGTCAGTTCAGAATTGGTACTCGTGGTAACTAAAAATTCCCTGTAAGTGTGTCACTGTCAACAATCAAAATGAGGTTATGTATGTAAACAAGCAAGTCTTGATAAGTCAACAAATTTTTGAATAAAAGCCTTACCAACAGTGTAAGTTGGGTTGCCTATATTTTGTGGTCACGTGGGTAGCAGTAATTAATGAAGGCTCTGTATAAGTCGCTATAAAGGATTCTTAATGTTTAGTAGCTCCAAATAGTTAACATTAATTTTGCACTATTTTAAAATTTTATAAATACGTCTTTATAATAAAAATAAAAATAAAACAAGAAATAAAATACTATAACGTAACGTATTAGTTGCAGCAAATACAACGTCAATAATACCCAGTAATAAAACAGCAATGTGAAATTACACAGCAGTCAAGTGACATTCAATTCAGCCGAGTTGTTATAGTCGCCGGGTTGGCCCCGCAGTGTCTGACAATTTAGAAAACCAAGTTTTTTTACGAGAAAAAAATAGAATTTATAGATTTTTGCAAAACAGATTACTTGGTATTTATTAGAGAACATCAGAGACGACACAGCAAATGCATCAGCCAAAAATTGGGTAGAAGAAGAAACATTAACCCCCCCACCCAAACATTGCTGTACCTAAAACTTAAATTGTGTCTCTTATTCTACTATCACTCATGAGCAATCTATTTTAAACACAAGTTTATCGCCCCCCGTTCATTAAATACAGGGGCATTAATTTTCGATATTCAAAAATTCATAGAAGGCGTCACAAACAAATTAGCGAGATGGGACCCGAACCAAATTGTAGCTCATTCCCAATCTATAAGCCTACAAAATACAAACAAAATTGTGTGGCCAGTTTTTGATCAATATTTTTTTGTGAAAATTTCCAAAATGTCAAAATAATTTTTACTTCGCGGTTTTCATGTATTTAAAAATTCTCGTATACAGTAATATTGTGTCCTAGAGCTACTACAGTAACAAATTAGATCCATATCTGTCTACCCGTTTTTACTTTTCCATACTTCCAGTATGGAAAAGTGTTGTCATCGCGAACATTTTCAAGCCTGTGATTTTGACATGTTTTGGAACCTCTAAAAAATGTCTGTCTGGATGTGTGGGTGTGTGCAACATGAAATCTCAAAAGCTAGTGGACCGATTTTAATGAAATTTGGTATACCTAGGTATAAATTTGTCAACCCAAACCGTTTTTTTGCGATTCGGAACTGGAAAAGGAATTTAAGAAATGTTTTTTTGACAGCATTTTTTTTCCGGAAAACGGTTTTTATAACTATGAAGGCGGAATTTGATAGAACACCTTGGGTTAGTTAAAGCGAATGCATTTTTTACGAACTCTCTAGCTTCAAAATGGCGACCGCTACGATTTTTTGAAAATTTTGACTTTACCGCCTCTTATTACTCAAAAACAGTTTGGCAGATGGGGTTCAAAAATTGTATTGTAATAGCCCTGTAAAGGCACAATGTTACTTCGCACAAAAGTATTCGAAGATTTAAAAGGTATAAAGTGAAAAAACTTCTAAAATATTAGAAACCTTCAGAAAAATATTGCTCAAAAACTGGCAACACCATTTTTTTAATTTAGTAGGCCTATAGAGCTAGAGATGGACTACAATTTGGTTCGTGTCTTAATCCCCTAATTTTTCTGCGACGCCTTTAATGCATTTTTCTAAAATCTAAGATTCATGTCCCACTTTTTAATAAACGGGGGACGATAAAAAATTGCTGTTTAACCTAAATTGCTCATGAGTGATAGTAGAATAAGAGACATAATTTAATTTTTAGGTACAGTAATATTTTATTTTTTTTATTTAATAATTTTACACCCCCCTCCCTAATTTTGACGAAGGAATTTGTCCCTCCGTTTTTGGTTTTTGTTTAGTCTCCCGGAATCTTATCCAAAAAATCATACAATCGATTTTTTCTCATTTTTTTCTGAAAAAAAACTGAATAGAAGCAGCAATGAGAACTTGTTGTGATTAGATATATAAAACTATTTTTTTTATAAATTAGTATACTTTATGAATTTTCTTTTGGATTACCAGAACCATTGCTTTTAGCTGATGTGCTTTTGTTTTAAACTAATTTCTTTGTCATTGATTAAGACTAGTTCTACTATTTTTCTATAACGTTTGAATAAGCCAGCAATCTACTTTATTTTTCATTGATAACTGAATTCTTTATTTATTAGTTTTATTTAGTCCGGATTCCGCAGCGCAATACATAGCCCTTGACGTGGGTAGTTAATTCCCAGTGCCGGGCGAGTGACTCCCGTTCAAATAATCTCTTAATACCGGCTGTAGATGTAAATTTCAATCACTAATAGTAAATAGTATGGGAAAGTACCAGCGACTTGCTCCGCCCGTTTATGAGTAAGGTCAAAATTTACAAAAAAAATCGCAGCGGCCTCCATTTTGAACCTAGAAAGTTTGTAATATCAGCATTAAGTTTGCCTTGAGGTCTTCCAACAGATTCCGTTTTCAGATTTAGAATATCCAATTTCTGAAAACAATGCTACCACGAAAAACATCTCTAGCTTTCGGTTCCGTATTTTTTTTATATACTCATCTAAATCGGACCATCCGTTTGGGAGATATGGAACGCACACGTACACAAATAGACATTTTTAAAACCACTTTTTCAGGTTCCTAAACATGTATTTTTCCGTTAAAATCTCGATTTCGAAATTTTTCATAAAATCAAAACTTCCTTGTACTAAAAGTATAAACGCAACACTGGTACTTTCTCATACTTTTTACGTTTTAAATAATCTCGCACCAATAAATTACCGAATAACATTGTTTCAGCAAAAATAAATAAAAAAAACAAGGTGACGGCGCAACGGGGATTTAAACTTGCGATAGCCAATACGATGCCATATCAGCGCTCCCCAACACTGCGCTACTACGATGGCTGACAGCAAGGCTAAAATATGGAATGCGAATGTAAACATAGTAAGCTGCGATAATTTCGATCAAACGGCGCGAAGGCAAGGTAACCGTGCTACGGCTTAGAATTAATTAGATCTGGGATTCGGACCGAGGACCAAAAATCGTTATAAATAGTTTATTTGAAGAAAACAAAAATAAACAAAGAAAGAAATATATTTTTTAACTAAAGACAATTATAAGATAAGTAAGTGAAAAGTACCGAATTTTCTTTTAATTTTTGAAATGGTTTTAACTAGTTTTAAGTTCATGACAGGGGAATTACAAAAGTAATGCCCTCCAATGTGCGGCAAGAAAAGTTGCAAAGCAACAATCCGATATATGAGTGTGATTTAGTTTTAAGTTAAAATTTCCGGAAGTCGTTCGAGTAAAACTTGAAAGAATAGTAAATAATTAATTTGTAGTTCACTGCAATCTCCGTCGGCTCACCAAGTTAAAAAAATCGCGTGGGCAGTTTTTGAAGAATAATTTTTTGAAAACGTGCCATTTTTACATTTTTTTTATTTCCAAAAATATTTTTACATTACATGATTGATTATACTTATTAAGAGCTATTAAATAATTTGACACTGAGTATCAATTGGATATTTGTGTTTTGGGATATCGGGCATTAAAGTAAACATTTAAAAAAATTCGTAGCCGCCTTCACTTTGAAGATACAGCATTCGGAAAAAAATAATACTTCAAAAAAGTTTTTACAGAGAAATCGATGCCAAAAACTAATTTCCGTTTTTCTAGTTTGTGGTTAAAAACTTTACAAAGAACTAACTGCAACTAAGAAACTTAAAAAAACCAATTTGCTAAAAAATCGGTCATATAGTCATAGGGGAACGAACGCACGCACCCACAGATAGACATTTTTTGACCCATTTTTTATCTCCCTTGAACCCTAAAAAGTGTATTTCCGGTAAAATCTTCCAGCAGAAGTATGGGAAAATAAAAACTGAATATATTCAAAACCGTTCAGTCACACGGTAGATTTGTTTCGTTTTCCAAATATATATAATTAAAACTAGCTGAATCCATGAGCTACGCCCCACGTTTTACACGATAGCCTCTTAAAAAAAATTCAGTACCCGCCACGCGCCGTTCGGATTGCGTAATCTCAGATGTAGTCTCTCAAATTGAGACCTGTGGAAAGGATTCAGATTTAATATATAGAGTAGTCGTGCCCGTCGCCTACGCCCCACGCTTTTAATTTCTTTTAAAATATGCAAGCTTTTCATAGCATGTGCTGCGTTGTCCTACGTGACTGTAACAGAAACATCGGAACGGCTAATAAAATAATAAATAAGCGAGTCGAGATGTAATGACGTCGCGTAAACTTGAGACGATTCCGAATTTAATATATAGATAGATATGTGTATTTTAGTATCTTGAAAGAAAGGAATATTGCAATATTAATCATCCTGTATACAAAGAGTACTACACAAGATCAGATACTGCGGGCATGCGGCATGCCGCTCGCTCGCTCGACAATTTCTCAACAAAGCGCTTGTTGAAGTAGAATTTTTGAGCTATTGAGTTATTTTTAAGCTAGAAAGTGCAGGAAAAAAAGCGTTCGGTTTGCCCTAAGGTCCTCGACCAAGCAAACATGTCTAAATTCCGCTTTCCATGTCGGATTTGTTAATGCTTATTTTGTAGCTGAATTTTGAATTTTTAACTTAGTTCCCCCTCCATTTCAAACTTCATCGAAATCGTACAAAAAATGTTTAGACCCTCTGCCCTCTATCGCACAAAAATTGGTTGTCAAATTTGCAGCCACCACTTTCTAATAAAGTCGACTTTATTAGGCTTAAAATAAATTGCAATTAGGTACAAGCTCTATTAAGCAGTGGTAATAGCGATTATATTAAAGTATAAATGTTGGAAGAAATGAAGTAGTTGTTGTGAACTTTTCAAGTACAATATCTGTGTTAACCCAAGTGATAAATTAATTTTGAAATTGAACTAATAATGGTATACTTCTAAAAATAAAAGATCTTTAACTAGATATCTATTTGTAATTTCCATTTGATACCAAAGTACTAATAAAAAGTGTAATAAAAGCATTGATATGCATAAATAATAATTCCAATCTTAGCGAAGCGAACGAAGTGCTTCTGATATACAAGGTCCGGCAATCGTAAGGATCAGTGGCGTTCCGTGGGTTCAAAATTTGGGTAGGAAAATGCAAATCCTAAAATAATCATTAAGATAAAAAAAACTTTCCTTATTAAATATCAACAAAACCAATATTTCTCTTATAAAAGTTGAAAACTTGCAAACAACGTTTAAAATAAATAAAAACCTGCACGCTGCTGACTGATGCAAATAAAACTACAGGAAGCTGGAATAGGCGCGCCTATTCGGTGGTTAATGCACCCTGACATCACTACTATTTCTTTGCATCGGACCATTGCAATCCTTAACCAATGTGCAAGCAGACGTATTAAGTAATAACAGATTGGTTCATTGTGTCATGGCTGGTAACGATGAGGCGCGCCTTTGCGTATGCCGCTATGCCGAACAGTGTATAAAGGCAACGGTCTATTTATTTGGCGCCTAATTTTTAATGTTACGCGGTTAAGTTAAAAAGTAAAAATTGTAAGAAAAAATTATGGGTAAGCACTGCTTACCCTGCATAATAGAGCGGACAGCCATTAGTAAGGATTAGTGATTGCAAATTTCGGTTTCAATTACAGTTATTTCCGGTATTGTTTTAACATTTTATAGATGTAAGAACACATTGTATTTAAAACAAAACTTACAATTAACCGTTAGATTACCTACATCATTTTGATGTAATAGGGGAGGGGAGCGGACAGGCCATAGATCACATAAACAAAATAATTATGCTGAAGAAAAAAAATTTCAAAAAGTTATCCCACCCTGTACATATAATTTCGCGATAATAGCCCGCTCCAAGCACGGCCATTCCATTGAAAACATTCTAATGTGAATAACCAGTAGCTTTCCATTATCGGCACAAGAAAAAAATTATATAAACACATATACACCACTAATAGGAAATTCAGCTTCACTACATTTCAGTTGTCCGCAGACATCACAACGCTATCGAACTCATGACGGCCATGAATGCCAACTCGAACGCCGATGTCAACTTTGTCTAAACGATGGAACTTTTTTATATGCTTAATCGCATTCGCACCTTTTTACTCTACAAGGTTAACTGGGCAACTTTCACGAAAAATGAAGCAGACACCTTTCATTTGCTATCTACACTATTTTAATTTGTAGGTAAATGTATGTCTGAGGTTTCACTCTTTTCTTCCCATTTGGAATAACTCAAACTAGCACAAACTACTGTCGCTGATGCTGACACACTCACTCTAGATAAGTTCACAATACAAAACATTTTGGTAGTTTCAGAAAAAATGCAGGGAAAAAGATAACTGAGCTCTTAAAACTGATTATGTAGAATGATTCAATTAAAAAAAAATATTAATTATTATAGAACTGCAAGGGAAGGCGTTGCAGCATATGATTCTAAATTAAGTGTGGGTGATAACATAAAAAAATAACAGTCATGAAAATGGATTCTCGGCAAAGCAGCTGCAGGTTCCAGAAAAAAACATAATACGAAAAGATAATAAAAGAGAACATACGAGCATATACAGAGGTACATAAAAACCACAGGACCCAGGCAAAAGCAAAATACAAGATCACAAATCAGATTGAAAAATTTCCTCTTACGAGCGCGTTAGCTCGTTCATATCCCTAAAGCAGTTAGTTCGATTTGAAAAAAAATGATAAGGCGGTATGCTAAAAATTAAAAACAAAATAAACCGTGAAAAACAAATAAAATTTACTAGAAAACATTATAATTGATATTCACAAAATTTTTGACACAAACAACGACTTGTATGAGTACGATAGCACCAGTACTAACACTATATCGGCTCGGTTAACGGCAGCGTACGCTAGTAACCTCTTACTTTAAGCCTACGGGCATGTCTTGTTGAATTTAGAAACCGGCAAGTTTGTCTAAGTCTGTTTATAAGGAACAACTTATTCATGTATTGTTTTTGAAAAACCAAAAAGGAAGGACAAATTCTTCGAGCAAAAATTGGGTAGGATGCAGAAGATTAAGATTAAACGCACCCCCCTTAAAAACCTTCTTAATTGCGGTTTATACGACACAAATTAGAATATTGCTGCGTTGTATGAAATTTAAAATAGAGCAAAGCTATACAACTAAAAAATTGCAGATAATACTCTTAAGATATTTACATTACAAACAAGCACGGCCATTCCATTGAAAACATTCTAAATAGCATAATCAGTAGCATTCCATTATCTACACAAGAAAACATTATCAAAACATATTCACCACTAATAGGAAATTCGGCTTCATTATATTTCAGTTGTCAGCAGATGTCACAGCGCTATCGAACTTATCATCAGCATGACTGCCAACTCGACCGCTAATGTCAATTTTTGTCTAAGCAAAGGAACCTTTTTGTATAATCGCATTCGCACCTTTTATTTATTATCTAAACTACGGCTGGGACAACTGACTATCGATTATAAACTATTGTTTTAGAATCAATTCTTTGATTTTCAAAAAAAATCGGCAAAACGTTTAATTTTTTAATCGATTTTTCAAAATATATTTTTAATTGGATCAATTTTTCATACTTTAATCAAAATCTAGATCTTACTAAAATCGATTTTTTTCGCTAAAAAAATTATACAAAAAAACACTAGAAATTTCATCAAAATCGAACGTACAATGATATTACTCCGCAAATCGCACATGGAACACGTGTCGTGTAGTACAGATAACGAAAGATCCAGGTTGTGCAATGAAAAATAGAAAATAGGGCGTGCAGTCAAAACGAGCTAAGCTCTAAGCTATAACCACCACCTGACTGATGACCATCTAGCCGTCTTATAGTGTTTCTATGAAACAACAATTAATGTTTGATTTTTGGGGAAGAGATACTTTGGGGCTAAATCACCAAAAACAGGAGGAGTAATTCTTCCGCCAATAATTTGGCTGAAGAGGGAAACTAACCCCCCAAATATTGCTGTACCTAAAAATTATGTTGTGAATCTTGGTCTACTACCAATCATGAACAGTTCAGCTTGAACAGAAAATTTGGAAGTCTCCGATTTATGAAATAGGCATGAATTTTCGATTTTCAAGAATTCTAAAAAATTCATAGAAAGCATCACAAATAAATTAGAAGACTGCTGCACGAACCACATTGTAGCTCATCTACAGCTCTATGAGCGGACAAAATTTAAAAATAACCGATTTGTCAGTTTTAGCACTAATTTTTTGAAAATGTCAAAAATTTTGAGTTTCTTTTCCACTTCACAATTTTAGTGGCTCCACAAGTTTTCGCAGTTTGTAGCATTGCATATTCCCAGGGTATTTTTAATATCAAATTTTATTCCGATCTGATAACTAGATTTGAGTAAATAGGCGTTTTCGAAAATTCATAGAAGACGTCACAAAGAAATCAAATTTTCGCTGACATCTAGCTTCAAAAAATTCGTTGCATTTGCCCTAAGGTCTTTTATCAGACTACGTTGGGATTTTAAAACATTCTGTTTCCGAGAAAAATGCTAAAAAAAACGCCGCACTTCCGCTTCCGGTTTCGGATTTTTTTAACAGCTCATTTCCCCGATGACGCTTACTCAAAGTATCGATACTTTGGTTGGTATCGAGCATCGATACCAGTATCCAAAAGTATCGAAATAGTAGTTCAATACTATCGACACTTTTGATACTTCCGATGTTTCAATACTTTTGTATAGTATCGATACCAATTTGGTATCTCCATACTCATTTTGTGGTATCGCTCAGCCGTATACATACCCATTCCAAAATCGTGCAACTGCATTACACCGTTGACTATACACAATGATTATACCGGGTGATCCTAAAAAAATGATTCAGAGCAGGCCATGACCGAAGTGTTAAAGTTGGCAATACTTAATATAAGTCAATTGTCAAATGTTGACAGCTGTAAAAATTTTTGGTTGGATACATTTAACTTAATGTAGCTGTCAACATTTGACAATTGGCTTATATTAAGTATTGCCAACTTTAACATTTCGGTCATGGCCTGCTCTGAATAATTTCTTTTACGATCACCCGGTACCTTGATCTCTCACGACATCCGCCATTGCAAAATACGGTTAAAAGTGGATTAATACGTCTTAATTATTAAATAGGAGGTTGAACCGTGAGGGGTTGCTAGTCCCCCATCGGGCGCGTCCCCGGGTGGTGGATAGGGGAATGCCTTCCAGATATGGATGGTACCAAGGAAATCAAATACTTGGCGCGAACCAAAACTAGCAAGTAGCGTCTGCTTCGGAACGAACGGCTACAAACAGCGTCTGCCTCGGAGCGAGCGGCTGAATTAAACTTGTCGATGAGCTTGCAACCCATCACAGGAAAAAAAAAACAAAACAGAATGAAAAATACGTCAAATAAAGACAATCCCCGGGTGGAAATCCACACCTCGTCTAGAGGGAGCCCCAATGGATACGGGGGGGGCAGTTCTGTTGCTAAAAATCCCAAACACAAAATAAGAAAAAAGAAGTTAACCTACGCAACGTGGAATGTACAAGGTATCTCCACGAAAAAAACAGAAATCCATGAACAACTAAAAAGATACAAAGTAGATATAGCTGCACTTACAGAGACCAAAAAGAAAGGCTCAGGATACGAAGAGTATGGAGAATACATACTGTTCTTCAGTGGGGTCCCAAAAGATAAAAGAGCAAGAGCTGGTGTGGCCATCAGTATACATAAAAAATTAAAACCATATATAAGATCGTGGGAGGAAATAGATGAGAGACTGTTGAAAATGGAATTCAATATATGGGGGCATGAAATAATTCTCCTAGCAGTATATGCTCCTACAGACGACTCCAGCATAGAATTAAAAGATGCTTTTGAAAATAAGCTAATAAATCTTATAAATAACACAAGTAGCAGAAAAGAAATAATACTATTAGGAGATTTTAACGCCAGAACTGGGAAAAAGTTAAACGACCCAGTTATTGGGAACTACGGCGAAGACAGAACAAATAACAACGGAAATCGACTAATAGCTATATGCGAGGCTTATGAATTAAAAATACTGAACGGACATTATCAACACAGAGAGATACACAAATTCACGTGGTATCAATCTACCAGAGGGCTACAATCCATCATAGATTACTTCATCGTTAGACAAATAACGAAATGGCAAATTCAAGATGTCAGAGTATACCGAGGCGCAGAATGCGGATCAGACCACTATTTAGTTAAGATGACAACGTACCTGACACATAGAGCGACTAAACAAAACACTAATCAAGACAAAGATAATACGCATGAATTCAAACAGAGAAAATACAACATAATGTCCCTAAAGGATGAATCTATAGATTTCTTGTACAAAATACGATTAGCTGCAAAACTACAAAATAACATCACAGGTACTGCTCAACAAGAATACGAAAAACTAAAAAATGCTATCCATGACGCGGCATTCGAGGCCTTGGGAGAACAAGAACGTCATCGAAAACGAAAAGGAGAAGATTGGCTTAACGATGAAGTTGACAAACTAATAACCGAGAAAAAAGATGCTTATAATAGATGGCTAGTAACGAATGACACTGATGACCGAAGGACTTATCAACAAAAAAGAAACCAAGTAAATCAGCAAGTTAAGGAAGCAAAAAACAAACAATGGGAGGAAAACTGTGCAAGAATTGAACAGCACATAGGTGGAACAAAAACCAAGGAAGCGTGGAATGTTATTAAAAATCTTAGGAACGACCATAAAGGCAATAATATCAACATGATAAACATTGATAAATTTCAACAGTATTTCTCGCAGATACTAGCAGAAGACCGGGAAGAATATATACAAGGAGAACAGCAGAGACAACCAGTAAACCTACAAGACCTAAACGAAATAACAGAAAAGGAAGTAAAAGAAGCTGTTCGGGATCAGAAAAACGGAAAAGCTCCTGGTCCTGGAGATATTCCTGCTGAATTACTAAAACACGCACCTTCTAAAACATATGAAATCCTCACATACATATTTAATAGATGTCTTTTACATCATGACGAGCTACCGAATGATTGGAAGGTAGGATATTTGACGCCAATCCATAAAAAAGGTTCAAGGAATAACTGCGAAAATTACCGAGGAATAAGCGTGTTAGCCACAGTAGGAAGATTGTATGGACGAATAATAAAGAAAAGAGTGGAGCAAGAAATAACAATAGGCGAAGAACAAAGCGGGTTTACCGCAGGACGCTCTTGCACAGATAACACTTACTCCCTAAAGCAAACACTACAAAAGAGGAAACTAAAGAACTTAGATACCCATTTAATATTTATAGACCTGGAGAAAGCGTTCGATACTGTTCCTATCCAAAAACTGTTTCAAATCCTTACAACCACAAACATTAACCACCATTATATACACACCATCAGGGAAATGTATAAAGATCAGACAAATGTTATCAAGATCTCGAACAAAATCTCAGATCCATTTAAAACAAATAAAGGAGTACGGCAAGGATGCTGTCTGTCGCCCACCTTGTTTAAAATATACTTAGAATACATCTTAAAGCAATGGAAAACAAAATGCAGATATATGGGTCTACCAATAGAAGACGATTATATATATTCCTTATTATTTGCGGATGATCAAGTGATAATGGCGGGGGATGAATACGATATAAAATATATGATGCGAAAGCTTGTAGACATCTATGAAGCAAACGGCCTGAAAATCAATTATAAGAAAACCAAATATCTAACAACAAAAGACCATGGAAACGATCTGAAAATATACGGAAATTCAATCATAAAGTGTGATGACTTTAAATACCTAGGGAGCATAATATCATCAGAAGCAAATTCAAAAAAAGACATCACGAGTAGGATGGGACAGGCTAGACAAGCTATACAAAGACTAAATCCGTTACTGTGGTCAAAAAGCATGTATAATAACACGAAAGTTAGAATCTATAACAGTATAGTGCAAAGTATACTAATATATGGCTCGGAGACTTGGGAATTGTCCAAAAGACATAGACAACAAATAAATGCAGTTGAAATGGATTTCCTTCGAAGAGGATGTAGAGTGTCGAGACTAGAACACGTAACGAATGCAGAAATAAGAAACAGAATGCAGAAGAACACAACATCCGTAGATGAAATAGAAAAAAGGAGACTCTTATGGTATGGACACATACAAAGAATGAACGCAAATAGATGGCCAAATCGAATACTAAAGTGGAACCCGCCAGGACGACGAAGACGAGGTAGACCTCCTGATACGTGGATAAAACAAGTGCAAGAGGACATGAGAAACAGGAACCTTGAAGAAGGAGCATGGAATGACAAAGACTACTGGCGTTTGGGATGCGAGAGACGGCACAGGCCGTAAAATACTCGCTGTATATATATATAGGTTGAACTAGTCTTTGACCAAAACATTGCTAAATAGAGAAATTTGTTATCTGGTCCGTACCCGTAGTAAGACTACTAACTACGAGACTTCCGCCATTAAAAGGAAAGAACAATATTTAAAAATGAGCGAAACACTTCGCCTGGACTTTCCTATACATTTAAATACATTGTTTTATATTTTCCAACACTTTCGATATACACCTGTCTAGACACGACTAGTTACAGTAAATAGTTCTTATAAGTTGTAACATCTTGAAGCGGTTGAAGAAAGACCGACCGCTGCGCTCAGCAAGCATAAGGTTGGGTAAAATATTCGGACTGAATCAACGGAAGCCCGGAAATTGATATTTGAAAATATATTAATAACTCGAGAAGTATTATTTTTAGCAAGAAATTACTCTTATTAATTTGCATTTAGAATTTCAAAACCTTTCTGATTTTAAAGCCAAAATGCCACGTTTCCATTTTAAAAAAAGGTATTTTTTACCGTGGCCGCCATATTAAAATTGGAAACTCAAGTTGTTTTCTTGAATACAATCGAGAAGAATTTGCCCTGCAACTTTGCTCTTGAGTTTGCGAGTCTATCTATTAAAATAAAAAAGTTAGCCTACACTGAACATGTACAAGAATACAACTGGACAAAAGATTATTAAGGGGCAAAAAATTCGTTTTGATTTTTTGTAAAAAGATTCTCCTCGAGCAAACAAAACAAATAACCAAATTTTTAATCTTTTATCGAAAAAATTTGGGGGGAGGGGGAACAGTAGCCCCCCTAAATATTAAAGTATCAAAAAAATATTATGATATTCGGATGAGCTATATTGCTTTAACAGAAATATTTTATTGCCCCCCGTTAAATAAATAAAAGGGTACCAATTTTCAATTTTTTTTAAATTCATAGAGGGCGTCACAGTGAAATTATAGCAATGCACAAAAAAACTAAATTGTAGAAGATTCCCAGCTCTATCCGCTTAAAAAGTTTAAACAAAAACGTGTGAGCAGTTTTTGAGAAATATTTTTTTGAAAAATTCCAAAATTTTGGAGTGATGTCATTGCGATCGTTTTTATATTTTCAAAATTAATTATATTTCATGGTATAGTACCCTTGAAGGGCTACCAAACAAGATGTAGTTGATTCTAATCAGATAAGTGGTTTTTGAGTAAATGGGCGTTAAAATCGAAATGTTCAAAAATTCGTAGCGGCCGCCATTTTAAAGCTAGAGAGTTCGGTAAAAAATCGTTGGATTTGTCCTAAGGCCTTCTTTAATCTCCACTATTGAAATTTCCAAAATTCAGTTTTGTAAAAAATGTTACCAAAAAAAATGTCTAACTTCCGCTTACGGTTTCGGGTTTTTTTAAAAGCTTATTTTGTCGGTGAATTTTTGATATACCCCCTCATTCCAAAGCACATCAAAATCGGTCCAGCCGTTCCGGAGATATGGAGCGTAACACACCCACCCACAGACACACATTTTTAAAAAATTACTTTTTTGCGGTCCATGCCCCCCCCCCCGACTATTTCCGTTAAAATCTCAACTTTGAAATTTTTGCATGAAATCAATACTTCCCTATACTGAAAGTATAGGAAAGTAAAAATGCGTTACGTAACAATTTTTACGGAATAAAAAAAAATCAATAACTGGAAGTCGTTAGAGTTGAGCGCAAATTTATTATTAGTTATTACATTTGCAGTCATTATGCTGTTAATTAACTAAGTTCCATTCATTTAGAAATCCTGTACGTAAGACATTTTATCTCGGCGAACAGTTTAAATGACGTTACTGTCTGAAAATTTAAACCACAACCGTCGTCACCGCAGGCACGCGTAGTAAACTAGTAAGCAAATTCCCAATGAAATACCTGAATAACTAACAAATTATTTTGCCAAACTACGTAGTATCTAAATTTTGTTGTTATAGAAATTCGTAGAAAATACAAAAAAAAAACAATTTACTAGAAATCCTTGATCGTACACGTCAAACAATTTTGATTTTTGGTGTTTCAGAAAAGAGGCGTAAATTTTAAATTTACCTCATAATCGTAGCGGCGGCCATTTTTAGACGGTAAAAACATAATTACCGTATTTTCTAAAATTATTTTCAATAGTTGCAAAATTTTCTTTACCACAAAACATGACTTCGGATTTTTATTAAAGCTTATTTTTCAATTAATGTTTGATATATTTCCAGATTTCAAATTTCATCGAAATCGGACAATCCGTACCGGAGATATGGAGGAAGGAACAAACTAACGAACACACATACTCATCCACAAACGTACATTATTTAATTTTTGAATTTTTTGATCTCGAAAAGGCATTTAATCGTTAAAATATGGAAACCAAAAATTCTCGTTCACTTACTGAACGAGTGACGATAAAATGAGGATAGTGGAATAAGATGCTAAACTTCACTTCTATATAAAATAATAAACCGAATGGAGGGGCTAATCCTCTCGCCCTTTTCCACTATTTTTGGTTAAGATTAAGTAATCAAGTAGTAACAGTTGGGACTACAACTTTATAACAATAATTTTTGAAATTACATACATAGTTATATACAGTGTGGCCGAAAAGTATGGAATATGCTATCTCAGTAAATATCCATTTTATGAAAAAATATTTCAAATTAAAGTTGTTTACTATTTAATTTTTATTTAATTATTTCACTATCAATTGGAAAAAACAGGCCGATGGCCTAATTAGAAGAAGGAAGCAGAAAAGACTAGTTTTACATCGCGTGGCAATACTTAATTATTATTTTTTTTAAACAAAACGCAACGAATAATGCTTCAGTTTTTTAATGACAAGGTACTCCTATATTCTACTCATTTGAGGAAGATTTTTTTCTGTCATACCACTGATGTAAAACTTTAATACACTGTGACATAACAAAAATTTTTGAGAAAAATGCCAAAAACTTCTCCGTTGAATTACAGAATTGTTGAATTTAAACAAAAGCCTATCACAATCGCTGTTTCTTCTTTCAATTGTTTTTAATTGCTAAGAGATAACAAATGAATTTCCAGGCACAATACTGCGATTGTAATAGGCTTCTGTTTAAATTCAAGGCCTGCTAATTTAAAGAGTATTTCGCGTTTTTCTCCAAAATTTTGTTATGTGAGTGTGTTACAGTTTTACATCATTAAAAAGAGAAAAAAAAATCTCTATCAAATGAGTAGAATATAAGGGCACTTTGTCATTAAAAAAACTGAAGTGTTATTCGTTGCGCTTTTGTTTTTCAAAAAAATAATAATTAAGTAATGCCCTGAGATGTAAAACTAAATACTAAACAACTTTAATTTAAAATATTTTTCCATAAAATGGGTATTTACTGAGATATACAGGATGTATCAAATTGCGTGTTAACTATGGGGATCTCGCTTATTTGAAGGGATGCGATGATGGTTAAATTAGAGAAAATTGTGGAATTTTATGCCCACTAATAATCTAAAAAGAAATTAGACCTATCTTGCCTAGTTTCTGAAAGAACTGGAAAAAACTGAAATTTTGGATTTTTTGTTTTCGGCTATAACTCATTTGCATATTATATTACACATATTTCTCTAAATAACGCATTATTATGACACTTTTGTGTGCTGAATCTAAATTTTTGATAAGATTTGGTATAACTGTTACCATTGCTCGTTTTCGACTGTCAACTTTTTTTTTCTTATGGTCGGCATTTTAAATTTTTTCATATTTGAATAGAGTTTTTAATTCCGATTTCAACGATGTGTCACACTTTCCATTTTGTTTAAGCTTTGAGCATTTTATTACAGAAAATAAAAATTTCATAAGAGTCCCATGGAAGGACCACGTCATTTAATTTATTTGAAAAAATTGTAGTAGGCCATGAACTGATGGAAGTAACGCAAAACACTACTTTTATTTACTTTGACCTTTAGATACATTAGGTACGCAAAAAGTTCAGCAAACTTTGTTTTGAGCGTAGGCAGCAGGTTAAGTTAGTTTTTACAAAAACAAACTAATGAAAAAAAAGTTGACAGTCGAAAATGAGCAATGGTAACAGTTATACCAAATCTGATCAAAAATTTAGATTCAACATGAAAAAGTGTCCTAATAATGCGTTATAGCCGAAAACAAAAAACCAAAATATTAGTTTTTTTTAGTTTATTTAAAAACTAAGCAAGATAGCTTTAAATTCTTTTCAGGTTATTAATGGGCATAAAATTCCACAACCTTTCTCTAATTTAACTATCGTCGTATCTCTTCAAATAAGCGAGATCCCCATAGTTAACACGCAATTTGATACATCCTGTCTAGCTTATTCCATACTGTTCGGACACACTGTATAATAGTTTTCAATAGCATCAATCTAACAAAGTTAAAATAACAATGTAGGTAAGAATTTCATACAGACAATGTGTAAGGTCTTTATCTCTATTCAGGCGTATTTTCTATACGGATTTATGAGGAAGGTGAGTCCAATGCCCACAATTACAGTTGTTGAAACGATTTGACGTGCTGATATTCGGAGGTCGCCGAAAGGATCTCAGAAACCACAAGAGCTGGGCTTTTAAAACGATATATTTTTTTTCATATTAAAGAGTTTATTTGCAATGGACAACTACACTACCAAACCACAATTTTCGGCAAAAAACAAAATAAACGCGTTTCCTGAAATTTTTTCCATTACTAACGTTTTCCCAGTACTTATATTCCTATAGCCGCCCTAACGCCAAGCAATGACGATGAATCACAACCTGCCCAGCTACTTAGCTTAGCATGTTAGAAGTCGAGCATATCTACTTATGTAGCAACCGTTGCGACTAAAACGTTGTGATACAAAAAATGTTTGAAAATATAAAAACTAACAGTTATTGAAGTATTGCCAAAATTACAATTATTACAGGTATTGCCGATTTATGTTTGCGCAATCTTGTTTTAATTATTGCTAAATATTACTGCATATAGCCGAGTATTTCTGAGTATAGCCCAAGAGAAATATGTTCGCGATCCTTCGAGCCGGATGGGGAAAGCAACTTGGAATTTGTTCATGGTCCATCGAGCCGGCTAGAGGAAGCAACTCGATGAGAGAACTAAAATAAGAGGGATTTTTTCATGGTCCTTCGAGCCGGATGGAGGAAGCAGCTCGGTGAGAAGACTAACATGGGAATTTGTTCATGGTCCTTTGAGCCGGATGTAAGAAGCAATTTGGTGAGAAGACAAACACGGAACTTTGTTCATGGTCCTTCGAGCCGGATAGAGGAAGCAACTCGGTAAGAAGACTCGACCGAGAACTTTTTCAATTATACTGAACATAAAGTAGCTCGTTTTTATATAAATCAGAGAGCGTACGTAACGGCATAATTTTAAAAGCGCATTTCTGCTGCATATTATGTTACATAATCAATTACGTGGCATAAAAACGCTGGCATATTGTCTATAGAAACCACGCCTTTTTTTAAAATAAATTTTGAAAGAAACCATTCATTCCTAATCCGGCTACCATATTTTTTTGAATTTATCTAACGATTTTTGCGTGGAATTTATTCCGAAAAAAGTACTTTAATTTTGCTAAACTACGTACGTTTTGAATTAATTAAAAAAACTAGTAGGTACCTTAATTTGGTTAATTGAACTTTTACTAGGGGTAGGGGCGATGAGTGTCTCAGTCACGGCAATACGTGTACAAATTTTCGGCAATATTTAGGAAATCACTCCGCAATGACGGCAATAAGTGGGCAACCACGGCAATAGAACGGAAATCAACGACAATCAACTAACATAAATCGGCGATCAACGAAAATATTAAGGTATATTTTTGCCGGTAGAAAAAACACCTACCTTATATGAACATGATCAACGCGCAAAAATGTGTTCGGAAAAAAATTGCAATGAACAGAAAAAATTATATTCGATTCTCATTAGAATAACCAACACTCGGAATGTAAATTTTAACCGTTTAGGCAACGTTAAATTTCATAACACCGCACATTATAAATTTTTAGGAAGTATTGATGTCATGAAAACATTCGATTTCGATATTTTGACGAAAATACATGTTTTAGACATCCTTAAAAGGTCGATGTTTGTAAGTGGGTATGAATGTATGCGTGTGCGCCTCATAATTTCCAAATTGATGGGCAATATCCATAGACAAAATACAATTTTGGAAAATCCGAAACTGGAAGCGGATGTTAGAAATGTTAGAAAACTGATAGAAGACATTAGCACAAAGTATTACCCTAAAAAGTTACCATACGCCATAAACGTTAATTATTGTAATAGCTCTAAATAGGGTTGGCAAAACAAAATAAAAATCATTGATTTTTTAAATAAATCCAAAAACAATCAGAATTTGTTTTAAAAGCATCAAAATATGTAATCATCTCTTACATTTCTCGACAGTTAGTTTTGTTGTTTCTATAATGATACATCCGGAGTAATAAAGTTTTGTATAAAACTTTAAAAAGAACTATTTTTTTATATCAAATGATTTAAATCGTTTAAACCCACCCTGGCCCCAAAAGATGCTATAATGGTACCTTCCATGAGAATTTTTGAAATAATGAAAACTATAAAATAAAAAAAAACTGATCAAAACATTTAATTTTGTAGCCTCATATACAGCTTGGGTTAAGCTACAATTTGGTTTGTGTCCTAACCCGCTAATATTTCTGCAGCGCCTTTTATGAATTTTTGAAAATTCCATCCTTTCTTTCCTAAACGGAATACGACAAAAATGTATGTTTAAGCTTAATTTCTCAGTGATAAGAGAATAATATCAGCAATTTAATTTGTATGTGCAGCAATATTTGGGGGGTTTAAATTTTCCCCCTCTTTTAATTTTTGGCTGACGAATGTTCTCTTTGGTCTCCGATTTTTTTTTCTTTCTAAAAAAGTATCAGTTTTTAACTATAGATGCGACATTCCCGATAACATCTTACCGCACAACCAGCTTATTTTACATCTCTTTGTAAAGCTTGCAAAAGATACTCCGTAGACCGAAGAATAAGTCTGCCGACGCATAAGTGCATTACATACAAGTTACTGTTAAAACGAACAAATTTCTGCTTCAGAACTTCCTCTGTTTATATCCAGTAATGGTAACAAATAAAAGGTTCTAAATAAGTTTATATTTTGATTTTTACGCCAAAGCTTTCTCTTTTGGAATATCATGTACCGTGGTTTTATAACGTGACTATTGTGCCGCTACGCTCCCGGTACAATGTAGTTGCAAAAACACCTTTGAATTACGATAAGTAACAATTTCTAAAATATAGAAAAGTGCAAACGAAGTACTTCGCTCATTTTATTTTTTTTTTATTTTAACTTTCATTATGAGAATAAAATACATTTAATAATTCTTTTATACTGAACTTACTGTTAGGTATTTCACGTCGCTGATTATTTTTTGGTTCGTAATAAAATCAGGCTTAAAAATTGAGAAAATATATGCAAAAAAATGGACGAAACAGGTCGCCGTTATTTTTCCATACTTTTTTACGTTTTAAGTATTTTCGCATCAAGAAATGATTGAAATTTACATCTACTCATCTCCAGCCGGTATAAGCCGCCCGCTCCAGACCCAAGGCGTTGGTTACGTACGGCGCGCTCGCCTACTACGTAAAGGCTCACGACCTCGGATCAAAAATGGTTATAACAACTTTATTTATATTATAATATTTTTTTCTATTAGAGCTAATTCGTAGGCGTAGTTAAAATCACGTAACTTCCGGAAAAAGCGTTAATTTCAAATTTAAAAAAATTCCTGGAAGACGTCAGAGTAAAATGTGAGAGTGCAATTTCTTCCTTTTTTTGAAACAGTTCTAACTACAAAGAATTTTGGATTTTACCTTTTTCGCGGACATGGGAGAAGCTTCATTGATCAGAAAGCATCTGAAACGTACATGACTGTTGAAACGAACCACAAACCAGTACCAGAATAATCAAAAACGAAACTCTTTTTGTTTTCGATTCACGTAGTAAAAGTTAAAAAAAAAGTAATAACATTATTAATACTGTCAGATATAATGTGGCCAACACGATATCACGACAATCCTTGAAAATGTATTGAAAATCGCGGCTATCATCGGCAATCAGTCGGTAATCATAGCAATTAGGTGTACAAGTACTAGCTTTACCTTGCCGTTGAATTTCATATTAATTTATGAATAAAATACTTTATTTTACTTCAATATTTTTACATTCAATATATCGCTGGAGTACAATAAAGTATTTTATTCATAAATCAGTACAAATTTTATGAAGTGAGACACCCTCGGGTAGAAGCGCCGATCCCGAGTTTAATTACAGAGTGATATACAGGGTGATCCACAACATATGGGACGCACAATTGGGGTGAATCTAAAAACAATGAAAAAGTTCTTGAACACATACATCCCCAAATGCTCCATCATGGAGTTAGAGCATACTGAAGATGGAACAGTTTAATCACTTTTTTGTCGATATCTTTCGCACTAGCTGCATTAAAATTTTGAAATTTTATATGAGAGCACTACTGATTTAGCCTGGTATTTCTACTAATTTTTGTTTAAATAAGTGCATCAGAGGTGTCTCGTATGGGGGGTTACGTAATATTTTCTTTTAAATATTTTAGATCTTTAAAATTATTCAATTTTTCTTAGAAAATCATATTGTCCATACAAAAAAAGGTGCTCTTGTTGAACGTCGCTAAACTTAACAGTTTTCGAGATAAATCAGTTTTTGTGAAAAATCAAGTTGGATGGTGATGGTCTAAATGTTTTCTCCAGATTTCAAATAGTTTTCACCTCGGTTTCCGCGAATTTTAGAGTAAGTTTTATGCAATAAAACAATGATAAAAAGTCTGTTAAATACTAGTCAAAAAACGCTACTTTACGGAGTTACAGCCTCCGGAAGTGGGACAAGATTGAACAATTAAAAGTGTAACTTCGTATAAGAAAGCATTCCTGGACTCTTTTTACTGCTTATGTGGAGAACTTACTCATCCTCAAAGTTTGTATAACAACTATTTTCGCATCTCCAAGAAACACTCAGACCTTCATGGATGGCAAGTTTATTTTTCGCAGTTACAGTTAGATTTGGCGGCTTTCAACAAAAGTACTTTTTTGCATATTATGTAAAGACCTAACATACCCCCATATGAGACACCGCTGGGACAACATATTTAGACAAAAATTACCAGAAATACTAAGGCAAACGCTCAGATGTGGAATTTAAAAATTGTATTGCAATCAGTGCCGTATTACCTACTAGGCTGATGCTGAGTAGGCTAGAGCCTATCTATGGCCTCAGTACTAAAATTAAATTAAATTAAGCGATACCTGCGAGATACTGTAATGCCGTTTCATTTTCTATTCTGAATTCAGCAAAACAAAATTACAGTTTCCTCAATCAGCCACTAAATAATTTCTGACGTCAAAAATTGAATTTTGGATAAAAATATTTACTTATTAAATTCTGTTTTCGGATTTTATGACGCCAAAAAATCATTTTTTAATGTCTAAAAATCATTGGGGCAATCTAAATGAAATAATAATAAAACGACAAAAATTGTATACATGAATTATTTTCAGACGTCAATAAATAAATCATTGACGTCAAAAATCAATTTTAAACAGCAACGATTTTTTCGCGTCAATAAATCAATTTTTAACGTCAAAAATTAGTATTAATTATAAATATTTAAACAGATTGTCATTAAATTCCTATAATAAAGACGTCAAAAATTTAATTTTTGATTTAACAAAACCAAATTTTGACGGCAAAAATGTCTGACGTCAAAAAAACAGTTATGCACATTAAAACATATTTTTGGCCTCGCAAAACCTTTTTCTCACGTCAATAAACGGCTTTTTCAAATAACACTTTTACAAGAAAAGCGCGAGGTGCACGAAAAATTTAAAAAGTGCCTTTATTTACAAAAACTGCCGTATCAACGCTAAGAGTAGGTAAAGTAAACTAAATATGCAAAATACAAAAAAAAAGTTAGGGATACGTTAATCTTCTAAAAGGTATGAGTTTTTGAAAAAAATCTTCATGGACGTTGGCGATTTTACTGTTACGATAAATTCTGTAGAGCCCGGAACAATAATTCTAGACTTTTCACTGACAAGTCTAAAAATATTATTATTTTTTACGAAGACAGGAGGGGGCATCAATTCGCAGCTTAAAGCCCCCAATATGATTAATTCGCCACTAGTTGCAACTACTGCGTTATAGGTAGACAAAAGTTATTAAATCGTTCGATCTTCAGAGGGCTGTAACTCCGTAAGAAGATGGTTCCGGTCCTATATGCTTAAAGAATAGTTTTAGTTGTTTTCAGGTTTTAAATCTGAAAGAATATCCTACACTTTATGAATGGGTATGGTAAGTACAATATCAAAAAAATTCTAAAATTTAAAAATTTTAATTGAACCAAATCTAAAAAAATATACAACGACGAAATAACATGATATTATACAGTGTGTCTGAAAAGTATGGATATATCTCAGTAAATATCCATTTTGAGGGAAAATTCTTCAAATTAAAATTGTTTAGTTTTTAGTTTTACATAACAGGGCAATACTTAATTATTATTTTTCTGAAAAACAAAAGCGCAACAAATGCCACTTTTTTTAAATGACAAGGTACCCTAATATTTTACCCATTTGATAGATTTTTTTCTCTTTTCCATGATTTAAAACTTTAATACACTCGCGTGACAAAACTTTCGAGAAAAACTTCTTCATTTTAGCAGGCCTTGAATTTAACCAAAAACCTATTTACAACTGTTTCTTATATTTTAGCAATCAAAAGCAATTAAAAGAAAAAAAATCCGATTGTGATAGTTTTTTTCGAAAAATTTTGTGATGTGAGGAATGCAAATTTTATACCAGCGAAAAGAGAAGAAAGTTCTGTATTAAATGAGTAGAATATATGGATGTACCCTTGTCATTAAAAGTGTTATTCGTTGCGCGTTTGTTTTTCAGAAAAATAATAATTAAGTATTGCCCTGTTATGTAAAACTAAATACTAAACAATTTTAATTTAAAGTATTTTTACTCAAAATATTTCCAGTGTATTAAACCTGTGATAGAAATTTATAACGTTAACTTTTTCTTTAACAGTGTAATCGGTAATAAAATTAAATGCGTGTAGTTGTTTTATATTTTAATTTAATTCTGTATAGTGTATACCTACAATTGGGATAAACACATTTTTCGTATTATTTTATGAAGGAAAACAAAAGTAGAAACATAATACGTATCTCTTACCATTTCGGAAATTTTAACAGCAGCAACCAAATTTTGCCTACAAATTCGTTTTTGCAAGAAATATAAATTTCGATTTTCTTCCTCCTTAACGAAAAATGTCGAAATTTAGGTAATTATTATAGATAGGTAAATGTGCTAAACTTCACATAGGTAAATTCTTCGCTATTAAAACAATTCTAATAAAACTTTTGTTCTTAGTAAGCAAGCAACACTTCTTTAGTTTGCGCTGTGGATGATACAATTTAATTTAAAAAACCAAGCTGTCTCTGAAAATAAGGACACGAGACCAGGAAACATTAAAAAAACAAATTTGAGACTACCTTGCAGCCAGACCAAATGGTATTCTTATCGTCCAGTTAGCAATTCTAATTCAAAAATTTGAATATTATCTGTCACTACACTCCAAAAATAACCACTTAATTCGCATATTGACCCCAGGAAGTGAATCTTTAACACATCTCCGGGCCCCGTGCAGACACTACACGCCGAAATTCCCACACGGTTTTCAGTTATTTTCTACTTACAACGGAAAAAAAATCGTCGCCCGTCAAATTCAAAAAATACCACACGCAGTTACCCATGGGCTACAAAAACAAACAAGACCACACCATCATCACATAACCTCAATAAACGAATACACTTCGGCTAGACGTTCCCGACCCTACATACAATAACGTTTGTACACACGAACGCGCCCATACGGTACGACTAACTGCCAAAGTGCCAACGAACGGCAAGTGTATCCCAACAGTCCTGCAACATACAACACGGAGAGACACGTAAGCGTACGAAGATCCAAACAGTCCCGACAATAAGCGCCACCTGCACTGCAGTGATGTCAGGCGGAGGGTTCACGACTCGACTGAAGGAGGCCCGGAACACACCTCTCGAACCCCACTGGTTGTTGCTAAGCAACGCCCGCGACGGTCCGGACCGGCGGAATCGGTATCGCTTATCATACTTATCGGGTCGTAACTTCGCCAGACTAAACTGGGGTTAGCAACAAAGCCGTCGCGACTACAAAAACGCACACCAAATCTGAGGAGGAAATACTTGGAATCTAGGAAAAGTGGGGCACCGTCTAGGCATTTTTTGTTTGTTTGTTTGAACACGGGTGCAATCATGAAATAAATTGACAAATATGCGATAAATATACATTCCGTATCAGTATCGAGTATTGTATGATAAGCGATGCTCTAACGTTTGATTTGACTATACACCATAACAATTGAACATCGCGCGGGTACCATATTGTTTAATCGCGGTACACGGCTTACTATATTTTGTAAATATTCAATTTTTTGCAAAATATCTTTATAATAGAGGAAATAGAAAAAAAAAAGTTAAAGGGAAAAGTTGTACAACTTTTTTGGTTGTATAACAATAATTTTTAAGCGATTCTATTTTATTTAATAGATTTCGAGATATAAATGGAATTTTTCAAGTTTTTTATATGGAAATCTTGGCAAAACATTGTACTGCTAAAAAAACTTATTTTTTCTCTTGTGAACGACATAGGGGTTCGGGTGGTACTTATTTAAAAAAAAAACTTCGAAGATATTAAAGAAAAAAGCAATTAATGACAGATGACATGATGTGCTATAGGAACAAACATTAACAAAAAGAACTTTCTAAATTTAAGTAATAATAATACAAATGATTTAACACTTAATCAACAAGACTTTCCTGTAAATTAATTCGTAAACAGTCTTCTATGAAATTTCCACCATTTACAATACATTTGTCGATTCTTCTCTGTTATACCTACATTCTTAAAAATTCTTCTATTAAGTAATACCCGCTAATATTTCTTCGATCTTCCTACGTAACTGATGATTCACAATTTCCATTTGATTATAATTTTCGTCATTCCAATATCCCACCAAATTAAAATAAAGTGGGTTTAAGTCGGAGACCTGAGTGGCCAAGCTGGCTAATACGCGAGATCCAATCCCGTTATTATTAAAGGTGTTGCTTTGCCAAAAACTCTTAATTATTTAATCATTTGTAGTAAATTCTAAGTTTTTTCCTGGCATCTGGCATCAAATGCTTTCCTATTCAATATAGTATCTACAAAAGCAGATAAACTCCTTTAAGAAAAAAAATAATTTATTGATGGGGTAAAATTTAACAATAATTGCCATTAAAAAAAATAAAAGTTCTGACGTGTTTTAAAGCTAAAAAAATTGAATTGTTTCAAAACTATTAATTTATTGTTAAATAAAACAATTCTTAACTTTGTTTATTTTGTGCCTTATGCGTATTTCACCATGTTGACATGTTATTTTCAGAGTCAAGAAATACATATAAGACTCAAATAAAAAAAAACTGTTGAAGTTAAGAATTGTTTTATTTACAATAAATTAAAATGAACTTCAACGAAGTTAAGCTCGAACTTATAAATAAAATAAAAAGTGTATGCACTTCCTTCGGCCACACACCTATACCATATACAGGGTGAATATAAAGTAAGGAACATCGATGCTACAGACTTAAATAATAACTTTACGAAAAAAAGTTTCTAACAAAAGTTTCCTATCAAGTTTTTTGACACAATTTGGCGTTTTTCATTTTTTTTTCAATTGTCATATGTTTTAGCTATGACGTCATCGACATTTTTGTTAAATGGCAACTTATACTTTTTATGGCATGACCAGTTAGTGTTTTTTATTCTCTATACAGCCATGTAAAAATATCATAGAGTTGCATAATAAAAATTTCAAGAAAAATCACGATAAACATTTATTTTTGTCACTGGCAACATTTTTCACCAGGTACACTTATTGCAAGATAAACAAACGACAATAGTAGAGAATTGTTTGAAAATGTTTAAAATTGAACAAATGCAAATCTGTAATGTCAATTCGGTGACAGTTAGCATTAATAAGTGATTAAAATTTAGTCTGTGTCCTGTGTTAAATACGAATTTCTAATCATGGTACGTTTAACAGAAACTGAACGTATCGAAATTTTGATGATGATCGGGTACGGTGATAACAAGAGAACTCACGACGATGTGTGCGCTTTATTTAATACTGTACATCCATATCGTGAACCTGTTACGCGGTCCACTGTAACCAAAATTAATAGAAAATTTAGAGAAACGGGCCACGTCAAAGATTTGAATAAAATTGGCCGTCCAAAAATAGCAACAGACGATAAAATGTTGGACATTGTGCTTACAGTTTCCGAAAATCCTCATACTTCCACTCGACAATTAGCCCTGGATAATAATGTTAGTCAAGGAACTGTACTGAATATTTTACATACAGAAAAATTTCATCCTTATAAGGTTAAACTTATTAGAAGATGATTTTGATAGGAAAATTCAGTTTTGTGAAGAAATGATGGACAGGTGCAATAACGACCCACAGTTTGTGAATTCTATTATCTTCTCCGACGAAGCCACATTTTTTTTAATGGAGCTGTAAATCGGCACAATTCCCGTTATTGGTCGCGACATAACCCACATTAAATGGAAGAATTACACACACAGTATCCACAAAAAGTAAACGTGTGGGCGGGAATTATAGGAGACACAATTCTTGGTCCTTTTTTCTTTGATGGCACATTAAATGCTGATCGGTATTTGGATTTTTTTTGAGGTTGGAATTTGTTCCCGCGTTAGCTGTTTTATTTCCAAATGCAGAAAATCTGGACACGCCGAACGATAGAATTTGGTTGCAACAAGATGGCATTCATGTTCGTCAATATTTAGATGGAATTTTTACAAATAGGTGGATCTAGGAAAAAGAGGACATATTGAGTGGCCAGCGCGATCTCCGGATCTAAACCCGCTTGACTTCTTTTTATGGGGCCATCTTAAAAGTACAGTGTATACAAACAGACCAGACAATTTCTAAAAATTCGTATCCGCGAGCATATACGAGCAATATCACCTGCTACAGTTCAAAATGCAGTTCGAGGATTTTCTTATCGTATTGCCCA
This sequence comes from Ctenicera cuprea, assembly GCA_958336395.1. Classification (NCBI taxonomy): domain Eukaryota; kingdom Metazoa; phylum Arthropoda; class Insecta; order Coleoptera; family Elateridae; genus Ctenicera; species Ctenicera cuprea. The sequence goes on from OY284493.1 coordinate 42,807,640, forward strand.
CTGTCAGGCAGTGAATGGCGAACAGTTTGAACATTTGCTTTCTTAAATTGATGTTAAATATGATTTGAAATTAGTTTACTAATTTGTAGACTTGCTATTGTCGTTTGTTTATCTTGCAATAAGTGTACCTGGTGAAAAATGTTGCCAGTGACAAAAAAAATGTTTGTCGTGATTTTTCTTGAAATTTTTATTATGCAACTGTATGATATTTTTACATGTCTGTATAGAGAACAAAAAGCACTAACTGGTCATGCCATAAAAAGTATAGGTTGCCATTTAAAAAAAATGTCGATGACGTCATAGCTAAAACATATGACAATTGAAGAAAAAATGAAAAACGCCAAATTGTGACAAAAAACTTGACAGGAAACTTTTGTTAGAACCTTTTTTTCGTAAAGTTATTATTTAAGGCTGTAGCATCAATGTTCTTTACTTTTTATTCACCCTGTATATTGTTTATAGTGTTATAACAACAAACTTAATCATTTTCATTTGTTTGATATCACGGTATTGCCAAAATTGTTACGCCTATAGCTAAATTTAGCAAAAATATTTTGATTTTCTTTGTAGCTCGTTTATATGCCATTTGCAAGATAAGAATTCCAGAACCTTTTAGTGAGGAATGTGGGTAATGGTAAATGTTTACTATTCACCTACAAGGGTATATAGTTTTGTCTTCAAATTACACTAGACTTGTTATGGATATACTAGAACCTATGGATAAAATTTCTTTAAACTTTAACTTCAAACAATACCATAATAATAGCAATATCTAATGTACATAAACCCGATCATTATATCAAAGGTTCAAGAAACCCGATATATCAATCTTGTTCTTGCACAGAATGACCTGGGCGGATTCAAATTTCTTCCCTTAAAATTAAACATAAGAAAATATATTTCAATTTTATATACTGTGCTTAGCAAATTTTCGGATATTTTTATTTTTCATAGTTTCTTGTTTACTTTCAGTATAGGAAAGTATAAAGTTCGTGAAAATGTTCGAAATCGAGATTTTGACGGAAATACATGTTTTGGACTGAAGCCTTTAAGACAAATCCAACCCTATTTTAACTTTATAGCTTCAAGATGTCGGCGGCAGAGATTTTTTGAAAATTTTGACTTTAGCGCCTTATTACTACTCAAAAACAGGTTGACAGATCGCGTGTAAATATTTTATCGTAATAGCCTTATAGAGAAACAATGTTACTGTGCTCAAAAATTTTCGAAAAGTATAAAGCTATAAAGTAAAAAAATTAAAAAATTAAAAAAAAAATTATTTGACACCTTATGTAAATTTTTGAAAATAGAAAATTTCTACTCCCTTATTTAATAAATTTACATTTATTTAATAGTAGAATAAAGTTGTCAACTTAATTTTTAAATACGGTCGTATTTAATTTTCCCTCTCCCACCACATTTTGGCGGACAAATATCTCCATTCGTTTTTGGTTTTTTTTAATTGCAGCAATCTTTAAAAAAATCGACTTTCTTCACAAAAAACTTGGAAAACATTCAGACCACTATCAGCTTACTTTACAATATCACCCGCCCTCTTTCTATGCGACTCTCATGCATTGACCGAAGTCTTTCGGCGCGTTAACAAAGAACACACACAGCTGCCTGTCGACCTTTGCTTCATTATTCTCTCTTTGTAGTCACTGCTGTGCCGTAACACATTAATAATATGATACCTTTAAATATAGAATAAGTAATAATAGCTAAAGTATAGAAAAGTGCAAACGAAGTGCTTCGCTCATTTTTTAATATACACTGTGTCTATAAAGTAACCCCCCCCCCGCAACTAACTTTTGAACGACTTGATATTTTACTACAAAATTTGGTATGCTGTAATAGCAAATTAAATACTATTTTTCAGCCCAAATTAAAATTTTGTATCATCCAAAATGGCGACTGGGCGCCATTTTGAGTATTTTTTTTAAATGAAAAGGGGGGTCGAGTGACACCTCATTGGAAAGGTTTTTTAGTTCTGCGTCTGACCCTACAGTTTCAAAGAAAAATTTTCAGCTATAATAAAATGGCAATGTTTGAAGATAAAGAAGTCTATTTAAAAAAACTAAGAATTAAATGCAAATGAAAAAGTGAACCACTGGATAACAAAAATCAAAACAATTTTGAATTGAGTGAGTCCATTTGTTTAAAATCCGCCATTTTGTTATGGCTCAATATTTTTCTTTGAAACTCTAGGATCAGACGCACAATTAAAAGACCTTTCAAATGAGGTGTCACTCGACCCCCCTTTCTATTTAAAAAAAAATTTTAATAGCGCCCAGTCGCCATTTTCAATGATACAAAATTTAATTTTTGGCTAAAAAATAGTATTTAATTTCCCATTAAAGCACATTAAATGTTGTGGTAAAATTTTAAGTCGTTCAAAAGTTTGTTAGGAGGTGGGGGGTACTTTATAGACATAGTGTATACGTATAGATGCAGAATTTGTTTTCTACGAAAAACCTAATTACGGTTTGGGTGTAAAATAATTAAAGAAGCAAATAATCGAACATTAAAAATTTACGATTGAAATCCCTGCGGTGCGTTTCCCAAGTCACCATCCGGCACAAACATCGATTTCAGTTTTATAAGATTACATTGATTTGATTTTAGTTTTAAATCTAGTAAGTCGTTGAAGAATTGAGGAAGATTTCAATTTTATTTAACCAGACAACTGTATTTCTCATTTGAAATACTTTCTATCTCTCACAATTTCCAACACCGCACAACTGCTGAAGCAATTTTCAGTAGCCGCCGGTATGAAATAATGGAATAGTAAAAAAAAATGAGCGAAACACTTCGCCTGGACTTTCCTATACTTATAAATTAACATTGTTTTATATTTTCCAACACTTTCGATATACACCTGTCTAGACACGACTAGTTAAAGTAAATAGTTCTTATAAGTTGTAACATCTTGAAGCGGTTGAAGAAAGACCGACCGCTGCGCTGCAAGCATAAGGTTGGGTAAAATATTCGGACTGAATCAACGGAAGCGCGGAAATTGATATTTGAATATATATTAATAACTCGAGAAGTATTATTTTTAGCAAGAAATTACTCTTATTAATTTGTATTTAGAATTTCAAAACCTTTCTGATTTTAAGGCCAAAATGCCACGTTTCCATTAAAAAAAAAGTTATTTCTTACCGTGGCCGCCATATTAAAATTGGAAACTCAAGTTTTTTACTTAAATACAATCGAGAAGAATTTGCCCTACAACTTTGCTCTTTGCGAGTCTATCTATTAAAATAAAAAAGTTAGCCACCACTGAACATTAAACGACTAGTACAAGAATATAATTACTGTAGAAAGTATGTGAAATTCTTCTAAGGACAAAAAGATTATTAAGGGGCAAAAAATTCGATTTTTTGATTTTTTGTAAAAAGATTCTCCAAATTTTTAATTTTTTATCGAAAAAATTTGGGGGGAGGGGGAACAGTAGCCCCCCTAAATATAAAAAGTATCAAAAAAATATTATGATATTCGGATTTTGCTATCAATGATGAGCTATATTGCTTTAACAGAAATATTTTATTGCCCCCCGTTAAAAAAGGGTACCAATTTTCAATTTTCAAAAATTCACAGAGGGCGTCACAGTGAAATTATAGCAATGAGCAACAAACAAAATTGTAGCAAATGCCTATCTTTGATAGCTTAAAAAGTATAAACAAAAACGTGTGGGCAGTTTTTGAAAAAATTTTTTTTGAAAAATTCCAAAATTTTGGAGTGCTGTCATTACGATCGTTTTTATATTTTCAAAATTAATTATATTTCATGGTATAGTACCCTTGAAGGGCTATCAAACAAGATGTAGTTGATTCCAATCAGATAGCTGGTTTTTGAGTAAATGGGCGTTAAAGTCGAAATTTTCAAAAATTCGTAGCGGCCGCCATGTTGAAGCTAGAGAGTTCGGTAAAAAAACGTTTGATTTGTTCTAAGGCTCTCTATAATTTCCACTATTCCAATGCTACCAAAAAAACATGTCTAACTTCCGCTTCCGGTTTCGGATTCTTTTTAAAAGCTTATTTTGTCGATGAATTTTTGATATACCTCCTCATTCCAAAGCACATCGAAATCGGTCCAGCCGTTCCGGAGATATGAACGTTACCCACACACAGACACACACACCCACAGACAGACAGTTTTTAAAAACCACTATTTTAGGATCCTGGAAGCCCAAAACACGTATTTCCGTCAAAATCTCGATTTTGAAAATTTGCATGAAATCAATACTTCCCTATACTGAAAGTATAGGAAAGTAAAAAAGAAACGAGGACATCTCTGGAAAAATATGCGTTGTCAACGAAACTGCCATTTAAAAAACAGTAGGAATCAATTATTAAAACTAAAGAAAGACTTAAGGGTCATTTTAACATTGGGAGACACAATAAACACACACGTTTCAGCAGGATGGAGCGAGCCACCACACGCAATTTGTTTTCTGGTCGCGTAAGTTTCAAACTTGGCAGCATTTGCTGGCCTTCATTGTCTCCGGACTTATGTCGCTCGCGATTTTTATAAAACACGGTGCAACAGACAAGACTTCAGGGTATTCGTGAAATGAAACAACACACCCTAGCAGAAATTGTAGCGACTGGTATAGAATTATTGCAGAAATTCATGGCAAATATGCAAAAACGTGTTTGTTGAATAATGTATTTAAATAATGATAGCTATTTTTGGTATTTTATTTCAAAAACACTGTGTGTTATAATGATGTATAATTTCTAAATGTATTTGTATATAAAACCCGTCCAACCTGCGACCGCATTCTGTATATAAAAAAATTATCTGTAGTAGTACAACAAGAGCTTCGGAATTGCCGGTTATGTTACGAAAGCCTGTTGCTTAGTAACAACGCGTGTCAGTTTTTAAATAAATAAGAAATCGGAATATGTTTTCTTGTTAACCCTCTTATCATAAAATTAATTTTAAAATATGAAAATGAAATGGAACCAACAGATTACATAAAATTAAATATTTTTAATAGCTCCCCAGTTTCAAAATGAGGGTTTTTCATAATTTGAAATTCAGCGTCTGATTGCTCAAAACTGGGTTAACATATTGGTAATATTTGGTATCGTAATAGCGTTAGGAGGATAATATGTTAAAATTTAACGATTACAAAAACTGCTCCTTCCATATGCTAAATTTTGTAGACTAATGGAGCCAATAAAACTTACACCAATGTTCTAATTACTACGTTACGCGCTCTATAAATTTTTAAAATTTGAAGATTTGCGCCTTATCATTCAATACCTACTTAATTGTAAGTGGTGCGGTAATGGATGACTACTTCATCCGCTTCTTCCCACTTTTAGGATGACGAATATTATGTTCTGGTTTACGGCGTTTGTCATTTCCAAGAATGAGAAAATCATCGTTTTGTTTTTAATCATTTTTTCCTGAGAGAAACTCAGCTTTTAACTCACATAGGCGCAAGTAAATCCTAATTTTTGAAACGGTTGAAGTGGAGAAGAAATTGCTGTCAAAAACGCATGTAGATACTAAGGCACACTTTATTAGTTAAGTACTCTGGAATCGAAGGAAAAGTTATAGACAATTGCGGATGTTTCTGAGAAGACTTTTTTTGATAAAATAACATACTGCTGGGTTCCTAGAAAAATGTGTTATACATTAAAAAACACTTTTTACTTTCCTATACTTTCAGTATAGGGAAGTATTGATTTCATGCAAAATTTCAAAGTTGAAATTTTAACGGAAATAGTAGGGGGGGGGGTCCATAGAACCCAAAAAAGTAATTTTTTAAAAATGTCTGTCTGTGGGTGGGTGGGTCCGTTACGCTCCATATCTCCGAAACGGCTGGACCGATTTTGATGTGCTTTGGAATGAGGGGGTATATCAAAAATTCACCGACAAAATAAGCTTTTAAAAAAAAACCGAAACCGGAAGCGGAAGTTAGACATGTTTTTTTGGTAGCATTTTTTTCAGAAACTGAGTTCTGAAAATTTTAATACTGGAGATTATAGAAGGCCTTAGGACAAATCAAACGATTTTTTACCGAACTCTCTAGCTTTAAAATGGCGGCCGCTACGAATTTTTGAACATTTCGACTTTAACGCCCATTTACTCAAAAAACAGTTATCTGATTGGAATCAACTACATCTTGTTTGGTAGCCCTTCAAGGGTACTATACCATGAAATATAATTAATTTTGAAAATATAAAAACGATCGCAATGACATCACTCCAAAATTTTGGAATTTTTCAAAAAAATATTTCTCAAAAACTGCCCACACGTTTTTGTTTAAACTTTTTAAGCTGATAGAGCTGGAAATCTTCTACAATTTGTTTTTTTTGCGCATTGCTATAATTTCACTGTGACGCCCTCTATGAATTTAAAAAAAAATTGAAAATTGGTACCCTTTTATTTATTTAACGGGGGGCAATAAAATATTTCTGTTAAAGTAAAATAGCTCATCATTGATAGCAAAATCCGAATATCATAATATTTTTTTGATACTTTAATATTTAGGGGGGCTACTGTTCCCCCTCCCCCAAATTTTTTCGATAAATAATTAAAAAATTGATTTCTTCTTTTGTTTGCTCTAGGAGAATCATTTTACAAAAAATCAAAAAATCGAATTTTTTGCCCCTTAATAATCTTTTTGTCCTTAGAGGAATTTCACATACTTTCTACAGGAGTTGTATTCTTGTACTAGTCGTTTAATGTTCAGTGTAGGCTAACTTTTTTATTTTGATAGATAGACTCGCAAACCCAAGAGCAAAGTTGTAGGGCAAATTCTTCTCGATTGTATTTAAGAAAAAAACTTGAGTTTCCAATTTTAATATGGTGGCCACGGTAAAAGATAACTTTTTTTAAATGGAAACTTTAAAATCAGAAATGGTTTGAAATTCTAAATACAAATTAATAAGAGTAATTTCTTGCTAAAAATAATACTTCTCGAGTTATTAATATATTTTCAAATATCAATTTCCGCGCTTCCGTTGATTCAGTCCGAATATTTGACCCAACCTTATGCTTGCAGCGCAGCGGTCGGTCTTTCTTCAACCGCTTCAAGATGTTACAACTTATAAGAACTATTTACTTTAACTAGTCGTGTCTAGACAGGTGTATATCGAAAGTGTTGGAAAATATAAAACAATGTATTTAAATGTATAGGAAAATCCAGGCGAAGTGTTTCGCTCATTTTTTGTTTTGACACTTTGACCGGCTAATGGATATTGTTTTAGCCTGGGGGACTATACCTTCTTAGCCCCTTCCTCCGTTTGCGCCTATGTTCACTCGTATTCTCTAGGGGTCTTACGTGCAAACGAAGACGGTAATTCTCGACCTGTATGATTACGTAGACGAGTAAGTTGGATGTATTTTAATTTTATTGTAACAGTTGATGCTAGAAATACACCTAAAAATAAACATTGCCAAACTATAGGGAAGTGGATATGAAGTAACAAACATCAATTCAATGATATCCGTCGAAAAGTTCAGGAACACAATAGCGGAAGTGTTCGGAAATTTTTGATTTAAGTTTGGGAGCAGTCAGAAGAGCAATGTACTTAGGTGACAAAAAATAGGGAAGCGCTCAATTAGACGTTTACATATTTATAAAAAAATATTTTTTATATTTTCAACAATATTCAAGTATAGAGCTACTAAATTGAGATTAGACGCTCCGAGCATGCCGCCAGTTTTCCAGTTCTAGCGTAATGTCCCAACAACGCGCTTGTTATACCTATTTATTTATAAAAGGAGTAAGATACCGTTCATTTTTTCGTTGAGAATAGGAATTCCGTTTATTGTTTTTTTTTCCTAAAAAATTGCTCCAGATTAATATAAAGAATACTAGAGAAAGGAAACAAAATTGTAAGGAGAAGAATGTGTTATCATTCCTCGTTTATTTTTCTGGTAGCGCATTCTCTAGATCTCTAAGCCTATAAGATAAAAAAAAATACGTAGCCAATTTATGGGAAATATTTTTTGAAACTTTTGAAAATTATATTACTTCACAATTTGTATGGTTTTAAAAATTTTCGTACATAGTATCATTTATGTCACTCTAACTGTATTACAATAACTAAAGTTTATGTCCCCCTGGCAACTTATTCTTGAGTAAATAGGCATTAATCTAATATTAAAAAAAATAAGCTAAAATGTGGACTTGGAGTAGACTTTTCCACAGTAGATTTTAATACCTGACGTATTTGCAAAAGTGTACCTTTTAATAATTATAACGTTGCACAGTTCACCGAGTATTAGATTTCTAAGAAAACAAGCAGTAGGAATTTTAACTTGCGATAGCCTGTTCAATTGGTTTCCGTACCGTAACCCGAAGTAGCAGCGACTACTGCACGAAAGCAATGTAAGCGCCCGCGAAGCGCTTGGGCGAATTATAACTTCCGCTTCGGATGTCGTACAAAAATGGCTATAATAGCTTTATTTGGAAAGTTATCAAAAATATGCAAATAATGAAAAATATATTTTAAATGCCGGAAAACGCGTTGTTGATATTAAAAAGTTTCGCATTTTTCCTAATTTTTAAAATAGTTATAAATTCTTACGGATCCTTAAAAAATACTTTAAATATTCTATCGAACGGATAAAAATATATAACGATCGGCGTTCGCGTTTTTGAATACATAATTAATTAATTTCAAATTTTTCAAAAATTGCTGGAAGGCATCAGAGTACAATTTGGGAGATAAGTAAAAAAACAATTTGTTGTTCAATGCAAGCTTTATCGGCCCAGAAAACTAAATCGTGTAGGCAGTTTTTTAAAAATATTTTTTTGAAAATTTTCAAAACTTTGAGGCAACGCCATTGCGATCGTTTTCGAATTTTTGAAATTAATTTTATTTCGTCATATACTACCCCCGAAAGGCTCTCAGACAACTACTTTTTGAGTAAATGGGCGTTAAAATCGAGATATTTAAAAAGTTGTAGCGGCCGCCATTTTAAAGCTAGAAAGTTCAGTAAAAAAAATTTTGATTTGCCGTAAGTTCTTCTCTCAGATCCCGGGCTCAAATTTCAAAAATTTAGTTTTGGAAAAAAAAAACGTTACCAGAAATACAGGTCTAACTTCCGTTTCCGGTTTCGAATTGTTTTAGAAAGCTTATAACTACAACTACAATTTTTAACATACCTTTTGGTTTAAAATTTCATCAAAATCGGTCCAGCACTTACGCCTATTTTTAACAGACGTTTTTTAAAAACCACTTTTTTAAAGTTCCCTGAGTTCCAAAATGTGTATTTCCATTAAAATTTAAATTTCGAAAATTTTCGTGAAACCAATACCGAAGGTATGGGAAAGTAAAAACGTAGCGCCCGTCTTTTTAAAGCTAGTGTTAGGGCAAAACACTCGATATATTTCAAGTTACGATTTCACGTAAATTATCGAATTTCACACTTTAACGGAAATACGCGTTTTGGGGCCAAGGAACCCAAAAACGTAGTTTTTAAAAAAATGTCTGTCCGTGGATGGGTGTGTGTGTGACAGGCGTAAGTACTGGACCGATTTTGATGAAATTTTAAACCAAGAGGTATGTCAAAAATTGTAGTTCTAGTTAAGCTTTCTAAAACAATCCGAAACTGGAAACGGAAGTTAGACATGTTTTATTGGTAGCGTTCGTTCTCCTGTATCTCCGGAACTCCTTTTAGTTAAATTTGGCGTGTGCAACTTTTTTTAGTAAATAGCGCAGGTAGTTCTTTGTAAGATTTTTAACGGGAACCAGCCATTAGACACGTTTGTTTAGTCTCGATATTTTAGTATACACTTTTTTGAAGTTTTGATACCACAGAGTTGTAGTGCATCCAAAGGCCTTTTAACCAAATGCTGTATCTTTAAAACGAAGGCTGCTACGAATTTTTTTAAATGATGATCTGTAATGTCCGATTACACAGAAACAAAACACCCAATCGATAACAATTAGCATATTATTTAATAGCCCTTATAAGTATAATCATATGATGCAAAATTTTTTTGGAAATATAAAAATTACAGGTTTTCAAAATATTGCAAATTTTCAAAAAATAAATTGCATTTTACTAATCCCCCAAATTTTATTCTGACCTACCTCCAGGAATTATCGAAAATTTAAAATTTGTTAATTATCTATTTTAAAACGCAGACGCCAATCGTTATAAACTTTAAACAGTTCAATAGACCATTTACAATACTTTATTAGGATAAAGAATAATTTTAAACCATTTTAAAGCGATACTTTTCAATGTCAACAACGCGTTTTCCGGCAGTTATTCTAACTGCGCCTATATATTAACTCTAGTTAAAAAATACATTTTTCATTCTTTGCATTTTTTTATACTTTTCAAATAAACTATTTGCAGCGATTTTTGGTCCGATGTCTGGCGTCTTACGTAAGAAGTGCCGTGCTTTCGTACAAGATAGCGTTATGTTTATCGATATTTCTGAAAATCGATACAATACGAATATTTAATTATTGCATCGATGCGATATTTTCCAGTTTCATGTTTACATTGTGATTGTACAATCACGGTTTGTACTCAGTCACACTGGTAGCTGGCAGCCCACAGACCAGACACAGCGCGACCGATGGCCACAGAGACAAGAGCTCAAAAGACGCAAATGCGCAACGGTAATTACAATGCTATACGTTAAGAGTAAAATTTCTTAGTAAGAGTGTAGATGTAAACTTACATCAACTTTTGCCGCGATAATATTTAAAACGTAAAAAATATGGGAAAGTACCAGCGACGTACTTCACCCATTTTTAAAAATTCAATTTATAATTTCAAAATCGGACATTTCCGCGATCACATTGAATTCCTATACTGGAAATAAAAAAAAAGAACCAGAAGAGTTTAGAGACAGAAAAACATTAATCAGATGAAAATTAGGATTCTTAGCTTTCAGTTGAGAAGGGTTATTTAATATTAATAACATCAGATCAAAAATCAGATAAAAATTCGTTGTCCAGAAAGTGGTGGTGGGAGAGGCTATTTATAGTACTGCTAAAAATGGCGAAATCTAATAAAATATCTTAACATCTTATTGTACTATCCCTCGAACAACCATCTACTTCAAGGACGAAATTTGTATTGCTCTCCATTTGTTTAACAAAAATCTAGAAATCTCAAAAATGTATAGAGGGCGGTATAAGAAATATATGGTAGTGATAAACAGCCATCTCTCTGATTTATTTGCTTACAAAATTTAAAAAAAGTTGCATTTTTGAGTTTTTTAATAATTATGTACATTTTTTTTCATTAAGTAATGTTTGTCCTTATGAATCCACTAGTAATAATAAGTGATGGGCGTAATCGAATGATTTTCATAATCTAATGATTGCCATTCGAATAGTTCATTCGGATAAAATCATTTGGATGTATCTATGCGGTAAAAAGTAGTAAAGACTCTATGGGCTTGCCTCTCGAATGCTCTTATTTATAAATAAATTCTCGTTATCATCGTCTTTCCTTCGGCCGCTCGGCAAAACAGTGTAAACCTTCAGCTTCGAATAGTATTTTTATTATATTCATCAAATTTCATCGCTAATTCCGGTCTGGTTTTTGAGTAATATTTTTATAAACCGCAAAATTGGATACATTTTTCTGTTTTATAAAAAAAATATGTTTTTAATTGAAACTAGGGATAAAAACAATATCCGATTATTAATTATTATACAAATAAGCAATTTTTATTTTTTTTTGTTCTTTTTTTTATCAACAGCAACAGGATTATTCTAAATATTAATAAACTTCTTTATAATTTTATATTTTTTATTATTTATACTTTTTCGGGCAATATTAAAATTTTCAAATACGACCCCGCGTTGAAATGACCACGAGAAACAATATAGTGCAGTGGAAACTGCTGTGTTTGCTATTCCTAATATCAGTAATATTCGAATGTTCAAATCAAAACATTCTTATCTCGTTGTGCTTGCGAAGCGAAACACGCCGCGGAGACAGTCTTTTATGCAATGGCATTTCGTAAATTCTGGCTTGATTAGTGTATTCGCATCATAATACCACGACTGGTGGTGGCATCGTATCATGTATTTGCAGTGGACATTTGCAGTTTGCTACTGTAGGGGGTATCGCTTCAACGCCCACCACCGAAATGAACAAAACCGGAAATTTTATAATCGTAAAATCATTCGAATGATTTTCTGTAACCTCTCGAGATATTCCAATAATCGAATGGTCCAATTACTTCATTCTTAATATCCCATCACTAGCAATAATAATCAATATGTTCAGACATTTTACCAAGGAGTATATTTAAATGGTCCTTGACTTTACTAAAACTGATTATTTTCGCTCTCGAAAAGTATTCGTCAGCACGCCTCTGACGAGATAACTATTTTAACCACCTGTCTATTAATCAATTCAAGAATGCGGCTCACAGATTAAAATTATAATTACTGTAGCAGTTACCGGATTAGAGCTGATGCATGAAATAATTCATTATTTCCCGGGAAAATAAATAATAGTATAGATAAGTGGATATACTTAATAACGGAAAATTCGTTCTCCTCTAAACTGAACTCATACATGCTACAAACTTGTTAATTTTCAGTTGCTCTATTCTGATTTTTTTTTTCAAACTTTTAATGAGAGCATGATTTAGTTCGCAATTAGATTAGATTAGTATTTTTTTAACAAAATATGAGTTATAAACAAAAGTGATACCTACTTTTAAATTTGTGTAGTGGTGAACACAAAAAATGAATTTTATAACATAATAATTTTATCTGTATGTACATACGGCTCGATGTTTTAAGCTCAGGATGATTCTGGAATATTTGTTCTGAGTAAGAAACCACTGGTATTTCTTGCCTTCCATTGCACGCCACTGCTGCGGTAGTTTGCTGGATTAACACCACTTGTTCGATGTCTTGAGGATGAGTCTTACGACAAGCAATCAACGACCTGCAAAAAACGAAAACTTTGTTAATTCAATGTGAAAAAACTTATAACATTTGTATTTATTGCAATAAACAAAAGCAGTTTTATCAAACACAATATCTAAAATACAAATTGAAAAATTGTTTCGTGTATTACTTTTAAAACCCCTGACCATGCATATTCTACGCTTATTAGCTTCGTTAACAAATAGCTCGATATAATAAACAAGCTGGCCAGGTGAATAACACATATCTAAACAAGCTCCTTAGGTCAAACATGTGGGTGTGTTGCTATTTTAAGCCCGTAAATAAGTCGTTTAAAATTGCATATGTGCGCCAACTATATATTTAAAGCAATTATGCCAGAATTTATTGCCCCATAATTTAATACTGACTAAATACTAGACTAAAAATCTGGACACTGTATCATGACAAAGTAGTTTTTCTTTGAAACAGCAATTCTTCAAAATATATTTGGTTGAAAAAATAAATTTGCTAATTATAATTTTCTACTTACAATTTTTGCCAATAAAGAAAAATTGTATTAAAATTTGATAAAATCCGATCAAGCGTTTCATTTACATTATGCGTATGCATAGTACTACAATTGGCTAAGCTGTGACGGCAGGTTTCCGCTACTAGAAGCCACAACTTTATGCGTCCATTATATAAGGCGCTTATCCGTATGTACTGCTATCCATCGGACCAGTACAGTTTTCGATGAAAAGAAAAAATTGGAGTTGCGCTGTTTGCTTGGAGTAGTGGAAGTTAAAATGCAGTCCAATGCAAACTTGGCGGAGAAAGCATTGCGCTGCATAGGAGGTCTACAATTCTGATTTTACGAATTTACGTTGAGTTTTATTAAGTTGTGCAGTGTAGAACGCTAAGATTTAATAATAGTAATACAATTTTAAAACACCTATAATTATGGAATTATCAAATACTGTTTATTATTAATCAGAATAAAGTGTTAGCATTGTAAAACTCGAAAATTTATTAGCTTTGAAGTAAAAGAATGCCGTTCAAACATCGAGGCTTCTTAATGAATGCCCTTAGTTCTGTTATTTTTGTGATTTCGTTTATTAGCGTCTTAGTACAGCTGAAGCTCGATTAAGATTATGTCATATAAACACGCACTCCAAGATCACTACACGGATCGCAAAATAAATCGCTGATATACATGGCTAATATCTCGACACAGCGTATTTATTATTTGTTTTAAATAAGTTTACAAAACAACTATGGGGCGTAGCCCATGAATTTCACTAGTTTTAATTATTTTTTCCAATTTGCATTACTGATTATTGTATTGACATTGTCTAATTTTAATTTTGTTGTTTATTTACATTAAAAAAACACAACTGACATAAGTATTTCTGACCATCACAAGCTGGCATGCAAAAAAAGTTTTTCTACCACCACGTAAAATACGAATACCCCCCGTCCAAGAAATGTTTTTTGATAATTTTGACAAGGCGGGCACCGTGTTAGTTTTGTGCATGTTCGTCTTGAAACAAGCGACGACCCCTTCTCGAAATGCTCAGTCAAACGCCATAAACTCGGGGTATTTTTGTTGAATATATCACGCACATTCTACTGAGCCAATCAGAATGCTCGATTACCAAGTCATTAACCAATCAAATCAATTTCAAAGCGAAAAAACCACTAGCCGTGTTTAATTAGTGAAAACATCACTGGTGAAATTTTCATCAGCAAATCATTTGATTGGTTGTTGACACGGAAATCGAGCACTCTGATTGGCTAACAACCACTAACCAAAGGAAAACGACTATTAACAAGGGCGTTAACTTAATATCGTAGCTGCGCTTCAACGCGCGCAAAATAAAGATCATTTCGGTCAGATTCGTTGTAACTGAAAACAATTAAGTTAAATTGCGCGTGATGAGCTCGAAATTTTCATGTGATAAACTTGGTTTGATAGTAAAGTCTTGCTAGTTAATTTAAGAAATTATCATCTTAAGCAGCAGTCGTTACCAATCAACATACTTTAGTTTATAAGAAAAAACGGAATCACTAGTTGTATTACTTGTGACTATAACATACATATTCTATTTAATTTAATCAATTAATTATGGTCAGTCGTTAACAATCAAATCAGAATCACTATTTTTTTTTACTTGTGAAAATACAAAAACAATTCAGTTGAAAATTAGAAAATACTATTGGAAAATTCCTTGGTGAACCAATCAGTTCTTGA
The DNA here is from genome assembly GCA_958336395.1 of Ctenicera cuprea. Lineage (NCBI taxonomy): Eukaryota > Metazoa > Arthropoda > Insecta > Coleoptera > Elateridae > Ctenicera > Ctenicera cuprea. The sequence continues at coordinate 42,822,739 of OY284493.1, forward strand.
TTTTCGGTATGCGAATTTATCAATTTACGTACCTATAAAACAACATTTTATTAACACTTAACCCATTGAGAGGTGATCCCGTGAAGGTCAGAAATGTCTTGATCAGTAGCACTTATGTCAAATTTTTGAGCCTAAAAGAGCCTGGACGTGTCGCGAGAAAACTACAATTTGTATTTGCAGTATATTCACGTTTACTATAGTTTTTATAGATAGTATTCTTCCAAATCCACTATTTTTGAAAATTTGTATACATAATTCCGAAATTTGAAATTTAAAGCTGGTAAAACTTAGACAGCGCTATTTTTTTAAGCATGTTGTTAGTGTAATCGCATTTCTGAGAAAGCAATGTTTGGACAGGTGGAAAGAATCGGGTTTTAATACATAAAAAAAAATTAAATAAATTTTTTTGTTTCCAAACGTGTTCTATATCGTATAACTATAGGTACAGAGCCTTCATTAATAACTGATACCCGCGTGACCACAAAATATAGGCAACCCAATTTACACTGTTGGTAAGCCTTTTATCCCCTTTTATTCCCAAGTCATTTGTTAACTTATCGAGGCTTGCTTGTTTACATACATAACCTCACTTTGAGTGTTGACAGTGACACTTACAGGGAATTTTTAGTTAACACTAGTACCAATTCTGAACTGACTTCAACACCTAAATCTAAAACTCCCTAAGTCACTGCGGACCAACGGTCACGTGAGTATCAGTAATTAACGAAGGCTCTGTATAAGATGTAGTGTAGGCGAGTACATAAGATCAGAAGCTTCGGGCATGTGACATGCCTACCGATAAGGGTAGCGATATCGATTTTTTTATGAGAAAAAATCATCATTTTGTTTCAGAAAATGTTGCTTGAGATGAAAGAACAGCATATACGAGAATAAAAATTTGTCAGTCTAAAAATGAGGGGAGAGGGAGATGCACCTAAAATCTAGCTTTAGATTCTGCCGTTACTGATAAGCAACTCAGCAGGAAGATAAATGTTTTATCGTACCCCGTTCATAAAATAAAAGATAATGGAGTTCAAAATTTCATAAATTCATAGAAGACGCCACAATTTGCAAACTGAAATGCGAATCAAATTATAGCTCATTTCTAGCTCTATGAGCTTACAAAATTTAAAAAAAAATGGTTTATTACAAAAACTAAAATTTATGTCAATCTAATATCAAAACAATAGAAGCACAAATCAAGGGCTAAGTAAACAAAAAATAGAAAACTGATTTGAAACATTCAAGTTGTGATGTTGTGCTTGTGTGAGCTAAAGCAATGGCGCCTAACTCTGCTTTTGCTCATGGGGTCAAGATTCGGTTTACGGATAAAACGCTCTTGTAAATGTCCTGGAAAAAAGTATCTCTGTAAAAGACATCCCTGCAAAAAAAACAGCTACGGTAAAATCACCTCCGGTAAAAACAACCTTAGATAAATACATTCTTCCTTGCTATGGCCCATCACTGTATAGCTAAGAAAGTGTTTTCCCTTAAAAAGACACTTGTTTTTTCTTGCTGATCAAACTACAATACGTGCGGGGGCTTGGCCCCCACGTACTTATATCATGGGGGCCGCGGCCCCCCATGGTTTAAGCGTCTATGAGCTAAAGCATACTGAAATATCCATTATTTTGAGTGAATTCAAAAACTATGCGAGTACAAGAAATATTTTCATAAAACAAAACACTAATATTGCTCATTTATAAACATCTGCATTTTCAAAAATATTTGTTTACAAAAGATTTATTTTTCCTCAAACACCAACAGTAAAATTGTAGCACTACAAAATGGGAACGCACTTTGCTTGGATTTCACCATACTACAAATATTGCCTACTTTACATATTTTAAAACATTTTGTGTTATAAGTATAACGTTTTTATAAGTTCAGAATAGCTCTAACATGCTCAATTACGAAGGTCGTCCACGCTTAGGCCTAGGACGCCAACAATGTAATGCTGCAATATTTATTTTAGCATTTATTGTATTGAAATGTATTGAAATTAATTATTTTCACTACCGGGAGCAGAAGTCGGTTTGTATGGCATCACAATTGTGACAGAAGTAAAGCATTTACTCTCTAGGGACGAAATAAGACAACAATTTCCCTAGGGGAGTTTTTATTTCATTTCATATTTATTTTTGTAAACTAGTGTCTGTTGTCATGGTACGTTGCATGGAAACATCCCAAAGGCTTCTAAATATTGTAATTTCGCTCCGATTTATTTATGAAATTAAGTGTTTCTACTCCCGATCGTGGAAAAAATAGTATATACACCTCGGGAGAGACCGCCATTTTTCCCTCGATGTATTTGTAGTCCCCGGGCTTCAAATTACACCTCAGGAAAAATAAGACGTTTCTCTCCCTTAGTGTATAATGTACTATTTACTGGAGCGTGTGCTTATATATTATGCGTGACCTCAGGTCATCTACCGCCAAACGGAGCTAAAAGTCCGCTAGTAAATTTAGTTTAACATGCAATTCAATTTTGTATTAATCGTTTTAGTATTTATTTCGCTGAAATGTGTTTTGATTTTAAATGAATTTTACTACAGCATTTAAGTTAATAATGTATTACTTATTCTGTGATTTATTTTATTGAATCGTATGTTATTTTAGCATTGAAATTAGTTTCACCAGAGCCGGCAATTCAGTTTTACGAGTGACCTCGAGTTGTGCGTCAAGGAACGAGGCGAAGTCCCCGCTCTAAAATTGAATTTAACACGCGTGGATTTTTGTAAACGTTTCAATCCCCAGTATGCCCTATCCCTGTGAAACCGGATTTTATACCGTGGCAAGCTCAGTTTCGTTCGACAATTCCATTCAGCAGTTTATCTCCTGCAAGTCTCAACTTCAGGTCTTCACCAGGACAGCCAGACGAAGGTAACCGATTTTGGGAGATATTCTGATTGAGTAATAGGAGAGCCATTCTGGTGATTTTTTCATTTCCTTTGCTGTATTAATATCCTGTTATTCCGTCCCATCTCTCTCTTATCATTTCAAGTTTGTCGCAGCCGTTTATCATAAGGCTGTCTCTCTTCTTTTTCTCTTCTTTCTGATCTGTAGCGGTTGTTTGTTACGAAACAGATCCTCCATATCTCTTTTTTACGCTAGTCTGTTGCGACCGCTTGTCACGGAACAGATTTCTTTTCTCTTGGCATGTGACTGTCGCCGACGTTAGCCTCCAGACAGTGCTTTTATTTTTCTTATATCCAACACAATCCCGTTTGTCCGATATACCTGTCTTACCTGTTGATTTATGAATTCAGTTACGCTTGCACCAGAACGTTTCATTACTGTTAGTTTGGTCATCTGCTACCGTTTACTACGGCAGGCTGCTATATCTTAATTGCTACCGTATTGCCACCGTATTTGCTACCGTATCGATTCCGTAATTTTGCTTGCCTCGTATTGCTGCCGCATTTTCCTTCTATATATATTTTGCTTTGCCTGGCTCGTAATAACTTGCGTTTGTAGTGTAATTAATTGGTTTTGTAAATAGTTCCGGTATTAAACCTCTGGCTCTATTTTAACAATATATGTTTTAAGCTAGAGTTGTTTTGCTTATTAACATTTTACCGGCACGAATAGTTTCGGTAAGTAAAACTATTTAGACCTCTGGAGATCGCCACCTTTACTGCAGTTACCCAGGTCTTCAATTAGGTACCGGGAAAACGTGACGATCGATTGGGGAAATTCCTTCTTCAAAAAGTGCAGTCACACTGGAGATAAGTCTTTTTCAAAAGCGCAGTCAAACTGGGGAAAAGCCAACGTACAATCTCACTGTCACAATAAGAATACAAGCTTAGCTAGTAATTCCAATTGCATAAAGGATTTTCTAGTAAGTGGCGTGGCCCAAGTTTGTGTCTGATAAGAGCTTTGGGTTTATTTATAAATCTAGGGTAGTGTTTGTTACCTTTAGCAGCGTTTTCAATTGATTCTTGCTGTTTTAGAGTAATGCTTACCTATTATGCGGTTATTTGTGATATTGATATCTTAATTTTACCCGAAGATGGCCAGTTTTAACCGAAACATGTCGTAATAACTTCTTTTTTGTAATAACATTCCAGAAATTAATTTTTGGCATTAAAAAAGCCAAAGATTAATACATCTAAATAGTCAACCAAAAAAGAAGCGGAAGACGAACTGTGTGTATACACTATACAGGAAAATGTATTTTTTACATAGTACAACCGGAGTCAAAAGATACAGGTTTTAATATATTTCTGCTATTGGAGAAGATGGGTAAAAAAAGTTACTTATAAAAGTTGTGCGAACCGACACGTACTATAAACTGACATATGAAAATATTATACAGAGTGTCTCATAAAAACATATTCATAAGATAATACTTTTCTTAAATAGAATGCCCCATATTTTTTTTTATTTTAACAGCATATACATTTGTTTCCAAAAAAAAATTTAATAACTTTTTTTCTGTAAATACCATGGTTTTCGAGAACAAAAATAGTTTCATAGATATTGTCATACAGCTCCCGCGCTCACAGTCCACACGCAAATGGAATCGTGGCGCGGATGAAAAACAAATGACGTTGGGAGGTTTTGAATTACCTAGCTACTACTAACACAATGTACGAACAAATAAAGTAAAAATATGACATTTATGTAATAAAACTGAATAACACACCTGTCAACGGTACTTGTTTTCCATGGCGCGCCACGATTCCATTTAAAAAAATTATTATTTTATGAATATTTTTTTATGGGACACCCTGTATAAAATTTTTATGTGTCAGTTTATAGTACGCGTCGGTTGGCCCAACTTTTTTTACCTATCTATGCGAATAGCAGAAATATATTAAAACCTGCATCTTTTGACTCAAGCTGTATAATACAAGGTCTTTCACTGCAATTAGTGAAAATTTGCTGTGCATTTCACGGTATTTAAGGCAATTTGTCCCAATATTTATTATATATACACACATTTAGCTAAATGCTTTTTATTTTAATAAATCATTTAAATAAATTCTTAAACATTTGGTTTAAATATTCCAATATTTAATAAAGCATTAGAGATTTAAATCAATCCGAAAACAATTATTTTAATTTTCGAATATTTAGTAAACCTTTATGTATTTAGCCAAATCTGAACATATTTGTTTTAAATCTTTCTATATTTAATAAATATTCGCGGATTTATTTAAATCCATACCGATATAAATAAATCCTTACAGATTTAAATAAATGTTTCAACATTTAATGTTAACCTGTCATATTTATTTGACCTTGGTGAGCCCAGTCGACTTAGGACACCAAGACCGTTTGCACCGGTGGGAGCGTTCAACGCTTAAACAAAACATTGAAAATTACATTCTCCAGGGAATGTTGAGGAAATTTTATTGTATGAATAATAAATTATGCAATGTTTATGTTGTTAAATATATTGTTATTGATGATTGAACTAACATTGATTGAAACGTGTTCATAATTGTTGAACGTTACCACCAGTTTAAACGGTCTTGGTCCTTCTATGTAGGCTGGGTCTACCGAGGTCAAATAAATATGACAAGTTAACATTAAATATGGCAGCTTAAAATTAAATGTTGAAATATTTATTTAAATCTGTAAGGATTTATTTAAATCTGCAAATATTTATTAAATATTGAAACATTTAAGTAAATATGTGCAGATTTATCTAAATACATAAAGATTTACTAAATATTTGAATATTTAAAGTACATGTTTTAAAATTTATTTAAATCTCTAATGATTTATTAAATGTTAGAATATTTAAACCAAATGTTTAAGAATTTATTTAAATCTAGAATGATTTATTAAAATAAAAAGCATTTAGCTAAATGTGTGTATATATAATAAATATTGGGGGACAAATTGCCTTAAATACCAAGAAATGCACAGCAAATTTTCACTTTACACTTGGCGCCCCATACAGGCGGGCCTATACTGTGGTTACTGCGCCTTTTACATCCATCCACTATTGCTTTGCATCTGATCATTGCATCATATTATCCATGTTCATGCAGAGGTATTAAGAATAACACATAGGTTGATTGTTTCGTGGCAGGAAATCACTAATGCTCGCATTCAAGTATGCAAAATAGTGTTTAAAAGTAACGGTTTGCCGCCCAATTTCAACGTTACTCGCTGGTGTTAAAAAAGAAAAAAACGGTAAGTAAAAGTAACTTTTTAATTAAAATTTGAGTTTTTTTTTTAATTTTAAAAATTATGGGTAGGCACCACCTTGCCTGATAGGGCAGACCGCCACTGCTGGCCCTTTATACAGGATGGCCACTTAAAACTGCTTTTCAAATTCCCCGACTTTCTCCCGACTTCCTAGACTGATAAACTTCAGTTTTCCCTGACTCATTTTTATGGTACAAAAGCCAATTTCAACTGTTTTTTTTTTAATAAAAATTGTAACCCAACATACAAATTAGCAAAGTAAACTCAAATTACTTTACAGCAAATGGAAATTTTTCAACAAGCATAACAAAATACAACATCTAAACTTTAAAACCAAATGAAATAAATATGAATTTTATAAGCATATATCTAGGTACAGGGACGGCGGAAGCCCTATTGGGGGTATAGCAAACTCCACACCTGGAAAATGTCCGTGTGTGGAATTCCACACCTGAAAATTCAGAGCGTTTTTTCCCCGATTGTTGACAGTCTCGACATCGATTTATTGTTGAACGAATTCATTGCAAAAAATTCGAAAAGGTCTGCGACTTTCGCTTTGATAACCAAATGATTACATAATAAATCTCAATTTTGCGTATAAAAAGTAACTTTGTTCTGATTTTCCATCATCTCCCTTCAACCCCCCCCCCCACCTCTTTGCTCTCGCCCTTTTACCCCACACGTGGGTTCAACCTCTTCCGCCGTCCCTGTCTAGGTAACAAAATTTTCGTTTTGCAGGCAAAAATAAAAATATTAAAATAATTGCATTTTACAGAACTTTCCCTGACTATTTCGTGAAATTCCCTGACTTTACGTTGAAATTGGTACAATTCCCTAATTTCCCTGACCAAAATAAAAAAAATTTGAATTCCCTGACTTTTCCCGAAAAGTGGCCACCCTGGTAATACACACACGGGTAGGGGGGGGGGGGGGGTACACAAGACCTCCGCGTCAAAGAAGCCACTATTTTGTTTGCCACGCCTTTAAATAAATTCTGCCAGCCCCTTCCTCAAGAGTGGTCCCTACAAACATTATTAAATAAAAAAAAAGCAAATTTAGAATCTTGTTTTACTGTTACCGAGACTCTGCGTCCATATTTACAAAATTTCGTTTTTGTACAATATCATATAGCAAAAGGGATGTGTAACATCCCCTTCCGGTTTCCGATTTTTTTAAAAGCTTGTTTTCCTCGTGAATTTATTATATCCCTCCGCATTTAAAGTTTCACCAGAATTGGACCAGCCGCTGCGGAAATATCGGAGATCGAACAAACGAACGCACCCACTAACGGTTCAAGTTACACAAAGATGATTAAAATTTGCTGCAAAATTCCCAAAGTTGTTTGCCCTCTTTATAGTGCGTCGTAACACGGCACACAACAATTAATTAATTGTTATCTAAAGTTTTTTTTTTATTAAAATAATTTAACTGATAATTAAAGCTAATTACTAGAATCAAATGCAAATCGACATTTCAGAAATAATGTTTAAAAAAATAGAAAAATAATAATTAACGCGCGAACAAAATAGCCCGACGATCGCGTACTAATTAGTACCTACGCTGTGTGTTCACTTCACCTATTGCAAAAGCCAAGTGGTGTTGAGAATGTTTGAAATCGTACATACAAATTTTATTTTCAATTTCGGTCAAGGGCACATAGCAACAGCTAAAAAGGCAGCACGAAGGCAAACGGGTAATATGCATGCATGCGTATGAATACCTTACAACTAAAAAGTGCATCTTCCAGTTCGGCGATGGCAGTAAAAAGAACAAACGAATCGACCAGTAACAACTACCAACAGAGACAGACTACAACACAAGACACTACACCAGGATTGTCCGGGGACAAGTAACGCCGCTGCTGCTGCGCAATTTTTCGCAGATTGAGACAGGTCATGTACATGAAAAAATTATTTTCGGCGACTAGACAGAGCCATGACGTCACGTCTATGGCTCATCTTATCATCACAAATAACAAAGTGCAACGGCACAGCTAAATCCACATTAGAGGCCGACATAAATATCTTGCGGATCCTAAAATCGGTTGAAAACGATAACTTATCAGCAGCACTCGGGTTCTACAGAGCAAAAATTATTTATACCGATTTAGCAGTTGATTTTTCTGTAGCTAAATATTCATTGCAAAAGGAAAATTTTCGGTTACGACATTTTCACGTAAAAATACGTTTGCGGCCTTTTCTGTGCAGGTGGCTGTGTTCGTTCTTTTGTTTCTTTAATTCGTTCCTTTGTCCGTTTGTTCACTCCTTCATTTTATCGTTTGTTTGCTTGTCCGTTCGCTCTTTCCTCCGTATCCGTTTGTTCTTTTCGTCAAAACTGCTGCTTCAATTTTTATGAAACTTGATGCGATCAATACAAAACTAAGTTGAAGCGAACTTTTTCTAGAACTGCTTCAAAGCAGACTAGGGCGAGACGCCCGAAGCACCTACTTCAGGTGAAAACTTCAAGAGGGCGAACACAAAATCAAATTTTGCAACCGCCGTTAATATTATTTTCTCTGTGTACTAACTAGATCATAATTCTAAATTTTTAATTTTTTGTGGAGTAGCCGGCGGCGTCCACGGGCGCGCCACGGTACAAGAGCACTTCGATTCGATGCTCTGTACAGGGGCGGAGCCATTTTCATTATTCCTAGAAGGGTGGCTATCAGAGAACAACTCAAATTTCAAAGTAAATATATAAAAAAAATTATTAATACGAATTTAAAAGAACATCATAACTCTCGATAAAAATAACAATAATAATAATAATAAAATAATAAGCCCTTTTAAAAGATATTAACCGGGAAATAATACATGTGAAAACAAAGGGGGATACCTAATAATAATATTGTTAAAAGGTTTCTGGCAATCTACTAAGAAATATATTCGTCAATACTTGATATTCATCCGTATTGATGAATATCGCGCGCACTAGCAACCGAGGAAAAAAGAAAAGATAATAATAATAATATTAATAATAATAATAATAGGGGTTTAGCGGCTTTTTTTTCGTTTGCTTAGGGTTTCGAATTGAAGTGGCGGATATTCAGGTGAAGTGCCTCTTTACCTAATAACACCTGAATTATACTTGATTCATGAAACAAATAATATACCGGGTGGCCGCGAGAATAGGTAACACCAGGCCATTTACTCAATTTTTAAATTATTAATTTCAATTATTTTTCTGGGTTATATACACATAAACATGCATGTTACGACATAAAACGGTGTTAATTTGGACTTCCGGTTTAACCGGAAGTGATAGTAATTAAAGTAATAGGAAATAGTAAATAATGAGTGGCGGTAGCTCAGAGGTTGGGCGCTCAGTCTCTAACGCTGAAGGTCTAGGGTTCGATTCCCCGCCGAAGCCCTGCAGCAATAAAATCTATGCCGCAACCCGCCACTCACGTTCCCCAATCCGGTGTAGGCAGCCGTGGGGTCTTAATGCCTGAAACCGTCTCTGGAATTTAGTCGTTCGGATTCGACGTTAAACTGTAGGTCCCCCGTACTCCACCTTAGCGCTAAGGAGAGTACGTGGCAGAGAAGAGTGCCGGTGCCCAGCAGTGGGACGTAAAGGCTGATTACGAACGATTACGATAGTAATTCTTTTATTTTTACTGGAACACCCAAGAAAAAATAAAATTATTGTATCAATAACGTATATTATAAATAGCTACGTTTTTGCAACTAAGTAGGTTTTGAAAACAAAATACCAACAAGGTATGGTATTGATCTTAAATCAGGGTGCAAAAAAATCTTTATTTTATAAAAAAATTTAAAAAACGGATTTTTTTGATTTAAACCAAGATTTTTTTGATTTAAATCAATTTTTCTGGTGTCTTGAAACCTGTGTTTATCTTTATAAAACAGTACATGTTTTTAAGTTTTCCGTCCACATCTGTACATTTGTAATACGTGCAGAAATTAGTTTTGGACTGAAGACTTCTCTGCCTTTTAAGAAACTACTCACATAAAAATGTTCTTAATTCTATTTTTAGCTTAGCAATAACTGTGAAAGCCAGAAAACGGGTGTTTTCATTTCGTTATTTTAACAATAAATGCAATGTTGTATTTGACGACTAATTTTATGCTATAGGACTTAGCCATGTAATCCTCAAAATTGACCATTTATTTTATGTTCAATTTGTTTTTTTTAATAAAAAATCATACATTTCCGTTTGATACTAAATTTGGAATTGCTTATTCACATTTTTTTGTTTTTCTACAACAAACATTCGATAAATTAAAGTTTTTGATTTAAATCGCTGATTAAAATAAAAGAATCGCAACGATTTAAACCGCGATTTAAATCTTGATTTAAATCAAGTTGATTTAAATCTTCGCACCCTGTCCTAAATGAAAGCAAATAAAATGGCAATTTAAAAACTGCAATAAAACTCAAGTAAGAGGAATTTAAAAAAAAATAAGTTATGATCGTTTAAAAATTGAGAATTTTTTTAATTTTTAATTTTTATAATATCTTCTTGCCACAGTAAAATGTTTATAGAATTAATAAACAAAACACTTAACGTTCATTATTTTTTTGTTTTCAAAGCAAACTTAAAAAAAAAATAATTATGAATATCATCATTAGGCATTTAAAACAGCCCTCTGGCAGCCAAAATTAAAAGTTAATGGGTAAGTATTATACATAGCTGTGAAGAAAATTAAAAGGTCTATTCAAATATGCAAAAATATACAGAGTGAGCGATTAAAAATAAAAAAATTGCTATCACTTCCGATTAAACCGGAAGTCCAAATTAACACAGTTTTATGTCGTAATATGCACGTGTATGTGTATATTACCCAGAAAAAATGTGAAATTAATAAGTTAAAAGTTGATTAAATGGCCGGTCGTTACCTGTTCTCGCGACCACCCGGTATATTGTGTATTTAATTTTATAGTGCGCTTACGGTTATACTAAATGCAGGTAAAGCGTGGGAACGCAATTTGCAAAGTGCGCGTATTAACTACAGCATAGAACACACACGGAACTACGTATTACGAGCCGCACAGAAGAGTGCAGCTGGCGTGACGAAACATTCTGCAGTCTCAAGCGGCGTTGTCATGGCAACCATGACGTCACGCTGTCTTATACAGCTATTACTCTAAACTGGCGGATGTGAAGAACTGTACGACCGACTCTCTACTTCAGTTCGGCTCGTTGCGTGGGCGGGTTTGTTGTTTCCGCCGACGCTGTCGGGTATTAAACATTGGAAAATTATTATTTTGAGTGTTCCTAGGTTTAAAAGAGTTAGTCAATTATTGTTTTTTCTCATTGTTGTCGAAAATCACGTGGACAGTTTACAGTTTGTCACAATGAATAAATCAAAGACAAGCGGATTTTTTAGGAAAAACTTTGAATAGGTTTTTTGTCGAATGTACCGTACAGGGTGGTTTAGCACTTATTATATTACACCCCTAGGTATTTATTCTAAAACAGATAAAAATAGAGGAAAAAAAACGCGAAAAAAGTATTTTTCGCCTACTTTTTTTTGTGTACTCAAAAAAAAAACTTTTTAACCGATGCTGTAAGTAATAAACGCTGTGACGCAATCGTCATTTTTTTTAAATATCACTCTATTTTTTGCACACATTCGATAGAGAATTTTTGTCTCTATTCAACTACAATCTTCACACGGCATGCAATCTGAAACAATGACAGCAGTGCATGTTGAAGTATATTTTCTATTCTTTACAAGTACACTTAGAAACAAACGACAATTTCAAGGATCGGCACCATTTTATAAAATATTTCGTAACACGTCAGGCCGTACAGAGACGTCAAGTCGATATTAATCCAGGTGGCGGTGCTATAATAACCATTCATAATATTTTGTTATTTCAACTGTTTTTGATTGTAAAGAGAGATCGAATAAATTTCACAGCACACTACTGCGATTGTGATAGATGCAACGTTACGAAAAAACTGTTATTAACATTTTTTTTCTCTATCTTGATCCAATTCAGAATTAACTGGGTGGGGGGGGGGGGGTGTAATAAGTGTTGCACCACCCTATCTAAAACGTTATGGAGAAAATAGGCTTTAAAAATCTTGTTTGTTTGTATTATGTTTAAAAAACGATTTTGAGAACATGAAAGCACAATCCCATACGGGGTTTTAAGGCAAATTAAATCCCCTTTTCGAACTCCTTAGCTTCAAAATGGCGAATGGCCATTTTTTTCAAATTTGACTTCAACTCAAACGTGAGTTTGTAAAGCGTAGGTAAAACATTACGATATAAAAATATGTAAAATTTTCTTGACATTAAATCCGGAACTGTCTCACCTTTACGGGATAAAGAAGCAGTTGCCGCTCTCACGAAATCATGCGGGGCAGTGGTCTGTACCACAGAAATTCCGCATTGCTGAAGTGAGAGGCGTAACCCACGAGTTCTGCTAGTTGAAACTAAGTCCTTTCAAAATAACGATGATTTTAAAATTTTTAACCGAGGATAGGTGTTATTTAAATTTTGCCAAATCACAGAATTTAGGGCGATCACAATGTCGTTTTTGTCCTAATGCCTGAATTTCACTGAGACACTGAATTTTTGAAAATTTAAAAAATCAGTTATTTTTTCATAAACCGAGCGTTTAAAGTAAATTGCCCATTAATGACGGTAGAACACGATTCTTTGCTTATTTTGAAATTTTGAAGGAATAACACATATTGGACCTCCAGGAACCCAAAAAAGTGGTTATTAAAAATTGTCTGTCTGTGAGTGGGTGGGTATGTATGTATGTGTGTGGTGTGTAATAATTCCTGAACGGATGGTCTGATTTTGATGAGTTTTAGAATGTGGGGATATATTAAAAATTCACCGACAAAATAAGCTTTTTGAAGAAAATCGAAACCGCAAGCGGAAGTTACACATGTTTTTTTGGTAGCTCCGAAACCAAATTTTGTAAATTAACGGAATCTGATAGTAAACTTCAGGACTAATCCAACACTTTTTTTCCAAACTTTCTAGCTTCAAAATGCGCACGCCACGATTTTTGAAAATTTTGACTTTATTATTACTCAAAAACCGGTGGACAAATCGAGTTCAAATATTTTACCGTAGTAGCCTTATAGAGAAACAATGTTACTGTGCTCAAACATTTTCGAAAAGTTAAAAACTATGAAGTGAAAAAAATTTCCAAAATTTCGGAAATTTTCAAAACAATATTACTCAAAAACTGGCAAAATGATTTTTTTTTAAATTTAGTAAGCTTATAGAGCTTGAGATAGCTACAATTTGGTTCGTGTCTCAGCTCGCTAATTGTTTTGTGACACCTGCTATAAATTTTTTTAAATCGAAAATTCCCAACCCCCCTGTTTAATAAACGGGGGCCGATGAAAAAGTTTTTTATGCTAAATTGCTTATGAGTGATAGTGGAATAATGTTTTCAACTTAATTGTTAAAAACGGCTATACCGGGGAGGGGTTAATTTCCCCCTCCCACCCAATTTTTTGTAGACGAACTTGTCCTTCCATTTTTGGTTTTCTTTAATTCCAAGCAATCTTTTTCCAAAAAATCAAAAATATATTTTCTTCACAAAAGACGAAAAAATTCAGCGTACTATCAGTTTACAATATCACTCATTCTCTAGCTATGTGACTCCCATGCGTTGGGCGAAGTCTTTCGGCGCGTTAACAAGTACACATACACACAGCTACCTGTCGGCCTTTGCTTCACTATTTTGTTTGTAGTAAGCTGTATTTAAATAAATGAAAAGATTCTCTCTAAGTTTGTACCATTTTTTTCATATGACATCATGTAGTTGTTCTTATATTACTATTATGCAGCTATGCCCTCGGTACAGCTGTAAAAGTAGAGGGATGTTTTGGGGCGTAACACATTAATAATAAGATAGTTTTGAATATATGACAATAAGTAACAATGTCTAAAGCATAGGAAAGTCCAGTCAAAGTGCTTCGCATATTTTTTTTTGGCTGACTTTTTATTTAGCGGTTATTTTTGTTACTACAAACTGTTTTTTTTGTAAGATATAAAAATTATATCATGAATTTACCTGCGAGAAGATTGATTCGGCTTCTAACTACACTTGTATTCTTAAAGGCATTCAGAGTTTAACTTATGGCGATTCATTTTATTTGAGGTGGCTACTGTCAGGAGTATTCTGGCCGTACTTACAGTATATTACTGACTGTTGAGATAGAACGTTGTTTATAAATTAATTTTGCATATACGTCAAATTGAAAGCAAGTGATGCTACAGCTCTTATTTTTAGCCAGGGATTCGGATTCACCTGTTACAATCAACCAACCCAACTAAAACATGCCATCTTGCATTCTGTTCAAGTGTATGTAATAAAGCCAAAGCTTACGAGCAATGCAAAAGGTTGGCGCCTTCAGGAAAGAGTGGGTTGCTAGGTGTATCGTTGCCTTACAAGAAAAAAAGTATTTGCATAGTTGCGAGTGCAAAGACGCGGCGAGCTGTCGTTAAAAATAACTGCAACTCCTGACACGAAATACATGATCAGATGTGAATGCAAGCACGCTGCCAGTACTCGGTGGGCAAGGCGGGGAGGAGGCAGAAGAGCAATGCACTGCGGGCAGGCGGGCACTGAACGACCGCGGGGGGACTCGAGATCAACGCGGCACGAGGTTGCCAAACCGAACGCAATGATAACGCACAGTAACGGAGTAAAGACTATCATGTAACGCAGCCGGCGCGCGTAAATTAATCGAGAGTGGCGGCACCGCTGCACTGCCATTGCCAACCACGACGATAAATTCTAGCAAAACATAATTTCAACGGCGGATTCGGAAATTGAAATAATCTTACCTGGTACGCTTTTTGCACGGAGGAAATTTAGTATTCAAATTTGTTCTACAAATAAATAATAATTGTACAAAAAAAATTCAACTGAAGTTGGTGGGAATTGCCTAAAACGTCTTCATGTTCGTGGTTTGATATGCAAACTGCTCGTTTTGCAACCTGGCGTTTGCAGGTTCAAATCCTGTCAGTTGTACGAGATTGGCAACTTTAACTAAAACTATAATGTCAAATGGTGCGCAATCGTGGTGCTGAATATATGTATGTATTTCAGGTCTTACAGCACTTAGGCCACGTTGTTGGGCCCATTGTGCGTACTACCTTACATACTAAGTCCTTAAAAACTACTTAAACTATTCTATGTTAAGAGGTTTCCAGGAGCTGACAACTGCTCCAGCCCGGATTCGAACACCCGGCCAAATAGAGCCACAGACTCCCGAAAGCCTCTGTGACCTTGGTTGCAAGCGCTTACTGCACTCGCCTACCAAGACCCCTAGGTGCTGAATATAAGAACCTGCTAGTTTTTTTTATACACTGTGTCCATAAAGTAACCCCCCCCCCAACTAACTTTTGAACGCGCTGGGCGCCATTTTCAATTTTTTTTAAACAAAAAGGGGGTCCAGGGGACACTTCATTTGAAAGGTGTTTTAATTCTGAGTCTGATCCTAGAGTTTCAAAGAAAAATATTCAGCCACAACAAAATGGCGGATTTGAAACAAATGGACTCACTCAATTCAAAATTGTTTTGATTTTTTAACCAGGGTCGAGTGACACCTCATTTGAAAGGTCTTTTAATTCTGCGTCTGATCCTAGAGTTTCAAAGAAAAATATTCAGCCATAACAAAATGGCGGATTTTAAACAAATGGACTCACTAAATTCAAAATTGTTTTGATTTTCTTATCCAGTAGTCCACTTTTTCATTTGCAGGACTAAATTTTCCCAAAAATATCTCAGGTGGCTTGAAATAATATTGAAAACGTTATGTTCCAACAAGACGGTGCGCCGCCTCATTATTATAGGCCTGCTTCTGACTTTCTCAACGGACATTTTTTTGGCAGATGGATGTTCCTTAGATTTTTTTCTATGGGAATATCTGAAATCTAAAGTGTACAGAACCCGTCCAGAAACAATTGAAGAACTGGAGCAACGCATTACAGAAATTTGCAGAAATATCACTCCAGAAACTGATGAAAATGTAAGGCAGGAATTTCATAACCGACTTTTTATGTGCCAAGAAGTGAATGGTGAACATTTCGAACAGTTAATTTAATTAATTTAACCTTAATTCTTAGTTTTTTTAAATAGACTTCTTTATCTTCAAACATTGTCATTTTGTTATGGCTGAATATGTTTCTTTGAAACTTTAGGATCAGACGCAGAATTAAAAGACCTTTCCAATGAGGTGTCACTCGACCACCCTTTCTAGTAAAAAAAATTCAAGATGGCGCCCAGTCGCCATTTTGGATGATACAAAATTTTAATACGGTCTAAAAAATAGTATTTAATTTCCCATTGCAGCACACACCAAATATGAAGTCGCTCAAAAGTTAGTTGGGGGGGGAAGGGGTTACTTTATGGACACAGTGTATACAGATATGTTGCACAATTATTTGAAGTTGGACGAAATAAGCAGCATTGAACTAATAAAAAGTTACAAGAAAGTCACGGAATAGAACAAAACGTACCAGTGGCGATTGGGGGTGGGTGATATATCAATATATTTTTATATCAAATATCGATATCAAGAAATATCGAATATCGACATTATCTATATTTAATGCATTTGATATATCGATGTATATAATCGATATGAAAGACATATTGAGTTTCGACATCTGAATTCTAACATAAGTTGATATTTAATTATATTCATTAGCTAAAACCGGTCAGAGAAGTTGTTAAAATTTTATCACTGTTCACTAATTCTCGTGGAACTTTAATAGGTACATAAATTATATTGGATGACACATGATGTTTTTCAGTTTTTCAGAGCCTATCTCTTAAAAGTACAACAATACTATAGATGTGGTCGATATATCGATATCAAGAAATATCGAATATTGATCTATCGATATCATTTTGATACTGAATATCCATTAAAACTAACATCAGCCACCCCTAGTGGCGACCCGTACATAGGGGCACAAAATACAATAATATTATAAGGTTGGCGATATCAAGAAATATCGAATATCGATCTATCAATATAATTTTGATACCAAATATCCAGTAAAATTAATATCGGCCACCCCTAGCGGTGACTCATACATAGGGGCACAAAATACAATAATACTATAGGAGAGGCCGATATATTTATATCAAGAAATATCAAATATCGACCTATCGATATAATTTTGCTACTAAATATCCATTAAAATAATATCAGCCACCTCTAGTGGCGACCCGTACGTAGTGGCACAAAATACAACAATACTATAAAGGTAACCAATATACTTATCGATATCAAGAAATGTCGAATATCGATCTATCGATATAATTTTTATGCCAAATATCCATTAAAATTAATATCGGCCACCCCTAGTGGTAACTCGTACATAGGGGCACAAAATACAATAATACTGTAAGGGTGGCGGATATATCGATATCAAGAAATATCGAATATCGATCGATCGATATAATTTTGATGCCCAATATCAAAAAAATTAATATATACCACCCCAATTGGCAACCCGTACATAGGGACACAAAATACAACAATACTATAGAGGTGGCCGATATATCAATATCAAGAAATATCGAATATCGATTGATCGATATAATTTTGATACCGAATATCGAATAAAAATTAATATAGACCATCCCCGAGTGGCGACCCGGACATAAAATACAACAATACTATAAGGGTGGCCGATATATCGAAACCGGAAACGGAAGTTAGACATGTTTTTTTGGTAGCGTTTTTTTTAAACTAAGTTTTGGAAAATTCAGCATGGAATCTGAGAGAAGAACTTAAAGCAAATTGAAAACTTTTTACCGAACTTTCTAGCTTTAAAATGGCGGTCGCTACAGCTTTTTGAAAATCTCGAATTTACTGCTCAAAAAGTAGTTATCTGATCGGAATTAACTACAACTTGTTAAGAGCGCTTTGTGCGTTACGTTGAAACAAAATTAATTTCGAAAAACTAAAAACGATCGCAATGGCGTTTCTTCAAAATTATAAAAAAATTAAAAAAAATCTATAATTCAAAAACGGCCCAAACGATTTTTTTAAAACTTTGCAAGCTGTTAGAACGGAAAATTGGCTATAATTTGATTTTTTTTTCTGAAAGCTACAGTTTCACTGTGGCGCTTTTTATGAATTTTGATGGATGGAATGGAGGGTTGCCTATATAGCTTGCTTTCTTAGAAATCTAACAGTCGGTGAAATGTACACCGTTATAATTATAAAATATACACTTTTGCAAATACGGCCAGTATTAATATCTAGTTGGTATGGAAAAGTCCACTTGAAGTCTACACTTCAGCTTATTTCGTATTCTTGTGAAAATTTCTATTTTAATTCATTCGATCCATCAACCTCTGTAACTATTAATTAGTTATAAAAAACCCATTTCGAAGAAATTTAGAAAATAAGAATATTTGCCGTCGTTCAAGGAAATGGAAGACCAATTAAGCATAGATTTTAATGTATTTACAAACTGGTTTGTTAGAAATTACATCATTTTATGTTTGATATGTCTAGATTTGTAGCCACGGCCTGTTGGATTAATCATCAGACGTCAAGTCGATATAAATCGATATTCAAGAAGACCATGGTTGCACCTTAACCTTCATAACTTATAGACGGCTACTTAATCGGGATAATATATATATTTTGAGACATACAAATAGAACGATCAACAGTAAATATCTACCATCAGTGATTATAATTTTGCCGGATAAAATTCGTGAACATTGTTCAACCATATTTTGTTTAGCAACTGACTTCAGATGTTTTGACAATACGAAAATAGTTTTTTTGTAAAATTTGTCAAAATGTCGCGTGCCGTTCCTAAACGGCAAAATATTGCGAGACAATATCCGTGAAATGTATCCACTATAGCTACTACAATAATGAACAGTATTTAGATAGATTATTTGATGATCAAGCCATGAAGCTACAATCCCTATTTGTTTAACTATTTGCAGATGCCGTTGCTTTGATTAAGAACCATTGATTCAGATTGCTTGATATCGCAACAATTTTGTTTAATTTTCTCCTAAGTAATATAACTAGCGATTCCGATTATTCCATAAACTTGGACTGTGCGCGAAGCGCAAGTGAAATTGTCTTAAATTAATCATCACTATACCAACCCAAGTTTATCATAGGAAAATCGCTGTAACCTGTTCTATTTCTAATAATTATTACACACAATTAAATATGAAGTATTTTGATTATTTACATTACATCGAACTTATCGAAAGTGACATTCAATAGTACAGTGTTGTAGCGCAGCTATGCTCTTTAGTTGTCCTTGTAAGTTGTGGTTCTCCCACAACTTAGTGGTTTTTTTAGCCAACCAATGCTCGATTTCCGTGTCAAACCAATCAAATCCATTTGTTGGTGAAGAATTCTAATTGGCTAAGTAGAATGTGGGCAATAGAATCATAAATAATACAACGAGTGATTGCAATTTTTCGATAAAATTGTGGTCTAAGTTCACGAGTGCTAGTTAAGATGGTAATTTCACCAGCGCTTAGCGGGTGTGCAATTTACCTAAATTTTAACTAGCACGAGTTAACTTACACCACTATTTTTTAAAGAAAAATCGTATCACGAGTCGTATTTGTCTTGACTATATCACTCGCATTAATTTTGACGCATTTTTGATAACACTGAATTAGTCGGAAATGCTCGGGTGTTTTCGGGAATCGGCGCTCTTAACATGGTATTGTTCTTTTGCAAATTTATTTTTTATTTTGACGTTTTTATTTACTGTTACTGTGAAGTGTTGTTGTAAAAATGGATCGTTTTGGAGAAACATCGTCAAGTGGTAATTTCATAAAATTGTTGAGGTTTTGTACATTATTTTGGTCTAAGATTTTGTATCAGATAACCTGTCAAACAAGATACAATTTTAATGTAAACATATATTTATGTTTTTTTATTGCATATTAGCATGTTATTATTATATTTATTATAAGTGTACACTGAAATAGGGTCGGTAATGATTTGAACCCTCGCGATTCATGTTGGTTGACATCGTTATCATCGGCCACCGTCGACGTTTCTCGTATTTTGCTTTTTGCTTGTGAACAACAGACATTTATTGTTTTTAATTCATAAATTATGTTATAATTAAACAGGATACTTACTTCTGGCCGAAGCAATAAAAAACTGCATTAAAATAATAATAAATATTTTAGTTTTAAACGCGTTAATTTAAAACTTAAGAGCGATTATCCGAAACTACTGTGGGTTTGATCACTTATTTAAACAGCACCGTGCAGTTCAATCAGTATAAAACAAACACGATTGGTTCGTTTTATGAAAGAGGAAGTTCGTGATTGGTTCAATGAAATGTGAGTGGTATGGTCAGCAGAAAACATCAAGGTCATGTTTTCTCAGTTGTAAGCGGCATATTGCTGTTCTGTTAGAAGGGTGAAACTTTTTTTAATTTGCACCTCATACTAACAGGAGTAGAATAATTAATGAAAGTTCTCATTATTTCTTCATGTTTCTGTTATCCGTAGTATAAGCCGTCAAACAGAAGCATTGGGTGTGTTACGCTCAATGTCTCCGGAACGGCTGGACCGATTTTGATGTGCTTTGGAATGAGGAGGTATATCAAAAATTCATCGACAAAATAAGCTTTTAACAAAAAACCGAAACCGGAAGCGGAAGTTAGACATGTTTTTTTGGTAGCATTTTTTTCAGAAACTGAATTTTGGAAATTTTAATAGTGGAGATTAAAGAAGGTCTTAGGACAAATCAAACGGTATTTTACCGAACTCTCTAGCTTTAAAATGGCGGCCGCTACGAATTTTTGAACATTTCGACTTTAACGCCCATTTACTCAAAAAAGAGTTATCTGATTGGAATCAACTACATCTTGTTTGGTAGCCCTTCAAAGGTACTATACCATGAAATATAATTAATTTTGAAAATATAAAAACGATCGCAATGACATCACTCCAAAATTTTGGAATTTTTCAAAAATATTTCTCAAAAACTGCCCACACGTTTTTGTTTAAACTTTTTGAGCTGATAGAGCTGGGAATCTTCTACAATTTGTTTTTTTCGCATTGCTATAATTTCACTGTGACGCCCTCTATGAATTATTGAAAATTGAAAATTTGTACCCTTTTATTTATTTAACGGGGGGCAATAAAATATTTCTGTTAAAGCAATATAGCTCACCATTGATAGCAAAATCCGAATATCATAATATTTTTTCGATAATTTCATATTTAGGGGAGCTACTGTTCCCCCTCCCCCCAAATTTTTTCGATAAAAAATTAAAAATTTAGTTTTTTGTTTTGTTTGCTCTAGGAGAATCTTTTTACAAAAAATTGAAAAATCGAATTTTTTGACCCTTAATAATCTTTTTGTCCTAACTTTTTTATTTTAATAGATAGACTCGCAAACCCAAGAGCAAAGTTGTAGGGCAAATTCTTCTCGATTGTATTTAAGAAAAAAACTTGAGTTTCCAATTTTACTATGGCGGCCACGGTAAAAAATAACATTTTTTAAATGGAAACGTGGCATTTTGGCTTTAAAATCAGAAAGGTTTTGAAATTCTAAATACAAATTAATAAGAGTAATTTCTTGCTAAAAATAATACTTCTCGAGTTATTAATATATTTTCAAATATCAATTTCCGCGCTTCCGTAGATTCAGTCCGAATATTTTACCCAACCTTATGCTTGCAGCGCAGCGGTCGGTCTTTCTTCAACCGCTTCAAGATGTTACAACTTATAAGAACTATTTACTTTAACTAGTCGTGTCTAGACAAGTGTATATCGAAAGTGTTGGAAAATATAAAACAATGTATTTAAATGTATAGGAAAGTCCAGGCGAAGTGTTTCGCCTATACAATTAAAATTTTAAATCTATAATTGTACTTCTCTGTAAGAGCTAATGCAACATATAATACAGCGCACAAAAAACATGATGAGGTAGACCCTAAATTATATTTAACTTTTGACGTTGTCCTTTAGCTAATATTTGCTCGAGGAATGTGCCCTTTGATATTAAGACACATAATAACAACAATTCCTTGTTAATAAAAACGTCAGTCTTCGCCAAACCTTCTCATGCTTTTGGCTTATCAAGGCTTAAACTGAACTGAACTTCTCCCTTTCAAGAGATATGAAATTAATGCTGATACCGCCTACCTAAGGAATTATTCGTTTTCTCCCAGTCTCGAGTTCAGATAAATACAAGTAATTTGAAATCATTTACACCCTATTCTCATGGAGAACGCTAAAGCAAATTGAATGTTTTTTTCCCAAACTCTCTAGCTTCCACTACGATTTTTTAAAATTTTGGTTTTAACGCCTGTTTGCGAAAAATGGGCAAAACAGGTCGCTGATACTTTCTCATACTTTCTACGTTTTAAATAATCTCGCGCCAATAAGTGATTTAAGTTTTATTACCCCTGCACCCGGTACTAAGTGTTTTAAATTGCACTTACTCGTCCTGCACTGAGGATTACCTACTCACGGAACTGACTTCGG
This sequence comes from Ctenicera cuprea, assembly GCA_958336395.1. Lineage (NCBI taxonomy): Eukaryota > Metazoa > Arthropoda > Insecta > Coleoptera > Elateridae > Ctenicera > Ctenicera cuprea. The sequence goes on from OY284493.1 coordinate 42,845,371, forward strand.
AACAAAAATCGTTATAAATACTTTATTCGAAGAGTTATCAATAATATGCAAAACATGAATAATTAATTTTTATAACTAAAACTAATTGATAGGCATAGTTACAATCACGTAATTTCAGGAAACGCGTTGTTTAAATTAAAATGTTGGGGTTTGCATTTTTCAATAAATAATTAATTTCAAATTTTTCAAAATTTACGGAGGTAGAGCAAACTTTGGAAAATTAGTAAAAACCCAATTTGTAATTTACTGCAAGCTCCATCGGCTCACAAACATTAAAAGACTATGGCTTGCGCAGTTTTTGAGGAATAGTTTTTTGAAAATTTCCAAAATTTTGAAATTATATATTGCAATTTTCATATTTCTAAAAATATTTTTGCATTACATGATTATGCATATTAAGAACTATTAAACAATCGACTAGATATTTTCTTTTTCAGTAATCGGGCACTAAAATCAATACTTTCAAAAATTCGTAGCGGTCATGGTTTAGCAGATACAGCATTCGGCAAAACATTAATTTTTTAATTTCAAAAAAGGTTTACAAAAAAAAATAAAAGCCAAAAAAACATGTCCAATTCCGTTTCAAGTTCCGGTTAAAAAAACTTTCAAACTACCTGCACCTAAAAAAGTTCCACGCACCAAATTTTATAAAAATCGGTGAAAGGGTTCCGGACATAGTTATAGGTAATAATCGAACGCAGCCACCGACGCCAGTCTTCTGGAACGCAAGATTAGGAGGCAAAAATCAATACCGCACTAAATTTTAATCAAAATTTTTTTAAAGTTGGTGTTTTCTTTTGGTTTTTGAGTCGGCTGCTTTTTAAATCTTATGCCTAAAATAATAATTCAAAATCGGAAAATCAATAATTAAGCTCTTAGAAACAAAAATCCTTTGATCTAAATTGTTACAAGCTGATGTCTCCAAAACTATAACAGATAGTGCAACATTAATAAATATATTTTGAGACAGTAAAGGCCGTATATCAGGCTATTACTGAGTTTTGAAGAACCATCCCATTTTAAGAGGCAACTTAAAAATTGGCCGTTTTCTCAATTTTCAAATTACTAATTTAAATTCTTTTTTGTGTAATATACACATAAAAATGCATATTACGACGCAAAACGATGTTAATTTGCACTTCCGGTTTAACCGGAAGTGATAACAATTTTTTTATTTTTAATAGAACACCTTGTATATTTTTGCATATTTGGATAGATCTTTAAATTTCCTTTACAGCTATGTATAATACTTACTTATTAACTTTTAATTTTCGCCGCCAGAGGGCGTTTTTAAATAACTAAATGTTGACTGAAAACAAAAGAATAGTGTACTTTAAGTGTTTTTTTTTTATTAATTTATTTAAAAAATTTTATTGTGGCAAGAAGATATTAAAAGAAATTAAAAGGAAAAAAATTCTCAAATTTTAAACAGAAAAAGTTTGTATAATTTTGAAAAATACAGCTCGTGCAGGTTCTATTAGAGAGGTCTGCAAAAGCCAAATTTTTCAAAAAAAAGTTGTATAATTTGGCAACGCTGCAACGAAATTTCAAAACCAAAACATATTCAGCAAGCCAATTAAACAACGAATAAAAATATGCAAAAATATACACAGTGTTCTATTAAGAAAACATAACTCTGTTTGTCACTCTTATATGGAACCTGTATAATTGAAAAAAAATTAATAAAAATGTGGTGCTCTTGGCTCCCTAAAACTTTTATTCTGTACATTTTTCTGTATTTTAAATAGTAAAGAAAATATAGACCACCGCGGCGTTGTTGGTTCGCCTTGTATACAGGATGTATCAAATTGCGTGTTAACTATGGGGATCTCGCTTATTTGAAGAGATACGACGATGGTTAAATTAGAGAAAGGTTGTGGAATTTTATGCCCATTTATAATATAAAAAGATATTAGACCTATCTTGCTTAGTTTCTGAAAGAACTGGAAAAAACTGAAATTTTGAATTTTTTATTTTCGGCTATAACTCATTTATCATTTAGGTTGCATATTTCTAGTTAACGCATTATTAGGACACTTTTTTATGCTTAATCTAAATATTTGATTAGATTTGGTTGTTACCACTGTTACCATTGCTCATTTTTGACTGTCAACTTTTTTATTCTTACAGTTGGCATTTTAAATTGTTTGATATTTGAATAGTTTTTAATTTTGATTTCAATGATGTGTCACACTTTGCATTTTGTTTAAAATGCCGACCATAAGAAAAAAAAGTTGACAGTCGAAAATGAGCAATGGTAACAGTTATACCAAATCGAATCAAAAATTTAGATTAAGCATAAAAAAGTGTCTTAATAATTCCTTAACTAAAAATATGTAATATAAATGACAAATGAGTTAGATCCGAAAACAAAAAATCCAAAATTTCAGTTTTCTTTAGTTTATTCAGAAACTAGGCAAGATAGCTTTAAATTCTTTTCAGGTTATTAATGGGCATAAAATTCCACAACTTTTCTCTAATTTAACCATCGTCGTATCTCTTTAATAAGCGAGATCCCCATTGTTAACACGCAATTTGATACATCCTGTATAGGCCAGACAATTAGAAATTTTGACATTAGTTACAAAGAAGGAGACGTTGTTACAAATATAAACACCTACATAAATGCAATTACGCAAAAACACTTATTAGAACACAATCACTTAATGACATCTAATAACTATTGTAAGGATTTATAATCTAGTATTTAGTCAGTATTTAAATTATGAGGCAATCAAATAATAGTAATTTCTGGCATAATTCTTTTAAATATGTAGTTGGCGCATATGTAATATTGTAAACGAATTATCTACAAGCTTAGAATGGTAACACATCCATATGTTTGACCTTATGCTAGCTTGTGTAGATAGTTATTATTTATTTGGTCAGCTGGAATTGATACTTGTGTTTTAGTAAATAAAATAAATCAGAGTTCTAAACGTAGAATAGGAATGGTCATGAGTTTTAAAAGTACTTCACGAAACAATTTTATGAAACTGCAAAAATATTTCTTTTAATTGAACTGTAAATTAGCAACCACGAATTAATGAAAATAGAACGTGTAAATTCAATAACACAACGTGAAAGTTCTACGAAAGAAAAGTTTGGACTATCTACGTTCATAAGGGACGAAAAATCAGCGTTGAATAGAAAACTTAAGAATTGCAGTACACAACAACAACTTTTTCTGAATTATCAGCCAATATGTTTCACGTAAAACGTAGTGGATTAAAGTACGCCCATGGTTTTTGATTACTTATCGAATTTTAACGAAATTGTTTGCTATTCTACGACTTATGAACGTAAGCGTTATAAGCAAATTGATCTCTTAAATTCTCCTCTATTGGACATTTTGGAATAAGAAATAAAGTCATCTGCAGACATAGATTACCAAGATCAAGTCACCAAGTTCTATTGTTGCTATAGTTAATATAACCTTTGATAATGACATGTAAACATGTCAAAATACGTACAAGATGAAATAACTAATTAATGTTATTGAAGTTATAAAGAATTTTATTTAATATCAATATGAACTTCAACGAAGTAAAGCTGTAACTTATTATAACAGAAAGCGTTACTAATTTACTTATTACATTTTGAGCTGTATATGTCCAAAGGTAGGTGCGTTTTGTGAAAAACTGATAGTGGTACAATGAACCTTTTAATAATTAAGGGAACTGAAGCTTTTCTGTATGAGCACGTGTATAATGCCAAAAGCAAGCAAACAAAATTCCTCTAATAACTTTCAAAATTAGAAAATTTGCCGCAGTCCGAAATGAACTTTTATTATTAGGATTCACTCTTGACAGCGCATTCTTCAATTTGCTACTATGCAATTCAATTTATAAGAAAATTTCCGAATGTAGGGTAAATGTGGGTTGTGAGATCTTATACGCATCAGGCTGGTTGAAACCCCACTATCTTTTCTTTGGAAATCTAATAGTGCGCAATAGATGTACCTAGTACGTGAACAATTGTTGATATGAAGTGCAGTTACGCACACTCAAGGGATGTGTTGGTATTGCGGGGAAAAGTGGTTTTTGTGGATTTTTTCTTTTGTTATACAGCAAAAGTTTTCACGTTCTGAAATTAATAGAATTTTTGTTTAATTTATTTAATGCTTTTTTCTGCTAATATAAACACATATTATAAATATTATTTTGTCACTAATTTGTTTGTGGCTTAAAACAATTATTTATTCTACCACCAAACAGATTAATTTGCGACTATTAAGAAAAGCTCATTTCATCTTCCCAAAGACGCTCAATATATTCTTAATTCTTTATTTATTACATTGCAACCTAATCCCGCGATGTGGCACTCGGAGGATTTGTGATTTATGTGTGCAAAAAATCTAAGGAATTGATAAACTGAAGATTGGCTTGTAGTTTTTGGAGGTAAGTTATGAATCGAATAGTTATAACAATCCGTTTATTAGACAATTTAGATTTAAAATGCGAGTTTGCGTAAGAACGCGCAAAAATACGAAAATAACATACATAACGATTTTTTTAAATCTGAATGACTTTCCAATGTTTTCTATATGCACAGGGTGTAACAGACCACCTACGCACTATCTTTTACGGCTAAACTATTTAACCTACACGGATGGGATAATAGTATATTATAGACCAAGGTAGAGAAGACATTTTTCTCAGCCGAGCAGAATTAATTCCCGAGATGCGAAGCATCGAGAAAAATAAGTTGCGAGGCTGATAAGTCTTCTCTACCGTGGTTTATATATTATTTTTTCCACTACTAGCACCTTTATTCCTTTTATAATTAATTGATTTTACATTAATAAAAAATAAAATTACAAATGCAAATATGCACAAAAATAAAGTAGCCTTGCTTAAAAACAAGTGAATAGTTAATTTAAATTGACATTTATGTAAAATATATATTTTATAATTGTAATGTTGTTAAGTTGACAATAATAGCGCTTGCGCATATTAAGTTTTTGGAATATTAGAAGTAAGTTAGATTCTGGGTTTTTAAATGGTGTGGTTTGTTCTCGATGTACCAATGTTTGTATAATGAGAATTTCATTATTGAATTAAAGGTGTTAGTACGAAGGTGTGATTTTTATTATTGTTAGTAGTGCGATAAGGAACATTACAATAATAGTCGGTTATAAAATGTCCAATTTTGATGATTTGAGTGAAAACTGCACTCTTCCTGAAATTAAGGAAGGTGCAGAAAGTGTTGGTGAACAGTTATTACCAGTAAAATCAAAAGATTTTTACATGAAAGTTTATGGTGATTTTGAAGATTGGTAGCAATTGTTTTTATTATTAACCAGTAGTTAACAATGAAATATTAGTAACCACTAGGAAAGAAATTCATCTTCTTGGCTCTAAAACAAAGTAAATAATGATATCGTTTAATGCTAGTAGTGGAAAAAAAATTTGTTATGTAAATCGTACCCGAGGTATTTCTAAATTTTGTGGGGCTCCGGAAAGGGTAGTTGGGGGGGGGGGGGGGGCTAGGGGGGGTTTCTCGATATTTTCAAATACGAAGGTGGATCAACTTATACCGCATTTAAAAGGTCTTCTTAAAACATATAACTTAAAAAAAAAGGAAAAATTGATAGTATTTCAAAACAGCGCCCATAACGAATCTATAATGATAGCTATTAATACACGACAGTTATGTAATGTTGTCAAATACGCTTGGTTCGTGTTGTGTTGTTTTGATGTGCGATAGATTGAGCAGTGTGGTTGCAGTAATCAATTCGTAATCAGCCTTTACGTCCCACTGCTGGGCACCGGCACTCTTCTCTGCCACGTACTCTCCTTAGCGCTAAGGTGGAGTACAGGGGACCTACAGTTTAACGTCGAATCCGAACGACTAAATTCCAGAGAAGGTTTCAGGCATTAAGACCCCACGGCTGCCTACACCGGATTGGGGAATGTGAGTGGCGGGTTGCGGCATAGATTTTTATAGCTGCATGGCTTCGGCGGGGAATCGAACCCTAGACCTTCAGCGTTAGAGACTGAGCGCTCAACCTCCGAGCTACCGCCACTCTATTAATTAATTAAAACTGCTGAATTTAACATCAGAAATGGTTCAATTAACAGAAAGAGAACGAATTCAAATTTTAATTATGGTTGGTTTTGGTGAGCGTCGTAGAACTCAGCAAGAAGTTTGTAGTTTATTTAACAGTTTGCAATCTTTCTGTTAATTAAACTAATTCTGATGTTAAATTCAGCAGTTTTAATTAATTTTGGTTAACTAGTTGATTACTGCAACCACACTGCCCAATCTATCAAACATCAAAACAACACAACACGAACCAAGCCTATTTGACAACATAACATAACTGTTTTTCTCCCATTCTTTTGTTTTCATGAGCTGCTAAATAACAATTGCGAAATATTGTTGTTCAATATCTCTAGAATTATTAAAAATAAAGGCATGAAACCTTATATCACTGAACTCTATCGATATATTAAAAAATATACAGGGTGTTCCATTAAAAATAAAAAAGTTGATATTATTTCCGGTTAAACCGGAAGTCATTTTAAACCGCCGATACTTTCATTGTATCCGTATATTGGAACCGTCATGTAGAAAATTTTGTCAACATCGCGGTGGCCTTATTAAAGATATTTGCATTGTTCCGTACTTTTGCCCAACCCTGTATAAGAGTTGCATACACTATTTTTTCTACACTAGTTAATTTAAAAAAATATTTATTAAAAAAATTTATTTGAACATTAGACTTAAAATAAAACTCGAACTGTTTTGCGATGTTAACTGAGAAATGTCTTACAACTATAGTTACCAAAAACAATGCATTGCTGCTATTGGTCAGTTTTGGGTCATTTCATAATGAAAATCTGTATCGAAATGGGAAATCATTATAGTATAGAAAGCGCACACTTAATAAGTACATTTTTTAATGACACATGAACATTTGCACCCAAAAAAATCGTTCTGAACGTTAAAGCCCATTAAATTAGCTTCCAACGATGTACCACATGAGGACAAAAAAATAAATATTAGTACCCCCTCTCCTCCTCAAAAGAGCAGGAACATTCAAAAGATATTACCTCAAAAATCTTAAATGGGACGAAGGGCCAAGTAATGCCTTCTATTAAAGGTCCCAATAAACTGAACAATTTTTGTATTTAAAGTTTTTCGATATCTCTCGCCGCTACAAAATGGCGGCTCATTTTATAAAAATGTACTTCCTATACAGGGTGGCCACTTAAAACTGCTTCTCATATTCCCTGACTTCTCTGAGTGATAAACTTCAGATTTCCCTGACCCATTTTTATGATACAAAAGCCAATTTCAACTGTTTTTTTAATAAAAAATAAAAATTGTAACCCAACATAAAAATTAGCTAAAAATATTAAAATAACTGCATTTTACAAAATATTCCCTGACTTTTTCGTGAAATTCCCTGACTTTACGTTGAAATTGGCACAATTCCCCGATTTCCCTGACCAAAATAAAAAAATTCTAAATTCCCTGACTTTTCCCGGTTTTCCCTGTTTTCCAGAAGAGTGGCCACCCTGTATAATCGGATGAATCGCTCCCTCTACCGCATCTAAGGCAGTGAAACGGACATTTTTTGTTTATTTATAAAATCTATTCCCATAAGATTTAAACCCACGTGCGAGTTGGTGTTAAACAATTCAAGATTGCACTCGCACTAAACCTTTATTATACCCGGTTGTAACTGTTTATGCGTATGTTGGAGGTTTTGGATGTGATTGTTTTAAATATAAGATGAAGAAACTGGTCATGGCGGTGTCACAACGAGACAGAGAAGTACAAGGTGTAATAAAGATATAGTGCGAGTGCGATGTTGAGTTGTGTGGTGGATTAAAATGTTATGTGAATACATTTTATAAATAAACAAAAAAAATTTCTGTTTCGCTGCCTTAGATGCGGTAGAGGGGGCGATTCATCCGATAACAGGAAGTAAATTTTTATAAATTGAGCCGCCATTTTGTAAGAGGGAGAGATATCGAAATACTTTAAATATAAATGGTTCAGTTTAATGGGACCTTTAAAATAAGGTATCACTTGATCTCTCTTCCTATTTAAGTTTTTTGAGATAATATCTTTTGAATGTTTCCGCTCTTTTGTGGTACATCGTTAGAAAGTTAATTTAATGGAATTAAAGGATCAGTACAATTTTGAATTGGTTTGAGCTATCGATATTTTCTTTTCTTTAAGTTGTTGGGTTTAAAAATACCTCCTAGCCCCCCTCCAAAACTACTCTTTCCGGAACCCCAAAAAATGTATGAATATTTTTACTGAATACCTCCTGTTTCCATAACAATTTTTTTATCCCATTTATGTAGGTTCAATGGTTTAGCCATAAAAGACAGTGCGTGGGTGGTCTGTTACACACCGTATAAGTGATTTAACGAAAACGTTCTATTTCGAGATTTGACGGAAATTGGAGCTTCGGGAACTCAAAAAGTGGTTTTTAAACAATGCCTGCCTGTCTTTATGATGAGCTTCAGAATGAGGAAGTAATATATCAAACATTCATCGATCAAATAAGTCAAAACCGGAAACGAAAGTTAGACACGTTTTTGGGTAGCCTTTCTTTGGGGAAGTGATAATATTAAATCTAAAAACAGCATATGATGGAAGATTTCAGAACAAATTTAAAGCTTTTTTCCTGAACATCATGAAAATGACGGTTGCTACGATTTTTTGAAAATTTTGACTGGATCGCTTTACCTGTCGTTTAAAAACGACTTGACATATCGCGACTAAATTGGTATCGTGATAGCCCTACAGAGACACAATGTACAATGCACGAAAATTCGGCAAAGGATAAAAATTGCGAAGTGAAAACCTATTTTCAAAATACAGGAAAAATATGGTTCAAAAACTGGCCCAACGATTTGTTTTAAATTTTCTAGGCTTATAGAGGAGGTAGGGATGACACCCTTCTACGAACTTTTAGAAATCGAAAGTTCATGTCCCTTTATTAATTTATTAAATAAACCGATAAAATTTATCTGATAAGGCTAAATTGCTCTTCTTCTTATAGTGCCATGCCCTATTCATTGGCTCTCCTATGTCTGTGTTTGGTGCTCAGAGATAGATAATTTGCACAGACAGACATAGGGGACCTACAGTTTAACGCGGGCTCCGAACCACAGGAAGTGCATGCACTTCTTCTCCAGAGAGGTTGTCCTGGGGAAAAATCCACCTCGCTGGTTTCCCGTTGCCTTGCGAGGGAGAACGACCGGGCCGGGAATCGAACCCGGATCCGCTGCATTGTCCCGCGCTCTTACCACTGAGCTACGGACGCTCAGTGGCACCTAAAAATCAAGTTATGAATCTTATGCCAGTAGAACCTTATGAAATTACAAAAAACGTGGGGCCAGTTTTTAAGCAAGATTTTTTTTGAAAATGTCAAAATTGTGACAAAATTTTAATTTCACAGTTTTAGTAGTTTAAAAAATTCTTGTAGTATGTAATATTGTGTACTCCTAGGGCATGTACAATCGATCTAATAACTAGTTTTTGAGTAAATGGGCGTTAAAATCCAAAGTTTTAAGAAAAAAACAACAAAAACTTAACAAAGACATTAGCGGGCTGAGACATGAACCAAATTGTAGCTCCAGCTCTGATCAGTTTTTTAGCAATTTAAATAATTGTTACTCACTCCATAGCTTTCATATGTGAAATAATTGTCTTTGTCGTCCACAAGCTAAAGGCAAAATACGAGAAACGTCGACGGTGGTCGATGATAACAATGTCAATGTCAACCAACTTGAATCGCGAGTGTTCAATTCGTAGTTCAAATGAATTTTTAAATGTATACATTTAACAATTCTTTCTTTATAAAAGTAATTCGACGGTCTCCTACACGGGAACAGAAATAGCCCTACATTATCCCCACACGCCGATGAAAAACTAAACACTATTTTGCACCAATCGCGAGCAGTCTAAACTGTACTGCTGCTAACACGCTAAGCATACCGCGCCGACTTAACCTTATACACTTTGCCTGCGGGCATGTCTTATTGCATAACACCCGAAAGTATTTTTATAAGAATAAAAAATCGTTTTTTTAAATTATTACGAATAAGATTCCTTGGGATTAAAGTAAATCAAAAACGGAAAGACAAATTCGTTGGTCAGAATTTGAGCGGGAGCGGCAAAAATTCATACCTTTTGCTGCACATACACATTAAGTTGTGAATATTATTCTACCGTACATCGCTTATTAAATAAATCAAAAATAAAAAGCCTAAATTTTCGATTTTCGCAGAAATACTAGCGTGCTGAGACACAAAGCAAATTGTAGCTAATCCCCATCTCTGTTAGTCCATAAAATTCAAAAAAAATCGTGTTGTAGGTTTTTGAGCAAAATTGTTTTGGACATGGGAAGATTTTAACATGTTTTCACTTCACAGTTTTAGTGGTTCCAAAAATGCCAAACATTGTGTACCCGTGAGGCAGTTGCAATACCAAATTTCACCCGAATCTGATAACTCACTTGTGAGTTAATAGTTGTTAAAACCAAAATTTTCAAAAATTCATAGAAGGCGTTACAGGGAAATTAGCACGCTGGAATACAAACTAAATTGTCTAGCTCGCCAACTCTATAACACCAAAGCATTAAAAAAAATTGCGTAACTAGTTTTTGAGAATATACCAAGCATATTTGACAACATTACATAACTGTTTAGGCTTCTCACATTCTTTTGTTTTCATGAGCTGCTGGATAACAATTACGAAATATTATTGTTCAATATCTCTAAAATTATTGAAAATAAAGGCATGAAATCTTATATCGCTAAACTCGCAAAAAAGAGTTCTATTGACATATCAAAAAATATACAGGGTGCTCCATTTAAAGCAAAAAAGTTGATATTAGTTCCGGCTAAACCGGAAGTCTTTTTAAACCGCCAATACCTTCATTGCATCCGCCGTATATCGGAACCTTCATGTAGAAAATTTTGTCAAAATCGCGGTTGCCGTATTACAGATATTTGCATTGTTCCATACCTTTGCCCAACCCTGTATATTAGTATTGTGTTCCCCTACAGCTACTACAGTACCAAATTTGATGCTGACCTGCCAACTCGCTTTGTAGTAATAAGGCAAATTTAAAAAAAAGCAGCGGTCGCCGCTATTTTGAAGCTAAGGGGGAATGGGCGCCATTTTGAAAAAAAAAATTAAACAGCGAGAAAGGCCGAGTGACACCTCATTTAGGAGGTCTTTTAATTCTGCGTCTGATCCTACTGTTTCAGAAAAAAATATTCATCCAGAACAAAATGACAAATAACTGAAAAGAAACATATTTATTAAAAAACTAAGAAAACCTCTTGGCACATGAAATTCCCCTCTTACTTTTCCATGAGTTTCTGGAGTGATATTTCTGCAAACTTGTATTACGCGCTGCTCCAGTTCTTCGATTTTTCTGAGGGGATTCTGTACACTAGAGATTTTAGATATCCTCAAAGAAAAAAATCTAACGGTGTTAAATCCGGTGAGCGTGCCGGCCATTCTACGGGACACCTCCTACCATTGAGGAAATCAGTAACAAGCCTATAAAAATGAGGCGGTGCCCCGTCCTGTTGGAACATAACGTTTTCAAAAGTACTTTAAGCTACCTGAATTAAAACTAACTTCTCAATGACAGCAAACAGCAAACAAACCAATTAAAATAATAGCCTACTAGATTAAAAACCAAAATAATTTTGAATTAAGATATTACGTTAGTTTAGGAGCCGCCATTTTGTTCTGGATGAATATTTCTTTTTGAAACTCTAGGATCAGATGCAGAATTAAAAGAACTTTTACATCAGGTGTCACTCGACCCCCTTACTGTTTGATTTGTTTCAAAATAGCGCTCAGCCATTAGTAAAATAATGTGCGTTACCTACTTTAAAGACCAATTTATCGGGTTGCTGGAGATTCCCTATACTGAAAGTATAATAAAGTAAAAAGGTAAAAACGAATTCTCTCATTTAAAGGCATCACTATATGAGCACGTGTGTAGCTTCAAAAAAACAAACAAACAAAATTCCTCAATTAACCCTCCATATTAGAAAAGCTCCTGAAATACGAAATAAACTTTTATTATTGCAGCCCACTGCCGGCATCGCATTCTTCAATTAATATACAACATAATTTATAAGATTTTCGAGATGTATCCAATATAGGGCAAATGTGGGATATATTTACCAAGAGAATTTGATGTCCACTATTATTTCTTAGAAATCTTTTAATAGACTGCGATGAACGTACGCATTGTATCTATCTAATATGTGAACAATTGTTCACTACGAGTTAGTAAATTTAAGCGTAAGTCGCTAGGTGCGAAAACAAATAATACTGCACTATTTCAAAATTTTATGAATACGCCTTTAAAGTAAACAACAAAATTAAAACCAGAAATAAAATAATATAATGTAACATATCAGTTGCAGCAAATACATTGCCATTATTGAAACAGTAATGTGTAATTACACAGCAGTGAGGGCCCGCAAAACTGCGGCTCAACAGCTATTATGCGGCTCCAGTATTTACCTCTGCACGGGACGCATGATTCAGCTAAGTTATTATAGTTGCCGGGTCGGCTCCGCATTGTATGAAAATTGAGAAAATCAAATTTATTTTAAGAAAAAAATGGTATTTATAGATTTTTGCAAACATATTCCTTGGTATTAAAGAATACCATAGGCAACACAGCAAATGCGTCAGCCAAAAATTGGGTAGAAGGGAGAAATTAACACCCCTTAATATTGCTGCACCGCAAAATTAGGTGATGTCTCTCAATCGTGAGCAATTTAGCTTAAACAGAAATATCGTCCCCCTTTGTTAAATAAAAGGAGATTAATTTTCGATTTTCAAAAATTAATAGAAGGCGTCACGTAGAAATTAGCGGACTGGGACCCAAATCAAATTGCATTTCATCAGCAGTTCGATGAGCCTACAAAATTAAAAAAAGATCGTGTAACCAGTTTTCAGGATGCGAAGATTTAAATCAAGTTGATTTAATCGTGATTAAAATCATGATTTAAATCAAACGATTTATATAAAAAAAATTGATTTAAATCGATTGGGTTTTGAGTGGGGTGTCGCTTTCATGGGAAAATTTCCAATTAGTACAATAATGTGCGTAACCTGGCAGTAGCTTGAATCGAATAGAATTGCATAAAATTAATTGATTCATACAAAAATACTTTGTAAAATTATTACAAATAACAATATCTTAATGTATGAGAAAATCCAGGCATTCTTTGATATTGTTTAGCTTAATTTATTTGGTATAAGCTTTTTTCCGCCAAAAATTTAATTAAACAACGCCATATATGCAGAATGTTATCCCGAATTCAAAAATTTAATAATGGATATGTTGGTGTCACTTCCGGTGAAACCGGCAGCTCCAGTAAGTCGTAATCTTTGTCAAATAACAGGTGCCCCTGCATATATTTACCATAGCAAGTTTTAATTAAGTTTCTTAATAAACACGAAGAAAATGGGGGTTCTTTATTGCAGAAAAATCAAAAATACCGATTTAAATCATATAAATCGATTTTTTTGATGTCTTTATAAAAATCACGATTTTTTTACACTCTGTCAGTTTTTAATTAATATTTTTTTGAAAATTTCTAAAAACTTTGAAGTTTTCATGTTTTCAATTCTCGTACACAGTAATAGAACTACTATAATGCCAAATTTGATCCCGATCTGTCAACCTGTTTTTGCGTAATAAGGCGCTAAAGTCAAAATATTCAAAAAATCGCAGCGGCCGCCATTTTGAAGCTAGGAAGTTCGGAAAAAGGCGTTAAATTAGATCTAAAGTCTTCTATCAGATTCCCGTTTCAGATTTTAAAAACTCGTTTTCTGCAAAAAAAACTACCAAAAAAACACATGTCTAACTGCCGCTTCCGGTTGAGGATTTTTTTTAAAGCTTATTTGGTCGGTGAATTTGTGATATACCTCCACATTTCGAAGAACATCGAAATCGGTCGTGAAGTGCACTAACAGTTTTAAATAAGACAAAAATTGAATTTTTAAACACTCTAAAAGCGTCAATCAAAACATAAAATCGCGCTTTCTTTTCTCTTCACGTCGCACGTAATAGAGATACGACCTTTCGCCAAAGATATACAACACAAAAAGTGTTGAAACTCGTCTCGTTTTCGCACAGGTTATGTTTGACACATTAACAAAACGAACGCCCTTGGATGTATGCTTTGGTTTGCGGAATATCTTTCACAAGATGCACAAAAAGATGTAAAATAAACTAAGAAAGAAGAGATTTGGTTTCAATTATGGCTAGAATAGACCACTACATGTTTCGTTCTTATTTGAACTCATCAGGTGGACATAATTCTAACCATAATCGAAACCAAAAGCAAACAAGCAGATATATACCAGTTTGTTGCTTTGCAAGTTTTTCTCGCCGCACATAATAGAGGGCGTTACTAGTGTAATTCCCCTTTAATGTTGTAAAATAAACTGCTTGTGCTGACTAGCACTGCGGTGGGATCTCACTTAGAATCTCGTATGGAAAAGTCGCGTTTTGTGAGAAAAAATATCATTTTTTTTTAATTCTTGGAAAAATGTTCATTGCAATTAAAGAACACCAAAAACTAAATAACAAATTCATCAGCCAAAAAATTGTTAGGGAGCAGAAATTAACACGCCTAAATATTGCTGCAATTACAAACTAAGTTTGGGATCTTATTACAATTACTGAAACAGAAATCTTCGATCGATTTTCGTGTATTAAATAAAATGGAAAATTTTGAATTTAAAAAAATGCATAGAAGGCGTCGGACAAATTAGCGGATTGGAACACCAACCGATATGTAGCTTGTTTCTGTTTTCATGAGCTGCTAGATAACAATTACAAAACATTATTGTTCAATATATCTAGAATTATTGAAAATAAAAGACAAAATCTTATATCACTGAACTCGCAAAAAAGAGTTCTATCGATATGTTAAAAAATATACAGAATGTTCTATTTAAAATAAAAAAGTTGTTATCATTTCCGGCTTAACCGAAAGTCCTTTTAAACCGTCGTTACTTTCATTGTATGTATCCGCCGTATATCGAAACTTTCATGTAAAAAATTTTGTCGAAATCGCGGTTATCGTATTAGAGATATTTGCATTGTTCTGCACTTTTGCGCAACCCTGTATATCTCAGATAATAAATGACATGCAATGAAATACATGATTTGGATTTCCAGGAACCCAATAAAGTAGTTTTAAAAAATGTCTGTTTGTGAGTGGGTGTGTGTATATGTATGCCTCATATCTCCCGAACGGATGGGTCTATATCAAAGAAGTAATAGAGGTTAGGAAGGAGGGTTTCGAGTTAGTTGCACTTAAAGCACTGTGACGGATGTGACGTCATCGCCGCCATATTCAGACACTTTTGGTGATTCATTTGTGCCGGTGATGTTTACAAATTTTGTTATTAAATATGGTTAGTTGTATTTGCTGTGGTTGCTCGAGTACTAAAATTAACAAGCAGAAAGGAATAACTTTCCATAGGTAAGTATTTTACCAAATGTAAATAATAAATGTCAATTTGACGTATAAGGTTAAGACAGTGGCGGAGAGATCAATATTTCTTGTTTCCTTCTATAATAAATTGGCAACTAAAACAGCATACTCATGTTTTATAATTTGTTCGTTATGCCCTAAATATAATATTCTGACGCCGCCACTGGTGACACTTCCGCTACGTCACAGTTTGGCAGCCATGTTCAGACACCTTTAAGGTTTACTGGCCAATGTGCATAAGCTCCTTCCTAACCTCTATTATTTCTTTGGTCTATATCGATGCGCTTTGGAATGTAAGGGTATTTAAAAAATTCATAGAGAAAATCGGAAGCGGAAGTTAGACATGTTTTTGTGGTAGCATTTTTGCCGAACCCGAATCTGATAGAAGACTAGGGCAAATCCAACGCTTTTTGCAAAACTTTCTATGGGTTCAAAATCACTATGAACGAGAATTTTTAAACACATGAAAACTGAAATAAAATTAACTTAAAAATTTTGGAAATTTTCTAAAAATCTTTGCTCAAACACGGACAAAGACGATATTTGCCGCACTGTTTCATTTTAATACCAAAAAATCATTTTCAAAAATATAAAAAACTTTTTTTCTCAAAAAATTTTTTTTGTTGTAACTTTGTCAGTCACAAGCGACTTATACCCCAGGCATTTCCTTTTTACTCTCCTTTGCAGATTTGCCATTAGGTTGTTCTGCTAAAAAAAAGCCATGATATCTTCAAATTCTCAGGATATTTCTTTTGCTAACACCCCTCCGCGAGGGGCTCGTTTCCTTAATTTAATTAATTTTCCCTTAATTTTGAATAACAACAGTTGACGATCAGTTAATTTTTTTCGTTTAATGTATAATAATCTAAATTTAAAAAAATCGAAAGAATAAAATATTTCCTATATTTGGACAAAACAACGAATTTAATTCCGTCTCCTACGCTCGAGCCAAACCTGAAACCACTTCAATTTACGTATTAAATAATAATAGGTAGGTTTACCTACCTATGACGTAAGATCGGTTTTGATTTCACTAAACAGATGATTTCAAGTCAATAACCAATTCAACATTTTTAAATTGTAAATCAAAACAAACACAACCAATATTAGCCCTTTAACACTTATAAAAAATTACAGATGGCGCCGCAATCGAACTGGAGCATTAAAAAACACAATACAAATTAATTTTTCCTATATCTCCGGAACCCCTCGATCGATTATTATCAAATTTGGTATGTGGGAGTGTTTCACTTGCAGGTAGTGCGCTGTAAGGTTTTTAACCGAAACCGGCGCCGGCGTCGGAAATTAGAAATGTGTTTTGGTGTGGATTTATTTTGTAAACACTTTTTTCGAAATTTTGACTAATGTTTGGATAAAATCACTACTAAAACGTTGTTCTAAAGCTATTTATACAGGGTGTTAATTAAGTACGTAGACACACTTTACAGGATGATTCCTTGGTTAATCCTAAGACAAAAAGTTTATATAAGCATGAGACTTAAACGGCTTCGTTTTCAAAATACAAGATGTTAAAGTTTAAAAAAAAATTGTTTCAAAAATCTGGAAGACGTCTAAAGGTATTCTATTGAAACTTGGTGTAAGTTAGTATTCCATAAAGTGGCAGTTATTACTTAGGTATATTATTTTAGAAAAATCTCGTACACCACTGTTTTTTAGTCAATATGACAAGTTTTTTAGCTTTATAGAATAAAACGACACAACATTTGTCTCTTTTCTTTAGTTTTTTTTTTTGAAAGAATCAGTTGTAAATTGAATCAGTTGTAAATTAAGTATTTTGTCAAAATTACTCACTGTTATTTTGTAAAGTTGAAAAAAATGTAGAAATGAAATTGAGAGGTATTGCAACTTAACCTTTAGTTGTAGGACACTTTTCAGAGGTGTGTATATATACCTAAAAGTATTTATTCTACTGATTCGACCTTATTTGGGTACAAAGGTATTTTGTTCTACTTCAAGGTAGTAAGAAAGATAAAATAATATAATCTTCTAAGTATGGAAGTGTAACTTGAGGTACCTTTAAGGTATTCATTCACCGTATAATTTTCCACCTTACAGTGTAATTTTATTGGATTTTCTGAAATGAAGAACAAGAAAGAATAGACAATTAACATGGAAATGAAGAAAGAGAAGTAGATGAGATTAAACAGGCAAAATAAGAATGGAAGAAATACAGGAAGCCTTAAAAACAATTAGAAATAGAAAAGCAGCAGGAAAGGATGAAATCGCACCGGAGCTGCTAAAGAAAGGATGAGAAAAAATGAAAAACTGGTTATAGAAAGTTTATAAACAAGCATGGCATACAGAGACAATACCAAAGGAATGGGAAAACAACATTATCGTCCCACTACACAAGGAGAAACTACGAAGTGCGAAAACTACCGAGCAATATGTCCCTCCCCAGTAGCGCTAAAAATATATCTAAACAATTAAACATACTAAAAATAAGGTTAAGAGAAGAAGCAGAAGTAAAGTTAGACGAAGAACAAGCAGCATTCAGGCCGAGGAGACAAACACAGGACAAAACCCTAGAAATGGGCAAAGACCTGTATCTATCCTTCGTAGATTTATACGTATGTTTTGATAAGGTGCTGAAAGAGGAAATATGAAAAGCACTAGAAGAACTGGATAAAAACCAAAAATTAAAAACATAATAAAAGTGTATATAATAATGTAAACGCGGAAAAATCGGAAGTCTTTGTTATGGAAAAAAGTATGAAACAAGGGGATAGCCTAAGTCTACTCCTATTTGTAACGTTTATAAATCAATTAATAAAATAGTGTAACACTGAAACAAGACCCTATTACAACCTAAGGCTAGTTAAAACCCTCGACCTGGTTTACGTGGATGATATATTACTATGGTATCAAGCAATAAGATCAAACTACAAAGAAAAGTAAAGGTATGAAAAACCTGCCTAGAAGAAAAGATAATGCAGATAAATGTAGAAAAAAACTAAGATTATGCACATAACTAAGGGAGAAGAATAGAAATAAACGGAAAAAGATTAGACAAAGTAAATAGCTACGAGTACTTAGGCACCATAATTACAAGAAATGTAACGATAGATAATGAAATACAAAACATGATACAAAAGGCAAGTAATATATAGGGTTGGACAAAAGTACGGAGCAATGATACAATGAAAGTTTTAACGGTTTAAAAGGACTTCCGGTTTAGCTGGAACTGTATCAACTTTTTTATTTTAAATGGAACACCCTGTATATTTTTTGATATATCGATAGAACTCTATTTTTCAAGTTTCGTGATATAAAGTTTCATGTCTTTATTTTCAATAATTTTAGAGCTATTGAACAGTAATGTTTCGTTACTTGTTATCTAGCAGCTCATGAAAACAAAAGAATGTGAGAAGCCTAAACAGTTATGTAATGCTGTCAAGTATGCTTGGTTCGTGTTGTGTTGTTTTGATGTTCGATAGATTGAGCAGTATGGTTTTCAGTAATCAATTAATTAACCAAATTAATTAAAGCTGCTGAATTTAACATCAGAAATGGCCCAATTAACAGAGAGATTGCAGATTGTTAAATAAAGTACAAACTTCTAGCTGTGTTCTACGACGCTCAGCAAAACCAACCATAATCAAATTTAAATTCCTTCTCTTTCTGCTAATTGAACCATTTCTGATGTTAAATTCGGCAGTATTAATTAATTTTGGTTAACTAGTTGATTACTGCAACCACACTGCCCAATCTATCGAACATCAAAACAACACCACACGAACCAAGCACATTTGACAACATTACATAACTGTTTACGCTTCTCACATTCTTTTGTTTTCATGAGCTGCTAGATAACAATTACGAAACATTTGTTCAATATCTCTATAATTATTGAAAATAAAGGCGTGACATTTTATATCACTAAACTCGCAAGAAAGAGTTCTATCGATATGTCAAAAAATATACAGAGTGTTCCATTTAAAATAAAAAAGTTGATATCATTTTCGGCTAAACCGGAAGTCCTTTTAAACCGCCGATACTTTCATTGTATCCGCCGTATATCGGAACCTTCATGTAGAAAATTTAGTCATAATCGCGGTTGCCCTATTAAAGATATTTGACTGTTTCGTACTTTTCCCCACCCTGTATATTATCAAATCAATAACACACTAATAGGAAAAAAGGAAGTAAGAACTAGTAAAAAGCCACGAATTTGCAAAAACATATATGTACCTACCCTTATACAGGGTGAATAAAAAGTAAGAAACATCGATGCTACAGCCTTAAATAATAACTTTACGAAAAAAAGTTTCTAACAAAAGTTTTTTACCACAATTTGGCGTTTTTCATTTTTTTTCAATTGTCATATGTTTTAGCTATGACGTCATCGACATTTTTGTTAAATGGCAACCTATATTTTTTATGGCATGGCCAGTTAGTGCTTTTTATTCTCTATACAGCCATGTAAAAATATCATACAGTTGCATAATAAAAATTTCAAGAAAAATCACGATAAACATTTATTTTTGTCACTGCCAACATTTTTCATCGGGTACACTTATTATTGCAAGATAAACAAACGACAATAGTAGGCAATGTTTAAAATTGAACAAATGCAAATCTGTAATGTCAATTCGGTGACAGTTTTAAATACGAATTTCTAATCATGGTACGTTTAACAGAAACTGAACGTATCGAAATTTTGATGATGATCGGGTACGGTGATAACAAGAGAACTCACGACGATGTGTGCGCTTTATTTAATACTGTACATCCAAATCGTGAACCTGTTACGCGGTTCACTGTAACCAAAATTAATAGAAAATTTAGAGAAACGGGCGACGTCAAAGATTTGGATAAAATTGGCCGTCCAAAAATAGCAACAGACGATAAAATGTTGGACATTGTGCGACAATTAGCCCTGGATAATAA
This sequence comes from Ctenicera cuprea, assembly GCA_958336395.1. NCBI lineage: Eukaryota > Metazoa > Arthropoda > Insecta > Coleoptera > Elateridae > Ctenicera > Ctenicera cuprea. The sequence continues at coordinate 42,865,803 of OY284493.1, forward strand.
TGCTAGTCACGGAACTGTACTGAATATTTTACATACAGAAAAATTTCATCCTTATAAGGTTAAACTTGTTCAAGAATTATCAGAAGATGATTTTGATACGAGAATTCAGTTTTGTGAAGAAATGATGGACAGGTGCAATAACGACCCACAGTTTGTGAATTTTATTGTCTTCTCCGACGAAGCCACATTTTCTTTAAATGGAGCTGTAAATCGGCAAAATTCCCGTTATTGGTCGCGACATAACCCACATTGGATGGAAGAATTACACACAGAGTATCCACAAAAAGTAAACGTGTGGGCGGGAATTATAGGAGACAGAATTCTTGGTCCTTTTTTCTTTGATGGCACATTAAATGCTGATCGGTATTTGGATTTTTGAGGTTGGAACTTGTTCCCGCGTTAGCTGTTTTATTTCCAAATGCAGAAAATCCGGACACGCCGAACGATAGAATTTGGTTGCAACAAGATGGTGCTCCACCTCATTATGGCATTCGTGTTCGTCAATATTTAGATGGAATCTTTACAAATAGTTGGATAGGAAGAAAAGGACATATTGAGTGGCCACCGCGATCACCGGATCTAAACCCGCTTGACTTCTTTTTATGGGGCCATCTTAAAAGTACAGTGTATACAAACAGACCAGACAATTTGGAAAATCTAAAAATTCGTATCCCGAGCATATACGAGCAATATCACCTGCTACAGTTTAAAATGCAGTTCGAGGATTTTCTTATCGTATTGCCCACTGTCAGGCAGTGAATGGCGAACAGTTTGAACATTTGCTTTCTTAAATTGATGTTAAATATGATTTGAAACTAGTTTACTAATTTGTGGACCTGCTATTGTCGTTTGTTTATCTTGCAATAAGTGTACCTGATGAGAAATGTTGCCAGTGACAAAAATAAATGTTTATCGTGATTTTTCTTGAAATTTTTATTATGGAACTGTATGATATTTTGACATGGCTGTATAGAGAATAAAAAGCACTAACTGGTCATGCCATAAAAAGTATAAGTTGCCATTTAAAAAAAATGTCGATGACGGCATACCTAAAACATATGACAATTGAAAAAAAAAATGAAAAACGCCAAATTGTGGCAAAAAACTTGATAGGAAACTTTTTTTCGTAAAGTTATTATTTAAGGCTGCAGCATCGATGTTCCTTAAAAAAACATGAAAATGAATATATTTATTACCAATTCCTAAATATTCTCAAAATGTTAAAAATTTACAAAGATTTAAAAACCTGTTAAGAACCTCAATATTCAAAAAAAAATTTCGGAGTTATTAAACCGTTTTATATTTTAAAATTTTTTATAATTTTCTAAATTTTTTATAATTATCAAAAATTTTTAGTAATTTCAAAATTTTACAAAATTTTTATGAATTTCATTGTAAGTATACAAAATTTTCAAAAAAAGTTAAATGTAAGATAGATACAAATATTAAAACATACAGTAAATTACACTATATTCAAGCCAAAAAACAATTTGTGTGTAAAAGAGACCTTTAAGGTACGAAAAAATGTTTACTGCCAATTTGGCTTAAAATTATATGACTACTTACTGCATGATAATAAGAAAACTGATGTGCAAAATCTTTTTCATAACCTGCAAGGTAAGTTTAGCGATTAAGCCACATTATATATAAATTACAATTTATGTAAATAATCTTGTAAGCTTGTAACTGTATTTTCCAGTAGTTCTCAAACAAGAGTTTATTTTTTTTTATTTAAAAAAACTAAATATATGATTATTGAAAACTGGTGCCACTGAATTCTACTGGGGTTAATTTATTATTGGATTGAATGTTTGTACCTATTTTTGATGCAGCCTGTATATCGCAAATTAATTAACTAACGTAATGTAATTACAGTTGTTAGTTTGTAAATAGTTAGGCAATGTTTAGTTTATTAATAAGTTGCCGCTTTACTTCGTTGAAGTTCATATTAATGTATAAATAAAATACTTCATAACTTCAACAATATTTACTTATTATAACTTGTTATGTATTTCGACATGTTTACATTTCATTATTGGAGGTAAGATCAAAAAGCAAATGGTGTTGCTATAGGACTTGATCTTGGTTATCTATGTCTGCAGATGACTTGATTTTGTATTCCAAAACGTCAAATAATGGTAAATTTAAGAGATCAATTTGCTCGTTCATTAACGGAACAGTTTTTAAATGTTTATGAATTTCAAATGCCTTCAGAATATTTGATTTACGTTTGTCATCACAAAAGTGTATACAATTTATTAGTCCAGTAAACCTGTACACAAACGTATCGTCTGTGGGAAAAAAATCATAGTCTAGCAAAAACCTTCTAATAAACATGCGTCCTAAACTGCTTTTGAAGGGAGCTACGGTCTCCCGAAGGAGGCGAAAGAAATTTACATTCTACGTTAAAAAATGCATACAAATTGTATTTTTGATTTTTTTTTTGTACGGCTAGTTATTTCCCACAAATAACCGATTTAAGTTTTTTTTTAAATTCTGTCTTCGGCATCAGATTATTTTTTTTTCATTTCGTACTTATGTATTAAATTAGGATTCAGAAAACTTAGGTATACTGGATAACAACTAACTATTAACTAATAACAAAACGTAAGTATTACAGTTCTCAAACAATAATGGTTGTCCAATTTAAGAAGAAAAAATAAAAATTGATATCAAATTGCTAATAAAATGAAAAGCATTTTGAAAATCAGTAATGTACCTATAATATCTGTCTCCATTGGTTTCTTCTTTTAAATTACCCCATACATAAAACTTAAGTGGTGTACGGTCCGGCGATGTAGGTGGCCAGGACACTGGACCTCTCCCAATAATGTATTGGGTGTTAACATTTTTTATTATATCTAAAAGATAAAGCGCATGCTACACCAATTGCAATGAAAAAACAGCTTCTTGTCAGAATCGAACAAGCTTGCAACGAAGTGAGGGAAAGTCGATATCAAATATCAAGCGCTATTATCATTAATGTGAAGTTGTCAAAAATGCATTGAAGTGGGCGAATTGCATTTTAAGCAGCTCCTCGAACGAGGTCAATCGTTTTTTTCTATTTTGTACCTGTTCGTTAGATATTAAATTACCGAGTTTCAAAATGAATTTTACTTTGTTAGCAATTTTATTTCGACAACCATTATTGTTTAAGAACTGCAATAATTATGTTTTGAGTTAATAGCTTATTGTTATCCATTACCTCTTTAGTCCAAAGTTAATAATTAACTACGAAATTTAAAAGAAATTATCTCATTCAAAAGACGAAAAATGTTTAATTCGATTTTTGTTGGAAAATAGCTAGTCGTACAAAAAATCAAGAACAGGTACCGTTTTATGCATTTCTCCACGTAGAATCATATTATTACTGACACAAATTGGTTGAAGATTACAACAATAATAAATAAAACATAATCCAGCCCCCCTCCTCTCTGATTTAAATGAGTTTTTCCACGACCGAGAGTAGAAGTCGGTTTCTATGGCATCAAAATTGTGACATAAGTAAAGCATTTACTCCCTAGGGACGAAATAAGACAACAATTTCCCTAGAGGATCTTTTATTTCATTTCATATTTATTTTTGTAAACAAATGTCTGTTGTAGTGGTACGTTGCATGGAAACATCCCAAATGCTTCTAAATATTGTAATTTCGCTCCGATTTATTATAATTCTTTATTTGTGAAATTAAGTGTTTCTACTCCCGATCGTAGAAAAAATAGTATATACACCTCGAGCGCCATTTTTCCCTCGATGTATTTGTAGCCCTCGGGCTTCAAATTACGCCTCAGGAAAAATAAGACGTTTCTCTCCCTTAGTGTATAATGTACTATTATTTGGATTATTTATATTAAAGGGTGTCTGAGATATTAATTTAAATTTGAATTTCATTTGCCTTCTTCATGCGGCTATAGCTCTATTTCAAAAGCATTTAGAGCAAATATTTATGAACATTTTTTTTCTTAAAATATCTTAAGGCAGCGCTTCTCAAACTGTGGGGCGCGCCCCCCTGGGTGGGGGGGGGGCAAACCTGTACGGGGGGGCGTCGAATAAATAAACAAGACAGAATTTCTTTTTACATTTTTATTTCAAATTTAAATCAGCAAACATATAACCACAACGAAAGCGTTATAACCAAAATTAAAAGAAAACATATTTGAGGCATAAACTTAATGATAGTTCGAGACGTATCGGTAGCTGCCGCGAACATTCCGGTAACTGCAGATCAGGTTATAATGCTGTACCACATCGGCAGCGTTGCCAATATTGCCAAATTGATTTAAATAAGTTTCTGCGTATTGGGTTATTCTGATCTATCTTGTATTATGCGGGGGGCGCAGAATTATTCAAGGTAAAAAAGGGGGGCGCGAAATACGAAAGTTTGAGAACCGCTGTCTTAAGGAATCACCTACCGAAGTTTGAAAAGTGAACTTTAGACCGCCCTGTATATAAAATTACAAACAATAAAAAATAAATTAAAATTTTTCTGTTTCATTGCAATTTTGAGCTATCAACAGCGAAAATTTTAGAAAAATTATTTAAAAAAACATATTAGGAATTTTAATTAGCCCAAAACGAAGTTTTTTGCCGTTTTATGACCAAGATATGATAAATTTGTTGAAACATATTACCCACGTCTTGAAAAAACACCATTTGATCTTTAATTTCTTAACCTTAGTTTTTAAAACTTAGGAGTCCCCGGAAAATATCAACCAATAACAAGTAGGTACTAAACGTATGTAAAGCGTATAAACTGTAGGAATTTGTTCGTTAAGAATGTACAGGGGTTCACTGAACTATACAGAGTGATCATGGGAAGTGGGCAACTATTGCCATTTATTTTTATTTTTAACAATTCAAAGTTGGTTAAATTAGAAAAAAAGTGCAACTTTTTTTTCTGGTTACGATAGTGAAAACGAAAAAAAAAATTGCGTATCGCGTTTTCGAGTTATTTGTTAAAATGACTTTTTTTAAAGGACACGCTCTGATTTTTTAGTAATTTTGAAAAAAATATCAGGTCAAAATATGATTAAATCAACAAATAACGCCATATTTTAACTTTTATTACCTACTTTAATATAACATAATCGTAACAGCTGTGAAACAAAAAAATTAATTAAATTAATATGTACAAGAGTAATTATTACAGTAACTGTTCAAATTGGGTACCATCATTATCTAGACAGCAGTAAATTCTTGAGTAAATCTTCTACACTGTTGCATTTATCTCCATAAATATTATTCTTTAGATATCCCCAAAGAAAACTATTTGCGGATTCATGTCAGGCGACCTTGGGGGCCAACATACATGCCGATATGTTCCAATTCGTTGGTTTCCAAACTAATTATATAAGTAGGTACCTACAATACCAGCGTTACGTGGGGGTGCACCGCACCGCACCGTCTTGGTGGTAGATTTACACCAAAGGAAAAATTAGGTCTTCAACGACATTGCGTATTGAGTAAAATTATTCATCTTAAATGTTAAATACAATTAGTGCAACTGCTAAATGTCAAAATAGAAATGATAAAATAAGCAAATTCTACTTTTTAATATAATATAAAAAAATACAGGGTGTGTCGTTTTAAAAAAAGTAATTTCAACAAATAACTTGAAAACGTGATGCGCAATTGTTATTTCATTTTCACTATCGTAACCAGAAGAAAAAGTTATATTGCTTTCCTAATTTAACCGACATAGTATATTTTTAAAAACAAAAAGTTGACAATAGTTGCCCGGTTCCCATGATCACACTGTATAGTGTTTTTTCTTTAGCATTAGGCAAGGTGTTTAATAAGTTTATAGTTGTATTAAAAATTACTTTATATTTAATTGTTTGGTTGATGCAATTTTTTCGATGTACAGGCAGACTATGGTATCGAAGTGTATTTAATTGTATGGATGACGTACTTGGGTATAGTTATAATCTTTTTCTTTAATTAATGTATCAATAAATTTTGTATTATAACCATTACTATATGTAATTTGTTTAATGTTTGTAATTTCTCTATTATAATTAATTTCATCTAGAGGAACCGTTAAAGCCCTATGTACCATGGACCTGTATGCTGCTAATTTATGTATTTTATAATGACAAGAATCGTGTGGTATTGTAATGTATGTTTGTGTAGGTTTAAAAAAAACGCACAGTAAAAAATCCAAGTTGGTTGATTACCTAAGTCTATTTTATTAAGCAGTATGTGTTAAACCAGATTGTGCTATTAACACACAACGATTCGGTCAAAACGATATTTACTGTATTTAACCAACCAAGTGATGTAAAAGCATTTGAGAGTATGCATTTAACACATTATCGTGTTATCTTAGAATAATTGAAAGTAAATAAGACAACGTTCTGATAATTCACCAAACTGCTATTTAATCACACCTGTAGTCCAGTCATTACGTCGGAAAAATCCATTAAATGTGGAAATACCTTAGGAATAATTTTTTTGCCGAAATCCTTTATTTTGGCATCAAAATAATGGCTCTAGGTTTTAGAATTCGGCCGAGCCCTGCAACTCTTTTAAATTTTAAGAAATATAGGTGCAAAAACTCAGTTTTTCCAGAATAGCTGGTTTCACGGGCTACCAATCTTCATAGTAGTCCTGAGATAAACAAAAGTATATATTTTCCTCACAAAACTAAAAAAAAAGTAAAAACCTAGCTTAAACAGTTTCCAAGATATGGCCTCTTAAAGCTTTTTTCTTCTTAATTTTTGGCCAAAAAACGTACATTTCAGATTTTAAGAAATTGTTAATTTCCTGATCATCCTACAAAAAAGTGGTAGAAAGATGAGTGAAAGCAACCTCAATTCTCTGTAAATCTAAAAAAAATATTCCTCAAATCTTAATAGGTCCGAAATTAGAACCTGCCATATTGATGCCTTTTTGATGCAATTTTACATAGCTCAAGTTGTTTGGAAATATCTCGCTTCCAGTGCACCCAGTGGAAAAAGTCGTTCGAAAATGAATAAAAGTATAGAAAATTCCCTACAAAAAAAAAACATAGCTTCAGAGATATGGAATTTAAAAATTTCGGTAGCACAAATCACTTCCCAAAAACCTATTTTGACGTTGGTACAACCTCTATGAGAGGTAAGTATTGTAGTACTGAAAAAAGACTTTTGATGTGCAGGGTGCTCAATATTTAATGTCATTTCCCGGAAACTTCAAACCGCAATATTTCAATTTTTTTAAATGAAAAACCCTCCTTTTTTTAGATGTTCTTATTCACAATTTAGTCCTCTTTCAATAACGTGTAGTATACCTAAAATCAGTAGTCTAAGAGTTATCGCAATTTGTATAATCAACAGCAAGCGGAAAAACATTATTTTTGAAAATTTAAGTATATAGAAGGCGTTGAAATAATTAAAACAATTTAAGCAAACTGTCAAATACTGCAGTTGCACTTTTAGTGCTTCATATACAATAATACAAACCGCGTTTTATTAAAAATGAAATATTCCAAAGAAGAATGTGTCGAAATAGTTTATTTACTGGAAGAATGTAAAAAAATGAGCGAAACACTTCGCCTGGACTTTCCTATACATTTAAATACATTGTTTTATATTTTCCAACACTTTCGATATACACCTGTCTAGACACGACTAGTTAAAGTAAATAGTTCTTATAAGTTGCAACATCTTGAAGCGGTTGAAGAAAGACCGACCGCTGCGCTGCAAGCATAAGGTTGGGTAAAATATTCGGACTGAATCAACGGAAGCGCGGAAATTGATATTTGAAAACATATTAATAACTCGAGAAGCATTATTTTTAGCAAGAAATTACTCTTATTAATTTGTATTTAGAATTTCAAAACCTTTCTGATTTTAAAGCCAAAATGCCACGTTTCCATTTAAAAAAAAGTTATTTTTTACCGTGGCCGCCATATTAAAATTGGAAACCCAAGTTTTTTTCTTAAATACAATCGGGAAGAATTTGCTCTACAACTTTGCTCGTGGGTTTGCGAGTCTATCTATTAAAATAAAAAAGTTAGCCTACACTGAACATTAAACGACTAGTACAAGAATACAACTGCTGTAGAAAGTATGTGAAATTCTTCCAAGGACAAAAAGATTATTAATGGGCAAAAAATTCTTTTTTTTAATTTTTTGTAAAAAGATTCTCCTAGCGCAAACAAAAGAAGAAATTAATTTTTTAATTTTGTAGCGAAAATTTTGGGGGAGGGGGAACAGTAGCCCCCCTAAATATTAAAGTATCAATTAAATATTATGATATTCGGATTTTGCTATCAATGATGAGCTATATTGCTTTAACAGAGATATTTTATTGCTCCCCGTTAAATAAATAAAAGGGTACCAATTTTCAATTTTCAAAAATTCATAGAGGGCGTCACAGTGAAATTATAGCAATGCGCAAGAAAACAAATTGTAGAAGATTCCCAACTCTACCAGCTTAAAAAGTTTAAACAAAAACGTGTTGGCAGTTTTTGAGAAATATTTTTTTGAAAAATACCAAAATTTTGGAGTGATGTCATTGCGATCGTTTTTATATTTTCAAAATTAATTTTATTTCATGGTATAGTACCTTTGAAGGGCTACCAAACAAGATGTAGTTGATTCCAATCAGATAACTGGTTTTTGATTAAATGGGCGTTAAAGTCGAAATGTTCAAAAATTCGTAGCGGCTGCCACTTTAAAGCTAGAGAGTTCGGTAGAAAATCGTTTGATTTGTCCTAAGGCCTTCTTTAATCTCCACTATTAAAATTTCTAAAATTCAGTTTCTGAAAAAAATACTACCAAAAAACAGGTCTAACTTCCACTTCCGGTTTCGGTTTTTTTTAAGCTTATTTTGTCGGTGAATTTTTGATATACCCCCTCATTCCAAAGCACATCAAAATCGGTCCAGCCGTTCCGGAGATATGGAGCGTAACCCACCCACCCACAGACAGACATTTTTTTAAAATTACTTTTTTGGGGTCCGTGCCCCCCCCCCCCCCCGACTATTTCCGTTAAAATTTCAACTTTGAAATTTTGCATGAAATCAATACTTCCCTATACTGAAAGTAGGTATAGGAAAGTAAAAGCAGTGTTCTAGCATCCCGAGTTTACGCTGCGAGGTACTTACCCCGAGCAAAGTCATCCTAGTGCAACATCATTGAGAAATTAAAAAAGGATTTTAATGCTACCGGTAGTGTTGGCTGCATTAAACAAATTCGACGGAAATTTGACAATCCTTATTTCATAAGAGCAGTAGATTATTTAGCATCGCTGGAATTAAATGTGTGGGGTGGAATTTTAAGTTGCAATAAATTGGCCAGCTAGGTCGCCAGACCTTACACGCCAGGACTTCTTTTTGTGGGGTATTTTTAAAGACACGGAGTTCCCGCAACAACGTGACGGGATATGAAACTTAGCATACAAAATAGTTTCCAGCAAATATTACCCAATAAAAAAAACGTCATTTGTAAACGCTGTTGTTGTGCAAAACGGACGTTTTATTGAGCATTTATTTTATTTAATTATTACGTTATGTATTATGTATAGTAATTACAGGGAGTTCAATAAAAACGTTTAGTTTTTAATGATTGTGATTTTTAATTAACCACGAGTATTTAATAATAAACATTACACTGCAATCATTCTCGATGCAAATATTTTCTAAACGGTTAGGTTTAGGTATAATAAATTAGACACTGTTAGCAAGGTAATAAATAAAACAGCTAATCCAAAAATGTAATAATTCATACATATATAAAAGCTCAACCAAGACAGACATATTTTGTAGGTATTTACACTTTTTTCTAAAAAGAATAATAAAGCCGGTATAAAAAAATTTCGCACTATTGGGGCACCCTGTATTGTTGTTCGAAAAGTATATACCTACGTGTAATTCTAATTAGTCACGTATATTTTGATTTTGTGAACGTAGTTATTTCGATGAAGTATAGTACTTTTACTACTAATTTACTGCTATAGGTTGTAAAGTTCCAAACGTGGTAATACCGTATGTTCAAATAAAATATACATAAGGGTTGGCCATGCAAAATAAAATTACTGTCTCTGCATGCTTTAGAATTTAACTGTCATCACTCTGTCAGTGTCACTACAAATAACAAATTACAAGCTTAACCTAAAATTTTAAGTAACATCATGTTTTGTTTGTTTAAATTCTAAAGCATGCAAAGACAGTACTTTTAATTTTTCCATGGTCAACCTTAATGTATTTTTTATTTGAACATACGGTGTGAAACACTTCCACCTACCGAACCACAATAAATTACATAAAACTATAACCATATTTGCGTACGTCACGCGACATGCTGAGCCGAGAACCAAAATCGTAAATACATTTCTTTGGGTCAAATTAGGCAGAAAATCTTCTGCCTAATGATGGTGTTCAAAATAGGGGCCCTGTCTCCCTATACATATGCAAACCCCTAAAAATACACATTTTCTCATAATGGCTAGAAAAGTGGGAATACCACGCGGAAGGAGGGACCAAACCAGCTTACAGCTGTACCCAAAACTCTCTATTGGTCCAACCAACCACTCAGCTATGCATTCCTAGTTAAAAAACATGGCGTTCCTCACAAACGCATTGGCGCCCGGAAACGAGCCTAAACGGATAGATAACCAATAAACTGATAAAATAACTCGGTTATTACTAGTTTCTGTTAGTGAACGTAATTCATGTTTTCAAGTGGTGCAACCAAACTACCAACTAATTTTAGCTTCAGAAAAGAAAAAAAATGTTTACTTTTAATATAAAAATGAAGCAAAAGGAACATAATTTGTGTTACACAAACAAATATCATATCAGTATCTGGTATGTTAACATTGGCAGTGCTACTACAACATAGGCGTGGTATAATAAAAAAAATAACAAGTACCTAAACCAGATAAGCATATTTAAAAGATAAAAGAGTTGCAGCAACACATCGAATAATAAAATAAATGTAAAAGTATGCTATGGGAAAATACAGGGTGCCCCAATAGCGCGAAATTCTTTTATACCACCTTTATTATTCATTTTAGGAAAAAAGTGTAAATACAAAAGATATACGTCTTAGTTGGCTGCATAGCCTAAAATTATTTTCAATTATACAGAGTGGTTAAATATTGCTCGACTGTGCCCAACTTTCTTATTTTAAATAAAACACCCTGTACATTAATACTTTTTTGGATTTGTTGTTTTATTACCTTGCTAACGGTGTATAGTTTATTTTACCTAAACGTAGCCATTTAGAAAATATTAGCAATTGTTTGAAATTATCCAGCAACGTATAGTGCCGTGTACACGGAAAAAAATCATTTAAAAAAATTTACTACAATGTTGTTGTAAAATTATCTTAGGAAATTTTAATACAATTATCGTTATAGAAGCAACATTTTTGCTAATTATTAAAACTTGTTTTAGTAAAGCTTGCTTTAAAATTGTGGTTAGCTTCTTGTTGTAATGTTTTACATTAGCGTGTAATTTGTTCACACAATGTTTGTATGAATTCGCGGAATATAGCATTGTGGCAAATTTTCGCACAAGAGTTACATTTGTTTCAACAATTTTGTTGTTAAAATAAGTGGCGTGATCAAATTAAACATAGAATTGGGGCGTTTTATTATGATAACATGCGCTTGTTGTGCAGATTATGCAAAATAAAAGCTAAAAATATGAAGGTTTGACGACGCAGACGGATAATTGCGTATTCTTTAACTTATATTGCTGGCGTCGGTCGTGTGCGTTGCGTTATTGGTATTTTGTGTGGTTTCTGATACCGCCAGTTACTTATTGTTAGTGAGTAAGTGTATCCTTTATTACCTGCAATTCCTATATTATAAAAGTTGATCATGGACGGTTTTGTAAAGAACAAACTGGAGAACTGGGAATTAGACGAGAAGCTGCAGGGTATCTTTGAAGGTAGGTAGGCATTATTACTGTTTTGTAACTTTATATTATTTATTATTACAATGGTATTATTTTGTTATCTATGCAAAAATTGCAATATTATTATTACCTTATGAACTTTATGAATCGATTTAGTGTAATATGACTCATGTCATGTGCATGTGTGACTCGTCTCATCGGCCATCAGTTTTGGCGCGCATTATGCTAGCGTCATTAAACTTTTGACTTTTGAAATTTGCATCTTTTTTTAAATAGGTAAGTCGTATAGTTTATTCCAATAAAAGTAGAGCCTTCGCAAGTGCAAGTATAGGGTAATGGATTAAATGAGGGGCTAAATTCCGGCTATGTGCTGTCAAACGAAACGCCACGCTCTATATTTATAAAGAATAATATGGATTTTATAATTTTTCTCTGGTTGACATTAATTTCCAAAGAAGCCAATATTGCAATAACTAAATCAATAGAAACTAACTTCTTGTTAGAGATAACCAAATATTGCAAAATCTACCCCAAAAGGTCAAAGATATAAAGGTCAAAATTTGAAAATTTTGCATATTACAATAATTTTATTTATTTCTGCAATTTCACTACAAAAAATATATAAAACATAGCCACTATTATGTAGTATACAGGACGCTCGCCTCTCCTTTAAATACACGCGGGATGTTTCCTTTACCAAGTACATTAACTTCAAAGGGTGGTTAAAAACTTTTGTATATATTTTAAAACCGTATATGTAATGTAATAATAAATATTTTAGTCTTATTTTCTTATTGTGCATTAAATTTCATGAGCCCAGTGGCGTAACAAACACCCACGCATTACGGGGGCCCAGGTGTCTACAAATAAACGATGATAAGAGTGACTAAAAGCAATTGAAATACTTTTGATAAAAGTGGGCCTGGGCCCATACAAGTTTCATGCGGAGGGGGGGGGGTTATCACTTTTTGTTCCGCCACTGCAGGAGCCCTAAAAACTGCTCAGCTTTTTCCTATCGAAAATTTGTTTTAGGTAAATTTTTACAAAAGAAATGTAGTTTTGCACATTTTCCCCTTTTTCGTGAAAAATTGCTCACCTAATTATGTTGCTATTTTTGCGAGATTTTTTATATTTTGCGTTAGGAAATTATAATAATAAATATAGCCTCCATAAGTAAACTTTGAAATATTAAAAATTATATAAAGAAAATTTTGTTTTTGATCTTAAACTTTCTGAAAATGTTAATACCTGTGACTGATTTTTTTTTTATTTTAAGAAAACAAACTACATGAGGAGTCGTTCAATAATCTAACAGAAGCTGACATTAAAGAACTTATTCCTGTACTAGGTGTCAGAAAAAAATTTCAGAGAAAATTCAGAGAGTACCTAGTCATTCAGGTAAAATTTACTTAAAATAATAAAAATAGTAGTAAAGTAGAGGAAACTAGTTTTGTTTCAAATCTTTATAGATTTTTAGAACTTTTGTTGATAGATCTATTCTCAAATTCCTTGTACTTTGTAATGGACTAACTACAATTGTGTTGGAAAGTGTGGAATTGTGTTAAAAAGCACTGCATTGCAGTACTTTTTTTCACAATTGTAGTATTTTTTAACACAATTGTAGTTAGTCCAGCAACTTATTTGTTTTCTATACGTAGGTGTACAATATTTTTTATATTTTTTCTGCATAGGCCACTAACAACGGGCCTATTATTCTACAAGCCGTATCTGATACATCTGGATTATTATTATCAGCAACTAATGAAACAGACACATTCTCACAATCTCTGGAAATGGATGCTGAAGAAGTCAACGAAGATGTTGAATTAGGTATGATGGTTAATTACCGTGTCTTCCAATCATTACAAAAGTCATTTTGTATGTATGTTATGTTCTTTGTTTATTTAAGCAATTATGCAACAAAAATCTTGTTGTCACAAAATGTTGCTGTCAACTTTCTTGTTCTTGTATTGTTTTTAGGACTGTTGAAGTTTCTTATTTTTTGTGAAATAGTATAATGTACGATTAATACTTATAGGATGTATTAATAAAATTTTCTATCTCGGCATTCATATTTAATTTTAACATATACAATCTCATACAATTCTTCGTGTCATAAAAGACATAACAAATTCTAAAACAATAATGTTGAAACCTCTCCTACAAAAGCGTAATAATTAATAGCACAATTTATAGTAAAAACTACTCGGGGTAAAAACGAAATTTTAAAACGATATTGTTGAAACCTCTCGTACAAAAGTGTAATAATTAGTTGCACAATTTTTAGTAAAACCTACTTCGGGAAACGCGAAATTTTAAAACATTCTTGTTGAAACCTCTCCTACAAAAGTGTAATAAATTGTAACACAATAGCTGAAAGTACTCATGAAAAGGCGTTTTTTTTAAACAATGTATGTTACTACAATTTATACATTATTGTGATAAACTTTACAATATGTATAATTCCATTTTTCACCATCATACTGTCTTTAAGGAATGTACAATATTTTAACAACAATCAAGTAGTAACGAAGCACGCACATTGTGCCTAGTCGTATATGTACTACAAATTGTAGTAAAAATAATAACATTTGTGTTGTTGTTCACAACATTTTTTTTTCCGTGTAGGATGACGAAAATTTACGTAGCGCAAATCATTTCACAAAACCTATTTTGACGTTGGTATACAACCAGTATTAGAGGTACGTATTGTAGTACTAAAAGAGCACCTTAGATGTACAGGGTGCTCAATATTTAATGTCACTTCTCGGAAACTTCAAACCGCAATATTTCAATTTTGTTTAAATGTGAAACATGCTATATTTTTTTACATTGTCTTATTTACAATTTAGTCCTCTTTCAATAACATGTGACGTGTACTATACCTTTTTTTTTTTAAAAGAATCATGAAGCCGTGCGTGAGCACGATCCCATGATTCCCATCCCACCCCCTTACCCGGGCTCAGCACACTAAGTGCTATTCACCGGTCGAACATGCCCCACCCCTGAAAGACATGCAACCCAACATACACACCAACATACACCATCCATGGACCCGTCGGAATTAACTTGTTCAGAAAAATTACCGACGAGCAGTGGACTCGAACCAACTGCCATTGGGAGTCTAGTTTCAAAGCCTGGGACTTTTACCACTAGACCACCCGCCGGCCCTAAAATCAGTAGTTTAAGAGTTTGATAATCAATCAACAGTAAATGGCTAAGCGGAAAAATATTATTTCTAAAAATTTACGCAGGTGTTGAAAACATTAAAACAATTTATGCAAGCTATCGAAAATTGTTGCAGTGTAACGATTATTGTTACGTATTCGTGGTTAATTGAAATTGCAATCATTACCAGCTAAATGTTTTTATTGAACGCCCTATAATTAATTACTATACATAATGCGCATAACATAATAAGTAATTACAATAAACGATCAATTAAACCTTGGTATTGCGCAATACAGTGTTGCACACGGTTTACAAATGACGTTTTAACATTGCGAGGCGTATCGGGTGATATATTTGCTGCAAAGCATTTTGTATTCTATGTTTCATATCCTCTCGCGTTGTTGCAGGAACTTTGTAGACCATGTCTTTAATAGTAGCCCACAAAAAGAAGTCCACGTACGTCTGGCGACCTAGATGGCCAATTTATTGCACCTCCTCTTCCGATTCATCGATTGGGGAAACGTCTTTTTAAAAAACTTCTGACATTCACACTATAATGGGGCGCAGCACCATCATGTTGTATGCAAAGAGTTTGTAGAACGTTTACTGGGACGTTTTCTAATAAACCCAATAATTCACATTCCAAAAAGTTTAAGTATAAATTGCCGTTAAGGTTCCTTAAAAAAATAACGGGGCCAACAACATGTGTACAATTCCACCCCACACTTTTAAAGTCCACTGATGCTGAGAGCTACCAGTTCTGAGACTATTGCAAAAGGGAGACCTAACACCAAATCTTTGAAAAAGAGGGACCTAGGGGGAGCATAAATTTTTTATGTTTATATTTTTTTTTAAATTTACTACGGCCAATACCCACAAGACAAACCAGAATTAAACATTAATATTGCGATAAGAAATAAATATACAGGTGGCCCAAAATAAAGTATCAAAAAAAAATTTACAAGTCCAAACATTTTTGCAATGTCATCACAATGACTGGTTTTGTTCAATTTTTATGTTTTTAATAAATGTGGACATTTCTTTTTGATTGGTTTTTGGGCCACACTGTATATTGTATATATCAGATATTTTGATATTTAATATATCATGATATTTTCCAACCTTGCATAACACATAGAACGTTTTAAAAAGACTAACAAATTGTTACCTTAATTTGAATTCAAAATATATAATTTTTAATTATAAATATTAGGCTGCTCCTAAAAGACATAGACAATAGCCAAAATTATTCCAGTTTCCTCTTTCTTAAAATTACATTAATTAATGAGTCTTTTTGTTACTCAATTTTATTTTTTAAAGTATCTTTTTGTTGCTCTGCTACTTCTTTTATTTTGTCATTCCCAGACTGTACAACGGCTTATGAAAAAATGACGACCTTTTTCTAGCTACAAAATGGCCGAAACTTCTAATAGGTACTTAGAGGAAGGGTAAATCGAATGGGCGTTACCAAGCAGATATTAGTTTTATGAAGATTGATTTATTTAGTTTACATTAGTTAACTTAAGTTCGTAGGTACTCATATCGTCACCGTACTAAAATTGCTTCTTTAAAAAAATAGTTGTTACGGTATAGGTACCTATTTTGTTTTATATCTTTATGTATTTGTTTAAAATGATACATATTCACGATTAGAATTTTTAGTTAAAGAAATAGTTCAAATTATATTTGCCTTTGATAATGACGTGTAAACACGTTGAAATACATATTAGGCTAAAATAAAATTATAAACAAAACAAATAAATGTAAAATAATTTTTAAAACTACAAAAAAACATTTTAAACATTATGTTTAGTGCTAAAGAAAAAACAGACAATTTACTAAAATCAGGCATTTTCAAATTAAATTGCTCGCACTGTAATTCGGTTTATATAGGACAAACAATTAGAAATTTTGATATTAGGTACAAGGAACACGTACGTTGTTACAAGTATAAACACCCCCAAATAAATCCAATTACGCTAAACACTTACTAGAACAAAATCATTCAATGACATCTAATAACACTATATAAAATGTTTACACTTTTGGGATGATAACCGTAATTTGGATATACTAGAACCATTAAAAATTTACAAACATTTAAAATCTGTACCTTTAATGAATGAACAAATTGATCTCTTAAATTCACCGTTATTGGACGTTTTGGAATAAGAAATCAAGTCATCTGGACGCAGATATAGAAAACCAAGATCAAGTTATGAAAATGTATTGTTCTTATAGCAACACCAACTGTTTAGTATTAATCTTGTTTTTGATAATGACGTGTAAACACGCTGAAATACGTATAAAGCTAAATTACAAAACCTGTTGAAGGAAGTTAAGAATTGTTTTATTTACAATAAATTAAAAAAAAACAACTTAAAACGGTTCATCAAAAATATTTCACAGTTATCTGTTCTGCTTAAAATAAAAAGTTCCAAAATTCAGTGAGAATATGCCGCCGTGCCGTCTTCGCGTTCATTGCAAAACTATACATCATGGGAGAATCGTGCTTTATTTTTTTGCATTTATTTCTACTTAAAATCGGTATGAATCTTTCTATTAGTGTTGAATTTTGATTTTATAATAAAGACAGATTGATAATACTACTAAGTTTAACAATAAATATTAGTGATTGTATACTTCGAATAAAAATAATCGAACCATTAGAAATATCTCGAGAGGTTGCAGAAAACCATTCGAATGATTTTACGATTTTAAAAGTTTCGGACGTTGACGCCTTACAATAGGCAAATGCTCAATGCAGATACATGATACGGTGATTACCACCAGTCGTGGTATTATGATGCGAATACACAAATGAAGGCGGAATTTCTAGAATGCGATTGCAAAAAGACGATCTCCGCCGAGCACGAGATAATAATGTTTTGTCTTGGACATGACTATTTATTAGGAATAGCAAACACAGCAGTTTCCACTACCTACACAGTATTGTTTCTCATAGTCATTTCAACACAGGGTCGTACTATTTGAAAATTTAAATATTGGTTTAAAAAGGGCAAATAATAAAAGATATAAAAACACAAAAACATTTATTAATGTTTAGAATAATACTAAAAAATAAAAATCGATTATGTCTTTAATAATTAATAATCAGATATTGTTTTTGTCCGTGGAATCATTAAAAAAAAATAAGTATATTAATTAATTTATAGAATTTACAGGTCGGAATTAGCGATGAAATGCGATGTGCTGAAGGTTTACACTGTTTTATTCCTACATAGGAGCATTCGAGAAGCAAGCTGAGAGAGGTGTTACAGAAATATCCGAATTATTGTATCCGAATGAATCATTCGATTATGCCCATCACTAATCGCAGCCGAAACTCCTCAACCTTATAACTTCTTTTTTCAAGAGATGCGGTTTTAAATGTTATTACAAAATATTTTAAGTGTTCAACACTTAATCGAAATTAGCAATAAAATTTTTTAAACGTATTGCCGCTTTTACGTTACACCATTTTCAAATTTTCAAATGGGGCCGTATATTTTTAAACATCCTATATTGAAAAGAGAATTTTTTTCTCTTTCAACTGATGTATCATTTTCATAGGCTTGCATAACAAATTGTGTAATTAAAATATTTGAGAAAATCCTTAAAAATTACTAAATGAAAATTAAGACGAATAAAAACCCTAAATATTATTATCAATAATAATCTTTTTCAATTAAAGTTATCAAAATTTTTTTATTAAAATCATTTTTAATGACAGTGTAATGCTATAAATTAGTTAGGAAACTATTTGAACAAAATTACATAACCATCAGGTGGCCTTGGAAAACTTCATCACCTTGGCTAGGTATAGCTGATAATTCAATGTAATTCTTTTCACATGGATTTCTAACTAATTTATAGCATAATACCTGGCATTATTAATGATTTATTCTATGAATGAATTTTAATCAGATTATTTAAAACAGATTATTATTGATAATAATATTTATACGATATACAGTTTTTTTTAAATTTTCATTTTATGTTTTTTGAGGATTGTCACAAAAATTGCTTTTTTTCAAAAATTTGTTATGCAAGCCTATAAATTTTCTCTTCAATGGCATGTTTAAAAATATATGGTCCTATTTAAAAAACGAAAATAGAACTAAATTTCAAAATGAGGTAACTTAAAAACGGCAAACATTTCAAAAGTTTTATTGAGGATTGCGATTAAACGCTGAACACTTAAAATATTTTGTAATAACATTTAAAACCGTATACACTGTGTCTATAAAGTAACCCCCCCTCCGCCCCAACTAACCTTTGAGCGACTTGATATTTTTCCACAAAATTTAGTGAGTTTGTTTTAATAGAAAGGGGAGTCGAGTGACACCTCATTGGAAAGGTCTTTTAGTTCTGCGCCTGATCCTAGAGTTTCAAAGAAAAACATTTAGCCATTTTCAAAATGGCGCCTAGTCGCCATTTTGAATGATACAAAATTTAATTTTTTGCTAAAAAATAGTATTTAATTTCCCATTAAAACACACCAAATATTGTGGTAAAATATCAAGTGGTTCAAAAGTTAGTTAGGGGGGGGGGGGTTACTTTATAGACAGACGGTATATACCTCTTCAAATGAAGAAGTTATAATGCCGAGGAGTTTAGGCTTACTTTTTAAAAAGAGTAAATGTAAAGATAAGTACACATGTGTAAATGAAACTTGCTACACCCCGCTTTTTCCAATTACAACAATTTAGTGCTTAATGAAATTAAACTTTGGAATTAGTGATGCACAAAGCAAGATGTCTTGTCTTGCTTAGCAACTTCTTGTCTTGCCTTGCTAAGCAAGACAAGAAGTAAAACAACTTCTTGTCTTGCAAGTTTCTTGCTAGCCTAATTCTTGTCTTGCAAGCAAGACTCTTGCTTATTTCTTGTTCTTGCTAGTTGGGGGATTCCCCGAGCTATCGAGTCTGGATAAAGCGGCGCCTGCTTCCTGTCGCGGATTTTATTCTAAAATGATCCTTAAAATTTATTAATTAAAAGATTTAAATCTTATACGATACAATAAAATTAACTTAATTTGTAAAAAAATGTTTTTCTAATTAACAAAATTAGATTTTTTTACACCCTGTTGTTTATGCAATAAAAATGCAAATTATGTAACTACCAAAACGTGAATTTTTTTCGCAAAATGTATGTAAAAGCAATTTATCTTCATAGTTTTCACCGGAGAAGTATGGGGCGCCAAGTATAAAGTGAAAATTTGCTGTGCATTTCACGGTATTTAAGGCAATTTGTCCCAATATTTATTATATATACACACATTTAGCTAAATGCTTTTGATTTTAATAAATCGTTGTAGATTTAAATAAATTCTTAAACATTTGGTTTAAATATTTCAATATTTAATAAAGCATTAGAGATTTAAATAAATCTTAAAACATTTACTTTAAATTTTCAACTATTTAGTAAACCTTTATGTAATTAGATAAATCTGCACATATTTGTTTTTAAATCTTTCAATATTTAATAAATATTCGCAGATTTAAATACATTTTTCTCGATATAAATAAATCCTTAAAGATTTAAATAAATGTTTCAACATTTAATTTTCAGCTGTCACATTTAATGTTAACCTGTCATATTTATTTGACCTTGGTGAGCCCAGCCGACTTAGGACACCAAGACCGTTTGCACCGGTAGTAAAGCGCAAGGCAGGGTCATGGTGGGAGCGTCCAACGCTTAAACAAAACAGACTAAAAATTACTTTCTCAAGGGAATGTTGAGGAAATTTTATTGTATGAATAATAAATTATGCAATGTTTATGTTGTTATTAATGATTGAACTAACATTAATTGAACAAATTCTTGAAATACAGAAAACGTGTTCATAATTGTTGAACGTTACCACCAATTTAAACGGTCTTGGTCTTCTATGTAGGCTGGGTCTACCGAGGTCAAATGAATATAACAAGTTAACATTAAATGCGACAGCTTAAAATTAAATGTTGAAATATTTATTTAAATCTGTAAGGACTTATTTATATAGCTAAAGATTTATTTAAATCTGCGAATATTTATTAAATATTGAAAGATGTAAAACAAATATGTGCAGATTTATCTAAATACATAAAGATTTACTAAATATTTGAAAATTTAAAGTAAATGTTTTAATATTTAATTAAATCTCTAATGCTTTATTAAATATTGGAATATTTAAACCAAATGTTTAAGGATTTATTTAAATCTACAACGATTTATTAAAATAAAAACCATTTAGCTAAATGTGTGTATAGGTACCATGTGACACAGACTCATGGTACACCCCCCTTTTCTCCTTTGTTTCTCTAGCTATATTTCTGAAATTTGGAACATTGAATATGCCCACTAGACGGCACTTTCTGACATATTTGGAAAAAAAATTCAACTTCCGGTTTTTCCGGAAATAATTTTTATTTACTCAACTCGAATTTCAACCATCACGGTCATCGTCAGGAGTTTACAAACACAACTAAAACTAAGAACTTACAGATGTACGTTACCACCCATTCTGTCGTCGCCGATTTTAAGTGTTAACACGTGTTTTTATGCTTTGTATACTGTAGGTCCAGGAGGGGTGAATTGCCTAAATCGGTGTAGTCGTTTACTATATTTTGATTATTATTTATTGCTTTTTTAATTTCTAAATTTTCCAATTTATTTAAACGATTGCCCTTGTTTTCTACGTGTAAAAATTTTGTATCTGTGTGTTTGAAAAAATGATTGTTTGTAATACAATGTTGGGAAATGCCGGTTGATTTATGATTGTATTTAATTGATCTAATGTGTTCTTTAATTCTTGTATTAAAACTGCGGCCAGTTTGTCCTATATATATTGCATCACAATTAGAAGAGTCTATTTGATAGATACCATTTTTTGAATATTTTTCTATTGTGTCTTTATTGTTTACTAGATGTTTATGGAGTTTGTTCGGATTGTGCATAGCCACGTTAATATTTAATTTTTAAATTAATTTAATATTTAAACCAACAAATTATGAAACAATTACCAAGCGTTTTATTTTATTAATAAACTATTAATTTTGTAATAGTTAAATATTTATTAACAATGTTTCACCATGTGCCTACCACACAATCAATTCAAAACAAGAACAATAAGTTCGTGAAACACTGTTTGGGATTAACCGAAAATTATGTCAGGGCCAACTTTATCTTTTTTTTTAATAGATCTTTGTAATGCATAAAATTTTCGTTTTAATAGTTTTTCTTTCAAATATGATACTAGCTACTGAATGAGGGAGAAAAATGCATTTGTCCATCAGCATGAACGGTTAATGTCTAAAGTAGGCGTTGCAAATCATTGAAAACATCACAGACAATAATGTTAGGTGAAAATTTTAAACAATATTATGCAATGTAACATCATCGGAGAATATTTTTTGATAATTGTTTCAGAGTATTGTATACTGCTGTACAATTTATTTATAAGATATTGCGTTACTTAAATGCTTCATAATTATTTAACAAGTTCAATAACAAAATGTAACTTTTAAAAACAATTCTGTGAAGAAAAGAGTACAACAATACATTTGGTAATGCTTGAACAAGTTGCGTTGAATTAAACATTTCTCATTTAATAAAGTAACATTTACTTGGCACAAAATTATTTCTAAAAATTGTTGTACTTTACAAGGTGACTTGCCCTATAGTAAACGCAGTAACTAATTCGAAATCAACCAATAAAATGCGTTCCCTCTAAAAACATTTAAAAAAAAGCGCTGCCTTGGAATGTAATTTTTAGATCTTATCGTCATCGTCAAAACAACCAAAGCAAATCAACGTGCAAAAATGCAAGTGCAGAGCGTGGGATCATTGTTTATCTTAATGTTATGAATCATTTGTGTTTGATAGTTTGGTTGCACACTATGTGTTCTTTTTGTTCTCTGAACTCCGACTGCTAGGCGTCTTGGTAAGTTAAATAAACAAATATTATCTACTTTATAAAGAATAAACACCAAGTTTCAATTTTGATATTAATTATTATATGATTTGGTCATTTACATGATACTAAAGTAAAACGAATTAGGTAGGTAGGTCTGCTAAAGGTTTAATTATTAGTTACCTGAGTTTCAAAATAATTCGTAAATTCTTGGCTTCTTTTGTTTTTGACAATCTACACAATTTTTTTATTAATTTGATACACTACCACGAAATAAACAAATGACGATTTAATAAATAATTTGTGAGGAAACAAACGTAACCTTAAAATACGGTTTTGGTTTCCTACATTATTGTTTTAAAGTACAGGGTGATTATAAATATAATTGCCTGTTTAGTAGGCTGAAAACATTTGAAATTTTGCTGCCTTTTCAAGATAGAGTTAATGTTTTTCAACTTTTCCAATTTTTTTGGCAAATGGATGCTTTACTCTTTTTTTCATAGCTGGCTAGACCGAGATACAGGGTTGGGCAAAAATACAGAACAATGCAAATATCTTTGATACGGCAACCGCGATTTTGACAAAATCTTCTACATGAAGGTTCCGATATACGGCGGATACAATTAAAGTATCGACGGTTTAAAAGGACTTCCGGTTTAGCCGGAAATTATATCAACTTTTTTATTTTAAATGGAACACCCTGTATATTTTTTGATAAATCGATAGTACTCTTTTTTGCGAGTTTAGTGCTATAAGGTTTTGTGCCTTTTTTTTCAATAATTCTAGAGCTATTGAACAATAATGTTTCCTAATGGTTATCTACCATTTCTGATGTTAAATTCAGCAGTTTTAATCAATTTGGTTCTTTAGACAATTACTGCAACCACACTGCTCAATCTATCAAACATCAAAACAACACAACACGAACTCAGCATATTTGACAACATTACGTAACTGTTTAAGATTCTCGCATTCTTTTGTTTTCATGAGCTGCTAGATAACAATTACGAAACATTATTGTTCAATATCTCTAAAACTATTGAAAATAAAGGCATGAAATCTGATATCACTGAACTCGCAAAAAAGAGTACTATCGATATATCAAAAAATATACAGGGTGTTCTATTTAAAATAAAAAAGTTGATAATATTTCCAGCTAAACCGAAAGTCCTTTTAAACCGCCAATACCTTCATTGTATCCGCCGTATATCGTAACCTTTATGTAGAAAATTTTGTCAAAATCGCGGTTGTCGTATTAAAGATATTTGCATTGTTCCGTACTTTTGCCCAACCCTGTAAAATCATCCTGTACCTAATAAAACCTACACCTATACCGAATTTTTAAATAAGTATTATTAATGTATAGGTACTTAGATTATGGGCTTTACTAGAAAAATTCTGAAAGACGGGCTGCGAATCTAATCTGATAAATGTATTTATTGGTAAGATTTTCTCATTTAGAATGATTAAGACCTAAATTGGTATAAGAGATATGTACCATATTATTTAAAGCACTTCACAATTTATTAGTTTTTACGGTCCGATTTTTATATTATAAAAAAAAGAAAGATACATTTTGACGGTAAAGCAGGTAAACAACAGTGGCATAACCCATACAAAAATCAAATTCTAACTTTCAATGAACAAGAGTTACTTTTACACAGTTTTTATTTTTTAACGCCACCGCGTAACATTAAAAACTAGGCGCCAAATACCAATGACCGTTGCCTCTAAACACAGTTTCGCATACGCGAAGGCCGAGCTTATCGGGCCAAATAATTCCAGCTACCATACAATCAACCAATCTTTTATTCTTAATACGTTTGTTTAAATGCACAGTAATACAAATAATGCAATAGTCAGATAAACAGATGCAAAGAAATAGTAGGGATTTCAGAACGCAATAAGCACGGCAAAAGCACGGCCTCTGCGCCGGTCAGCGGCAGTTGGTTGCAGCGTGCAGCTATTTATTGTGTGTTTATTTATTTCATACGTAGTTTGCAAATTTGCAGTAAATATGGAAATTTTCTTTGGCCAGCTTTTAAAAGAAAAATTCAATGGATACTCACAAAAATAAACAGAAATAAAGAATCATGAGCGATGTACTTCAAAATGACTAGGGCCGTTACAGACAGACAGTAAGAAGAAATCTAGATTGTTTAATACTGAACGGTATAAAAGAATGGACTGGCTAACTGGTATAGCGATATTAAAAATAAACTATTTTGCTAGAATTGCTTACTATTTTCATCTATATCTAACTCCTCAAAAGTATAGTCCGATACTGTTTTAAAAAATCTTTCAGCTGCAATTAAAAAACGTGCGTCAACCAAAGAACATTTATCTGCAACTGCTACCTTAAAATTATTTGGCAAATCACGCATTAACTTGGCTTTAGACGAAGGTTTACCTTATCAAATTAAAGTGCGTAATGACAAAGTGTAATTGAATAGGGATTTTATGCGTAGATTAATTCATTTAGCAACAGATCTTGGTAAATTGAAACTGCTGTAATTTTTTACTTTTTCATCTTAATGCTAAATAATTTTTGCCATTGCCTAACCAAATTTTTAACCACAGAACGCAACTAATATACAGTCCACAAAGTAACGCATAAATTTGATAAAAAGTTATATACTTTTTTTTGGGAAAATAATTCGGACAGGTCGATTTTATATTATTATTTGCCATTTTTTGGCATATTGTGCAATTTTGTGACATCGTCAATGTTTGAAATATGACGTCATAATCTCTTTTTTAAAATATCAACCCGTACTTTTTATTACGTAGGTATCTTAAAACAGCACATTTTTTACATGTTCGAGGGACATAATTTTATGTTTGAATAATTCCGCGTCATAATCATTGATTTGATTTATTCACAAAACTAAATTTAAAAAACACGAGTATGTAACCGAGGCATGCTTCTCCAATTTTGTCCCGAATTTTATGTGTTTTTGTATTTTGATATATCTACTAATAAAAACTAGAAAAAAAAGTCAAATTTATTACTTTGTAAACCCACTTGAAATATTTTATGGGAAAAATAATAATAATTTGTACAAACACCAACTTGTTTTGAAAAATACTACAAGTTTTAAAAGCTGTATCAACATATTATATACTATGTCTATGCCATTTTTAAGCACTCTTTTACAATAATTCAACTCAACAAAATTAAACATTTTATTAGAGAAATTTTAATGAAACATAAATAAAAAGCATTAGTTGAGTCTATTTTTACATAAATAAATCAATATAAACTCTTATAAAACAATATAGCTATTTGTGTATCAAGAGCACAAAGTGCTACTTTGCCTCTCTATTGAAAAATTCGGCTACGCCTCGAGCAGCCATCCCAAGAGAGCGACAAAAGCCATTTTGTGCTCGAGGTGCACACATGATTTCTACAATCGTTTTGAAGAAAGAGCCAAAAAGAAATTTTAAATTTGAAATTATAGATTATTTTAATGAAACAGTTTTTTACAAAGTCCGTATCCAATGACAACAAGTAAACAAGTCACCATTCAGCGAGCGGTAAAGTATTTTTTCTACAAACGTGCAAAAATGCCGTTATTATGGCAACCAGAATCGTTTACAAAGTGTCACTTTATAGCACTAGTTCTATAAAGTACAATCTTTATAGCACTAGTGCTATAAAATACACATTTTGATTGTCAATAACAAACATTTTCAATGATCTGTGATCGCCAACAAAGTTACTGATGTCGGCGGTGAAATTTGGAACTACAATAGGAAGGAAAACAAAGTGTTTAGTCATTAGATGCAACACACTTGTTTTAAGTGAAAATTTAAAAATAAATACGTTTTATCTACACCTGCTTGGATAAGGACTTATTATGTCATTCGTTTGCGTCAGTTAATGAAATGAGATAACGGATTCATTACCAAACTAATTTTATTTACACAAACAAAACTGAAGCTTTTCTTTATAAGAAAACTAGCTGGTTGCCATGATATTGAACAAATCAAATCTATCTCGTTTCTTTGATTTTAAAACAAAAGTATTTTAAAAGTGACTTGACCAAAACATATCAGTTCTAACTAATTAGCTGTAAAAAGGTTATCGTTAACTTTTTATGTTTCACCTGGTTTATTTTGTTGTTAATGTAGCATTAAAAATATTAATTATACATTTTAAATAAAATAACCTGATTGCTTTTTTACTGTAATTAAAAAAAACTAAACCTGATTCAGGTTAATTTAATGATATTTTGACCTATACCATAAAACAAGTAGTTTTTGTTTCACAGTCGCTACGATTATGATATTAAACCATTAAAAGTTAAAATACGGCGTTATTTGTTAATTTAATCATAGTTTGACCTTATACTTTTTTAAAGAGAATAAAATTTGAAATTCAAAAATAGAAAAAAATTCCGTTTAAAAAAAAGTCAATTTAACAAATAACTCGATAAGTCGATGCGCAATTCTTGTTTCGTTTTCACCATCGTAGCCAAGGGGAAAAGTTACAATTATT
Source organism: Ctenicera cuprea (assembly GCA_958336395.1). NCBI lineage: Eukaryota > Metazoa > Arthropoda > Insecta > Coleoptera > Elateridae > Ctenicera > Ctenicera cuprea. The sequence goes on from OY284493.1 coordinate 42,893,216, forward strand.
TCATAAATTAACCAACTTTGTATTTTTAAAAATAAAAAAGTTGGCAATAGTGACCCGGTTCCCAAAATCACCCTGTATAATTAAAAATATCTAAGGTATATTATTTTAAAAATACGAGATTTAGTGATTGTATGCTATACATAAAGTGACCATTTATTTTTCTTTCAAAAACGGGACGTGTTTTAAAAATTTATAAAAATTAAATAAAAATCGATAAAAACACAAAATATGGTACGAAACACACTGTATTGGTTTTATTGTCAATAAAATATTAAAGAACACATTAAGTTTATTGGTTTATTAATGTTATACTTATACATATAAATGAACAAGAAAAGAAAAACAAATATAAAATAACTATCAATATTTTAAACTCATTTATATTTCTCTGAAGAACAAATTTGTTTTAATAGTGCAGGTGACGACTTCAAATAAGTATAAAACTCTTAACAAGACTGATTTATATTACCTTTAGTTATTAACATTGCTTTTACATGAGTTGTACTACTGCGAAATGCCAAATGCAATCTTAGCAGATTCCAGCGTCGAGTGTAAAGTGAAAATTTGCTGTGCATTTCACGGTATTTAAGGCAATTTGTCCCAATATTTATTATATATACACACATTTAGCTAAATGCTTTTTATTTTAAAAAATCGTTGTAGATTTAAATAAATCCTTAAACATTTGATTTATGATTAAATATTCCAATATTTAAGAAAGCATTAGAGATTTAAATAAATCTTAAAACATTTACTTTAAATTTTCAACTATTTAGTAAATCTTTGTATTTAGATAAATCTGCACATATTTGTTTTAAATCTTTCAACATTTAATAAATATTCGCAGATTTAAATAAATCTTTACCGATATAAATAAATCCTTGCAGATTTAAATAAATATTTCAACATTTAATTTTAAGTTGTCATATTTAATGTTAACTTGTCATATTTGTTTGACCTTAGTAGACCCAATCTACATACAAGACCAAGACCGTTTAAACTGGTGGTAACGTTCAAAAATTATGAACACGTTTTCCGTATTTCAAGAATTTATACAAGTAATGTTAGTTCAATCATTAATAACAACATATTTAACAACATAAACATTGCATAATTTATTATTCATACAAGAAAATTTCCTGAACATTCCCTCGAGAATGTAATATTCAGTCTGTTTTGTTTAAGCGTTGAACGCTCCCACCATGACCCTGCCTTGCGCCGTACTAGCGGTGCAACAGATCTTGGTGTCCTAAGTCGGCTGGGCTTACCAAGGTCAAATAAAGGATCGAGGTTAACATTAAATGTGACAGCTTAAAATTAAATGTCGAAACATTTTAAATCTGTAAAAATTTATTTAAATCTGCGAATATTTATTAAATATTGTAAGATTTAAAACAAATATGTGCAGATTTATCTAAATACATAAAGATTTACTAAAAATTAAAGTAAATGTTTTAAGATTTAATTAAATCTCTAATGCTTTATTAAATATTGGAATATGTAAACCAAATGATTAAGGATTTATTTAAATTTACAACGATTTATTAAAATAAAAACATTTAGCTAAATGTGTGTATATATAATAAATATTGGGACAAATTGCCTTAAATACCCTGAAATGCACAGCAAATTTTCACTTTACACTTGGCGCTCCATAGACTTACTCTTACTACCGAACTGGCGATCATATAGTTTAGTTATCTGTATGAAAACATTATTGGCCTTCATTTCAATTTGCAAACAAATGAATATGGACAGTATTGTTTCAATTTTGCATAACGGGACATTTTTGCGTCCCGAGTGATTTCTCGGGGACAACGGGACGATGACTTAAAAACGGTACTGTCCCGTTGAAAACGGGACGTATGGTCACTTTAGCTATACAGGACGTTTTTATGACTAATTAAGCATCCCAAAGTGTAATTTTATTAACTTTTATTTCCTTTTAATTACAATGTACACATTTTTATGTTATAGTTTGATATGCTTGTAGCAATAACATCACATGAACATGTGCCAAGTAATTTACATTACCGTAATTTTGATTGTTTTATGCAGCATTCCTACTGGTCAAGAATTTTAAATAACTACCTTTATTTGTAGAGGAAATATTTTTGAACAGATATTTAAATAAAGAAAACAAAAATGCTGCTGCATGCAGTATGTTCCATTTAAATACTAAAACTTTATAGAGTGACTAAGCATTTTAAATTATGAATCCTGCGCTACCCCAAAATTATAGAGAAATGAAATATATACAGTGTGTGGATAATAAAGTATGAAACAAATTCAACAACTCCCGCAATATTATTGTTTATAAAAACGCTAGGGCACGTAAACTTAAATTTAAAGCATTTTGCCCAAAGGGCCCCGTGACACGGCGCAGTGACTTTTAAAATTCAAATTAGATATTTCAGAAATCACACCTTTTTCGGACAAATCTAGTAAGCTACTTCTAGTTATGTTTAAATTTTACACACTGCTGAACGAAAACAGTTAAATTAGATGAATGTTGTCTAATTACGGTAGCAATGTAGTGCTGATTTTGTTTTTCCTCAAATATTTATGGCCTACTAGATACGAGCGAAAAACTGAAACAGTGGAATAGCTTTCAGGTAAAATATCTGTTCGTACTGAAAATAGAAAAAAATTCTAAATAAAAAAGTTCTAAATCTATTTAAGGTGTATAATAAGAACATTGTGTTTTATTTATAAATTCCAGCTTTACTTCTTTAAAAAATTGCTAAAATTATAAAAAAAACAAATAAATATAAAGTAAGCTTTAAAACAACTAGAAACATCTTAAACGCTTTGCTAAAATCAGGCATTTACAAATTACATTGTTCGCATTGTAATTCGGTTTATACAGGTCAGACAATTAGAAATTTTGATATTAGGTATAAAGAACACGTACGTTGTTACAAATACAAACACCCACATAAATCCAATTACGCTAAACACTTACTAGAACACAATCATTCAATGACATCTAATAACACCATAAAATGTTTACACTTTTGTGATGATAAACGTAAATTAGATATACTAGAAGCTTTTGAAATTCACAAACATTTAAAAACTGTACCGTTAATGAATGAGCAAATTGATCTCTTAAATTCTCCTCTACTGGACGTTTTGGAATGAGAAATCAAGTCATCTGCAGACGATTACCGAGATCAAGTTACCAAGTTCTATTGCTATAACACCAACTGTTTACTTTTTCATACAACCTTTGACAATGGCATGTAAACATGCCGAAATACGTATAAGGTTAAAATAAATAAATATTGTTGAAGTAATTAAGTATTTTATATACAGATACTCATTACATTGTGTTTTGTTTCGTTTTCGAGATATAACATAAACATGCAATTTTTTAAACAGAAACTGTATTTTATTTTAACACCGTTAAAAAGTTTATTTTTTTAAATCTTTTCAACGATATCTAGTTTGTTATACTTAATTTTAAATTTAAACAAAATATTGACTAAAGACGCTCCAAGCATCAGTGGCCCTTGAAAAAAGTCAGAAAGTCGTTGTTGCAAAGAATGCTGATCGATTGTTTGTATCATTAAACGCACTTTCTCTTGAAATATTAAGAGCACGCCGCCGTGGCACCTTTTTGATTTTGACGCTAGAGGCGCTAGTCATTCTAAATTTGAATTTAATTACTGATGGTTCTATTAAACCTAAATAGGTAGCGTCACATGCGTTCTGTTGACGTGCAGAATTATTGATTTCTCGCATAAAATCAATTCTCAGCTCGTGGGTTTGTGTGCAACTAATCTCTTGTTTATGTGCAAAATTTGTTAAAAGTTTTAAATTAACGCGCCAAATGTCTATCGCCGTAGCGCCATCCGTGCTGATTCCTATGAACTTTTGTCCAAAAACATGGCTGACGTTACTCTCAATTTTTAAATTTACTCAGCTGGCACATAGTTTAAATAATCGACACAAATTTTAAATTGGTGTACCTATTATAACAGTATCTAGATGATCAGCGTAAATACAAATGAAGAATAGTGTTAAATTTATAGTTTTATGTTTGCTAAGACAAGTAAGTTTTTTTAACTTATTTGCATGTTTCACAAGAAAATAATTATCTGAGCATCTAAGTTACTATATTAAGTAGCATCTATTAACTTGTTTCATTTCGTTTTCTTTTTAATTAAGTCGCCGAGTACATATAAAAATGCCTATATGATGTCTATACTAGCGCCATCTGTTTCGTGTGCCTCGGCGCGGCGCGGTCTTAAATGTTAATAAAATTTAAAAAAAAATAATTAAGACATCTACAATCATTTTTCTAAAATATGTAGGTATCCCACAATTCTAGAATGTTAATTGTTTCAATACCAAAAAATTAAAAGTTTTGTAGCAGTGCTGTTGCTCATAGCTGTTGAAGGAGAAAAATAAAGGAAACGATAGAAATTGTTTGTGGTTAAATTACTTATTTTAGTTGTACCCAGCACAGGAAATGATTCAGAACAACAACCATACAACAAAACCCACACTCACATCTTTTTCCGCAGATAAGTCAAAAGTAATACCGTACGTTCAAATAAAAAATACATAAGGGATGGCCATTGAAAATTAAATTACTGTCTTTGCAAGCTTTAGAATTTATTAACTGTCATCACTCTGTCAGTGTTACTACAAATGACAAATTACAAGCTTAACCTACAAATTTTAAGTGACATTATGTATTGTTTGTTTAAATTCTATAGCATGCAGTAACAGTAATTTCTTTTCCATGGCCTACCCTTATGTATTTTTTATTTAAACATACGGTATAATATATATATCCAGTACCAACAGCCAGTGTTGCCAACTTAGTGTTTTAAGCACTAGAGATAATATTTTTTCCAAAAAAATAATTTTTAAGCCACGGCTAAAACCTAGTGTTTTTGTAAAGTATTTAAGTGCCGCATTTAGTGTTTTTAATTTGTCAATTTAGTGTCGTATCTGGTGTTGTTCTTCATTTGTAATAACATTTTTTTGTAAATTAAAGTAACTAAAAATTATTTATATTTGCTAACCTCGGTATGGACGTACCTTTAGCACCATTTATACTTTTATTGCAATCACGTTGTTTTGTAATGTCAGATGTTTGTTTATGTTCTGTCCACAGATTTCTATATACAAAGTTTTACTATAGTATACACAACTGCAGCTGTTGAATAAACAAATAAGTGAAGCCTGTCCTTCATTTTCTAGGAGGTCAAAATTTCAAATTAAATGCTATGTATTACAAAGTTTACCATTATTTTGTAATAATCGCATACTTAAAAAATCTGAATTTAAAACTTAGCTTAAAAAAATTGCAAACTGACTCCTTTTCTCCAACTATTGTTGTAACCAACTATGCTGCATGCTTGCAGCATAACTCTTAATTCAATTTTACAATTTAAAATTGTATATACAAATTTGTATCGACGCTGAATTGCGAATAGACTATATTTTAATTTACAACATATTACAAGCTAACACTGACCTTCTACAAAATGGCATCTAGTTTCACTTTTTATGAAGGAGTCGAGTATCTAGTAAAACTATATACAAATCTGTGGTTCTGTCATTCACAGTCTGTTCTGCGCTGTTGTAATGTTAAATCATGTATACCTACATAATTATTTATTTATTTAGATGATCTACGATTGTAATGTGTTAGTGAGTTTTAGGTTTTAAATTTAAGGTATTAATGTTACTCAATTTATTGTAAATAAAACAATTCTTAACTTCAATAGGTTTTTTATTTTAGCCTTATACGTATTTCAACGTGTTTACACGTCATTATCAAAGGCAAGATTAAAAGTAAACAGTTCATGTTGCTATAGGAACAATAAATCTTCACAACTTGATCTTGGTTTTGTATATCTGCGCCCAGATGATTTGATTTCTGATTCCAAAACGTCCAGTAACGGTGAATTCAAGAGATCAATTTGTTCATTCATTAAAGGTACAGATTTTAAATGTTTGTGACTTTCAAACGCTTCTAGTATATCCAACTTACGTTTATCATCACAAAAGTATAAACATTTAAAGTGTTAATAGATGTCATTGAATGATTGTGTGCCAGTAAGTGTTTAGCGTAATTGGATTTATGGGGGTGTTCATACTTGTAACAACGTACGTGTTCCTTATACTGTACCTAATATCAAAATTTCTAATTGTTTGTCCTATATAAACCGAATTACAGTGCGAGCAATTTAATTTGTAGATGCCTGATTTTAGTAAATTGTCTGTTTTTTTCAGTAGCATTAAACAAAGTGTTTAAAACGTTTTGTGCTGTTTTAAAAGTTATTTTACATTTATTGGTTTTGTTTATAATTTTGGCAATCTGATTTTTTGTCAAAATACTTATGGAATTGACGCGTATATTTCATTTAATCTGATGAATTAGTTAGATAAATTTTCTTGTGCATACAATTATTGTATGCAATTTGTTTAATAATCGAAATTTCTTTATTATAACTAATTTCACATAAAGGAAACGTTAACGTCCTATGTATCATGGACCTGTATGCTGCTAATTTATGTGTTTTATGATGACGAGAATCGTGTGGTATTGTAAGGTCTGTTTGTGTAGGTTTTTTATAAACAGAATATTCAAGTTTATTATTTGAATTAAATGTTTAAATTTAAAAAGTTAATAGACCTATTTTGTTCAGTATTCTAGTCTAAATGTTATTTTTGGGTGCAATGCTGTTAATAAAAATTAAAAATTCTTTGTTTAACTCAAATGAACTATCAAAACATGCTAAAATGTCATCAACATAACGAAACTAAAATATAACTTTCTCAGAATGGTTTGAATCAAATATTTGATCTTCTAGATTTTCCATATTTAACAAAAAGACTCTTGAGGAATATTTCTGAAAACATGTTAAAAGTTTGAAAATACGATAGGAAAAAAACATTCAAACTCAAATTTAAGTGTTGAATCAAGTACTGAAAATAAATCTATAAAAATTTACAATAAACAAGAGTTAGTTACAAATCATATTTGAGAAGAAAAATTAGAAATATTGTTATCTAAAGTGTCCGAAAAGCTCAAATTTACGTATTCAATTAGTCCGTGACATGCTATTTTGGCTGCTGAAACCACAATGTCTTTATTAATTTTAATTGTTGCATAGTTCGTCATTGGTTTGATTTTACTTCCTAATTTGGCACCATGCAATACCAGTAATTATATCGAAATCGGTCCAAAGTCCGAAAGAATAACTTCGCCTAAACGTACCGCTCGTCCTGCTTGATTATTAGAAGCCCCTAGTGCCGCAAGCGTATGACGATACCTTCGGTGCGAATAATTTACACTTTGTAGTTCCGATTTCAACTTAATAAATGGTATTGTATACGATACCAAATTGGGAACTAAATTCAAATAAATGACGAACTATGCAACAAATAAATTCAACAGCCTATGCAGGCCAAATATAGGTTGTCTCAGCGAAAAATCCCCAGCTTCTTTATTGGAGCTGTTTAAAGATTTTGACAATTTTTGAAGGCAGCTAACGCCTAATCCAAATCCAAAATAAACGTCAATTTAAAATTTTTTTTAATAGAACCGTGTATTTTTAAATATGCCGTTAAAAAAGGACTTTTTTTCTCTTTCAAATGATGTATCATTTCCATATGGTTGCATAACATATTTTTTTTAAAAATGCCATTTTTGTGAAGATCCTTGCACGTATTTCGACATGCAGAATTGTAGAACAATAGAAATTGGTGACTTGATGTCGGTAATCGTCTGCAGATGCTTTGATTTCTTATTCCAAAATGTCCAATAGAGGTGATTTTAAGAGATCAATTTGCTCGTTCATTAACGGTACAGTTTTTAAATGTTTGTGAATTTCAAAAGCTTCTCGTATATCTAATTTAAGTTTATCATCACAAAAGTGTAAACATTTTAAGGTGTTATTAGATGTCATTGAATGATTTTGTTCTAGTAAGTGTTTAGCGTAATTGGATTTGTGTGGGTGTTTGTATTTGTATCAACGCACGTGTTTATTATATCTAATATCAAAATTTCTAATTGTCAGGCCTGCATAAACCGAATTACAATGCGAACAATTTAATTTGTAAATGCCCGATTTTAGCGAATCATCTGTTTTTGATTTTGCAATAAGCAAAATGTTTACAATGTTTTTAGTTGTTTTAAAATTTACTTTATATTTATTTGTCTTGTTTATAATTTTAACATTTTTTTCTGATTTGTCACCAAAATATCGGATCGAAAAAAAAACATTTTAAACACTTGTATTCCAAAATCAAAAACAGATGATTCGCTAAAATCGGGCATTTACAAATTAACTTGGTACGCATTGTAATTCGATTTATGCAGGCCTGACAATTAGAAATTTTGATATTAGATATAATAAACACGTGCGTTGTTACAAATACAAACACCCATACATAAATCCAATTACGCTAAACACTTACTAGAACAAAATCATTCAATGACATCTAATAACACCTTAAAATGTTTACACTTTTGTGATGATAAACGTAAATTAGATATACTACAAGCTTTTGAAATTCACAAACATTCAAAAACTGTACCGTTAATGAACGAGCAAATTGATCTCCTAAATTCACCTCTATTGGACGTTTTAGAATAAGAAATAAAGTCATTAGGAGATATAGATTACCAAGATCAAGTCACCAAGTTCTATTGTTGTTGTAACAACACTAACTGTTAAAATAAATTATTATTGTTGAAGTAAAAAGTATTTTATTTATACTTAATAAATATAGACTTTAACGAAGTAAAGCTAGAACTTATAAATAAACGTAGAAAAATTACCTCCTATTTCTCAGGTAAATTTATATAATAATGTTATTAGGTTGTATCTTTGCAATTTAAACAATTTTTTACAAACTATATGACAGTTAAGAAACGAAACAATTGTATAATTAAAATTTGAGAGACGAGAAAGTTTCGTCTCTCGAGGGTATCCTCTCGTCTCGTCTCGAATTTTATTTAAGTCGAAAGAAAATCGCTGTTTCGTCTCGATTTCTCAGTAGCAAGTCTGAAAACTATTTATATACATTTTCAATGTTAATTATTATACGCATTTTGTGCAAAATTTACTTTTTATTATTGCAGCTAGCGGTTTTATTAATTTAATAAATCGTTTGGTAAGGACAAAAAAATCCTCAAGTCAGTGCTAGTAGGGTTTACCGTGAATTAAACAATTGTTTCTGTTTTCCGTTCAACTGGTACACTAATCTTAATTCTCTTGTTCGGATTTCAATAATCTCATTTTCAAAATTTTTAAATATAACTAATGGGATTTGTGCGAGGGTCACATTTTATTAATAACTCTTTACTTGTCCTTATCGGAGTGTTGTTTGATAACAAATACGGAATTACAATGAGAATTTATACTTACTTTTTTCACTCTAGAAGATTGATTGGTTTTAAAATGTTAAATTTTAGGGTGTAAATTGAATATGTAATCAAATTCTACACCCAATAGCTAAAGTATTTCATAATTCGGTTAGGATTAAATAAATTAGATTTAATGAACTATGGAACAAAAAAAAGTTGACTTTAAATTTAAAAAAATATTAATTGTACTAACAATATAGTTTTGCTGGATTAGGCAAGTTATAAATTAAAAAAATTAACATCCACTTTATTAAAAAAACTGCTTAATTAATTACATCGCCTTTAAACAAAAAACAGTAAAGTTGAATCATTGATTTTCTTTTAGAATTTTCATTATAATACGATTTTCCTAACAAATAAACATAAGTACCTAATACAATACCAGTAATAAGTATTTCTAAAACCACTAGGCGCCATTTTGTCATTTCGGTTTTGAAAAGAAATCCCCCATTGGTGTTAAATCCTAAAAATTAGCACCGAAGGGGGCTTGGAAGGTTTTATATTTTATAGAGGAGGAGGTGTGGGGATCTTTTGGTCCTACATTTCTATAACAGTAAAAGGGTTAATGCTGAATTAAAAACATTTTTATAGACAGAGAAGCAGATGCGAACAGGGGAATTAAAGAAGTAGTTTCAATGGGGGCAAACATTTTAAAAATTTGCTCATAGAGGGCAATTCAGTTTATAAACTTTATTGTGTGGGAAAGTCTTCAGCCGGATAAACTGTTGTAAATTTGATATTTACATTGTTAAGACCGGTTTGGGTTAAAATCGGACATTTCCAATATGAAAATTGATTCTCACATCTTTTACGTTTCTATTCGCATTTTACAACTGATCTGGTCTATTGTTTAGAGAACTTAAATTACATAATCGCGAAAACGTCAGTTTCCGCTTACAAGAACGCCTTGAAATTGTATCGAACATCCAATTTCCACTGATTATGGTTTCTGGTTTTTACAATGCAAAATGGCTACTTGGTAGCAACAAAAACCGGCCAGAAACAAAAGACATTACTAATAGGCTTTTGTTATTTTTGTTTTTTAAATAAAAAAACACGCCAAAAATTTACAAGTGCAAATGCGCATTGGTTGTGCGCAAATTGTCTCGTTATCATGGAAAATCGGAGTTTTCACAATACTCGTGAACATTTAAAAATGGCACAATTTCGCCCTCTTCTCGCGCCCTGTTGTGAGAAAAAACTTTTTTTAAGTACATCTTATGCGTTCACAACACGCCATTTTGATTTAACACCGATTTACAGCTAATTACTCATCCATCGAGGAATTCATCAAGGACAATGAGGCGCACAAAGGGTTAAATTGTCCAAAAAATTAGAATTGTTAGGAAATAATAATCAAGTTTGCGCCACATTTCTTTTTAATTTCCGTAAAACTGAAAAAATTGAAATGTCTGTTCGTAGTTCTTACCCTGCCCTCGAAAATGGACGTTTTTCATTGGAAACGCAGAAAGGCCCAAAACATCCCCTGCAAACAGGATCCATGCGGGAAAAAAAATCAAAATAGATTCCAGCAGGTTTGGGGATGCACAAAGTAATTGCAACGCACACAAAACAGCCGATTTCACTGGCTGAAAGTCTGAAGGGGTACCGAATTCGACACAAAAGTCACTGTTGAGAGAATACAATTTTTCCGAACAAAGCTAGGGCTATTTTTGGCCGCCGAACGCACGGTGTTACCACGCAGCATTACTTTCAACAGACATTTTGCTTCTTTTTCAATTCCGAACCAATCCCGGACGGACTCGCGTCCAACGGTCGCTTATGCAACTGCATGCTTATGAGGGCAGGGGCGTACGTCTCGTCGTCGCCCAAAGTGCAGCAACCAAGCGGCCCGCATTAACGCGGCAGGCACGCAACTACGATGCACTCTGGATTTTTGGATGCATTAAGCAGCGAATTCTTTGGACAGTTCCGGTTGTTTCCGTTTCGCCCGCATATTTTCGGGGGGAAAATAAAAAGACATAATTAGGATTGTCGCGACCGACGGGCAGCGAAATCGACCGAATCATGAGGATATTGATCTCAGGATGCGCGTTGCACATGCGATTCAACTGTTAACGAATGCAACTGCACTTTCCGTCTCCGTTGCACCCGACAAGAGCGCGACAAAATGACGACGGTTTATTCGACCAGACCGGGCGTCAGTGGCGTTCTCGGCCATTTTTAATGCATGAGACACCCAAACGAGGAAATCGTTGATTTTTTCAAGAGAAAAACGCATTTTCTACATCTTTTAATGACATTACGGCACCTAAGTTTCATAAGAAACCTTAAACATCTTGAACTCTCAACATTTCTGTTTTGAAACAAACGACATTTGTAAAATTGAGTGCAGAAATCTAACGCGAATTAATAAATTTTGCAATCGAGATGACAAACTACAATTCTTTCTCTTATCTAGATTGGAAATTCTAAACTATTTACAAGACTAAGTGAAAAATACGTTTAAATAGGGAAAATGCTGCCTTCTTACTTATGAAACTAATTTAAACGTTGTTTTTTTTTCTGAAACCATTCTAGTACGCTAAAGCTCTTTCGGGCTGCAATATTAAAGAAAGAAACAAGCTATAAATTAAATATGAATGTAGTAAATTGATGATTGCAAAGCAATATACCTTGTTACTCCATTTTTACTCTACATCCTCCATGGAGATAATTCTATATTATCTATATTTTGCAATTTAGAGCCATTTCGCCTCACTCAACTGTTGAAATGCTTTCGAACAGTCTGTATAAGACGAAATAGTTTCCAAGATTTCATTTGATTTTACGTTCTTAATTTTTTAAGTGATTTTTATGCTCATGAAAAATATACATTAGTTAAATAAAATATTATACAGGGCGAGTCAATAGCGCCGCGGTGCTCGATATCTTCGTTACCATTTAAAATATAGAAAATTTTTTCAAATAAATGTTTTAGGGAATTAACAGGACCCCATTTTAAAATTATTTTCAATTATACAGAGGGTTCCATATAACAGTGGCATACTAAACTTGCGTTTTTTTAAATAAAAACACCCTGTATGTTTGCATATTCTTATTCGCCTTCTAATTGCCTTTCTGAATTTGTTTAGTTTTTGGAATTCCGTTCCGGCGTTGCTAAGTTATTCGATATTTTCCAAAAAATTTACACTTGCTGAACTCACTAATAAAATTTTGGGTGATATGTTGGTTTCCATTGTTTTTAAAAGCTTTCTTTCTTTTGGGGTGATAAATCTCGAACCCTAATAACATAAAATCTAGAAATATTTTAAAGTAACACACAAAATGTGTTAAAAGTACCTAACACAAACATTTGTTAAAACTAACACTCAAGTGTGTTAACGGTAACACAGTCTGTGTAAAACTAACACAGTGTTGTACATATTATACTTGACAAATTAGTGTCATAAAGAACACACAAATTTCAGCAATATAACACAGCTAAACTAAATTAACACAAACGTTTGTGTTAACTTTTACACGATTGTGTAAAAGTTAACACAGACATTTTGCTATTGGAACAAGCCAATTTTTTAACAACTAACGCAATACATTGTTTCAGTAACCAACCCAAAAGTTTTTTAACACTGACCGAGGTGTGGATCGGGTAAAACACTTTTGCGTTGCAATTTAACACAATTAAATTGTGTTAACTAAACATTTCGCCGTGTGCGGTCATATACAGGGTAATTCAAGTTCGCCGCGGTGACCGATATCTTCTTTACTATTTAAAATACAGAAAAATGTTTCGAATAAATGTTTTAGTAAATTAACAGAATCCTATTTTAAAAATTATTTTCAATTATACAGGGCGTTCCTTATAACAGTGGCATACTAAACATGAATTTTTTTAAAGAAAAACACCCTGTATGTTTGCATATTCTTATTCGCCTTCTAATTGCCTTTCTGAATTAGTTTTGTTTTTGGAATTCCGTTGCGGCGTTGCTAAGTTATTTGATATTTTCCAAAAATTTGACACTTGCTCACTAATAAATTCTTGGTCGATATGTTTCCATTGTTTTTAAAAGCTTGCTTCCTTTTGGGGGATAAATCTATAAATATGTTAAAGTAACACACAAAATGTGTTAAAAGTAACACAAATATTTGTTAAAACTAACACTCAAGTGTGTTAACGGTAACACAGTCTGTGTAAAACTAACACATGTTACACACACAATTAATTAGGGTGATAAAGAACACACAAATTTCAGCAATATAACACAGCTAAACTAAAATAACACAAACGTTTGTCAACTGTAACACACGATTGTGTAAAAATTAACACAGACATTTTGCTATAGGAACGAGTCAATATTTTAACAACTAATGCAATACATTGTTTCAGTAACCAACCCAAAAGTTTTTTAACACTGACCGAGGTGTAGATCGGATAACACATTTTTCGGTTGCAATTTAACACAATTAAATTGTGTTAACTAAACATTTCGCCGTGTGTGGTCACATACAGGGTAGTTCAACAGCGCCGCGGTGGCCGATATCTTCTTTACTATTTAAAATACAAAAAAATATTTCGAATAAATGTTTTAGGGGACTAAGCGAACCACATTTTAAAATTATTTTCAATTATACAGGGGGTTCCTTATAAGAGTGGCATACCAAACTCACTTTTTTTTAATATAACACCCTGTATATTTTTGCATATTCTTATTCGCCTTCTAATTGCCTTTCTGAATTAGTTTTGTTTTTGGAATTCCGTTGCGGCGTTGCTAAGTTATTTGATATTTTCCAAAAATTTTCACTTGCTCACTAATAAATTCTTGGTCGATATGTTTCCATTGTTTTTAAAAGCTTGCTTCCTTTTGGGGGATAAATCTATAAATATGTTAAAGTAACACACAAAATGTGTTAAAAGTAACACAAATATTTGTTAAAACTAACACTCAAGTGTGTTAACGGTAACACAGTCTGTGTAAAACTAACACATGTTACACACACAATTAATTATACTTGACAAATTAGGGTGATAAAGGACACAAAAATTTCAGCAATATAACAAAGCTAAACTAAAATAACACAAACGTTTGTCAACTGTAACACACGATTGTGTAAAAGTTAACACAGACATTTTGCTATTGGAACGAGTCAATATTTTAACAACTAACGCAATACATTGTTTCAGTAACCAACCCAAAAGTTTTTTAACACTGACCGAGGTGTAGATCGGATAACACATTTTTCGGTTGCAATTTAACACAATTAAATTGTGTTAACTAAACATTTCGCCGTGTGTGGTCACATACAGGGTAGTTCAACAGCGCCGCGGTGGCCGATATCTTCTTTACTATTTAAAATACAAAAAAATATTTCGAATAAATGTTTTAGGGGACTAAGCGAACCACATTTTAAAATTATTTTCAATTATACAGGGGGTTCCTTATAAGAGTGGCATACCAAACTCACTTTTTTTTAATATAACACCCTGTATATTTTTGCATATTCTTATTCGCCTTCTAATTGCCTTTCTGAATTAGTTTTGTTTTTGGAATTCCGTTGCGGCGTTGCTAAGTTATTTGATATTTTCCAAAAATTTTCACTTGCTCACTAATAAATTCTTGGTCGATATGTTTCCATTGTTTTTAAAAGCTTGCTTCCTTTTGGGGGATAAATCTATAAATATGTTAAAGTAACACACAAAATGTGTTAAAAGTAACACAAATATTTGTTAAAACTAACACTCAAGTGTGTTAACGGTAACACAGTCTGTGTAAAACTAACACATGTTACACACACAATTAATTATACTTGACAAATTAGGGTGATAAAGGACACAAAAATTTCAGCAATATAACAAAGCTAAACTAAAATAACACAAACGTTTGTCAACTGTAACACACGATTGTGTAAAAATTAACACAGACATTTTGCTATAGGAACGAGTCAATATTTTAACAACTAACGCAATACATTGTTTCAGTAACCAACCCAAAAGTTTTTTAACACTGACCGAGGTGTAGATCGGATAACACATTATTCGGTTGCAATTTAACACAATTAAATTGTGTTAACTAAACATTTCGCCGTGTGTGGTCACATACAGGGTAGTTCAACAGCGCCGCGGTGGCCGATATCTTCTTTACTATTTAAAATACAAAAAAATGTTTCGAATAAATGTTTTAGGGGACTAAGCGAACCACATTTTAAAATTATTTTCAATTATACAGGGGGTTCCTTATAAGAGTGGCATACCAAACTCACTTGTTTTAAATATAACACCCTGTATATTTTTGCATATTCTTATTCGCTTTTTAATTGCCCTTCTGAATTTGTTTTGTTTTTGAAATCCCGTTGCGGCATTGCCAAATAATTCCAGTTTTTTTGGAAAATTTTGTCATCTGCATGAGCCGCATTTCCCAAGATTAAAAGAACTTTTTCTGTTAAATCTTAGTCAAGACCATGTGCTATCCTCCAGATTTTTTAAAGTTGAATTTGGTTATACAGGGTGTTTTTGCAACAGCGCAAAAATTTCTAAATTTAATGGGTCATAAACTAGTTTTTCTTAAATAGAACACCTTGTATATTTTTAGATAGTTGGATAGAAATCTCTGCGCTCTATAATTTTTTTTAAATAATGGTCATACCTAAATCTAATGGTTTTCGAGAAATAATATTCTAAGCAAAAAACCAGGTTTTTACTAGACATCCAGACATCATATAGAAACCATTGACAACTGTTTGTTTGTTTTGCAAGAAACAACTGCAACCATTGTTTCTATTTTTGTAAAAACTTTGTTTTTTTAGATTTTGAAATGTTGGATTGCCTAATTTCCCATTCCATATTTTAAATTTTGAACTAGGATGTGGTTGGATTAACATTTGTTGAAAAAGTGTTTAATACGTATTGGAAACAAATTTGAAACACTTTAAATAAGTAGTAATTCAAAATTTTTTCTAACCAAAAAACAACTATCAATGGTTGCATTCAGCAGATTCAACTGTTGACTAAGATTCGGCTTAATGCATGTGATACCAAATAATTACTTAACTGTTCCCTGTGATCGCTACCTATTTTTGGGAGCATAAAAAAACTACGCTACTTTGCTACCGATCACTATGATCGCTGTCAAAAATAAAATGCAGAGTTGTCAATAATCAAGGTCAAACATGTGTTTGTGTGCTAATAGCCAACAGTTAACATTAATCTTAATTGATTTATAGAAAGGATAATTGGAAGAATTTTGATGTTGATCTTGACAGGATGCATCCAGCAGGCAAAAAGCGCACACTTGTAGCGGTGATACCGCTACCTGGTATCGCTCACACCTGCTGAATGCTTCCTATACCTATGATACCTGAATTTCTAGAAATTACCTGATCGCATTGATACCTGTTTTTTGCTTAAAAGAACTTATTTTACTTTGAATAGAAACGAATGTCACAATGAAATTTACAAATTAAAAATGTTAAGAATTTGTTTTAAATAATTTTTAAACAAATGTCAAACAAACCATTTCTTGGTTCAAGATTTAATGCATGGAATAAGTAATTAGGCACTCTAATATTTCAAAATATTTTTAAAACAAATTTCTTACATGAACTAATACAATGTTCCCAGTTGTTTCTTGCAAAAACAAAAAACAAACAGATGTCAATGCATTTTAAAATGTCTGAATTTCTTGAAATTACCTGATTTTTTGCTTAATCTCATTTTCTTGAAAACCATTGGATTTAGGTATAACCATTATTTAATAAAAATTTATACAGCGCAGAGATATCTATCCAACTATCTAAAAATGTACAAAGTGTTCTATTTAAAAAATCGAGTTATGACCTATTAAATTTAGAAATGTTTGCACTCCTGCAACAAACACCCTGTATAACGAAACTCAACTTTAAAATATCTGAAAGATAGCACATGGTCTTACCTAAAGTTTAACAAAAAAAGTTTCTTTAATCTTGGGAAATACGGCTCGTGCAGATTTTATTAGTGAGGTCGGCAAATGTCAATTTTTTCGTAAAACGTAGAATAACTTGGCAACGCCGCAACGGAATTGAAAACAGAAAGCAAATTCAGAAAGGCAATTAAAATTCGAATAAGAATATGCGAAAATATGCAGGATGTTCTATTTAAAAAAAACTTAAGTTTGGTATGCCACCCTTATACGAAACCCCCTGTATAATTAAAAATAATTTTAAAATATGACTCTCTTAGTCACCTAAAACATTTTTATGTATTTTAATCAGTAAAGAAGATATCGACCCCCGCAGAGTTGTTGACTCGCCCTGTATAACATTTTATTTCTTATTGTGCGTTAACAAACAATTTTTGTTTCCCAAAATTCCAATTTCCTTCTTTTTCAGTTGCATACTTATAGTCTACGAAGACATTTAAAACGTAAAAGTGTCCTATTGTCATTACTGCATATTAAGAATTCAAAAACGAAAGTCTCGAATAAATCAGGAAAAACTGGAAATTTAATTTTTTATAGCTGTATCTTCTTATATATTAAAAGTTACACTTTACATGCATAAGATCTCTAGCACAATTCAATCGCGCGATCAATAATTATAAATTTTCGTTTATTTCTGAGTCGCGAAATTTTCTCTTCTTATAGGTATAATTTTAACGCCACATTAAGAAAAGTTTTTCCAGAAAATAAATATGAAAACTTTTTAAGTATTAATTATTGTGTACGAAGCTATCAAATATAGTTATATAATAGTTATTTATGTTACCAGTGGGATAAAGGCGTTATTATAACACGAGTTTGAAAGTGGCACAACGAGGTCGTAGACCGAGTCGTGTAATCAAACGAGTGCCATAATAATGCATTATCCCACGTGTGACATACAAAGTTTTATCTATCCACGACTACTCATAATTTGTTAAAACTCGAATTTTTTTGCTTGAAATGATATTTGACATTACACATTGTTTTATTTGCAAATTTCAAGTCACTTTTTAAAATACCTTTGTTTTGAAATCAAGATAGATTCGATTTGTTCAATACTATGGCAACCAGCCAGTTTTCTTATAAGCAAAGCTTCAGTTTTGTTTGTGTAAATAAAATGAGTTAGGTAATGAATCCATTATACCACGAGTGAGATAATGAACTTCATTACCTAACGCAAATAAATGACATAATAAGTCCTCATCCAAAGCAGTCGTAGATAAATTAATTTTATTAATTGGTTTTAAAATAACAAAATAAGTTAATATTTTGACAAAGAAATGAGCAACCATGATTTTTCTCATGTTTCATGACATTAAATACACAATACGTTCTGCAAATATATATTTTAAAATAGCGTAGGTAATACATAAAAATATTTTATATGCTGCAGATGTTTTGGGATCTTTGTACTTATTTTTACCTTCCTTGTTATATCAAGTTTATTCGCTATGTGATTACTCGCCAATGTAAGAGTTATGCTTATGCGTAAAGGAAATGTACATTTAGGGCACGCATTTTCTATCTAAACATTTCGGATAAACATTGGTTGCAAGTAGGGATGTAGGGATTACCCGGTACCCGGCCTACCCGACCAATTTTGGCTGATACCCGGTTTGGCCGGGTAGCGATCTTGTACCCAGCCGGGTACCGGGCACGAAAAAAATTTTATTTCTTATTAAAAATAAACACTTTATTGTCTATTATTTTGGTTTACTGTCAATAGTAATTAATAATTATCATACATAAGCATATACAGGGTGTCCAAGATAAGGAGTGCATGCATGGGGATCTCGTAAACGGTAAGAGATAGAGATTCGGTTAAATGAGAAGAATTGTTCAGCATCTCAAGTACTACTAAAATCCACATTCAATTCCTAGAATTTTTGCTTAATTTTCAGTACAGACTGAAAAAACTAAAATTTTCAGTTTTCGTTTTTTGTGTATAATTTGGTTATTATCAAAGATAGCGTAAAGAGGTTTTGACATTATTGAGACACTTTTTTGTACATAATTCGAATCTCAAATTAAATTTTTAATAGGTCGTTCAATTTTCATATTTTTAGCTTTTTTTCCTAGTTTCTCAGATATAAGGTTTAATGGGTTTATTTTCACAAAAAACGGAGTTATAAGCAAAAACTGTTTTTTTATAGTAAGCTGTGGAAAACTGTTTTCTTGAGTAGGCTGAAAATTAACAAAAATGAAGAAAACAAAAACAAAAGGCTGCATTTGTTTTCATTGAGATTTAATCAGTTTATCTTTCCAAATAATGAAGTTATAAGTTATAAGTGAGAAATTGTTTTCTCATGGTAAACTGTAAAAAAATGAAAAAAAAACACTTGAATGATTAAGGGAGTAAAACTATTAAAAGTGTATGTTTGTATAACTATCAAAAGACGTTTAACTTTTAAATACTCCTGCTAAGTAATAAAACGCGAAAAGGAACATAAATTTAGAATGACAATAAACTCGTGTAAAGATGCAAATATTGCCAAAACAAATTAAATAGTACTCATCTCTGATTATCATACGATCACACATTTTCTGGAACATTCAGGTGTTTTGTTTTTGTTTATTCACAGCCTACTATAAGCAAACAATTTCTCGCTTATAACTTCGATATTTGGGAAGATAAAGTGATCAAAACTCAATGGAAACAAATGCAGCCGTTTGTTTTTTGTTTTCTGGTTTTTTTGTTAATGGTCAGCCTACTCAAGAAAACTATTTTTCGCAGCCTACTATAAAAAACAGTTTTTTGCTTATAACTCCGTTATTTGTGAAAACAAACCCATTAAACCTTATAGCGCTTCTCAGGGGGAGGGGGGGGGGCAAAGCTGTACGGGGGGGGGGGCGTCGAATAAATAAACAAGACAAAATTATGCAGATCAGGTGATAATGCTGTACCTACCACATCGGCAGCGTTGCCAATATTGCCAAATTGATTTAAATAAGTTTTTGCGTATTGGGTTATTCTGATCTATCTTATATTATGCGGGGGGCGCAGAATTATTCAAGGTAAAAAAGGGGGGCGCGAAATACGAAAGTTTGAGAACCGCTGCCTTATATCAGAGAAACTAGGAAAAAAAGCTCTATTCAATGATGACATGGCCGCCTTTGACGCATATTTATAAAAGCAAAGTTAATGTCAATATCTTGAAAATTGAACAAATTATACACAAAAAACGAAAACTGAAAATTTTAGTTTTTTCAGTCTGTACTGAAAAATAAGCAAAAATTCTAGGATTTGAATGTGCGTCGTAGTAGTACTTGAAATGCTGAACAATTCTTCTAATTTAACCGAATCTCTATCTCTTACCGTTTACGAGATCCTTATGCATGCACTCCTTATCTTGGACACCCTGTATGTATAAGTATAGAAACCTTTTTTTTTATTATTTTATTAAAGACTATTTTTAAGCTACTCTACATGGAGTATTAAGTAAATGTGATGACGTTATAGAACTTGGTGACTTGATCTCGGTAATCGTCTGCAGATGACTTGATTTCTCATTCCAAAATATCCAATAGAGGAGAATTTAAGAGATAAATTTGCTGATTCGTTAAAGGTACAGTTTTTAAATGTTTATAAATTTCAAAAGCTTCTACTATATCTAATTTACGTTTATCATCACAAAATATATAAGGTTAAAATAAATAAATATTGTTAAAGTAATTAAGTATTTTATATACAGATAAACATTATTATTTAATAAAACTAATAATTAAAATTTAATAGGGGCAAATTGTGGTGCAAGATTATTAACGATTCTCCATTTTTTTGGAAGTAACGTATTGCTTTTCTGTTTAAAAACATTGCTCGCTTCTCAAAAAAAAGCCTTTCGCTATAGACGCTGCTTGCAGGTGCTGAAAGGTACTTTTTTTTGCTAGACCAGCCAAAATTGGATATTGTCTCATGTTTCGTTGCCACCATCGCTAATAAATAATACTGTTTAAATGTGAAATACCGCAAATTAAATAAACGTTTTGCTTCATAAATACACCTAAGTATATGCTCTACAATATAAAACCGTAGTTATCTGTAAAAGAAGTAAAGTTCATAAATAAAATCGGTACCCGGCGTCTCGACGTGGCCGGGTACCCGGCCTTTTCAAAAAGTGTTCCCCACTGCATTCCTATAATTGCAAGTAGAAAATATCAAATACCATAAAACCAAATAAATCCTTCAAAAAATAGGGGGGTGGGAAGATGTGTTTACTTTAATATAGACGCGCTTGAAAACGAACTTTAGATTCATATTTTAGACATCTCGTATAACCGATCTGCGCAAGCGCAATTTCCCACCATCCCCCAAGTGACCTCACCACCAATTTTTGGATATTTCAAAAATTAATGAATTTCGACTTCAAAATCATGTTAACATATTAAATGACAATAGAAAACACCTCGGGGAGGTTTCCTTTTGGTCGCTTAAAACGTTGCCTTGCAATAATAAATACGGAATGCTCTAAAACGAAGTAACTGCTTCTAAAAATGGTTCTACGTGTATAAAGTAAATTTGCATTAGGGCGGTTTTCCTACCATTCCCCAAT
Organism: Ctenicera cuprea; assembly: GCA_958336395.1. Classification (NCBI taxonomy): domain Eukaryota; kingdom Metazoa; phylum Arthropoda; class Insecta; order Coleoptera; family Elateridae; genus Ctenicera; species Ctenicera cuprea. Next base: position 42,915,076 of record OY284493.1, read on the forward strand.
GCCCTTTTCGGCCCTCTCCAGTTACTTTTTCTCTTTTTCAAAAACGTACGACTTTCCGCTCCAAACTCTGTATGGAGGAATTAAATGACGATAGGAATAACATTTAAGGGACAAAAACCTTATGGCAGCTTTTTTTGGTCGCTTACCGCTGCACAATTGTAGAAAAACCAAATTGGAAAGTCGATTTAAGGTTCGGGAAAATAAAAAAAACATTTTTGAAACTGATAACGTTGAACAGGGAAGAGCCGAATAATCGGCCAAATATTCAGCCATTCTTTGAAGCTTGCCGAGTAATCGGCGAATATGCAGCATTTTGTGTAGGAGAAACATGGACAAACAATTTCTCGCTTATAACGTTATTATTTGGGGAGATAAATTGATCAAATCTCAATGGAAACAAATGCAGCCTATTGTATTTAATTTTCTTGTTTTCTTGTTAATTTCAGGCTACTTAAGAACGCTGTTTTTCAAAGCCTACTACTATAAAAAAGCGTTTCTTGCTTATAACTCCGTTATTTGTGAAAATAAACCCAATTTGAGATTCGAAATCTGTGCAATAAAGTGTTTTAATAATGTTAAAACCGCTTTGCGCTATCTTTGATAATAACCGAATTATACACAAAAAACGAAAACTGAAAATTTTAGTTTTTTCAGTCTGTACTGAAAAGTACGCAAAAGTTGTAGGATTTGGATGTGGATTTTAGTAGTACTTGAGATGCTGAACAATTCTTCTTATTTAACCGAATCTCTATCTTTTACCGTTTACGAGATCCCCATGCATGCACTCCTTATCTTGGACACCCTGTATAGGGCTTACATTTCTTTGCGCAGCAGACCGCTACATTGTTCAATGCAAATAAGCCACTTTGGCGCTGATTATTTATTCTCAACCCGAACAGCATCGAAAACACCGGCACATTCGATACGCAATTATAAAATTGCGCTACAAAATGTCATACAATATAACTGAAAAATGGGACACTCCTTAAGATATATACAGATAAACGCAGCAGTCCATAAATATGCCACGAATTCACACCACACTTCATTGACCCAAATATGGGGAGCTCAAGTTACAATAACGAACGCATTTAGGAATACGATAACAAGAGTTTAATCGCAAATTAATTTATAAAACTAAGTCTTCGATCCTACGCCCGTTGCGCTACATGCTATAAGCTTCAGAATGGTTTTATATCCTATAATTTTGTAACTACAAAAATGACAATAATTACTGAAAAAAAATGTATGTGCTTTTTATAAGACCTATAACTATATTATTTTGTATGCCAATTTGCACATTACAAATATATTTTAAGATTACAAAAAATACTCCAAGGGAAGTCGGGGAAGTCCGAGGGAAGACGGGGTAGTCCAGATGAAGTCCAGGAGAAGTCCGAAAGAAGTAGGGGAAATTCGGAGGAAGTTCTTTACTAAGGGGACGTCGGTGTGCAAACTTTAGCCTGCGGCTAACCCTTCGTACAATTGTTTTATGAAAAGCAAAAAACGGAACCAATTTTTGACAAAAAGTAACAAAAACAAATATAGCAATTTCTTTAGAAAAAGTTACTTTCTGTTGAAAAAGTAACTCATTACGAACTCAGTAATTAGAACACCAATTATATTTTTACACAGTTAAATAGATTTTTTTGCGCTTTGTTTTCGTAAAAATTAGATTCTAAGGAAAAATACACGTAACTTGTAGAAATCCAAACATAATCCAAACATCATATAGGAGGCATTGACACCTGTTTGTTTTCTGTTTTTGCACGAAACAACTACGAACATTCATGGCATACAATAGCCATTGATTTGAAATTCTTTCAATTGTAAGTTGGCTGTGGAAACAATCAAGAAACAAAAGAAAATTATTCAAAACAATCAAACAACGATGAAAACAATAACAAATAACGCACAAACGATGCAATTACAAACATTTTCTTACAGTAAGTGTTCATTCAAATTTGTTTTCCTATTGATTTTTATACCAATGTATACACGATTAAAAGAACATAATGGGGTTGTATTTCCGAGTTCTCGTCTAATATTTCAAGTTATTTTTTAGAATTGGAAGCCTTACCAAGCCTCACTAATAGAGTGACTATATCGAAGCCGCTTGAACTCAGCACATAGATTTCGCTTTATGGAGGTTATTTGAAAACCAAAGTTCATGTTAATGATCCCGCGTCATTAGTTGATTTACAATAAAATATAAGACAAGAAATTAGGCAGAGAACACGCCAGGCGCGGATCCAGATATATTACATGGGGGGGGGGGGCTTAATCAAATTTCTCCATACTGAGGCGTCTAGGAACACTTTACTGAAAATGACTGTCGTGAGAGGGGGGTACTAAAAACTAATGAGCCATCGTCATATCTTTTACTTTTTTTTTATTTTTGCATAGAATATCCCTACTACAAGAACACAAAATGAAGAATCCTTTTACCTGGACTTTTCCTCAACTTTAAAAATTGTCTTATCATATTTCAAAAGCATGTTTCTGATTTTTTGTACAGTTTTGAGCATGCATGGCGACTTGTAACGTCGCACCAGTACTGCCACCATGCCGACTCGGCGAGCGGCGCATACGTTGGCAACATGTTAAGTCGTAACTCGCTCGCATACAACCGATCCGCCAAGCTCTGGTGTGCAAGGCATCATGTAATACAAAAGTCGATATCGATACCGTCGTCAGTTTACCCTCTCGTAACCAGCTCCATGGTAGGCGCCAACGTGTACGTAGCTGTCTATGAGTGCAGGCATGTCTTGGTGTATTTAGAAACCTAAGATTTAAGTTTTTGAAGACACTTTCCTTGAGATTAAAAAAAATCAAAAACGGAATTGGGTGGGGTGCATAAGATTTCGATTTTTAAAAAGTCATAGAAAGCGTCACAGAAAATTACCGGACTACAAGAAAAACCGAATTGTAGCTCATTTATAGCCGTATGAGCATACAAAATTTAAAAATCGTGTTACCCCATTTTAAGCAAATATCCAAAATTTTGAAAATAATTTCCACTACGGATTTTTCTGTTGTACAAAGATTTTTGTACATACTTACATTGTCTTCCCTTAGAGCTACTAAAATACAAATTTGATACTGATTTGTAAACTCATTTCTAAGTAATAAAGCTTTAAAATCATAATATTCAAAAAAAATTATTCCGATAAATTAAGCGGTGAATTTTCCGTATGATCGTCTTTCAGATCCCGATATCTACTGCATTTCTCAGTTTCTGTGAAAAATGTGATTAAAAAAGTGTAACTTCCGCTTCCGGTTTCAAATTTTTTGTAAAAAGTTATTTTTTGGTGTACCATTGCGTTCCAGGGCGCATCAAAATGACCTAAACCATTTGGGAGATAAGAACCGTATGTACTCCACCCATCCACACACAGAAAGACATACTAAAAGTATAAGAAGGTAATAACACACAGCCACACAACACTGTTGAGAAACTGCTAATAAAATTTAGATATACTGTAACACCGACAAATAAAAATTTGCTTTTATATTTGATTTTCCCTAAAAATGTGTACACCTACTCCGAATTTTGCCGGTACTTCAAGGTAATTCGAATACTTCGAAGTTACCTAGCGGTACTTTCAAAGTACTTCGAGGTACTTCGAAGTTACTGCAAGTTACTAGAAAATGTAAAAGAAAATTTAACTAGGTTATTCATAAGCATATGTGATGTTTGTGTTTAGTAATTTCAACACGATGTTTTTGCTTTATACAGGGTGTCCAAGATAAGGAGTGCATCCATGGGGATCTCGTAAACGGTACGAGATAGAGATTTGGTTAAATGAGAAGAATTGTTCAGCATCTCAAGTACTACTAAAATCCACATTCAATTCCTACTATTTTTACTTCATTTTCAGTACAGGCTGAAAAAACTATTTTTCAGTTTTCGTTTTTTGTGTATAATTTAGTTATTATCAAAGATAGAGCGATGAGGTTTTGACATTATTCAGACACTTTTTTACACAGATTTCGAATCTTAAATTAAAATTTTTATAGGTCCTTCACTTTTCAAGATATTGACATTAACTTCGCTTTTTTAAATATGCATCAAAGGCGGCCATGTCGTCATTGAATAGAGCTTTTTTCCCTTTCTTTGATATACGGTTTGATTGATTTATTTTCACAAATAACGGAGTTATAAGCAAAAAATTGTTTTCCATAGTAGGCTGTGAATAACTGTTTTTTTGTAGTAAGCTGAAAATTAACAAAAATAAAGAAAACAAAATACAAACGGCTGCATTTGTTTCCATTGAGGTTTGATCAGTTTATCTTCCCAAATAATAAAGTTATAAGTGAAATTTTGTTTTCACATGGTAAACTGTAAAAAATGAAAAAAAGACACCCGAATGTTTCAGGGTATAAAATTATTAAACATGCATGTTCGTACAACAATCAAAATACTTTTAAATACACCTGCTAAGTAATAAAACACAAAAAGGAAGATAAATTTAGAATGACAGTAAACTCGTGTAAAGATGCAGATATTGCCAAAACAAATTAAATAGTACTCATCTCTGATTATCATACGATCGTACATTTTTAATAGTTTTATTCCCTGAAACATTCAGATGTTTTTCTTTGTTTTTTACAGCCTACTATAAATAAGCAAACAATTTTTCGCTTATAACTTTATTATTTGGGAAGATAAACGGATCAAACCTCAATAGAAACAAATGCAGCCGTTTGTTTTTGTTTTCTTGTTTTTTTTTGTTAATGGTCAGCCTACTTAAGAAAACAGTTTTTCACAGCCTACTATTTAAAAAAAGGTTTTTTGCTTATAACTCCGTTATTTGTAAAAATAAACCCATTAAACTTGATATCAGAGAAATGAGGAAAAGGAGCTTTATTTAATAATGACATGACCGCCTTTGACGATATTTAAAAAAGCGAAGTGAATGTCAATATCTTGAAAATTGAACGACCTATAAAAATTTTAATTTGAGATTCCAATTCTGTGCAAAAATGTGTCTTAATAATGTCAAAACACCGAAAACTGAAAATTTTAGTTTTTTCAGTCTGTACTGAAAATGAAGTAAAAATTGTAGGAATTGAATGTGGATTTTAGTAGTACTTGAGATGCTGAACAATTATTCTCATTTAACCGAATCTCTATCTCTTACCATTTACGAGATTTCCATGCATTCACTCCTTATCTTGGACACCCTGTATAAAAGGGCCTACATCATGTCAATTGTATGGTACCATAGATAATAAAGTCTCTTTGGTCAGTTTGAATATAGACCGCATTGGGCCTAAGCCATACAAAGTAATTTATTTTATTTTATAATCCTAATTTTGACTGCATTTTTGAAAATTCACTAATTTTTTACCAATATACTAAGAACAACATAGTATACATACAGCATAGTAATGTGCTGGTTTTGGTAGAAGCTGTCAAATAACATATGTATATTGAAAAAACTTAGTTGGAAGCTGAAAAATTCAGAGAATATAGGAGGTCCCTTTTAAGTGTCCGGGAGGATTTTCAAAGCAATTCCTAATTTTCATCATTTTTGTTGTTGAGAAAAACTGGATGGGCTGGTTCTGTCTCCTGGCCTTGATTTAATATTTGCCTTTTACGTTTTGATGACGCGCATTAACTATTCACGCATCGGGGATTCGTCGTCAATGACAAGCCTGGTGCTAAAGCGCCGCTTCCGGCCTGCAACCTTTTTGCCGGTATGATGTCATCGTACATCGTGATACTAGTAGGACTCCTTGCAACTTACAACGCTTCTTTGTAGATAATGATGAAGAGAGGGTATGTATTTCCGAAAACCGACACTGGTAAAAAATAGGTGGCGCTGCAAGGGGGAAGCGTAAGTTCATATGAGTGTTCGTTTAAATTGGGACTTTACTATGATTTCTGTTAAGATTTAGGGTTTTTGTGCACATCTATACAGTAATACGTTTATTAAAAAACAATTAAACATCCTGTATATGATTACTATAGCTCTTTGCCTTTCCTGCTGCAAGTAAATTTAGAACACGTTACCAACATGCCACAAAACCAAAAAGAAATTTTCTTTCAGAGTGTGGTTGATATCAAACATTATTTCCTACTATAACACTTTTCTGTGCAGGGTATGGTTGATTTAAATCGCTTAATTTTAATCACTTAATTCAAAACAAATATTAAAAAACAGATTTATTCATACCTTGCTTCGGTGTATTAAATAAAATGTTGTATGCTCCAAATTAATTCCTGCTATGCCAAAAATAAGCAATAAAGCTATCTGACCTTTTAATCCTTTTAATAGTTTCTTTGAAGTTCTTTTTTTCAAAAATTTTCCTATGTTAAGGCTAACAAATAGGAAACGATAGTGTTTAAAATGGGCGAAACGAGTCGCTGGTACTTTCCCATACTTTTTACGTTTTAAGTGTTTGCGCGCCAACAACTGGGTAAATAACACTGTTTTTACAAAAAATAAGAAAAAACAAATAAAAAAATAGTAACGCCCCGGCGGTGATTTGAACTTGCGACAGCCTGTGCAATACGATATTGTGTACCGAATAAAAACTGTGCTATGATAACTTCGGCTAGCCGCATACAATAGGAGCACGGTAACCGATCGCGCCTAACAACTGATTAGATGCGCTTCGGACTTTGGACCAAAAACGCTGTAATAACTTTATTTTAAAAGTTATTAAAAATAAGCGTAGTTAAAATCAAGTAACTGCCGGAAACCACGTGGTTGATATTAAAAAGTATCGCTTGTACTCCTAATTTTTAATATGGTTAAAATTCTTGCTAATCTTAATAAACTAATTCAAATAGGCTGTCAAACTGTTTAAAGTTTATAACAATTCGGATTTAGGTTTTGAATAAATAATTAATGAACTTGAAAATTTTTTAAAATTCCTGGAGGGCAACAGAGTACAATTTGGGAGATTAATAAAAAACAAGCATGAAGTTCATTGCAAGCTCTATCAGCTCAGAAAGTTTTATCAAATTGGTGTTTTTGAGTCATAATTTTTAGAAAACGGCCAAAAAAATCACTTGATACGCTTATTAAAGGCTATCAAATAATATAACAATTTGTATTGATTGGATATTTCCTTTTCGAATAATTGGGCATTAAATTTAAATTTTTCTAAAATTCGTAGAGGCCTTCGTTTTGAAGATACAGGATTTGGGAAAAAAGCATTTGATTTGCCTTTAGATGCACTACAACGCTATGTATTTAAATATCTAAAAGTCTAATTTCCGGTTCCGGTTCCGATTAACGGCCTTTTAAAGAACTACCTGCAACTAAAAAACTTCCACACACCAAATCTTATAAATGGCGGTTCAAGGGGTTTCGAAAATATAGGGAAACGAACGCACCCGCGCACAGATCGACATCTTTTAAAAAACATTTTTTGGGTTCCTTGAACCCCAAAACGCGTAGTTCCGCTAAAATCTGAAAATTTGCATAGAACCATAACTTCCCTTACTTCAGTACAATTATGGGAAAGTATAAAGAATACCAGATCATGTAAAAACTTGTGACATCTCATTTAAAGAAATAACGCACATCGCCACTCCGCTCAGAACAATATTGAACATCCGACAACGCTATTTTCTGTTCTGTTCATTCTCCTAGGAATTCTTTTTCCGACTTGAATATCAAAAATGTTATTACAGAAATATATAGGTATGACGTTGCCTCGCCTTGTACAGTTTACACTATAAAATGAAATTTTCTAAGTAGGACAGGGATGCATTTGTCTATTTGCATGGCTTCCACATCCACATACATTTCCTGAACGACAAATTTGATTAAATTTGACGGATAGTGTCGTACTTAATGTACTTTTAAATTTTAAGATTAGATATACAAAACTGCTTATAGCTAGAATTTTTTAGTATACATCAGAGTGATTTATATTTGTTCAAAGGATTAAAATACCGTTTTATAATAATTATCGAAATCTAAACGTTAGTTGGTTCTATGTACACTGTGTCCATAAAGTAACCCCCCCCCCCCCCCAACTAACTTTTGAACGACTTAATATTTTACCACGAAATTTGGTGTGCTGTAATGGGAAATTAAATACTATTCTTCAGACCATATTAAAATTTTGTATCATCCAAAATGGCGACTGGGCGCCATTTTGAATTTTTTTTTAATAGAAAGGGGGGTCGAGTGACACCTCATTGGAAAGGTCTTTTAATTCTGCGTCTGATCCTAGAGTTTCAAAGAAAAACATTCAGCCATAACAAAATGGCGGATTTTAAACAAATTTACTCACTCACTCAATTCAAAATTGTTTTGATTTTTTTATCCAGGGTCGAGTGACACCTCATTTGAAAGGTCTTTTAGTTGTGCGTTTGATCCTAGACTTTCAAAGAAAAATATTGAACCATAACAAAATGGCGGATTGTAAACCAATGGACTCACCCAGTTCAAAATTGTTTTGATTTTCTTATCCAGTAGGTAGTCCACTTTTTCATTTGCAGGACTAAATTTTCCCAGAAATATCTAAGGTGACTTGAAATAATATTCAAAACGTTATGTTTCAACAAGACGGTGCGCGCGCCGCCTCATTATTATAGGCCTGTTTCTGACTTTCTCAACGGACATTTTCCTGGAAGATGGATTGGTAGGCGGGGGCCTGTAGAATAGCCGGCTTACTCCCCAGATTTAAGTTTCTTATATTTTTTCTATGGGGATATCTGAAATCGAAAGTGTACAGAACCCGTCCAGAAACAATTGAAGAACTGGAGCACCGCATTACAGAAGTTTGCAGAATTATCAATCACTCCAGAAACTTATAAAAATGTAAGGCAGGAATTTCATAACCGACATTTTATGTGCCAAGAAGTGAATAGTAAACATTTAAGCTTTAATTCTTAGTTGTTTTAAATAGACTTCTTTATCTTCAAACATTGTCATTTTGTTATGGCTGAATATTTTTCTTTGAAACTTTAGGATCAGACGCAGAACTAAAAGACCTTTCCAATGAGGTGTCACTCGACCCCCCTTTCTATTTAAAAAAAAATTCAAGATGGCGCCCAGTCGCCATTTTGGATGATACAAAATTTTAATATGGTCTGAAATATTGTATTTAATTTCCCATTACAGCACACTAAATTTTGTAGAAAAATATCAAGTCGTTCAAAAGTTAGTTGGAGGGGGGGGGTTACTTTATGGGCACAGTGTATAACAGCTCGATACAGCTGATTCGATTTTGAAATGTGGCGGTATGTCAAAAATTCATGGAAGTAAAATTTTATCAAACCAAAGTTTTTCAAACGTAAAAAGGGGTTATGGTTACGGATATTAAGACAAATCAACAATAACTTCTCTTTAAACTGATTTGTAGATAGGCAGAAGTTTCTTTTTTTTCCAATGCTGTGATTATTTTGTGGAAGCATTCATAAATTTACTAGAGCAAAACCGACAAACAAAAGAAAGATCAAATATAGATTATTTCATAATTGGCAAAAATATATCGAAAATAATCAAAAATGTAAAGGACAAGAAATATGAAAAGACCATTACCTATTAAAGATGGAAGAAAAAAAATCAATTATACAGGTTGTTTCAAATTGCGTGTTAACTATGGGGATCTCGCTTATTTGAAGAGATATGACGATGGTTAAATTAGAGAAACGTTGTGGAATTTTATGGCCGCTAATAATCTGAAAAGAAATTGGAGCTATCTTACTTAGTTTCTGAATAAACTAAAAAAAACTGAAAGTTTGAATTTTTTATTTTCGGCTATAACTCATTTATCATTTATGCTACAAATTTCTAGTTACCGCATTATTAGGACACTTTTTATGTTGAATCTAAATTTTCGATCAGATTTGGTATAACCGTTACCATTGCTCATTTTCGACTGTCAACTTTTTCTTTCTTATGGTCGGCATTTTAAATTTTTCCATATTTAAATACAGTTTATAATTCCGATTTCAACGATGTGTCGCACTTTGCATTTTGTTTAAGCTTTGAGCATTTTATTACAGAAAATAAAAATTTCATAAGAGTGCCATGGCAAGATCACGTCATTTAATTTATATTGAAAGAATTCTAGTAGGCCATAAACTGATAGAAGTAAAACAAAACACTACTTTTATTTACTTTGACCTTTAGATGCATTAGGTATGCGCAAATTTCGGGAAACTTTGTTTTGAATAGCAATAAATATTGAATAAAGTAATATGAATAGGTATGTAATAAAAAATAAATGATTTTTATAACAACTCTAAACTGTTTTATTTACATTGCTACCGTATTTCGCTTGCCACCGTTTACTAGTGTTTGCTATTGCTACCGTTTGATACGTATTTTTATGTGTAACCGCTTTCTTCCGTATTCTACGTGCTACTATTTCATACCGTTTGCTTTTGTGTATAATTTTACTTTGTTTGGCTTGTAATACCTTGCGCCGTAGTGTAATAGTTATTTTTTAAATAACCTTTGGCTTTTATTAACAATATATTTGGTTTACTGTTAAAGTTGTTTTCGTATTTACATTACTTAAACACAAATAGTTCTGGCAAGTAAAACCAGTTCAACCTCTGGATACTACAGGCACCTTCACTGCAGTTACTCAGGTCATCAACTAGGTACGAGGGAACCGTACGGACAGACTAAGGAAGAGCTTCCTTAAAAAGTGAAGTCATACTGAAAAAGAGCTCCACCAAAAGGAGAAGTCGGACTGGGAAAAAGCCTCCACCAAAAGGGGAAGTGATACTGGAGAAAATCCTCCCTCACCCAGTGAAGTTCGATTGGAGCGAGGTTGTACGCATAAGCCGACGTACAATCCCACTCGCAATAAAAACTACGTACTCAAAGAGCGTCACATAAGCTACGGTCGGACCAAGACGTTAATCCCAATAATTGCAGCATTATAAGTTCTTAAAGAATGGGGTTGTTTACTACTTCTTAAGTATACAAAAAAAAGCATCTATTTCACAAATATATTGTATATTCATTATACTAATCACTTTACTAAACGCAGTTTGTTAATTAATTAATTAGAAAATATGATTCAGTTTATTATACTAGTTTGAAAGCGGATTTTTGGAGGGAATATGACAGCATCAAGTGACTGCGCTTATATACAGACTGTTTCAAATTCGAGCCCCACCATGGGGATCTCGCTTATTTGAAGAGATAGAGAGTTGGTTAAATTGAGGCAAAGTTGCCAACTTTTATGCCTAACAATAATCTGTAAAGAAATTTAAAGTAGCCACTCTGGTTTTTCAGATATCTGAAATAAACTGAAATTTTGGATTTTCTATTTTTGACTATAACGCATTTATCATTTATGCTACATATTTCTAGTTAAGGCATTATTAGGACACTTTTTTATGCTGAATCTAAATTTGTTGTAACTGCTACTATTGCTCATTTTTGACTGTCAACTTTTTTTTTCTTATGGTCGGCATTTAAAATTTTTTCATATTTGGATAGAGCTTTTAATTCTGATTTCAACGATGTGTCACACTTTGCATTTTGTTTAAGTTTTGAGCATTTTATTACAGAAAATAGAAATTTCATGAGTGCCATGGAAAGACCACGTCATTTAATTTATTTTGTAATAATTCTAGTAGGCCATGAACTGATGGAAATAAAACAAAACACTTCTCTTATTTACTTTTACTTTTAGATACATTAAATATGCGAAAATTTCAGGAAACTTTGTTTTGAGCATGTGCAGCAGGTTATGTTATTTTTTACAAAAACAAATGAATGACAAAGTTTCTAACATACAGAATTTACTGAAAATTCCACTGGTTTGCAACTGACAACAAATTTGAATAACAGGTTAAATAAATACAACAGATAACACTCGAACTGCACTAATTCAAACAATTATTAAATAAATGTTCAAAACATTTTGACACCTTTGTAAAAATGCTCAGAAGCTCGTCTAAAATGAACTCTCTAATATGCGTGTGTCATTCATTTGGTTTTGGTAAAAATAACTTAACTTGCTGCACATGCTCAAAACAAAGTTTCCTGAAAATTTCGCATACTTAATGTATCTAAAAGTAAAAGTAAATAAGAGAAGTGTTTTGTTTTACTTCCATCAGTTCATGGCCTACTAGAATTTTTTCAAAATAAATTAAATGACGTGGTCTTTCCATGCCATACACTTATGAAATTTTTATTTTCTATAATAAAATGCTCAAAACTTAAACAAAATGCAAAATGTGACACATCGTTGAAATCAGAATTAAAAACTCTATCCAAATATGAAAAAATTTAAAATGCCGAACATAAAAAAACAAGTTGACAGTCGAAAATGAGCAATGGTAACAGTTACACCAAATCTAAGAAAAAATTTAAATTCAGCATAAAAAAGTGTTCAATAATGCGTTAACTAGAAATATGTAGCATAAATGATAAATGCGTTATAGCCGACAATAAAAAAATCCAAAATTTCAGTTTTTTTCAGATATCTGAAAAACCAGAGTGGCTACTTTAAATTTCTTTAGAAATTATTGTTAGGCATAAAAGTTGGCAACTTTGCCTCAATTTAACCAACTCTCTATCTCTTCAAATAAGCGAGATCCCCATGGTGGGGCTCGAATTTGAAACAGCCTGTATATTAAAACATAACCTATTACAATATAATCCAAAAAGGTAATTAATTTTTTATACGTTTTTGCAAGTGAAAATATGTAAATAAAAGAAAAATAACGTTATTACAATATAACGATAAACTATACGTCGTCTGCCTAAAACGTTGACCACAATCACGTGGCAGATCACGTGTTATCAGCAGCAGCCAAAAAACTAAGAAATAAGTAGTACTTACAACGCATGCGCCCATATAGTCCGATGACGTCACATTTTGTCGTATTTTCTAAACGCCTTCTAAAATTGAAATTTCAATAATTAATTTTGCGGTTAATAAAACGCATATTAAAAAATTAAGAAGTACAAGGGTAAAGAATAAATTAGAATAAAAAAAAGTAGTAAGCGACCTCATCAGAAAATGGGACTCTACTATAAATTATTTGAAATTCTTCTAAAGCTGTAGCGTTTATATTATTGAACCTTCTTGATTTACAATTCATTTATCGTATCTATGCATAAGCCTAGTTTTATCCATTGCAATTATTTTCCGAGCACATTCCTGCCCGTTGATCCCCTGCAACATCGTTTTTCAGGTGTCTTCGGGTTCTGTTTAAATATTATTCCATTAAATAATGGTTGCCCAGCATGGATACCTATTGTTCACATGCCGTAGGTGTTTTGCTTACCAACAAAAATACACCTTAAGAGTTTTTTTCCGTGATTACCCACTTGTTGCGGTGCGATTTACCAAGTATTGTCGAAAATTTGTACACCTCCCCCCCCGCTTTGAACCAGCACTAATAGTAATTAACTAGTCACCAAATCCCCTTTCTTATGGCATAATTGGTACGTTGCATGGTGAGGTCACACCATTTTGTTTGATAAGTGAAATTTATTCAAATATGCGTTTGTTAAACGGCGAAACATTCGTGGTTTAAATTTTTTATACAATGTTACGTTTTACCAAGAGTTTTAAAAAATACAAAGGCAGTAAGGCAAGAACAATTTACATAAATACCATCATAAGTTTGATTTAAAAAAAATACCAACAAAAAATTATTTACTGCTTTTGCTCCAACGTGTATATTCCAATTAAATTGAACCTCTAATTCTTGCATTGCCAGAAGCTAAAAAAATTAACGTATCGTATCAAATTTCCCAGACAGTACATAAATGACCATTTATAATCCAATTGTTCCTTTGTTAAAGTCAACAAAAAAAAACATAAATAATTATCGCGCGTTCTGCACATTGTGTGCTGAACTTTTAACATTTAATTGGTATTAACCGTCGTCAGCAAAATTTTTCATATGCTTGAAAGGCGAATTCCTACAATCTAGCATTAAGGGGCCGACCATCAATGGGAGGATGAACTGCTCCAGTCTCGGGGTGCTTGCAAGCACAGGGGGTCATGATATAAAAATATCACCCATTTCTACAATACTGTGATGATATAAAAGAAACAAACGGCGTACAAGGCACTGCGGGCAACTGGTCAGGCCAGTAACGGATTTCTTTGGGGCTCACTTGGCCATCAGGTTCTGAAGCGGATATATCAACTGTCACCGCGACAGTTTTACATAAACTTTAATTTTTATTGCCATTATTATTGCACTTACAGCTGGCATACATACATCTTTTTGACCCTTTGAGATCGCTTTACGAAAAAAATGTAAAAATAGTGCGAGACGGTTTAAACAGCGGCAGGCACATTCTTGATCTTCGCTGAGAAAAATCTATAGTGGATTTTTTATTGTTATTATATTTAGACGGACGCTGAGGGGAATATATTCAAAAATATTAACATGAGTTTCTCATACAATGTATTAAAACTAAAATAAAAAATTCCAATTTCTTACTTGTAGGAATATTCGTAAAATTTACATGAAAAATCTTTTACACTAAACATAGAGCAAGTAGATACAACCTACATACCGCGGATGCACAATAAGTTGCCTACCGTTTAACATTAGTGTTTATCTTAAGAAGAAATCCTAAAATTTTACTTTCCTATTGCTGTGTTTCAGTATCGACTAATTATCAATATCACAAAAATTTTTAAATTACTGTTTTTGACGGAAACACATGTTTTTGGACCTGTAGGATGGCAGGACCTCAAAACAGTAGATTTAAAATAATGTATGCTGCGAGTGGGGTGGGTGGGTGGGTGTGTGCCTGAGGGTTAGGAGTCCTAACCCTCAGGCCAGGTCAGGTCATAAGTCATAATTCTCGAAAAGATGGTCCGATTTTAATAGGATTCGGAATGTGGGTGTACATAAAAAATTCACCTAGAAAATAGGCTAAGGTAAAAATCCAAAACCTAAAGCGGAAGTTAAGATATGTTTTTTGGTAGCAATTATAAAGGAAAAGAATTTTGTTAAACCTGAAAATGGAATCTGTTGGAAGACTTTAAGGGCAAGGAAATATTTTTTATTTTTCCGTTACGCTCCATATCTCCGGAATGGCTGGACCGATTTTGATGTGCCTTGGAATGAGGGGGTATATCAAAAATTCACCGACAAAATAAGCTTTAAAAAAACCGAAACCGGAAGCGGAAGTTAGACATGTTTTTTTGGTAGCATTTTTTCAGGAACTGAATTTTGGAAATTTTAATAGTGGAGATTAAAGAAGGCCTTAGGACAAATCAAACGATTTTTTACCGAACTCTCTAGCTTTAAAATGGCGGCCGCTACGAATTTTTGAACATGTCGCCTTTAACGCCCATATAGTAAACCAGTTGTTTGATTGGAATCAACTACATCTTGTTTGGTAGCCCTTCAAGGGTACTATACCATGAAATATAATTAATTTTGAAAATATAAAAACGATCGCAATGAAATCACTCCAAAATTTTGGAATTTTTCAAAAAAATATTTCTCAAAAACTGCCCACACGTTTTTGTTTAAACTTTTTAAGCTGGTAGAGCTGGGAATCTTCTACAATTTGTTTTTTTTTCGCATTGCTATAATTTCACTGTGACCCTCTGTGAATTTTTAAAATTGAAAATTGGTACCCTTTTATTTATTTAACGGGGGGCAATAAAATATTTCTGTTAATGTGAAATAGCTCACCATTGATAGCAAAATCCGAATATCATAATATTTTTTTGATACTTTAATATTTAGGGGGGCTACTGTTCCCCCTGCCCCCCCAAATTTTCGCTACAAAATTAAAAAATTGATTTCTTCTTTTGTTTGCTCTAGGAGAATCTTTTTACAAAAAATCAAAAAATCGAATTTTTTGCCCCTTTTATCATTTTGTCGTTAGAAGAATTTCACATACTTTCTACAGCAGTTGTATTCTTGTACTAGTCGTTTAATGTTCAGTGTGGACTAACTTTTTTATTTTAATAGATAGACTCGCAAAGCCAAGAGCAAAGTTGTAGGGCAAATTCTTCTCGATTCTATTTAATAAAAACATTTGAGTTTCCAATTTTAATATGGCGGCCACGGTAAAAAATAACTTTTTTTTAATTGAAACGTGGCATTTTGGCTTTAAAATCAGAAAGGTTTTGAAATTCTAAATACAAATTAATAAGAGTAATTTCTTGCTAAAAATAATACTTCTCGAGTTATTAATATATTTTCAAATATCAATTTCCGCGCTTCCGTTGATTCAGTCCGAATATTTTACCCAACCTTATGCTTGCAGCGCAGCGGTCGGTCTTTCTTCAACCGCTTCAAGATGTTACAACTTATAAGAACTATTTACTTTAACTAGTCGTGTCTAGACAGGTGTATATCGAAAGTGTTGGAAAATATAAAACAATGTTATTTTATAAGTATAGGAAAGTCCAGGCGAAGTGTTTCGCTCATTTTTCTTCTTTTAAATGCTGACATATACTGTTGATGTTGGGAATCGATAGCCTTTCTTGCTCCTTTTCAATCATACAAAACTTTAATGTAGTTACATTGGAAAAACTACGAGAAAAGCGCAGTTTTCTTGGGGAAAGAAGAACATAACATTCATCAAAGCAATCTAGATTTTCTTAAACGTATATCGAAAACACTGTTTTTATACAAAAAAAAAACCTTAGTTTAATTAGTTATAAACATAACTACAGCCTGCCGAGTTTTCCAATAAAAGCCGCGTGCTGCAGAGGCGATGAAACCAGTGCATCAAAAATGTCACATCGTCAGTGGCGGATTTCATATCTTATTTTTATGTGTTTATGTTTTTGTTGATTCCAAAAATAAAAAACGGTATGATTTTCTGCATTGTTGTGAACCATCCCATTCTTAGTAGGGTCAATAGGGGGCCTCCAGATTAGGTTGCGCCAGGGGCCCCACAAAATCAAGATCCGCCACTGCACATCGTA
Source organism: Ctenicera cuprea (assembly GCA_958336395.1). Lineage (NCBI taxonomy): Eukaryota > Metazoa > Arthropoda > Insecta > Coleoptera > Elateridae > Ctenicera > Ctenicera cuprea. Next base: position 42,931,939 of record OY284493.1, read on the forward strand.
AATGCGAGAAAAACAAACAAACAAAAATATGACTTCCAACGTGAACTGAGAAGTACAACTACCTACACCTAGTTTAAATTATTAAACTTTTGATGTATTGCTTTCACCGCAAACTGCTAGATGGCGCATTTTTGCGGAATTAAAACATTTCGTGACGAGACAAGCCGGATACAGACCTGTCGATATTAATACAGGTAGCCGCAACTATGACAAACTAAATTTATTTTCACAAATCTACTATTTATTGCACTTTAATAAATTGTAAAAATTATAATAAAAAAAATCTGTCGGGCAACCGTCACGGGGTCCTCCTCGCATTTATTAAAACTATTGAAAAGTTTTAAAATTTTTAGAAATATTTCGATTTTTGACCAATTATTTAAAAATTAAAATTTTTTTAACAGTTAGCAATTTTTAATATTCAAAAATTCAAATTTTGAAAATCTTTACATATTCCAAAACTTTTCAAAACTTTCAAAAATAAAATATTTTCAAGTTTTAAAATTGCCAAATTTTTGAAAATCTTTTGAAAGTTGTAAATTTTTTGATTTTTAGCATTTTAATAATTCGTTAAGATCTACAATCGATTTCATAATTTGGCGAGTCATTTTTCGGCGATTATCTAATTACACTGTTGAGGTAAACGACCAAAATGAAACCTCCCAGAGATGCTTTCGCAATGGAGGATTGTTTCTTGTGCCATTTAACATGTTCGTACCGATTTTAAAGCAGAAATTAGTACATTTTTGAAATATCGAAGCATCGTGAGGGGGGGGATTAGAAGATCGAGCTTAATAACATCTAGGCTTCCGGGTTGGAGCCGCGTCATCGGTGCATGAACTGCCGACGTTTCGTCCTCGGTTGCACGGGACATCTTCAGAGCTGTGGTCGCTTTGGGATCTGGAACACAACTGGCGAGACCGGTGCAGGCATCGGGTTTTAAAAAAAATTTTTATAGACCCCGTTTAGTAAACTAAAAAGGTACGCATTTTCCATTTTCACAAATTCATAGAATAGGTACGTACGCCGCAGTAAAATTATAGCTTGCGGCAGATCAGACAACTGCTTTTTGAGTAAATGGGCGTTAAAGAGATTTTCTAAAAATTGTAGCGACCGCCATTTTGAAGTTAGAGGGTTTGGTAAAAAGTTTTCGATTTGCCTTACGTTCTTCTGTCATAGGAGCAAATGGTAAACACCTGCGCTGCCACCTGCTAATATGATTCGTTTGTAAAAAACGCTAGGAATTACACAGTTCCAAACTGAAAACTCCTCGGAAAACTCTAATAGTAATTTCAATATGTTTTTTACAGTGAATTTACATTTCTTTTTTTTTTGCGGGCAACTGTTCGGTTTCTAGCAATGGAAGTTAATATCGTTACGGCAACATTTACAATGTGATGAAAAGATACCACATTCACTAAAATAATTACATTTTCTTAATTTAGTAAATTAAATTAATCGAAAATTAAATCGAAAAATTTAGGGGGAGTGTCATCAAGAAAACTAGAAAAAATATCTCTGTCCGATTGCAATATTTTCTTGAAGAGAAAGTAAAAATATTATCTTATTTAAAAATTGCAGTTTGCTTTATCTTAAAGACAAAGACAGAATATCTCTTTTGAATCATAAGTACAGACTGCTCAATATTTCATAACCAAAAATGGCTACCGTTCTCAGTGATAAGAAAAAGAAAATGATTTTGTGAAAAAAAGGAAATTGCCCCAGTTAATTTTGAAATGTTTTAAATATTAATTACAACAATGACTAAAGAAATAAATGGTTCAATAGAACAAAAAACGTATGCAAACCTCTAAGCAGGCTGCTTTGCCCATTATTGTTTTTAAACTTATTACCACAGATAAGGTTAACACTACAGATATACGGTAAATATGTGAGCTATCGGCAGCTTGTTTTATATGATTAATAATCTGCAAAAAGATGGGGCTACAATGACAATTTATAATTAAGTCACAGATGACTGTAATTGAGCAGATTACTTAGCACATATTCAAACCAAAAGTTAGACAGCCATCTGCCATGTTTAATTCTAATTGTCAAATCGCAATTTTTCGTAAATAATTAATATTGAAGCCAATGCTACTTAAATTATATTCATGATGTGACAGATGCACTCAAATCCCCGATAAAACAGTTTCCAACACATTTCAACAGCAATAAACAAATAGCGATAGCAGCGCCCTAAAATTGGTCCGGCGCGTTGTAGCCAAACTAACGCTAATTTCATCTCCAAATATGGGCGGACATTTTGTATAAAGGGTTGTATATCTGTAGTGTTAACTTTATCTGTGTTATTACCTACACAGATTTTTATTGACTGTATATTTCTTGACGATAATTTTTATAAAAATGGCATGCACATTTTTTACATTTTACAAAACTTTGATTGCCAAATCACTGGATGAACTTTTTCCAAAACTTTTAATTACCATCGTTAAAAACTAAAATAAATAAAAAACCACAAAAAAAAACATTATCGAACAACAGTATAAATTTGGAGTGGCGGTAGCTCAGAGGATGGGCGCTCAGTCCCTAACGCTAAAGCTCTGGGGTTCCATTCCTCGCCGAAGCCATCCAGCAATAAACATCTACGCCGCAAACCGCCACTCATATTCTCCAATCCGGTGTAGGCAGCCGTGAGGTCTTAATGCCTGAAACCTTCTCTGGAATTTAGTCGTTCGGATTCGACGTTAAACTGTAGGTCCCCCGTACTCCACCTTAGCGCTAAGGAGAGTACGTGACAGAGAAGAGTACCGGTGCCCAGCAGTGGGACGTAAAGGCTGGTTACGAAGTATAAATTTAGGACTTTTAGGATTTCAAAACAAATTTAAGCACAATTCACATTTTTCCCTAAATTTTTGAATTTGTAGGATAAGTGGTATTCTTCGTCTGAGATTATTCTGTATCAATTATCAAACCGAAAGATAACAGCCAACGGGTACGCAATTAACCAACAAAATAATAACTGTGGCTGTATGCACAACACCATTTTAAAACTTTCTTCTTGGTCAACAACGAACGAGGGATGTTATAATACGAGGATCGTTCGAAATGTACGTGGCCTAACAAAGAAAACGCAAGTTTTTTCGGCAAAAAATCATTTTATTTTTCAATATAATCTCCTGCTCGCTCAACGCACTTGTTTCAACGATGCTCCAACGCAGCAATGTCGTCTTTGTAGTTCGATGAACCCAAGTCCTCAAAGTAGCTATTTACAGCAGCGATTACCTCGGAATTGGATGAAAATCTTTTACCGCCGAGCCAATTATTCAAATTTGGAAATAGATGAAAATCGCTGGGAGCCAAATCTGGCGAATAGGGCAGTAATTCGAATACCAATTCATGAATTTTGGCCATGGCGATTGCAGACGTCTGTACAGGTGCGTTATCTTGATGGAAAAGCACTTTCTCTTTCGCCAAATGAGGCCGTTTCTCTTTGATTTTGTCGCTCAATTGCTGCAACAAATTGGCATAATACTCGCCATTTATTGTTTTTCCCTTTTCCAAGTAGTCGACGAAGATAATTCCATGAGAATCCCAAAATACAGTTGCCGTAACCTTTCCTGCTGACAAAACCGTTTTTGCCTTCTTCGGTGGCGGAGAACCTTTGTGTGTCCATTGTTTGGACTGTTCCTCGGGAGTGTAATGATGAACCCAGGTTTGATCGACAGTTATGAAACGGCGCAAAAAAAATTTTCGAATTGCGGCGAAAACGTGCCAAAAGGTCGCGGGAAACAATCAAACGATCCAGTTTTTACTCCGGTGTAAGCAAACGCGGCACCCAACGCGCGGACAGTTTTTTCATTTCCAATTCTTCAGTTAACATTTTGTGCACACTGTCATTTTGAGATGCCCACTATGTCTGCTATCTCGCGCACTTTTACTCGACATTCATCCAATACGATACGAAGGACTTTTTCAATCATATCTGGGGTAGTAGCCGTTTTTGGGCGGAATCACTCGAGACGGTCGCTTTGGCGCACTGTCAAACACAAACTAATTGACAGATCGCTCTATACTGTCATATTTAACCTAAGAAAGGATGGTTCTGAAAAATGGTAATGCAAATTCAGCCGAATTAGCGCCATCTCTGTGTTAGGCCACGTACATTTCGAACGATCCTCGTAGTTTGCATCATTTTTCTTCAATACAGAAGGTTTTTTATAGTCGATGCATTTTTGAAGCTTCTTTAACAAGACTATTTACATGAAACGCTCGACACATAACAATGTTGGAGAGGCGAGTAGACCGACTTAATATCTAGTGACTCAATTATTTGCTTCCTAACCCTTCCGGTTAACTATTTATTATCACAGGTGAATTGATCTACTGCAGTAGGCGTATAATCTGCCTTTGTATTTTCATCGTTGGTATCAACTTGGATATAAATATATGCATATCTACAGTATATTTACTATCGATAAACGTAGAACCTTTGTCGTCTGGTCCATATCAGCAGGAGAAATAAGTGGGCCAAGCGTCTGGATTGTATCTTTTCATATACGAAAACTCCGATAAATAATTTTCAACAATGGTTATTTATTCTCATGAGTCATGAGTAACTAAGTATTTTTTTATCTTGAAATTAAAAGACAGTACTTAGGGAATTTAATGGATTTCTAATACATGTAAGGAATTCCGTCGTCTACACCAAGTTATTGGGTATACTTCGATGCATTTTATTATTTCAAGCTAAAGTGCGAAACTCGAAACCCGGAATTTACGCAGTGACAGTGAATTTAGTGATTCATGCTATTATTATTTATGCACACTTACACAACTTAGGCTTCTCTAAACAGGAAACAATATACGGAGTGTTATTGAAATACGTGCAGATATTTCAACCTCTACAATATTTAGAACTTACCAAACTGAACCACCTTTCTATTTATCATTTTTTCAAAATCGCATAATTGTTTTAGCATTCGTCCCCCCTTGAATTTGACGAGTCGTTCAGTAATGTAGACTAAGTGAAATGTAGGAAGCCAGAAATAGATTATGCAAACACTGTATAGTATTTTATCGTGTACGAAGGTTTACTTACGATTATCAGTTTTTTAATTGATATGATGAAAAAAAACTTAGTCTTACAGAGATCCCAGCTGGTTATTTCATATATATTTGTAGGATTTTAGGACATAATTTTACTCGATTTAAAGACAATTTTAGTACATTATTTACAATTATATTTTTATTTACTCGACATCAACAAACTTATTATCGGATAACGATACTCAAACCTTTATTTAAAAAAAAAGTATTGCGATACCGATACTCGATACTTAAAAAAATATCGGGATACTTATTTTTTGAAGCGGAGACAAGCGTAACTACAATTATTAAAATAATAATTAAGTGGAACTGTGGTTTTATTACCTTTGAGTCTATAATAGTCAACACAACATAAAAGATGCTTATTTTAGAAACTTTAATGTATCAAAATTTTTCGTTAGCTCTCGTCAAGCACAAAATAAAAATTAAAAAGTGGTTCATTAGGGGTTTCTCCAAATATTTGCACTCCTATACCTATCCAACTGTTTCTAAGAACTGTAATCAATTAATCAGTTTGCTTTTCTAGAAGTGAGAGAGGACTTTCTCATACTAAAATTTATCGTATTTGCAAAAGTGTATATTTTATAATTATAACCTTCCATTCCATCCATACAAATTTATAGAAAGCGCCACAGTAAAATTAAAGCTTGCAAAAAAAACAAATTGTAGCCGATACTAGATACTAATATACTTGCTGTTGCCGTATTTGCAAAAGTATAACTTTTAATAATTATAACGTTGTACAGTTCAGCGAGTATTAGATTTCTAAGAATTCTAAGAAAACTAGCAGCAGGAATTTGAATTTGCGATAGCCTGTTAAATTGGCTTCCGTACCGCAACTCTACCCATAAAAGCAGCGACTACCTGCTCCACCAAAGCAAGGGAAGCGCCCGCCGACGCGCCTATCGGCGGATTACAAATTCCGCTTCGGATGTTGGACAAAAATGGCTATAATAGCTTTATTTGGGAAATTATCAAAAATATGCAAAAAATGAAAAATATATTTTTTAACTTTAAAATCTGTAGCGGCCGCCATTTTGAAGCTAGAGAGTTCGGTAAAAAAGTTTTCGATTTGCATTAAGTTCTTCTCTCGAATTCCGTGCTCAAATTTTCGAAATTTTGTTCTGGAAAAAAACGCTACAAAAAACATGTTTCACTTCCGTTCCCGGTTGTGGATTTTTTTTGAAAAACTTTACTAGAACTACAATTTTCGATATACCTCTTGATTTAAAATGTCATCAAAATCGGTCTTGTCCTTTCGCCTGTAGAGGGGTCACCCACACTCTCACACATAGACAGACATTTTTTTTAAACCATTTTTTTGGGTTCCTTGAGCCCCAAAACGTGTATTTCCGTTAAAATTTAGATTTTCAAAATTTTTATGAAACCAATACTTCCCTATAACGAAGGTATAGAAAAGTAAAACGTAAAAAGATTTTGCGATATTCGATAATTAAAAAACTACCGCGATAACAATAGTCGATAATTTTTTTTAGAAATGTATCGCGATACCGATACTCCAAAAGTATCGCCATACTTTTACCGTGATGCTTCCGACCACTGTCTAAAATGATGACAAAATTCAATAATTTAGAACCACAGTGCACAACCTGGGAATCCTTAGAATATCTAAAGAAGTGGAAGAGGGCACCAAGAAAATTAGTAAAAATCTGTCCGATTGCAATACTTTCTTGATAAGCAAGTAAAAGTACAGGAATCTCAACACAAAATACCAGTATTTTAATTAGGATTTTATGACACAAAATATATTTAATATATATTTCCTTTTATTTGACAATTTGAATTTTCTAATCGCATAACATAAGAAAATTATTGACATAAATATTAAAATATATACGTAATATGCATATTATATTGCTTAGATTGTGGATATACAAAAACAAGCAACTTGCCTACTTCCGCCATTATCAATTTTAAATTTTGTTTTTAGTGCCTGCAGAACCTTTTATAAACATTGTTAACATCTGCCAGAACCCAATTGAAACTCCTCCTTCCACACTTTCTTGTATTGCATTTTCCCTGGCATCGCACTAGGCAGTTTAGGCTACGTTAGAATGTACATTTGCATTTTTTCACATTAAGTTAAAGGTTTGCTGTGTCTACCCGACCGGTACCGGCTGCCACTTTCCTGACCGGTACCAGCAGCCACTGGCCCGACCGGTACTTTGTTGTGATTGCGTCATCATACTCCGTATTTTAGCATTTTGTCTTCACAAGCCTGACGGCGCAGGTGTAACAGTAGCTTGCACAGGTTTTGGTATCTACTTTGCCGCTGGTTCGAATCTCCATCCCGGCAACATTTAATTATTTTGTACATAGTGGCCTGCTACTGTTTATCCCCCTCTGGAATGTTTTTAGCGATAGGTGTAGCGCCGTCAGCCATTGCAAGTGTAGACGGTCTAAGTAGAGCGTTTCCAACACAAGACCACCGGTCGGCTGAGTGCCCACCGGACGGGGATTTGAACCAGCGACAAAGTAGTTACTAAAACGCGGTGCAAGCGCCACCAGGCTTTTAAAGACAAAAACACGGAATGAGATGACGGAATCGCAACAAAGTACCGGTCGGGCCAGTAGCAGCCGGTACCGGTCGGAACAGTGGCGGCCGGTGCCGGTCGGGTACGCACAGCATGTGAATTATACCGGCACAACCATTTCACAAAAAAAAACAACAAAATAAGTTATTTACTATCCAATAATATTTGAATATTTTTATAAGTCTAATCAGTCTTCTCTGTTATACATTCAGCATTTTTTTCAGTGAAAAAAAATGTAAGACAAAACACGGATTATATTACTATTTACGACCGTGTAGCCATTTTATGACTTTTTATGTCAACTTAACCCATTTTATGACTTTTTAGAATTTTATGTCTGTTGAGAATCCCTGAAAGTATTATCTTAGTTAAAAAATTGCAGTTTGTTTTATCGTAAAGACGACAATAGAACATTTCTTTTGGATCATAGGTACAGACTGGACTGCTCAAGATTTCATCTACAAAAAAATGGCTAGTAATTCTTGGTTACCATGCCAACATATTCGAAAATTTTTATTAAAATTACTCTATGCACAGATTTCTAAACAGGTTTACTAGATACAGGAGTGCTATGCACACAATGAAGTCAGATGCCATTTTATAGGAGGTCAAAGTCAGTTTTGTGACATTTTACAGATTCAAACACTGTTTTGCATTTCAACGTTAATATAAGTCGATATAAGTAATTAACATTAAGTTTTTAGCTGTAAACCCTAATCTTATAGGCATGCTGCAAGCGTGTTGTGCGGTAGGGTTTAAAATGACCGACAAACAAGAATATTTGCAGTTTTTTTTAATTTTTAAGAAGTGTTTGTGTTACCTTGTTAACACATAACTCTCCTGTCAAACGAAAAACTCTTAAATAAATAGATAAAAGCTGTAAACAGAGAAGGCTTTGAACGTACAAAATATATGGTTATTTGCAGAAATCTTTTTACACCCAACAATTATTTACAACAACCTGGAAACAGTTATTCTACGTCTTAGAAATCAAGCAGTTCCATGTGTACATTCATATGCTTAGCAAGAACTGTACAGATTGCAGGACATTACCAGTAGAACTTCTAGAACTTATAAACCTAGTTTACCGGCTACTTAAATTTTGCCGGCAGATGGCGTGTTGTACGTGTTCCATATTTTAACGTCTGCTATCAACAGACGCCGTGGTACAGTGCTAGAATGCGTGTACAGCGCTGTGAAGCAAAGGCTGGCCAAGAGCTCAAATCCCGTGCGGGCAACTTAAAAAAAAACTATTTCCCTATTTTTCGGAAATGTGGTACTTAGGTTGTCATTATTGTTTGTTGTTGTGTAAATTATGACACGCTACTGTTTATGTTCCCTAAAATCTTAAGCGACAGTGGCAGCTCCGCAAGCGCAGCAGCGTGCACACTGTCGGCTCACTGACTGCCAGTAGCACAAAAATTAAGTACTTGGGAATAAAAAAGAAAAATGTATCCTGCTGGTAAAGTATTCATATCATGGTATACGATGACGTCATACAGGCAAAAACTTTGCATTCGCTCGTTTGGGAAATAATAACTCTAATCACTGTTTTGGCTATAACCCGAAGGGTCAACCAAAAGGACTGAACATGCGGAATGCGAAGATTAAATAGTAAATACGAATGTCGGTCGGTTTTCGGTTACGGTTAAAGACATTTTTAATCTCGATATTCGTTTCAGTTACAGTTCGTAAAATTTTGCGGGGTTTTCCGGTTTTCGTTTCGGTTACGGTGCACGTCCTGCTGTAGTGCCTGCACCAGTTGTACATGATACGGTGCAAACTCTGTTGGTTTAAAGTAAAAGTAAAGCTAAAATGTAAATGCTAATACTACTCCAATGAAAAATGCAAGTCTTCGAACACTAACAGTGGGATCCGCTTCTACCGATTCTAAAATTTCCACTTTGGCATTCAAAATTCGGCCTTCCTCGGTGTTGCACTTGGGGTTTAAAAGAACCATCATAACGCAAATTTTGAACCGCATTTGTAGAGGTTCTCGTATTAGGTATTCGGAGATTAGGAAAACCTTCCCTAGCTAGCACTGGCAGCACTTTCGCCCACTTCACCATAAATAAAGACAATATCCGTTAATTTATTATTGACAAAATTGCCATTTTATTACTAAGTAACGAATTTATTGCAAACGATCAAACATGTCCGGTCGTCAGATCAAACTAATTTACCACTAAGCTACCTCAAGTGTCAAGTCGCAGTATTAATTACATAACCATTTATTAGTATGTAACTACTTTTTGCTCGTTTTAATCCGAACTTTTTATTGTGCTGCGTTAAATTAAAATACAAACCATAGGCGGGTTCCCAAATTTTTAATAAAACTACTACAAAAATATGCAATTTCAAAAAAATAATAAATAGAAAAGTGGTTGAGCTTGGCGAGTTCTATTACAGAATAAAATATCTGCGCGTATTTCAATAACACCTTGTATACCCGTTCTCGTGGCACTTATTATTCAACATGGTCGACGTAAATGTCAACTGTCACAGCACAGCTGCGTATTATACTTCAATTTCATGTTATGATTTTTCATTCGTGAAGGTGTTAAATTGGTAGAAATTTTACGCAAACTCAGCTCAGTTTTAAAAAGTACACCCAAGAAAGTCGATAGTATTTGAATGGGCTAATTGTATGTGACAATCCACGAAGAGGAGGTTCAACAAGAGTTCAACTGCAACAAGAGTTATTCTTGATTGCATTAAACGTGTTGTTAGTTTTCTCCACCATTTCAGAGATTCGATAACATTCATTGATTAAAGCTTCAACACGTTTAATGTCAGCAGGAATTGTTTTTGATACAGTGGAACCCCCTCTCTCTAGATTGTCACGAACAATCTCACGGCCATTTAAAAAAACATTACATACATTAAGAAAATTCAGTTAACAATATTTGTTTGTGTAATTGCTACATAATCTGCTGCTAGCTGTCAATATACCACCAAGCAGCACTACACCGCGCCGGCGCCCAATGCAGTGTAATAAAGAGTTTTGGATAGTTTCATATACTGAGTACTAATTAACTCCTAACATTAAATCCGGAAATATGTACAAGTAAAAGCTGAAATTGGACAAATAGATATTGAACAATTACATTGCAAAGCGATCTTTGCTCATAAATTTGTAAACAACAAATACGACCAACTCAAGTCTATTTACGAAACGAAATGAACCGGTTTGATTTTTGTTTTTCGTGTGCGGACTATGTAACGATTATGTTTAAAAATAAAGAGTCTACAAATTAAATAAACAGAAACGAAACTTGACCCAGATAATGAAAACAAAAGTTACAAAAACAAACGCGCTAGAAACAAACTACTACGTTTACACCAACAGCTCACATTTAGGATAAACTAACCGTACCCGTGAACTATGCCCTACGTTTTAGTTGGTGAGTCTTATACAATTCCAGCTACAACCGCATTCCCCTCAAGTTGTGACCCGGATTTACTAGATACAATTACAGCAATCGCTGTATAGTTCATAAAACTGACTCTTTGATCCACGGTCCGCTACACTGCCTACTTCATTAGCTATATATTGTTTTAAAAAAACAAAAAAAGCGTGAGGCATAGCATACGGGTTCTGCTATCTATATATTAAATCCAGATACCTTTCACCTGTCTCAATTTTAAGTGGTGAGAGGCTCCCGTTACTAGAGCTTCATCTCTCTGCGTCCATTATATGTATAAGAAACATATTCCGCTGTACAGTGGACCGCTACAATGTTCAATGCAGATAAGCAAAACTTGATTTTGAAATATATCCTTTCTTTGTATTATTGAAACATAACTGGCATTCCCACAGCAGACTCCGCGTGGAGCACACTTGATGTCGGGGTTACGGATCCCTTCCATCCGGCTCAATTGTTATTCACGGAGGAATCCGTCACAGATCAGTACCGAAATGACTCTTCGGAGAGATGTAGGTCAAACTATGTAAACTAAATAATCATATTTAACTCAAATAAGGTGTACTTACAAATTGCATTGAAGCTGGGGTAACAAGAGGGGAGATATTTGGAAACCTTATTTTATTACCTACGATAATTTGATCAAACTCGGGTATTGGATTTAACATTTACAGTTAAAAAAAGTTTGAAAATATACAATAGTGCGGGACTGATTTGGTAAACGTCTTACATCTCGACACAGATTATTTATTATTTTTTTAAAAGAAGTTTCCAAAACAACGCGTGCGTCGTAGACCACGGGTTCTGCTAGTTTTCTTTAAAAGTTCTACGTGGTCATGGTAATACGTATTAGCTTTTGAATTTGAAATAATACCTACATAAGCTGCTGTCAAAGAAGATTCTGTTTCGACTTATTTTCTAGTCGGACTACTTATTCCTGCACGATGCCCGTGGCCCCTACAGAAATAATTGAAGATATACGAGCAAAATTAATTACATATTTCTACCTACTCTTATGTTATTCGTCTTTTAGGGGACAGTCTTATTTCCATGGTGAAACCAACTGCGTAAAAACAAGACAAATTTTTGTAGGGATTCTTTTTTGAAACAAGTTTAGTTCCTGATGCGAGTAGGTAGCGAAAACGAAAACAATCAATAATAATTTATGAAATAAAAATGCCTCTTTTAGCTACTGTACGAATTGTAGTACAAATGCGGTGCAACTGTGACAAAAATTCAGGATAATTTTTGTAAAAATTGTTTGTCACTTTCTAGCAATTAAAACGGGTATGGGCAGAAATAAGTAGTTTGACATGTGTCCAAAAAAAGGGGCCATGTCGGCTGCCGTTAAATATTGTTGCGGATGGGCATGTCAGAGCGCATATGATACACACAGGGGTCAGGGACGTCGTTACAGGGTTGTTGGGTAAGCCCGAACATCCCCATTTGTAATTTGCCCCTTTCCCCGAAGTTTCTTTAAAAACACACAGAACAATATATAATTGTTGATGAAATATATGTATCTAGCCCAGTGCGCCTGCCTTAGTTTTCCTATGCTAACAACGTCGACGCCGCTGGCAGGTTTGACAGTTGAGTTGGTTGAGTTGTCAAATTTATTGATCCGTGTTTTTTTTGTTTTTACTTTCCTATACTTTCAGTATAGGGAAGTATTGATTTCATGAACATTTTCGAAATCGAGATTTTGACGGAAATACACGTTTTGGGGCTCCAGGAACCCAAAACAAAAGTTGTTTTTAAAGAATGTTTGTCTGTGGGTGGGTAGATGTATAGGTCCCGTGTGTGCGCTCCATAACTCCCAAACAGATGATCTGATTTCAATGAACTTAAAAAAATCCGAAACAGGAAGCGAATGTTAACCTGTTTTTTGGTATCATTTCAATGAATTTTATAAATCTTAATAACCAATCTGATACCAATCACAGTAGGACAAATTAAACGCCTTTTTTCGGACTTTCTAGCTTCAAAATGGCGGCCGCTACAATATTTTAAAAAATTTCTACTTTAACGCCCTATTACTCTAAAACGAGTTGACAGATCGGCATCAAATTTGGTGGTGTAATTGCTCTATGGAAACAAAATGTTACTTCAAACAAGAACTTTAGAAGGACGAAAACTGTAAAGTAAAATTTATTTCTCAATTTAGGAAAATTTCTTGACATTTTCCAATATCATATAGCTAGTTGGCGTCTCAGGCCGCTTATTTTTGGTAACGCTTTCTATGCATTTTTCAGTTTATGCCCCTTTATTTAGAAAACAGGAAACGATAAAAAAATTCCATTTAAGCTAAACTGCTTATGAGTGGTAGTACAATAAGATTTCCACCTCAATTTTTAGGTACAAGAAAAATTTCAAAAATTAATCCCCCCCCCCCTCCCAACTCGAATTTTGGCGGAGAAATTTGTCCTTCTGTTTTTAGTTTTCTTTAATCCCAAAGGGTCTTTTTTCGTAAAATCAAACATTAGATTTCTTTCTCAGAAAAAAATGTTCAATTTCTAATAAAATAAGACATGCCCATAGGCAGCTCTTGTTAACCGAGCGGTTTACTTTAAGTCATGCGAAAACCGAACGAACGACATTACACTGAAGCAGAAGCCGCGCCGTCGTGATTATCAGTGAGGTGGTGGTTATGACTTAGCTCGTTGTGATTCACGCTTTTTCGTTGCAAAACCGGTATCTTACTGTATTTGCCCTTTGCGGGGTAATATCAAAGTGGGTTTGTTTTTTACCTCGTGGGGCAACAACGTTGTGCGTAAATACTTTTGAACATAGATAAAGTAAAAGGTTTTTCAAGTGTAGGATAGTCCAGGGAAACTAATATGGGAGCATTTTTACAATTTACTTGCACTACAATTGCTGCAAAATGGTGTACACATTGGTGTAGAAGAAATTTCTGAATTCGATTTTTCGCAACAGACAAAAGATGGACGAAGTTTGGACATATTCCGTACATGAGTGCCCGATAGAATGCAGAGGCAAATTTCCAGAACTTGATGATGACTGCAAACAATTTCAACACACTCTTCATTTGTGTGTTATACTTTATCGCGAGACAGGAAGCATCAGTAAAATATAGGGCAACGGTCGACCACTAATACTTAGAAAAAAAATCATTGTGTTCTGCTAGAGAAGTTATGGAAAATGATCCCACAACATGTATTATCGCAACAACTGGAGCTTTCTGTGGGAACAAGTCACACATATAAAGAAAGATCTGCGCTTATTTCCATATCGACTGATAGTGGTTCATGAATTGAAACCAGTTGACCCACCTCACAGAGTATTTTTGCGAATAGTTTTTTAAAAACATTAAAAATGATGATGATGATGAAGGCCTGGTTTTGTAGCTGGGGCTATGTCAACTCGCAAAATATGAGAACTTAGAATGCTGAAAATCGTCATCAGTTTGTTAAGACATACGCTTTTTCACAATTAAAGGTTGCGGTTTGGGTAGCTTAGTGGAAGGAGATTATCGAACCTGGTTTCTTTGAAGGTAATAAAGCATTCTATAAAAACTTCTAGGAGAGGAAATTTTACAACAATTTTTGGAAGAACTGCGCAATGATGAACTACAGCAGGGTTATTTGCAGCAAGTCGCAGCAACACTTCACTGTACACAGGAAACGTTGACCATGCTTTGTCAATTATTTGATAATTAAATAAATAGGGCTCAATACTACGATCAGGTGGATTGCAACGTGTTGTGATTTCACCCTACGAGACTTCTTTTTGTTGTTGTTAAATACTGTATATTTACCACACCAGTTAATAATTTACTTTAAATTAAGCAGCGGATAACAAACTATAAGGAAATAACAACGCTCAACATATTCTAGAAAATTTTGTTAATGGTATTAAACTGGGAATAATAAGATGTTTCGAAGAAGACGGCGGACATTTTCAACATCTCATGTATTGAAATGTTTTTGTAAGTAAATAACGGTTTATAGTGAGGTTACGAAACATAAAGTGTATGGAAAAAGTTCAGACATACCTTAACGTACACAAAATTTAACCCCATTTTTAAAACTTGTTAGTATTATACACGAGTTTCCTCAATATTAATCACGAACGCATAATAATACTTATCTAGTTTTTACGCACAAATATTCCTACAATATTAATCGCCTAGAGATTTCCATCGCCATGTATAGTAAACGCAATATTACAGAATATTCCACTCATATTGTAACAGCCAATGGCAGCCGTTTATTTTCAGGCGCTTACCAGTCGCACCCTGACTAGCAGCGATAATACTTTTTTTAAGAAGCTCCGATGTTATCGCTGTTAGCAATCAAATCAATATTTTTTTTATTTTTGCCTTTAATATTTAAATATTGCGATTGTACGTCAGTAAATAACAGATAATTATACCAACTGAATATTTTAATATTTAATTCGTGAAATATTCTACAAAATACCACTCGCGAATTAAAAATTTTCTATAATTCTACCTTTCATTGGCCAACTCAATTGTGTTAATACCTAGCAACAAAACAAGTTCGTTGTCAATGAAACGACAGAATTTTTAATTCACTTGTGGTGTTGCTGCTGATAACTCTGACATGCATCAACATTGGACCATCTATTTAGGATATCAGCTGTCATTAAAAAACAGACCCAACATTGCAATACGCATTATCAAGAGCCATAAACGAAATGACCGCCCAGACTACCACTCAGCTACCTTGTCTCCAAATAATCACTTCAGAATCAATTAGAGACCTTCGTGTTATACCCATGCCACACGCTAACCCTGTTTCAGTCAACCTGGACATCAATGCCCGATTATGTAGTTAATCTAATATGCACTGTGAACTGTCAATACCAACCGCGGTCGTTAAGTAACCTGAAATTGGACATTTAACAATATACAGCGACACATTTGTTGAAAAGTAGCATTATCATTGGGGCATATTGTTATAAACAGACCCAATCGTTTTCCTGTGTGTTCCTCAGTGACTTCACTTCCACACTAGACAACCTGAGCGCAGACCGGAATTGATTTTTATTAAAAGCTATACTTTAATCTTTCAACAGGTTAAATTATAACACACGTTTAAAACATGGATGTCTCATCATTTACCAAACGATAAAATAGTAGTGATGGTATATTTCGAATGAAAATAATTGAACCATTCGATTATTGAAATATTTCGAGATATCTCGAGAGGTTCCAAAAATTCATTCGAATAATTGCACAATTTTAAAATTTCGGTTTTGCCCTTTCGGAAGCGGGCGTTGAAGCGATACCCCGTACCGTAGCCAACTGCAAAGGCCATATGCAAACACATGATACGATGGCACCACGAGTCGTGGTATGATGCGAATACACTAATGGAGACAGAATTTCCGGAATGTGATTGAATTCGCCTCCGTGGAGTATTTCGCTGCGCAAGCACGTGATAAGAATGTTTTGACTTGAACATTCGGATATTAATGATATTAGGAATAGCAAACCGCACTGTTTTTTTTTCTTGAAGTTATTTTAGCCAGGGTCGTACTTGATAAAGTATAAATAATAAAAAATATGAGAATATGAAAGAATTTATTGATATTTAGAACAATACTGTATTACTGTTGATAAAAACAAGTGGCACACTTCGCAGAAAAAATAAAAATCGTTTGTTTATATAATAATTAACAATCGGATATTGGTTTTGTCTGTGGTCTCAGTTAATAAAATAACTGATTTATAAAACAGAAAAATGTATCTACGTTCACGGATATAAAAATATTACTCACAAAACAGGCCAGAAAATAATAAAAATACTATACATACGCTGTTTTGCCGAGTGGCCCTAGGAAAGACGGTGAGAACGAGAATTTCTTTATAGAAGCATTCGAGAAGCAAGCGGGAGGGGGGAGTTACTACTTTTACTGCATAGAAACATCCGAATGATTTTATTCGAACGAATCCGCGAGTTGCGTGGCTCACAGCTCTTTAATAGCTTACTCGCTACCTACTCACGTTGAAGCGTTAGATATTGCGCCGCGGACTTCCGATCAAAAAACGTTATAAATAGTTTATTTGAAGAGTTATCAAAAATATGCAAAAAATATAAAATATTGTTTTTATTCGAGCTAATTAACACCAGGGTTTGCGTTTTTAAGTAAATCAATAATCATTTTTAAATTTGTCAAAAATTACTGGAGAGCGCAGTGTAAAATTTGGAAGATTAGTAAAAGATAAATTTGTGGTTTATTGCAAGCTCCGCCGGCTCAACGTTTTTTTATCAAATGGTGCAGGCAGTTTTTTTAAGATTAATTTCTTGAAAATTTCACAAATGTTGAAAAGCTACCATTTTTACAATTTTTATCTTTCCAAAAATATGTTTGCATCACATTATTATAATTATTAAGCGCATTCAAAAAACAAAGGATTTAATTTGCCTTTGAATGTACTACCAACCTATGTTATCAAAATTTAAAAAAAGTTTTTACACTAAAATTTGTTCCAAAAAAATATGTCAAATCTCCGTTTCCGTTCGGTTAAAAACCTTAGAAAGAACTACCTACGAGCTAAAAAACCTTCATATACCAAATTTGATAAAAATCGGCCAAGGGTTTCGGAAATATAAGAAAACGATGATTTCTGTGTTTTGTACTTCGTTTACGGAATTAAAAATTTGATTAAATTACTTGAAAAAGCGCGATTTAAATCACTAAAGCAAGTGATTTAAATCAAACATACCCAAATACAAACTATTCTCATTTCTCCGGTATTAAAAATACTAATCTTAGAAATACCAGAAATTAGAATAAATTTTATTCTAAAATAATCCTTAAAATTTATTAATTAAAAGATTTAAATCTTATACGATACAATAAAATTAACTTTATTTGTAAAAAAATGCTTTTCTATTTAAAAACATTAGATTTTTGTACATCCTGTTGTTTATGCAATAAAATTGCACATTATGTAACTACCAAAACGTGAATTTTTTTCGCAAAATGTATGTAAAAGCGGTTAATAGTACATTCTTCAACGAGCGTAGAATGATGGCTATTATTCACGTGGATGAAGTTTCCGACACGAGCAAGCGCAGCGAGCGAGTGTTGGAATCATCTAAGTGAATAATAGCCATTCTACGCAAGTAGAAGACTATACTTTCTCTACGACTACAAGAAATTATATACCTAAATCATAGTTTTTAACACAAATCTTTAATTGCTTTTTGACTTTTCTGGCAGTAAATTCATTGTGGATGCTTGTGCAATTTCACGAATTTCGGGAGACGTACATGTTAGATTATTATCACTATCACTACTAACGTCCATTGTAAATATTATATTAATAAAAATTATGCGAGACAACAGCAATAAATAATTGGTGTGTTTGACGTTATAAATAATTGGTGTATTTGACGTTTCAAATGGCGACTTATTAGCAGGTTGCTAAGATACGCTCGGTTTTTTATTTTCAAAGCAATATTAGCGTGAATTCTTAAAAATCAAAGGATGTGATTGGCTAATCTAGAGTGATTTCTTTGTAAGAAATCACGGTGTGAAGAATTTGTGCTATTATTCAATTTAATATGCAACAAGAATGAGCGTATTATTTAATAGTCGTAGAGAAAACAATTTATCTTCATAGTTTCCCTGGAGAAGAGCTGTAAAAGTAGATCTTAATAGGATACATAAGTGCGATAATTAAAAGTTTTGGTCAACTCTTGCCATGAAAAACCAAAGTAGTATCTTAGTTTAGTTCAAAAACCTAAAACTAATTAGTTTGTCATTTTGACAACTATAATTTATAGTATAAGGTAAGACATGCAATTAAAGAGCATTTTAATGATCGCCGTTGTATTATACCTATTAAATAAAGCAAAACAGATCGGCACCGTTCACACTCATCGATACCAACAGTGACGTCTTGTTTTTCCGTAAAACGCTTACAGTCCGTATAGACGCATCTTTCACTTTGATTACGGCACTAATCTGTGCTTACGATTTAACTATGACTGAGTAGTAATAATTTAAATTTCACATTTTTTTGAAAAAACTTCTTAATAGTTTTAAAGTGTTTGACACCAGTGGCGGTCGGTCCTATTGGGCAGGATAGGCAGTGCCCACCCGTAATTTTTCGAGTAAAAAATCAAATTCTAAATTGCAATAAAAAGTTTTTATTTTACTTTTTAACACCACCGCGTAATATTAAAAATTAAACGCCAAACGAAAAGTGGGAGTAAATGTATTAACCAGCATGTAATCAAATTTCACTTACAGTTAAAGCAACAATAGCAGAATAGTTCTAAAACAAAGCGACCGCAAATAAACAAACAAGCCTTTACGCGAGGCCCAGCTTATCAAGCCGAATTATTGCAGGTTAGACACAATCAGTCAGTCTATTATTCTTAATACGTTTGCATGTACATTTAGAAAATTATACAATGATCAGATGGCAAAGATAGTAGGATTACTAGCGTCGTTCAGCGACATTCACGTCCAGCGTGAAGCTATTGAGTGATTATTTATTTCATATGTAGTTTGCAAATTTGCAGCAAATATGGAAAATCTCGTTGACCAGCTTTTAAAAGAAAAATTTCATGGTTACTTTTACGAAAAACAAATGAAAATTAAAAAACATGGGCGATGTACTCCTAAATTACTAGGGCTCTTACAGACAGACGGTATGCAGAAATCTAGATCGTTTAATACCAAATGGTATTAAAGAACGGACTGGCTGACTGCTAGCAACATTAAAAATAAATTATTTTGCTGAAATTGCTTACTATTTTCATCTACATCTAAGACTTTAAAAGTATGGTCTGAAACAGCATACTCTGATTTAAAAAATCCTTCAGCTGCAATTAAAAGACATGCGTCGACCAAAGAAAATTTATCTGCAACTGTTAGATTAAAATTATTTGGCAAATCACGCATTTACTTGGCTTTGGACGAAGCTTTACGTTATCAATTAAAGTGCATAATGACAAAGTGAAATTTAATAGGGATTTAATGCGTAGATTAATTCATTTAACAAATGGTCTTGGTAAATTGAAGTTGGCGTAATTTTTTTACTTTTTAACGGAACGCCACTGTTTGACACATGACTTAGTGAATTCTAATAGATAATAATCTATGGACCAATGAAAATGCTTTATTTTGAGGTATTTACCAAATGCTTCATGTCGTAGCATGTACTACGTTGGTGTAAGTTGTGGCCATTTGAAATTTTAATGGTTAAACAAATAATGAAAGTTGTTCAAAACAACAGGGTCCAAGAAAATGTTAAAAAAACAATAACTAATAATTATTTGTCAACAGTCTACATTTGTAATCAAGCTCAATCGATAGGTTATACCAAAAAACCCTGCGTAACATAACCTCAACAAATTTCAACTTTTATTTTTAAATTGACATACGATGATAGAGAATGTAAAATGTTTTCGTAATGATAGTATTAATTTTAAATTTCAGTTTGGCTGATCGACGGAAAGTCAGTTAAATTGAAGGTTATGTGACAACCAAAGTCGTTGCTGTAAACTGTGCGGATTTTGTAGAAAAGGGACGTATAGCACCGTATACTTATTGCACCAAAGTGGAACTTGAGAGGGTTTGTTATCCTGCTTATATGAATGCTGATTCGTGCGTTAGTGCAATGTATTTTTTATGCATGTATTTTTACAAATTCCTACGGGAACTATATCTCAACTAATTTTAACTTAGGATTTTAAATTTACGTATGATGATGGTAACGACCCAAGTCGTTGCTGTAAATTGTACAAAATAAACCCTTAAATATGCCGTTAATTTTAAAATTTCGGTTTTGTCCGTTTCGAAAGCGGGCGTTGAAGCGATACCCCGTACCGTAGCCAACTGCAAGGGCTATATGCAAACACATGATACGATGGCACCACCAGTCGTGGTATTATAATGCGAATACACTATGCGATTGCATTCGCTTCCGTGGCGTATTTCTATATCTCCACTAATTTTAACTTTGGTTTTAAAATTTACATATGATGATAGAAAATGTAAAATGTATTTGTAAGGAACGTTTTACTGTAGTTAGTATTAATTTTTATTAATTTCAGTTTTGCGGATCGACAGAAAGTCAATAAACGTAAGGTTATGTAACGACCCAAGTCGTTGCTGTAAATTGTACAAAATGAACCCTTAAATATGCCGTTAATTGTACAATTTTAAAATTTCGGTTTTGTCCGTTTCGGAAGCGGGAGTTGAAGCGATACCCCGTACCGTAGCCAACTGCAAAGGCCATATGCAAACACATGATACGATGGCACCACCAGTCGTGGTATTATGATGCGAATACACTATGCGATTGCATTCGCTTCCGTGGCGTATTTCTATATCTCCACTAATTTTAACTTCGGTTTTTAAATTTACATATGATGATAGAAAATGTAAAATG
The DNA here is from genome assembly GCA_958336395.1 of Ctenicera cuprea. Lineage (NCBI taxonomy): Eukaryota > Metazoa > Arthropoda > Insecta > Coleoptera > Elateridae > Ctenicera > Ctenicera cuprea. The sequence goes on from OY284493.1 coordinate 42,953,385, forward strand.
TATTTGTAAGGAACGTTTTACTGTAGTTAGTATTAATTTTTATTAATTTCAGTTTTGCGGATCGACAGAAAGCCAATAAACGTAAGGTTATGTAACGACCGAAGTCGTTGCTGTAAATTGTACAAAATAAAGCCTTAAATATGCCGTTATAAGCTAATAGAGCTAAGGATGAGCTGTAATTTAGTTCGTGTCCCACTCCGCAAATTTTTCTGTGACGCCTTCTATGAATTTTTGAAAATCTAAAATTCATGCACCGTCGTTTGATAAATGAGAGTTGATAAAAATATGTGTTTGCGCTAAATTGCTCATGAGTGATTGTAGAATAAGAGTCACAACTGAATTTTTAGGTGCTTCAACATTTAAAGGAATTAATTCTCTTTTTTTTTGTTTGTTTATTGTAAACCGTAATAATGGCAGAAGTTATTAAATTGGTCCCATTCAAGGCACGGCAAAAGCCGCGAGTACAGCTAGTTTTAAATAGTACGCAAATAAAGTGAGAATGTCGGTAGTTTTATCAGTCATTACAAAATATGTAGGCTTAATATATTCACCTTTCAGTGCAAACTTATGTTAGCGTAGAAGAATGTAGGCAAACAAAACGAATAATGTAATAAAACTTTCATCGTGTGTATTCCAATGGTGTACCAAAAGACGCAAAAAAAATAGCTACCTCGAAACTTCCATTTGTTTTGTTATAAACAAAACAAATAAACACAAAATAACTAAAAACAACAAGAAACATTTTAAACACTTTGTTTAATGCTAAAGAATTTACAAATTAAATTGCTCGCACGGTAATTCGATTTATACAGGGTGTGGCAGCCCGCTGTAATTGGTCGATTGCAGGTTAAGTATTAGAGATAGAAGAAACTTTCTTAGATAAGAGTTGTTTGGGGTCCTGCGTACTATCAGATAAAAATATTTTCTATTATACAGGGTGTTCCATATCAGAGTGGGATAGCAAACTTATATTTTTTTAAATTGAACTACCTGTATATTTTTGCAAATTATTGATCGCCTTTTAATTTGATTTCCGACTGTTTTTTGGTTTTTAAATTCGGTTGCGGTGTTGCCAAGTTATTCAACTGTTTTCTGTAAATTTGACATTTGCACGCCTTACTAGTAAAATCTGCACAAGCCGTATTTTTACAGATTAAACAATTTTTTTCTGAGAAATATTACTTAAGACTATGTGCTATTTTTTAAATATTTTAAAGTTGAATTTGGTTATACAGGATGTTTGTTGCCGCGGTCCAAAGTTTTCTAACTTTAATGTGTCATAACTTGATTTTTTCAAATAAAACCTCCAAATTTTTATTCAATTTTTGAATTCTACTGTAAATTTCCCATAAAACGTTCACATTCCCTATACCTATCTTTACTAGTTTTCCTTGTTTTTTCGATTTTAATATTATTTAGACAATCTATTCAAGTTTACCGCGCAGTATTACTTTAAAACAAATGAAAAGTGATTTCAGAAAGAAGATTTTAATTTTATTTAAACAATTACATTACATTACATGTGCGGATGTTTATACTTGTAACAACGTACGTGTTTCTTGTACCTAATATCAAAATTTCTAATTGATTTTCCTATATAAACCGAATTACATCGAGCAAATTAATTTGTAGATGCCTGATTTTAGTAAATTATCTGTTTTTACTTTAGCGTGAATCAAACTGTTTAAAATATTTTTTGTGGTTAAAAAGTTATTTTACATTTATTAGTTTTATTTATAATTTTGGCATTTTTTTTTGATTTTTTGCCAAAATATGTAATTACGCCTATTTCATTTTATCTGATTAAGCAGTCGGATACATTTTCTGAATAGTTAATTTATAATTTTTCTCTTTAATTATTGTATCAATAAGTTGTAGAGTATTATAACCATGATTTTATGCAATTTGTTTAATAATCGAAATTTCTCTATTATAACTAATTTTACCTAAAGGAACCGTTAAAGCCCTATGTATCATGGACCTGTATGCTGCTAATTTATGTGTTTTATGATGATGAGAATCGTGTGGTATTTTAATGTCTGTTTGTGTAGGTTTTCTATAAAACTGATTCAATTATTTGAATTATTTGCATTAATCAAAATTATTTAACTTTTAATAATAATATAAAATTTATTTCCAAAAAGATAGTTTACCAATGGGAAGTCCAATTTCACCTCTTTTAGCTAATATATTTATGGAAAATGTAGATCAAATATTTGAATTCAACCATTCTGAGAAAGTTATATTTTGGTTTCGTTATGTTGATGACATTTTAGCATGTTTTGATAGTTCATACATTTACACTAGAAACTGAACAAAATACGTCTATTAACTTTTTAGATTTAAACAAAAATTAATTCAACTAATAAATTTGAGTACTCAGTTTATAGAAAACTTACACAAACAGACAATACAATACCACACGATTCTCATCATCATAAAACACATAAATTAACAACATACAGGTCCATGATACATAGGGTTTAAACGGTTCCTTTAGGTGAATTTAGTTATAATAGAGTGAGCGGCCGTAGCTCAGTGGTAAGCGCGCGGGCTACCAATGCAGCGGATCCGGGTTCGATCCCCGGCCCGGTCGTTCTCCCTCGCAAGGCAACGGGAAACCAGCGAGGTGGATTTTTCCCCAGGAAAACCTCTCTGGAGGAGAAGTGCATGCACTTCCTGTGGTTCGGAGCCCACGTTAAACTGTAGGTCCCCTATGTCTGTCTGTGCAAAAATATCTATCGCCGCGCACCAAACACAGACATAGGAGAGAGGTAGCCAACGCTCTATATAGGGTATGGCACTATAAGAAGAAGAAGTTATAATAGAGAAATTTCAATTATTAAACAAATTGCATACAATAATGGTTATAATACTCAACTTATTAATACACTAATTAAAGAGAAAGATTATAAATCAGCTATTCAGAAAATGTATCCAACTACTTCATTAGATAAAATGAAATACGTGTCAATTTCATATTTTGGCAATAAATCAAAAACAAATTTCTAAAATTATAAACAAATAAATGTAAAATCCATACATATATAAAAACACAAAGAGTTTTTTTCTCCCCTTCCTCCAGCGGCTACCGCTTCACCAATTTGGACCATTTTTTTTTTAAATGAAAGGTCTCTATCCACAGATGGAACATGAAACATTTTTATATTTTTATTCTACGTCGATTTTTTAATAATAATTATTTTAATTTATAATATATATGAAGGTCGGCTAGACGCGCGTCACTTGGGGCGCCACCTACAATAACATCGCGTGTCATTATTGGAACTAATGCATCACGTGACTTGACATTTCCCCTGTTCTGTCAACGCTGTCTGTCAGTGCATTGTGCGCTGGGCTAACACTAGTAACTTTTAAAACAACAAAAAACATTTTAAACAGTTTGTTTAATGCTAAAGAAAAAACAGACAATTTACTAAAATTAGGCATCTACAAATTAAATTGCTCGCACTGTAGTTCGGTTTATATAGGACAAACAATTACAAATTTTGATATTAGGTACAAGGCACGGGTACGTTGTTACAAATATAAACACCCGCATAAATCCAATTTCGCCGAGCACTTATTAGAACACAATCATTTAATGATATCTAGTAACAACATAAAATTTTTATACTTTTGTGATGACAAACGTTAAGTTGGATATAGTAGAAGCTTTTGAAATTCACAAACATTTAAGATTTGCACCTTTAATGAATGAGCAAATTGATCTCTTAAATTCACCATTATTGGATGTTTTGGAATGAAAAATCAAGTCATCTGGACGCAGATATAGAAAACCAAGATCAAATTATGAAGATTTATTGTTCCAACAGCAACACCAACTGTTTACTTTTAATCTTGCCTTTGATAATGACGTGTAAACACGTTAAAATACGTACAAGGCTAAAATAAAAAAAAACTGTTGAAGTTAGGAATTGTTTTATTTACAATAAATTCCATTTATTTAGCTTAATTAAAGTAAAAAAATACCGAGTTAGATAAAAGCAATTTACAATGGTAGGTACTCAAGGGCAATATGGAAATCACCTATTTTACTCAAATTTGCGGATACGGGCAAAAACCTTATTTTACAATTGATTGTAGGTTTGGTTTTTCCTCTTTCCAATTTCTTTAAATTACAAGTGGGAATACATGAAAACGTTAATAGTACATTATACACTAAAGGAGAGAAACGTCTTATTTTTCCTGAGGTGTAATTTGAAGCCCGAGGGCTACAAATAGAGATGCAGCGAGCAGTACTTTTTCAAAATGCCGGATAACGGATATTCGGTATCCGGCTGCTCAGCCGGATAGCCGGATACCGGATTATCCGGCATAGTTTTTACTTTTGAAGTAGTTTCAGCTTAAATGCAGTAAAATTTAGGTTTTAATCACAGAGCATAATATATACTTGAAGAGTATGCAACGCACGAATCCTATGGTCTTATATTGTAGTGTTTTAGAGAGAGAGAAAGAGAGAGAGATTTTGGAAATATGTCAACGAAATTGATTGTAATTACAAGAATTAATAATTTTCGACAAATGTTAAAACTAAAACGTGTTCTGTCCTGATAGATCCGACACCATCAAGAAATTAACTGACATAACCCAACATTATATTGTTTTTATCGACATTTAAATAAAATATTGATGATTGACGATCGAGTGCTTTTTATAGGTTCCTTGTCTCGGATCTCTCTGTCACATGTACTGCAAAATTGAGACCTGCATATCATAGCAACAGGCGGTTCGTGCATACTTCTTACGTATATTACTTCGTGGTTTTCACAAATAATACTTATTTATGTGGTTTGAAATCATTTCAAATTTTTAACTCGCATAAATGCCCATCTCAATAATATGAATTTAGTAATTTTATGCAGATCTGCAAAATACTGGACTTATGGGGTTTTTGCTCTCGTACGTTCAATTCTTTTAATCTATACTTCCAAATCAAATTGCATTCATAATCTCTTTTACTTGAAGAAAAATCTCCCGCCGGATATTTCATATTATCCGGCCAAACCGAATATTCGGTGAAATGGCCGGATAGGCCGGATAACGGATAAAAACCGAATATCCGTTGCATCCCTAGCTACAAATACATCGAGGGAAAAATGGCGGTCTCTCCCGAGGTATATATACTATTTTTTCCTACGATCGGGAGTAGAAACACTTAATTTCATAAATAAATCGGAACGAAATTACAATATTCAGAAGCCTTTGGGATGTTTCCATGCAACGTACCATGACAACAGACATTTGTTTAGAAAAACAAATATGAAATGAAATAAAAACTCCTCCAGGGGAAATTGTTGTCTTATTTCGTCCCTAGAGAGTAAATGCTTTACTGCTGTCACAATTGTGATGCCATAGACACCGACTTCTACTCCCGATCGTGGAAAAAAGAAATTAATTAGTTTGCTTATTTGTATTTTAATTATTATCGGCTTATTTCTGCAAATGGGGCTAAACGGCGACGCGACGTTAGTGAATAGCCCACCCACCAGACTTGCCATGACAATTCGAGATGAGAAATCTGTTGTTATCGTCCCAAATATCTAAAATCGACAACCTTACTATTTATTACCTATATTACATTCGAATAACGAACATTGAAACGTTAAAAGTAAAGCGACAAAAAAAATAACACCACCTTATTCAAAAGAAAGTGTAAAAATAGATCCAATTTTGTCCTATAATCAAGACTACCTAGTAAAACATAACAATAATTAAAACAAGGAAGGTCAGCAAATCAGCTGTTCGAGAGTGGGGGCTTATTCATTTCAGGTAAATTTTGCAAGCGTACCTGCCCGTTTGTAGCAGCAACAACAATGAGATTGTAAGGGCAATGTACGAACGACTGGTATTTTGGGGTAAGAATGTAATGGCGGGAAGGGCCGGACCTTGAGGGTGCCGGCGGAGGGAGGAGGTGCGTGCCGTCTAGAGAGCGTCTAGACTAGAAGATGACTTGATCAATACCCCCTAGGTCAATGCCACCGAGCAATTCTGTGACCCGAACCCGGCACGAAGGAACGATGTTTGGTGAAGGAATTTGCCAGGAAAAGTTCCAGACGCATTTGTGCAACCTTAATAAAAATAATCCACGTACTACTATTCAAAAACGACCGTGGGAACTTTACGAAGAATAAAACCGCAAAGTTGCCCTTTTATTCATTTTATTTAAATTCTTGATGTAATGTCAAAATAGCGCAAAAATACATTATGTAAGAATACTACAGGTTGTGACGTCATGTAGTAGTAGTAGTTTTACATTCTGAAAACTTTTCTCGTTAGAAAACTGTTTGTAAAACAAAGAATTGTAACGGATAGTGGATGATATTTTACTATTTACATTTACGAAATGTTTTCTGCCTGTGTATATGTGCTCCTTTGCTCCCCCCGTCCCGGTATAGTAAATAATAATAATAAAATAATATTGTTGTAGATTCGGCAACATTATTGGTCGTAGCAGTCGATGATATAGTAAGTAGCAACATTTCCAAAATCCATTTAAAAATTCATTTCAAAAACTAATACATTTAAAAAAATACAACGCACACCTACCTGCTGTATTTTTATTTTGCAAATTTCCCTACTCTCGGCACTTTTTGTAAAAATGTTTGTCTAATTTACGCACTTTTTTGAGTTTTCAGGAACCTAGCGCTTTTTTTTTAAGTTTTCGCTGTTGCGCACCGCTCAAGTTTATTGTTAATTTTAATAATTATTAGGAATCCATACGCGTAAAAGAAAAAATATGCCACACAACACTCAGACATTCAAAATTATATTTTTAACGTCAAAAAAGTATTTATTGACGTCAAATAAGTGTTTTTAACGCCAAAACATCATTCATCATTCATCAGTCGTCAAAAATTTAATTTTTACGTCAAAATTTAATTTTGTAGCACCAAAAGTTCATTATTTTGATATCTGACAATAATTTTTTTCAATGTAATAGTTTAAAGACGAGCTATTAATTACTTAGAAAAGAAACGGATTTTTTACGCTAATAAACAACGTTTCGAACAAAAATTAGTTTTTTTACATCAGAACATCATTTTCAGATGTCTAAAATTTATTGTTGACGTCAAAATGTAATTTTGTGGCTTTAAAAATTTATTTTTTTGATGTTTGGCGATAGTTCTTTTCAATGTAAAAGTTTAAAGACGAGCTATTTATTATTTAGAAAGGAAACGGATTTTTGACGCTAATAAACAATGTTTTTATCAAAAATTAGTTTTTTTTTAAATCAGAACATCAGTTTCAGATGTCTACAATTTATTGTTAACGTCAAAATGTAATTTTGTGGCATCAAAAATTTATTTTTTTGATGTCTGACGATGGTTTTTTTCAATGTAAAAGTTTAAAGACGAGCTATTTATTATTTAGAAAAGAAACGTATTTTTGACGCTAATAAACAACGTTTTGAACAAAAATTAGTTTTTTTACATCAGAACATCATTTTCAGATGTCTAAAATTTATTTTTGACGTCAAAACGTAATTTTATGGCATCATAAATTTATTTTTTTAATGTCTGATGATAGTTTTTTACAATGTAATAATTTAAAGGTGAGCTATTTATTATTTAGAAAAGAAACGGATTTTTGACACCAATAAATAATTTTTAGACGTCAAAAAATTATTTATTGATCTCAAGTAACCATTGACAACAATAATTCATCTTTAGAGGCTAACAATTGAAATACAGAATGTAATAGAACAATATTTTTTGTAAAATATTCGATTCAAAATTAATTTTTGACGTCAAAAAATCAAAGACTGACGTCTGTAACTCAATTTGTGGCGTGTTTTGTCGTCAGAAATTATTTAGCGTGTTGAGAAGAAAGAAAAGTGAAACGACGTTCCAAGAAACGTATTCTTTAAAACCAAAAATTGATTTATTGGCGTCAAGTTATCATTGACGTCAAAAAATTCATTTTTTGATGTCAAACATATATTTCTTGTAAAATATTTGATTCGAAAATAATTTTAAGCGTCAAAACATCAATTGTCAAGGTTTGAAATTCAATTTGTGGCGAGTCTAATTAAATTTTTGACGTCAGAAATTATTTAGCGTGTTGAAACGATAAAAAATTAAAACGATGTTCCACAGTTACCAGAAACGTATTTTCTGACGTCAAAACTTGATTTATTGACATCAAGTAATCATTGCCCTCAAAAATTTATTTATTGATGTCAAAAATTCGAATATAAATTTAATAGGAAAATATTTCTTGCAAAATACTAGATTCGAAATAAATTTTTACAAAAGATTAATTGTCGACGCCTGAAATTTATTTCTGAAATTATTTAGCGGTTTGAGAAGTATGAAAAGTGAAACGACGTTTCACGGTTATCAGAAACGCATTTCTTGAAGTCAAAAACTGCTTTATTGACGTCAAATATTCATTTTTTGATGTCAAAAATTCGAAGACAATATTTAATAGGAAAATATTTCTTGTAAAATATTCGAATCGAAATTAATTTTTGACGTCAAAAGATAAATTGCCGACGTCTGAAATTCAATTTGTCTAACTAAATTTTTGACGTCAGAAATTATTTAGCGTGTTGAGACGATAGAAAAGTAAAACGACGCTCCAGGGTTATTAGAAACGCTTTTTTTGATGTCACAAATTCGAATACTAAATTTAATAGGAAAATATTTCTTGCAAAATATTCGATTCGAAATTAATTTTTGTCGTCAAAATATCAATTGCCGACGTCTGAAATTCAATTTGTGGCGTGTCTAATTTGATTTTTCACGTCAGAAATTATTTAGCGTGTTGAGACGATAGAAAAGCGAAACGACGCCGACGTCTCACAGTTGTCAGAAACGTATTTGTTGACGTCAAAAATTGATTTTTTACGTCAAGTAATCATTGACGTCAAAAAACATTTTGTGTTGTCAAAAATTCGAATACAAAATTTAATAGGAAATTATTTTTGTAAAGTATTCGAATCGAAATTAATTTTTGACACCAAAAAACCAATTGCCGACGTCTAAAACTCAATTAGTAGCGTGTCTAATTCAATTTTTGACGTCAGAAATTATTTAGCGAGCTGAGCAAAATGAAAAGTGAAACGGCGTTCTATGGTTATCAGAATCTCACAGGTATCGTTTAGAGAAACAATTAAAACTCGCCCTAGTGAGCGCGGGCGCACGACAAAAAATCCAGTGATTATAGTCAATAGCATTCACCATGTACAATACATTAAATGAATAAATATAAACGGCCAGTATTTATATTTGCCTAAAACAATCATTTTCTTGTGACAGCAGTAGACGCCTAGTACAGGAGGGCGGGAGCTGGACCATCTCAGCCCTCCAGCCCCCACACACCATGAGAAAAATTAAGGGGGCGGAGCCCCCTCCACCAAATCTTTGGATTAGATCGTAATGGTACCGATTGAAGCTGAGCTAGTGGAGAAAATAAATTGACCGAAAAATACCTTAAAACGGCAAAGTTGTGGGCAATAGTTTTCTAAAATATAAATCAAGAGCAACATTTGGTGAATTGCAAGCTTCGTCAAAATACTACTAAAATCCAGGTTCTATACAATTCTCGCAAAGTCATATTTACCTGTAAAGTGTGTGCATTTAAAATCGATTATATAAGGCACATATTCTTCTGTACTGATGTATGTCGGAACACTACAGTTTTCGATGCAATTAAGAAAAAGGGGTTTGATCGGATGATTGGAGTGCGAAACGGTTCATTTGCAATCCGATCTTTAGGACGAACAGAACTCTGTGACTAAACACTCCAGGACACGGGCGCTTACGCACTTACAAAAATCTATTACAACGTGTCGTACAACATTATTGGAAAAATAAGACATTCCTTAACATATGCACAAGTAAAAGCAATAACTGAACAAACAGATATTGAACAAGTTTTTAGTGACCTTACACTAACTACGGCCGCTGAGTCGAAATTTGACTCCAAAATAAGAAACAGTAACATACTTTAGTTACTAATAGTAAAACACATTAAGTTCAATATTTATGTACGGCTTGCGTATTTTAGAATATCGCACGGTGGCGCGGTTCAGAAAAAAATGGACTCCAATGCAGGCAGAATTTGAAGGCCCCCCTTATACCCATTTTATTTTGTTTATATTTTTTATTTTTTGTTTAAGTATTTATGTGGCAAATATAAAATATAACACGATTTGATATAATTTGTTATCATAACAGAAAATTATTGTAATACTAAAAAAGCATTGCACAGATATAATAAGTAAAATTTTATAAGAAGCAGTATTTATTACTCTGGGATTTTTAGGCACTATCTTCTTCTTATAGTGCCATACCCTATTCAGTGCGTTGGCTACCTTTCTCCTATGTCTGTGTTTGGTGCGCGGCGATAGATAATTTGCACAGACAGACATAGGGGACCTACAGTTTAACGTAGACTCCGAACCACAGGAAGTGCATGCACTTCTTCTCCAGAGAGTTTGCCGGGGATCGAACCCGGATCCGCTGCATTGGGTGCCCGCGCTCTTACCACAGAGCTACGGCCGCTCTCTTTAGGCACTATAACAGTTTAAAATAGGAGGGCAAAAAACTAGGAAAAATTACATTTTAGGAATCAAAAGCCATATTTGAGGCAAAACGAGATCAGTAATAGGTCGCCCAAAGTGTTATCAAAAAAAAAAGAATTAATGAAAGGCAGAATTATATATCAAGTTTGTTGCGTTCATTGAAACAAACGCGATCCAATAGTGTATGACGTTAAAACAAGAAATAATTTAGTATGAATGTGCTTTATAGGTTCACATCAATAAACATTTTCAAAAAATAGTGTCTCATGATCAAAAAAAAAGGTCATGACTTGTTCATGAAACCGCGGGCTCTTGTCGGAACTTTAATTGACAATTTACTGCTATACGAGTTAAGTTTCGACATGAGTTTTGTTTTCCATAGCCAAGCCTTTTCAATTTTCTTTTAGATCGTATAATATACAGAGTGAGTCTGGATAGCGGCAACGCCCGGTTATCTTGTTAAAAAACTGCTTTTACCAGAAAACGTCTTTTATAAATGTTGTTAAGAACTGTATTTTATTATGTATTTTCTTTATTGTGCAGCTTGCTTGGATTCAAGACACAACATGCAAATTCAAGTTTCCGATTGTATGTAAATATATGGGTGGTTGGAGGCCGACGATTTAGACAGGAGAAGGTTAAAATCCAGGAAGGAGTGGCATGGCTGCTGGTATTAGGAATCTGGGCCCTAGAAAAGCGGTGCACTTTTCCTGTTCACGCCCACTATCAAAGTGTCGTGTTTTTCCACACCCGACGCTGTCAAAGTACCGGTCACCCTGATCAAACCGGCTACCGACCTACCTGGGCGGTCCGAAATTGACCAGTATTAGGTACTGCGAGTAACCCAACCGGTAGGAACAGCTTCGGCTGTTCCGAAAAGTCCAGACAGTGGCTGGTGCCACGGGGACACAAACGTCTTTTCACAGACAAGTGATTATAAAACATCATAAAACAATAACTCGTTCTAGAAATTTAGAGGCTAGAATAATTGATTTCCAGGCGAATGTCGCGGCAAAACGTTAATAAATCAGGAAATTACCAAGAAAAGTGACATTTCAACAAAATCAGTACACAGGACACTAAAGAAACACGCCCAGAAAATTAAAATCGTTGAAGAACTGCACACTGCTGGCTACAGTTTTGTAAATTTCAAAATTTCTAGCCATTGGACTGAAATTAATGTCAAGTTAAACAAGAGTATATATCCTACAATATTGAAAAATTATGAGTAATTAATTAAACAAAACTTTTACAAGGTAGTTTGGTATAGGAGGTCCAATACCTTGGCCACCTAGATCGCCCGACTTCTTTGGATGGTTATTCATGGGGTTATCTACAAAATAAAATTTACAATATTCATCAATGGCAAGTGAAGATTGAGTAAGTGAATTGATGGTAGGGTTGTCGGGAAGGCCATGGGCCGTATTGTGCAGGTTTTTAATGATACAATTTTTAAATTTTTTCAAAATAAACAGAAATTGTAAAAATACATTACCAAATATTAAAAATTGTATTCCAGAACGCAAAGAAAAAGAACACCTATATACAGTATATTTCCTAAGTACGTAAAGAAACGTCAGAAAGTGATTACTATGGTTACTTCATAAAGAAAAGTTCATATAACTATATTCCGAAAATGCTTCTTTACAGCCTTCTGAAGAAAAAAGAATCTAATAACTTTTGTCAAAATTTTAAAATTTTATGAGTGAGCACTACTGATTTAACTACTGATTTAGCTTAGTATTTCTACTGATTGTAGTTTGAAAAAATGCACCAGAAGTGTATTATATGAGGAGGGGGGAGAACGTAATATAACCAACAGAAAATTTTCAGCGGGATTTTTTTGACGTACAATATTGTATTGGAAATACATTTATGTAACTACCGACTTGTGTTACTTGCTGGTTTTCAAAGGCAATCGCAAGTTACTCAAACTTCCTGCGTAGCAAATAGTGTTTATTATGTTACACAATATTAGATCGTTAATAAATGAAAGCATAAACTACTCATTTGTTTTATTTGTTGTTATAAAATTAATTAGACAGTTCGATATATTATTTGTAAAATAATCCAATTATACACGGTGTTCCAATTTTATTGTTGACAACTTTGGGATACGTTCCGCACGGAAAATTACGAGACCGGTAATTTTTTGTTTTTTCCAATTTCGATTTTTAATGGGCGTACTGGCCCCCTAAAAATAGTTTTTTTAGAGAATTAAATTCTGCATCTGAATCTACCATAAAAATTTTACACAAAAAAGTTACTGCAAAAAAATAAAGGGCATCTGCTCGCAACTGACGCCCTCTATCAAATTTTTAAAACTATTGTTTGGCATACATGTAAATTCACTTGGTTAGTATAAATACTAAATTTTACCCAAATCGGTCAAGGGTGTCCTTAAGTATTCACAAAAAAAACACCTTTTGTGGGCCGGCACGCCCATTCAAAATCGAAATTCGAAAAAACGTCAAATTTTCGGTGCGGAATGTACCCCAATGTTACCAACAATAAAATTGGAATCACCTGTATACTGTCTTGAAATGAAAAATGATCAGAGTAAACCACTCAAACTTCCTGCATAGCCAATGTGTTTGTTTTGCTCGTTGCTTGTTGCCAAATTGTTTTTTATTTCACTTTTATTATGACATTTTATTAAACAAACGGAGGACAATAAAAAACTGCATTTAAACTAAATTTTTTAAGAGTGATAGTGAAATAAGATTTACAACTTAATTTTGGACACAGCAATATTTAGGGGGGTTAATTTGATAAGTTTACTGTATCGCCACTGACACAAATTTTTAGTGGTAACTTAGTCAGGTATATTGACCTAAGCGATTTATGCCCCAGGCATTTATTTAACTACTGAACTCTGCGGCCTGCGCTCGATTTGTCGCAGTTGTACGGTGCAAGAATAAACATTGTCTGAGTAATTTCAAATTTCATAAAACTCAATTTTTTCCAAACTTCACTGCTTTCCGCATTTTTATTTGGTGATAGTAAGCTTTGAAATACCGCTATATTTTAGGGAATGGGGGGGGGGCAGCTTGGAATTTTAAATAGGATGATGTATAATTTTTAATATGCGCATTAAAATACGTACAGCCTATTATTATTAAATTTTTTGTAAAAACATTTAGTACCCTTAATAAACAAAGAGATTAAATTCTATAAATATTAGAAAGGGGAACAAAATTACTTGTGTTTAAATTTAAATTTGCCTACTAAAAATAACCAACTAAAAACAGAGCAAGCAAAATTTAATAAGAGTAAAAAATGTACGTTTTACAACCCTAATCAATGGGGGGATGAAATTTATTTCACTTTTCTAATTAAATTTTGTTTCATTTAATTTTGGTTGCTTATTCTTAGTAGGCACATTAAAATGTTAAAAATATCTGGTTACGCTTTTAAATATTTATTGAATTTCATACCCCCTTTTATTAGGGGTACTACTTGTTTTTCAAAAATAGAAAAAAATAGAGTGTGCCTATTTTGATGCAGATGTTTGAAAATTTTTAAAAATATTACATTTTCCCATATACAGTTTTCAAGGTACCCCCCTTAAAATATGGGTGACTTTTCACTTTTAGCCTAATATACGGCCATAAAATCAAAAAAAATGTGTTGTTCAATTTTTTATACTTTTGGAGATATCAACTTGTACCACACTTTAGTTGCTGCCCCCTGTATAATGTAATATTTGTAAAATATAAAGCATTGCAGCTATTTGAACATAACACTGGTGCAAGAAGATTGTATTTATGCGCCCAATGATTTCGTATAAAATAAAATAACATATTCGACTTTGATATGTTACTTTTAAAGGTTAAAAAAATAATTAATAACCTTAAAATGTTACCAAGTATGATTAAGATCAAGGTACCAGACCAGCTAGCGAGTTCTGAGCAGGACGAATATTAACACTGAATTTTTGCTCTTAACCTTAACCTCTTAACATTTTTTAAGAGCATTTTCTTACGATCTCCATAGCTCGACATTTATATTCGATCAAATGTTAGAATTTATTTATAGTTTTTTTATTCAGACATGCACTGCGGGAGCTCAACTGCTAAGGTTATGTCATTATGTGTGTAGTTGTGAATCAGGTACTCTTTAAAAAATTTAATTTCCGCAAAACAAATAATTTAACATTTACTGCTTACCCAGCATTTTATCTTGATTCACATACAGTGTGTTCCACTTTTTTTGGAAACACCCCTATACAAATTATTTGTAGCCCAATTGAAACTGTTTTTTTTAAATATTATGTTGGATAAAAAGTTGCATCTTAGGAGAATATTAAATGTTACAAGATGTTTTTAGCTCAGTCTAAAAGTTGCGAAATTTAATGCTCACTAATAATCTAAAAACAAAATTTGAGCTGTTTTGTTTAGTTTTTGATTTTTATTTTTGCGCCCTCTTATGGAACGCCGTTTTACTTTATTGATGTAAATATCATTCTTTAACGTCAGGAATTAACATTTTGACGCAAAACGATGTTTTTTTAAGGTCACAATAGTGATTTGTCTAGCTAGGCAGAAAATTAGCAGTATTAACGCCGCGGCTGGCGTTTCGTATGAATCCAGCCAAGGCAAAAAAATGAACATATAATTTTTTCGCCGACTTGTTAGAATTAACATTAATTTTGCGACTATTATGACAATTTTAATGTTACCGACGTCGTCGTAGCCATCATGTTGCTATGACAAATTTGATGTTTATAATTTCATAAATGTCATTCTGTTTGTTGTAAAATTAATGCCTAGACAGTAAAAATGGACTTTTACTGCCTAAACAGTAAAAGCGCCATTTTAGTCACTGTCAAATGTTAATAAAAGCAAACTTTTAATGTCAATCGACAAAAAAATAATTTTTGACGTCAAAAAACATTTAATGACAGATTTTTTTGACGTCAAAAATTTACTTTCTTGTGTCACTAGTTTTCACTTTATAGGTGTCAAAAATATTTTCTAACGTCAGGAAATAACTTCAAAAATTTACGTTTTTATGTCGGTAGTTGGTTTTCTTGACTCCAAAAATAATTTGAGGGCGGTTAAAACGCGTTTTTCTGTCAAAAAATTATTTCCTTATCAGCAGTTTTTACGTTAATGACGCCAAAAATAACTTTAAGACGTGCAACGATGTTTTCCTGTCACAAACTGATTTTTTTGGGGTTGGTAAAACATTTATTGTCAGTAGTTGGTTTTCTTGATGCCAAGTAATAATTTGTAAGCGTCAAAAACGATGTTTTTCTGTCCCAAAAACATATTTTTGGCGTCAAAAAAAACATTTGGCGGCGTTAATAATTTTTTTTCATATATGTTTAGTTTTCTTGACTCCAAAAAAACGATATTTTTCGGTAACAAAACAATTTTTTTGACGTCAAGAATATGTATTTGCATCATAAATTTGTTTTCTTTCTGTCACAAAATGATTTCTTGACGTCTAAAAAAGTATTGACGTCAACAATTGCCTATGTCAATAAATGGCTTTCTTGGCGCCAAAAAATAATTTGCAGGCGTCTAACACGATGTATTTCTGACGTCACGATTTTTTGATGTCACTAAATTCATTTGTATAAAATAATTTGTTTAGTTTTTAAATAAAATTTCATAAAATGGACTGTAATAAATAAATTTTTGACGTCAAAAATTCGATTACAGAATGTAAGAGATAAGTAATTTTAGTAGAAAATGAATTATTTTTTGACATCAAAAAACAAGTTTCCGACGTTGAAATTAAATTAACAGAACGAAATAAGAGTTATTCTTTAAAAATTGGTTTTGTGACGTCAAAAGAGGAATAAATACATTCGCATCGTTTAATGACGTCAAAAATTCATTTATTGACGTCAAAAAACAATGTATTGACGTCAAATTCTATTTTTCACGTCTAAGAATAATTTTTGTTGTTTGCAAATAAGTTTTTCATTCTTTTATTATTTTATTTTAAATTGCTTGAACGATTTGCAAGACGTGAAGAAATAATTGTTTGGCGTTATAAAATGGACTTTGGACTTTAATAAATAAATTTGTGACGTCAAAATTTCGATTACATGATATAAGAAATAAATAATTTTAGTCGCAAATCAATTATTTTTTGACGCCAAAAAATCAATTTCCAACGTTTGAAATTTAATTAACAAAACGAAATAGAGTTATTCTTTAAATGTATTTATTCGCAGTCATATTTTAATGGTTACGTTAAAAATTGGTTTTGTGACGTCAAAAATCAGTAAATACATTCGTATCGTTAAATGACGTTAAAATTTCATTTATTGACGTCAAAAAGGTCAATACTGACGTCAAAAACTAATGTATTGACGTCAAATTCAATTCTTCAGGTCTAAAAATAGTTTCTTTCGTTTGCAAATAAGTTTTTATTTAATAATATTAATAATAATTCTATTAATAACTTCCAACTTTACTTCGCTCAAGTTCATGATGATATTAAATAAAATACTTCAACAATAATTATTTATTTTAACCTTCTAGGTACGTATTTCGACATGTAATATTACCTTTGACAATAGCATGTAAACATGTCGAAATACTTATAAGGTTAAAATAAATAAATATTGTAGAAGTAAAATAAATTATTTTATTTAATATCAAGTTTTTCGTTCTATTTTGTTGTTATTTTCTTTTAAATTGATTAAACAGTTTTCAAGGCGTAACGAATGGATTTTTGTCTTTATAATAAATATAATTCAGTCATCAAATATTCGATTACAGGGTTTAATGGAACAATAATTTTATACGAAATTCAGTGTTGTTTTGACGTCAAAAAATCAATTTTCGACATTTGAAATTTAATTAACAAAACATATTTACTCGCAGTTATATATTGCAATGGTACGTTAAAACTTGGTTTTGTGAGGTCAAAACTTTTTTAGACGTGAATAAATACAATCGTATCATTTATTGACGTCAAAAATTCATTGATTGACGTCAAAAAGGTCAATACTGACGTCAAAAAATAATGTATTCACGTCAAATTCAATTTTTCACTACTAAGAATAATTCCTCTTGTTTACAAATAAGTTTTTCATTCTTTCATTATTTTACTTTAAACTGCTTGAACGGTTTTCAAGACCTAAAAAATAATTATTGATGTCACAAAACGGATTTTTGATTTTAATAAATAAATATGTGATGTCAAACTTTTATTGCAGGACTTAAGAGGTAAATAATTGTATTCAAAATTAAATTATTTTTCTTACGTCAGAAAATCAGTTTCCGACGTTTGAAATTTGATTAACAACACGAAAAGTGTTATTTTTAAATATATTTATTCGTAGTTATATTTCAATGGTACACAAAAGATGGAAGCCAACAAATTAATAGTTTTTGATTTAATCTGGCGGTTGTCCATTATGATTTTGAGATATAAAATTGTATCGGGACGTCCACCTCGGGAAGACAAACATGCACGGTGTATGCCAGCTAATAGTAGAACTGACTTGTACTACTACTCTTAGTAGTAATATGTAGGTGTAGAAGTAGCACTGATTTTTATACTTCGTGCATTTCAAATATAGGAATGGATAATAAATAAATTGCAGTTGCCTAGGTCTGCTTGTGCGCAGATTCGGCTCTGTGCATTTGTCGTTGAAATTCTTTGACCAGATTTGATATAACTATTGATTTTTACTGTATTTTTTTTCTATGGGCGACGTCCTAAATTTTTCAATATTCAAATAGGTTTTTTTATTCCGAATCTAACAATGTATCTCACTTAGCATGTTGTTTCAGTTCGGGGTATGTTATTTAAAAAAAGATTCATAAGAGTGCCATGGAAAGCTCACGTCATTAAATTTATATTAATAATATTGGAGTAGGCCATGAGCTCAACTGTATTAATGCAACTATGGAAATAAAGCGAAACAGTATTTTTGTTTACTTTGACGATTAGACCTAAACATGTAGCTCAAAACCCCCCAAAAAAAGAAAGCAATAATATAAGAGATTTATTATTTTTCTAATAAAAATTGTGTGATTTCTGCCGAAGATATTTTGAACAATATCCAAAAAAAAAAGTGACTGCTGTCACAGAACGTATTTTATCGTTTGCATAGAAAATTAGGCAAATAAGGAAGTTTTGAACACCGCCGGCGGTAGATATGTAACGGTAAAAAAACCTTTGGTTCCTTTTAATTGTATTTTATTTAAAAAAAAACATGAACAGTTGGTTTTTTTAGTAAAAAAAAACGTGTATTGAAAAAACAGTTTTTCTTACAACTCTATAGTCGGCGGGAATTTCTATTACTTAAAAAAATCTAGAACTAGTAACCAATTGGTCCGCACCTTTGCCAAGGAAAATATTACAATAAAATTGCACAAATACAGTGTGTTAGGTTGTTAAAATGGTAAATGCTAACTAACTAAATCTTTTTCCTAAAATATTTTTAGATCAACTAACAAAATCATTTTATTTAATTTACTATACATTATTTAAGATAGGAATTTATAACAATTTATAAAAGAAATACATTTAATTTATTTTCCCATAAATATTTCAATGCCTCTATGTATCTACAGAGTGTGTGAAACAGTCAAATGTTATATTTTACATTTGCGAACCTGATTTCTCCAACAGAAGCAGCCATTACAGTCACATGCATTCTACATGTAAACATTTCCAGCAACTTCCGGTTAATCCGGAAATAGAGCAAGTTTGCATTCTTCAGCAGCATCCAGATGCTATATTAATATCATAAACGCTGAATTAACTTTCTAGCTATGCCAAACTTGTCCAATCAATAGTCCTACACAAAAGTTAAGTTTGGAGCGTTTTTGAGCCTAAGCAATATTCTCAAAGTTGGTTCAATGTCCTAACCTGACCAGTTAAAAGATTGTGGTTGGTTGCTTAATTTATAAAAAAAAATAATATAAAACACAATTTAAAATAATTTTTCATATTTGTGACATACTGATTATTGTTTAAATGTACAAGAAATTATACTATAAATATAATAATCAATGTGATACTTACATAAAGTTAAAAAAGTAAATTACTATAAAGGAAGTCATATCTGCAGAAGTTTGATTCCAGCTACGTACCTCGATCAATGATATAACAAGGAACAAATTTAATTTAAAGAGAAGCGCAAACTGGTTAATGGATGATAATGTAATATTGCTTTAGGTCTAGGAATACGCGAAATTCTAGTTAAACTTTGGTATTCGCCAAAAGCGTCAAATCTAAAATGTATGGTGGAAAATGGGCCCCTATTTTTATTTATAGCTTCACCTTTTGAGCACAAGGCTTTAGATTCTTTTTTTAGGCCCAAAATAAGATTTACATAATTTATTTTAGTAACAAACACCATTAAGCACGACTGATAAAATATGGGCACGTAAGTACGATCAGATGGTATGCGGCCTTGGCTTCTTGCGCGACGTTTTGAATACACAAAAATATAAACATTGCGATAAGATCCTAGACAAAACTGCAAAAAGAAAAGGGACAGGATTTAAATAAATATTAAAATATAATAGCTTCCTTTGTTTTTAACACCCTGCTTAGGCAATTGCCACGTAAATGCCGACTTAGCAGGGGGTTTTGTATGTTTTATCTTTTTTGTTTCTGCCTCCCGTTAACAACAAACAAAACAACGTATTGGATTTGCCGGCATATTAATTATTACAGAAACATCCTTTGTCTGATGTAAAACTTGAACGGTATTATATGTTTTAAAAAATTAGATAATATTGTTTGTTTTGCGTTTTTGCTAGGGAGGGCGTTGCCTACGTTAACTCTCTTACTGCATTGCTGCAAAAGAAATCATAATTAAAAATTAATGAACAGCTAAATAAAACAATTTTTCTTTGGGAACACAACTGCAATAAAGCTTGAAATAATTGGCAAATACTATAATAGTAATCTACCTTAAAAAAATTATAATTTAGAGCATATACAGTGTGTCCGAAAAGTATGGAATAAGCTCTATATCTCAGTAAATATCCATTTTATGAACAAATATTTCAAATTAAAGTTGTTCAATATTTAGTTTTACATCACAGGTCAATACTTAATTACAATTTATTTTAAACAAAAGCGCAACGAATAACACGTTTTTCTTTAACAACATACTTTTTTATTTTACTCATTTGATAGAGATTTTTTTCTTCACTTCTACACAACAAAATTTTCGTGAAAAACGCGAAAAGCTTCTTCATATTAGCAGGCCCTGAATTCAAGCAACAGCCTACCATAATCGCATTTCTTTCTTTCAATTGTTTTTGATTGCTAAGAGATAACAAATGAATTTCCAGACGATTATGATACGCTTTTGTTTAAATTCAAGGCCTGCTTAATATGAAGAAGTTTTGCGCGTATTTCTCCCAAATTTTGTTATGTAAATGTATAGCAAAACTAATATGTTCGAAGCCACATACCATAAATTTACAAAATACTTATCTATCCAACTCAAATTTGCCCTAATTAGCTACAACATTTATATAAGTATATTTATATGAAAACTTTCAGCTTTAGTTTTTCTTGAGAATAATTAGGCCTAATGTAATTTCATCGTACTCTACGTCCATTCACACCTCCATTCTCTTATGCCGTATTCCTTCCTTAGTCAATTGATATTCGTTTGACTTGTAGGCTATCGTAACTTTAGATTTTTTACTACGTGAGGTTGCTGGCCGCTGGACCCCCTTTTTTGGAGCCCATTTACTTGAGTTCGAAGGAAAGTAAATTGCTGGCCCCTGACCGATTTATACTTTTGTCTCAAAAAAGTCGAGTTAATTCAAAGTGTTAAGAAAAAAATATTAATTATTTTAATATTTATTTAACATCTGCTCATTTCTGCTGCTCGACGCCAGGGAATAAGCCCAGCACACCTGGCAGTTCTGTTGAACCCCTGTCTTTTGCAAGGTTTATCTTGAACATTTATATACATTTTTACAATTTTTAAAGCACTAATTTTTTAGAACGCTCATATGAGCAAAAAACTAAAAGTTAACTAAAATATATTAGTAGGTAGGTACCTACCGCTTCAGTCAGTTTTTAGCTAAGTTTTCATGACTATATCCTGTTTGCTTTATCCTTCTTTTGTATATATTTTATAATTAATAATCATAATACTCTTACAAACTATTTTTACAACAATGTTATTGTATTTTTAGAACCCAACTCAAAATCCACAATAAAACCTCTAAAACACAAGGTTTTTCAAGTTTTATATAAACATAATCTTAAATTTCGTAACTCATTAAACGTTGAGTTTTACTTAAACGGGGATTCCCTTTTCTATGAGAATTATAACATTTCTTCGTGGTATATAAACAAATTGACATCAATTAGGTCTAGAACACGAAAAAAACGTTTGCCATTTTCTGGACCCACAACAGAATGGTTCTGTGGATGTTTCTCAATCTTTAAACTGGTGCTTGAGCTATTAGTGGGTAAACTAGATTCCCTAGGTAGAAAATAAGGGCCAATAGAATAGAACCCTCACCCTACTACAACTAGAAACCCTCACCCCACACAATCTCACCCCATTGTAGACAAGAAACCTAGAATATAAAATGGGACTTATACAATGGAGTTTCCTAGGCATAAATGTAGGTAGGTACCTGGTAAATAATACTTCTGATTTTTTTTTCTTTCTTCTTTTCTTCTTTAAAAAATTAAAAGTGAACATTATACTTACCTACCTGTGTGTAAAAATAGGTTTATTTATAAACATCAGAAATGGTTAAGATTAAAATTTTTTTTCAATTTTTTGAGGCAAAATTGAAATATCTTGCATTAGTCAAAATAAACCATATCCTGGCAGAATAAATAAATATTATAATAATTGTAGTGTAATTATAAACAAACTATTATTTGATTTTGTATTTACAACAATAACAGGGTAAAATGTTTATTATACTTGTAAATTCATTGAAATTCATTGAAATTCTTTACAATCTTTAAATTTAATAATCGCAAAATGCTCTGATTAAACAGGCAAACTTAAAGGGTGGCAAAAAATTCGTTATTATTCTGAACAACTTAAATAAATTTAAAAAGACTTCGTAGTCTTAATAAAACAAGAAATCGGCGTAGGCCTAAAGTGCAAAAATCGCGGGAACCATTTACAAAGTTAACCTCTAAGCTTGCCGAAAAAACTGTGAAATTCAGGAAATACAAGGGGGGCTGGTTTGAAAAACGTTCGACAAACTCGTACATTTAAAACGTGGGGGGTTGTTTTATTTCTAGATCTTAAAAATCGAAATTAGGTCAACCAACTTGACTACAGCAACGACTCACCAGAAACGTGCGAAAATTCAGGTATTATGGGGGGGATTGTCCGCAAAATTAGCCAGAAGATCCGCAACTTCGTAGAAAAGCACTAGCACGGAAATTTAAGGCAACTCGTTTAAAGTTTTTGCGAAAATTCACAATTTTGGCTACGTGCTACAAGCACACAGCGAAACACAAGAAATAGAACTTAGCACACTAGATTTTTCGCAAACCGACCGCAAGCGCCATCTCGGGAAATATTTCTAAACAGAAATTCGCGAACTTTGGCGGTTATTTTATAGTTTTGAATTTCTGAATTTATTTTAGGTAGTTGCTATGTAGAAAAACTCCGAGACGCGACTCATTTCAAACTCAATCAGTTTGAAATGTTTTCTAAACAATAATAAAAAAAATATTTTGTTTAAAATCAAATTACGTTGGGGCAGAGTTTAGAAAGTATCGAAATTAATTCGTTATTTATGGATGGACACGCAACAATAACAAGGAAATGCACTTTAATCGATAACCTAAAAGTAACTATAAACGAGAAAACTTACCTAAAAAAATCGATTAAAACGCCGCGCAACCATGACCAACCTTACACGAAAAAATAACTTGCCGATTTTTCCCGTTTTCGGTTCAAATTTAACAGAAGTACCCGGAAATTACACATCTGCACTTGTAAACGGTAACTTTAGGCTAGTTTACAAGCGTGATATTACCTGAACTCCAAAGTTTTGTTATAATTTTTATGATTTACTGGAATCAAGGAAAGGAAACACACGCCGCCATTTTGTTTTCTGCGCAATGACTCCGATGACGTAACAATTATACTCGTGGTCGTGGTTGTTCTTCCTTTTTTTTATCATTAGCGTCCCTAAAGGGTTAAGCGCGCAACCTGTTAAAACATTAATTAGAAATAAAACTATATTTTTTTGCAAACAGTTTAATAAATTAGTTAGTGCTCAACATTATTTCTTTATAAAGCTACTAATAGGGTATTATTTTACTCTGAACAATTTTTTTTTCTATGAAAATTTATTTCTAGGTGCTACCCGAATTTATTTTTTTAAATCTTCATGTATTTACATTTGAGGTACCATCCTCCGAAACTAAATACATTCTCGCCAGCAAAATAATTTCATCGTTTTTATAACTGTTAAAATTTTTACATGTAGGTACATAAAAACTACAAGAAGTTCAGGTTCCTGAGTCTTGACAAGTCAGATATTCATTATGAAATTTGTAAGGAACAATATTGTAAACTAAAACAAAAAGATAAACACTACATCGTGGTGCTTTACATCAAGCAATCAATCGGCACTGAAATACTTATCAAGAAAACATATACATTATTAAAAAAAATATTTGTACACCCTGTATAGCAAAACTGTTGAAGAAGTGTACAGGGTGCGGCAACTAAAGCGTTACAAGCTGATATTTACAAAATTATAAGAGACTGGGCAGCAAATTTTTTTATGATTTTATGTGAGGGAAAGAAAGGGTTGTATATAGGACTAATGGTGAGTTTTAAAAACAGTTTTAAAAAAATTGGGGCAACTTAAAAAAATTTTAATGGAATGATATATATTTTTTATTATTTCTTTGATCTCTGCATCAAAATAAGTACAGCCTATTTTTTTCAGATTTTTTGAAAACTTTTAGTACCACAAAAAATGAAAGAATGAAATTCTGTAAGTATTAAAAACAGGTACGAGATTATTTTTTTATGTAGTTTAAATAAGTCTACTAAAAATAAGCTGCCTTAATTAGACCAAGCAAAATTTAATATGAGTAAAATAAGTACGTTTACAACCCCTAATCAATAGTGGGGGGGGGGGGGGGGGGGGATTTTTTGTACATTTTTCACTCTAATTAAATTTTGCTTTATCTAATTTTGGTTTACTTTAGCGGCTACATCTAATTTAAAAAAAAATTTCGTAGCGCTTTTTATTTTATAGATTTACATCCCCCCTTTTATTAGAGGTACTAAACATTTTACAAAAAATCTGAAAAAAATAGAAAATAACTATTTTGATGGGGACATTAAAAAAATTATAAAAAACATATATTACCCCATTTCATTTCTTAAAATAGGGGGGCCTTTCAACCCTCACTATTAGCCTAACATAGACCTCTACCGTCCCTTAAAACCATAAAAAAATTAATTGTTCAATCTTTTATAGTTTTGGAGATATTGTAACACTCTAGTTGCCGCCCTGTAAATATGATGGACTAGACAAACACAATGAGGTATCTGTATAAGTGTATGGAAGGAAAGACGATATCAAAGTGAATATAAACAGAGGTAGGCACTGTACCTTAAAACCTTCAAATAATACAAAAATGTTTTGATGTCCCGGCACACTATTTAAAACTTATGGTGAATAAAGACTACACTTAGCTTTAAATATATTTAAAATCAACTATTAAGAAAAAACTACCACAAAATACAGACGCCATATGCTATACAGGGTGTTAAATTATGTAACTATCAACAATATCATCAATAAGTACATACACCTAACAAAACTGGTTTAGTTTAGTTACAAAATATATAAGCTACGTTGCGGCAGGCTAGCCAGTCTAATGTTTAGCAAAATCCTGCAAACAAATTACTTAATGTCGTGATAAGAGTAACAGTAGCATAAAAACAGACTAGAAGAGAATATGGATTATTTCAGCAACTGTTACTTTCACCAAGTAAAAAAAAACATGGAACAAACAAATCGCATATCTGTTAAATATCAACATGGGGCCATTCTTACCAAATCATTCCAATTTATTTATATGTACACATAAGTTTACGAAAAAGAAAAGTGGCAGTTTTGCTTGTGGCATCACACAGTAAAAGCGATACAAAACTGACTTAACAGTGGCATTCATTTGGAGGATACTAACTGCTACAACAAACTCCAAATATATGTAATGTGAGGATAAATTTACTTAAGGTTCATGAATCTTCCCATGGGGCAATGATCTCAGGATAAAATGTAAATCAACCAAGTTACATATTCTACTTTTGTTCCAATAAGTTCGGGCGAGCGGTAGAGCAGCAGTTAAGGCCTTGGTTCGAGTCCGGAGCAGGGTGATATGTTAGATGAGGGCCACATGACCCTGGCAACTGGTGCCCCCGTACGTGTAGGAAGAGAAACGGTCACTTATCCATGTAAAAAATTCCATATTTAAATTTAAATATATATTTAGATATGGGTGTCCGACTGGGGACAAGAGATATCAACCCCCTGCAATTTTAGTTTTAAAAATGTGCACAGTGACTTGCCATGCACAGAAGCATCCCTTCATATACACGGCCCTGCATGTATTATTTTTTGAGTAACTTTCAACTGCCCTAGAGAGTGGCAGTGCCGGAGCTAAAGTGGGATTACGGCCCGGGCATAACGATTTATACAGCGCAATTTTATTATGAAAGCGATAATTCAATTCTTGTTGCGAACATTCATAATTTGTAGCGGAGCAGTACGTTTGAGTGGAGAAAAGGCTGCGCGCTCGTACCGTCGAATAGTCACACTTTTCACATCCCCATGATGTGTATGCGCTGAACGAAGTACATAACTATATCTTTCTCCAATCTTACCATATATTTCTTAAAGACGCAATTATTGTTTATGTCCTGGGCTCAAAAATGCCTAGTTCCCGGACTGTAAGAAATTGAACAAAATGAACCTAACCTGCCCAAGAGTGCACATACAGTGGGGCAGTGTTAAAAACCACCTACAATAAAATTATGGGTTTTCGTTCCAAAATTTCCTGGATAAACTTTTCCAACTGACTGTATTTTTTGATCTCTTCACAAATTTTATTACATTCTTAGTTTGAACTGTAATAATTAAAATTGCAATCTTTGACTAAATTTTGTTAAACTTGTCAAACAAACATCTAAGGAATAGATGCGCGTTCGTACCGTCGAATAGTCGAACGTTTCACCCCCCCCCCCCCACGATGAGCATGCATAGAAACGGTAGGTGACTTTTCTCTTTCCATCTGTTGGAGGCGCAATTATTATTTGTACCCCGGGCGCAAATATACCTAACTCCGGCACTGTAAGAAACTGAACAAATTGCATTTTATTTTACACCAAGGGTGTACGAGGGGAACTGGTGTAAAAAACCATCTAAAATAAAATTTTGGGTTTTCGTTCCGACACTATCAATTTTTTCCCCCGATTGTTTGTAAACTTTCCTAGAGAAATTTTTCCGACTGCATGTTTTTTATTTCTTTACAAACTTTAATTTTACATTCTTAATTTAAACTGTAATAATTAAAAATTACAACTGTTTGACTTAATTTTGCCGAACTTTTCGAACAAATATTTAAGTAAAGGCTGCGCGTTCGTATCGTCGAATAGTGGTACGTCCCGCACCCCCTTTCAATGTGGATGCGCAAAACCAAGCTCGTGACTTTCTCTCTTTTCTTTTGTACCATATATGAGTGTATCTCTTGCGGGCGCAATTATTATTTAAGCCCCGAGCGTAAGAATACCTAATTCCAGCACTTGAGAGAGGGGCAAGAAACAATGAACGATTTTGTTTTGTTTTATGTAAATAACAACAAATAATCTGACAAAGTATTGCAGTAGGAAAATGTAGATTGCTCCCTAGAAAAATGTATTACATATAACATTTTCAATAGCGTTAGAAATAAATTATGTTGCCTCGTTGGTGGAAAAAGAGATTAGACATAAACACACAACGGTTCATGGAGTTGCACCTCATACCGAAAGAGATTATTTGACATATCTTCACAAAACATTTAACAATTGTGATTTCAAATCACTTTTCGGAAATAATGTGGAAGCTCTTGGCCACCTTGGAGCCCAGACTTGAACCCCTTACAAATGTTAGATTTAAATAATTTAAAATTGTGCTTTATAATTTAAAACAAAATCGTACATTATCTCGTGGCTCAGACTGTAGATGGTAGGTAGGAAATGACTAAAAAACAGTAGGACACGTCTCGATAACTTGGTACAACTGTAGAAGATTCTTTGTACTTTTATTTATTTAGCGTAAAGGGTGGAGAAAACAATTGACTTTCAGGCAATAGAGTTTTATTGTACAATTGCACATTATACAGGGTGGCCCTTTTTCGTTGCAGTATTTGGATAGCTTTGTAGATATTAAAGTTACAAAAAAAAAAAAACTACACTCTCAGTCCAAAAGTGAAATTTTAACCTTTTCTGCTACTAGGTGCTATAACTCATTTGCTTCAAAATAAAATACTATAGAGGTTTTTAATAGATATTTTTGTGTAGATTATAGTGGTGTGCTCAGATTTTTTAAACTTGTGACTATTTTTGAGTTATAACGTAAATATCCATTTTTGTAAATGTCTTTTGACTAACTTGACATTTACTGGCTTTTGTTTTAAACAACCCAATTATGTTTTATCAGTCAAAGCCTTCTTTTCACTATAATAACTACCGTTTTTATGATCCATGGCATTCTAGTTATAAAATAATCTAACAGCTTTTCCTTTTTACATATAAACACATCAAACTAGATAGTTTCACTTTTCATGGACACACCTCAATATTGTTTCTATTTATACTGTAAAAACTTCTAATTTTGATGAGTTGTAAAACTCCTCAACCTTTTAACTGCTACAACTGCATATTTAAGTTTTGAAAAGGCTTCCAAACTAGGCTACCGCTGTATATCTACGTTTTGCGATTTTACAAACTTATGCTGTGCCCGTCAATGTACATACGAGGTTCCACTATTGGAGAATATAGGAGGCGTGGTAGGATTATCACATGCGCTATTTGATACCCTATGCCTCCTCTATACACTCGTAAATATACGTGCTACAATCACATTGCTTTGCCTGTATATGTACGTTTTGAGCATTTCCTAACTCGACACATTGGGGAAGCCAACGTTTTCCTAACTTCACAGCAAACAGGTAAAAACGCATATTTTCATTCATACGAATACAAAAGTTAAATAATTACATCAGCCTACTACGATAAAAAAAAACGTAAATGCTTTTGTATTTTTTTTTCGACTGCCTAAAGTAGAAAAATTTCATTTTTTATAAAACTTGGTATCGAGGATATTTTTTGATTCTGAACAACTTTTCCATGTGAGAGATATGGAAAAAAGTTATTTGGAAATGATGTTCCCAATCGAAAAATATACCATAAAAAATTGAGTTTTAAACATTATAAAAAAGCAAACATCCAATTTTTTTATAAAATTTGGTATCTGGCGGTATTTTTTGATTCTAAACCACTTTTCCAAATAACTTTTTGCTGTATCTCTAACACGAAGCAAAATATGAGAATTTAACGTTTTCTTCCAATTATAGAAGGCCGTATTTTGCTTCGCGCTATGAGGTACAGAAACAAGTTACTGTGAAAATTTGTTCAAAATCAAACAATTACGGTAGACTCCGAATTTTATAAAAAAATTGAGTTTTTATTTCATTGGGCTGCGTAAAATAAAAAAAAACAAATAACCAATCTTCAACACAAAGCAAAATATGAAATTTTTTCTAATAATAGTAGGCCGATGTGTAATTATTTAATGTTGTATGTATGTCTGAAAATATGTGCCGTAAGGTGTTGTACAACTAAACAAAATAATAAACTGCTAGATAAAAAACAGCAAAAATATCGAGGCGTGTCCATGAAAAGTGAAACACACTGTATATTTGGAAAGCGTAAAAAATCGTCTTTTTAACTAGCTCAATGTCTACTATGTCTTCCATTATATTTCAAAAACAGGAGTAAGTACAAAAAACCAGAACACGCAACTGTAACCTACACCAAAAAATCTATGAAAAACCTCTCAATTTTTTTCGATTTTTGGAAATAAACGAGTTACAGCACCTAGTATCAATGGTTAAATTTTCACTTTTCTACTGTAACTCAATAACAAAAGATTTTAAATTTTTGTTTTCACCTTTGAATTCGCCACATAAAATCAGGCCAATAATACGCTGCAAATGTTTTTTTTTTGCAACTTTAATATTAACAAAACTGTCCACATACTGCATCGAAAATGGGCTTGCCTGTACTTTTTTTTTAAATGGTATAGGGAAGGTTCCCCTGTCACGGGGCTGCTTAGCATCCGCAAAATTAAAATTACTGCCGTCCACCCTAGAAAAAACCCTAAGTACGCCCATGTATTTAGATTCTATTACAATCCATTTTATGTAGGTTTGGGAATGTTTCGTTCTTAATAATATATTGACAAAAAGTAATTATAATCCTGAAATCAATGCCCAATGTGCAACTTCTTGTCACTACACTAAACTGAAAATCAAGTGATATTTGTGATGTCAACGTTTCTACTTCCCTCAAACTTTTGAACCGTAATTGCATATTATGTAATAAGATTTATTGAAATTTTCAAAGACTACATGTTAAATTTAGTGTGAATGATTAATAAAGAATAATCCCCAAAAGTTCAAGATTAACTAATACTATTTACTAATATCCACCATACAAGACAATAACAAAATAAATATTAAAATAAATATACACAAACAATATCTTTGGTGCCTTCATTTTGTTGACAAGGAGTGAGTAGCAACAAAATGAACACACCACTCATGGCAAGTTAAAACTAAACACAACAACAAATTCAAAAAATAAGATAACCGAGCATATTCTATTTGAAAACACGTAAAATTTTACAGGTAATAGAAAAAGCTGCATTATCCTGCGAGTATAATTTTAAAAATTCAACAAATAAACAGGTCATAAAATAAAAAAAACCTAATCGTGATTTAAAAGATAGGTATTATGCAACCTACTGTAATAAAAGTATTTATAGGTGAGATTTTTGGTTGTCTAGTTCGTAGAATAAAACGTACGCCTCCCCACTCACAAGTGATTTAGATGATATACCCGATACCCTGCAAACAACAAAACGTATTAAATGTTATCGTACATCGAAAATAACACAACGAAGTATTATACCTCGAATCATTGTATTCATGCCATGCATGTGAGTAAGGATGGCGACAATAAGCCGTGTAATGCCCGCTATAGGTGGTTCCACTATGATTGGAAATAGCGTACAAATTGTAACGACATTCTGTTGGGCTACTATCTGCGGCGTAATTTCTCATATCCAAACCTTCCAGCGGAAAGTCTATTGTTACTGAGAGTTTACCTCTAAATCTTTCTGTGGGAGAAAATCGCTTCAAATCTATATAAAATTAAGAAAATTATGTTGCACAATTCATCTAATATTAATTGAAGATGTTATACAGTGACCGCCAAAAAGACTGCACCGTCACCGTCATGTCATATCCATTACGAAAATGTCATTTGAAATTTTAAAATTGCCTGGAATCCCCCTATTTATCAGAAGATGGAAAATTGTCATAAGAAAAAGTTATTTGTAATTACATTAAGATTCTAAATTGAAA
Source organism: Ctenicera cuprea (assembly GCA_958336395.1). Classification (NCBI taxonomy): domain Eukaryota; kingdom Metazoa; phylum Arthropoda; class Insecta; order Coleoptera; family Elateridae; genus Ctenicera; species Ctenicera cuprea. The sequence continues at coordinate 42,984,586 of OY284493.1, forward strand.
ATACGAAGTTTGATGAGAAAATTTAAATTTTTTAATTTGTCCATTTTCTACCAATAATATTCAACATTTATTTTTTTTCTGTGTATTTTTCCTTTACAGTCGAGTTAACATGAAATAGTTTACTGTAAAAATACATAAAGGTTGCATTATTTTTTAAATGTATTTAATTTCTTGCATAAAAACATTTTTACCAAAAACAACAAGACAATCGTAGACTATTTTCATTATTTCTAAATCCTTACAAGCTACGCAATAATTAGATTTTATTGTTGACATTAATAAGGCATCCTTAAAAGAGTGGCGGTAGTTCAGAGGTTGGGCGCCTTTAACGCTAAAGGTCTAGGGTTCGATTCCCCGCCGAAGCCATGCAGCAATAAAAATCTATGCCGCAACCCGCCACTCACATTCCCCAATCCGGTGTAGGCAGCCGTGGGGTCTTAATGCCTGAAACCTTCTCTGGAATTTAGTCGTTCTGATTCGACGTTAAACTGTAGGTCCCCCGTACTCCACCTTAGGGCTAAGGAGAGTACGTGGAAGAGAAGAGTGCCGGGACGTAAAGACTGATTACGACCTTAAAAGCTAGCTAGCATTTGTTTTCAAAACCTATTTGATTACCTACCGAAAGTTATTAAATAAATCCATATTTAATGGCTTTTAAGGATTTTGATAGAGATGAGCAAATTCCGGAAATTTATTTTTCGGAAACTTTTCCAAAGAAAATTCTCGGAAGGAAAAGTAAATATATCTACATATAACAAACGATTCTATAAAATTATTCGAACTAATTAAGCGATTGACAAATAACATCGACTACTAATATTAAGTGTTAGTAAGTAGTAGTAATTGCCGTAAAATAATAAACGACGCAACTACGATAATAGCTCCACGATTTGCAAACTAATCATCGACATGACGGGTTTGTTTCAATGGCGACTGCAATTAGGTTTTTATTTGATCGTTCTGCAAGCGGATTCGGATACCCGGATGTTATGTAAAATGAGATACGGTATGTATAATTTAAAAATCCGGTATTCAGATTTATCCAGATTTTCTGCCAATTCGGATTTCAGATTTTACATTTAGACCCATGTTTTGGATTTTACATAACGATCTGGATTTCGAATTTCATATGTAAATCCATATTTCTGATTTTTGTTGTCCCTGCGGAACTCGAATTTCTTATGTTGGTCCGTTTATGAGATTTTCAATGGAAATTCAGATTTCGGATTTTTATGTTTGAATGTTTAAAATGCGGTTTAAGAAGTTTCCGATTATATAATCGGCAGTTTTTGAATTTTGCAGTATTCGTATATGGATTAGAGCCGACCTTTTAAAATTTCAGTTATGTTTGATTTTATAAATTTTTGTTTTTAATTAAAAATGGTAGGCTCCAGATTAATTGACGGTGACTACTAGTTAGAAATATCTTTCAAGGATAGAGAGAAAACAGAAGACAGCTATAGTTTCTTAAATTTTTTGTTATTAGCCGATTAATTCTTATAACTATATTTGACTAATTCTATATCCTCTCATTAAGACTACACTCAAAAATATTAATTTGTGGCAATAAAATCATATTTTAATTACAATTCTTACAAATAAGATTTAATTAGACAAATTCAGAAACAGTATTTTCAAGTAAATACAGGGTATGTATGAATTGGTGAAAGAACTACACGTGGCGATGTTGTTCAAAAACTTCTGAGTCGAAAATCTCAATACCAAAATGTTGGGCAATGCTTCCTCTGTCCTCAGGAACCATTTTAAAGGAACGTACATTTGACAACATTGGATCCACACACCACAGGTGTTTTGTTATAATGCACGGTACCTAAGGATCATTGAACGTAAAATCCATTGTTAGAGAACGAAACAAGAAAACGAAAATAATAATAATTAATACTAATAACTACGAGACAAGCAACGATGATAGAAAAAGCAAGTGCAATTACAAATTTTGACACTTGTCAAACTTTGACGTTATCAAGACAGAAGTAATTTAGAGTCGCATCACTCTTGAATAATTATTGTTTTACAATGCTGCCATATGTATTTTTTACAATAATAACACGCTTTTGGGTCTGAAAAACAACATCTATGAAAAAATATTTATTACAATTCTTCTTTCTTCTGTCAACAGTTAATGAATTAAAAGACTTCATTTTCAAACTTTGAAGATCCCGTGCACACCCAGGAAGCATGGTACAATATTTTGGTATTAAGATTTTCAACTCAGAATTTTATGACCAACATCGCCACATGTAGTTCTTTCGCCAATTTATACACACCCTGTATAGATATTGAATTTTTGAAGTAAACCCAGATATCAGATTTTTGGATAAATTTCAATATCGGATTTTATCTGAAGCGTAAAAACCTAACGCCTTCCCGATTGTCTGGATAATAATTAAATCTTTATTTAATTAGCTATAAAAGCTAACAAATAATAGACAAGTAAAAATCAAAATCCAGATTTCAAACTGTAACAAATTTGACATCACTACTTTCGTCAATAACAAAAGAGTAAGAAATTACAACTTGTGTGGTCGTACCAAAAACGTAAATGGCGCGATATTTGTATTTATATAATTTATCTTTTATTTTTCTTTGGAACATTTAACTTATCATTTTTGTATAATTAATGTATTAATAATTTTTAATATTTTTACATATTTATTTAAAATTGAATAGACAACGAACAATATAATACGGATGAAAAAAGTAATCTATTCGTGGAAAAACTAAATACAACATTCACACCAACCATAGCTGACAACAATAGACAATTCTTCAATATGATCACACTCCATAACGAAAGCAATCTTCCCTTAAGTAACGACTTTGATTTCCCAGTTACAACCGACGAACTTATTACCTACATAACCTCCTTGTCCTTAAAGAAAGCCTCGGGTCATGACCTCATTCCAAATGTGACCATTAAAAAACTAACCAAGAAAGCAATCTCATACCTAACTACCCTGTTCAACGCTTGCTTAAGAATAGGATATTTCCCCGAAAAGTGGAAACACACACACATTTTAATGTTTCCCAAACAAGGGAAGAATGCAAAAGACCACAACAACTTTCGTCCGATCAGCCTGCTTCCCACCATTTCAAAGCTACTGGAGAAAGCAATTAGTCATAGGCTTAATATGTCGTTAGATGTTAACAACATCATCCCTCCAACACAATTTGGGTTCAGAAAGAATCACTCCACCATCCACCAATTACAAAGGATCTCTGAAATTATTGAACAGGGTTATGAGCATAAACAATACACTGCCATAACTTTCATAGACATAACTAAAGCCTTTGACAAGGTGTGGATTGACGGAATAAAGTACAAATTATTACACACAAATATTCCAAATTACATCAAGGCAATATTATTCTTCTTTTTGGAAAAAGGAGGTTAAGCTAAATGGCACTATCTCCTCTACTAAAAGTCTCCATGCAGGGGTTCCTCAAGGTAGTATACTTGGTCCTACCCTTTTTAATATTTACATCCATGATTTACCTCAGCAAAACATTGGTGAAATAGCAACATATGCAGATGATACGGCATTGGTAATACAAAGTGACAGTATCACGGAAATAGTGGAACGTCTTCAACGCTCAATGAACATTCTAATTAAATGGTTCACAAAATGGGGAATAACAATTAACTCCTCGAAATGTAGCAACAAAATTCTCACACTCAAACGCATCCCAGATGAGATCCCACACATCAAAGTGAATGGTTCTGAAATTCCATGGATGGACAAAAACACAAGCGTTAAGTATCTTGGTTTACATTTTGACACCAGACTAACATGGAGTGCACACATCAACAAAAAGCTTAATGAGGGATATACTCGACTAGCTGTACTATACCCCTTACTAAATAGGAAAACACCTCTTCGGACCGACTGTGCAATTCTTCTGTACACCGCTCTTTTAAGATCCCTAATTACTTATGCGTGCACAGTATGGAGTGCCACTTCTGCTACCAACATAAGAAAAATACAGGTTTTTCAAAATAAAGTGCTCCGCATAGCAATCAATGCCCCCTGGTTCATTAGTAACCAGCAGATACATACTGAGCTAGGAATAACAACTATTAAGCAGTTCATCCAAAAAAGTGCCCAAAAGTTCTTCGATAACATAAATCAATGCCCTAGTGCAGCGCAACATCACCTTGGTCAACTAAACATACATACAAGGCTAAGAAGAAAACTACCGCAAGATAAACTATTGGACCTCAATAATTAGAATAATTAATTAGCGATGGGCGTCAATTTTGCCTCTAAGTTAGGATTAATAGTGTCATATTAATTTTATATTTACAACTCAACCATGTATAACAATATATATTGTTGATCTGGTTCATTCTAAATAATAAAAAAAAAAATGAATAAAAGAAGAAGCTGCATTACAAAGTATTTAAAAAACATTCCCAAAATTTTTATTGAAACTTTCCCCGATACAAATGTTTCCTTCCTGGAAACTGTCCATTTGGAAAGTTTAGTTTTAGAAACCTTCCCTGCTGCCAATTTTACTAAAAACTTTTAGTTTTTGTGATCTAAATTTGATTTAAATTGATAATCGCTTATTAATACGCCCATTATCCTAGAAAAATTTCATTGTAAGGAAAGTAGTCCACGATTGTGCTGTTATTTTTCATAAAAATGTTTTTTTTTGCAAGAAATTAATTACATTTAAAACATATTGCAACCTTTATGTATTTTTACATTGAAATATTTCATGTTGACTCAACTGTAAAGAAAAAATACACTGAAAAAAAAACATTATTTGGAAAAAAATATTAATTTTCTCACCATACTTCGTATTTAGAATCTTAATGTAATTACAAATATCTTTTCCTTATGAAAATTTTTCATCTTTCGATAAATAAGGGCATTCCGGGCAATTTTAAAATTTATTAGCGTCTAGCCCCTTGGACTTCCAGCGGATCCTACCTCACATGATTTGCACCTCCTCTGCATGCAGCTGAAATGTGTGTAAACCACAACTTCGTAGTGGCACAGATGGATATGCGGGTATGTTCGGTCGTACTACTTTTTTACTGCATAAGTAGTTGCGGGGTCGAATCTCAGTTGGGACCAAAATTGTTGTTGCGTTTTGCTGTTTACGCGAGGTTATTTGTTAAGAGCAGTTATATTTTTAAAGAAAAAATACAAAGACAAATTTGCATTCACTCACTGATTGCCGGCGTACCAACACACAAGTCTGGTAATAAATTTAAAAAAAAGGATTTGTTGTTTTCTGTTGAATGCAATTTATAGGCAATGAAAAAATCGGCTTTAACAATGCAAATCTCGATGTAAATATCACACTCGCACATATGCGAGCCAATATTAGATGATATTGCGCAATTCAGGATCGGCTGGAAGCCCATGGGGTTAGACGCTAGTTTAAAATTTCAAATGACATACCCGCGATGTAATGGATGTGACATAACAAATATTTTTGGCACTAACTAATACCATAACCCATTTAAAAAAAATAATAATAAAAAAGTTTTCCATATGGTGCAGACTTTTTGGTGGTCACTGTATGAAACCGATAAAAGGATACGTATCACTAGTATCTTCGGGAATTTTTGTATGGTAAACGATTTGGTGCATTTTCTCCTCTCTTTGCATTTCGAACATGTCTGAAACAAATAAAAAGGTTAGCTAGAAGGTTCCAGTTTTTTACTTTCCATACTTTCAGTATTATAGAAATTTTGATATTTTAACAGAAGTACAAGCGTTTGAGCTTATGAAATGTAAAACAACTTTTTTTTTACTTTCCTAGTATAGGGAAAAGTATTGATTTCACGAACATTTTTGATGTCGAGATTTTGAATAAAATACAATGATTTGAATCACCAGGAACCAAAAAGAGGTTGTGCACCTCAATCACCCAAATGAATGGGTCGATTTCAATGAGTTTCAGAATGTAACTCAAAAATTCATCAACAAGATAGGCCTTTTAAAAAAATTAAAAATCAGAAATGGGAGTTACACATGTTTCTGTATTTTCTTTTTTCCAAAACCAAATTTTCTATACATAAAAAGAGAATCTGATAGAATACCTCAGAGTAAATCCACCGCTTTTTTTTTTCCAAACTTTCAAGCTTCAAAATGGTGGCCGCTAAGAGTTTTTGGAAAGGTTCAAAAAAATATTATTCACAAACTAGCGATACGCTTTTTATACTAGAAATGAGCTACAATTTGGTTAGTGCACCAGTCTACTAATTTCTCTGCGACGTCTTTTATGAATGTTTGAAAATCAAACACTCATGTCCCGTTATTTAATAAACAAGGGATGATAAAACAGTTCTGCCGAGACATAGCTTCTATGCTTTCGCTAAATATTAAAAGCATCAACAAAATTTCGAAAAATGTGCGCAAATTGTAGTAAAAGGAATTTTTGACAGCAAATCTTTTATGCTTTTTTGCTGTTTTTAAATTTTCGGTGTAATTTCATAGTAAAAAACTAGTTTCTTTAATTTATTATTATTTTTCAGTGTTAAACATCCTCGCAGTCCGATGGTCCGATGTTTTCGTCTGTGGTTCTCAAGTTCCCTTATGTAGGGTTCCCCTGTTTCACAGACATAAGCTTCGTACCTACACTGCCGTGGTAATTAACTGTTTTCAGCAGGAATAGTTTGTTGCTTTTAGTCTTTGTTAAAAAACATTTATCACACTGATTCAATTTTATTAATTTCTATTGTTAGGATTAGTGTTTTTTTAAAACTTATATTACGAAAATATTTTTATTTGAATTAAAAATTGTTTAATAAATTTACGGTGTTATTTCACTCTCCCACCCGATTGTTTTCTAAAGCACTTGTTCCGTTTTTTTGTTTTCGTTAATATCAGGGAATATTTTTTCTCATACGAAAAACTTTCTGTTTCTAAATACAATAAGACATGCCCACAGGTAAATTGTATAAAGTTAAGTGAGTCGATGCTGTATGCTTGGCGTTTTAGCAGTAGTAGAACAGTCTAGTCCGCTCGCGATAGGTGTAAAGAGTGTCAGGTCGAGTTTCTCTGCAATGTGCAGAAAGAATGCTGGGCTAGTTCCGTTTGCTTGTAGAATAGCAATATATTATTTCTATTAATTATTATTACATTATATGGTTTTATATAAAGCGAGTAAAGCACTTCGACTAGGCTTTTCTATACTTTAGATAGTGTTACCACAGATAAGATTAACACTACAAATATACGGTAAATATGTGAGCTATCGGCAGCTTGTTTTATATGATTAATAATCTGCAAAAAGATGGGGCTACAATGACAATTTATGATTAAGTCACAGATGACTGTAATTGAGCAGATTACTTAGCACATATTCAAACCAAAAGTTAGACAGCCATCTGCCATGCTTAATTGTCAAATCGCAATTTTTCGTAAATAATTAATATTGAAGCCAATTCTACTTAAATTATATTCATGATGTGACAGATGCACTCAAATCCCCGATAAAACAGTTTCCAACACATTTCAACAGTAATAAACAAATAGCGATAGCAGCGCCCTAAAATTGGTCTGGTGCGTTGTAGCCAAACTAACGCTAATTTCGTCTCCAAATATGAGCGGACATTTTGTATAAGGGGTCGTATATCTGTAGTGTTAACCTTATCTGTGGTGTTACTTATCATTTATACAAAAGTATTTTATTATTAACGTTTTACGCTCCTATACCAAAAAGAGCATAGCTGCATAATAGTTATATTTTAATAACATACTACACGATACTCAAGTTTTCATATAACGATAATGGTATAAACTTTTTGCAAGTCTTTCATTAATGCAACTGTTGCCTATAAATAGAGAAGAAAGTGTTGATGTAAAGGCGGATTGGCCGACTCATGTTAACAGGTCTGTGTTATTCCTTATTCAGTCACAGTTAGACTTTTTTCATGGGTCTGTCACAAGTCCATAGGGAGATGTAAAGTAAACCGGTAGTGAGCAGAAACATTCTCTATTTTTTTTTTATATTTGTTTTTGAAAAACATAGGTCAGTTTTTAAGCAATGTTCTTATGAAAATTTCAAAAATTATGAAATCCTGCCTCTTCACAGTTTTTATGCGTTTAAAAATTCTCATGCGTAGTAATATTGTGCCCCCCTAGAAATACTACAATACCAAATTTGATCTCCATCTGCCAACTCATTTTTTTAATAATAAGGCGGTAATGTCAAAATTTTCAAAAAATCGTAGCAGTCGTCATTTTGAAGCTAGAGGGTTCAGAGAAAAAGCATTCGTTTTGTTCTAAGGGCTTCCATCTGATTCAGTTTTCAAATATAGAAAACTCGCTTTCAGAATAAAATGCTACCAAAAAAACTTGTCTAATTTCAGCTTCCAGTTTTGGGGTTTTTAAAAGCTATTTCTTGTTGATGGATTCTTGATAGACAGACCACTGCATTCCGAAGCTCATCGAAATAGGACCATTTGTTTGGCAGTTAGGGAGCATACACCTACACACAAACTGGTATTTTTAAAAAGCACTTTCTTGGGTTCCTGGTGGTTCAAAACATGTGTTTCCGTCAAAATCTCAAATAAGAAAACGTTTACGGAAGCAATACTTCCCTATTATACAAGGATAACTTGAACAGTTCTCGGCATGAAGTATAGATGGCATTAGTAGTTCTGAAATTCAGTGGCGTAGGAATCGGAGGGTCCAGACCCTCCTGAAATCTGAAGCGCCCCTTTGAAAAAAACCTTGATAAAAAATCATTTAACACATTTGTATTTTACACAAACTATATTAATAGCAAATGTTTTATGCAGATACTAGCCCATTGTTTTAGGTTGTACATTCATTAGTGCAAAAAAAGTACCTATTGGAAATCAGGCATGTATTGTTGGTTAGGTTAGATTAGGATTTTCGCCCCCCCCCCTAGAAAAACTTCCTACGCCACTGCTGAAATTATTAGTGCAGTCAACTGTTTTATCTGTCATATGAACAGCTGTAAAATATCAAATCATTCTGTTAAGTAATAGTATACAGCTGTTTTGAATAAAAGTATTTGTGTTTATTTAAAAATTTTAAAAACCGAGTATCCTGCCATAATTAAATGTTTTGTTAAAACAGGTATTTCGACAACGGAGATTCATAACAATATGAAACGCCTAGAAAACGACCCACACTGTGGACGTCTAGAAATATTGAAAAAACCATGATATGGCTTTGGAGGATCGCCGATTAAAGGTTTCTGAAATTACTATTGCTGTAGGCATCTCAGATGAACGTACATACATATCTTAACTGAAGAATTAAGTATGCAAAAGCTATACGCAAGATGGTTGCATCGTTTGCTAACAATTGATTAAAAATTAATTCAAATGCAAACTTCTCAAGAGTGTTTGGACCGTTTTAAGAAGAGTAGAACGGAGTTTTTGCATCGATTTGTAACCACAAATGAAACTTGAGTTCACTACTATACACCCGAAACAAAACAGCAATCAAAACAATGGAAACATTACGGTTCTCCACCACCGAAGAAGGTAATATCTGTGAAGTCTGGTGGAAAGGTAACGGCTCAACAATAACGGGAAAGTATTATGTTAACCTTTTGGACCAACTGGACAAAAATACTTGTGAAAAAAACAGGCTTATCGAAGAAAAAAATCGCTTTCCATCAATACAATGCACCTGCCCATACAAGTATCGTTTCCTTCACAAAACTCAACGAATTGAAGTACAACATACACCTTGTTCGTCTGATTTAGCTCCGTCTTCTGACTTCCATCTATTCCCGCTGCTGAAAAAATTCCTTGGTGGAAAGAGATTTTTGTCAAATGAAGAAGTTAAAGAAGTAGTTGAAGAATATTTTGCAGGTCTTGAGGAATCGAAGTTTCGTGATGGTTTCGCGGGTTTGGACCATCGATGGTCCAAGTTCATTGCTGTTGAGGGAGAATATGTTCAAAAAAAATGAGCGAAACACTTCGCCTGGACTTTCCTATACATTTAAATACATTGTTTTATATTTTCCAACACTTTCGATATACACCTGTCTAGACACGACTAGTTAAAGTAAATAGTTCTTATAAGTTGTAACATCTTGAAGCGGTTGAAGAAAGACCGACCGCTGCGCTGCAAGCATAAGGTTGGGTAAAATATATTCGGACTGAATCAACGAAAGCACGGAAATTGATATTTGAAAATATATTAATAACTCGAGAATTATTTTTAGCCAGAAATTACTCTTATTAATTTGTATTTAGAATTTCAAAACCTTTCTGATTTTAAAGCCAAAATGCCACGTTTCCATTTAAAAAAAAGTTATTTTTTACCGTGGCCGCCATATTAAAATTGGAAACTCAAGTTTTTTTTCTTAAATACTATCGAGAAGAATTTGCCCTACAACTTTGCTCTGGGGTTTGCGATTCTATCTATTAAAATAAAAAAGTTAGCCTACACTGAACATTAAACGACTAGTACAAGAATACAACTGCTGTAGAAAGTATGTGAAATTCTTCTAAGGACAAAAAGATTATTAAGGGGCAAAAAATTCGATTTTTTGATTTTTTGTAAAAAGATTCTCCTAGAACAAACAAAACAGGAAACCAAATTTTTAATTTTTTATCGAAAAAATTTGGGGGGAGGGGGAACAGTAGACCCCCTAAATATTAAAGTACCAAAAAAATATTATGATATTCGGATTTTGCTATCAATGATGAGCTATTTTGCTTTAACAGAAATATTTTATTAAATAAATAAAAGGGTACCAATTTTCAATTTTCAAAAATTCATAGAGGACGTCACAGTGAAATTATAGCAATGCGCAAAAAAACAAATTGTAGAAGATTCCCAGGTCTATCAGCTTAAAAAGTTTAAACAAAAACGTGTGGGCAGTTTTTGAGAAATATTTTTTTGAAAAATTCCAAAATTTTGGAGTGATGTCATTGCGATCGTTTTTATATTTTCAAAATTAATTATATTTCATGGTATAGTACCCTTGAAAGGCTACCAAACAAGATGTAGTTGATTCCAATCAGATAACTGGTTTTTGAGTAAATGGGCGTTAAAGTCGAAATGTTCAAAAATTCGTAGCGGCCGCCATTTTAAAGCTAGAGAGTTCGGTAAAAAATCGTTTGATTTTTCATACGGCCTTCTTTAATCTCCACTATTCCAGTTTCCAAAATTCAGTTTCTGAAAAAAATGCTACCAAAAAAACATGTCTAACTTCCGCTTCCGGTTTCGTTTTTTTTAAAAGCTTATTTTGTCGGTGAATTTTTGATATACCCCCTCACTCCAAAGCACATCAAAATCGGTCCAGCCGTTCCGGAGATATGGAGCGTAACGGACCCACCCACCCACAGACCCACGCACAGATAGACATTTTTTAAAAATTACTTTTTTGTGGTCCCCGACTATTTCCGTTAAAATCTCAACTTTGAAATTTTGCATGAAATCAATACTTCCCTATACTGAAAGTATAGGAAAGTAATAAAAATAACTTCAAAACGATATAAACCCTTACCCTCGTACCAAAAGTATAGGAAAAAATAGAAAGAATATGCTGCTATGTTCATACAATCATACTTTTGAAATACAACAAGACAATAAATTTCAAAAATATAAGAAAGACCAGGCGTAGTGCTTCGCTCACTTTTTATAATTGCCTTTGTATTGTTTATTGTTATTACTTACGATATGTTACATTAAAATATAATAATTACAGAAAAAATTACATAAAAAATATCTGATTTAAAGGCGTTATTGTTTTAAAACTTTGAAATTGAAAATATTCTTCAAATCTATAGTGTCGTTTACCGGAAAAAGTAAGGGAAAGTAAAAATAAAAATTAATTGTTTTTCATATCAAACTATTTCATTTTACCTTATGTATAAGACATGCGGTAATCCAGATATATTGATAATCCAGATAGCCTTTGTTAACTGATCCGGATTAGCGACATTTCACTAACAAGCCTAATATTATAAGCAGAATTTACTTTTATCTATTAGTCATCTAACTGCTAAGTGCTTCTATTAATAAATAATGAAAATAAAGAAAACAATATTTTGAACCAGTTATTACAGTTACATTCTGCAGAACATGTACAAGAGTCTAATGTTTTTTTTCCAGAACAAGCACTGAATGAATACTTACAAGTTAAAAATAGAATATTTATCAAAATATCAAAACTTAACCTTAAGCGATATACGTGTTTACTGTTGACACTTGTGCTATATGGCAGCTTTTGCCAATTTTCTGATGCAAAAACGGGTCCTTGAAAATCGTATAAAAAATGACTAAGTAATATAATTCTGGCCACTTCATTTATATGCATCTACATACTACTATATTGGATAGAATCAGTTTTACTTGAGATATGGAACATCGCACGAGGTAATGAATGTACAGGGTGTGGGTGGCCCATTTCTGATGTAGTAAATGGGTAGCTTGGGTAATATTAGAGCTGCCAAAAAACTGTTTGCATCATATTCAAATTTTTTATGGAGAATTCAATGGTGTAAACAAAAATATTCCTTTGTTGTTGAGCTAAAGTCAGAAGACAAAATTTAACCGTTTCTATTAGGTGCTATAACTCGTTTATTTCCAAAAATCTAAAAAATATGTGGAGGGTTTTAATATATTTTTTTGTGTAGATTACAGTGGCGTGCTCAAATTTTTAATTTTGAGTTATAACCTGAACATACATTTTTTTAAATGGAAACCATAGCAGGCTTTGACTTAGTTAATAAGGCGATTTTTAAGCGTTCCAAATATATATATTTTGATGCATTTATTATTAAAAATAGAGCAGCTATTAAAGATTATTTGATATACATATAGGATGCCATGGATCATGAAACAATATTTCATATAGTGGCTCTGATTGATAAAATAATATTGAATTGTTTAAAACAAAAGCCAGTAAACATCAAACTCGTTGTCAAATACTACTATGGTTTCCTTTTAAAAAAATTATGTTTATGTCACAGCCTTCTGTATTAATATCGACTCAAGTCGATATATACGGCCTGCCGTATCACGAAATATTTGATTTCAACCTTGCACACAACCTTCACATGTGTGGCAGGGAATGTGGGGTCACTAATGGTTTTCGATAAAAGCAGCATTATTGAAAACTTTAATTATACCGTCTTGTCTATAAAGTAACCCCCCCTCCCTAACTAACTTTTGAACGACTTGATATTTTACCATCACATTTGGTGTGCTTTAATGGGAAATTAAATACTATTTTTTAGCCAAAAATTAAATTTTGTATCATTCAAAATGGCGACTGGGCGCCGTTTTGAAATTTTTTTTTAAATATAAAGTGGGGTTGAATGACACCTCATTTGAAAGGTTTTTTAATTCTGCTTCTGATCCTAGAGTTTCAAAGAAAAATATTTAGCCATAACAAAATGGCGGATTTTAAACAAATGGACTCACTCAATTCAAAATTGTTTTGATTTTTTTATACAGGGTCGAGTGACACCTCATTTGAAAGGTCTTTTAATTCTGCGTCTGATCCTAGAGTTCCAAAGACAAATATTCAGCCATAACAAAATGGCGGATTTTAAACAAATGGCCTCACTCAATTCAAAATTGTTTTAATTTTTTTATCCAGGATCGAGTGACACCTCATTTGAAAGGTCTTTTAGTTCTGTGTCTGATCCTAGAGTTCCAAAGACAAATATTCAGCTATAACAAAATGGCGGATTTTAAACAAATGGACTCACTCAATTCAAAATTGTTTTGATTTTTTATCCAGTACATCACTTTTTCATTTGCAGTACAAAATTTTCCCAGAAATAACTCAGGTGGCTGGAAATAATATTGAAAACGTTATGTTCCAACAAGACCCTGACCCCAATAGGCCTGTTTCTGACTGTCTCAACGGACATTTTCTTGGAAGATGGATTGGTAAGCGGGAGCCTGTAGAATAGCCGGCTCACTCCCCAGATTTAACTTCTTTAGATTTTTTTCTATGGGAATATCTGAAATCGAAAGTGTACAGAACCCGTCCAGAAACAATTGAAAAACTGGAGCAACGCATTACAGAAGTTTGCAGAAATATCACTCCAGAAACTTATAAAAATGTAAGGCAAGAATTTCACAACCGACTTTTTATGCGCCAAGAAGTGAATGGTAAACATTTCGAACACTTACTTTAATTTCTTTTTGCTTTAATTCTTACTTTTTTTAAATATACTTCAAACATTGTCATTTTGTTATGGCTCAATATTTTTCTTTGAAAATCTAGGATCAGACGCAGAACTAAAAGACCTTTCCAACGAGGTGTCACTCGACCCCCCTTCCCATTTAAAAAAAAATTCAAAATGGCGGGGGGGGGGGAGATTTTAACTCTTCATGTAGTAATAAAAAATTGGACCCATAAGACCTAAAACGGTTGCTTTGTAATTTTAACATTAACAAAGTTACAAATACAGGGTGTCCAAGATAAGGGCCCCATGCATAGAGATTAGAGATTATTTTCACAAATAACATAGTTAGAAACAAAAACTGTTTTTGTAAGCCGAAAATTAATTTAAAAAAAACAAAACAAAAAGCTGCATTTGTTGCCATGAGGTTCAGGTTCAATCAGTTTTATCTTTCCAAATAACCGATTTATAAGTGAGAAATTGTTTTTTCATGATAGGCTGTGAACAAACATTAAAAAAAAACTGAGTATGTCAGGGAAGAAAACTATTAAAAATGTACGCCCGTACATCAAACAATCAAAAAACGTTTAAACTTTTAAATACTCCTGCTAAGTAATAAAACACGAAAAGGAAGATAAATTTAGAATTACAATAAACTCGTGTTAAGATGCAGATATTGCCATAACAAATTAAATAGCACTCATTTCTGATTGTACCACACATTTTTTTCTTCTTTTTTTTGTGCTAATTTTCAGCCTACTACAAGAAAACAGTTCTTCGCAGCCTACTATCAGAAAACAGTTTTTTAGCTTATAACCACAGTATACTTATTTACACAGTAGCGAAAGCTCCCATATAATGCCTGGTAAGCTGTAACTAGTGGCGCTCCAAGCGGTCGACAAGTTAAACTATCGTTTAAATTATGGCGGGTTTTAAATTCCAATCCAGTTCGTTGTTGTTACCATATTTTTAATAAGCAAAATAGAAAAATTACGAGCTACATTATATAATGGTTTTTAAGTAATACAAAGATAATGCCAGTAATATGATTTATTAACATTTATAAACTGCGAATCTTCAAAATGCAGCGTACACAAAGTGCAGTTTTTATTCAAATATCCCACCTACTTTTCACGTAAATCTTCACGTCTACAGTTTACAAACCACTGTTTTGATCTAGAACGACGAGAAAGTCAAACTCTAATGTATCAATATATATCAGAATTTATTACCTTTTTGGATCTTTGGGAAATGTAAAAAAACTAAGGTTAGGATTCTTTCCTTTGTTGTTTTCGCAGTTTACGGCGGAACATGCGCTCCCTTTCGAGACTCTCATAATAGAATAATATATCACTAATCAAATTTTTATAATAACACTAGCAAACAACTTGAAAATTGTTCTTGTAACGTTCAAAAAGCAGAGAAACACTACTACCGTTAGCTGTCAAACTTTAGTGTAACTTGTTCGCCGCTTGGTGCTTTAATTACCATAAATGACCTTTACTTTCGCTACTGTATGAATAAGTATACTGTGTTATAACTCCATTATTTGTGAAAATAATCTTTACATCAGAGAAAAGGGAAAAAGGAGCTCTATTCAATGATGACATGGCCGCCTTTGACGCATATTTAAAAAAGCGAAGCTTTGCGCTATCTTTGATAATAACTAAATTACACACAAAAGCGAATACTGAAAATTTTAGTTTTTTCAGATCGTACCAAAAATTATTAAAAATTCTAGGCTTTGAATGTGGATCATAGTAGTACTTGAGATGCTAAATAATTTTTCTCATTTAAGCGAGTCTCTATCTCTTACTGTGTACGTGAAGCCCATGCATGGGGCTTTTATACTGCATCGAAAATGGGTAAATATTTTGTCAAAAAATATCACATTCCCTCATCAACCAGAGCTAAATAAAATAAAATTATTATTACGAGATTAAAGTATAAAACTTACAGGCTTTTCATCCCCATCCATCGTTTCCTCCCTGGTAAAATAGTCCAAGCATTGTTGCAGCCTCAATTGTCCAGCCCGTTGTGGTATGGGCAACGATAGATCCCAAAAGGGATCAAACGTCACTGAGCAATGGCCACAATGGGTACAACGTAAGGTGGATTTTAGCTGTCCTACGAAAATATCCACCACCTTCGAATTATCCATGCGTAAATAGCGCTGCCACGACTCTGCCGACTTTTCTCCGTCGCTCAATTTCTCATCAATTTCCGTAAGGATTGGTGCTGGTTTGGTGGTAACTCTGTTGACATCCTCATGAAGGCCCTCAAGAAGATACCGCAGAAATTCCTGTGCATCTTGCTGCGAATACCCCATGAACCTTGGGGCAAATCTCTGGATCTGCGACTTCAAACTCAGCGTATTAACTACCCTATCCGATGAATCTTCAGACCAGATTTCTTTGATGACTTGAGAAAATGCTGGAAAAACAATTAAAATTAGTTAAATGAAGCACAACTATAACATGGGCTCAAAAAAAGCGTTAAGTGCATATGCTATACGTATACTGGGTACGATCGGCATCTAAAGCCCACTTGATCCTTTGGTTTTGCACATCTCTGGAGCTGTTACCTACTCAGATTTTTTTCGTTTACTTTGTAAAGTTATTACTATAATACAATTGTACTAATTATTATTACATTATAATACATTTCGATTGCCCCCCCCTCACAGTTCTACTTTAATCTGTAGTTGATTTTTAAACAGACTTCAAATAAAAGTCCCCCAAGTTTCGTTGCTCGACCATCATCAGATTTTATCAAACTTTATTTTAAGCACTTTCAGCAAAGATACGGTCCCGTAGTTGGCTAGCCAACTGCAAGTTTTCACCAATCAAAAAAGCCTATCGAATTGTAACCAGAAGCAGAAACCGGTTGCGAAAACTTCCTAATTTCGCCACCAGGAAACGTCAAAGGTTTTGCTTTAAAACAACCTGTAACACCGTAATCAGGTCGGTTAGAGAATTGGCGTTTGCATAGCATACAGTTTATCAAGCTCAAAATAAATAAGTTGTAAACCTTTTAAAATAGTCATAGGTCGGTTAGCCAGATGGGGTATCTACAGCTGGATAAAGGTCGGTGAGATCTACAACCCTGCACGGGAGAAGTCTAGGTAGTAAACCTTTAAAAATAACGGGTATACAAAAAAAAAAACAGTCTTTTACAGGGTTGAACTTAAAAATTGTGTAATCGAATCGATCAGAACTTCTAATATGTTTATTAGGAAGGCCTAAAAAGCATCTATATCAAAATCCAGCTTATCCCTAATTTTTGTCTCAAAAAATTCTAATTTGACTAGATTAATGTGATAATCTGCTGTTTTGAACATACCGACGAATACTTTACAATGTCTTAAGTCTGTGCAAAATAGTGGAGGTTAAACGTTTTTGATATCTAAAATATTAATTTTGTAATATTAATTCATATCTGTCAGAAGATCGTATGCAATAATATACAGAGTGTTTCATTTAAAATAACGAATGTACAGGGTGTCTCATTTACGATGTAGTTATATGGGTAACTTTGTTAAAATTATAGATATGAAAAATGAGCGAAACACTTCGCCTGGACTTTCCTATACTTATAAAATAACATTGTTTTATATTTTCCAACACTTTCGATATGCACCTGTCTAGGACACGACTAGTTAAAGTAAATAGTTCTTATAAGTTGTAACATCTTGAAGCGGTTGAAGAAAGACCGACCGCTGCGCTGCAAGCATAAGGTTGGGTAAAATATTCGGACTGAATCAACGGAAGCGCGGAAATTTATATTTGAAAATATATTAATAACTCGAGAAGTATTATTTTTAGCAAGAAATTACTCTTATTAATTTGCATTTAGAATTTCAAAACCTTTCTGATTTTAAAGCCAAAATGCCACGTTTCCATTTAAAAAAAAAGATATTTTTTACCGTGGCCGCCATATTAAAATTGGAAACTCAAGTTTTTTTCTTAAATACAATTGAGAAGAATTAGCCCTACAACTTTGCCCTTGGGTTTGCGAGTCTATCTATTAAAATAAAAAAGTTAGCCTACACTGAACATTAAACGACTAGTACAAGAATACAACTGCTGTAGAAAGTATGTGAAATTCTTCTAAGGACAAAAAGATTATTAAGGGGCAAATAATTCGATTTTTTGTAAAAAGATTCTCCTAGAGCAAACAAAAGAAGAAATCAATTTTTTAATTTTGTAGCGAAAATTTTGGGGGGGAGGGGGAACAGTAGCCCCCCTAAATATTAAAGTATCAAAAAAATATTATGATATTCGGATTTTGCTATCAATGATGAGCTATATTGCTTTAACAGAAATGTTTTATTGCCCCCCGTTAAATAAATAAAAGGGTACCAATTTTCAATTTTCAAAAATTCACAGAGGGCGTCACAGTGAAATTATAGCAATGCGCAAAAAAAATAAATTGTAGAAGATTCTCAGCTCTATCAGCTTAAAAAGTTTAAACAAAAACGTGTGGGCAGTTTTTGAGAAATATTTTTTTGAAAAATTCCAAAATTTTGGAGTGATGTCATTGCGATCGTTTTTATATTTTCAAAATTAATTATATTTCATGGTATAGTAGCCTTGAAGGGCTACCAAACAAGATGTAGTTGATTCCAATCAGATAACTGGTTTTTGAGTAAATTGGCGTTAAAGTCGAAATTTTCAAAAATTCGTAGCGGCCGCCATGATGAAGCTAGAGAGTTCGGTAAAAAAACGTTTGATTTGTTCGAAGGCCTTCTATAATTTCCACTATTCCAATTTCCAAAATTCAGTTTCTGAAAAAAATGCTACCAAAAAAACATGTCTAACTTCCGCTTCCGGTTTCCGATTCTTTTTAAAAGCTTATTTTGTCGATGAATTTTTGATATACCTCCTCATTCCAAAGCACATCGAAATCGGTCCAGTCGTTCCGGAGAAATGAGCGTTACCCACCCACACACACACCCACAGGAAGACATTTTTTAAAAACCACTTTTTTAGGATCCTGGAAGCCCAAAACATGTATTTCCGTCAAAATCTCGATTTTGAAAATTTGCATGAAATCAATACTTCCCTATACTGAAAGTATAGGAAAGTAAAAAACCGTTTGCATGTTATTGGGTTAATTTGTTAAAACAAAATCAATGGTAGAAACAAAAATCTTTTGTTTTTGAGCTAATTAGACTGGGTGATTGGTAATGCCTATTCGATGTTGTTTTATGGGTACATTTGTTAATATTATGGTTATAAAAAAACTTTATTTAATGGGAATTTTTAAGAGTATACACTAATAATAGCGGCGCCAGAAACACCGTAATCAAAAATAGCGCAAGGCAAAAATGGTGTCGGTCAAAAAAGTTGTCGTCAAAAATATCAAACTTTTCTATCAAAGTAGCAAAGTATTTGTACGGCGATATTTCTTACGGCGTTAATTCTGAGGCGCTATTTTTGACGGCGCTATTTTTGACGGCGCTGTTTTAGTCGGCGACAAAATTGCTGGGTACATTTTTAACGGCGACTTTTTGAAAGCGCTATGGCGCTACAGCGTTATTTTTGGAGGAGCTTGTTTGACTCCCAACCATTTTTGGAGTTTTTCAAAAATATGAAGTTTCTATACTTATTTTCCAAAATAATTAAAATATTTGATATATTGCTCTATTTGATGTAATTTAAAAATAAACAGTGAGCGATGAAACATAAAGTTTACAAAAAACAAATGCCAGTGGTAGATTTACATCATGGTTATTAAAGTTATTATGGTTGTCGCATCTCAGTAATATTTAGGTGGGGACGACTCTCAGTGATGTCACAAAATACGTTTGACGTATGGAAGCATTGTATTGTATAATTTATTGAAATACCAGGTGAGTATGCCCTTTGTATAGTTGGAGGCTTTCTTAATTACTCTTTGCTTTTTTTTTAATTTATAATACAAAATCCTATTTTATTTATACTAATAATATCAATATTACACACTATTGATTTGAAAAAATATTTTGTAAATTTTTTCCCTTACAGTTTAAAAACGTCTGGAGCCAGATGTGCTGTCACCGTGTTAACAATAACTACGAGCATAGCAAACAATATGAATTAAATACAGGGTCTCTATTAAAGATGGAACCAAAGCTCTCCTGCTAAACCGGTTTGAGATATAGATATGAAAATTGGAAGGCTTCCATTTGAAATTATTTCGCATATTTTGAGGTTAAAAAAATTTTTTTTAAATGGCAACATGGGCTTTGTGATACATCATTAGAAAGCTTATTGTTTTCTCTTTCTTACTACCTTAATCATGTATGGTGTTAAAGTAGAAAATAATGCCGTATGCGTGGCTGGCTAATGTATTGCACTTTAAATCTAGATACCTTTGCAATACGAAACGTCAAAAATAAACAAAAAACAATCAGCAGGGGTTTAATAAGTGAGAAAAAACACAGTACATATGGTTTGTTTCCTTACAACTATTGTATGGCAAATAAACCTTAATTTCGTGAAATATGGCAAAGGTTTTTCTAATTTTTCTGCATTATTTTCTACTTTAACACCATACATGATTAAAATAGTAAGAAAGAGAAAAAAATAAGCTTTCTAATGATGTATCACAAAGCCCATGTTGCCATTTAAAAAAATTCAAGATGGCGGCCGCGCTCAAAAATCATGTCAAAAAAATTTTTTTAACCTCAAAATATGCGAAATAATTTCAAATAGAAGCCTTCCAATTTTCATATCTATATCTCAAACCGTTTTAGCAGGAGAGTTTTGGTTCCATCTTTAATAGCGACCCTGTATATCGTTTCAGTTTTCCAAAGAAAAATCTAAGAAATGCATGCATAAAAGTCTACCACAGAAAATATATTTGGAACCCCAAAACCAGCACTAATTGTAGTTTACCAATTATGATTTTGAAGTTGACTTAAGGGCTCAACTGGTGGATATTAAAATAAAACAAAAACTGAAATCCACTGGTCATGGTTCATGAAATTAATAAGGTAATTCAGAGCCATCAGAAGAATTGGTTTTACAGGCAAAAAAAATGGAAAACGTCTTTTGAAAATTTAATCAAGGAGAGTGAAGAAATGAACTTCTATTGTAAAAGCTTTCATGCTACGACGCTCGTACATGAGAATTAAAATGATAAAAAAAAAAGAGCTCCGGAAATGGGAAAGAAGAGAAAGTCTGAAGTTGAAATAGACAGAGAAGCTAGAAAATTGAAAAAAAATTTGAGAAATATTATAAATTAATCTTTCATAAATGTAAAAATCTTTATTAATATAATAGAATAAATATAGTTTTCATTTATTTGTGTTCTTTTTTGATTTTGAAACTAGTGTATCGTAAGAATTTTCAAAATTTCATGAAAAACAAAGGAATTTGTATTTCTATCAATAAACTACCACAACTTACAATTGAAAAGTATTGAATTAGTGTAATTTCAGCATACAATACTCACGTGTTAGATTAAACCTCAAATTTTATGTCCTTATAGTGTTGAAACAATTACAAAAGTAAGTAAATTCACATATTCCGCCTAAAGCAATGTACTTTTATGTAGGTTAGAGCAAGTAGCTACAAAAGCAAGAGAGCAGGTATTTTGTGATGTTTCATGCGTTGGTTGGCTAGAGCGACTATGCGACAACCGTATCACTTTAATAACCGTGGATTTACATTACATTAAAATTATATTAAATAAATTGACTTGTTTAATATTTCTTTATTAGGGCGCGCAGTAGAGTAGCGGCTGAGGCCGTTGGTTTCGGTGCTGTTCTGCCAAAACGTGATAGATTCAAATTCCGGACTCGCCACTTTGTTAGCTACACTTTGTTACTTACATTAACTACTGTTTGTTATCAAATTTGTTATTTTAAGAAAAAATGAGCGACTGTGACAAAATCATAACAATAATGAGGAAAACCCTGTTAGTTCTCACAGCGCTCGAAGGAAGGCGCGCCCATGCCTGAACCAGCAACGCACATCTCATTTCCCCTACCGACAAAAAAGTATTAACACCCGTATGCTTCCCACTGCTTACTTTTAAAACTTTCAAGACAACGTGCGCCTCTTTTCCGCCAAAAAAAACACGATGGTTTAGTGTGTTGAGTTGCAAAACTTAAAAACTACAATTTTTGGTCTTCATGTCACACCATTTACAGAAACTTCTAAGTAAAGCGCTATTTTACTTCATAACATTTATATAAATTCTGCGCACAATAATAAATATCAAAATCGCTTACCTTTAATAAGTGCTCCTTTCATACTCGATATACTAGTATTAATATCACTAATATACGTATCATTTTTAACATATTCGAGCAACAGCTTAGTATTAGAGAGGCACTGGATGACAGAGTTCATAAAGCAGGTGTTGCCAATATTTTTAAGTCCATTAAGACCATGGTTCTTGACGGGACTGGAACCGCGAGCTTTCTCATATGCATTTTCATCACGCTCTAATGAATTTGTGGCACGCTGGTAAGAATGGGACGCGATGTTGTTTGAGTTGGACGAAGCAGTAGATGCAGTCGCGTTTTGAGATACAGCCCTGTTGAGACGTGGCGATGCAGAAATGTCCTTAAATTAAAATAACCGGTTAATAGATCCTATCACCCTAAATAATGCACTTTATATATATTGTCAGTGTTAAAACAAAGTTAATTTGAAAACTTTGCACCTACCCTGTCGGTATAGCAGTATAAATGCATAGAGCATACATAATTTTGTTTAGACGAACTCTTTGTTAAGCAAAAACTGTCTATGACTCCCAAAAGGAATGCAAACAAAACTAAAATTAAAGTACCACTCCAAAATGACCACAGTAGTAAGTCTACGTAGGCGTTGGTCATTTACAGTTTAAATTTGGTACTAACATGTGGGCTAGAATATTCCTGCTAATTTAAAAATCAAAATTTAAGCAGCTAGAAAATAAAAAATAAGCAGCAATCACAAATTTTTAACTAAAAGAGCGACGACATATCTATTTTTGTAATTTGTTACATAATAAAAATACTGTTCAGGTTAAAAACATAGCTTCAAATGATGAAACATTTGATTTTGTTTATTAGAAAAATAATTAGAAATAAAAAGCAAATTAGATGACATACCAAAGTTTGCCTCTTGGACACATTAAAGGTATATGTGTACTGACGTACAGACATAATCCCGAAGAAATTATTACAGAACTAAAAAACTCAGCCACACTTTTCTTGTGAGATTGCAAAACTCATTCTTTAATTTGTTTTCTAACCTCAACAGGAGCTATAAACAAATCAAAAACAAAAAACACCAACACACTACTAAAAATATATTTTTGAACGTGCATTACTTACATTATTAATTTTGGACGTTTGATAGAAACGGCTATTTTCACTGACAAAATTACGATTTTCCATGTCATTTCCTTTTGTAGTTGAAATATCGCCACCATTCATCATTCCGTTCCCTTCGTTACACTCTCCCTCCCCTTGCTGATGATCTTTGGATGGAATATATGATGCAAAATTGCTGGTATGATTAAAACTTCTGGAAAAGTCCTCCGTATTATCTGCTACTTCTGCATTATTTTCACTTTCTACTTCCGAGTGCAGGCCATTCGATGCCCTGCCGATATCGTGTCCGTTTTGCAATGTCCCTGCTGCGCCATCCGAAACATTTAATTTTGAATCGCCTTTGAAACTGTTTGTATCAGAAACTGAACATTTTTGAGATGATTTGTCACAATTTGACTCACTGCCATGGACGACATCTGCATTTGTTTGTTTCAGCTTGTCAATGTTACATATTTGTTCCTGTTTGTTGTTACTGCATCCATTTACTTCCAGTTTTGAAAATTTTGCCGGTCTCTTTTCATAGCTCCTGATATCTAAGTCATCATCATTTTTCTCAGTGTCCTTGTCACGAAGAATTTTATCCTTTTTTACTATTGAGTGACCATTCATAAATATCAAACTGTCATTTTTCTTATTTATTGCTGTAATGTCATTTTTCTTTAGTTTACTATACTTAGGCTTGTCAGTGCTTAGGCTATCCAAACTGTCCTGTTTCTTAAATCGATTTTCTGAAATTTTAATTCCGGTACCTTCAATAGCAAGATTCTCAGTTTTAGAACCTTTGTATGGAAGGGTCTGATCAAACTTCTTCCTAATTTCCGCTACCGACGCTCGATTTCCATTATCATCCTCGTCCAAGACATTATCGCACATTTTCTCCAGGCTGTTAGTATTGTTAGACAAATTTGTCACACCCAAGCCGTTACTGTAATTGAAGCTGTCATTTACCTTTAGTTTCATGGTACTTTTTTCATTGCGTTCAACCGGAGGTTTACCGATGTCGTTTATGCTTTTCGATCTCGTCATGTTATCATTATTTCGCATGCAGGCCGGCACGTAATTTGAAGGAGAGTATTTGTTGCGCATTTCTGCGACCGATTCGGCTACACTGATAGCTGAAAGACGTGAACGTGGTTCCCGTGTCAAAGAACTGTCCCGTCGAGGTGTATCCAAGATGGAGTTTTCCCTAATCGAACTGATCCCCGAGTCACGCGATATGGAATCACGCCTCACACTTCCTTCCTTAGTTTCTTCTTTAAATCTTGTTGTTATTCCATCTTCTGTTATACTTCCTTGTCTGAAAAATTATAAACTGTAAATTTTCTTATTCAATAAAGCGGTAATCATTCAGAAAAAAACATAGCTAAAGGCTATGATGGTAAACACGTCTTGAGTTCAGTCTATAACAACTTAAAATTACATTAAAAAGCTCCAACAGTAAAATCTTCAGTGATTTAGTAATCACGTCATTAATATGTTCAATGAAATGTATCGAAAATAAAATGTTGATAAAAAAACAAAAAGCAGTGGTCCAAAGTGCGAACCTTGGGCACCTCCAAAGTAACATTAATCTGTTTTGATAAATCAAACTTAATTCTAACAATCTCTCCTTTAAGAAGCTCTCAATCGGTAACAACAGTTTACCATGTATACCAAAGGTTTTGAATTTTGCGTCTTTTAGTGTATACCTTGAAATTACTCTTCTTCCATCTGTATCAATGTAACTTCTGGTGGTATATCTTTCACTATACGAATTAATACGTGGAGTATAAGAATTAGAAGAGCTGTAGTAGGGACGATCGATGCTAGGCGAACTGTATGTTGATCTGTACGACCCTCCTGTAAGAGCCGATGCACTACTTCTACGAGGCGATAATACAGGCATCTTGAAGAATTATCGGTCAATCGGTCAGACGATTATCATCACTTTTAATTTATACGGTATGAAATCTGCAAATAAAAAAATCAATGGAGACAATCTAGGCAGGCGACTAAAATTAAAAATACGCCCAAAAATTCGCATAATAGCGCAGTTAGCACTCAAATAGTCATGAAGGTATTTTTAGAACTAGCCACCTACTTCTTTAACATCTACATCTACAAGTCTACGACCTTATTCTACGAATATTCTAGTCATGATTAATTTAGTTACATGAAAATTATAATTAATAACATATTTGGAGATTTAAAATGTAAATTGCGGCGAAGAAAAATGTACTCTAAAGGGGGATTAAAGAAGGCGTACAGCAATTTAATAAAAGCCGACTAATACTGCATAGCACACTTGTACATACTTACTTGTATTTGCCTAGTTGTACTGTGGTTTTAAATAATCTGAATGTTGACAAAAATGTAAAAAATCGACTGAATAAAGGAACTTACTGGAACTAATTGCCGGCCATTTTAATGTGACGTCATTTGTCAAATGTATTATTCATTATGACCTTGAACGGTGCATTTAAATTTAGGCCGTTTCTAGTAATCCACCTCCGTTATACCAAGGCCGTTTAATCCAGCCAAAAAAAAATTTTTTTTCATATTAATCAGGAATCCAGACTCATTGGATTTTTCGTTCTGGTTACGGTTACAGTCATCCAACATTTTTAAATTTTAGTTACGGTTAAAGTTAAGGTCATTCAGCTACAGAAATAGCGGTTACAGTCAACCAAAAAATTTCGCCCAATTTCGGTCATTAAATATTGATAAGATTTTTTGGATTTATGTACCAATTATATGCTTTTCTTGTCCCACTCATTATCTTTCTTGTCGCACTCATTAGTTGCCTATGTTTCGACTTCAGTAAAGTAGTGGCAATCTATAGTAATTATTAATTATTATTTCATAAAAATGTACTACGAAAAAGGTAAACATTACTTTTAACTTTTTTTAACATCATTACATATTGGCGTCTTAGATTTCTTGTCTAGCTAATTCTCCTTGCATTTTTGTCAGTGGAAGCAAAATACCTACGTTTCGAAATTTGTTCTATAATTGCCTTCGGCTTTTTGATGCAAAACAAATTGTAAATTACTCCAGAAGTTTTACTCGTTTACTAAGTAGGCGCGTTTTGCTATTCTCTTGAAATATAAAGGCACTGTAGGTAAAATATTCTGTAGGTACCTATAGTTAAAATATTGTGGCTGGAGCTAGGCGAACAAAGCCGGCTGGCAACATTTTTTCGGTACGAATGTAATAAGCGTACTTTACCACCAGCATACATTTTTTTTACTCCTAATTGGCAGTCAGTGAATCGACAGTGTGCACTATGCTGCGCCTGCGTCACTGATAGTATTCTAAAAATTTCTCAAGGAACATTAGTAGTAGCAGGCCACAAATGTACAATACGCAATAAATAATAGCGATAATGATCTCTCATGTACATTAACTTCAAAATGTAGTAAATTAACACAAAAAAAATGTAAGCAGCATAGATCCGAACTTTCGACTAACCTATGTCTCACAACGCGGTACACGCATGCTATCACTAAGCCACGGCGCGCGCGGCGTCTGTTGACAGCAGAAAGTATGGAAAACATACGTATACGTATGAAAAGTGTTGTTTTATTTTATTATTATTATTACACTTAAACAACACGTCATTCACCGGCCAAATTTAAACTACCGGTAAAGCGTAAACTGCGTAGTACGTTAGCCGATAGCGTTATACTGGCAAAATGTGGCTAGCCAGCATCGGCGCTGTAGTCACTGTGAAATACTACGAACATTGTAATTTTTTTGTATTTGATCAGTTTATTTTTCGTGCAGCAATCTGCTAACGCGTCAATGCAGTATTAAATATTGATAGTTTTGAAGGAATGAGGTTGCACAGTTTTATTACGATTAACATTTTGACCTCGTTAGACCGAAAAAGATAAAAAAGACCGATCATCTATTAAAAAATAACGATTTTGGTTTCCGTTAGGGTCATTGTTTAAAGTGAAATTTTGGTTTTGGTTACGGTTTCACTCGTAAAAAAACGAGCGGTCTCTTTTCGGTTTTTGCGTACTACGGTTATTACAGTTTCGGGCCAGACCCCTGCTATTAATTTTACAAGTTTGCATTAACTCCGCCTATTTTCTATACTCATTCTGTTGAAACTTTAAACTTAATCTCGCTACCACTGTAATATACTAGTGCATAAAATAGTTATCAATTTACAATAGAACAACTTCAAACTACAAAAAAAAGGAGCAATATTTAACAATTTAACAAAGTTTTAAAGTAGATATCTAATTTTTACTTAAAAAATTCAGCTGTAGTCGAACCTTGTCTTTTTGGATTGTCAGGAAGAGTCCTACACCCATTTTTAGGGGTATGCTATGGATACCCATTTTAGGTCCGATACACATCTGCGGATATAGAACAGATGTTCACCAAAATTGGATGTACAATTGGAAGTTGTTTATGAAGCTATATTAATCTCAACTACACACTAAACAGTGCTTTCTATGCAAGTGAGAGAGATGAAGAACTCAACCACAAAGGAATTTGAAGAGAGCATAAAGAAGTGCTTGCAGCGTTTTAAGGAAAGAGCCGATTTAGAAGTAAAAAGAAACACTCCATCAAATTAACTTGTATTTATAAGATTCTATTATTAATAAATAAAAAATGACAAATATCTAGTACAAAACTTTTTGTAAAAAATTAACACTAAATTCTGAAATTAAAATGGAAAAACTTTCGAGTTTCGAGTAGAAATTGAAGATGTCTTATGGACATCCTTTGAGGATGTCTTAGAGAGGTGCATGGCTGTGTTAAATGGACAACCTATGGACGTCCATAAGATATCGTCAATATCTAAGAAATGTCCTATGGACATCCACGAGATGTCCATAAAACGTCCTATGGATATCCTTGTGCTGTATCAGTATAAGATAACCTTACAGTCCATTTAGAACAACTTCTCTAATGTTTACATTTTTTATAAGCTAATTAAAATACATTAATTATTGTAAAGCTTCTTAATTTATTATTCAATGTACACCTTGAATTCATTCCAGAATTCAATTGTGGCAAAAATAATAAAAATCAGTGAACATCAATGTTTTATTAAATACCTATAAATAATATTGCACATTCATACATTTACAGCACAACTTGTACAACCAAAACATGCAGTCTTTAAATAGGTTGCGACTGAAATTCTATACAAATTACAATTTTTGTTTAAAATTACAATAATTCCTCAACAAGTTATTTATATAAGCATTGTTCATATACACTAACGAGTGAAGCACTTCGCCTGGACTTCCTATGCTTTAATCAAAATATTTACATTTATATATCTAATCACAACAATTACAGCACATCTAACTAAGAACTGTTTTAAGTTCTAGGGTATTTAAATATAAAACCCTGCTAATCCCTCATTCCAAGGACAACTAACTACGACCAAAAAAACCACGTGCTGCATAGAAATTTTAAGGTCCTGCGATATAAAGCTACACTGACTATTAGCACGTGATTATACTATGTTCATCTCTTATGCACTACGTGTTTCGCAACCTACCTCGCTTATTCTTAAGTTATCATCGATGCTCTTATGCCCATTACAAGGAAAATTTTTTGTAGTAAAAGAAAACGATTTTTTTATATTTGGAAAAAGGATTCCTCAAGATTAAACAACAACAAGAAACGGGAAGACAATTTCGTTTTCCAAAATTAGAGACGGAGAGGAAAAATTAACGCCCCTAATAATGCGGCACCTAAAAATTAAGTTTTGAATCATATTCTACTATTACTCGTGAACAGTTTAGCTAAAACAGAAATTTTTATCGTCCCCCATTTATTAAAGAGGTCGGTTTCGAAAATTCATAGGAGGCATCACAGAGAAATTGGTGGACTTCTAGCTCATAAAATTAAAAAAAATTCCTGTAGCAGTATGTTTTTGAAAAAGTCAAAATTTTGATTTTTTTTCACTTCGCAGTTTTAGTAGTTCCAAAACTTCTAGTAGGTTGTAGCATTGTGTACCCTTAGAACATTTCCAATATCAAATTTCATCGCAATCTGATAACTCGTTTTTGAGTAAATATTAAATTTTTTTTAAATTAAAATAGTTAATTTACATTAGTGATGTTAGACTTTTAAATTTTATTTAAATATATAACTTCAAGTTATCATTACTTACTACGTAAATGTGAAAAGGTGGAAATAAAACCAAGCTAGCAGGAAAAAATAAATAAAAGATATAATTATATAATTTCCCAACAAGGATGTCTGTTAGAAAGTAAATTTTCTAGCTTCACACTTTTCTGTTAAAAAAAAATATTTTTTATTAATAATATTAATGAAAGCTTATCCGTGCTTTTGAAATGTGTTCTCGACCAACGTTCTGCAAAAACGTTAAATCAAAAAAAAAGACTTTAATAAATGTTAATATTAAAAATTAATATTTTAATAAAATAAATAGTTCCATTAATCTCATCCGGTTGTCCATACAAATGGCTCAAGTCTATCTTCAATATCCAAACAATTATTTAAAGTTTCCAGCGATTCCAGGGTTTGATTTAAAACCATATGACATCTATTTAGCTGATGACTTAACTCCTGAACTTTAGAAAGTTTTTCAGCATATTTTGCAAAACGTTTCTGTTTTTCTGTTGCTTGATTAACTATTTTCGTAATTTCTACATCAGTCTGAAAAAAAATAATCTCTTAAGTACTTCTCTCGTTTTTCTTATTTACTAGTTTAACACTTTCGCTGCGAAAAACGCACTTGTGTGGTCCGATATTACTCCCTTATGTGCGTACGATGCATATTGAAGAGAAGTCTACGTGGTTTTTTCCGCATATAGTGAAAGGTTTGAGGTTGCAAATATTACCAGTTGATCCATTTTTTTTTCTTTTATATTGGAGAAGTATAATATGATAACCACATTCAATAAAAGCAATATCTGCACAGCAGAGGTGGTTTTTATACAGCATACACAGCGAAAATGGTAAGTAAAAGTTTCATTTACCTCTCTTATTTTTTGTGTTAGGATATTTTGATCAGTAGCAACTGCATTAGCACAAGCTGTTAAATGGTTTTGATATCGCAAACACAACCTGTAAAATGGTGCAGAATCCAATCTTTCTAAAACCTCAGGATCACGAGCAGCTGGCAGGTACAGTGTACCTCTCATAATTGGCAAAAACATTGGGATGCTCTAAAATATGTACCACTACCTTTAAAAATCTATTAGTACTTACTTTACGTCGAAATTACTCACCTGTAAGCGCATAATATCAGGATCCTTATCAACATTTGGACCACTAGCTGCTTGTTTAACAACTACAATATTATGTGTAGATTTTTTAACAGCTTTTGGTTGAATTTTTCGTGGTGTTGTTTTTGATTTTGCTACCTGCTTGTTGGTTAACTTAGGAGAATCTAAAATACCAAACTTATCACTACCATTAATGGAATAATGCAAATTATTACCTCCAATTGGTCGATTTACAGTGTAACTTATATATGGGAGATCTACATCACTACAAACACTCGGTCCCGGTGATGTAGAGCCAGGTCTACCCATTTCGCTGCTTTCTGATACGTCAGAAGCTCCAGGATTGGCAATAGTATGTTGTCTTCTTATATACGATTGTCGTATAGTGCTTCCACTGAGACTCGCTTGTCGATGTGGTACCTGACCTGTTGAATGCTCGGATCCCATGATGAAAAATGTACTAATTTTCCAATATTGTTTACAATAAATTGAGGTTATGTAAACGTTTTGTAATTGTACGTTTAATTTCTTAAATTAATCAACTGAAATGCATCGTAATAATTAATTAAATGCTTTTACATATACATTAAATTGATTAATTAATATAGTGCATAACATCACAATCCAACTTTAAACCATTGAGCACAATCACAATTTTCGTGAAACATTCGATTATTGAAATATCTCGAGATTACTCGAAAGGCTATAAAAAATCATTCGAAATTTACGATTTCAAAAATTTCAGTTTTGCGAAAGCGTAGGTAGGTTGGCAGAGAGCGTTGAAGCGATAACCAGAGAACATAAACTTTAACTATTACATTAGCCAGCTGCAAATGTATGATAGGTACCATTTTATATACTATCAGGCCTCGGCGGGGGGATAGACACTTTGCCAAGGACCCACAACGCCCAACGCTATAAAATGCCCACAATGTCTAAAAAATGTCCACAACGCCCAATGTCTGCAAAGGGACACATCGCCCACAAACCCCAAAAATAGCTAGACACAATGCCCACTATGACCATAACGCCTAAACTACTACAGGTCCATAAAACCCAATGTGTCCACAACCCCCAACTATTTTATAGGACCACAGAGCCCAAAAAGAGGTCCATAATGCCTACTGCGCTCGTGAAATATCGGTCTTGTTATTCAGAGAAAAAAAAGAGAAACACAACGCCCAAATTTCTCCATCTAAGGTTTCCGACCGTCCTTTACTTAAAAGAGCAAGTCTAAAAAGGCTTTTTGATGCTCATTAAACTCAGTGTTTTGAAAACCAATAACGATTATTTACTGCAAATTCCGTAAATTACATTGGTTCTCAAATCACTGAATTTAATAAGCATCAAAAAGCCCCTTTGGATTTGTTCTTTTAAGTAAAGGACGGTTGGAAACCTTAGATGCAGGAATTTGAGCGCTGTGTCCTTCTGATCTCTCAACAACAAGACCGATATTACACAAGCGCAAGTGGGCATTATGGGCCATTTTTGGGCGTTGTGATCCTATAAAATAATTAAACGTTGAGGGCACATTAGGCTTTATAGGCCTGTAGCAGTTTGGGCATTACGGTTTTCTTGAATAATTGGGTGTTATGGGCACATTGGGTATTGTCTCTATAGCTATTTTTGGGCTTTGTGGGCGAAGTGTCCCTTGGACGTTGTGGACCTTCTTTGGGCATTGTTATAGCGTTGGGCATTGTGGGCCTTGGGCGAAGTGTCCTAGGAGGGGGGGGGGCGAGATATGCAAGATTTGATACATTCGAATATTAGAAATAGCAGACACAGCAGTTAGCACCATAGTGTTTTGTTTTAAGCAGAGTTGTTTGAAAACTTTAGCATTGATCTAAAAGTCTAAGTTATGGAAAAATATAAAAATAAAGAAATTTATTAATATTTAAAACAATATTGTTGATAAAAACAAGACACTTCACAACAAACAAATTCAAGTCTTTTTATAAAATCTTACTTATAAATGAATTGGAAATAACAATAAACTCATCAAGATTGTCTTAAATATTGGTTTTATTAAAGAAGAAAGACTCGAATTTTTGCACAAATTGAATGTTGCAAAGTAATTGTGTGAAGATTTTGTGAAATAGTTCTAAAGGAATGTTTTTGTCGCTGGTCTCATTTAAAAAAATAATTAAATTATAAAATATATCCACATATGCAGTTTATAAAATATTACTCAAAAAACAGACCAAAATTAGCAATAAAATGTGATAAAATTGAAAATAGGTACTGTAAGA
Organism: Ctenicera cuprea; assembly: GCA_958336395.1. Classification (NCBI taxonomy): domain Eukaryota; kingdom Metazoa; phylum Arthropoda; class Insecta; order Coleoptera; family Elateridae; genus Ctenicera; species Ctenicera cuprea. The sequence continues at coordinate 43,017,472 of OY284493.1, forward strand.
AATGAACGTTTTAAAGGAAACACCAGTTTAACTTGTGAATGTAAATAAATAAAACAAGGTCATTAAGCTACTGAAGCATAAAGCTGGATGGGACAGTAGTGATACTATGAGTTACAAGTAGCGGTGCATTTGAATTTCGAACTATTCAAAACCGAATGTTTACCTCGTTTTTGCCCAGCAGCTCAAAGAAAGATGATGAGAACAAGAATTCATTCATCAAGCATTCAAAAAGCAGAGAGCGTTTTAACTATTCGTACTGTCTACTGCATAGGCATATCCAAATAAATCATTCGCCAACGCCCTGTAGGGTATGGCACTTCAAAAAGTCAATCATTCAATTATGCCCACCAATAATCACAACAGAGCAATCAAAGGATTTTGCTTGTACTAGCTGTATTTTGTTTTTTTCATACAACTCGCCATAAATATCAAAATTTCAATAAATAAAATTAATTAATTTAAAATTTACAAATTTATTAGAACTACACTACAATTTAATACCAATAACTTATGATAACATTTTCAGCTTAAAATAATTTTAATAAATGACACATTATTACAAGTTTATTCAGTCCATCGATGTGCGCAATGTTGATTTGTACAAACATAATACAAACGCATTTCCTCTTCAGCTCTTCGTGTTTGTGCTTGGAAAAATACAGCTTCCCTAGATTAATAAATATAATTATATATTTTGGAAACTGAAAGGGTTAATAAATTCTTACCTGTGATGACACTTTGGACAATGATGGTCTTCTGTTCTTGGTAGCGTGGGGTCAGAAATAACGTCTGGTACTATGTGAGTCAATTCACTACACAAAAATTATCAGTCATATTTCATTAAATCTCCTAATGTTCTAAACTTACTCAATTTCGTGCATAATTTTGTTCACGTAAATACATTTTGAATCAGCATGTTGTTTGTAATCGCAGTTCCGGCATGCATACATCAAAGTTTTATTTTCTTTGTCTTCCTTGGGATACAGCATGTTATTACTGAAGAAGAATGATTTATTTACATAAAATAAAATTTAATTAATGATTCATATAATTACATTTATAGCCAAGGCAATGGGAACAATAAATTTTAAGGTTATCTTTGAAAAGTTGAAATGATAACTAAAAATCATATTTCCTTACCATTCTTGACAAAATCGAATGCCTACAAAACCAGGTCCTTCGCTATGAGAATCGTATCTAGAGCTAGTCATTTTCAATAATTTTATGTTTCTAGAAAATTTTAAGTCAAATAATAATGCAGCATTTGCTGTCACTAAAAACAATGAGAGCAGAATGAGAGTGACTAACATCAGAGTGAATCAAAGTTAGTAATTTGTTTTATAGTACAACTATGTTAAGTATAGTAGTAGTATTCTATAATTATGGTGTTCAGAGTGAGAGGGTGTTTGTACGGGTTTGTAAACTACACTGTAATATTTCAAGAATGGTTTGTGATTGCAAGTCGTGCAACCAATTGAGACAAAACGGAGTAGAAAAACTCTTAGCCATTTTCCGCTAACATGCACTTTTTTCTCAAAAATTAAACTGCTAAAATTATTTTTGTTAATGTAAAAAAATGTAATAGTTTATTATTGCTATTTTTAACAGAATTTTATGTTTAAAGAAGAGAAATCACTCATATGCCGATTTTAATCTAAAGTGGCGACTGTAATAACATGCGAACTAACTTTAGACATGACAGAAGGTCTAAAAATTTTTATGCACCGATGTATCATAAATTGACAATTATACACGAATTTCTTTGTCATAAACGTATTTTTATAGCCCATGGGCTATAATGAAACGTCAAACAACGATATCATACCTAACAGAAACAGTTTAAACACTTGCAAAATGAAAATGTTAGGCAATATGGCTACCGTTGTTTACCCGCTACCATAGTTACGCTTCAAATATCAAATTTAATCAATGCAACGCTAGATGTGGGTGGAAAATTCAATTTATTTTATAAATATTTTCAATTTATTGTAGAAATATTTTTAAATTAAAAAATCTTCATCCGTGCATAAAGTTGTGTATGTACCACGGGTGTAACTTGCTTTTATGGCCATCGACGTATTCTTAGCCATCGGCTGCCGCCGCGGGCTCAAAATTACGTCTTACGCCATAAAAGCCACTTTACGCACTTAATACATAAATAATTATTATAGCCAATTTAATACTAATGTGCTTCTTTTTTTTTCTAGTGGAAATTTCAGGCGAAGAGCTTCACTCATTTTTAGTTTCTCATACTTCTACTATAACTTCATGCAAAATTGCGAATATCAGATTTTAACGGATATACACGTTTTGGGGTCCAAGAAACCCAAAAAAGTGATTTTAAAAATATCTGTTTGAGTGTGTGCGTACGCTTCCCTATATGTCCAAAACCCCATTATCGATTTTTAGAAGATTTGGTTGTTGATGTTTTTTAGTTGCAGGTAGTTCTTTGTAAGGTTTTTAACTGGAACCGGAAACTAGACATGTTTTTTTGGTGTAGATATTTTTTATAAACACTATTTTGTAATTTTGAAAATATAGCGATGTAGTGAATCTAAAAACAAATCAAATATTTTTTTACAGAATGCTATATCTTCAAAACTAAGGCCGTTACAAATTTGCTAGTTGTGTGCTTTTGGTTTGCTGTAGTTCTTGTTCGCCCTGCTACGCGACAACCCACGCTTCTAGTTGGCTGTTTAATAAAAGGGTGAGGGTTGCAGTTTATTGTCGTTTTTGGTTGTGGTGTCATCCTGTGAGATTTCTTTTTCCTATCTTGTTACTGCTTTAATTATTTCCTATCGTTTGATATCAAATATGACTAGGTTGTGATAGATATGGCGAAAGTTACGTTAGCTAGTCTATTATTTTTCTAGTTGTGTTAATTGGTGTGGAGTGACGGCTGTAGATTTTAAAAGCGATTTCTTGAGTTGTTTTGGGATATTTCTTTACAGGACTTATTGTTTTGTGTTATTGTTAATGACTTTGATATGCGGGAGGTGGTGATTAGCCATGCTTAGAGTTATGGATTAGTACCGACCACTGGGCGTGGCTCTGCTTCTTCGCGCCTGGGTCCTTTCCAGTTCTCCAGCTGCACTTCCTATGGTAGAGCAAAAAGGAACAGTCGTTGCGGAGGCGGCGTGGGTTGACTAAACAGTGCTGGGTTGCGGAGTTTAGAGACAGTCCCTGTGGAAGTGTCGCCCTGGGCAATAAATGCACTAAAGTAGGTGGTCATTATAACCCAGGATTCCCTGGTGTTGGTCCTAGTTTCGCGAGAGGCGGGAGCGTGTTCCTCCAGATCCTTTTCGATATTAGCTGCCTTGGTTACTTCTTCTCTAGTCTTCTGGGGAGATGGGTATTGACATTCGTAGGTACGGCCAAATAGTGAGTCTCAGTAATTGTACCAGAAACGGCACGACAGTGCGCAGCAGTTCTTCTGGTCGGAGGCGGTGGAACAGCTGCTTTATGTAGTAAGAATATCTCCATGGTTTTCCAGTTTTTTTTTGGCTGTATAGTTGGTTCACTAGCTGAGTTCATACTTTGGGTCCATTAAACTTTCTGAGAAGGCGGTCGGTGAATTCAGACCAGGTTAGGGGTACAGTAGAGTATGGTTTCCACCATTGGTTAGTATTCCTTTGTAACAGTCACTGACGATCTGTTATTAGTTCATCCTCCGTGTAGTTGGATTGGTGAAGGTATGTCGGACAGGCTTGAAAAAATTGGAGTGACTTTAGTTGAGATCCACTCCCTGAAGTGGGTTTGTGGTCTTCGGTTGGGAGCTGCTTGGTAGTGCAAGTTGTTCGTCCGTTTTGGATGACTGTTAGTCTATGTTGTCTTCTTGTTTTCGTGGTAACTTCTTTTATTACTGCTCGAGTCCCATAACAAAATATCCAATCGTTACAAATTTTCACACTATTAGAAAGCTCTTAATAAAGATAATAAAATTATGTAAAAATATTTTTGGAAATAAGAAAGTTGTAAAAATTATAGCCACTCAAAATTAAAAAAAAATTATTCCTCAAAAACTGCCCACAGGTTTTTTTTCAAACTTTTGTGAACTGATCGAGCTTGCAGTAAACTACAAATTTATTTTTAACATATCTGCTAACTTTTACTTAACGCCCTTCAGGAATTTTTGAAAAATTTGAAATTGAGTAATTATTTATACAAAAACGCTAACGCCAATCGTTTTAAACATTTAACAGTTCAATAAACTATTTAAAGTAGTTATTAAAATAGAATAATAGTTAAAAAGCATATTTTTTATTATTTGTATTTTTTTGATAACTGTGCAAATAAAGTATTTATAGCGATTTTTAGTCCAGTGTCCAAAGCGCATCTAATCAGCCGTACGGCCAGCGGTTATCGTGCTCCCATACAAAGTTATTGTAGCTTACCATTCTTATGTGGTATGCAACATAATATTTTACAGGCTGTTGCACGTTCAAATGACCAAAGGGGCGTTATTTTTTGGTAATTCTATTTTCTTGCTTAAATTTTTGTTAAAACATTTTTATTCAGTCATTAATTAGCGTGAGAATATTTAAAACGAAAATAGTATGGAAAGTACCAGCGGCCTTTTTCGCCCATTTTTCAACATGTTATTGGAATTTAACACAAGTGTGTTAAAAAAAATTGCAATAAATTTAATGGAGCTACCTACACCAACACTGTTTATTTAATTAAATCCTTTGATAACAGTTTTAATGGATAATAATGAAATTATTACAATAGTAACATTTTTAATATTTTACTACTAAAATTATTTAAAAACAAATGTATAGTATTGCATCTTCCTACAATTAAATTTAATTTGTCACAATTGTTTTGATTAGGTCATTTTAATCTACTTGTTTGGCGACAAACAAAACTACTTTTGAGTATTGGCAATACATGGCAAAGAAGTACAGTTGCAAAGTACATTATCTTATGTGAATACATTCCATTTCTTAATGGTGATTAACCCTCAATTCTTCAAGCTGGAAATAATATAAAATTTAAATTAACATAAAATCACATTCTGCAATCTTACTTCTTTTTCTTCATCTACACTATCACTTTCATCATCACTTCCATGTATAGATGCCACAGGAGTTGTACCTCTGCTGGAAGTAGGACTAGGTGGCTCGGAGATTGGCCTAGGATATTTAATTTGACCAATTGCTTGTTCTTCTAGTTCTTTTAATTCTGGGAAGACTGAATGTAGAGCTTTTTGCCGAGCTTGCCTATAATACTAAAACCCAAACTAATTCAAGACTTAAAAGTTTATTACGTTCAACTTACCACTCCTAAATTTCGCCAGTCTAACATGTCGCTGAGTCTTTCAGTTCTATTTCGTTGTATGATACGCTGACGTCTGTTCAGTCTTGCAAAATCGTACATATATTGTGCCAATTGCTGTATAGAGCCTTCTAGTGATATGTATCGTCTGTCTACTACATAGATGCCATAAGACATTGGATCGGCTATATGTTCCTGCATAAAACAACCAAAACCTGCAAATAAGAAAATTATTTTTTAGTACTACCCCGATCCACACATAATTGTGGTGATACAATTTTAGGTAGAATAGAAAAATGGGAAAATAATAAAATACCTGACAAGTTCGTTGTTATACTTGGAATCCCCATTACAGTACATTCTGCTGGTGTATAACCCCAAGGTTCATAATAACTAGGAAACACGCCTAAATGGCACCCCCTCACAAATTCTTCATAATCCAAGCCGAAAAGTGGATTTGTTGGACTTAAAAACTCTGGATGAAACACGATCTGTAAATAAAAGGAGCTTCAAATAGGAATGATGCATTACCTGCAAATCAATTAATTCAATAATTTTAGATCCATTGAGTGTACATTTTATTGAAAAATCAATTTTTTTAAATCCTAATTTTCTTGAAATTTGTTGCTAATTTTGGATCAAGTCAAAATTTTCATAACTAAACATAATAGCTGGTGTAAATAAAACGCTCCTTTTTGTTTCGGTTACACCGAGGCCCAATACATGTTAGGTATACTTTGGTTAAGTAATTAAAAAGATGCTCTCACGTTTACAAATAGGAACAACCTAAGACGCATTTCGTCCTTATTAGGACTCCTTAGTCAGGTATAGTTCCTATTTATACAATACATAAACAGTGATAGATGTCCCTAGAGACATCCATATAATGTACGGTAAGGGATTCTAATACGATGCAGTTTGTATTCATACATAGAGAGCCACCTAGTGGTTTGATACAGGCTTAGCTGGTTCCCGCCATTTTTATGTAGGTTGTGGCTTTGCTGCTTTAATCCCTCACTGTACATTATATAGATGTCTCTAGGGACATCTATTACAGTTTATATTTTGGTTAAGTATCTCATAGTAGCCATTACACTTTCTTTAAAAGCAGTGTATAGCGGTAGGGTATAAGAACTTTATATCCCATTACGGTAAAACATTTTTGATGGTCAGTCGAATGTGGGCGTTACTTAACGTAACCATAATCGAGTTGTGATATTGTAAATGACGATTTTTGATGTTTCCGATTGATGTATATATTTTAGGTACTTCCCTTACCTACTATTCTCGTTTTGGCCTGCATTCTGCAGTGGTTTTTTAAGTTACTTAATTGATCAGAGTAACAACAAAGTAAATGTTCTACGATTTGATTTAACCTTGTTTCTACCTCTACCATTGTCACGCACAATATCAGTTACAGGGCGGCGCTAGAATATTTTGTCACCACAGGCAAACAAAAATTTTGTGCTATCATATCATATCTATATGTACAGCAAAGTGGAAGGGCGCGGCGTTTAATATACAAGTAGATTATAAATTCAGGGCTAGTTGATTTGCTCATTTATTAATGGCGGTAGAAAAAAAATGTATAAGTAAAAGTTATACAATTTATGATGAGTATTTTGGGAGAGAGAGTGGCGGTAGCTCAGAGGTTGGGCGCTCAGTCTCTAACGCTGAAGGTCTAGGGTTCGATTCCCCGCCGCAGCCATGCAGCAATAAAAATCTATGCCGCAACCCGCCACTCACATTCCCTAATCCGGTGTAGGCAGCCGTGGGGTCTTAATGCCTGAAACCTTCTCTGGTATTTAGTCAATTGGATTCGACGTTAAACTGTAGGTCCTCCGTACTCCACCTTAGCGCTAAGGAGAGTACGTGGCAGAGAAGAGTGCCGGTGCCCAGCAGTGGGACGTAAAGGCTGATTACGATTTTGGGGGTACCAAAAAAATAGCCAACTTCCGGTTTAAGTGGACTCAAGTATTGGATGCAAACTACAGTGCGACCTCGATAATCCGGACCTTCATTATACCGGATTCTTCAATAATCCGGCCAAGCATTTCAATTGCATTGTGTATTTTATAATCCGGATTTGATAGTACTCGGTAATCCGGACCTGCGTTTATAGACGTCTCCGTCATCGATCGTGAGGGATTCCCCTAACTTCTTAAATTCGGCTGGATCTGATATATGGGGTTTCACATAAGCAGTATGTGCCTTCGTTTTAACTGCTACGTATCGCGTCTGAGGATTAATAATTGCTTAGCTATTGGTTGTTACCTACATAGTTGTATGCACATACGTGTTATTTTATGTGCTACATAAGTATATAAACATTTTTTATACATACACATATTAAAATGCCTTCTAAAAGAAAACATACTACGTTGTCAATAAAACAAAAATCCGATATAATAGAAAGACTAGTCCGTGGTGAAAGTGGAAAAGTGTTGGTAAATGAATACGGGGTAGGAACATCAACAATTTCCGATATAAAAAAGAACAAAGACAAAATCAAAAGGTATGATTTATTTTAAAGATCGTTAAGGGCGAAATTTTTCGTTTAGTATTTTTTTTGTTAATCCATAAATATTTAACAGATGTTTCAGATATGCTCAATGTTCTCACTGAGCAAAATCTCACGAACGTGGAAATACGTAACTGGCTTGCAAATGATGAAGATTTGTTACCACTGGAAGACATAGATGCTACAGACGAAAGTCATGATAGCAGTGACAATGAAGGTCCAGAGTTAAATAATACAAACCAGACTGTTAAGAATGACGAGGCAGCTAAAAGTTTCAATGTGTGCATAAAGTGGGCAGAAGAAACTAATATTCCACTACATGATGTTCTTGTACTTCAAAGATTAAAAGAAACGGCTTTTATAATGAACCAGCAAAGGATCAAGCAAACAAAAATTACAAAGTACTTCACAAAATAATATAAAATTTAATAAGTATGCTTCTGTTTTAAATAATTTTTTGTTTATGTACAATTTTCTACTTGATTTGTATTAAATGTTTCTCTTTTCAATAAAAAAAAGTGTCTCGCTTCAGTAATCCGAATTATTTACTTATCCGGATCACCGCGGTTTTAATTAGTCCGGATTATCGAGGTCGCACTGTATATCTTAATTTTTTTAAATGAAACACCCTGTATTTTTTAGGCTAATGCGATTGTATGAGAAATTCTGTTTAACAAACTATAACACAACTGTAGCCCTAAATTTACAGCAACCTATTTAACCAATGGTAATGATTATAAATAATACATTACAAAAATAATAAAAGCGATAAACAGACGAGTAACATCTGTCACAATAAAGTTTGTGGATAAACTAAGGCACTTTTCTTTTAATTTGCCATTCAAGGCGCTTTTAGCTGTCAACCTAGGTCACCTGACCTAAGTCCTATGGATTTCTTTATTGGAGATTCTTAAAATATAATAAACAACTGATGTCTAAAAAACCATGAATTGCACGTTTGTTTATTGTTTTTATTATTTTCTTACCAACAGTCTCCTAAGATCACTTGATTTAGAATCATTACCATTGGTTACATACGTTGCTATAATTCAAAATATCAAATTAGCTTTAGGCCTACAGTTGCATTAAAGTTTTTTAAACAAAATGTGTCCTACAATCAATTAGCCTAAACAATACAGAATGTTCGATTAAAAACAATAACATATATAGACGCTTCCGCCTAGGAAGTCGGCCATTTTGTTTTTTATGCCCAAAATACTGGTCACCATAAAACTGTATAACTTTTACTTATACATATTTTCTCTAGCGCCAGTAATAAATGAGCACATCAACTGGTCCTAAATTTATAATCAAACTGTATAGATTTGAGATCTATTGGCTAGTATTTAACAGTGGCAAGATTTAATTTACCTTAACTCGATCAAATGTGGTATTAAAGAGATTACATCTTCGCACCGAGTTCAGCACAGCATCATTCCAATCATCTACGACATTGTGAGTTGTAATCGGTGGTAAGCCATCTCTCTGCAGGGCGTATATACAACGTTTAAGCCTCACTAAATCTTCTTTTTGTAGCAACTCTGATGGATCAGGCATACGACCACTAAAATGAACTGCAGTTTTAAACAAGATAAAATTGAAATATCGCGCTGCTTACCTTAAACATATCTCGTACATTCTCTTGCCCATTTTTTGTTGAATTTCGTTAATGCTATCTCTTAAACTCTTAGTGACTGCATGTCCTCTCAAGGATTCCACATTAAAATTATTTGTTTTTGCAGGAAATATCAAGAATGCTACTACGGTCACGTCTGGATGAGTGCTCTATAAACATTTCAGTGTAATGGTAAAATTCCTTGACGGCAAAAGTTGAGTTTTATTACCTTTAAAAAATGATTAAGTCTTGCAAGAGCTTCTATGAAAATGTCTGCCCCTTTATTACCAAATTCGTAGCGACCAGCAATAAAAAAGTACAGTGTTTTATCTAGATCGAAGTCGTAATGGCTAGACAAAATGAAACATTATACAGGGTGAGTCATTTAACTATCACCCCACTATTATTTCCTAAACTATTAACAATAACACATTTTTTTCTTAATAAAAGTTGTTGATAATTAACTGTTGTATAACTTTATTATCAATTATACTGGGTGTTTAGTTATTCCTGTACAACAGATTACTTTGTCATTGTAAATGGAACACCTTGTATATTATTCCATTTTATATTTTACATTTAATTCTATTTTTTAATCTTAACATTAGTAGTTTTCGAGTTATTCAATTTTTTTCAAAAATTTTGATATGTGTGGACTAATACCACAAAATTAATATGAAAAAAGTAGTAGTAGTATGTTAAAAACAACAGATGATTACACAGGGCGTTTATAATTTAATGTTCATTGTGCAACACTTCAAATGGCAATAACTTTTGGTTTTCAAATCCAGTATTTTTTAAAATGTATAATTATTAAAAAAAGTTTTCTGAAAAAATAATCTTAACCCCTCCATTTCAACTGAAAATCACCTAAAAAAGCTGTCGGGCAACCGCCACGAGACTTTCCTGGAATTTAATACAATTTTTGAAAATATTTCGAATTTTATGAAAATTTAGAAACAATTTTGAAAATTTTGTAAATTTTGAAAAAATCAAATGAAATTGAAATGAAATTTGAAATATTTTTGAAATTTTAAAGATTTTGTATTATGGAATTTTTTAAATAAAATTAAACGCGCTTGTATGGTGAAGCAAGTGATGCAGCGGTTCACCTAATTGCTTTGCGTCATATAGTTTTATTTTAATTTACTTTCATACTAATAGTACAGAGTGGCCACTTTTCTTGCGGCGGTCAAGAGATGGCGCTTTAGTAAAGAAAAATTAAATTAAAATACTGGCCACAGCGCAGAATCCAAGACGTTTTAGTTATTAAATACGCCCCATATTAATTCAAAACAACCAAAGCGTCTTGGATTCTGCATTGTTGGCAGTATTTTAATTTAATTTTTCTTTACTAAAGCGCCATCTCTTGACCACCGCAAGGAAAGTGGCTGGGGTTTTCCTAGCCACTCCGTATAATATTATGGGTATCAACAAAAGTACAAAAATGAATAGAATGTATATATTAAATCCAAATCCCTTCACCTGTCTCAACTTTTAGCTACGACAGGCCCCCACATCCATTATATAGGGCGAATATTCCTATGTACTATTATGTCGATACATAACAGGACGTAGAAATATGTACCAACATACCGCAGTACAGTTTTCGATGCAAATACCAAAATTAGTTTTACACTACATGCGTGGGTGAGGTTTAAGGGGGCATATTGAGCCGGTCAGCGGAATTATTGAGAACACTTAGGTTTGCGATGAGTGAATGTTTTTGGTGTCTAAAATATTAATTTTTTTTAAATAGGCAATGAATGTCGAATTTTTATTGCTACGCTACTCATATTCAACAATAATAATGTTAGGTATGCAGCAGTTAATTATCAAGAATTTTCATTAGAAAACAATTTAATATTCTCAATAGTTCAGGAAACAATAGTGGAATGACACTTAAATGACGCCCTGTATATAGAGTGTTGCAAAATTACAACTACAAATTTTGGGAGGTGTGTCACATTAAAAAAAAAGTCCCATACTGTATGTCTTAAGCTGCTTCCTTATGAAGTTACAACCTCCCAAAGATGAAACAGTTGAATCACGTTTTAAATAATATCTCCGCCATAAATTGCAAAATTTGATTCAAACTTTTCGTGGATATTTTTCAAGTGATGGTTTACAATTTCACTTATTTACGTTGAAATTCATCAATCAGAAGCACAGATGGGGGGGGGGGGGGGGCTCAACTATCACTTAACGTACTTTTTATACATTTAAGATTTTCTTACTTTCGACTTAAAAATCTTATTATCCATATAAAAGATAACAAAAAGGTACTCTTGTTGAAAGTCACTGAATGCAAAGAGATAATTCACTTTTTGTCATAAAATCAAGTTGTTCGGTCTGAGTGTAACCTCAAAAAACGGAAATAGTTTGTAAATACTTCGCGGGTAAGTTCTATATACGGAAACAATAAAAAAATTTTAATAAATGTAGGTCTTGAAAATCGTTTTTTTATAAAGTTAGATTTGTAAACAAAAACATTTTAGAATACAGAAAAACGTTATTCAAAAGATGGTACCAATGCACTTCAGTTAGAGACGCTCCTGGTTTAAATAATCTTATTTGAATGCTGTTAGATGGTAGTGTGCTTAGGATTACTAAATATAACGCCAAAGTAAATATATTTATATTAAAAGGTTCTCGATATACTAATTAAAAACTAACTTTTAGTCACCTTCTTCAAGGGGCTGCAACTCCTAAAGGAAGCAGTTTTGGACATACATTAATAGACACTTTTTTTTCTTAAAGTGATCTAAAAAATCAACTCCCAAAGTTTGTCGGTGCAATTTTGCAACACCCTGTATAATACAGAGTGGCTAGGAAAACCCCGGCCACTTTTCTTGCGGCGGTCAAGAGATGGCGCTTTAGTAAATAAAAATTAAATTAAAATACTGGCAACAACGCAGAATCCAAGACGTTTTAGTTATTAAATACGCCCCATATTAAATCAAAACAACTAAAACGTCTTGGATTCTGCGTTGTTGCCAGCATTTTAATTTAATTTTTCTTTACTAAAACGCCATCTCTTGACCGCCGCAAGAAAAGTGGCCGGGGTTTTCCTAGCCACTCTGTACATAAATTACAAAATAAAAGGAAACGTTATTTTTGACATACTTAGATAGAACAAGACAAATAATTACCCATAAAAATGCCCTCTAACAAATTCGTGAATTTTTTCCTTGGACAGTGCATGTAAATTTTGGAATTCATGCAAGGCTGAGAATTTTTTAACATTTAAACCATTTGGAGTTATAACATCTGCTTTTCTTTTAAGTAAATGTTCACTTTCATAGCCTGTAACAATAAAAAGATTTATTAAAAACGTTATTGTTTTATGCTTATTGTTACAACACAAACACGCACACACAACACAGAGATATTGACGAAAACTTAATTTTTGGTCTTTTGAATACCCATTGACCCTAAAATGTGCTTATCCATAAAATCTCGACATCAATACTTGGTTCATTGTTCTTGTAAAATGAAAGTAAATTAATTTATTGTAAATAAAACAATTCTTAACCTCAATAAGTTTTTTATTTTAGTATTTCGACATTTTTACATGTCATTTTCAGAGGCAAGAAGAAACGTTATAATAAGTAACAATTTATAAAGTGTGGGAAAATTCAGGAGAGAAACTTTGCTCATTTTTGCATCTAGCAATCAAAGATTGCAAATTAAATTTAAAAAGCTTTAAAATTTCACTAGTTAATCTTCTATACAAAAAAATAGACGTTTGAATAATAAATCATTTATTATTTAATTTAAACATAAGATGATGGGACCATGGTGGCTCAATGGACAAAGTGTTGACTTAGCAACCAACTGGTCTTGCAAATGAGTTCAGATCTTATTATGGATATTTGTGTTGGTCTGTGCATGTTAAATAAGAACTAATAACCATAGCAGTTGACATTTTGAATAAATGAAAACGACAAGATGTTTAATGAATGTTTTTTGAACTTGTTGGCACGAAAACAATGCAGTAAGTTGCACCAATTCAAGGCCACAAGAATATTATAAAAATAGATTAACTTTAATTTTCCAAGTTCTTTTAAGCAATTTTATGTTGTATTCAATTATAACAAGTAGGTATTTAGGACAGTACAAACAGCAATATTAAACATGTATAGGGTTACATAAGAAAATAACGCAGAAAAATAAAAAAAATTTGAGGCATGCATACATCGTTTAGGACTAACTTTTTTTCAGGAAAATTATTTTTTTAAACAACATCGTGGTTCTGAAAGGAACCTTTTTTTTTCATCACACAGCAGTTCCGCAGAAGAAGATGGAGCGACCTACTTCGAGCTGGTGTACTTGGTTATTCGTCACTGCACAGTTACTCAAATCTAGTAACCCTTGCATTAACAAAACGTCATAAATAAACAAAACACAAACAGTTATTAAAATTAATAGGTTAACAAACAACATTTCTTAAATAAAAATGATAACAACAACATTATTAATTAACAGTAGTTAAGAGAGGAGATGTTCAAATTGCTGCCCATTTACTTCCTGGCACTTTTTAAAATTGTCTAAAGAGTCGTGCAAAGAATTGCGAGAAATAGCAGCCATTTCAGCACGAACACAATTTTTCAATTCTTCTAAATTGTCAGGTCTATTTAAATGAACGCGACTTTTTAAATGGCCCCGCAAAAAAAATAAAGTAGACAAATCTGGTGACCGATCATCATGAGAATCTCTATCCGTTCTCCTTCTGATAAACGATCCATATTGCAGAATTCTAAAGATTATTTGCCAGACAACACAACTACAGGAAGAATTAACAATGCGTGATGTTTATTTTGTACCCCTATTAAAATCTTATTACTTTGTTTTTGCTTGTGTTTTGTTTATTTATGACGTGTTGTTAATGCAATGGTTACTAAATTTCACTAAATGTGCAGCGACGAATTAAGCATGCCTCAAATGTTTTATATTTCGGAAAAAAAAAATTAGCTTTCTATTGATGTATCACACAGCCCAGGTTGCTATTTAAAAAAATTCATGATGGCGGCCGCGCTTAAAAACTATATGCAAAAAAAAATTTTTCACTTCAGAATATGCAAAATAACCTCAAATTAACATATACCAAATATGAAACGCATATCTCAAACCGTTTGACCAGGGGAGCTTTGGTCCCATACATAATAGCGACCCTGTATACAGAGGATAGTGAATAACATTTAATTTATCTAAAAAATTACTTCTATTCAAAGCAGTAATGGGAAAACGCACGGAATTTATCTTTGTAAAGAAAACACTCGGATTTTCTTTCTTCCCGGGAAAATTTTTGGTTATGCTCGGACGTGTTGCACAAAGACATTATGTTTGGTACCAAATAACCCTACTTTTCATGTGTCTTTCTGTTCTTCATGAAAATTATAATAATTAATAATTTTACAAATATCATATCAAATTTCCCTTTTTGTAAATTGTGAAAAATGCAAAGGAAAGGAAGAAAAATAAATAAAATTATACAGAGTGAGTAAAAAGTAACTGCTTTGTAAATATTGATTCTACAGAAAAATAACACTAATAGAAATTCTTTGTTAATTTTACTGCATACTGTGGTGATGTTCATTTTAATATACGTCTAGCTATTTGGTTGCTATGATAACTAGCTTTTGTTTCTTAAATGGCAGCCTATATTTTTTCACGTTTTTTGATTGGGTAATTGTTTCTTTTTTTGGTACAACATTCTTCTCATGGGATTACCTAACAAATGTTTTGAATTAAATACCTTTAAAGTTCAAAAATTTTCTAGTTGCCATAGCAACCAAATAACGAAACATACAAAAAACTGAACAAAATATGCAGTGAAATTTCACAAACAACTTTTTTCAAAGCTTTTTTTTCATAAAATATTTATGTGGACATTTTGTGTTACTTTTTAGTTTTTACTGATCCTGCATAAATTTATAACATACAGGATGTATCCCTTATTTGAAGAGACATGACGGCGGTTTAGTTAGAGAAGAGTTGTAAAATTTTATGCCTACTAATAATCTAAAAAGAAATTGGAGCTACTTGCTTAGTTTCTGAAAGAACTGGAAAAAAACTAAAATCTTGTATTTTTTGTTATCGGCTATAACTCATTGGTCATTTATATTACATATTTCTAGTTAACGCATTATTAAGACACTTTTTTATGCTGAATCTTAACGTTTTTTATCAGATTTGGTACCATTTGTTACCATTGCTCATTTTCGACTGTCAACTTCTTTTTTTCTTATGGTCAGCCTTATAAAACAGAGTTTTTTATTCTGATTTCAAGGATGTCACAATTTGCATTTTGTTTAAGTTTTGAGCATTTTTTACAGAAAATTAATTTTTTGATAAGATATAATATAAATATTAAAACTGTATTCTAATATAAAGAAATGTAAATATCGGTCAATAAGAAAAAAAGCTGAAGTGTGGATTTCCACATACTAGATATTAATACTTACTATATTTGCAATCGTGTAAATCTTAAAATTATAACGTTTTACATTTCGCCGCCTGTTAGATTTCTAAGAAAGCAAGCTATATAGGCAACCCTCCAATCCATTCATCCAAATTCATAGAAAGCGCCACAGTGAAACTATTATTATTAATTACGCATTCTCAGGCCTATTGCGTTATCAGTTTTGTCCATTCTTTCCAGTTCTTAATTATCTTCCTCCATTCAGTTATTCCTTTGTCCTGTAGGTTCTCTTGCAGTGCTTCCCACCAATTCTTCCACTGTCTTCCTCTCTTTCTCACCCCTTCGAACTTTTTTCATGCAATATTTTTCACAGTTCTTGATTCCTCCATTCTTCCCAGATGTCCTAGCCATTGTAGTCTGCGTATTTTCATTATCTCTGTTATTGGTGCTTCTTTATATCTTTCGTATATCTCTGCGTTTGATCTTCTTTCCCAACCTTCTTCCGTCTTTCTTCCGCCTAGGATTCTTCTTAGTCCCATATTTCTATTTTTTGTTGGTCCATTTTGTTTAGCATCCACGTTTTACATCCATATAGTAGTGTAGGTTTTATTACCGTGTTATATATTCAGAACTTTGACTTACGCGAAATATCCTTGGATTTTAGCACTTTATATAACGCGCCTGCACATTTATTACTTTTAGCAATTCTTCTGTCTATCTCTTTTGTTTCATTGCACTTGTTGTTTAATAGGGCTCCTAAATACACAAATTCTTTCACACTACCAAATTTCACTTCCTCTCCCCCTCTTGTTTGTATTATTAATGCCGTATCTGTATATCTATTTTCATAAGTTTAGTTTTATCTTGGTTTATCTTTAGTCCATACTCTCCAGCTACTTCCATTGATCTTTAGCTGTTTCTGATTTCTTGCTAGGAGGACATCGTCAGTGTAGGCGATGCATTGATGTGTATTAGTGTTTATAGTTCCTTCCTTTCTCAGTCTAGCTTTGCGTATGATCCGTTCCAGGACTAGGTTGAATAGCAGGGAGGAGAGTGGGTTGTCTTGTCTTAGTCCTGTCTGCACAGTGAATTGTTCTGAGACTCTGTCCTTCATTTTTACTTGATTGATAGATGTTTTCATTGTCATTTTTACCAGTTTTATTAGTTTGTCAGGGATATTTAGGTGTCTCATAGCTCTGTATACTTTTTTTCCTATTGACAGTATCATATGCTCTTGGGAAGTCTCTATATACCATAAATAATGAAATTTTATATTCATAGTAGTTTAGCATTATCTATTTTATTAGGAAAATTTGGTTCGTTGTGCCCCACCCTTCCTGAATCCCCATTGGTATTCTCCGATACTATTTTCTGCATACAGTTCGATCCGTTGTTTTCAAGGTTGGTCTCTATTATTTCTTGTTCTTTCTCTTTGTTCAATCTTTTGGCATTTCTGCGTATTCGCTTTGTTTTTCTTCGTTGTTCTTTATATGCTGATTTGTCTTCTGTCGTTTGTGTCTGGATCATCTTTAATCTTAATGCTCTTCTCTTTTCTATTTCTTCTCTACATTCATTGTTCAGCCAGCTTTTCCTTATTTCTTTCTTTAGTCTCGGTATGTTTTCTGCTGTTGCTTCTTTTATTATTTCTTCTAGGTTTTCCCATTTTCCTTCTACAGTGTTCGCTTGTTCCCAGTTTTTCTCTTTACTCTCTTTTTGCTACTATTCCGTCTTGCAGTTCTTCTATATTGTACCTTTTACTTGTGTCCTTTTGTCTTCTCAGTTTGTGTTTCTCATCTTGTTTCATCTTTATTCCTACTAGGAAGTGATCCGTATTGCTATCTGCACCTCTATATGATCTTACGTTTGTTATCAGATACGCATATTCTTCTTGAATTAGGACAGTGAAACTATAGCTTGCAGAACAAAATTAAATTGTAGCCAATCTTCCGTTCTAACAGCCTACAAAGTTGTTTTTTAAAATTTTGTTTCATCGTATACTACGCACCAAAAGCTCTCAACAAGTTGTAGCTGATGTCGGCCAGACAACTATGTTTTGATCAAGTGGGCGTTAAATTCGAATTTTTCAAAAAGTTGTAGCGGCCGCCATTTCACCGCATGTTAGATTTCTAAGAAAACAATTTATATAGCAGTAGGTATTTATTTATTTGAATGGCAACTGTTCAAATTAAATGTTCAAATTAAAATTTCTCTATTTCGTCAGAAAACTACCATGTAAAAAAAACAGAAGAGGTAAAACCCATCAAAAGATTCTCTACCCGCTGTTTTTGAAACAAAAGTACTAACCTGTAATATCAGATACTGTAGTAAACACATGGCTTAAATGTGAAGCTGCTCTTTCCATACAATACCGATGATAGATTTGTCGTTTACCAGCTTC
This sequence comes from Ctenicera cuprea, assembly GCA_958336395.1. NCBI lineage: Eukaryota > Metazoa > Arthropoda > Insecta > Coleoptera > Elateridae > Ctenicera > Ctenicera cuprea. The sequence goes on from OY284493.1 coordinate 43,035,707, forward strand.
TTCATCCACATTAAACTAAATTTTTTAAATATTATCAAATACATACTAAAATAAATATCATGTGGCTCACCTTATCTAAATTATTATAAAAATCTATATTTCCAGCACACAAATATCTACCCAATAATGTGGCATGTGTAGTAAACACCAAAGCAATGTTTACATGACGAGTTCGTAAAACTATCAAACCAATACCAGCTTGCCATTCATGAAAATGTGCCACAATTCTAGGAGGAGTTCCATCTCCTGATGCTTCAGCCAAATTTCGGAACTGCAATAATGCATAATATTAGGAATTATGTTCTCATTAAGGCCCTTTTATACTTAGATCATTCTCATCCTGTCTTTTATAATTTGTAAGCATTTCCCATGCACTGTTACAAATATGTTTTTTGAATTACAAAACTTATCAGCAAAGCTTTATAATGAATTATAGCAGTGTCCGGATTTCTAGTCTTGTATTTAAATTATGGGGCAATCAGTTAATAATAAATCCTGGCATAATTTTTTTTAAATATATATTTGGCACATATATGCAATTTTAAACGAATTATTTACAGGCTTAAAATAGCAACACACCACATGTTTGACCTTATGGAGCTTATTTAGATACGTATTATTCATTTGGCCAGCTGGTTTATTATTTCGAGCTATTTGATAAGTAGAATATGCATGGTCAGGGGTTTTAAAAGTAATACACGAAACAATTTTATAAAACATTGCAAAAATATTCTTAAGTGCAGAACCTCTGGCTTAGTTTTACAATAAAGTAACACTGAAAGAAACAATGTATCTCAAATATTGCAGTTGTAGAAACAGTCTTTGATTATTAGGCTCATATGAATAATATAAGTCGTATTATATAACATTACCTCCTGTATAAAATTGGCTACCATGTAACCCAAGATAATGGCATCATTTGCTTCAATATCCAAATGAGGAACGCCTATATTAGTAGTAGTCCAAAGCTCATTCTTGTATTCATCCAATTTCCATGCAGCTGAGCCTATATCCATTAAAATAATTTGAGGATTACCATCCACCAACCATCGTCCAGTATGAACCTTAAATGTACATAATGTTTGTAAAATTAACTATTGATTATATTTGTTTTTTTTTATACTTTAAATCCTTTATTACGCATCACTTCCACTGCTTCATTCAATGCATGAGATCCTAAAGGTCCTTCTTCTATTTCAGTTCTGGCATGGCGTTCTTTATATGGTCCGATCAAGCAATATTGGTCTCCCATTTCTTCAGTCGATACATATGCTTTTGAACGTATTACAGTATATATACCTCCCACTGAAACAAATAGTTTCTGAATCGTTTATAAAATAATTACTGCTCTATTCACCTTTATTAGCAGCTTCCCAAGCAATTTCAAACGTCCATCTATTTTCTTCTAGAGCCATAAATCCCCTATCCATGAAATTTAATAAATTGCTGTATGACTCTGCCCGGTAAAATCTTCGTGTAGCTCTTTCTCGTGACATTTTCAATACTTAATAGTCCTTGAACTACATGGAAGTTATAAATAGGTATAATCATACAAAAAATTAAAAATCTAATCTCTATTATTTATACATAAACAACCTTATCAATCTGTATTAAAATTTAAAAGAAAATAGGAATCCTAATACTCACTTTGATATGTTATGTAAAGTAGGACTGGGTGTAAAACCCTCCACAAATGAGCCTTAATTACCTTTCCAAAAGCAAAACACGTCTGTGTGCCAAAATTTACTGTTTCGATACAGAAATGAATTAACCTAAAATCAGAAATGTTGTTAAGAAATAGTTTCCAACTAGGTTTCAGTCAGAAACTTCAATAAAAATAGAAAATATAAAATTTATACAATTACTTTCTCCAGACAACGAACTATCCACACCACACCAGTTTTAAAAATTGCAGTAGGTCACCGATTCCATCACCACAATTACGTAAATGCCCACACTCCTACTTTTTTACGCATACAATAAAAAAAACTAATAAAAACAAGGGCAGAGGGCAAACATTAATACTACGGCTTGTTCATTCAAAAAGGTCACCTTTAAATAGAGGATAACGCACTAGTCTAGTCAATACATACGTTTTACGCCAAAACATTTCGACACGTTTTGCGCCTGTAGATTACGCAACCAAGTTAACAGAGAATCTCATCATATGGTTCTTTCAACGTGACGTCATAATCGCCTGTCTTTGATTAACTTTAGTAAAGTAGGCGAAACAAAAATAATTAAAATACGTAATAATATCTTTATTTAAAAAATATTTGTGTCAGTCTTAAAAATACTTGTCTGACTAGATTTGGACTACGTATGAAAAAAGGCGCGGGCTGGTGTACACGTAAAAGGCATCAAGCCAAATCAAACTGAACCAAAATCCAAACATATTTTTCTTTATTTATTAACGAAAACTACAAAAACAGATCTCATAAATAAAAAAAAATACATTTTGCTTAAAAATAAAAAAGAATATTTATAAAACATGCTGCTCATATTCTTTCAGTTCCGTCTGTTGGGCTTACACGTTTTAAATTTCACAGCCACCCTTGAGGTGATCGCATATCAGAATAAATTTTCTTTATGAGTTGTGCCTAATAAACACATGATTTTTTCTAAAATCGTTTTGAAAAAGAGCCACGTAAAAATTGAAAAGCTGTATTTTATGTCTCTAAAAGCATTTTATTACTTTTAGTAATCGTAAATCCATAACATTCTTTTTTCTATTTTGGTTCTTTACCGACTACTTTATGAAACTCATTTGGATTTCATAAAGCAACTCCTAAAAGAATTCAAAATTTTATTTTGTTAGGTTGGTGACAACCATGTGACAGCAAAACCTTCACGCGTTATAAACATAACCTTCAAATTGTAAGTTCTAAAAATTAAGATTATTTAGCGTATTTTCCGCTACTTTGCGTAGCTCGGGTGGGGTGCAAGATAAATCTTCTTTCATCTTATCTTCAAATCTTAGGTATTTTAAAAATTAACTCACTTTCAAATTGTTTGTCTAAATTTTAATTTGACAGTAGTTTGAATTGTTTGAAATGTGTTTTAAATGTTACCAACAGCCACATAACAAAAACAAAAAACCAAAAATTTTCCTAATCGATTATATTTTTAAATTAAAATATAAAATAAGGTAATTTTTAACTTTTTGGACCAAAACAGAAAAAATAATATAAAATACACGTTTCATAAGACATTTAAGCGCACTTGTCCATTAGAAAACTCGCCGCAAGCGGCTCGTTTTCTAACTTGGACGCGTGCTCTAAAATCATGTCTTATGAAACTTGTTTTTTAATATACTATTAAATCACTCGATTGGAAATTGAGTAGAAATAATGCTTTAAATAAGTTATTTAATAATAGCCAAGCCAGTAGTGCACTGCTATAATTGGTTACAAAGTCGATTTGCAGATGTCTTGGTAGCGTCAAGCTAGACGAATTGTTTTGTAAGCGAAACGTTATGAGTTCAAACCTGAATCAGGTTTAGTTTTTTTTTAAATTACAGTAAAAAAGCAATCAGGTTATTTTATTTAAAATGTATAATTAATATTTTTAATGCTACATTAACAACAAAATAAACCAGGTGAAACATAAAAAGTTAACGATAAACTTTTTACAGCTAATTAGTTAGAACTGATACATTTTGGTCGTCACTTTTAAAATACTTTTGTTTTAAAATCAAAGAAACGAGATAGATTTGATTCGTTCAATATTATGGCAACCAGCTAGTTTTCTTATAAAGAAAAGCTTCAGTTTTGTTTGTGTAAATGGAATTAGTTTGGTAATGAATCCGTTATCTCACTAGTGAGATAATGAACTTCATTAACTGACGCAAACGAATGACATAATAAGTCCTTATCCAAGCAGGTGTAGATAAAACGTATTTATTTTTCAATTTTCACTTAAAACAAGTAGAGTTCGCATTTGAATTTCACGGAGTGTAGTCGCATGAATGTGCTCTGTGTGATTACAAGTGATAAGTGAACGTGCGCCGAAAGGCGATTAAAAAAATTGAACTGCTGGCCTCGAACGATTGATTACTTGAAAACATCGAACCGGTATGTTATCTCAACTAAATTATCAAAGAGACAAATAGTTTAATTTATAAAGAAATAAAATGTTTCCACAACCGCAAATAAATTATTGTGCAGTGGGCCCGGCCCACAACTTTAACGGGCAAGAACAAATAATACAACAACCAACGTGGCAGTTACCAATGTTGCAACAACCAGTGATGCAACAGTCAATAATAAATCCAAATCAGCAACCCTATTATAATATGATGAATATACAACGACCCTATCATAATGAAAACGCAACGAATTATCAACAAGCCCACCTAAGAACAACACAAACGACTAATAATTCAACAAGCGACAGAAATTTCACGGACAAAGCCGAAGAAGAAACTGAATTAACAAGTAAATTTACATGGCAAACAGTCAAGAAAAGGAAGTTATCCAAGTTATCTCCCGAGATAAGAACTGCGAAGGAACCGCCCTCTCTTGATACCCAAAACAGATATGACGAATTATCAAACCTAACCGAAAACGACGAAGATATGAATACTAAAGAAGACAACAATACGACAACACAATCCAAAAATTCAGGGCCAAAAGAAATAAAAACCCCACCAATATTTATTTACGATGTGAATAACTATAAACAAATGGTCGACTATCTAAATAACACCCTAGAACAAGAACAATACACCAGCAAAACTCAATCAAACAATACAATTAAAATCAATGTCAACACGCCTGATTTTTACCGAAAACTAATCAGACAATTAAAAGAAGATGGGGTAGTCCATCACACATACCAAATAAGACAAGAGCGAGCGTACAGAATAGTAATTAGACACTTACACCACTCAATACCGGAGCAAGAGATAAAAGAGGAACTAGAACAAAAAGGACACAAGGTCCGTAACATATTAAACATCAGACATCGCAAAACTAAAGATCCACTACCATTGTTTTTTATAGACTTGGAACCTCAAGATAACAATAAAAGCATTTATGATGTCAAATACCTAAGTAATATGAGAATCACAGTAGAAGCCCCAAGAAAAAGAAACACAATAGCACAGTGTACCAGATGTCAATTGTACGGGCACACTAAAACATATTGTACAAGGCCATATGCATGTGTTAAATGTGGAAACAATCACAATACAAAAGATTGCAAAAAAACAGAAAACACGCCAGCTAGATGTGCGCTTTGTCAGGGTAATCACCCCGCTAGCTATAAAGGATGCGATATTTACCAAAATCTACAAAGAATTAAAGGGAAAACAACTAATCAGCCACGCAACAACATACCTTATCCAAACTTAAACATAAATGACAACAACCAATTTCCATCATTAAGCACAAACCATCCACAATCTAAACCTCTAACTAATGGTTGGCCTAAATATTCACAAGTAAACACTCAAAATCAGAATCCTCCAAACATGGAGGAACCGCTTACACTTACAGTATTCTTAAATGAGTTCAAAGTAATGTTCAACCAACTGATTAATCAAAACAGCACAATATTAAATATGCTCAGTACAGTAATAACTAAATTGACACAGTAATGGCGCACCCACTAAGAATAGTTACATGGAACACTAATGGTTTATTAAACCATAAACTAGAACTAGAAAATTTCCTCCAATTACAAAAAATAGATATCGCCTTAATCTCAGAAACACATTTCACCTCGAGAACAATGTTTAAAATACCACATTATAAGGTGTACCACATAACCCATCCAGATGATACGGCACACGGCGGTGCAGCAGTCATAATCCGCAACTCAATATCCCATTATGAGATAATTCATCAACAGACAAACAAAATACAATCAGCTAAAATCAAGGTAGATACCAAATCGGGGCCCTTGACAATCTCATCTATCTACTGTCCTCCTAGACATGCCATATCTAAAGAAGAATATGCTGAGTTTCTTGCATCACTGGGACCTAGATTCCCTATAGGAGGAGATTGGAATTCCAAAAATACAATTTGGGGAGCAAGGTTAGTAACAGCCAAAGGCAGAAATCTACTACAGGCTATAAATGAACTTAACTGCAATTATCTATCTACCGGCGAACCAACTTATTGGCCGACAGACCCCAATAAGATACCCGACCTCATAGATTTCTTTGTGCACAAAGGTATTACAACAAACTATCTACACGTTGAATCCAATCACGAAATATCCTCAGATCATACCCCAGTGATTGCAACAATAAGCACGTATATTATAAATAAAGAAGATATACCAACACTAATCAATAATGCAACGGACTGGGTTAACTTCCAAAATTATATCGAAAATCAGATTAATTTAAAACTTCGAATTAAAGAGGCCGACGAACTGGATGAGGCTACCAACTACCTAACCACACTAATCCAAGAGGCTGCCTGGTATTCAAGTCCAAAACAACCGCAAGAAGCAAAGAAATATAATAACATACCCCTCTACATTCGGGAATTGGTGTGTGAAAAGCGAAGAGCACGAAGCAGATGGCAGAGGTCCCGAAACAATGATGACAAAGTAATATACAACAGACTAAAACGAAGGTTACACAAAACCCTCTATGAAGCCAAAAACGCAACATTTGAACATTATATAAACTCACTTTCCAAAGACGATCATACGATATGGAAGGCTACAAAAAATTTCAAAAGACCGAAGATCGCAGTACCTCCAATCAGAAAACCGGACAGAAGCTGGGCCAAAAGCGACGCAGAAAAGGCAGAAACGTTCGCAGCACTTCTCGCCCAAGTCTTTACACTACCCGGACCCAACATTAACAACGACGATAATGTTATCGAGGATTTCCTTAACATACCCTGCCAAATGTCACTTCCAATTAAAGCCTTTTCACCCCGAGAAACGCTTGAAGAAATCAAAAAAATAAATCCGTATAAAGCACCTGGGCATGACCTTATTACAGGTAAAGTTCTTAAACATCTACCAAGAAAGGCAATAGTACTGCTAACAACCATATATAATAGTATGCTAAGACTGTCATATTATTCTATAAGCTGGAAATTTGCCCAAATTATTATGGTTCCCAAACCAGGAAAACCTGCTAATGAAACAAACTCATATCGCCCAATTAGCCTTCTTCCTATTTTGTCTAAGGTTTTCGAAAAACTTCTGATAAAAAGAATTAAAACTGACTTGGAACTATCAACAATTATACCAGACTATCAATTTGGTTTCCGGGAACGCCACTCAACTGTGCAGCAAACACATAGAATTGTAAATATTATCATCAAAAGTCTCGAGGAAAAGAAACTATGTACTGCTGTTTTTCTAGATGTCGCCCAGGCTTTTGACAAAGTCTGGCACATTGGTCTTTTACATAAAATCAAAAGCGTTTTTCCTAGTCCGTATTACCATCTGTTAAGATCATACATGTCAGAACGATACTTTCAAATAAAATACAACTCCAGTTACTCCAACTACCAACAAGTAAAATCGGGAGTGCCTCAAGGGAGCGTGTTGGGACCGTTGCTCTTCTTGATTTATACCTCGGATTTACCAACAACAAACAATACTACAATAGCAACATTTGCGGACGATACCGCCTTGCTGTCAGTAAACATTAACTCAGTGGTCGCATCACAGAACCTACAGAATCACCTGGATCTATTACAGAACTGGATTGCTAAATGGAAAATCAAGATAAACGAAACAAAATCAGTACAAATTACCTTCACTACAAAACGCTTAGTATGTCCGCCAGTTTTCCTAAACAATACTCAAATACCAGTAAAAAATGAAGTGAAATACCTAGGGTTATATCTAGACCAAAAACTGACTTGGAAGAAACACGTCCAAACGAAACGCCAGCAAATTAACTTAAAATTCAGAGAGATGTCATGGTTAATGGGACGAAGATCCAAATTATCAATAGATAATAAACTTTTGTTATACAAATGTATCCTTAAGCCCATATGGACTTATGGAATACAATTATGGGGGTGTACAAAACCTTCAAACCAAAAAATAATTCAAAGGATTCAGTCTAAAATCTTACGTTCCATCACCAATGCACCATGGTACGTGTCGAACCTTACCCTACACAATGACCTGAACATTCCATTTATCGCCGAGGAAATCGAGAGACTTCCGACACTATACTTCGAACGAATTGAAGGACACGAAAATGACCTGGTATCAGAAATAATCAATCCCCCAGAGGCAGAGAGGAGACTCAGAAGACTGTGGCCTACGGACCTAAGACAATAGATGATGTGAATTAGTTAAACCTAACCTATTAGTGGTATTCTAGAGAATGGTCAATGGACGATTACTCTACTCATGTTATATTCTTGTATATAATTTACTTATTACTCTGTACTTAGGAGTAGATTGTAAATACGCAGTTAAGTTAAATTAAAAAAAAAAAAAAAAAAAAACTTAAAACAAGTGTGTTGCATCTAATGGCTAAACACTTTGTTTTCCTTCCTATTGTAGTTTCAAATTTCAGCGCCGACATCAGTAACTTTGTTGGCGATCACAGATCATTGAAAATGTTTGTTATTGACAATAAAAATGTGTATTTTATAGCACTAGTGCTGTAAAGACTGTACTTTATAGAACTAGTGCTAGTTATAAAGTGACACTTTGGAAACGATTCTGGTTGCCATAATAACGACATTTTTGCACGTTTTTAGAAAAAATACTTTACCGCTCGCTGAATGGTGACTTGTTTACCTACTTGTTGTCATTGGATACGGACGATTTACATTATGCATTGCAGCTTTGTAAAAAACTGTTTCATTAAAATAATCTATATTTTCAAATTTAAAATTCCTTTTTGGCTCTTTCTTCAAAACGATTGTAGAAAAAATCATGTGTGCACCTCGAGCACAAAATGCCTTTTGTCGCTCTCTTGGGATGGCTGCTCGAGGCGTAGCCGAATTTTTCAATATAGAGGCAAAGTAGCACTAGTGCTCTTGATACACAAATAGCTAGGTATATTGTTTTATAAGAGTTTATATTGATTTATTTATGTAAGAATAGACTCAACTAATGCTTTTTATTTATGTTTCATTAAATTTTTTCTAATAAAATGTTTAATTTTGTTGAGTTGAATTATTGTAAAAGAGTGCTTAAAAATGGCATAGACATATTATATGTAAAGTGAACCGAGCACGCTGCATATGCGCCGCCATGTCTAGAAGTTGTGCCAAGACGTGATGTTGCGAGTAGGATGACTAGATACGGCAAGTGCACGAGAAAGACTGCAAGCGCATTATTAGTGTGATTATGCCAAGTTATACAGAGTGCGGTCTTATAGTTCATTTGCCAAAATGCGTTTATTTCCACGTAACGAACCAACGATTATTTGTGCATGTATGTTAATGTTATTTGCTACTTACCTGTTAATAAAAAAAACTGTTCGTAACAAAATGATTGATGCAATTTTATGTAGGTAAATGTATTTAATAACATAATATTTATTCTTATTAAAAAAATAAGGCTATACAATATAGCAGCACCGTTTTATAATCAATAACTGCAGTTTAATAAAATACAAATTCTTAAATACAAAGAAAAATTAATAACAGTTCATTTCTATTAATTGCTACTGGTGTTTGAACTGTATAAGTTTCGTAAATTTATTTCTAATTCTCTCTTTAATCTCGTTTAAAAATTCATTTTTATGGTGGAATATAAGTTTGAAATACACTTCTAAAATTTTACAAATAAGTTGAAATGAATGGTTTATTATCGGATCTTGATCTAGACAATGATCCTGCATCTTCGAGAACATAATTTCTGGTATGCGTATTCATCTAAAACTTAAGCAAATTAATTAAAAAATGTATAGCTATTGTCTGTTGATTTTAAATATTTAAATACTTTCTCGGCTCGTTTGCAAGTTTGAAATACCTCAACCGGGGGTTTAGTTAGTCCACCTCTATTTTTACTTTCCGTAGCTTTGGTCTAGGAAAGTATTGATTTAATAAAAATTTTTCGAAAGCTAGATTTAGAAATACACGTTTTGAGGCTCAAGGGACCCAAAAATGTGGTTTTTGAGAAATGTCTGTCTGTAGCTGGGTGTGTAACGCATCTAAAGGCGAAAGTACTAGATCGATTTGGATGAAATTTTAAATCAAAAAGTATATCAAAAATTGTAGTTCTAGTTAAGATTTTCAAAAAAACCGAAACCGGAAACGAAAGTTAGACATGTTTTATTGGTAGCGTTTTTTTTACAAAACTAAATTTTGGAAATTTGACAACGGAATCTGAGACAAAACTTAAGACAAATTGAAAACTTTTTTAACAACACTCTCGACATCTCGACATTAACGCCTATTTACTCAAAAAGTAGTTGTCTGATTGGAATCAGCTACAACTTGTTTGAGAGCCCTTTGTGGGTAGTACACGATGAAGTAAAATTAATTTCAAAAATGCGTAAATGATCGCAATGGCGTTGTTTCAAAATTTTGAGAATTAAAAAAATATTTTACAAAAACTGCCTACACGTTTTTTTTAAACTTCTGAGCCGATGGAGCTTGCAGTGAACTACAAATTTGTTTTTTTTTATCTCCCAAGTTTTACTCCGAAGCCTTCCAAGAATTTTTGAAAAATTTGAAATTGATTAATAATTTATTCAAAAACGCAAAGGCCGATCGTTATAAACTTTTATCAGTACTTTTAGCTCTCTCGCTCTCTAGCTTCAAAATGACGGTGGATGACGTAGTTTCGGATATACCAAGGCGCATTGCAGATACTCCGTAGTGTTTTGGATTGAAAACGCTGGATCTTCATGACATTTGAATCACTTTAAAGGAAATTACAATAGTAACGCCCTCTATGATGTGCGGCGAGGAAAAGTTGCAAAGCAACCAACCGGAAAAGAACGAAACATGTAGTGGTCTGTTCTAACCATAATTGAAACCAAATCTCTTCTTTCTTATTTGAATCACTGGCTGATCCCCACAGTTGTATCCCGTAAGTCCAAACGGGTTTAATTATAGTTTTATATATGAGAAGCTTGTTCTCCAACTTAAGCTGGGAGTTGCAGCCCATAAACCAGTACATCTTGCGGTATATGTGACCTAGTTGGAGGCGTTTATTCCAAATGTGCTTGTTCCATGTAAGGCGACAGTCCAGGTGGAGTCCCAAGTATTTAACTTCGTTAACTGGCAGGAGATTGTTATTCAGCATCACCTCTATGAATTTGAATGGATGAATGGAGGGTTGCCTATGCAGCTTGCTTTCTTAGAAATCTAGTAGTCGGTGAAATGTACAATGTTATAATTATAAAATTCACACATTTGCAACTATGGTAAGTATTAACACAGATAAGGTTAACACTAATATACGGTAAATATGTGAGCTATCGGCAGCTTGTTTTATATGATTAATGATTTGAAAAAGATGGCGCTACAATGACAATTTGTACTCTCACAAATAATTAAGTCACTGATGACTGTGATTGAGCAGATTACTTAGCACATATTCAAAACAAAAGTTAGACAGCCATCTGCCATGTTTAACGATTTCATTTGAGATGTTTAATTGTCAAATGGCAATTTTTTGTAAATAATTAATATTGAAGCCAATTCTACTTAAATAAGTAAATAAGACTACAAAGACGTATGATACAGTTCTGGAATCTAGTGTATTAATAATAAAATCAGTAGAATTGTAACCTCAAAATATATTTTATGTTATACCTCTGGAACCATTACATATTACAATTTTAAAATATAATCAATAAAATTTATAAGGTAAATATCTAGGTATAGCATCACTTTGAAGTCACCCTCATGTGGCGAAGCTGTAAAAACCTTTACCTATTGTCTTCAGCTCTGGCACTTAAACTGCAGTCTGTAATAACTAATAAGGTAACCCTAACCTTGCAGAATGCAGTGTTAAAGATAAAGACATTAGAATGAGCTAGCTTTTGGTAAAATGTGAACGTAGGTATACATATTACGTCTGCGAGAACCTTAGAAGAAACAAACAAAAGTTCAACAATAATTTACTTTTTCTGAGTTATCGAATTTCAGTAAACAGCAAACACAAGGAAAATATAAAATACACGCTTTAACCAGATCCCAAATAAGGTTAGGTTTTTAACGTTATCTGTGACAGATGCACTCAAATCCCCGATAAAACAGTTTCCAACACATTTCAACAGTAATAAACTAATGGCGATAGCAGCGCCCTAAAATTGGTCTGGTGCGTTGCCACCAAACTAACGCTAATTTCGCCTCCAAATATGAGCGGAGATATTGTATAAGGGGTCGTATATCTGTAGTGTTAACCTTATCTGTGGTATTAATATATAGTATGGGAGAGTCTACTTGAAGTCCACACTTCAGCTTTTTTAAGTTCCGCAATGACGAATTGATTTTTTCTCAGTTACACAATTGATAAAAATTTGGCAGTTTAAAGATTTTTTTAATTTTTTTACTACAAATCTAACTATATATCCCACTAAATCGCCTACGTATTGGGAATTAATCGATGGTATATATAGGTTATTGTAATCTTCATCGGATTAGTCAAAAACCAGTACATCTAATACGTTTGATTTTTTGGAAGTACTCGGTACATTTAAAATACTTATCTCATCCCGTGCTATACAATTTGCTGCAAAAGAAGTTGCTACCTCAGTATGCACAAGAAGCCTTTTGTAGGCTGCTTGAAACTGCGCTGCTGTGGGGTTATTATTGAACCCTCCCCGGCTGATAATCGCAGAAATAAATACTTCAATGTGGTCGTGAGATAATTTGTACGTAAAAATATATTTCAATATATCAGAGAAAATACCACATGCACTTCTCATGCATACCATTAAACCTAAAAAACAATTTTACGTCTTGTATTTAAAATAGGTACCATATTATGATCTTTGGGATCTTTCATCAAATTTTTGAAAAACTGTTCATTTTTAATTGACATGGGCCTTGAAAATATGTTTTTACCTAAACAATTTCCACTGTTCAGAATATCAAAAATTTGTCGAATATCATGCAAAACTTTGATGTTGGTTCGCAACTTGTCCAAAACATGTATTTCCATTAAAATCTCGATTTGGAAAATTTGCACGAAATCAATACTTCCTATACCAAAAGCATAGAAAAGTAAAAATAAGCCAAGCCCTTCGCCTGAATTTTCCTACACTTTAAAAATTATTTATCATATTTAAAAAAATATTTTTATCAACGTTTTACGTGCCAATAATGACTATGATTGCATCTATCCCCACCCCTACCACTCTATCGGGGCACAGCTGTTTCACTATAGTTGGCGTCAAGATTATCCGTTTAAAAAAAAATAGTTGCAGAAAATATTCTTACAACCTGCGTGTCAGCTTAAAAGTAGGGACTGTGTCCAAGTAGATTCAATTGAAAAACACAAATTTATCTCTTAAAAGTTAGCTTGCGTGAGTTATGTTATACACACGCACCTCTGTTATTAATTTAAAACTGTCCGATCACAAAACATACCCACTATTCAGTGCGTCGCTCTCTCACGTCCGCTAAAGTTTTTGGCACGGTTTCGCTCTCTCTAGCGTCGGCCCACTTTAGAATACCTACGAATAATACAGAGTGAGCATAAAAGGTCAGAACCACGTAACATAGGCAACCCATTGTGGCTATCTTGCTTCCGGAAACTAATTTGACAGTTGTAGCAATTACCATTGGCGTAGCACGTACAAATTAGGCCACAGAAAACAGATTTTCATAAAAAAATGAACTGTAATAAATTTAATAAAGCAAAAGTAAATAATAGGATTTATTTAAGAATGTTATTGTAGAAAAACATATTTCATTTATAACTTACAATAAAAATGAGTGCCATTGTTTTGTAAACACGAACTGAATCGTCATTGTTCAAGTCCTCCACGATCTGATTTATTCCCAATAAATCAAATCATGATCAATGTCTGGACACAACTCCAAATAAATAACACCAAACCATTTCCAGTATTAATGCATTTAATCAAACAAATAATTTCTATCAACAGGACAATATTTTTGAAGAATATAACTTACAAGTCTACTTACATTACAGAAATACCTGTACAAAAAAGAGTTTTAGCTGTAGTTAGCTTAATTTATTGTATACATTACCAGAAAAACATATTTGATTTATAAATTACAATAGCTGCTCAGAAAGAGTGCCATTGCTTTGTAAACACAAATGAACTCTCCTCCTCATGTTATTAAAAACTCTCTGTAAGTCATCTAGAGTAATGAATGTTACGTATCTCGTTTTCAATAAGCGCTTGTAGTTCTTCGAGAGTGTGTAGACGATTTTTGAACACATTATTTTTCAAATGGCCAAATAAATAAAAATCTAGAGGTGTTAGGTCCGGGGTTCTTGGAGGCCATCGTCCATGGCTAATAAGTTGATCATCATAAAATTCTCCGAGATAATTTAAAGTAGCGTTTGCTGTGTGAGCTGTCGCTCCGTCCTGTTGGAAATAACCCTGGTTTAACTCATCGTCGAGCAACTGTTCAATAAACGGTTGCAATATATTATTACGATATCTCTCTGCATTTATAGTATCGTGAAAAAATATGGGACCAATAATTCTTTGTCTTGACATAGCTACCCAAGCATGTGGATTTTCGGTGGCCCGTGTTCTATAGTTTTGACTGTTAACATAACCAGACAAATGAAACCACGCTCGGACATAAAGGAGAGATCCAATACATCGTTATTATTCCAGTTCTCCATAAACCATTGGCAATACTGTACCCGTTGTGGAAAATCATGCGGATACAGTTGTTGTACTACCGATACTCTGTACGGTTGCATATGCAGATTTTTTTCGAGTGCCTTTTAGCAAGTTCCATAAGAAATACCTGTACAAAAAATAAGTTTTAGCTGTAGTTAGCTTAATTTATTGTATACATTACGAGTGCAGATAACGTCCTAATTCATTTATGAGGACTTCTTTCAATTCGAGCTTGAATATACTCTACAACTTCTTCTGTAAGTATAGTGGGTCTACTTGTAGACTTGCCCTCACAAATGCAGTTCTTGTTCTCAAAGCGATGGACAAGAACTAGCTTATGGTTTACAAAGTTTTCAAAGCCTACGTTCTCATTCGGGAAAGCTTCACTAAACTGTTCAATACAAGATTGCAACGAATATGACCATCTGCATTCCGGGTTCCATTCCGGAAATGGGCCATAAGAATAAATGCGTCTTGTTTAGTTGTAAAAGGCATTATAAATCAAATCTGAAATATGATGTTGTGTTATGATTTCAATCTTGAAAATAAATGCATTCGTACACTCACCATAAACTATTTAAAGGTAGATCAATTAGTTCTGAAAAGAACTGCTTTGTTAAATAAATGTCGCAGTTTGATAATTGTGTTAATTAACAGATAAAACGCGAATAAAAATATAACCTAAGTACGAACGCCAATGAAACAAAATGACATTTCAAAAGGAAATCAGCACGGCATACAATTCACTACATTTAAATTAGTCAATGGTCACGTGGTTATTATCCTTTTATGCTCGCTCTGTATGTCTATGACAAACGGTGTAAACAGTGGCGTAACTACGCCAATGCAGCTAATGCATTGCATTGGAGCTCGAGATTGAAAAGGACCCAAGTACAAATGTATATTCTTTTCAATAAAAAACAAAACAACAAATGTAATGGAAAATAGGCCTAAGTATTCAATAGAAGAAAAATATTAAATAATTTTTTCCTCGACCGGGAGTAGAAGTCGGTTTCTATGGGATCAAAATTGTGACAGAAGTAAAGCATTCACTCTCTAGGGACGAAATAAGACAACAATTTCCCTAGGGGAGTTTTTATTTCATTTCATATTTGTTTTTATAAACAAATGTCTGTTGTCATGGTAGGTTGCATGGAAACATCTTAAAGGGTTTTAAAAATTGTAATTTCGCTCCGATTTATTATAATTTTTTATTTATGAAATTAAGTGTTTTTATTCCCAATCGTGGAAAAAATAGTATATACACCTCGGGAGAGACCGACATTTTTCCCTCGATGTATTTGTATCCCTCGGGCTTCAACCCCAACTAAAGGCTTCAGTGGACATTGGTATTTTTCAAAAAAAAACTACAAACGAAGATCCAATTTATGTTTTACCATTACTGTACTATAACTTATAACTGTTGGAAAAGATCGGTGGTTTTGCAGCTAGAAACAAAAACGCGTTTACGCTTTTGTCATAGCTTTTATCCAGCCGCAACTCTTTTAAATAGAGGGGGGGGGGGTACAGCGATTTTGTTAGTTGGCTCTTATCTTGTTTCATTTAGTTACCTTGGTTTCACTTATTTATTAGTCTACAAACATTTGTATCAAAGTTCAGTTCACATTATATTTGCTTCCTCTATAGTGTGTCTTATTTTAATTATAACTACAATATTCAATCATATTTACTACAGGACGGGCCTCCATTGAAATTCTCGCCCACACCATAACTGAACCTCTCCCATAACTGACGCGTAGAGTGAAAGTTCACTCTGCATATCGCTTACCTGCGCTCGTCTCCATACTCGCTCCCTTCCATCTGGCGAATGAAGGCAGAACCAGGGTTCAACAGCCTAGCTAGTCGGTGACGTGCAGCTCATGCAGTAGCCTACAAGCAATCAATCCCACCTCTGCTAATCTTCGACGAACTGTCTACACATTTACATCTGTACCACGAACCTCGCGAAGTTGATTTATCTCTACCGAAGTGATATGACGCTTCCGTAGTGTATTAAGAATGACAAAACGATCATCAATCGCAGTTGTTTTTCTTCTCGTACCAGATCCTGGCCTACGTGTATTTCTTCCAGTCTTACTGAATCGTTCAAGGATTCTTCGCACTGTTGAATGGCTAACACTAAGCGCTCTGGCGACATAACGGTGACTTCTTCCACCCTCCACGAGAGCTGCAGCGTTCGCGGAATCTTCGGCACTTACAGGCATGGTAATCGCAAAAAAACAGCAAACAGGCCAACAAACAATTAAATTAAAAAAGAAAAATATGCAGTTACAAAACCTAGAGTACTTTGTAGTACCTGTCAAGCAGAAGGTACATTCTGACAAGCAATAAAAACGAAAACAAAAGCTCTGACAAACGAAGTAGGCGGGTGGAATAAAGCTAAAGGAACCCTCCCTAATCTTTGGCAAAAGGCAAAGGGAATTTATTATATGCTAAGACACTAAGCTGTTATAACAGCTTTGGAGGACATATTTAAAAAAATGAATTGGGAGCAGAAAGGGGTTCTCATTAACATTAACGGTGAAAGGCTCAACCACTTGAGATTTGCGGACGATATTGTCCAAATATCAGACAACTTAGAGGACACAATAGAGATGTTCACCGACCTTGCAAAAGAGTCGGAAAAGATAGGATTGAACGTAAACATATCCAAAACTAAAATCATGACTAATGCAGACGAACACGACTAAATTGTGGCTGGCGACTATAACTTGGAAAGAGTTGACGAATATATATATCTAGGACAGACAATTACTATCGGCAAAGAAAACCAAACGGCTGAAATCAACAGAAGAGTACGTTTGGGATGGGCAGCTTTCGGAAAGACATCTACTGTACTAAAGAACCAGAATATACCACTCCATCTAAGGAGCCGAGTTTTTGACCAATGTGTCCTGCCGGTCCTCACTTATGGCGCTCAAATCTGGACTTTCACTAAAGCAAATGTAGACAAAATTGCGAAGACACAAAGATGGATGGAAAGAATAATGCTGAATATAAGACTAAAAGATCGGAAAAGAAATGAATGGATCCGTCGGAAAACCAAAGTTAAAGACGCTGTCGAACATATAGCCTCGCTCAAATGGAGATTCTGTGGTCATACGATGAGACAGAACGACAATCGATAGAACAAAAAAATACAAACATGGAGACCGTGGACAGCCAAACGAAACAGGGACAGACCACAACTTAGATGGGCAGATGACATCAAAAGAACTGCGGGACTAGCATGGAGAAGCAGCGGCCAAAATCGGGAGAACTGGAAAGAGATGGGGGAGGCCTTTGTCCAAAGATGGACGAATGAGGGCTGAAGAGAGAAGACACTAAGAAATGTGCTGATTTATTACTTATTATTAGGTGGCCCGTTTTTATTGTACCTGAGTGTATTACAGCACAAAATATTTAATAATACATTTTTAAATTATATCGAACAACTGTAAAGCTAATATTTGTTTTGATAAATACAATAATAAACTAATAAATAACAATTGTTCATGCCATTGCTGCTATTATCCAACTTTTAAGTTTTGCCGCATCCACAAAGACGAAATAGTTGTTAAGGTCACAGGCATTGCCATCGCCCAGGGCAGTTGATACGACTCCTCTTAGAATCCATTTTCCGCCTTGATTCATTATAAAACCAGCCCCACTATCACCTGTACAAGGTCCCGACCCATTTCGATTTCCTAAAGTTGTCACATTAAAATCAAACAAATTGTCATATAATGCAAGTTCCACACTTACCAGCACAAAAAGTCCTTCTTGAAGTTATGGCTGAAAATCTTGGATCCGATCTAAGGCAAGTTACTTGAGAAACGATTGGTAAATTGATTCTTTTAGCTTCTGTTACAAAGTTTTTTCCAGTTTCATCCATACCCCAACCAATCACCGTTCCTTCTTTTCCAACAATTAGGTCTAAATCTTCATCGGCCTGCCATATGCAAACAGGCCTAATAGACGCTTGAAATTCTATGGGTTTACTCATAGTTAAGACGGCTATATCACAGTCGCCTTGATTTTGTTTGTAATCTGGATGAACTGTCATATTTTGAACATCCCGTATAACGGCTCCATTAGCCCAATTTTTGATTTCGTTCTTTCCAAGTACCAACAAAAGGTCTTCAATTGGAACCAGGGGCGCTTTGAAGAACTGTACGCAATGGGCGGCTAAAATGGTTAAATTTGGCTAGACTGGTTTGCAGTTAATGCTTTCTAATTTAAGCAAAAGTCAACTGTTTGATCTAATTTTCAAAACTTTTGTCTAATCAACATTTTTCTTTTTTACCATAATTATCAAAACGGTTTACGGTTTAAATCAGAGCCGAACCTGCAAACTGTCAAACCTAGGCAATTGCTTAGAAGCGCTAACCAAAACGGAGAGCTTAAAATTTACCCAGATCGTAGAAATAATTATTTTTAAAAATAATTTTTTGAGTGTGGTTTAGTGTTAGTTAAATTTAGACAGGTGGTGTCAGACAGCTGCACACATTTCTGTACCCAAATGTTAATAAACCATGACTGAAAAGCATACGTTGCGGTGTATTAATGGGTTTGTCATTTATTTGGATTGAGGTTGTCAATCTGGAATTTAGTGTTTCAGGCTCTTACATTTTAATAATAGAGTAAATATTGGGTTTTAATTATTACTATACAGTGGAGAGACTTGACACTTTTATTTAGTACAACTGTTCAAAGAAGCTTTAGAGCGTTGGACAAACTTTTATTGATACTTCATACTTCAGATAATAAAAGAAAGTGTGGCTGCAATTTGATGAGAAAAAAAAATTAACCTTTTGGAGGTTAGATATAACAAAAAAGAGTATGTTCCCTAAGGGAAAGAACCAATCTTGCTGATTCTCAAAAATCACTGAGAGCGCTGAAATCTGAATGACAGTTTTGAAGCACTACCCCTGAGATTCTGTCGAATTATTACAAGTCTTGGACTTAAAACTTTAATATTAAAAATCATCACTGTCGTATTTGCTCTACTATGGGCACTTTCACAAAACAAGAAAGGCTTAGGTGCAGATTCTTACTCTCATTAGTGCACTTTCTCAAGCGTATCAAACGCGGCGCTATTGTCTCTCGAGAATTAGGCGTAACGTTAAGGCGCTGTTAGGAAGAGACCTACTCAGACTGAGAGTATTACGTACAAAAAGTTTTTAGATTTACGTAACCTTCCTACTTATTGGCAGTTCCAAAAACAGAAGTAACATT
Source organism: Ctenicera cuprea (assembly GCA_958336395.1). NCBI lineage: Eukaryota > Metazoa > Arthropoda > Insecta > Coleoptera > Elateridae > Ctenicera > Ctenicera cuprea. Next base: position 43,055,679 of record OY284493.1, read on the forward strand.
GTAAGTAAAATTAGGTTAATGTGGGTCAATCACCTACTCGAGGTAATTTGATTCAGAGAAAAAACATGAGCGTCGGAATGGGACGGTCAAATCAAAGACGACATGCGATGAATAAGATGAGATTTGGAACATGGAATGTTACATCTCACTGGAAAAAAATGAGAAATATTAAAAGAAATGGAAAAATATAAACTTCACATTGTAGGACTCTCTGAAGTTAAGAAAAAGGATGATTTAAAAGACATGGACAAAGGCTACACTTTCAGATATGCAGGTACACCAGTAGGAAACAGGATGACAAAAGTAACCAACTGGGAAGCTATAAATTCCAGAATTATGACAGTTAACTTACAACTACAAAAGATGGTAGGAATAATCTAACTATATGCACCAACGGAAAATGTTAACGTACAGGAAAAAAAAAACGTTCTACGATCTACAACGAACTATAGAGAAGATGCAAAATACTAACCGTTAGTCAGTCATCCTGGGAGAGTGAAATGCCCACTTTGGAAACAATACAAACTAACTGCTAATAAGAAATACATGCTTCAATCACGAAACAATACACAAAATAACCTATGAAGCGGAAAAACTAGGACATCATTGATTACATCACATATAACAAAAGTATGAGATGTCAGTACATGATGTGAAGGTAATAAGAGGTGTGGATTTAAATACAAAACATAGACATAATATAAAACACAAACATCCAGAAACCACTTAAAGAAAGAACTAAAAGATACACAAAAATCAAGTTGCAAGCTTTAGAAAACCCAGAAAAAAGACAAGAATATAAAGATAATTTAACGGAAAACTTAAATCCACTGGAAGAGCAAGATGCACAAAAAGGAAACGGGTGGACCCTGAATAAAAAGTGGAAGCTCTATTGATAAGAACTAATTAAATCGGCAAGAGAGACATATGGCAAAAAAAATAAAACAATTCCGAACAAAAGTGAACAAAATGGTGGAACTAAAACGTAAGAAGAAAAATCAGAGAAAAGAAAGAAGCTTGGAACAAATACATGGGGGAAAATTAACAAAACAGAAGAGATTACATAACAAAGCGGAACGAAGCAACGAAAGAAGTAAAGCTAGCGAAGAAGAATATCTGGGAGGATTTTGGTAGGAAAAAAGAAGAAAATTATATATAAAATCAAAAACGGTTCTGGAACGTAGTCCAACGTCTAAAGGGAAATCGAGCGCCAAAAGTAAGAAATATAAAAGATCAAAGAGGAGAACCGCAAACGACAACAGACATACTGAAGGCATGAAAAGAACATTATACATCAAAATTTGAAGACACCAAAGAATAAACAGGGAAAGAAGAAGAATGATATCCCCAAGCGGAAACTGGAAACAATGAGGCCAACGAAGAAATAACAGAGGGTGAAATAAAAGAAGCCCTGAAGAAAACCAAACATCGAAAGGCAGCGGGAGAGGACAACATAGCCACAGAATTGCTCAAAAAAGGAAGACCGATTATAAATAAATGGACGAAAAACATACTCCAGCAGGCATGGAACACAAAACAAATACTAGAGAATGGGACAGGAACATCATAGTTACCATACACAAAAAAAGAAACTCCATAAGTAGCGACAACTATAGGATAATATGCCTATCGCCAGTGGCACTAAAAATATACAGCAGAAGCGACTAAGAACAGAAATAGAAGGTAAACTAGAAGACGAATAAGTGGCTTTCCGACCAGGAAGACAAACACAAGACCACATCTATACCCTATAAGCGATAAGCGAAAAATTAATAAAAAAGAAAAAATACGTCTCTAGCTTTCTAGACTTAAAAGCGGCCTTTGACCGGGTGTCACGGAAATATATTTGAAAAGCACTTAAACAACTGCAAGTAGAACCCAAACTACAAAGCGTCATAAAAAGCGTAAATAATAAAGTTGTCGGGAAAGTAATGGTCAATGGGCAAATATGAGAAGAGTGCCAAATGGGAAAACATATCGCGCAAGGATACCGTCTTGGTCCACTCTTATTTGTGATGTACATTGACTATACTTTTAAAAAAATGTAAAAGAGAAACAAGAAATAGTCACATAGTGTACTAAAATCTCAACCCTGTGATGACACAAGATCTGTTATATGCCGACGACATATTACTAATGACAAGAAATAAAAACCAACTACAAAGAACATAAACGTATGAAAAAATCATTTAGAGGGAAACGGAATGACCTTCAACACCGAAAAAAAAGCAAGGTAATAATGCACGTTACGAATGAAGAGAACGATGAAAAAGTAGACAGAATAACAGCTGGACAACAACTACCGGGTGATCGTAAAGAACATCTTTCAGAGCTTTAACACTTCGGTCATGGCCTGCTCTGAATCATTTTTTTACGATCACCAGGTAGAAAACGTAAACACATATGAATACCTACTAGTACTAATTAGCAGAGATGGAATTATAGACCAAGAAATCAAAAGCAAAATAAGCAAAGAAAATCGAATCTATTACCAGTTAAATAGTACTCTGATAGAAAAAAAAAGCTTAGTACAAAAACGAAAATGCACTTATATAAAACCACATACGTTCCAACATTGCTATACAGCAGCAGCTTTAATAGACAAACAGAAATCTAAGTTAACAGCAAAAATGAAATATCTAAGACGCGTAGTAGGCAAGATACGGAGAGATAGAATGCGAAACAGAAGAGTACGCAATGAACTAGAACTTACACCAATGGTAGAGAACATAACAGTGAAGCAACTCCAGTGGTATGGGCATCTGATCTGCATGAACAATGAACGATACCCGAAAAGGATTTTTGGGATGAGATGTGAAGGAAAAATCGCTAAGGGAAGACCTAGAATTAGATGGGAAGATGACATCAAAGAAAATATCAGAAAAAGACGACATACCATAGAACAGATACGAACCCTAGCTAAGGATAGAAAAAAAAATAAACAATGGCTTAATTTCCCAGCACTGTAAGGTACAATGAAAAAAAAGTACGTAAGTAAGGTTAAAAATTAAGATTGACAGCTTGTTCTCCTACAACTAACGTAAAATTTCAAATACAAACTGTACACCTCAGGTCAAACATCGACCACCGCCAATAAGTAAGCTATCTGTATAAGCGCTTGATTAATTTCAATTAATACTGCCATTAAAATTTCATCATCAGCATCATCATCATTAAACGTGTAAACCATTGGTTTGTTCTGTCTTCATGCAAATTGATCTTTCCAGCGTTTCTTCAGACGTCTTACATTTCTCCTACCGGTTGGTCTACATTTTTATGTTTGGTTGGGGTTCCATAATCAAAAATAAATCCAAAAATTGCGTGCTTACAAGGGGAGCGCAGAAATTTAAATTGCCCAGGGGCGCCAATAATACACAGCCGGCTCTAGCTTTAACCCACAAAATACATACCTGTTATGACATGTTGGTTAGATACAAGACTTCCAGTACATCTATATTTATAATCAGAATTTTGCCTATACATAATAGCTACCATCCATGGAAACTGTCCCTCTTGAACCTTATCACCATTAACCACTAAGTGTTGGCTGGTTACCGAAGATAAACCACAGTGTTCATTTAAGTTGGAGTTTTTATCATCAACGGTTGTTTCAGATGGTGGAGTTTTAGGTGTGCTACTAAATTGATTTAAATTGGGATTTCTATCAACAACGGTTGTTACAGATGATGGACTTTTAGGTGTGGTAATAAATGGATTGAACTGATTTCCATTAACAACGGTTCTCTCAGATGGTGGAGTTTTAGGTGTGGTAATAAATGAATTGAATCGATTTGTATCAACAACGTTTGTTGTACCTGTGCCAAAAAATTGAGCGAATGGATTTTTATCAGCAATGTTTGTTTGAATATTGCGAAAAAATTGAATGAGTGGATTTCCATCATCATCGTTTGTTTCAGATGCTGGGGGTTGTGTTGGTAACTGAAAGTGATTGGAAGATGGTGGCGCTCCTATCGTAAAAAAAAATTTCAGAGGCGCTTTTTTAGTATCTACCTCGTTCCCGCTACTAGGTGTGGTTGTAAAATAGGTAGTGGCCCCCATAACTGTGACCTCTCTTTCTGGCCGTGCTGAAATGTATTTCATATAAATAACATTTCATCTGTTCTTTACATACTTACATTCTTCTGGAGGCTCAGCGCAATATACCTTTCCATTGAATTCAATTCTTGTTGGCTTTGGTATAACACTCTGTATGGGAAAGTAGACGTGGTAGACAACAGAACGCCCTTCTGATAACTCATTTGCGGATGTCCTTAACTCCAAGCTGATGTTCTGAAAATAAATGTACATTTAAATTGTATAAATAAATAAATTCAAAAAACTAATCGTCAATTGTAATTGGTTACAATATTTTAGAAGTTAGAAATAATGAATACAGTTAATGTTAATTAAATAATTTATTAAAAAGTGTCATAGTGTAACGGGCCCAAAGATATATAAATTTGAACTGCATAATACTTAAAATCAGCGAATACTTATTTGGTTATCTGCAAATTGACGCGCTGTAGTCGCGAAAAGCAGTGCGAAACGCGAGGCCGAGCCGCGCGCAGGTAGCCACACTTCACAAATTGTCTCCACTATAACGTTCTCATATGACCAGGGTGAAAATTTAGGGCATAGAATCAGTATCCCGAGATGGAAAATTTACTTCAACTTCTTCGAGGTCAAAACAACCCGCACAAGTTCCTTGGGAAGGCAGTCCGCCAGATAGTGGGTCAAGAACAGCCAGGTCAGCAGGTGCAGTTTGTGTTTCTACTACCAAATTGACTAGATCAGTCCGAAAAATATCAGAACAGCTCCAGGCACCAGTAGTTTAAACCGTCAACCGAAAGGGAAAATCATCTCTGGACACCAGCAACTAGTTTAGTCAACTGAGAGAGACAATTCTGCTGGCATTAGTGCCAGTCCGAATTTATGTTTATAAATACTATGTGTTTTCCCTAACCTAAATACTTGAGGTCTGCTGTGAAGGGTTTCACGAGCTTCTATTCCTAAATAAAGAGTTAATTTCGGCGTTAAAATGTTTCAACTCATTTTGATCCTTTTTTTCTTAATCACACTAATTCTATTATTTAATTAAAAGAAGTAAAAATCCTACTTGAGTCAGTAACGTATTCATAAGTTCATAAAATAATAATAATAATTTGGAAACACACAACGTTAATAGATACAAATCCGCCAGCAATAATATAAGAAACTTAAAAAAACTCCGTGATAACTATTCCAAGAAGGTCGTATAATTTTACAAGATTCCCAGCAAAAAATTCAGTTTATGGAACAGAATTGTTAATAAGGTAAAACTTGTTTAGTTTTGTAATTACTTTTATTAATAGCATACCAGCTGAAAGGAGTCCCATTTATACCGTGCTCAATGATCAATTAACTATTTGTTATTAATCATAATATTGTTTATAAAATTTAGCATATACATACGAATTTTCTTTAAGAGCCAACTGAATTGCGAGGTCAATCTTCCCTGCGATTACACTTACACGCGAGGAAGATAAGGCAGTCCATGTGGTAATGAAATATAAAAAGTGAATAGACGTTCTAAACGTTAAAAGACGGGCCCAAAATTAATAATATAATAAAGAATTAATTTGTTTATTACAGGATTAATTATTTTTAGTTAGATCGGGGAAATATTTTATTTCAAATAAATACACCATAAGTTAATTAATTTTTTAAGCAATATAGTAAAAAGGTTTTCATCATATTTTATTATTTGAGCAGTAGCTGCACCAATCGAACCTTGACATTAGGCTACCCAGGCTGAGTGTGTTTTTTGAAACGTTACAGTAGATAGTTCTTCAATTGTAAAGATAAATGTATTTTTCTAATAAATTATGCGTCTAAAGCGCTTCTGTTGAATAAAGTATGAAATAACTAACATCAGTATATATTCTTTGAGGCTTTCGCGGGTTCTCGAACTGTCAGTATTACAATTTACTTTCGGCCTAGACCGCGTTGTCATTTGGGAATTACACCCAGCATAATCAGGTTAGGACCGACCTGTAGCTTGTCTGCCTTTAGAAACATTTGCTCTAAAAGTTTGAGCTCAAACGTCCAAACCACTCTGCAAAGGTATATGTAACGCCAAATAGATCAATCCTTAACGCCGGCCTCGTTGTGCGCGCAACAGCCAATCAGCGCCCCGAACGTCGTGGTCACATCGGGAAGTCGACGTAAAGTCGCTAAGGAAATGGAATACTGCGGTTATCTCTTATTTTTTATGATTAAGTTCCATTTTATTTTTCGTGCACAAGTTATGCTTTCAACAAGATTTTCACACGTTTATTACATAGGACTGAATTAAAAAAGACTGATTAATAGATTTTAAGAGTATTTTACTAATTATCAGTTGTAGCAATTATGTTTAAACAAACGATATTTCTAGTATTATCTTAACGGAACAATTAATAAACAAAGTTGTCGCCATTAAGCTCTCCATAATCGGCACTGGATGATGGAAGCCCATACCCAATATCCAGAAAAGTTGACTGTTTAGGCTGGCACTATACGGAATAGAATTCTAGGGCCTTATTTTATTGAAGAAACACTATCAGGCAAAAAGTATTTAGTCCAGGGAACATCTCGTTCCGCTGTATCCCAATTACGACGATCCCGGTATTCCCAATAATGCATTGTGGTACCAGCAAGATGGAACACCCATCACTATCGCGCTACTGTTCGAAATTACTTAAATCAGATTTTTCCAGGTCGCTGCATTGGAAGGCGAAGAACAATTGAGTGGTCGGAACGGTCAGCTGACCTCACGCCTTTGGATTATTTTATGTGAGGTTATATTAAAAGTAAGGTTTAATTTGACAGAAAGCATTCGAAATGAAATCCGGGCGATTACCCCAGAGATGCTTCAAAATGTTAGACAGGAATTCATTGATCGACTTGCTCTTTTGCCAAGAAGTAAATGAGTCCCACTTTGAATACTTGATTTGAGTTATGTTTTTTGAATTGATCATAAGTAATCATTTGTTTAAAATGAATCCGTAAAAATTTCTCAGCTGATTAGGTTTATCATTTTCAGTTTTTCAAATTTAAAATCTCTTAAACTATTAAATCAATATCACACAAGTGCATATTGCTGTATGTAGAACTAAAAGAAGAATCAGAATTCGTAAAAAAAGTTGCCATTTAAAGAAAATGGTTATAATGACATTGCTGAAAGGGGTGGGGGTAAAAAGGTTGAAAACTATTACAAAAGATGCGCCTTCAAAAAGTAACGTTGCCGTGTCCGAGGATTTTGTCCGCAAATGAACGAGAAATTTTTTATTTGAAGTGTTCTACAGCCAACATTCGCTCTGTATGTACCTACTAAAGGGTATAAAAAATGTCTACCTGGAAAAGTGCCAGGACCAAGCGATTTTTCTAATTCATACAATGTTGTGATTGAAGATGCAACTACTTTTCGGAGAAACAGAATACACCTTCGACTTAGGAGCAAATGAGAAGAAAATAATGGACCAAATTTAGTGTTGTCGCCAGTACAAACCTTTTGAAGCCTCTAATAACTCCACTACCTCTAATGACTTCCCCTGTGAGAAGTCCTGTAAAGTCTCCGTTAGTCAGTTCACGAGCTTCAACAAAACTCCCCAAAACGAATGTTGGACTTCCTTCAAAGTGTAAAGATTTGTGATGGACAAACATTGTTAATGTTGATGTTATAGTTTTAGTTAGTTTTTTTATTTATATTCTTTTGCGGAAACATGTAACATATTGAGCTAGAAGCTTATGTGGTTTTGTTTTATGATAGTTGTTTACTTGACTGTTAAACAGATCAGTTTATAACATTATCATGTACCTATATACGTAATAAAACACATACATAACAACTAGGATTTCAATGCCCATGCTATGCTATGCAGCACTTGTCTGGTGGTACAGGGTCAGACAGGCTACGGCAGCAACTAAACTAAAACACGTGCAACGTTTCGCTTGTCTTAGTTATACAGGTGCTATAGGCTCAACACCCACGGTCGCCTTAGAGATGATTTTAGGCCTTCCTCTTTGTAGAGAAAGTTACTGTGGAGATTGCTTTAACGCTGCGTTGTAAGGGGCTGTGCCACACGGCAGGCAAGGGAGGCAGACATACCCGCATCTTGGATGAGACAATCGTCAAGACACTTTTTCTGGACGCTATGGTAGACCAACCCCCTTCAAAATATACCTTTAATAAACACTTTAGTGTTTATGCGAATGCTGGACAAACCCTGCATATGGACATATCCATCTTTACCGACGGATCTAAAACAATGCATGGAACGGGTGCCCAAATTTTCTCCAATGACCTAAGCCTACGCCAAAGTATACTACTAGGCAAAATTGCCACTATCTTCCAAGTAGAGGTAGTGGAAAAAATTCAGGGTGCAAATACAATTCTTGAACCGCAAATCAAGAACCAACGTATTGGTATCTACAGTGACAGCAGAGCCGCTTTACTGGCCCTGGTACTGCAGTGTTGTGAAGCGCTCGACGATATCTCAAAAGATAACGTCGCTTCCCTTGTATGGGTCAAAGGACATGGCGGCAATTACGGCAATGAGGAAGCTGATGAGATTGCGAGACTGGCCTCCTTACAACCTCTTTGGGACCCATAACCCGCAATTCTTATATCCCTGAAGACATTAAGTTTTATGCTACACCTAAAAACCTTAAAAAGCTTCACATAAAGATAGGTTAACACTAAAAGCTGTCGTCAAGCAAAATCTGCTATTACTGCACCCTTGCTAAAGACAGCCATATACTGCGTGCAACTGTCCTGAAAGAACTTGCGACTAGTTGTGGGTAGCTTATCTGGACACTGCACCGTAAAGCAACACATGCACAGGATGGGACTGGCGGACAACCCAAACTGTTGGGCATGCAACGAGGACGACGAGACGACAGAACAGGTTGTATGTCACTGCCCAGCTCTTGTAACAATCTGAGCTTCCGGGTTGGGAGACTTTTGGCTTGACATGGCCGAAATCAGCAACACTCCAATTGCGGATGTCCTCCAGTACATCTAAAAGGTTGGATGGCTTGGATAATGCCCATTTTGGAAAGCTACTGCGGATGTAGCACAATGGGCCTACCTATTTGTAGCCTAAGTGCGCGAGAGGTAATTTACCCTTCTAATTCCTAATCCAGAATCCAGACAATCGCAGTTCACGAGCTTCAACGGAATGCCCCAAAACAAATGTTAGGCTTCCTTTGAAGTGTAAAAAATTTGTGATGGACAAACATTGTTAATGTGGAAGTTATAGTTTTAGTTAGTTTCTTTTATTTATCTATTTTTGCGAAAACATGTAACACATTGAGCTAGGAGCCCATGGGCTTATTATTGTTCAGTGGGTTCAAAATTTGGGTAGGCAATAGCAAATGCAAAAATATTAAATAAATTAGCACTTAGATTAAAAAATTAAAAATCGTTATGCTTATCAAATATCAACAAACAACAAAACATATAAATAAATATTTAGAACATAATATAATGTTCGATAGATTGAGCTTCTATACACTATACAGGAAAACTTTATTTTCTGTATAAAAGGTCGAATCTACTTTCTTTGATAACTGTAACGTCAGTGCAAATAGTCGATTATATTGCCGTACCACTTTTAAAGTTTAAAAACTATTTCTATTGGTTTTTCGAAATGGTATCTATTAAATTTGTCTTTTAAAAGTTGGTTCACGAGGTTTTACATTTCCGCTGCGAACCATGTTTAAAATAAATAAAAAACTTGCCGCTGACTGACCGCTCTTATCCTGATCCAAATAAAAACTACAATAGATCGGGAGCAGGCGCGCCTATTCAGTTGCTACTACGGCGTAATATCCCTACTATTTCTTTGCATCTGATCATTGTATTCTTTATCAATGTGCCTGCAGAGGTATTACAAATAACAGATTGGTTGATTGTTTGGTAGCTGGAAGCGTTAAGGCTCGCCTTGGCGTATGCAAAACAGTGTTTAAAGGCAGCGGACCATTTATTTGGCGCTCAGTTTTTAATGTTACACGGTGGCGTTAAAAAGTAAACACATTATGTAAAAGTAACTTTTTTTTAATTGTTATTGTGATTAAGTTTCTTTTTATTAGAAAAATTATGGGTAGGCACTGCCTACCCTACCTAATAGGACGGACCGCCACTGGTTTTGTTTTATGATAGTTGTTTACTTGACTGTTAAACAGATCAGTTTATAACACTTTCATGTACTTATCTGTTATACGTAATAAAAAACATACATATAACAACTAGGACCAATCCGCGGCCTGCACAGCTATCTAATTCATTCGTTTATTTATTATTAAAACAAAATAAACAAAAAGCGGGAAACATAGCGCGCGTGTGCCACTAGTAATAATAAAATAGCTCAAAGCCTGTATTTTATTAGATCAGTACCTAAATTCTTTGGTTAATCTGCGTTAACCGGTCCGACTTTTAAGGTCACTGTTAAGGTTAGGTTGTGATCATCTTTATCTCTTTTTGCGAATACTCTGCTGGTACAAGTATCATTTTAGGAATATTTAATTATTTAGTTAACTATTTATTACTTGCAGTGGCGTAACTTCAGGTTTTGGGCTCGGGGGCAATACCTGAAGGGCCCTGGCCCCATCCTCAAAAAAACTTTAATAATAAAGTAATTGATAATAAAAACAATTTCTTCAATAGGAAAAAAATTATTTGCAGTCTAGTAAACCAAAATAAATATATTAAAGCCGTATCTAATTAAGATAAGCAAATCTTAAATTTTCTGAAGTTAATGTACCAACAAGTGTGGGTGTTGTGTTATTACTAAATATAATCTCACTTCAGCATTTTTCATTGTATAAATACATACTTGCTTACATGGAATTTAAAATGTTTTTTATTGAATATAAAAGTATAGACTGTCGAAAATCAAAAATAATAGAAAAATAAAAAAAAAATAAAAATTCTGAGCTCGTGACAGGACCCCCCTAAGGCTTCGGGCCCGGAGGCCGTTGCCCCCTCTGCCCCATGGTAGTTACGCCACTGATTACTTGTATTGGAAGTTGTCCTTATTATTATTGTATATGTATACTGTAATGGCGTTGTCACTCTTTGGTGTACTTATTTATTTTTATCATTTAATTGTATAGAGTTGAGAACTTCAATTTTTAAACTTTGCTGTGATATTTAATAAAGGTCAAACAATAAATTATTAGATTCTGTCCAGTTACAATAAATATTTCGTTTAATTTCACGGAAGTAATTACGTAAACCATTTCTCTTGTGAATGTTTTCTTTGAATTGAACAGTACGACAATCCGTATACAATAATACAAAGTACACAACAATCTTGTTTGTGTTATTTCGAGTTAAATTGATGATAACATATAACGCGGAACACTGCGTATAAATATGTTTTCTGAGGAAAAAATAACAGAAAATTTAACTTTAGCCTCCCAGTCTTTTGGCTACCAAATTTCGCAATCTGATCTCTGGTGTTCTTTAATTTCAAAGTGTCTTTTCCGCGAAATTATAAATTAAATACTTATTGTGCCTTTATTAATGTACTAGCGGAACCCGTGGACTACGCCCAACATTTTTTGTTTATACTTCTTTAAAAATAAATAACAAACACGCTGTGTAGAGAGGTTAGACGTGTACTGCGTTTAGCAGTAATTTGTATTCTCAAACATGCAATGCGTTACGATTTTGAACATGTTTTTCTTAAATTTGTTTATTTTCTGCAATAGTAAGCGAGCGTGTATAGCACCTTTTTCTTCTTTTACCTATTTGTATTAGATTCTTTTTAAGAATTGGAATTGTCATGTCGAATACCACACTTGACTAAAAGTTGTTTTGGTAATTTTTGGCGCTCAGGATCAGTCGTACGTATTGTTTAAAAAAATTGATACTCGTGCTTCGCACTCTTGTCGATTTTCGTTGCAATAGGTACTTGTGATTTCTAGCACAATCATTGCCGCAAAACTCGTGGCCACTAGATGGTATTATTATACAGTGTGGTCTAACACTTACTACACCCCACATAAATTCTGAAATGTGTCAAGACAGAGAAAAAAAAACCGTTATAAAAGTTTTTTAGTAACGTTTGGCCTAGTTTTATGCATACTTGAAAAACAATTTTAACCATACCTGTAAGCAATGCAACGCGATCGTCAGTGTTTTTAAATAGCAACTTAGTAATTTTTGTGCTTATTCTATAGAGAATTTTTTTTCTTTCCACAGTTACAAAACTTGTACACCCTCACATAATAAAATATTCGAGAAAAATGCGAAAAACTTCTTCATATTAGCAGGTCCTGAATTCAAACAACAGCCTACCACAATCGCAGCAGTGTGCTTTGAAATCCATCTCTTAAAAATCAAAAACAATTGAAAGACCAAAATGCGACTGTGCTAGGCTGTTGTTTGAATTCAGGTCCTGCTAATATACAAAAATTTTTCGAGTTTTCCGTAAAATTTTGTTGTGTAAGGCTATCCAAGTTTTATACCATTGAAAAAAAAACTAACGAATAAATGCGGGTATGGTACTATTTAAAAAAAACCGTGTCACAGCGCCTACATTTAAAAAAAATTTGAAGTAGGCAGAAAGTTGAATAAAAACATAATAAAATACTTTCATATAAAGTATTTTTTGTAAAATAACTATTTACGTCACCAGAACCATCATTCCATATTTTTTCAGGACCGTGTATAAAAACTTTCACTAATCGAGTTTGTTGACAGCGTTTTTTCAATTGTTAAGAGATAACAAATGCATTTCAAACCGCACTGCTGCGATTATGGCAGGCTGAAGTTTGAATTCATGGCCTGCTAATATGAAGAGGGTATACAAGTTTTATATCATTAGAAAGAGAAGAAAATTCTCTATCGAATATGCCCAAAAAATTGCTAGTTGCTATGACTATCGCATCACAGCGCTTACAGCATTGGTTAAAATTATTTTTCAAGTTTGTAGAAAGATGGGCGAAACGTTACCAAAAAACTTTTATTAACAGTTTTTTTCTCTGTTTTTATCCGTTTAAGAATCAAACCGGGACGTAGTGAGTGTTGGACCACCCTGTATATGTCTATATCATAGGCGCCGACTGTAGGTGGTGCTAAGCAGCCCCCAGGAAAACTGCGATTAAGTTATACTTAGAAACCGCCGAAATGTTTAGAATTATTCAGAGCTCCTGAACAACGCAGCACCCTCCAACACAAGTAACTACGCTTCGCTATCATCATCAATGGTAAATTGACACCGAGAGTAAGCTACTCGTGTGGAAGGTTGCCGCGTTTCCAGGTGTTGTTATTCCACAGTTACAGTGTTTTTAGTTGATTCAGAATTTAGATGAAATGAAGTTTGTAGATTTGGCAGTTGATATACAAATAGAACAAACATATTTGATTTATTTGTTATATTTCAATAATTGATTCTTTATGATTAGCACTAAAAAAATGTTTTTGCATACTTACTAATTTTAGAAACAAAAAAGAAAATACTTGACCAGCTCTGAAGATTTATAAAATTCGGCGTCTATGGTCTAAATCGCCCACACTCTACTTAGCCAATTAAAAGGCTTAATTTTTGTGTCATGAACCAATCAAATCAGTTTTATGGCGAAAAAACAACTAGTGGTGTTTAATAAGTGAAAAAACAAAGACCTTAGTAGTGATGCGATATATCGAATGAAATTAAACCAACTGCTCGATTATCGAAGTATTTCGAGATATCACGAGAGGCTACTGAAAACCATTCGAATTGTTTTCGACTTTAAAAATTTCGGTTTTGTACATTTTGGAAGCGGGCGTGAAGAGTTACCCCGTACAGTAGCCAATTGCAAATGCCCAATGCAAATACATGACACCACCAGTCGTGGTATCATGATGCGAATACACCAATGAAGATAGAATTTCCGGTATGCGATTGCATAAAAAAGGGCCTTCGCGGCGTGTTTCGCTGCACAAGCACAACGAGATAAGAATGTTTTGACTTGAACATTCGGATATTACTCTATTGCTCTAAAAAGCATAAATAATAAAAAATATCAAAACATACAGAAATTTATTAATATTTAGAATAATACTGTACTATTGTTGATAAAAACAAATGGTGCACTTCACAAAAAAAAATTAATTGTTTATGTAATAATTCATAATCAAATATAGTTTTCGTTCCCCATTTTAAAAAAATAATTAATTTATAAAACAGAATAAATTAATTTAAAGACCGGACTTTTAGTCTCAGAAAAGCAAAAAATTTCCTGAAAATTTAATAAGTAAACAAAAACCATGGGCGTACTCAAATCCATTAAGTTATACGTGACACATATTGGACAAGAGATCTAATTTTTCGGATGAGAATTCAGAAAAAGTTGTTGTTGTGTATTGCAATTCTTAAGTTTCTTATTCAACGGTGGTTTCCCGTCCTTTATGAATGTTGATAGTCCAAACTTTTCTTTCGTTGAACTTTATCGTTGTATTAATGAATTTACACGTTCTATTTTCATTAATTCGTGGTTGCTAATTTACAGTTCAATTAAAAGAAATATTTTTGCAGTTTCATAAAATTGTTTTGACCATTCATATTCTACGCTTATGAACCCTGTTTTATTTTATTTTAATATTACATAAGCTTCAATTCCAGTTGACCAAATAAATATTAACTACCTGCACAAGCCAGATTAAGGCCAAACATATGGATGTGTGACCATTCTAAGCTCGTAAATAATTCATTTGCCTCATAATTTAAATACTGGCAAAATACTAGACTAGAAATCCGGACTATAAGAATAATGTATGGACTTTTGCGGTTTTTAGATGTAATACATAGAAATACCATTTAACGCTGAAGGTTTACGCTGTTTTGGCAAACAAGCGGTTCGAGAAAAGCCGATGAGAACGAGAATTCTTTCATACGAGCATTCAAGAAGCAAAAATTTAACGATTGTACTACTTTTTACCGCATAGACACATCCGAATGATTTTGATCAATTGAATCATTCGATTATGAAAATCATTCGACTATGCCCATCACTAGATCGTAACCTCGGTACATAACGCGAGAAATGACGATCTTTTTTGATAAGAGTAATCTTGTTAAAGAAAACAAAAATACATATTACATCAATGTGTGTGATATAGGTAGTCATGACAAATATAACATGTGACCGCGATTATCCTATGGCAAACTTGAGTTAATAGATAATTCGCGCTAGTTAATTCAAGATAGTTCCACACACGCCCCTCTCTCGTGGACTTATTGTCTTAAATAGCACGCGTGAAAAAATTAAATTCAAGTTTATGGCAACCTCGGGATCACTAGTTGTATTACTTGTGAAAATCATAATTTTATAATCATTTCCTCATTGATCTTTTAATGTTGAGGTTCGAACTCGTTATCTGCAAGTGTGATGAAAGCCACGCAAAGTGTTTTGATCGATTTTAAACGTATTATCATCTACTGGTTCAAAACATGTTTCTCAAACATTGAAATATGGTAAATATAAATATAATATATAATGTTTGACCCACCTTATTATCAGTAAGATGTGTTGCGACAGACATGTTCACTGAGAGTCGATAATTTCCACTTAAGTCGTTGGGAAATTGCATTCTTCCATAAACAATATCGCTATTTTGAAAATACTGAAATGAATTTGCACAGGGGTATGCCGGAAGTGTTTGAGAGTCAATACACTTCAAAACCACAACACTTATTACCAGTACGACGATCTGTTTGTTTACCATTTTTATTCCAGTGTGTTTCTATTATTATAGTAAATTAAATGTATTCAATTTATTTATTTGTTCTTACAACAAAATATTAAATCGCGACAGATAATTCGTTTTTAGAAGATGATTATTTTGTCACTTTTTCCGCGTACACATTTTTAGGTAAGATCCTGTAATTAAACAGTTAACTTCCTTCGACCGTTTCAAACTGGTTTTAAGTAATTCCCCATAAATTTTTTAATATTTTTAACTGCTTGCTGTTGGCGCTCGAGATGATGCGTTACACTAACAGAATTAATTGAAGATGCTTGCCGAAATTTGTTCTGACAATAATTAATACTGGATTTTCCAATCAAAGTAGAGGGGATGGCATAATCAGAATCCCTCTGGTTTTGTTTTATAATTAATTTACTAGCTAAATAATTTATGCATATTACAAATCAATTTTTTTAACGGGAAAATACGAGAGATAAAGTTAATTCTGAGTGCTACTCTGTGGTTGTTAGAATGTGTGGTGCACTCGGAATAACCAAGTTATTTATTTCATTAGGTATTTGTTTGCTCCTTTTAAAATACCTGAAAACTGTAAAAGAAATTTATTGCACTAATTTTACGTAACCAACACCTAATATACTGCATTTCAAGACGACAATCGCTTTACAGTGGTGTCGCGAAGCCCACCGACGCAAAAACTTATTTATTTATATATTTTGACAGTTTTAAAAATACTTCTTTATTATGTACCTACCAAAAAAAGTGGCTCCGCGGTTAACACGTCCGCCATTCGGAGGGCTCTGGGTTCGATTCCCGGCCCGGTCGACTGTCCTAGCTCAGGTCTTTTTCGGGGTTTTCCTGAGCAAAAAGGTGAATACTGAGGCAGTACTTTTCGCAAAAATCGTTCTTTATTTAAATTCCTTGTTATAACCCATTCTTACCATTATTTCTCTGCTGAAGAGGGGCTTAGGATACCGGTGCGGAGTCCGAAAGACCCCTATAGCGGCCCACCCCTTCACGAGGAACGAGCCGACACTGGTTTTCCTTTTTCTTCCATAGAATGGTTGCGGTACCGAACTTCGTAACAATATACCAATTTCATTTCTGAGTAAACATGTGTTAACAGTTTTTCAAAGAAAAGTATATAATTTGTATCCTCAGTCAAAAATGCTGAAAAACAGTAAAGCCTTTTGTAATCCCATGTAATTTTTATTATTACCATATTTAGTGTAGTTAGCGGCTTATTTCCCTGCCTATTAAGTTAATATTGTTTTTACTGTCTTAAAAAAATTTCTATACAAGGTGTTCCAAAACTCGCGGACGCGGACTGCGGGACGGTATTCTACCATAAGAACTGAAATAAAAAGTTCTAAATTTTTCGATTTGAAAAGTTTAAAAAAAATCTGAAAATAATTAAAAAATAAACATTCAAATTCAAATTTAAGTGTTTGATCAAGTACTGAAAATAAATCCATGATACATTACAACAACAAGAGATAGTTCAAACAATAATTAATAGAAAAAATTACAAATGTCGTTTAAGACCGCGCCGCGCCGAGGCACACGACACAGATGGCGCTAGTATAGTCATCATATAGGCATTTTTATATGTACTCAGCGACTTAATTAAAAAGAAAACGAAATGAAACAAGTTAATAGATGTTACTTAATAAAGTAACTTAGATGCTCAGATAATTATTTTCTTGTGAAACATGCAAATACTGTTATAATAGGTACACCAATTTAAAATTTTTGTCAATTATTTAAACTATGTGCCAGCTGAGTAAATTTAAAAATTCGATGCGAGTAACGTCAGCCATGTTTTTGAACAAAAGTTCATAGGAATCAGCACGGATGGCGCTACGGCGATAGGCATTTGGCGCGTTAATTTAAAACTTTTAACAAATTTCGCACATAAATAAGAGATTAGTTGCACGCAAACCCACGAGCAAGTAATGCTGAGAATTAAATTTATGCGAGAAATCAATAATTCAGCTAGTACAGTTCTGTAAAGAAAAATATATGCACGTCAACAGAACGCACGTGACGCTACCTGTTTATGTTTAATAGAACCATCAGTAATTAAATTCAAATTTAAAATGACTAGCGCCTCTAGCGTCAAAAACAGAAAGGTGCCACGGCGGCGTGCTCTTAAAGTGTCTGAAAAACTCAAATTTACGTGTTCGGTTAAGCAGTGGCACGCTATTGGCTGTTGAAAACAACACGTCATTATTTAGTTGTTACATAGTTCGTCATAAAAAACATAAAATTTGGCCCTGAAGGGACTAAAACACGTGTGAGTTGGAGTTTATCCACTCAAAATCGCACTAAACTGCTATTATACCAGGCGGAACGGATTAATTTGGTTTTTTTGTTTTTCTTTGCAAATTGAATGTGCGTTGTGTAGTGATTTTTTAAATGTTACAATAGCGCGGCACGGTCCTGCCATAAATTCCGGCTCTATTTTGTAGAATACTCCTTTCTGAGTGTTTATTTAAATTTTCAAATTTTTTTAGCAAACGTTGTTTTGCATCGAACCCCGGTGCCAGGATCGAATCGGGCGCCCAATATGTTGTGCCCCAATATGTCCTTGAGCTTTCTGCAGAGCAGAACGACACTATTTCCATAGGGCCGAAGCGTACGATTTTAAAGTCCGGTCCTGCACAAAATCGGCTTTTTGTATACGGGGTGCTTCAAAAGGTTTGCTACTTTGACTTCTCCCATGCAGCGTTACAGATCTCGATGAGCTCTGTGCAACTGCGTAAACAAGATCTCGCTAACCCGCTTCGTTTCAGAGTTACAACGTGTCAAAGAAAAAAGTTTGGCGCAACCTGGCGTCAAACATTGTAATTTTTTCGAAGCGATTCGCTACAGCCGACTGGATTAATAGCGTCTAATCTCTTCGACCACAATCGATCCCACCAAGGTCAGATTTTTTATTGGTGCATTTCTATTGCGCACGCGTTCAATAGGCACTTTTTTTAGCGATAACCGTCAGGTTTATAGTAGCACAGATGGATATGCGGGTGTGTTCGGCTGTACTGCTTTTTTTACTGCATAAGTAGTTGTGGGGTCGAATCTCGGTTGGGACCAAAATCTTTTTTTATTTTAGTTTTTTTTAAAACACTGTTGTTGCGTTTTGCTGTTTACGCGAGGTTATTTGTTAAGATCAGTTATATTTTTAAAGAAAAAATATGAAGGCAAATTTGCATTCACTCACTGATTGACGGCATACTAACACGCAAGTCTGACCTTGATGAGGTAGGATCGATTGATGTCGAAGCGACTAGACGCTAGTGACTGGATTTCGACGAGTTCTTTTCAACAATGAATACCGCATTGCGCTATCTCGTCTCCTTCCCGAAATATGAGCTTTCGAGAAATTTCTTCTTATTTTAAGGAATGGGGTCTGGGGGAGTAACTTGCATCTGCAAATCTACACTCGCAAATTTGGCAGCGAATAACAGAAAAATTTAAAGAGATATTTAGATGCGGTGTGTGCAGTACGTCTTTGCATATGGTCAAGAATCGATCTGTGTGGTTAGTTATGTGAATGTCAATGCTATCGCAAATTCAAATTTGCGCTGCTTGTTTTCTTAGAAATCTAATACTCGGTGAACTGTACAGAGTTATAATTATTAAAAGTTACACTTTTGCAAATACGGCAAGTAATAATATCTACTAGTGTTACCCCAGCACACAATGCACTGACAGACAGCGTTGACAGAACCGGTGAAATGTCAAGTCACGTGATGCATTAGTTCCAATAATGACACCCGACGTTATTGTAGATGGCGCCCCAAGTGACGCACGTCTAGCCGACCTTCATATATATTATAAATTAAAATAATTATTATTAAAAAATCGACGTAGAATAAAAATATAAAAATGTTTCATGTTTCATCTGTGGATAGAGAACGTTCATTTAAAAAAAATGGTCCAAATTGGTGAAGCTGTAGCCGCTGGAGGAACCGGACAAAAAAACCCTTTGTGCTTTTATATATGTATGGATTATGGGAAAGTCCACTCCAAGTCCACACTTCAGCTTTTTTTTTCTTCTGGCTAGATCAAAAAAACAAATTACTACTGATACTTTTTTTTATTTTATCTTTATTTGGTAATATTTACTACTTTTATTCGAAAAATTAATTATGCAAGCATATAAACATGATACATCAATGGAAATAAAAAAAGTTCCCTTTCCAACGGCTGCAACATTTTATTGTAGATTCGGACTAAGCGTTAAACGCTTAAAATATTTTAATGACTTTTGAAACCGCCTCTCTTCAAATAAAGAAGGCACAAACAAGGCTGGGAAGTTTTGGCTGAGTCACCCTGCATATGCATTTTACAAGAGCAAACTTGTATTAGAGTTTAGTTAGAGCAAGAATTATTTTTTGTGTTCATTTTATTTGTATTGTTAAAATTATTTATTTTTTGTTTTTATTTTTTAGTTTTATTCAGTTTTTTTTTTAATTTATCTTATATTTGCATTTAGCTAGTTGTATGCAACGTTTTCTAGATACTGTGGTTATATTGATGATCTTGATCTTATTAGTTGTTTCTCTAAAGTTTCTATTTACCCAAATTATAAACATTCTAGTCATAATACTCCATTATGAGAAGTGTAGGGTTAAAAGAATTGCCATTTCGCCACTAAGATCTTTACCTGCGTAGGCACTTCTTACAGAAGCTTGCATATATTATACAAATATATTTTGAAAACAAAAATAATTAGCAAATGTCGTAAAATAGTTATTATGGTACTTTTGGGATAAAGGCGTTATGATAACACGAGTTTGAAAGTTGCACGACGAGGTCGTAGACCAAATCGTGTAATCAAATGAGTGCTGTATTGCTATTGCTGATGCTTTATCCCAAGTGTGACATACAAAATTTTATCTACAACTGCTCAAAATTTAGTAAAAATTGAATTTTACCACCACCAAGCAAGCTAGTTAGTTAGTTTCGATGTTAGTAACATGTTTTCAGAAATACCTCCTCAAGAGTGCATTCCTTTGTTAAATACTTTTCTTGTTAACAAAAATGTTGAATTAATAAAACGGACTGAGTTGATTCAATTCTTTGAACTTTGCATTAATCAAAATTATTTTACTTTTAATAATAAAATTTATTTCCAAAAAGATGGTTTACCCATAGTCCAAGTCCAATTTCACCTCTATTAGCTAATATATTCATGGAAAATCTAGAAGATCAAATATTTGAATCAAACCATTCTGAGAAAGTTATATTTTGGTTTCGCTATGTTGATGACATTTTAGCATGTTTTGATTTTTATTAGCAGCTTGCACCCAAACATAAAATTTACACTAGAAACTGAACAAAATAAGTTCATTAAGTTTTTAGATTTAAACATAAAAATTAATTCAAATAATAAACTTTTATATTCTGTTTACAGAAAACCTACACAACAGATATTACAATACCATACGTTTATTGTCATCATAAAACACATAAATTAGCAGCATACAGGTCTATGATACATAGGGCGTTAACGGTTCCTTTAGGTAAAATTAGTTATAATAAAGAAATTTCGATTATTAAACAAATTGCATACAATACTAGTTATAATATTCAACTTATTGATTCACTAATTATAGAGAAAAATTATAAATTATATATTCAGTAAATTTATCCAACTACTTCATCAGATAAAATGAAATACGCGTCAATTCCATATTTTGGCAATAAATCTAGAAAAAATTGCCAAATTTATCAACAAAACAAATAAATGTAAAATAACTGTTTTTACTTTAAACTTTTCTTTTATTAAAATAATTTATTAACATAACACATAAATTGGTAGCGTTTACAAATAATGCACAAGTGGTGTCTTGGAGTTCTTACTTACATCTATCCTTTTACCCTGCAATCTTAATACCTGCTTTTACCCTCTGGAGGGGTTCCCGAAAGAACACGACATTTGTCTAGTGTCTACTCGGTAAATTCAAATTTACAAACTATGAGAAAATAAACTAAACTAAACAATAACTTTTAAAACAACAAAAAACATTTTAAACGTTGTACAATGCTAAAGAAAAAACAGACAATTTAATAAAATGAGGCATTTACGAATTAAATTGCTGGCGTTGTAATTCGGTTTATATAGGACAAACCATTAAAAACTTTAATATTAGGTACAAGGAACACGTACGTTGTTACAGGTATAAACACACCCATAAATCCAATTACGCTAAACACTTATTAGAACACAATCATTCAATGACATCTAATAAAACTATAAAATTTTTAAATTTTTGTGATGATAAACTTAAGTTGGATATACTAGAGGCATTTGAGCAATCAAGCCATCCGGTTGCAGATATAGAAAACCAAGATCAAGTTATAAAGATTTATTGCTCCTATAGCAACACCTACAGTTTACTTTTAATCTTGCTTCTTAAAATGATATGTCAACATGTCGAAACAAGTATAAGGCTCAAATGAAAAAATCCTGTTAAAGTTAAGATTGGTTTTATTTACAATAAATTAATATTATGTGATATTATTGTTTGTTTAAATTTTGAAATATAGTTTCGTTTGAATTTTTTCTATTATTTGGACCAAAAACAAACATTTGTGTTAGATAACTTTGTAGAAAAATCAATCAAACATTTTTAAAATTAAATTAGAAATTAATGCTACAAAAATATTAGTTTTCGAAGGTGTAATTTGTTTGCACTTTTAATCAAATTTTTTAAGTAAAAACTTTTTCATGAACATAGTTCTTTTTTATAAAGAACTTGAACTTTTACAGTTCTTATATAGAAAAATGAACTTGAGCGCGTTGAAGTTCCTTTTTATGCTAAAGAACAACACTGTTTCTCGTATCCACTCACGTCTTCGAATGCGACAAACGTAAAGGTCGATTCTCACTTGTGTGCAAGGCTCGGGGTCGGCAAGCGCTCGGCACGGTCCAGGCAAGATTTCTTTTTCATTACTCTTATGCGTTTTAACGATGTGCATTCACAGTGGTCGGGCCCGGTCCCGCCAAGAGCCAAGCCAAGCCCGCGTGCTTTCTCTGGAAGAATATTTTGCGTGGCCCAAGCCGAGCACGTTAAACAAGACTCGTGAAGTGTGAATACAAGCGGCGGGCAAGCCACAGCCAATTGGTCATTCTTTCATGATGAAGCGTCAAAAGAGGTCGAACTTCGTTTCGTCGTCAATAAGTTCCTTATAGAGTGTCGAAAATTCTCCTTCTTCATTACGCGTTTTTAGCATTTGATGTACCCAGTAACGTCTTTTTCTTTTTTGAGGTCTTTTACCTTTTCTTCTTCCTCGTCCAATATTAGCGCAATTTTTATTAATGTGATAGTTGAAAACATCTTTGTCACACTGTCTGTCCAACAAGCTGAGCACAACTGAAACCCGCTGGTAACCTGCCACAGTGTGAATACTCCATAAAATCCTTGCCCACGCCGAGCGCTTGCCGAGCCCGCGCCTTGCACGAATAGTGAGAATCGACCTTAAGGAAGCTATCTTCACAACAGTTTTGAGGTCATTTCGCTGAAGTTACTTTCGAGTTTGCTTAACTCTTAATTCAGATTGTCAGTAGTGTCACAGTATATACCTACGTAGTAGAATTCTACTACGTAGGTATGTACTGTGGTAGTAGCCACCTCCTGAAACCAAGAACATTTAAGTATATTTATTGTTCACTTTACTGTAATTGAATGATAACTCCTAGGATACGAAGTATGTAAACATGTCCATAACAACCGGGGCGTAATGAGAGGACGTAATGAATTCATTACGCCCTCAAAAAATTTATTTTGGTAAAAACAACTAGTACAACTTGTAATACAGAGAATTAAGCTGATTTGCCAAAATAAAAATTACAGTTTGCAAATTTTCTTGTACCCATTTTGGTAGCGTATTCATAATTGCAATTCAAAAGCAAATTTGACAATTATAAGTAAGCAATCTGTTTTTGTTTCACAGGCTACCAGATATAGTATTTATGTAGGTAAAGCGTACACAAAGATGCCAATTCTTTGTTTTCTTTTTAAAGAACAAAGTGAACAATAAAATCTTGTGTGCACCACGGCGTCACCGAATGACTACGCCCATCGAACGATATCCATCTCTCGGGCTAAAGCCCTCGAGCTGGATTTCATCGTTCTCCGGGCGTAATCATCGTAGTAACGCCCTTGGTGCATAAATAGCTATTTTAGACACAAACAATAATTTAGGTGAATTATTGTTCAGTTTGTTTTTTAATAAAAGATATATTTTTATCTAGTAAATTTTATAATATCCAGTATTACTTGTGTTCTTTCGTGTGAATGTTGTATTTTTATATTTTTATACGAATGTTGTTTATTTCTTGTTCGCATTTTTTATAATACATTTTATATAAAATTTTCTTTGCAAATTAAATAAAATCTTTGTAAATAAACGTTTTCCATGCAATTTATTTTCTTAAAAAGATGTACCGATTTATACTTTTTTGTTTATTACTTCGATTATAATGCTGACCATTATGCAGTACAATTATTTTGTAGGCCTCAGCATGGTCACTAAAAGGTCACTTTTTTGCCAAGCGAAATAGCGTCCAAGTCACTATTTTTTTGTTGTTAAAATTAGTTATAAACTTCTGTAACTAAAAGGGTAATTCTAAACCATGAACTCCACCAAAATATAGCTTCGATGCACCACAGGCAAAAAGGTGCAAAAACTCGAGTGGTTAGCTAATAACACGATCGTAAAGTTAAACGTTTCTTTGTACCTGCATTTGGCGATAAGCAGACCCGTCCCTTTGCGGTTGAAGTTTTTATACACTCAACATTTTACAATCATTAGTGTCAAAATAACACTTAACACCTAATAAATTTCGTTGGTTTTCAGGTAGAAACTCTGCACGTGTTCTATAAATGCAGACGTTAAGGTTGAGATCAATAAGGGACAAATTTGTAAACTGTGGTGTTAGGGGTTATATTTCTAAATAGTTTTTCAGCTTCTGAATTTTTAAATATTAGACGGTTAGTGTCAAAACAACACTTATCACCTTATTAAGTGTTCGGCTTGAGTGAAGAGAAGAATAATATTATATAGCCCAAGTTTTAAAAATAAAATAGTAAATTTAGTTTTTAAAAATAAACCGTCGAAAGAAGGGGAAAAATTGCTACTTTTATTTAAAAAAATTTAATTTTGTTATCCAAAAATTAATGCCGTCTCATATATAAAAATTTATTATTTCTAAATTTTTCATAAATATATTAGGTAAAAGACGTGAAATTCGACTTAAACAATGACAAGACAAAAATGTGTTTTGTTTTGTAAGCTAGATTCTCGAAAACAGTTTTTATAGACACAGTTTTAGCTTTTGTGACAGGGTAAAATTGTATTCAAAGTGTAGTGCGCGCGGAATTCGCGTATTTGTGGTTTTACAATTTTATTTAGACGAGCACCGCCCTTAGTTCACGAAAAAGGCGCGGATGGCGCTTCTAGTACCGACCCATCTCAGATGACTGAGCAAGGACATCTCCCACTACAAACAGAGAGGGAAATGCGCGAAATTCGAACCGCAAGATGAGCTGGGTTAGCTATAAAAACTAAAGGAGCTGCCGAATCGAGAGACTCAGACCTTTGGGGTCAAACCGACCAGTCGAACAATTCACTAGCTTAGCTGGTGAATATACAGTTTGAACTTAGCCTGTGTATTTAATTTCACCATTAAATAAATGCAGTTTAAAGTATTTAAAGAGTTCATACCAGCGAATCCAGCCGTTACCGAATTGTTTTACTGCAAACATACCGAACTGTTCAGCCGTGTACGCAATCAATTGCATTATAATTGCTTTAATTATTTGATTATTGTTCCAGTTACCAGTGTACAGACATCCGAGAGATCCAGCCTGATTTGCATTCACATGTTCCAAATATCGGCAAGTATTAAGGTGCTTTCTGCAAATCACTTATTACCTGAAATTAAAAGTTTCGTTAAAACCTATCAGTTAGGTAAAGGTTACGATTTGAGATCACTGTCGAGGTACGAACCTGTTTATGTCAGAGGACAGTATTTATTTAAGTCAACCTTAGGAGCGTGGTGTTCAATGCTTCAGGGGCCAACTGTCTCTTCCGTAGTGAATTATCGATAAAGTTGGAGGCGTAGGACCTTCATGTATTGACAGTCCACTATCTTGCTCAATAACCGTTAATTTTTCTTGGGTGAAAAATCACAGGAGAAAGCGATGTTAATCTCAGAGTACGGGGTGCAATATCCTAAGAATCTTGAGGTGTGTTATTCTGGGGAAATTCCAAACTCACTAGGCGAAAATGTCAGTAGTTTGCTGTTAATTTACCCCTTTGTAAATGTACTTCATCGCATGGCGAAAGAAGTTAACATTCATCAAACCAATTAGTATAATAATCCCTGAAACAGATAAAACAACGAACAGATGATACTCAAACGCAGCCTGGTTATTTTAAAACGTAACAAACAGGTGTGATTTTAGTGGAAAGTATTTTAAACTAGCGAATTGTTGTTTTACTTACGGTTTGAAATTAAAGGCGAGGTCGCTACATTATCCTATATTGGTAACCGGTTGTTTTAAAGTCAGAAATTACCGTTAAGACGTTTAGCGTCACTTATGAACTGTTCCCGAATTTATTCGTCTTTCATTAATACACGAAACACGACCGAAAACACACTAATCTTTGTTTAGGCTTCAAATACCAGTCCAATCGTTCGTAAGCAAGCGCAGAGACCAGCGTTTGAACCAGCAAGGTCGTTGACGCGCAAACTTACCCAGACGTCCAGGATAAATTTGAAGGCCGGCGAGGAACCGTACCATACAGAGTGCGGCAGAAAATTAGGTGCCACAAGACTCATTAAAACAACGCCTACAGAATTAATATTTTATTTTATTTATAACAGGTGGAAATACTTAATTTATTTTTCCGGTGAATATATATATTTAAATAAATTGTACATAGTTATACATATTATATTGATATTAATTTAACCTGTTTCCGATTTGTACATTATTTGAAAGGTTCTGGTATCCCAGGTGAACCCTGGACAACTCCCTGAAGCTACTCGAAACAAATATAAATAATTTAACGTGATTCGAACGTTTTAAAGCGTTGGGAACGTTACACTTTAAGTGTTATCCTACTCAGCTAACTGCCCACACACCTTGTAATTCTGCTTGAATTAGAAATATAGTGACGTTTTTTCATGTCACATTTCATACGATTCTAACTCAACAACGAAAACATCTTAAATTGTCGGCTTCTTTTTTCCCAATTTTCAATACGTCCGTCGTGCTCATAACAGATAAGACCGATGCGGTTGAGGATAGCAGTTTTATTAATTTTTGTCAGTTTCCTGTGAAAAGCCGATTGTGCTTGGTTCTTGATTTTACTTGTCGGTGCGGTTGAGTGCGGATTATTATTTACAACATAAATTGTAATATTTTAAGATTTTTTTGTTTGACCCTAACATTGTCAGATGTTCTTAAAGCGCATTTAAATTGATCGCGCCCAGTTTGAGAAAACTTTCGTTGCGTCGCTATTTCGTATAGCTTCCCTCCGCGTCGTTATCAAAATCGGAAACCGCCCCTGCTTAAAAGTATCATAAATCTAAGCGATGATGAGTCACTACCTGCATACCATAACTTAAAAGAGTATGCACGAACCCTATGGTCTTATTCGGTAGTGTTTTAGAGAGAGAGCACCGAGACAAGGAAACTACTAAATGTACTATTTCAAGGATGTGCTAATTAGCTCTAATATTGTTTTTTGTTCACAATTAATATTGGAAATCTGTCCAGGAATTTGATTGTTACAAGAATTTATAATTTTTAACAATTGTTAAAACTAAAACTTGTTCTGTACTGATAAATCCAACACCATCAAGAAATCAACTGACATAACCTAATAATTTAAATAAAATACTGACGATTGACGATCAAGTGCATTTTATAGGTTCCTTGTCTTTGGATCTCTGTCACATGTCTGCAAAATTGAGACCTGCATATCATAGCAACAAGCGGTTCGTGCATCCTCTTTATGTTATACATATAACAAATATGAAAAAATATACAGGGTGTTCCATTAAAAATAAAAAAAACTGCTATTACTTCCGGTTAACCCGGAAGTCCAAATTAACACCGTTTTATGTCGTAATATGCATTTTTATGTGTGTGTTACCTAGAAAAAATTTGAAATTAATAATTTAAAAATTGAAAATGGCCGATTGTTACCTGTTCTCGCGGCCACACGGTATATTACTTCGTGGTTTTAATAAATAAGCTTAACAAAAAACGGACGCTTCAAGCATCGTCAACTATCTTAAAAAGTAGTTCCAAAATTGGCCTCAACTTTATAAATTGTGAGTTTTTCAAATAATAATAGTACAAAGTGGTCATTGATAATAGATATTTACGATATAAGTATCGTAATAAATCATATTACGATATGAGATAGGAAATCGAATATAGTAATATGATGTTACGATGAGAATATTGTACAACAATAAATATTTAACTATTAAAAATTAATAGTTTATTAATAAAATAAAACTCTTGGTAATTGTTTCACAATTTGTTGGTTTTTATTTACTTAACTTGAGTTTCAACCATCCCGGTCATCGTCAGGAGTTTACAAACACAACTAAAACTAAAAACCTACAGATGTACAATCCTATTCATTCTGTCGTCGCCGATTTTAAGTGTTAACACGTGTTTTTATGCTTTGTATACTGCAAGTCCAGGAGAGGTGAATAACCTAAACCGGTGTGGTCGTTTACTATATTTTTATTATTATTTATTGCCTTTTTTATTTCAAAATTTTCCAATTTATTTAAACGTTTGCCCTTGTTTTCTACGTGTAAAATTTTTGTATCTGTGTGTTTGAAAAAATGATTGTTTGTAATACAATGTTGGGAGATGCCGGTTGATTTATGATTGTATTTAATTGATCTGATGTGTTCTTTAATTCTTGTATTAAAACTGCGGCCAGTTTGTCCTATATATATTGCATCACAATTAGAACAGTCTATTTGATAGATACCATTTTTTGAATATTTTTCTATTGTGTCTTTATTGTTTACTAGATGTTTATGGAGTTTGTTCGGATCGTGCATAGCTACGTTAATATTTAATTTTTTGAGCCTGTTAGAAACTTTATAGCTAACTCTACCTATATAATTGATTTTTGACCATATTGTTTTTTCAATTGTTGTCTTTTGTTCGTTAACCTGCTTAGAACAAAATTATTTTCAACTTAACAACCAAATTTACAAGCAAGAGGAGGGACTACCGATGGCTAATTGGCTAATTTTGAAGAAAACGTTTTCAATTCAAACAACAACCAGTTGGGATCAATACATTTGGACGTATTCCAAAAGCAATTGCTGTCGAACTTTGAACAGTACACGGGGACATTGTTTTAGAAGATCATCAGCAACGTTGTTAGCTGATGGAGGTGCAGACTTGCAAACTTTAAAACGACACAGTGGTTGGAGATCTTCTACGGTTTGCGAAGGATACGTCGAGAGTTCTGTAGAAAACAAGAAGACTATTGCCAAGAAAATTATGGGAGAAAATAATTCGAATATAAATGGTGTTGCCTTAACATCGACATTTGGATTGCAAATATCTAATGGTAAAAAATGTATCATAAATGTGTACAACAAATAATTTGCTTGTTTTGTTAAAATATTTATAATAAATAATTAATATTTCGTATCATACTGTTATTTTTATATTACAATTTATTATGGTGTCGTAATAGAAATTTGGGTATCGTAATAGAAATTCGGTATCGTAATAGAGCTCATTACGATACGCCTTTTAGTAATGTAATATTGATATTACCTAATTAAAGTTGTTTCTGATAAAATAATAACGTTGTCTTTAATAAAATAATTAAAGTTGTCTTGATTTCTTAAATGAAATAAATAAAATGAAAGTGAGATTAGTTTGGACAACCTCAGAAGTTTATAATAAATACAAATTCCAATTTAAAGAATAAATCAATCATTTAACAACAAGGAATGAATATTGGATAAAGTGATTAATTAAGGAGTAAATAAACTGGACCATCAAAAACAAACAACATATCGGCGGCAATGTACAGATGATTTGAATACCGGATCAACAGCGCAAAATTGAATTTTTACAAAAAAAAAAACATGGAGAACAGGTCGGGAACTAAATAAATTTAATCTTTGAAAGAAAGGCTAAGTAAGATAATTCTTAAGATCATTTTAATAAAAAAACATTAAATTATTTGTCTAATTATTTATTTATGTCAAATGTTATGTTTCCGTGTAAGATTTGTATTTCGGAAAATTTTATTGTATAAATATATCTTGGGGAAGCCACGAAGGTGTACCAGACAAGGTTAATCAATATTTTTGGAATACATGAGAACCCTGAGAAATAAATAGATTTGTTTGAATCAATTTTACATTTATATCATCTCAATAATTATCATAAAATGTTATCTTTCTTAATAGTTAAAATTTTAGCAAACTTTGTTTTGAGCGTAGGCGGCAGGTTATGTTATTTTTTATAAAAATAAATAAATGACAAATTTTCTAACATACACAATTTACTGAAAATTCCACTTGCAGTGTTTATGTTTGCAACTGACATAACTAATTTGAATAAGAGGTTAAATAAACACAACAGATAACACTAGAACTGCACTAATACAAACAATTATTAAATAAATGTTTAAAACATTTGACACCTTTGTGCAAGATGTTCAGAAGTTCGTCTAAAATAAACTCTCTAATCTGTGTGTTAGTAACTGTGTCATTCGTTTGTTTTTGTAAAAAATAACTTAACCTGCTGCCTACGCTCCAAACAAAGTTTCCTGAAATTTTCGCGTACTTAATGTATCTAAAGGCCAAAGTAAATAAAAGTAATGTTTTGTTTTACTTCCATCAGTTGGTCTTTCCATGGCACACACTTATGAAATTTTTATTTTCTGTAATAAAATGCTCAAAACTTAAACAAAATGCAAAGTGTGACACATCGTTGAAATCAGAATTTAAAACTCTATTTAAATATGAAAAAAGTCAAAATGCCGGCCATAAGAAAAAAAAGTTGAGAGTCGCAAATAAGCAATGGTAACAGGCATACCAAATCTAATTAAAAATTAAGATTTAGCATGAAAAAGTGTTCTAATAATGCGTTAACTAAAAATATGTGATATAAATGACAAATGAGTTATAGCCGAAAACAGAAAACCTACAATTTCAGTTTTTTTTAGTTTATTCAGAAACTAAGCAAGATAGCTCCAATTTCTTTTCAGATTATTAGTGGGCATAAAATTCAATAACTTTTCTCCAATTCAACCACCATCGTATCTCTTCAAATAAGCGAGATCCCCGCATAGTTAACATGTAATTTGATACATCCTGTATATTATTTTAAATATATTAAATGTCTGAATTTTGGAACTGCTTAAGGAATTATTTTTATATTTGTACTTTATTGCTAACTTAAGCAGTATTTTTTTGCTCTGTTACTCAACTGCACGGTCGCCCGCAGAAATATATCCTAAGAGGAGGGGGGGCTGAGTTTGAATCTTCACACTGCAGGAGGTTCGGAGGGTGGCTGTCCTCCGTTATGTGCCGCAGACAATTTTCCTGTATTTCCGCCTACAGTCAAAGGCCGCCAAATGCAGTGATAAATATTCTGGTACGGTACGACAGTACAGGAAATCAGGCATCAAGTTTCATACTCTTGGGCCTTGGCTGTGCTCTTGACTTAAAGTTTGGTCACATTTAATCTGGTATTCGCAAAAGCACAAAACAAACTTATTTATGAATCTACTCAAATTTTTACACAAATTAAATCAATTAAAAAAATTAATAGGTAAATTAGAAATTAGTAAATAAGTACTTGAATGAAATTTTTCTATACTGGTATCATCTCCCAGGGGGTGGGGCAATGCTCCTCCTGGCCCTCCCCTGCAGGCGCCCATGCTCGTCTATAATATTGCGTGTTAAATTTTACCAATTACATACAGTATCTAATTAAACATCTTTTTAATTTATTCATTATGTAAAAGAATGCGTGATTTAACAATATTTGTCATAGATTTACAGGTAATTATTCAATTTGTTATAAAATATTTCAAAACTGATCTTAAAAGTAATCTACCAAATATGGCACTTATCTTCCTTATTCATGTATGAATCTTCAGGACAATTAAAATCGTTTGAAAATTCTTCTGAATTCTGCAGGACTCCTAACACCCTATACTTGCTAGGAGAACTGTCAGAATGTGCAATAACATCTCGAATTGCCGCGGGTATGTATTTTTTACAAAAGCGAATTGCAGATGATATCCAGAATAGTTGTTTTGGGGTGAAATCAAACCCGGGTAAAGTTTGCTCTTTTCCGTTGTCGTTCTCCCACTTCTCGTAGGCGTTATAAGCTAGTTTTACTCCAGCCATATCGGCCAAGTCTTTGTATTTTGTATTTGACGAATTTAACTGTAAAATAAATTATGTTTCAATCAGAAAACAAACTTAGAAGGGACAGGAGTCAAGGAAATCAAAATATGGACAAATTAAAGAATATGAGGGCAAACTGGACGAGGGAAATCAAAGAGGAATAAAAAAATAATAAAAAAAAGGACTACAAAAACAGATCACCAAAGATTTAAGAAAGCAATAAGATGAAATTGGACAAGTACGAAAAAAGTTAGAAGAAAAAATAGAAAAATGGGTTTAAGAGAAAAAAGTTATTACAGAAGATTGAAACAATAGAATATAAACTGAAAGAGCAAGAAAGAGAAGAGGAAAAACAATATTGTTATAACAGGTATTAAGGTAAACACGGAAGATGAAAAAGTTATGAAAGAAGAAGTTAAAATTTCCTGGCCCAAAAAGTGAAGAGAAGCGTACAAAATCAGCCATGCTATACTGTACGTTGCTAAACTGGAAAGCTGGGGAGCAAAAGTAAAAATACTAACTAACGGCCACAAAAAAAGAAGAAAAAAGATTTATATCAACAGCGATCTAACTGACCCCGAGCAGAAGATACAGACGGAAACAACTACAACTGCAGAAGGAAAAAGAAGGAAGAGCAAGAAAACCCAAATCGATTACCAAAATTAAGATTAAATGATAAACACTATGTAAAGGGTGCCCATTTTATCGTGTAACCCCTTGAGTGCTCAGAGTAGGCAACGCACGTTGCAAGTCATAAGTTGTTTTATTTTATTATTAAAATATGTATAATTTTAAACTTGAAAACAATAGTTTGCTATGGATAAAAAAAATCTCGTATGACTTATCCATACATATATAAAAGCACAAAGGGTTTTTTTATCCCCTTTCTCCAGCGGCTACCGCTTCACCAATTTGGACCATTTTTTTTAATGAAAGGTCTCTATCCTCAGATGGAACATAAAACATTTTTATATTTTTATTCTACGTCGATTTTTTAATAATAA
Organism: Ctenicera cuprea; assembly: GCA_958336395.1. Classification (NCBI taxonomy): domain Eukaryota; kingdom Metazoa; phylum Arthropoda; class Insecta; order Coleoptera; family Elateridae; genus Ctenicera; species Ctenicera cuprea. Next base: position 43,088,839 of record OY284493.1, read on the forward strand.
TAATTTTAATTTATAATATATATGAAGGTCGGCTAGACGCGCGTCACTTGGGGCGCCATCTATAATAACGTCGCGTGTCTTTATTTGAACTAATGCATCACGTGACTTAACATTTCGCCGGTTCTGTCAACGCTGTCTGTCAGTGCATTGTGTGCTGGGGTAGCACTAGTTATTATTAAAAAGATGTACAATAGGATATACCTACAGCAAACTGTTCTTATTTTAATAATAAAACAACATACGAAATGCAACGTGGACGCTCATGGATAAGCATAAGAGTAAAATCTGTGTAACAGAGATGATATATCTGAGAAAAATTTTAGAAAAAGCACGCAGAAATAGAATTAGAAACAATAGTACAAGGGATGAACTAGAAATAAACCCATTGATACAAAAAATGGAAACAAAACAATTAAAATGGCATGGACAGGTTTTAAGAACGTCAGCCGAAAGAATTCCAAAAAGGACATTAGAAGCCAGACCATGGGAGAAAAGAGGAAGGAGAAGACCGAGAGTGCAATGGGAAGAATTGATAGAAAAAAAAAGGCAAGAGAGAGAGAAAAAAGATAGAACTCATTAGACTGCCGTAAACCGGCAGGAGTTCCGAAAATGGGCCGAGGAACCTACGTTCTAGGGCAAGGGATTAAATAGAAAGAAAAAGAAAAAGATGAAATGCAACGTGTGTTGCTTATACTGAAGGGTCAAGCGGTTACACAATAGAATGAGCGCCCTGTATATGGAACCGAGTAGAAAGCAAGAGCAAGATGCAAAAAATTCAGTGTCAAAAAACTGAGATCGAAAAAGTAAGAGTATGAAAAACAGGGACGGCAATGGCAATGGCAATGAACAAACAAAAATAAATTAAAGGCAAAAGAAGAAATAAATGAACGAAAAGTGAAATAACGAGAATGGAGACAAGAGGTAACGGTAAGAAGCAATAATACAAACAAAAATGTGTATAATTCAAAGTCAAGAGCAATCGGTAAAAATGACAGAAGAAAACCACATACGTAATAAAGACGCAGAACAGAAGGTTTATTAAATAACAATAAAGAAAAATAGTAAAGAAATTTAATAACACAAAACTAAGTATATTGAGAATAACCGAAACGAAAAGAAAACGACAAGAATGTACTAAATTGAATGATGGCCATATACTGATACGTAGCAGAGTTTCCTCCCACAAGAGAAAAGATAAATGCAGGCGTAGCATGTTTAGTAGTAGAAAGACTGATGATAATAGAATTCAAACTGGAAGGAGGAAACAAGGCACCATTAAGTGCAGCGATGGCCTTTGCACCAAGTGATAACAAGCCCGAAAAGGTAAAAGATAAGTTCTACAAACATCTGAAGTGCTTGGAAATTTTAAGGCAAGAGTGGACGGAACAGTAGATGTACAAAGAGGCAATAGACACAGAAGGGGAATATAGATTAAATAATAGTGGTGTGAAACTTCTTGAATTGTGCATTGAAAACAATTTGGAAATTACTAATACTATGTTTAGACACAACAACATACACAAAATTACACGGAAAAAACCTAGCAGGAATGAATAATATCGACTATACATATAACAGAGCCTGGAAGTGCCAGGAAATACGTCAGAGATGTCAGAGTGAGCAAACAGCCTGAGATAGACAGCGATTACTGTTTGGCTATGGAGATGGAATTATTCATCGCAAAGAGCACATGCAAAAGATAGGAGGGAGATGCTAAGAGGATGACGAAAAGAATAAAAATACACAGACTCGGAGAAAAGGATTACCAACTAAACTACCCAGAATCTATTAAAAAAGAAATGGAATAATTGTCAGAGAGTGCGGAGGAAAGTTTCCAAGAATTGTGGGAAAATTAAAAAAATATATTGGGAACAGCGGCAACAACAATCTTTTGGAAAGGCTCAATGAAGGTTGATTAAAAACAACCCCCAGGTGGTCGGAGACAATCAAAGCAGAAATATCTAAAGAAAAGCAATAGTATAAAAAAAATCCCTAAGTAATCAATCCAGTGTAGACCTGCAAGCATATAAACAACACAGAAATATAGCAAAATGCAAGGTAGAGGAAACCAACATCGTTTGCTGGATTCATTTTGGAAAGAAGCTAAAGGAAAGCTACAATAGTAATCAAAATCTGGTGCAATCGCAACATAAACGATGTAAAATCCTAGCGGGAGGAAGAAAAGAGTAATCTTGGAAAGGTGGAAGCAGCATATCATGAAAGTTATAAAAAGCACAATCTTCTTGTTGCCCACTCTCTTTTTCATCTTAGCCTTTGTTTTCTGCCTCTTCGATTACTTTAGCGGACTTGACAAGATCGTTCCGGGAAGGGTCAGGTTCGTGGGGAAAGCAAGAGAAGAACTACTGCTTAGAATTACAAACAAAGCGTGTAAAGAGAAAAAAATCCATCCGATTGCTAAGTGGCTATGATCCTACCGACTTACAAATAAAATGGAAACAGTAGGTAGTGTGGAAGCTACACAAGGATAACCCTACCTAGTGTACCAGGGAATATTTACAAGCGAATCCTCGAAGATAGACTGAAAAACCAAGTAGCACATTTACAGTGCGGGTTCAAACCAGGTGGTGGTACTAGTAGTAATATTCAGTGTGAGACAGCTGTCGGAGAAAATTATAATGTACGAATAAATACTTTACCGCTGTTTTATTGACTTGCTACAAACCTTTGTCCGAATACAGTGGGATGAAATATGGAAGGTTTTCAAAAAGCGAAAAGTTAATAACAGCCTACTACGAAGCATCCAAGGCATGTACAAAAGGAGCAGAAATTACATCAGAACAAGCAATTATGAATCGCATCATTTAAGACGGGGCTTGAAGTTAAACAAGGAGAAATTTTAAGTCTTTTTCTTTTTATATTATTACTGCAGTATGTGATCAAACAAAAAGTGCCATTGTAGGATACTGCAGGAGTTGTGAAATACGCTGATGACATGTTCATAGTATCTGAATACTGAACACTCAAGAGGACATGCAATATAACCTCGAGCTATGGGATGCGGCACTAAATGATAGAAATATGAAGATTAATACAGAGGAAACCAAAACGAAGCTATTAGCAAGCGTGCAGGAAGAAATTAAAATAGATTTTCCAAAAATGGTTCTAGAGCAGGTGGAGAGTTGACACAATCCATGAACTCTATCCGCGACCGTCTTTCATCACACATTCAATCATAACCAATCAAAAATAAGTTGACATTAAAAGTGACAGCAAATATTAACCCTTCTGTCTTTCTACTAAGCACCAGAATATTTCCGTTTCCTGCTTTATCCGTTCTAACTATAATAAATGTCTAAAAACGTATATTTCAATTAACATGCGAAACTAAACAAGAGACAATTTTCGTTTCTGGCTGCAGCCAAAATGTTTGCAAATGTTTCTTATTCTGCTAAGCGACGTCGGCTAATGTTTGGTATTTTACCATGCCAACAACGGCCAAAAATAGGCACAAAAAGGCTGCATTTTCGGAGAGCTTAATCTATTCTCTAGATAGAAACGGAGCAAAACTTACAGCTGCGGTCTGGAAACTAAACTTCCTACGCCATCTGTTGTCAGATCGATAAAACGGCCCAATAACTAAACTCCCAAACGCCATTTTTTGCTGGATCCATATAACGACAGACAAGCCAAAACTCTGGCACTATCTATTGGTAAAACAACGAAACAATTTCTCGCAGACACGACTTGCTCACACTACAATTAAAATAAAGTGCCCCTGCACCCCTTAAATACCATGCTTCAAACTCGAAGAAAATCCATTATAGAAGAAAATTTCCTTAACGTATTTTAAGTTCCCGACGTAAAAGTCGGCTCTCGCCTCCAAGATGAAAGCGCCGGCGTAACGAGGACAAAACTCCACGGTCGCGATACCATTCCGACTGGGTAAAACGGTTCCGTGTCATACTTAGGGTCAAACCACAACCGTGTCCATTAAGTTTGAACCTACGATACGCAAAACAAGGCAAAAGAATCAACTGCAGTCTGGAAACAGAAGACTAAATCGAGTAACGCTTTGTCTTCCGACGAGACGCTTCCATCTACAGAAACCGAAGATACACTTTCCACTACAGGACCTTCCAGACAGAGGCTTCTTCCACGTTGACCCCGACTGTTTAGAATTCCACTCCGAACCCAAGGAGTATCTTCAATCATGGCTCAATAGTTCTTTTGGCTCATTCCGCCTCCCAGGGTAGCTTACCCTAGACTCTGAAGACAGGAACAACCACGAAATTATTATTGCGTGCGCCGACGGCCGCCATTTCTCTTTAGTGCCCTAAAACTTTAAACCACCGTCGTTATCTAAGACCGTTAATCAGGAACAAACGATTAGTTGCGAAATATTATTCGTGCTTCGTTAGAGTTCTTTGTTTATGTTTAATACAAACTGTTGTTTGATTTATGTTCCATACAAAGCACTTTTTATTAATATTTCCTACAAGGAACTCTTCGTTCGTTAAGTGTTGTGTAATAAATCTTTGACTGTATAATAAACTTTCCTCCATTATTCAAAAGGTGTTAGAGTTTTAAGTATTTGGCGGCAACCATTAGTTTAGACGAAGGAATAACAATCGTATAAAGACTACCAATTGACTACCACAGAAAGAAATCTACAAAGAATCGAAAAAGAGTCTACAGAGCAGTGTATATTCCCGCCCTAATATAGTAGCAGCGAGAGATAGGTAACCAATGAGAAACAATAAAAATGTAATTTCTAAGGCGTAACAATAAAAGATTGCATAAGCAACGACGTAATCCTACATGAGTTAGGCATAAAGTCAGTGCGCCCAATTGCTGCGGAAATTCAAATGAGATAGTTTACCACGTAACTAGGATAGAAGATGCAAACCATACCAAAAGAATATGGAATGCTTAGTAAAAACACTCAAACTGTGGAATAACAACACTTGAAAGATATAGCATCCTTCCACACAAGTAACTAAATACCACGGTATTTAGTTACTTGTATGGAAGAATGCTGTATTTTTTAAATTGAACGCTAAGATGTCAGCAACAAGGCCAAGGAGCAGATCTCGGAACAGCTGGAACAAGGAAATAGGCAAACAAATTAGGCAGAGGTTGTTGGAATAGCTAGGAATAGAAAATGTTGAAGAACGTTCATTATATCTTAATCTCATCCGCTACCTCGATACCAGTAATACCAGTATAAGAGGTCATCGGATTAAGTAAGTAAGTATTGATTAATTTAGGACAAACTAATGTAATAAATTAAGTAAAATGATAACAATTAGCTAGATCGGGATCTTGACCATTAAATTAAACCAACATGGGTATTAAAAATGTTTCATACTCATAATAAAAACTGAAAGACTTATGCCTAAGAACCCGTCTGCTAATAACAACAAAGATTAGCTGCACATTACATGTAGTCCAACGTCTGGAATCCAATATTTTTCGTAATGTTTTGCAACGCAGGACAAGTTTTCGTAATAACGCGACTGTGTGTGCATCGATTTCTTTTGATGATTGTTTTCTTCAAAAATTGTATGGAATAACTGCTGGCCCAACATGGAACCCAGGGCGCCATAGTTTAAATATTGAGAACGTTCGTCGTCATAATATACTCCTTGAAGCAGTCCAGCAGGAACTCCTAAGAAATATAACGTGTTGAATGTGTATTGTGATAATATTCATTTATTTTACTTATGGTATTGTCTTCTGCTGAATAATAACTACGTATAGATGTAATATATCCCAAATCTAACATTTCATCCGTTTCTACACGCTGATATAGCTTTTGAAATTTTAAATTAGTTGCATGGTAGTTAATGTTTAATAAAGAAGCTAGTAAGTTATCTTCATACACTTGGATCTGAAATTATTAATTTTATTTGGGAAAATACCATGTAAATCTTTTCAATCAAATTACAATCCTAGAAACTATTACCATTTTAATTTTTTATATTTACCCCCTTGTAACGCTCTTCCATTTCCTCGACATTCATTAGAAAACTGGGATATCCAACGTAATTTTTGCTAGAAGTTAACATTTTTAGAGCCCTACTACGAGCTTCCTTATCCATCCACTCCAACTCAGTGATAGTTTCTTTAAATTCATTTTTAATGTTTTCTAATAGTTCTTCTACGTGATCTTTGGCATCTTCAGAAAAATATCTTTCTACGTAAGCTGCCCTGACAGGCCAAGAAAACCTGTAAATAATTTAAAGCGGTTTATATTGTCCCTACATTTATCATCTGTTATTACATGTGGCTCACGAGTTCTGAACAAATTTTTCCACGTGGTGGTATGACGTCATCATCGTTGTTTCCTGACGGGTCATGCTTTATCATTAAATTCCACATCCATGTCTCAGTAATTAAATAAACGCTGTGTTCCACTACCATACTCCATGCTATGTAGTTGGCGACGACTCTAAAAAAAGATTTTATTAAAAGCAAGATATTGTCAGATAAATTACCATTCAGAGAACATAATTTCTGAGACAAAGTGAAGCTTTTATTTATCAGCGTTTGATGGTAATTAAACGTGCAAGTTAGAAGATCTAACCATCTTGGGAACGCGACAAATTACCACAATGACTGATTATGAATATACGACAAACGGACGCGGAAAAAAAGACGGGCGACATAAGGACGCGGACAAAAGACGTGCGACAATTGGGCGCACGCGACAAAATAACGCGCGTCTTTAGGACGGGCGACGAATGGACGCGTCCTTATAAATTTCCTGAAATTTGAATTTAGAATAATACTAAGTTAATTATTAATAATTATTATATTTGAACTTCTAATATAAATTTAATTTCATAAAATGATAATACGTACAAATATATCAAATATTTAAAACGAAGCTATTAGCAAGCGTGCAGGAAGAAATCAAAATAGAGTTGACAAAAAGGGTTCTAGAGCAGATGGAGAGTTGACACAATCCATGAACTCTGTCCGCGACCGTCTTTCATCACACATTCAATCATAACCAAACAAAAATAAGTTGACATTAAAAGTGACAGCAAATATTAACCCTTCTGTCTTTCTACTAAGCACCAGAATATTTCCGTTTCCTGCTTTATTCGTTCTAACTACAATAAATGTCTAAAAACGTATATTTCAATTAACATGCGAAACTAAACAAGAGACGATTTTCGTTTCTGGCTGCAGCCAAAATGTTTGCAAATGTTTCTTATTCTGCTAAGCGACGTCGGCTAATGTTTGTTATTTTACCATGCCAAAAACGGCCAAAAATAGACTGCATTTTTGGAGAGCTTAGTCTATTCTCTAGATAGAAACGGAGCAAAACTTACAGGTACGGTCTGGAAACTAAACTTCCAACGCCATCTGTTGTCAGATTGGTAAAACGGCCCAATAACTAAACTCCCAAACGCCATGTTTTGCTGGATCCATATAACGACAGACAAGCCAAAACTCTGGCACTATCTATTGGTAAAACAGCGAAACAATTTCTCGCAGACACGACTTTCTCACACTACAATTAAAATAAAGTCCCCTGCGCCCCTTAAATACCATGCTTTAAACTCGAAGGAAATCCATTATAGAAGAAAATTTCCTTAACCCTTCCTGTTTTAAGTTCTGGACGTAAAAATGGGCCCTCGCCTCAAAGAATAAAGCGCCGGCGTAAGGAGGACTAAACTCCACGGTCCCAATACCATTCCGACTGGGTACAGCGGTTTCCTGTCATACTTGGGGTCAAACCACAACCGTGTCCATTAATTTTGAACCTACGATACGCAAAACAAGGCAAAAGAATCAACTCCAGTCTGGAAACAGAAGACTAAATCAAGTAACGCGCTGTATTCCAACGAGACGCTTCCATCTACAGAAACCGAAGACCGAAAACTATCCACTACAGGACCTTCCAGACAGAGGCTTCTTCCACGTTAACCCCGACTGTTTAGAATTGCACTCCGAACCCAAGGAGTATCTTCAATCATGGCTCAATAGTTCCTTTGGCTCATTCCGCCTTCCAGGGTAGCTTACCCTAGACTCTGAAATTTGAATTTAGAATAATACTAAGTTAATTATTAATAATTATTATATTTGAACTTGTTAATATAAATTTAATTTCATAAAATGATAATACGTACAAATATATCAAATATTTAAAAATATACAAATGAACACTTGTAATTGAAAACGTTACACGTGTAATTGAAAATTGTAGGCAACCCCGCGCAAATACTCTAAAATGGGCGTATTCTCATATTCTGCAACAATATTTTTAATTCGTTGGGCAGTGTCTTTATACACCCTCTTCTGTGGTGGCGCCACTCCTGCAATGTACTGTTCTATCCGTATTCTTTTTAAACTATTTTCTTTTTTCAACGCTTTCATAAATTTCCATGTGTTCGGATGGGCGCCGCTGAGAATTGATGAAAAGCTGTTATGCCACCCTTCAACCGCATTATTTGTTCTTGGTATATCTTCGTCAACCAATTGGTAACAATTCCATAAATTCAATGGGAACAACGGTGGTCTTCTTCGTCCTCTTCTGTCCAGACGACCTACCCAAGTATCCTCAAAGTAATTGGTTATAGGCAACAGTAAATTTTCATTTGTCACATAGAAATTGCTCTCCATCAGGTCTTCATATGCACCAATGACATCTTCTTCGGAGATGAACGAAAGTGCTGCCAGTTGTCTTAGGTGTAGAGCAAAATCAGCATTTTCCCTGTACCTACTGAACTTGTAAACCTGCCCCTTGGATATGTCTCCATATACATTGGGTACAACAACACAAGGACTCCAGCAATATGAGCATGAGCCTAACATCCTAAGATCAGAAGTAGAAAGAGCGATACAGAAAATCAACAATCGAAAAGCTCCCGGCACAGATGGAATAACAGCAGAGACCATAAAAGCAATGGGAGAAATCGGCATCAACATAATACACAAATTATGCGAAAAGGTTTGGCAGACAGGAAACTGGCCACAGGAATGGTGCGAATGGATATTTGTACCCATATATAAGAAAGGAACACCGATGAAATGTGAAAATTATAAAACAATTGCACTCATACCACACATCAGCAAGATAATGCTCACTATAATGAATGAACAACTAAAGTCACATCTCCTACCTCAAATCTCCGAAGAACAGACCGGATTCATCCCTGGCAAGGGCACACGGGAGCAAATACTGAACACAAGACAACTTATTGAAAGGGCTCGCGAAGTAAATGCCGAGATGTACCTATGCTTCGTAGACTACCACAAGGCTTTCGATTCCGTGGAGTGTAGCAAGCTATGGAAAATATTAATCGAAATGGGCACACCCCCACACCTGGTTACACTAATTAGAAATTTATATGAGAGCAATAATGCAAAAGGCAGAGTTAATAATGTCTACTCACAACCCTTTAAAGCCAAAGCAGGAGTTAGACAAGGGTGCATCCTCTCGCCTCTTCTATTCAACATATACACCGAGCACATAATGCGCACAGTACTAGAGGAATGGGAAGGAGGAGTGACCATCGGAGGACGGCGGATTAACAACTTAAGATACGCCGAAGACACTCTTATCATAGCCGCGAAGGAGACTGAATTTCAGAACATCATGAATAGACTAATCAACCGCAGCAAAGAGTATGGATTGGAGATAAATAAAACCAAAACCAAAGTGATGATTATAGATAGAAGGAACAACAACCAACATCACATCCAAAATATAGCGAATTATGAAGTGGTGCAACAATTCCAATATCTTGGCTCCACAATAACGAACACAGGGGAATCTGAACCAGAAATTAGAAGGCGACTAGCGATCGTACGCACAGCAGTCACAAAGCTCACGGAAGTATGGAAAGACACAGCCATAACGAAGAACACCAAAAAAAGGCTATTCATGTGCTAATATTTCCGATAGCAACCTACGCGGCTGAAACGTGGACGATTTAGAAAGCAGACAAGAAAAGAATCGATGCCTTTGAAACGTGGGCCTATAGACGGATCTTACGCATTCCCTGGACGGCCCACCGAACAAACAAATCCATTTTGGAAGAACTCCAGATCGAACAACGACTAAGCACAATCATAGCCCAGTCATACTTACGATATTTCGGACACATTAACAGACGCACCAATGACATGGAAACATTAGTAGTCCAAGGCAGAATGGAGGGATCCAGACCGAGAGGCAGATCGCCCATGCGATGGAAAGACCAACTCAAGGCACTGACAGGTCAAACACTACACGAAGCCATCCACTCGGCCCAGGATATAGTGTCCTGGAAAGAAACTATCATGTCCATAAAGTAGCCAGATCATAATGCCACCACGCCCCTTCGAGGGACTCAAGGAATGAGGAGGAGGACATTGGGTGAAATGAAAAAAGCACCCACGTATCCTAGCTACAGGGAAAGCGTTGATAGCAGCTCTTTCAAAGTCTACCATGATAGTTTGTGGTCGCAGTCCTGGTTGAAGTCTTTTCAATTCTTGAAAAAGACGGGTGTGTGTATCCTCCGTTTTGTTTGGTAGTAATGCGTACACAATGGGGATTACATTGCTGTACCGGATTCCATGGATTGTGTACATTTGATTAAACAATAGTGGTGTTGTGTTAAACGTTCCGTCGGCATACCAGTGGTCGCATCGTGGCATAAAGTCCAAATTGCGTTACGTCGAAAACAAAAGAATTCTTTGTTCACCTGGACCACTATCAAACAGAAGAAAAGGTTCTCCATCACTGGTCTCTTTATATTCGTCAGGAAAGTCGAGTTCTCCTAAGTTTATAGGTTTGGCAGGAACAGCTTCTTGGACGTTGCGGACTCTCTGTATGGGTCGCTTCATAGAAGATACTGTTGGTAGTTGTGTAGCCGAAGCAATGGAGATTTCCTCGAATACAGTAGCCACAATGGCCTGAGAAGATTGTTCTATGTTGCTAGCCATATTCTTCATGGACGTCAGAGCTTTCTTTGCTTCTACACTTGCAGCATCACGAACGTGGTTGTGATGAGTGCTCTTCGCTACCTTGTATGACCAAAGTATGAGCTCTTTCAGGACACTTGCACTTGTCATAATGAGCACACTAACAAATAATTTTCTCGTCGATTATACGCTCCTTCTTATATATAAATCCGTTATACAACAGCATATTTTTGCCCCTTTGGCTTTTTACAAACTCGAGCACCATTGTTGCACTGCAGGACAGTTGAGAGATAACTGAAGCCGTTTAAAGGTCATCTAAACTATATATAAGTAAAATTTGCTATTATTCCCATTTGTAGGTAATGCGCATCATTAGGATTAGTGTGATTATGTATATTTAAATACATATTTACTAATTCCCAACAAGGTTCTTTTCAAAAGTGTAACTTTTAGATGTTGTTCAATTTTCGTAAATGACTAATTTGTTAAAGTTTCCAGGGAGATAATGAACTTTATTTATCAATTCCAGCTTTACTTCGTTAAAGTCCATATTTAATGAGTATCTGTATATAAAATACTTAATCACTTTAACAATTTCTATTTATTTAAACCTTATACGTATTTCAGCATGTTAACATGCCATTGTCAAAGGTTATATGAAGGTAAACAGTTAGCGTTGTTATAGCAATAGAACTTTTTTACTTATCTTGGTAATCGTCTGCAGATGACTTGATTTCTTATTCCAAAATGTCTAGTAGAGGAGAATTTAACAGATCAATTTGCTCATTCATTAACGGTACAGTTTTTAAATGTTTGTGAATTTCAAAAGCTTCTAGTATATCTAATTTACGTTTATCATCACAAAAGTGTAAACATTTTATGGTGTTATTAGATGTCATTGAATGATTTTGTTCTAGTAAGTGTTTAGCGTAGTTGGATTTATGTGGGTGTTTGTATTTGTAACAACGTACGTGTTCTTTATACCTAATATCAAAATTTCTAATAGTCTGGCCTATATAAACCGAATTACAATGCGAACAATTTAATTTGTAAATGCCTGATTTTAACAAATCGTCTGTTTTTGATTTTGCATTAAACAAAGTATTTAAGATGTTCCTAGTTGTTTTAAAGCTTACTTTATATTTATTTGTTTTGTTTATAATTTTAGCAATTTGGTGAGAAATCAGAACAAATTGCTAAAATTATAAACAAAACAAATAAATATAAAGTAAGCTTTAAAACAACTAGGAACATCTTAAATACTTTGTTTAATGCAAAATCAAAAACAGACGATTTGTTAAAATCAGGCATTTACAAATTAAATTGTTCGCATTGTAATTCGGTTTATATAGGCCAGACTATTAGAAATTTTGATATTAGGTATAAAGAACACGTACGTTGTTACAAATACAAACACCCACATAAATCCAACTACGCTAAACACTTACTAGAACAAAATCATTCAATGACATCTAATAACACCATAAAATGTTTACACTTTTGTGATGATAAACGTAAATTAGATATACTAGAAGCTTTTGAAATTCACAAACATTTAAAAACTGTACCGTTAATGAATGAGCAAATTGATCTGTTAAATTCTCCTCTACTAGACATTTTGGAATAAGAAATCAAGTCATCTGCAGACGATTACCAAGATAAGTAAAAAAGTTCTATTGCTATAACAACGCTAACTGTTTACTTTTTCATATAACCTTTGACAATGGCATGTTAACATGCTGAAATACGTATAAGGTTTAAATAAATAGAAATTGTTAAAGTGATTAAGTATTTTATATACAGATACTCATTAGATAATGAACTCATTAGCTAATAATGCATTACACACACACAAGTAAGTTACATCCCTCAACTAGTGCATTCTAGTAGTGCTACGTAATTATTTGTACACGTAATAATTAAATTATTAATAATTAACTTAGTCTTATTCTAAATTCAAATTTCAGGAAATTTATAAAAACGCGCGTCCTAAAAACGCGCGTGCTTTTATCCTTTTGTCGCGTGTGCCCAATTGTCGCACGTCCTTTTGTCGGCGTCCTTATGTCGCGCGTCCTTTTTTTCGCGTACTTTAGACGTGACACCAAATTGCAGATTTAGCCATTCTCGAACGATGATGATGGAAATGAATTTTTGAAATATTTGTGAATCGCAATGTCTGTGGAATATGTTTTGCTACCTTTTAGGAGCAGTCTTTAAAACATCTTGAAGCCTTGAAAAGTAAGCCGTATTAGCTACAACAAACATCTGATCATTCGCAATATTTCGAATGGGAAAAAGTAGTTTGTTAATGTAGTCTTGCAATGGTATATCATGGAATTGGTATTGTAGTTCTGACATTGAGAACGTATCATGTTTAATGTTTTCTTTCCCATTTGAGTTCTAAAATAATCCCCAAAGCGTCAGTCAATGATTTGTTAATTATTGTTTTATATTACCATATGTAGAGCTTTTAGCAAGTCCAGCACTTCATTAAATTCAGCTTTAGCTTTGGCCCTTTCTGCTCCGAATGCAACAGCCATATCTACTACCAAGTTGTTAAATAACTCATCAGAAGGACGATATAATGGACTGTTTGGTGTATCCAACTGAAAATATAAAATGAGTAAAAAAACTCTACAAGTAAAATTAGTAAGCGATTGTTACGTAAGTACTTTAATTATTCGTTTTAAAGGGTTAGCCTCGTCTGGTATAATACGCAGCGCTATAAAGAATTCAAAACCATATCCCAATTCCCTAAGCTTATACGTGGCTGACTTCCATTCAAAATCTTTCTCTTTCCAATTATTTCCCTCCAGTAGTGGCCATCCACCGATTTTTCCCAAAGAATCTTTAATTAACGTTAAACCTCTTTCCTCCACTGCAGCTTCCTGATTCATGCAGGCTTTGAATAATTGTTTGGCCAAAATCATTGCTCTCGAATCATCTTCACTTTGAGGCTCTTCAACTATTTCTCGAATGTTGTCTTTGATGTTCGTTAACATAACGGTATCCACACTTTCAGTTGGAGACTCATGCAGCTGAGTATTTGTTAGAAAGTTCCCACAACTAAATTGGTAAAAGTCGTCGCAAGGATCTACGCTTGTGTTCATATATTCCAATAATTCGTTTGATACTTGGATGCAATTTGCTGAGAGACATGTTGTGGGAGTACCTGTTGATGAAAGGCAATTGAATTTGGTCCATGATACTTTAGGCATTTTAAACATATGCGCACACACTGGCTGGGTCATTGTTGAAGAATTTCAGCGTGTTTATTCGGCAGTTTTAATAATTTAGATGCGGGTATCATAAAACACTGTGCGTGTTGGTTTAACACTTCAACAACAAAAAAACTTGGAGTGGTAATTCCAAAATAGTGTAATCCGAAAATGCACCCCTAAAAAGTTACATTCCTTGAAAGTTGCAAAATATGAACAGAATTTTAGCAAGTACTAGAAAAGGTTTAAGTTACAACAAACAAATTTGGTAACGATTTTAAAAGACGTATTCCATAGATAATTTGGTGAAATAAGAGGAAAATTGCGAAACGAGTCGGGTAATTTAGGGGTGGTGCCCTCTTACCATGATCAATTTTATTATTCTTATTAAAATTTGAATAATAGTTAATCATAGAAAAGTTCCTTTCAAAATAAGCATTTTGTCTCTCTTTCTTTTTCTTTGTAAGACTAGCCATTTTAGATAAAAATTGGATAAATGTTGTAGGTGTTGTACCTTTATTGGAAAACTGAACAAGCTAGCCAACGAAACTTATTAACAGAGTATTTAATAATAATTAATTAAGTAAGGTCAATTTCTTTGCAAAAAGTGTTGAAGATGGTTCCTATTAACTCGAATACTCGAGCTTTCACACTTTTTCAAGCTGAATCTAAATCTTAGATTAGATTTGGTATAACTGTTACCATTGCTCATTTTCGACTGTCAACTTTTTTTTTCTTATGGTCGGCATATTAAATTTTTTCATATTTGAATAGACTTTTTAATTCTGATTTCAACGATGTGTCACACTTTGCATTTTGTTTTGAGTTTTGAGCATTTTATTAAAGAAAACAAAAATTTCATAAGAGTGCCATGGAAAGACCACGTCATTTAATTTATTTTGAAAAAAATCTAGTAGGCCATAAACTGATGAAAGTTAAACAAAACACCACTTTTATTTACTTTGGCCTTTAGATACATTAAGTACGCGAAAATTTCAGGAAACTTTGTTTTGAGCGGAGGCAGCAGGTCAAGTTATTTTTTACAAAAACAAATGAATGACACAGTTACTAACCCACAGATGAGAGGGTTTATTTTATACGAGCTTCTGAGCATGTTTTACAAAGGTGGTAAATGTTTTGAACATGTATTTAATAATGGTTTGAATTAGCGCAGTTTTAGTGTTATCTGTTGTATTTATTTAACCTGTTATTCAAATATTGTTATGTCAGTTGCAAACATAAAAACTGCAAGTGGAATTTTCAGCAAATTGTGTATGTTTGTGTAAAGAATAAGATAACCTGCTGCCTATGCTCAAAACACAGTTTGCTGAAATTTTGGCGCACCTAATGTATCTAAAGGTAAAAGTAAATAAAACTAGTGTTTTATTTTACTTCCATCAGTAGTTTTTTAAAAATAAATTAAATGACGCGGTCTTTCCATAGCACTCTTATGAAATTTATATTTTCTGATATAAAATGTTCAAAACTTAATCAAAATGCAAAGTGTGACACATCGTTGAAATCAGAATTAAAAACTCTATTTAAATACGAAAAATTTAAAATGCCGACCATAAAAAAAAGTTGACAGTTAAGCATCGTCGTATCTCTTCAAACAAGCGAGATCCCCATAGTTAACACGCAATTTAATAAATAATATTTCAAATTCGAGTCCCACCATGGTTAAATTGACGCAAAGGTGCCAAATTGTATGCCTAATAATAATCTGTAAAAAGTAGCCACTGTGGTTTTTCAGATATCTGAAAAAAACTGAAATTTAGGATTTTTATTTTCGGCTATAACTCATTTATTATTTATGTTACACATTTCTAGTTAACGCATTATTAAGACACTTTTTTATGCTGAATCTAAATTTTTAATCAGATTGGGTATTACTGCTACCATTGCTCATTTTCGATGGTCAACTTTTTTTTAACTTATGATTGGCATTTAAAATTTTTTAAGAGTGCCATGAATACTTTAGACCACGTCATTTAATATATTTTGAAAACATTCTAGTAGGCTATGGTTAAATGGAAGTAAAACAAAACACTACTTTTATTTACTTTTAATTTTAGATACATTGGGTATGCGAAAATTTCAAGACATTTTGTTTTTAAACTCCGCCTGAGGTTAGTTGCTGCGTGAATTGAGTAGCCCAGCAGCTGCCACGGCCGGTCCCAAGCCCGGGTAAAGGAGGAGGGTTGTGCGCGTGGACTAGTACCCCAGCCACATAAAAACAATACTACTAAAAAACTCACTAACAGCCTCGGAAAGGTCGGATCAAATGAAGACAACCCAAGCAAACGATTAAGCGGCGAAACGATTAAACGATCAAACAACAAAAGAAAAAGAAATAAATATGTAATGAATATAGCAACATGGAACGTTAGGAGCATTAGACTGAAAGAACAAGAGCTAGAAAGAGAACTTAATGAAAAACAAATTGATATTGCAATAATATCAGAAACAAAAAAGAAACTCAAAGGAAGTAAGGAGATGATTTACAGCGGTGTATCAGAAAAAATAAGAGCTCGAGAGGGAGTAGCAATACTAGTACATAAGAAATTAAAATGTAAAATAAAAAGCTACACATACAAAAATGAAAGAATAATAACGTTAAGAATCAGAACAAAGAACGTATATATGACCATTTGTGTAGTATATGCCCCAGAAGAAGGCAGAAAAGAAGAAAGTGCAGTATTTTACAAAAAGCTACAAAAAACATTAAATACAGTAAACAAGAACGGCCAACTAATTGTAGCAGGAGACTTGAATGCAAGAGTTGGAGGTCGGCCCATAGATAATACAATAGGACTGTACGGAGAGCCAACATTAAACAGAAATGGACAACATTTAATAGATCTATGCCTTCAAAATAAACTAAAAAATACGAGTGAAAGAGGCAGAAGATCTCTGATTGACTATATTATAACAAATGAAAAACTAGCAAACAAGATACAAGGTGTCCATGTATACAGAGGAGCGGAGTTAAGCACTGACCACTATTTAGTAGTTGGTATAATACAAAGAAAAATAAATAACAAACCAAAAGAAAGGAACATAGACAAACAAGAATACAAATACAATATAGACCTCCTAAGAGACGAAAGCATAAGACAGCTATACCAAAACCGATTAAATCAACATCTAATGCAACAAAATACAATCGAAGATATAGAAATAGAAACAAGAAACAGACAAGATGCTATAAAGAAAGCAGATAGAGAAGCCTTAGGTAGAAGATTATAAACGACAAAGAAAAAAGGACTAAGAATATGGAACGACAAGCTGAAAACAGCGATAAAAGAAAAGAAAGACGCATATCTAAGGAGAATTCAAGACAAAAAAAAAGAAGATAAAAATCAAAATTATAAAACAAAAAGAAACATAGCTAAAGTAATAACACAAGAAGCACATAGAGAAAGTTGAAATAAATTCGTAAATGATCTAGAACATGATTTGTACAATCAACAAAAATCAGTATATAAAGTAATAAAACACTTAAACAAAGAAGAAAAAGACACAGTGAATATAAATAACATTGCCGAAAATGAATGGCTACAATGCTGCAAAGAACTATGGACAGATAATAACGAAAACAAAGTTGGAAAAACAAAAAAGGAAGAACCGTACAGGGCATGTGTAGATCTCTTAACAAAAGAAGAGCTAGACGAAGCACTAAATAAGAGCAAAAACAGAAAGACCACGGAAACAGATGGGATAAGTGTAGAATTATACAAGTATGGAGGCCTACTTCTAAAATACCGACTACTACACCTATTCAATATGTGTTGGCAACAAGCAAGAACACCAACAAGCTGGAATATTAGCATAGTACAACCACAGATAAGGTTAACACTACAGATATACGACCCTTTATACAAAATGTCCGCTCATATTTGGAGACGAAATTAGCGTTAGTTTGGCTACAACACACCAGACCAATTTTAGGGTGCTGCTATCGCTATTTGTTTATTACTGTTGAAATGTGTTGGAAACTGTTTTATCGGGGATTTGAGTGCATCTGTCACATCATGAATATAATTTAAGTAGAATTGGCTTCAATATTAATTATTTACGAAAAATTGCGATTTGACAATTAAGCATGGCAGATGGCTGTCTAACTTTTGGTTTGAATATGTGCTAAGTAATCTGCTCAATTACAGTCATCTGTGACTTAATTATAAATTGTCATTGTAGCGCCATCTTTTTGCAGATTATTAATCATATAAAACAAGCTGCCGATAGCTCACATATTTACCGTATATCTGTAGTGTCAACCTTATCTGTGGTATAACCAATACATAAAAAAGGTGATAGAGACAACACTAATAATTATAGAGGCATAAGCCTACTCAATGCTGAATATAAGGTAGGTATTCTCCAAAATATTAACTAAACGAGTATAGACAATAATAGAAACGATACTGATTGAACATTGAAGAACAAACCGGATTCAGAAAGGGAAGATCCACAATAGATAATACATTCATATTACAGCAATTAATAGAAAAAAGAAAAGAAAAAAAATCAAGAAACGCATTTTGCTTTTGTCGATCTAGAAACGGCGTTCGACTATGTAAATAGAAACACATTATGGAGTATACTCAAAAACAAAGGATTACCTATACACTTAATAAAAATGATGAAATGAAAGTTGTTACTATAACACAAGTTTTAAAATAGCTGGAGGGGAAAAATACGAAATTACAAATAGAGGTTTAAGACAAGGGTGTCCACTCTCACCCGCACTTTTTAACATATATATTGACCAAGTAACAAGGGAATGGAAAGAAGTAGCTCCAAAAGGAATAAACATAAATACAAACTACTGCCTTAATATACTACTCTTCGCAGATGACATGGTATTAATAGCCCCGACCGAGGATGGTATTTCTGTTAAATAAAATAGTAACAAAATCCAACGGAAGAATATCCATAACAAAAACAAAAGTAATGGCACACTGGGGTAAAGAAGCAATAAGAACTAAAATAATGTTACGAGACAAACCCTTAGAACAAGTCGCACATTTCAACTACCTCGGAAACGACATCACTTATGAGCATGAAAACGATTACAGGAACAAGGTCAACAAATACCAGTCAGTATGTGGGACAATAGCAAAAACGTTCAAAAACAAAGCAAGATTAGATACACAAATGCGTTTGTATAATTCATTAGCAGTTCCAGTTGCACTATATGGTAGCGAAACATGGGTAAAAACACTAAAAAAAGATCAAGCGTTAAGAACAGCCGAAATGAAATTTTTGAGAAGGATAAAAGAAATTAGCAGAGACGATAGAATAAGAAACGAATTAAATGTAGAACCATTAAAAGAAAAAGCAGAAAGATACAAACAAAAATGGATAAATCATCTTGACAGAATGGATGAAAAAAGGATCCCACAAACCATAAGAGGATACAATCCTAAAGGCCGACGAAGCATCGGCAGACCAAGAAAGCGTTGGTGAGACGGAACAGGTCAAGGATCTAAACCGTAAATGAATACGACGACGATTTTTTTTGAGCATGGGCACTATAGGTTGAGTAATTTTTTACAAAAACAAATGAATGACAAAGTTTCTAACATACACAATTTACTAAAAATTCTACTTGCAGAGTTTATGTTTGCAACTGATATAACAAATTTGAATAACAAGTTAAATAAACACAACAGATAACACTAAAGCTACACGAATACAAAAAATCATTAAATAAATGTTTGTTTAAAACATTTGATATCTTTCTAAATCATGCCCAAAAGCTCGTCTAAAATAAACTTTCCAATCTGTGTGTTAGTAACGTGTCATTCATTTGTTTTTGTAAAAAATAATTTTACCTGCTGCCTTTACGCTCGAAATAAAGTTTCCTAAAATTTTCGCATACCTAATGTACCCAAAGGCCAAAGTAAATAAACGTAGCATTTTGTTTTACTTGAATCAGTTCATGGCTTACTAGAATTTTTCAAAATAAATTAAATGACGTGGTCTTTCTATGGCACTCTTATGAAATTTTTATTTTCTGTAATAAAGTGCTCAAAAATTAAACAAAATGCAAAATATGACACATCTTTATAATTAGAATTAAAAACTCTATTCAAATATGAAAAAAATTAAAATACCGACCATAAGTAAAAAAACAGTCGCCAGTCGAAAATGAACAATGGTAGCAGTTATATAAATCTGACAAAAACTTTAGATTCGGTACAAAAAAGTGTTCTAATAATGCGTTAACTAGAAATATGTAACATAAATAATAAATGAGTTATAGCCGAAAATAAAAAATCCAAAATTTTAGTTTGTTTTAGATATCTGAAAAACTAGAGTTGCTAGTTTAATTTTCTTTACAGATCATTGTAAAGCATAAAATTTTACAACTTTGCCTTAACTTAACGCACTCTCTATCTTTTTAAATAAGCGGGATCCCCATGCAGTGCCTCGAATTTGAAACAGCCTGTATACAGAATATCAAAAATGTTTGTTTTTAATTAAAAAATCGTTTACTCTTTAATTTTAAATATTAAAAAACTAATTAATTTTAAGTGGTAAGATGCTAACTTACGTGTAAAAAATATAATGAGCACTATAACCAAGACGGTAATTATTACAAGAGCAGCGGCAGAAAAAATTAACAATATCTTTTCCTTCTTTGACCATCTTTTCCACCAGGGTTGTGTATTCTTTTTTTCATTTTCGATGTTACTAAAACACATATAAATATTAATACACATTAAACAATGTTAAAAGTGTCTATTGAAAAACACTTACAAAGAATTGTCCATTGGTATTTAGAAATTTCTTTTACAATGCAAGGTTCTTTTACGCTCTTATTAGACGCCGTTGTTGTCAACAAACTGAGAACATTTTAGTTAACTCGATTTCCTAGATTATATCGAATTAAGAGGTGACTGTAAAGCCTAAAATGTTCCAAATTGACTGTCAAGGACTAGCCGCTGCACCACGAAAACGGCTATAGTTAAAAACCAAAAACGACAAATTACGCATGCAGAGGCGCGGGTCATTATGCATTATTCAATTAGTTAGTTGAATTAATGTTTGCTAAGAGTTTATTTTTAGAATTAAGTTGGATAATTTTTAATGTTTAAAATGTTTAATGATTATCTGTGTATAAAATACCTAATTACTTTAACAATATTTATTTATTGTAACCTTATACGTATTTCGGCATGTTTACATGCCATTGTCAAAGGTTATATGAAAAAGTAAACAGTTAGTGTTGTTATAGCAATAGAACTTGGTGACTTGATCTCGGTAATCGTCTGCGGATGACTTGATTTCTTATTCCAAAACATCCAATAGAGGAGAATTTAAGAGATCATTTTGCTCATTCAATAACGATACAGTTTTTAAATGTTTGTGAATTTCAAAAGCTTCTAGTATATCTAATTTACGTTTATCATCACAAAAGTGTAAACATTTTATGGTGTTATTAGATGTCATTGAATGATTTTGTTCTAGTAAGTGTTTAGCGTAATTGGATTTATGTGGGTGTTTGTATTTGTAACAACGTACGTGTTCTTTATACCTAATATCAAAATTTCTAATTGTCTGGCCTATATAAACCGAATTACAATGCGAACAATTTAATTTGTAAATGCCTGATTTTAGCAAATCATCCGTTTTTGGTTTTGCATTAAACACAGTGTTTAAAATGCTTTTTTTAAATATAACACCCCATAAACATTTATAGACGTGGAGTGCAGCTATGCACAATATGTAATAACGTTCCATTCACATTGATTTTAAACATGTGCTTATTTAAAATAAGAATAGGAAATAAGAAAAACAAAACTTATATAATCGTACCAATTTCAAAAAAGTTTTAAATTTCATAAACATTTTCTGAGCTCTAGAAATTTTCTAATAAACAAATTTTTGGAAATTTTGCAACACTACTAAACAAACAAAGCAAGTAACTTTACTTATAAATGTCTTATGTTAATGTATTTTTTATTTTTTGCTTTTGGCGAGTCTCTATTTATAAATTTTAAAGTGTAATAAATGCGCATCTTAATAAAATATTTTAAACAATAATGTTGATTAAAATTAATACATGAATATTAAATAATATTTTGAACAAATTTTCATATAGGGTTCTACATACGTATATGTATTGCCCTGATCAACGGCTGGAGATGAATTAGCTACAAAGTAATAGCAACGGCTGTTTTCAACCTCCACTTATACTTTTGATCAAAACAAGAGTGTGAGTTTATGGGACACATCGTTTTCCCATTTCGCTACTTCAACAACATTATCGTTTTTCGGTTATAAAATAAATGTGATTTTATTGAAATTTCATCTATGCACAAAATGCTATATTTCTGCAAAAAATTTTGAGTATTGAATTTCAGAAAACAGTAAAAATTCATTTAAGCCTCCCCCAATATCATGGTTGCGTATCTTTCGATGTTAAAAGCTCTTAGAAGGCAAGCACAACGTTTTACTTCAAAATAAACACGCTTTTTACTTAAAAAACAAAAAATCAAAAACATTTTTTTAAAATTCATAAGTTCTACCTTTACTTCGTTAAAGTCCATGCTTATTGATTATAGGTTCATAAAATACTTTATTACTTCCACAATATTTATTTATTTTAACCTTATACGTATTTCGGCATGTTTACAGGCCATTTTTAAAGTTAGTGTTGTTATATCAACAATAGAACTTGCTGACTTGTTCTCGGTAATCGTCTGCAGATGACTTGATTTCTAATTCCAAAATGTCCAATAGAGGTGAATTTAGGAGATCAATTTGCTCATTTATTAAAGGTACAAATTTTAAATCTTTGTGAATTTCAAAACCTTCTAGTATATCTAATTTACGTTCATCATCACAAAAGTGTAAAACACTTTATGGTGTTATTGGATGTCATTGAATGACTGTGTTCTGATAAGTGTTAAGCGCAATTGGATTTATGTAGGTGTTTATATTTGTAACAACGTGCTTGTTCCTTGTACCTAATATCAAAATTTCTAATTGTCTGGCCTATATAAACTGAATTACAGTGCCAGCAGTTTAACTTGTAAACGCCCGATTTTAGTAAATTTTCTGATTTTTTTTTTAGTATTAAAGAAAGTGTTTAAAATGCTTTTTGTTGTTGTAAAAGTTATTATACATTTATTTGTTCTGTTTACAATTTTAGCATTTTTTTCTGACATACTGCCAAAATATGGAATTGCCTCGTACTTCATTTTATCTGATGAAGTAGTTGGATCAATTTTATGAATAGCTAATTTATTATCTTTTTTATAAATTAATGTATTGATAAATTTGGTATTATAACACCAATACTGTATGCAATTTGTTTAATAACTGAAATTTCTATATTCTAACTAATTTCATCTAAAGGGACCGTTAAAGCCCTATGTATCATGGACCTATATGCTGCTAATTTATGTGTTTCATGATGACAAGAATCGTGTGGTATTGTAATGTCTGTTTGTGCATGTTTTCTATCAACAGAATATTCAAGTTTATTACTTGAATTAATTTTTATGTTTAAATCTAAAAACTTAATGGACTTATTTTGTTCAGTTTCTAGTGTAAATTTTATGTTCGGGTGCAAGCTGGTAATAAAAACCAAAAATTTATTGATTAACTTAAATGAACTATCAAAACATGTTTAAATGTCATCAACATAACGAAACCAAAATATAACTTTTTCAGAATGGTTTGATTCAAATATTTGTTCTAGATTTTCCATAAATATTGCAATGATTTGCGTGTGCATGTACTTACTAGAAAACAATTCCCTAAATGGCCGCAATTCACGCAATTCTAAATTATATTTTCTATGAGACTCTTTATTAACTTTCTCAGGGTCGTTATTTAGCTTGTAAGACAAGTTATTAATAAATAAATTTGAGATAGGATAAACACAAAACAATATCAACGTTACAAAAAAAAGGTTTTATTTAATGAATCAATTTTCTAATGAAATTGAGAAAAATCAAATAAATTTTACTAAATACTATCGTCCTTTAAAAAGAGAACACTTACCTTAACGTCTCCTTATTGGGATATCCTCCACTCGAGCAAACAATGAATGTCCAACTTCTACTTCACTAGTTTGCGGGTTCCTCAAATAACCACAAACACTCGCCTTTAATTTGAATCTTTCTCTGGTCTGTTTTATATTATTTTAAACTTGGTTTTACCACCATCACAACTGGAAAAAATTTCTGGATCGCTTTATACTTGTTATTCTTCTGGATTTTTCACAATTCGTTGATAATTAGTTGTATTTTCTTCTTTTATATTCACAATCACTTTTACATTACTTTTAAACTCGTTTTTCCTCTTTATTCATCCAGAGGATATAAAATTCTCTGTCTTTATTTACAAAGACGAGTCGTAACTAACTAAACAAATTTTCCATTCTTTTGTCCTCTCCTTGATTCCCATTTTTTTGAACAAACAAATAAATCTCATGACAATGAGTATTCTTTTATACGTTTGTGACATTGACACTGACATCCATAATGACATTAATCGATGCACAAACAAGTAAGTCTAAAACTTCTTATAAATTAAACCTTTTGAACAATTCTGAACTAAATTATAATTAAAACTAACATAAATAAAAATCGTATCAATCTGATTGTGTTTTTCTTTTCTTTCAGTATAAACAAACCTCACAAATATGAAAAATATAAATTATTAGAATTTATAACAAGAAATTACAGCAATATTACGCAACCCTGAGTTTAAAAGTTAGAATATCAAAACCTTACAGCCTTCACAAACCTCCAATCTCAAATTGAATTGTAGCAAGCATCCTAAAAATTGCCTTCCAGGAACTACAATACCCCAGTAAAAACATACACCTCCAAATATCATAGCAATATATTAGCTAAAAGAGGTGAAATTGGACTTCCCATAGGTAAACCATCTTTTTGAAAATAAATTTTATTATTAAAAGTAAAATAATTTTAATTGGCGCAAAGTTCAAGTAATTGAATCAACTCAGTCCGTTTTATTAATTCAACATTTTTGTTAACAAGAATATTAAGAAAAAAAACTATATTTATTTTATCAATTCAATAATATTCAACAGTAGTATCGAAATTAGCTAGGAAAGCTTCCAGATCAACACCAGAATTGAATTCAAATATAAACAAACAAAGCAAGTTACATTACTTATAAAAAGGGGCGTACACATCTGAGCACGCACAGGCTGAGCGGGCACGAATGCTCTAGTGTAGACGCCTTGCTCAGGCCATGCGTGCGTGTGTAGCCGTTCGCGCGCACGGACGAACGCGAGCCGCAGGTTGTCGGTCTTTTGAACATGCTCAAAGGAATTTTTGTGTGTGTGCGTGCTCAGTGTGAACGGCAAAGTTGTGCGAAGAAGTTGTGTTTGTGAATTTGTCGTTATATTGTCTATAATTACTCGAATTACTGTTAAATATGGAGTGGAGCAATGAAGTATGTTTACATTTAATTGACGAATACCACAAACATTCAGAAATTCAAAGTCCTGTGACGCCATGCGAATAAAGTTTCTGAATTTTCTTTTTTGAGAAAGTATATTTCTTTTTGCAATCTGTTATACAACAATAAGCAAAGTTTAGGTTAGTAATTTGAAAGACATGAAACAATGACATGAAGATTGTAACCCTGCGGTTACAATACATAAGTTACTTAAAAATAAGGTTTGTATAAAAATAACTTAATTAATAACTTAATTTAATTAGTCAAATCTATGTGGTAGGTCTAGCGGTTTGTATCTATGTAACCTTTGAATATTTGCACTATTGTCTAGTAGGTTCAGAGCCAACGCGTTAGAATGATGTTCTAGGTTGCTTAAGTATTTTTCACTGTGTTTCCTTATCGCGTCTTTCACTGTGTCAACTTTTAAGTCACGTAAAATGTCTACGTTTCGTACAAAGTATGGCGCATCACACATAGCACGTAGCACTTTACACTGAAATTTTTCTAACATTTGGATGTTGGAGTTGGCTGCCGCACCCCATAGCTGGATGCCATAGGTCCAGATGGGTTTGAAGACTGTGTTGTATACGAGGAGCTTGTTGGTTAGCGATAGTTTTGACTTTCTTCCAAGGAGCCAGTAGAGTTGGCGAAATTTCATACCAAGCTGCTTGCGCTTTTTCCAGATGTGGGACTTCCAGGTTAAACCCTTGTCGAGGTGCAGGCCTACCTATTTGACCTCTGTCCGTTGAGTTAGTGGAATATTGTTTACAAGGACTGCTGGAGATGTACCTTTGCATTTTGTAAATGTTATGTGAACAGACTTTTCTTCATTTAATTTAACTCGCCAGTTTTTGGTCCATTGTATTACTTCGTCTAGGCTCTGTTGTAGGAGATTTACGGCAACAACCGGATCACTATGTTTCACCATGATTACCTTGTCATCAGCATATAGTGAGTGTGGATTTGTTGGCAAGTCTGCTGTGAAAATGAGGTACAAGATGGGGCCAAGTATACTGCCCTGTGGCACGCCTGATTTGATTTTGTGTAGCTCTGTTTGGTCTTGTCTGAATTTTACCTGGAAGTATCGTTCCTCTAGGTAGGATTTGAGGATAATATAGAAAGGGTGTGGTAAGAATGCTTTGAGTTTATACAGTAGGCCTGTGTGCCAAACTTTGTCGAAGGCCTGACTGTCATCAAGAAAGGCAGCTGTGCAGTATTGTTTTTCTTCGAAGGTCTGATTTATTGCGTCTACAATTCTATGGACCTGCTGGACGGTAGAATGGTTAGCACGAAAGCCGAACTGATGTTCTGGGATGATGTTGTGTTCTTCGAGGATCGGAGTTAGTCTTCTGGCCAATAATTTTTCCAGTAGTTTACTTAATACGGGTAATAGACTAATTGGCCTATAGGAACCAACTTCGTTAGGAGGCTTACCGGGTTTGGCAATTAATATTACCTGCGCTACCTTCCATTGTTCTGGGAAGTAACACAGCCTTAAGACAGCATTATACAACATGGTCAGCATTACTATGCCCTTGCACGGTAATTCTTTGATTAATTTCCCTGTTATTAAATCATATCCCGGGGCTTTCTTCGGGTTTAGGTGGTATTTAATCAGTCCCTTGACTTCTCTAACTGTGAATAGTTCCATGGGCAGAGCGAGTTGGTATGGAATATCCAGGAAATCCTGTATTTCCATTTCCTCATCAACGCTTATTTGGGTTGGAAAAGGTTGGAAGACATTTACTAGATGTTGAGCAAACAGATCGGCTTTCTCTAGGTTAGATCGCGCCCATAAACCATTTGTTTTCCTGAGGGGGGGAATTGGTTGATTTTGATTTTGTATTCTTTTCGTCGCCTTCCAGAGGGAATAATTGGTGTCTTCTGTTGGGTTTAGGTTTGTGAGGAATTCTTGGAAGCTATCGTTTTTTGCAGTTTTTATAAGTGCTTTCAATTCTGATGAAGCTTGATTATATTTTCTTTTATCTGATGGATACCTGGAGTTTTGCCAGATTTTTCTCAGTCTCCTTTTTTCTGCAATTTTTTTCTTAATTGCGATAGGACAGTGCGCTTGTTGTTGTTTGAGTAGGATTGCAGGAGTTGCTTCCAGGGCTGCTTCTTGAATAATTCTGGTGAAATTGTAGACTGCTGATTCTAGTTCTTCATCAGATTGAAGAGAAATTTGCATGTCTAGCTGGTTGTGGATAATATTTCTGTAGTAGTTCCAATCAGTCCGATTTTAAATAATTTTGGTGTCCTTTCCTGTTCTATAATTGTGGTGCTCACCGTTACGATAATGGGGGTGTGATCTGACGTTAGGTCCAGGCATGACGCTATTTTAAGGTATCCTGCAACTAAACCTTTGGTTAGAAAGAAATCTAGTAGGTCTGGTAATTTAGTTGGGTCAGAGGGCCAGTACGTAGGTTCATAGGTTGATAGGTGACCTAGATTGAGCTCTTGTGCTACTTGGTAACGAGTGGTCCATGCCAGTCTTCTATTTCAATACTGGTTGCCTGTAGAAAATTCTCTTGGAATGCGGGTAGAACATGGTGTTTAATGTGTTGCTTTATTAATATGGCAGTACCTCCTCTCGCTCTTCTATCTGAATCCGGATGATTTGTAAGGTATAAATGGTAATTGTAAATTTTGAAGTAGGAACTACTGCAGAAGTGAGTTTCAGAAACGAGCAGAATATCTATTTCATTATGTGTGAGAAACGCTTCAACTTTATTTTTATGGTTTGGAAGGCCGTTGGCATTCCACTGTGCTATTTTAAGGATTTGGGCCATTTTTATTGCTTAATTCTTCTCTGAGAAGTCTGATTTGTGTAGTTAGTTCATTGATGGTCTGTTGTTGTGCCTGGATTGTTTGTTGTAGTGAGATTATTATTGGTGTTAGGTCGCTTACTTGTTGGTTATATATGTTGTTGAATGGTTGAGGTGGGGTGTTAATGCGTAACTCATTCTTTTGTTTTTTTGCTTGATCTGGATATAATGTCAGGGGTTTTGCCTGAGTCATGGAGTGAGGTAAGTTTTGTTGTTGTTGGTGGAGTGCTGGCTGCTGCAGGTGTATCTGTTTTTGTTGTTGTTGTTGTATCTGTAGCTTTTGTTGTTGCTGGGCTTGAAGACGTATAGCATAGATAGAATTAGCTTGATTTGGGTATCTCCTTTTTAGGATGTTTCTGAATTGTCCAGTACTTTCATCGCTTTGTAGGTCCCGTAGCAAACTAGAGCCACCACGTTGTAATCTGCTTTGATAAAGGCGTGTTGCCCACCAACGCCTCTCATTTCTTTGTTTTTTTCTTTCTTAATTAAGCTGTACATTAGAATAAATGCAGCACTTGCTCGAGCTCATTTTCACCGCTAAATTCTGCACATCCGGAATAGTCTGAGCACGCACACATGTCGCAAAAATTATGTTTTCGCGCACACACAAGCTGAACGCAAACGCATGTTCGTGCGTGCTCAGCCTGTGCGTGCTCAGATGTGTACGCCCCTTAAGAGGTTGGTTGGGGCGCAAAATAAAGTCCTCATCCATATCATGGAACCATTACGTATTTTATTCTATTGATGAGTTTTCACGTTCAGGTAAAATTAGAGCAAATAAATCTCGACATTTAAATCTTTCTCACTACGAAACACTCTAGTAGTTTACTACTGGTAGGTAAGTGAGCGCCACTGGTAAAACCCACACGTCACGGTTATTACAATATATTCGCATCACATAACTTCCGAAGAATTCAAACTGACCAAAATACTCGTATATAGAGTGTAGGTATTGATAGTTCGTGCTACTAATATATTTTTGTTTATCTGTGCGTCTGTTATCAAACGTCAACGTAAATAATTTCTCAAGAAATTATATTTTTTTTAGTAAACAGCTTTATTGTTGATCTAGACAGCTGCAAATTTTCAAAATTTGTTGGAAATCTTGCCGCCATATGTACAGTCGACGTCAAACAATAAGTTACTTTTTTTAAGTAATTTAATTTTAGAAAAGTGGCCAAATTGAAAAGAAATTAAAAAAAATTAGTATTACTGATTTTAAAATCATAACACTGGTTTAAATTCTCTTAGCTCGCCACGTAAAGTAAGTATTGTCTACTACTTACTCATCATGCGTATTGGATTTTCCCACTAAATTTAACAAGTATCATGTCAGTCTTTATCTTGTACGGTTCATATAATGTGAAATAAACACAGTTATTGTAGCTGTATTGAACGATCTGCCGCAGTGCACATTTTATTCGCGTCGTGGAATGTTGAAAAACTTTGCTTCAACATTCTTGAGAAATGTTGTTGTGTAATTTTTTCGCTGTTGTAACTTGCGTAGTGTTAACTGTCGGTTGTGCCTCCAGTGCCAATAGTACGTATGCCATCACCATTAAATATTTAATAATTTTTGTAAAATGTTAATTAGTGTCATTTTGCATACTCATAAAAGCTTATCCCAGGGTTTGTAATTTAAATGCACTCCACGTTAAGAAATAGCGATTTTCAGAAATTCCCATTAGGTCTAGGTTCCTTAACCATTTAAATTCAGTTATTATTTATTAAACTAAATTTTAAATATCAATTTATCGTAAATAATACAATTCTTGACTTTAACAGGTTTTTTATTTTAGCCTTTTACTTGTTTGATTATAAGTGAACAGTTGGTGTTATTATAGGAACAATAAATCTTCAGAACTTGATCTTGGTTTTCTATATCTGCGTCCAGATGATTTGGTTTCTCATTCCGAAATGTCCAGTAATGGAGAATTTAAGAGATAAATTTGTTCATTCATTAAAGGTACAGATTTTAAATGTTTGTAAATTTCAAATGCTTCTAGTTAATCCAACTTACGTTTGTCATCACAAAAGTGTAAACATTTTAAAGTATTATTAGATGTCATTGAATGATTGTGTTCTAATAAGTGTTTAGCGTAATTGGATGTATGTGGATGTTTGTATTTGTAACAAAGTACGTGTTCCTTGTACCTAATATCAAAATTTCTAATTGTTTGTCCTATATAAACCGAATTACAGTGAGAGCAATTTAGTTTGTAAATGCCGTATTTTAGTATATTGTCTGTTTTTTTATTTAGCATTAAACAAAGTGTTTAAAATGTTTTTTGTTGTTTTAAAAGTAATCTTACATTTGTTTTGTTTATTATTTTGGCCGTTTTCTAGGATTTATTGCCAAAATATGGAATTGACGCGTATTTCATTTTATCTGATGAAGTAGTAGTAATAATAATAATAATGTCTTTATTGTAACCTCAAAATTCAATTATGTATATAAACATAATATGTTATATGAACAATATAAGAAACAAAACAAAAAAAAAAGGCAAGGCGAGGTTCAGTGACTTGAAAAGTCACTGCTCTTCCACCTAACCAGTAAATTAATAATATAATATATAAATATTGAATAAGTATGACTATTTAAGCGCTTAAGAAATGGAAAAACAAAAATAATGAAACAAGAAATATAAGAATTATAAGAAGAAATTACGGTTCAGGATGGGTGGCTTCCGTGCGATACAGTTTCGGCTTTGTAATATTTGATCTTTGCTGGTAATGATGGCGCATTCACTTATTGTAATGTGTGGAATTTATAATACACATTATTGTTTATCTAATAATAACGAAAATACTTGTTTTTTAAATTTAATGTAGGGATGGTTTTTATAGTGTGCAGGCAGCGAATTATATAGTTTGGCAATATTGTAAGTGAAACAGCGTTGAAAAACGCTAGTTCTATGAAATGGTGGAGTGATGATACCTTTATTTCTAAATTTAAATTATGCACGTCAGTTCTGAAATTAATTTTTTTAAATAAGTAAGGCGGAGTTTTCGACATAATTATTTTGTGTAATAAACAGTAGGAATGCAAAGTACGCCTGTTTAGCATATTTAACCAATGTAACTCCTTTACCTTGTGAGACACATGATCCCTCCTTCTCAAGCCAAAAATTAGACGAATACAGCAATTTTGTATTCTCTGTATTCTGATGATATCAACACTATCCAAGCATGGTCCGTACACAGAATCACAAAATTAAACAGAGAGGGGATTCAGCTAAAACAGTTTTAGTTTTCTTATTAAGAATATGTCTATTTAAATAGATAAATTTTAAGTTTGCAAATGCTTTTTGAATACATAAGCCTAGGTGTTTTTTTAATCTCAATTCAGAATAAAAATGTAATCCCAGATTACGAGAAATATCAGTAACGGATAATTGAGAATGTTTAACCTTGACTGCTAAAAGATCAACTACATTTTTACGAGTTTTGCGTCTACCAAATAATATAACCTGTGATTTTAAAGGGTTAATTACAAGTTATTAGCCACAGCAATGTCAGCAGGATCAAAGGAAAATACAATTGTGTGTCATCCGCATACAAATGATAACGGCATGATTTACAGACACTGCCTAAATTTGATGTGTACACAGTGTACAGTAATGGGCCCAGAATAGAACCTTGGGGTACACCACTATATACGTTACAAATATCTGATATTTGTTTTGGAACTTGAACCACCTGAGATCTATTTGACAAATAATGTTCCAATAACAAAGTTGCATGGTTACTAATGCCGATATAATGCAGTATGGTTAACAACATTCCATGATTTAAAGTATCAAAAGCCTTTGAAAAATCCAACAGGACAAGAGCGGTTAGTTGGCCTCTGTCGGTAGCAGTTAGGGTATCATCCAAAATATTTGACAGCGCCGTGGTACAACTGTAACCGGCACGGAAACCTGACTGTGTTTCAGGAAGCAGCTTATGCTCGTTTAAAAACATTCTTAATTGTGCATCCATTGCCCTTTCCAATATCTTGGAAAGTGTGGGTAGGATACTTATAGGTCGTAAATCTTTGAAGTCTGCAGGGACATTTTCTTTGGGAAGTGGCCGAATGCGCGCTACTTTCCAACATTTAGGGAATACACTGTGCTCAAGGCAGAAATTTACTATATGAGTAATATAAGGAGTTAAGAAAGGACAGACTAAATTGATTAACTGTATGCCAATATTATCTATGCCAACGGACTTCGAGTTGATACTTCTAATAATTTTAGTGACTTCATCTTCAGACACTAATTTAAATGAGAAAATATTGTTGATTTTTACATTACCGGTATAAAAAGCTATTAAATTGGGATCAGGAACTATAGAAATTTCTCGTACTGAATTAACAAAATAATTGTTAATTTTATCAGCATCCGCTAAGTGTTGAGGAATTTCGAATTTTTGAGCTTTATTATAAATGTTAAGATCTTTTAAGTCTTTCCAGGGTGTTTTCCTGTTAATATTACGAACTCGGTATTCTAAATAAGCTTTTGTCTCGCGTCGAATGGCGTTGGTGGTTAGATTTCTCAAAGACTTGTAATAATTCCAATGATGGACATTTTTGGTTGCTTTAAACCTTTTCAAGGCATTATCACGCAGTTTTTGCATCAGTTTAATTGTACCCGTTAGCCACGGAGCTGGAGATTTGGAAAATTTTGCAGTTTCAACTGGTGCATGAGTATTATACAGGTGAAGCAAGTTTTCGTTAAAAAAAGTTAACTTTTCGTCGATGTTATTAAAATTGAGAATGTTGTTCCATGGAATTAATTCTAAATTTGTATTAAAATCTACCACGCTAAAGTTTTTAAAATCTCTATATGTACGGGTACATGGTTGGATATGTTCAGATTTTACTGTAATTTTACAAAAAACAAGCGAGTGGTCTGACACGCCATGCACCTCTCTTATACCAGAGTCAACAATCGACTGTTCATTAGAAACAAAAATAACATCTATCAAGGTTTGAGAAGTGGGTGTAATGCGTGTTGGACCACTTATGACTTGCTTAAACCAAATATTTCAAGAAAATTATAGAAATTAGTAGATTTCAGACTGTTTACCTGAAGCAAATCAATATTAAAATCCCCTACACATATGAGATCATCACAGGATGGTATTACATAAGCCAAAGCTTCTACCAGTGCGTTAAAAAAATCCGTTATTTTTACCCATGCGGGTCTATAGGCAACTCCTAAAGCTAATTTGTGCTTGCCCAGTTTAACTTGGATCCACAGCTGCTCGAAATTTTCTTGTGTTACAATGGGAACTACATGATCAATATTTTCCTTGATGGAGAATGCAACACCACCAGCTCTTGTAATTCTGTCTTTACGAATTATAGAATACACAGGAATATAAACAGCATCATTTAACACATCAGTCAAAAGCCATGTCTCCGTAACCGCAACAATATCATAACAATTATGAAGTACATAATCTCTGAAAATATCAAAGTTAGTAAACAATGATCTTACATTAATATGAGCAATAGAAAATTCATTCATTTCCAATATATCTATAAATAATAAAAATAAAAATAACATATGATAAGATAATACCCAAAGGCAAAACTTTGAAATAACTCTTCAACTTAGAGAGAAGAAAAAATTAATTTTTTTTTTATATCGCCTCTAACATAATTCTTTTTACAAGGTTGCTATTGATGTAACAAATTTTATACCGTTATCAGTTTTAACGAAAATTCTACCATCCTTGGACCAAACATTTTTGTAGGAGTATTTTTATTCATAGCAGCTTTTAACACATTTACTCGATCGGAAGTAAGATCCTCCTTGATGTTGATTTTGGTGCCCTTTAATATTTTTGCATTTGTAAGAAATGAATTTGACAATAATAATAGCTCGAGTGATACCATTTTGATACTTGCCCACTCGATGCATTCTGTCAACATCATCTAATTTAACATCGGCTCTCAAATTGTTATTAAATACGTCCAGAACATTTTTGGTGACATTTTTATTTTTATCCTCAGGAATTCCAAAGATGCGAATAGAGTTTCTTCGTGTGTATTGTTCCAAATTATCAAGTTCACGTGCACACCTGCTACTTTCGGCTTTAGGAGTGGTGATCTCGGTTTGTAGAACAGCCAGTTGTTTATTTTTCTCGTCGAATTTTGCATTTGATTGTTGTAAAACAATTGCAGACACTGACACTGCTATAGTTTTTATCAATGTTTGATCTTGAAGCAACTTTTCCAAGGTAGCATTAATAATATTGTTGATATCCTCCAACTGGTCTCTTGTAAACGGCATTTTAAATACTCCAATTCTATTTTCAAATTAACACTATTTTATTTTAGATTTTAGATTACGACCACTCCTGATTCTATTAGGTGCGTACGGAAGACGCATTATTACAGTATGATTTCGTAGCGAGTTTTTAGCAGCAGGAGGACAGCAGAAACACGTCTACACGCTGCAACGCATACTTCCTAGTTGTAGTAGGTAGTAAACAGACAATTGACTAAAATCAGGCATCTACAAATTAAATTGCTCGCACTGTAATTCGGTTTATATAGGACAAACAATTAGAAATTTTGATGTTAGGTACAAGAAACACGTACAAATATAGAGACCCCTATAAATCGAATGATGCTAAACACTTATCAGAACACAATCATTCAATGATATCTAATAACACCATAAAATGTTTATACTTTTGTGATGATAAACGTAAGTTGGATATACTAGAAGCATTTGAAATTCACAAACATTTAAAATTTCCACCTTTAATGAATGAGCAAATTGACGTGTTAAATTCACCATTATTGGACGTTTTGGAATGAGAAATCAAGTGATCTAGACGCAGATATAGAATACCAAGATCAAGTTATGAAGATTTGTTGTTCCTATAGCAACACCAACTGTTTACTATTAATCTTGCCTCATGTCAATATATCGAAATACGTATAAGGCTAAATAAGAAACCTGTAAGAATTGAACTTCAACGAGCTATATAACTCGAACTTATAAATAAATTAAATATCAAAATCATATCAATGTTATTGGAGCACTGTCAATTTTTTTATAGTGTTCTATTATTCATTGGTTTCCTATGGCTAAAGTGCTGAAACTTTAATAAGGACCAATTAAGGATCTGGTTAATCTGGCCCCTATAAGCAAAAATAAACTTAGGCGCCACTGTGTATACTAAAAAATCGTAAGAAACGTTTTCAGCGAATGTTTGCTAACAGCATTTTAAAAATGTTCTTTTACCAAAGACTCAAAATATAAGCGAAGCACTTCGCCTAGAATATGTTTGAAACTTTTACTTTTCCTACGTTCGTGCACTGAAAAAGACATAATATGAGGTTCAGTCAAAACAAGCTAAGCCATAACCACTACCTTACTGATAACCTCGGCCGCTTCGCCATAATATCGTTGGTCTGACTCGGCTAGCGCACCTGCCTGCTAACAAAATCGTGCGTCAAAATTTGGCTTTCGGAGAATCTTATTCTACTCTCACTCATGAACAATTGTGCTTAAACAGAATCTTCTTATTATTATAAAAGAGGCATACATTTTTAATTTTAAAAAATTTAAAAAAATGTCAGACACGAAGCGATGTTTTGAATTTTGTTTAAACTTTATAGCTTTAACAATTCTAAACTTTTTAGTAGTTTATAATATTGTGTGCCCTTAGGGCATTTCCAATATTAAATTTCATTCCGATCTGATGACTTGTTTTCGAGTAAATAGGCGTTAAAAATCAAATTTTCATAAATTCATAGAAGGCGTTACAGAGAAATTAGCAGACTGAGACACAAACCAAATTGTAGCTCATCCCCAGCTTTACAAGCTTAAAAAATTTCTTCTACATCTGTCAACTCGTCTTTGCGTAAAAATCGTAGCGTAGATCTTCTATCAGAATCCGTTTTCAGGTTTATAAAGTCCACTTACTGAAAAAAATGCTATTAAACAACGCGTCTAACTTCCGCTACCGGTTACGGATTTTAAGCTTATTTTGTCTATAAATTTTTGATTCGCTCCCACATTCCTTGTTAAAATCGGACCATCCGCACATACCCATACGGATTTTTTAAAGCTTATTTTGTCTATAAATTTCGATTCGCTTTCACATTTCTCATTAAAATCGGCTATCCGTGTGGGAGTTACCCACACACGGACCCACTGACAGACATTTTGTACAAAACATACTTCCCTTCGCTGAAAGTATAGGAAAGTAAAAACTAACAAATTCACTGGAAGTTTTTGGAAGCACATTCCTAAGAATGCATCAAAACAAGAAATTAAAAGAGATTTTTAGTATTGGTCAGTCTTCATTTATTTGATGTATTATTTTTATATTCATAACAAATCTACTGCAGACGTAATGCGGACAGCTTTTCAACGTCAATCAACATTTGTAAAAGCTTCTTTTCAAGTTCACAAAGTTTGTTCTATTTTTTTAATTGTTCCCTGCAATAGACTTGTGGTTTTCACAATTACAAAAATCTGTATAATAAATCCGGAACTGTCTCATTTTTACAGGATAAAAAATGAGCGAAACACTTGGCGCCTGGATTTTCCTATACATTTAAATACATTGTTTTATATTTTCCAACACTTTCGATATACACCTGTCTAGACACGACTAGTTAAAGTAAATAGTTCTTATAAGTTGTAACATCTTGAAGCGGTTGAAGAAAGACCGACCGCTGCGCTGCAAGCATAAGGTTGGGTAAAATATTCGGACTGAATCAACGGAAGCGCGGAAATTGATATTTGAAAATATATTAATAACTCGAGAAGTATTATTTTTAGCAAGAAATTACTCTTATTAATTTGTATTTAGAATTTCAAAACCTTTCTGATTTTAAAGCCAAAATGCCACGTTTCCATTTAAAAAAAAGTTATTTTTTACCGTGGCCGCCGTATTAAAATTGGAAACTCAAGTTTTATTCTTAAATACAATCGAGAAGAATTTGCCCTACAACTTTGCTCTTGGGTTTGCGAGTCTATCTATTAAAATAAAAAAGTTAGCCTACACTGAACATTAAACGACTAGTACAAGAATACAACTGCTGTAGAGAGTATGTGAAAGGACAAAAAGATTATTAAGGGGCAAAAAATTCGATTTTTTGATTTTTTGTAAAAAGATTCTCCTAGAGCAAGCAAAAGAAAAAACCAAATTTTTAATTTTGTAGCGAAAATTTTGGGGGAGAGGGGAAACAGTAGAACCCCTAAATATTAAAGTATCAAAAAAATATTATTATATTCGGATTTTGCTATCAATGATGAGCTATAGTGCTTTAACAGAAATATTTTATTGCCCCCCGTTAAATAAATAAAAGGGTACCAATTTTCAATTTTCAAAAATTCATAGAGGGCGTCACAGTGAAATTATAGCAATGCGCAAAAAAATAAATTGTAGAAGATTCCCAGCTCTATCAGCTTAAAAAGTTTAAACAAAAACGTGTGGGCAGTTTTCGAGAAATATTTTTTTGAAAAATTCCAAAATTTTGGAGTGATGTCATTGCGATCGTTTTTATATTTTCAAAATTAATTATATTTCATGGTATATTACCCTTGAAGGGCTACCAAACAAGAGGTAGTTGATTCCAAACAGATAACTGGTTTCTGAGTAAATGGGCGTTAAAGTCGAAATGTTCAAAAATTCGTAGCGGCCGCCATTTTAAAGCTAGAGAGTTCGGTAAAAAATCGTTTGATTTGTCCTAAATTAAAATTTCCAAAATTCAGTTTCTGAAAAAAAGCTAGCAAAAAAACATGTCTAACTTCCGCTTCCGGTTTCGTTTTTTTTAAGCTTATTTTGTCGGTGAATTTTGATATACCCCCTCATTCCAAAGCACATCAAAATCGGTCCAGCCGTTCCGGAGATATGGAGCGTAACGGACCCACCCACAGACAGACATTTTTTTTTAAATTACTTTTTTGGGGTCCATGGACCCCCCCCCCCCCCCGACTATTTCCGTTATATATACTGAAAGTATAGGAAAGTAAAAAGCAGTTGCTGCTTTCACGAATTTCCGCGTTGCAATGGTCTGTACTACAGGAATTCTGCGGCCTGCAGATGCTAGGGGTGTAGCCCACGGGTTTCGGCTAGTGATATAATATTTTCTGGTAACTTCGTCTGTTTCTTTTGTTAAGCGCTGTTTCTAGAAACTCTTTTTTGTGATATTCAGAAGTATTTCCACCTTTTTTTTTTTTCAAGGTACTTTCATTGTAAAGTATTGGCAATATCTTTAGATTATAAATATTTTAATATAACTAGATTTATTACATGTAAACCGTCCATTGTAAAAGTCTGATTAAATTGCGCACATCTACCGATTTAGACGAAATGCGATAAAATGAATATGCACTTATGCAGTTGGAAGGTACCCAGAAACTTAAAAGAGACATATATTTCGATGGAATTTTTAATTGGTAAAACCATAATTTATTTACGTTGTAAATTCCCTGATTGGAAATTTTAGTGTCGCAACTTTGTCATATAATTAATAATCAGCTTGGTTGCTTGTTATTTTACTGATAATGGAAGTTAGTAGCACTCTATTCTATATATTTTTTACATTATTTTTTACTTTCCTATACTTTCAGTATAGCGAGAAATTTCTAAAACTTTGTTGGCTTGTAGATGTAGAGATGGGCTGCAATTTGATTTTCACTTTCCTATACTTTTAGTATAAAAAAGTACTAGTTTCTTGAAAATTCTTAAATTTCGAGATTTTGACGGAAATACATGTTTTGGGCCATTAGGAACCCAAAAAAGGAGTTTTTAAAAATATCTGTTTGTGGGTAGGTAGGTGTGTATGTGCGTGGTGCACCGCAACATTCGAACGAATAAGCTTTAAAATGTGGGGGCATAGGCGCCGACTATGGGGGTGCTCGGGTAAGTAGGGGAAGTAAAAAGTAAAAAGCCTTATTAGATTTGTTTGTTACATAATTGAGAGATGCACCAAAAGTTCTGCGGGCCGAATATTTGCCTATTTATTGAGCTTAGCGAGTATTCGGATAAACCGTATAATTAAAATTAAAATACATTGCAACTAATATACAGGGTGTTTCTTAATAACAAGCTAATATTTAAGGAGGTTATTCTTGGGTCCGTTTTGAGAAAAAAACTTCATATGAACATATGTCCTAATGGTCTTAACTTTTGAACTACAGGGTGCTAAAGTTTTAAGAAAAAATTCTTTTTTTTATGATAACTTTGGTATGACCCTAGATATTTTTGTGAAACGTAGTACGCATTTTCTACGCATCAAAAGGCATTTACTGCTGTACAACATAATTTTTTATTCTTGCCAGTGGCGTTCGTGCGTGATTTGCACTGAATCATTTTAAAGAGAAAAGTGATACGCCACTGCTTTTTCTTAAACTAAAAATTATTTTTGAAATCCTCATTCCTTTCTGAGCAAATCTGGTCTCTTGATTTTTTTTTCGTTTGACGTACGGTTTTCGCATAAAAAAATAAAATAAAAATACTTTTGGTTGCTAAACGGGAACGCTTTCCGCTTGAATTGGCTGATATTTGGTATTTAACTGACTGATTCACCTTATATGCGGTACTTGACCGAATATTCGATACTCGGCGAATATACAGGGTTGTACAAAAGTACGGAATAATATTCGTATTTTAATAGCGCGTTAACCTCCTCACTCCCAGCCCTTCGACTGTATTTTTTTAAATAACGCCCTATCCTTTGTGTAGGCTTGTAGAAAAGATTGCAAAAAACTGCATTCAAATCTACCCTCGCATAAATGAACTGGGATGGTTGGTTGTTAGGTTACAGCGATTGAAAAAAATGCTTTTTGACCATATTTTTTTGTTAAGACATTAATATCAAGTAATCAAAGACGACAATAATTTATAGGGTAGCTCATGTTACTGTTACGCTTAGAGTTAGGGGTCTCAATGGTCGTAGAAATAAATAAAACACAGTTTTACAGGTAACAATATAACAGTGGCGGCTCGTGGTGTGGTGTACTGGGAGGCATTTTAAAGTATTTTTTGGAAAAGATTTGTTTTTACCCAAGTTTTAGGTAGCCTTATATTTCAAACGCATTCTTTACGTTGGCAAAATGATCTATTTTTACCAACATTTTTATTGAAGTCTTTAATGGACTTTCCATAAGCACTCTCTAATAAAATTATTGTAAATTGATACCCACATTGCCAGTGTGTTAAAATGCCCAAAATTTTTCATGTGGTTTACCGATAAAAATGTGTTTCAATTTTAGTTTTTAAATGTTTGTAGTCAATATCACACAATGAATCGTCACAAAATAGCAGACAGTGAAAGCATTTTCGTACATGGCATTCAAATCCAAAATTATTTTGCACGGACATCGTACAATACCACTAAATTATGATTACACAACCAACAACTATTTTAACACTACTACGTCGTGTGCGTGCGAATCCCGAAAATTAGGAGGCTATTGGCATGCGCTTATCACGGACAGCTGACAACATAATTGTCGGAAGTTGTGGGTTCGTGTCCCTGAAGTCTTTAATACGCAGATACTTCTGTCCTCTTTTAGCTTGTGCAATGTGAATTTTAGCGCAATGAGTTTTCTACTTCACTCTTATTCATTTAAAGGCCTTTTAAGCCGGCGGCTTTATTCAGTGGAGTATAGCTGAATTGGGGACTGACAGCCAAATGACTCTCGCATAGATTTGTTTAATGCGCGCGAAATACTCAAACATTCAAACGTTTTCGGATCCTGCGGCAACTCTTTAATAAACCTTCTCGCATAGGAATCTTACACAAAAGTTAACTATAAAGTATTTTTTAAATATTATAGTGTATAATATGTTATGCAATCAAACAAAAAGTAATTATTTATGTTTTCTTATTTTATTGGGACGTCAATGACCATTTGACCCAATGGAGAAACCGCCACTGCAAAATAATATTTACAATAAAAAAATAATAAAAATAATAGTACCACGTGACCACGTAACATAGGCAACCCATTCTACAGAAGTGGCTACTCTGCTTCAGGAAACTAAATCTGACAGTTGTGGCAATTACCATTGGCGTAGCACGTACAAATTAGGGCACAGAAAACATGTTTTCATACAAAAATGAATTTGGCACGCCACACAATTTTAAAGACTCTGTCATTCGATATGTACTAAAGTGGTGAAGTTTCAGAAGTAGCTCTGAAACTAGGGTATTCTGAAGAGTGTCTTGATAAGGGTCTCCCGCAACTAAGGGTCGGCGAAGAGTTTCCTCAGTCGCAACTAACCGAGATAACTCTGATGTAAGAAGTTCTTTCGCAACTAAAAGATTTCTTATTTGCATCTCTATTTATAGGGGCAGAAAAATTAACGATAACCAATCAAAGAGATTAATTTTCCCGCAAAAATAAGGTAAATTCCAACGATTTCAACGGTCGTTGTAAGTGAGCAAATTTGGGCCTAATTGACAAATTTAGACCGTAAGAATAACAAAGTGAACAAAAAGGGGACGTAACTTTGGTTAACATACAGTGAGCAAAAAAAGGTGAAAAACCACGTGACCAGGTAACATAGGCAACCCATTCTACAGAAGTGGCTACTCTGCTTCAGGAAACTAAATCTGACAGTTGTGGCAATTACCATTGGCGTAGCACGTACAAATTAGGGCACAGAAAACATGTTTTCATACAAAAATGAATTTGGCACGCCACACAATTTTAAAAAAACTCTGTAAAAACATTTAATAAAGCAAAAGTAAATGATAGGATTTATTTAATAATATTATTGTAGAAAAACATATTTCATTTATAAAAAACAATAGCTGCTCAAACTGAGTGCCATTGCTTTGTAAACACGAACTGAATCGTCATTGTTCAAATTCTCCATAAACCATTGGCAAAACTGTACCCGTTGTGGAAAATCTAGCTGTATTACTTGTAAAAACTGGAGTTTCTGCATTTAGCAATTGATATACAAATACAACCAAAAATTGATTTATTGTACAATATTTTATTATTGAACAATATTTTTAAAAAATGTGTTTGTCTACTTACTGACAAAAACAGTATGCACTTTAGCACCCTTGAGGTTTTATAAAAGTCGGCGCCTATGTGTGGGGGTATATCAAAAATTCACCGACGAAATAATTTCCAAAACCGGAAGTTAAACATGTTTTTTTTGGTAAAATTTCTTTTCGAAAACAAATTTTCTAAATCTGTAATTGGATTTTCGTAGAAGAGGTCAGGGCAAATCCAACGATTTTTATCCGAATTTTCTTGCTCCAAAATCTCGGCCACCGGGATTTAGAACATTTTGAATTTAATTTTAACACAATACTACTATGTGTGATAATTTTCAAACGCCTGAAAACTGTGGAGTAAAAATTATTCCAAAATTATGGATATTTTCAAAATAATATCGTTCAAACTGTGTTTTAAGGATGAACTACAAATTTGGTGTCTTAAATGCCCTAGAGGTTCACAATCTTAAGAACTACGAAAGATTTTAGAACTACTAAAACTGCGAAGTGAAAAACAACTAAATTTTTGACGTTTTCAAAAAAATATTGCTCAAACACTGGCCACAAGATTTTTTGTATCACGTGGTATGTTTATAGTTTGCTTATTTTTCTGTGATGTCTTCTATGATTATGTGAAAACCGAAAAATTTTGCACCTTTATTTAATAAAAGAAGGACGATAAACAATTACTGTTTAGGCTAAATTACTCATGAGTGATAGTAGAATAAGATTCACAGTTTATTGTTTGGGTGCAGCAAATTAGGGGAGTTAATTTTCACTTTACGCTCAAATTTGGAGTACAAATTTGTCCTTTTGTTTTGTTTTGTTTTTTATTTCAAAGAATTGTTTCAAAAAAATCAAAATATCGATTTTTTCCCATACAAAACTTTTAGTTTCTAAATAAAATAAAGCAGTTTCCCCAAACTGTCGAAAGTGCAGAGCTTCTGTGTATATATCAGATTTCAATGGGATATGCACGTGCATGGGTGCATATACTTCCCAAAGCTTTCCGAAGTGCTATTGAGCGATTATATTCCGCATTTTAGCAATGTACCGAAAGGGGCGTGAGTGCGCGTAGAAGCAATGCAATGCATGCACGGAGTTTTAAGACAAAGTACAGTAGTAAGAATGCTGGGATCTTATTGTAATCAATGCTGGGGTGTAAGACGTTTATACAAAAATAATTTTGAGTATATTATAAGTGTATTTTCACTATAGATAAACGATAATCAAACGAAAATTTTTAAATTTGAGATTTTGACGGAAAAATGAATTCGATCCCCAGGAACCCAAAAATGTGATTTTTGAAAAATGATTGTTTGTTGGTTGGTATATGGTATATGTGATAAGCATGTATGTAGGAATATATGTGCAGATCATATTATTACGCTATCGGTTTTGTTAAACCATAGGTAATTATGTCTGAAGAAAACACACAATCACACAACAACAATATATATATTGCTGTGTGTTCTAATTCAAAAATTTATATTTAAAATTAAAATTAAAAATTATTAATAATTTTTTTTATTACTAAGAAAAGTATGAGATTTTGTTGAGGTATGAGGATTCTTCGTGGTCTTGTATTTCATTGAAGTTTAATTATATCGACGGTAATGCAGTGGTAATCTTGATTTCTTGTATCTTTTAATAATTAAATGCATTTGAAGTGGCATTGAGATTTTTCCAGGATACTATTCCTAGAATAGAATTGTTATATTAGTAAAACTTAACTATAAAAAAATTATA
The DNA here is from genome assembly GCA_958336395.1 of Ctenicera cuprea. NCBI lineage: Eukaryota > Metazoa > Arthropoda > Insecta > Coleoptera > Elateridae > Ctenicera > Ctenicera cuprea. Next base: position 43,132,947 of record OY284493.1, read on the forward strand.
GCCTATAAAACATGCTAAGGCAATTTAATATTGACGAAAACTATGCATATTTTTAACTTAAATTAATTTGTTTGTCAATAAAAATCGTTTATGTAAGAAAAATATGAGTCGAACTGTGTATAATCGTAAAGGGTAATCCTTATTTGAGATGTTATTCATTGAAAAGTGTTTCTTTAAGTGAATAAGTGAAAAAGGAAAATTTAGAAAATTATTTTGACGCACCTTGTATAAATTTAATTTAGAATTAACTTAATTAATGTGTTTGTTGGGTTAATTTAATTTAGTTTGATTAGATAACATAATTGTTTATTTAGATTTAAAACAAACCGTATACATTACTTTTGAGTATGTCGGTATATAAAATATCGTAATGTAAATAGTTTACTGTATTTTAGGTCAAGGTTGTAGGAAATTGCCAGACGGTTTTTGTATAAAATATAGTCAAAGATAAAAGTGATAAGAAGTCAATGACCTCATATAAATTACTTGTAAACCTAGGGTTCATGTTAATTAGTGAATGTAACTATGGTTTTAAAATAATGAATAATTAATTGATAATTATTAATGCTAATAAGCTGGTATTGATTAATTTATATGCCTTTGTAAATATGAAAAAAATAATTTAATTTTAAAATTTTAAGGAAAATTTTCTTCATTGAATGTACCTGTCATACGTTGATTTATGTTGAATTGCGTATTTAAAAATTGATGTAATCCAGTGGATCTGGGATAATGACATTTATGTAATAAGGTGAATAAGGGTGAAATTTAGATTATAGTTGAAGGGTTTCGTAGCTATATTTTAAAACAATGGAAATTTTAATTATTTCCGGTTTTATCGTTATGTAAAGTATACTTAAGGGTGATAATTGTATAATTTGTAATTTTGTCTGAGGTGACGAGGCTATCAGCCAGATTTGTAAAAAAGGGAGCTTCCGGTAAGAATTTGTTGGCGTGGGTCGCGTTTTTAGTTAGCACCCACAAATTTTAGAAAATTAATTAGAAATTTAATTGTAAAATGCAATAAAAAGTGGTCATTAGTGAAGTAAACATGTGTTTCATTTATTAAAGAAAGAAAAGAAAAATCCGTCGAGATATAAAAAAGTTATCGGTAAATTCAAGAATTGGAATTTGGAAGCGTCTTTTTGTAAAAGAATAAAATAGTGCAATTATATAAAAATCAATAGAAAATAAAAACTACAATTTAAAATAATAAACAGTGAGAAAAGTAATTAAAGAACAATTTGAAAGATTCTACGACAAAGAAATGAAATAAAATATAAAGTGATAAAAATGGCATACCTGAGCACCATTTTATGATAAAGAGGTAGTTCTACGAATTTCCGGTTTTTGAAGTGTAGTAATACATCTTGTTGTCAGTGGTGCAGATTCATATTTGACTGATAATATTGAAATATTTTTTCTTCGTGTGATATAATAATAAATCTGTAATAATAAAAGTTGATCAGTTATAATAAAAGAATTTAAAATGCTAACAATAAATTAAGATATAATAATTATCTTTTAAAAAAATAAATGCATAATAAAATAATTACGTACCTGAAAATTATTGTGAAAGAACTTTCTGGGAGAGCACATGGTGAATAAGTTTGGAAAATCATCGTTGATGCAGCACACATATAGTACTGTACACTGGCATGTCACAGACAAGAAAGAAAAATTGGTTTCATGAGTGATCTAACATCTGGATACTGACAAGCGCACGCGTAAGAGAAAAATTGGTTAAAGGGGAAAGAAATCCTTGGTCATCAAGAATTTTACATGGAGGATTAATCAACATCAGATAAGTCAGAATTTAATTTAAGATTTTAATAAAGAAGTTGTTTTATTTATTATCGTATGTGCATTGTATGTATTTGTATGTAAATTTAATTCATGGTATTTTGGAAAAAATCTATTGCGCATAATGAAATAACTCAGTCGAAATTAGGGAGGTCACGTACTATTTCAATAAAAAAATATTCAATTTTAAAAACCCTGAGATGTATGAAATCAAGAGTTTCATTTCAACTAAATTATTATAAAAATAAAATAATTAAAGTCTCATGCTCTAGAAGAATTTATCATGCTGATGAAAATTTTATCCTATTTATTAAAACCAGTTTAGAATGTAAAATCGTTTATTTATTTAAAAATAAAATATTTGGCTTTATTTTAAAGTTAGAATCAAAATTAAAACACACAACATTTAATCTTTTTAATTACTGAGCTAGCAAATGTGGGTCAATTTAATTATAATTCATATATTACAGCATAATTTATGACTATCCCAACGTGGGGCTATTTAATTTTATTTAAGAATTTAAATTGTAATAAGAATTTTAAATATTCTTATTACACAGCATAATTTATATTCGCCAACGTGGGGCTTTTATGTATTCCAAAAATATAAGAAAATTTCAGAATTTTTATGGATTTGCTAAATTTTAAAATCCATAATTCACAGCATAATTTATAACGCTAACCAACGTGGGGCTTTTCAAATTTTATAAAAGGAATTATGAATTTTTATAATTCATATTTCACAGCAATATATTAAATTAAATATTCAGTACACTTACATGATTATACACTTATTAACAAACCCCATGTTCTACTAAATTGTAGAGACTTCAAATATTAATTTATGAATACTTTTAATGAAACAACGCTAGTATGGACTGAAGACGTGGCAAGCCCATATCAGCATGAATGACTGGTTGAATTTTGAAAGAATAATAATGCCCAGCTCTGCTAGGCTACTGCTTATATATGTTTGCTGGTTATTGATTTATTTATTAATAGGATATTATTTGGTGGAGGTGCAATTTCTCTTCGTGACAATATATCCCAAACAGATTGGCCGCCCCTAGAAGGATCTCTTTTTGTTCTAGCAATTTTTCCACCCTCCTGCTAAGATGATGCAGTGCTGTTTTTGTTGATAGTTCTGCCCTGTCTTAAACACAAACGACCTGTAAGGTTTTGCCTAAGAATAGTCAGCCCTACCACCTTTGGTATAAAACCGACCTCATATTCTCGGACTGTAGCTCAGAGCCATGCTGGTTTTTAGAACCATACAAATTCTTGGGAACAGGAAGTCTGATCCCTTCTGCAGCATAGCCGGAATAAACTCATCAGGTCCCGGTGACTTGAAGGGTTCAAATGAGTTGATAGCCCATTTGATTTTGTTAAAGGTTATCACCTTCCTGTTAGTTACCCAGTCCACCCTTGATGCTCTGTGTTCAGAAGCATCTAGCCCTTGATTTTTTCATTCAGTCGGTGATTTTTCCATGGCGTCCGAGCCGGAAAAGTGTAGCTAAAAGAGTCCGGTCGTAGTTTATTTACCCGTCTTTGTATATTTTCCGGTATTTCTTACAAGAGTGTTTATGGAGCACTGAAGGTCTTTGGAGAATATGTTGTGGAGTCTGTCACATTCTGGAGTTTTTTCGATATCTTCACAATGCCTCTTCCATGATGCTCTTCGAGCTTTTCTCAGTGTTTTGTTGTAATTAGTTTGGAATCTTCTATACTCTTCCCAGCTTCCTGATGCGTTTGCTCTGTTAAATAGTTTCCTTGTGTTTCCCTTCATTACATTGTTTAAGGAGTACTTATTGTTATATCAATTACTTCCTGCCGTTGCCTTGTTACGAAGGTGGATTTATTTTCCTCATTCAGTATGTCTAAGTTAAATGCCATAGTGAATTGTAAAAGAGACTCACCTTTGGAATTGGTATTGGTACTTCCCCAAACCACATGGTGGGCATGAGCATCGCAGCCTATGTACATGGACTGAGGGTCTTTGGAGAGTATCTTGTGGAGTCTGTCACATTCTGGAGTTTTTTCGATATCCTCACAGTGCCTCTTCCATGATGCTCTTCGAGCTTTTCTCAGTACTTTGTTGTAATTAGTTTGAAATCTTCTATATTCCTTCCAGTTTCCTGATGCGTTTGCTCTGTTAAATAGTTTCCCTGTGTTTCCCTTTATTACATTGTTTAAGGAGTACCTATTGTTATATCAATTACTTCCTGCCGTTGCTTTGTTACGAAGGTGGATTTATTTCCCCTATTCAGTATGTCTAAGTTAGATGCCATAGTGAATTGTAAAAGAGACTCACCCCTGGGATTAGTATTAGTACCTCCCCAAACCACATGGTGGTCATTAGCATCACAGTCGATGTACATGGACTGAGGGGAGAGTATCTTGTGGAGTCTCTCACATTCTAGAGTTTTTTGATATCCTCACAGTGCCTCTTCCATGATGCTCTTTGAGTTTTTTCAGTGCTTTGTTGTAATTAGTTCGAGATCTTCTATATCCCTCTTAGTTTCCTGATGCGTTTAAGGAGTACCTATTGTTATATCAATTACTTTCTGCCGTTGCTTTGTTACGAAGGTGGATTTATTTCCCCTATTCAGTATGTCTAAGTTAGATGCCATAGTGAATTGTAAAAGACACTCACCTCTGGGATTGGTATTGGTACTTCCCCAGACCACATGGTAGGTCGTCTACAGACATCACCAAATATAACTATTATCAAAATTGAATGAAGCCTTCCAAACGAAGCTGTCCTAACATACATCAACACGTTTAACAACTGTAAGAAAGTTTTCATTGAACACTAATTAGTGCCAAAATGCCGTACACTACTTCATTGGACGCCGAAACATTTACACCCGGCTGAAAAAAAAACTTTCGCAGATATACTTAACATCGGATGATTCGTCGGTAGAAGATCTTTAGTCCTAAGTTCACCAAACTCAACAAACTGGTCGTGAGAATCCTTATGAGTGCTCACTATTGTTTGAGAATTATAATTTGTTTAACAATAACCCCCTACAGTTAGTTTAAATATTTTGTTAATGTAATTATTGTCAGAAAAGCTATGAATAGCAATTGGTTTGCTAAGCTGGCTAATATTTAGATGAAAAAGATAAGAATGAAATGTGTTATTGCAATAGCTGTATGGAAACCCAATATCACTAGGTAAAAGAATTTTTGTACAAATAAAAACTTTAAAGTGCAACTTTTCTAAATTTTGGTCTAAAACTGGCTACAAAATGTTTTTGTATTTAAGCTAAACTGCTCATGATTGATAGTGAAATAAGGTTTACAACTTAATTCTCAGGTGTTTATATTTACTTACTTACTTAATCTTCCCCCTTTTACCGTTAGGTGTCGGGGTTGTGTTTATATTTAAGGGGGTTAATTTTCATTTTCCTACCAAATTTTTGGCGGATAAATGTGTCTTTCCGTTTTTGGTTGGATTTAATCCCAAGGACCTTATTTCTAAAAATTAAAAATTGGTTGTTTTACATTTTCGGTTTCTAAATACAATAAGACATGTGGGCAGGCATAGATTAACAGGTTACCAGCGTACGCAGCCCTTGACCGCGCTGGTATACTGCATCACTGGTGTGATCAAGTCACTGTTCTTGCGCAAAACGTTGCGACAAAATTACGCACACATTTTTGAAGTATGATAAGTTAAATTTCTAAATATATAAGAAAATCCAGACAAAGTGCTTTGCTCATTTTTTTTCATTTTTAATGAAATGCATACAAACAATAAGTTTAAAGTGACATTTTAAGTTGGCAATAGTATTTGCTTCAAGGATACTGTTTTATAAATTGTACGCAATCATTTCTTTGAATATTTCATGTAGCTAAAAATGTTTTTAAGATGAACCTGATTTCGCACAACCTGAACCAACCATCGTAGAAGTAAACCTGGCTGGACAAGGCAGTCTGAAAGAAGTTTCCGTGTTTTCTACTGATGATGTGAAACAGGCATCTCACAGGGAAAATGTAATTCAGAACGTTCTACCTAGCAGGACGTATTGCGGATTACAACACACCGACGATCGCGTATACACCGAAACATCCACAGCTCTTGACGAATTTCCTTGGTTGGTCGACATAGTTCATCGAGACAATGTTAGTATATGTCCAGGAGTTCTAATAACTAGAAGATTTGTTTTAACAGGATACGGCTGTGGTCTTTTTAGGTTGGTAGTCGTTAATTAGTGTAGTCACAAGTATATAATACACATTTAATAACGCCATTTTCAATTTCAGTAACAAGGTACGTCTGGGTTTGTATCACACACGTGATGCTATCACTTGTGTCGATAAGGTTTTCAATGAATGCTCAGATCCCGTAGTCGACATTAAAGTTGACCAAGTCATGTATACAAACTTAAACGGTGAAATTGCATTGCTGAAATTACTAGACAAAGTAACGTATACGGGTACGTACAGAAATATTTAATTATAAGTTCTCTATTCAATTTTAAGTTATTTCCAGATTTCGTAAGACCTATTTGTTTGCCACTAGATGACTCCGTAAGACCAAAGCAGCACGGCACAGTCGTTGCTTCCGGCTGGGGGAAAAATGTTGAAGGTTAGTACTATACGAATTATAGATATATTCTGCAATGCATTTTTCGTTAATAAAATTGGCATGATATCATTCGAATGAATTTAATAATGAAAAGATTTATTCGCAAAAATCATTCGTATCTACTTATGCGGACGGCATAAACGTTATTGGCTTGCTTTTCAAATGCTTTAAGAAATGAATTCTCGTTCTCATTGTCTTTTTTCGGGTTGTTTGGCAAAAGCAAGGTAAACCTTCGACTTCGAATGTTCGAAAATTGAATCTCGGATGCACATACAGTGATGCACCGCTACTCGTAATAGCCGTCCCCTCGGTCTTTATAGTTCAGTTGCTTAACCACCTTCTTTTGTTTATTTACGTACGCGATTTAAACTTCCGGTGTCTCATTTAAAGCACAACGTTGTTTTCTTGCAATGTTTTTAATTTAATGACCTTTTATTGCTGTGCTGTTTTTTGAGTAATATTTCTATAAAGCGCTAAAGTGAATACATTTTTCTGTTTTTTTAAATTAATTATTCTCAAAAAATAAGACCAGGAACAAAATTGTTTGGAACTAATTCACAAAATCTTCAGGCAGTAATTTAAAAAATATTGTTAGAAACTTTTTCAGTTGTTGTGGTTCGGCCACTTAGTTTGGCGCCACTTGTTAGAAGGTGAAAGTACTGTAGTTACTAACAAAACATTCAAGTATAAATTTTAAACGGATAGACTGAATTCAATGTTATTATATATTATTATAGTTCGCTGAACACACAAAAAATACAGAAAATATATGCATAAACAACAAAGCACAATAAAACAATAAGCTGCAATCATAGTAGTCGAGCATGGTCAAGTATTTCTCCGAAAGAAGGTATCCTAATACAAGACGGTCTGTTTGGCAGTTGCAGTTGACAGTTAATTCTTGATCTATATTAAGAGACTCGACATTAACTTCGTTAGCGATATACTGCCCTCTTGCAGTGGTCTGGTCGGACTGCTGCTGCTTAGCCGGGTGAGGCGCGACTTGTTTCGCTCGTCGCGTACTATGCGACCCGTGTAGGTGGCGCTAGTAGTATAGTAGTGTATAGAACGCGTGTTATAGGTGTAACAATATGACGTTTATTTATAAAATTTATCCCATGTAAAATAGTCTCGATGCATTTATTTGTTATTTCGCATTCGTTTATAATTACGATTATTAATTATTATATCAATAATCTATTTTTATTTGTTTTATTGTAAAGTGTCCCACTTATTTTTATTAACAGTATTATTTTACATATTAATAAATTTATTTATATTTTTTTTAGACTAGAGCAATATTAAAATTGTCAAATACGACCCTGGGCTAAAAATGACCGCGAAAAGCAAAACAGTGCGGTGCTAACTGCTGTGTCTGCTATTCCCAATATCAGTTATATACGAATATTCAAATCAAATAATTTTTATCTTAATTTATTGTAAATAAAACAATTCTTAACTTCAACAGGTTTTTATTTTAGCCTTATACGTATTTGGTATCTTTTTGTCTTCCGTGTTTGCTCTCTAAAAAATACCGTCTTCACTCGCATACATGTATTGCCACCGGCTATCGCTTCGACGCTCACTACCGACAATTTTAACATCGTAAAATCATTCGAATCATTTTCTGTAACCTCTCGAAATATTTCAGTAATCGAGTGGCTCGGTTATTTTCATTCGAGTTACCGCGTCACTGATTTTAAGGTTGTACCATATTTACTCAAAATTGTAAAAAATCCTCATGCTTTCTATTTAAACAATTAAGATAATTGATTTAATTTAATTTATAGATGAAAAGGGCAACTCAAAGAAAAGGCTTCTGTTTGATTTGAAGACTCCTCAAGAATGTAACAGATTAGACCCAGGACTTCAGTTATCTACAAATAAAGACGAGTTATGTTTTACTTCTCAAGAAACGAGAAATGACATTGGTTGTATAGATGATTATGGCGGTCCTATTATGTATACCTATGAACACCAATGGTTTGTGGAAGGCATTCTTATTGGACCATACACGTGGAATAGGACGTATGGTTATTGTTCTGACAGTATGAAACCAATTTATGGAAAAAAGTTAACTGTGGAAATCCTAGACTGGATTCTAGATACTGTTGATTCTTAAGTAATTATTAAATTAAGTTGTGCTTAAAATGTGTTAAAATCCGTACGTAACTATTAAACAATTAAAATTATAGATATATGATATAATGTGCATTTTTATTGAAATCTTATATATGTTTTGGTGTACTCAAAAACTAATTTTGTTTGGTAAGTTAAAAACGTGATGATGAAAGCATCCAAATTTTAAAAATTTGTAGGGGGACGAAAAGTTAAATGTGCTGTTATATTAGTGGTGGGGGTTATTAGATGGAAAAGAAGTGGCAAATCCCGTATAGCAGAAGGGCATTTTATAGACATCTTTTACAGTTGTTACAAATGCCTAAAGAATATCTATTTAAGAGTTTGAGGACATCCTATGGACGTCCATACGTAGTCCGTTTGTCACAACAATCGACGTTCCTAAGACAATGAACGTTCATAAGACATCTTAAATAAATATCCTTAGAACATATTCAATGGATTTTCATAGGACATATCTTTTCGAATTTATTTTTTCATAAAAAATATTGATGATAATAATAATACAATAGATATTTATCATATTTGTTTATTAATAAAGAAATTTGATCAAACATGATAGGTACATTAAAGCGCCTCTGTTTAGCCCGCCGCAACCTAGTTTTAATACAGGCTTCAAACTCCTTTGTTGTAGCATTTTTCATATCTTCCATCCAACTGAAAACAATATTTTTTATATTCTTTGAGGCTTTCGCGGTTCCTCGAACTGTCAGTATTACAATTTAGTTTCGGCTTAGACCGCGTCGTCATTTGGGAACTACACCCAGCATAATCAGGTAAGGACCGACCTGTAGCTTGTCTGCCTTTACAAGCATTTACTCTAAAAGTTTGAGCCATATTAGTTTGTGGGCCCTGCATGCCTAAACAGGGCCGTGTGCTTAGTTTATTTAAACCTTGGGGCGGACAAGGATTTGCTCTAGAAGTCTGAGCAATATTTGTTCGTAGGCCCTGCCTGCCTAAACAGGGCCGTGTGCTTAGTTTATTTAAACCTTGGGGCGGACAAGGATTTGATCTTAATGTAGTTTGTTTGCCAAGACAATAATACTTAATCGGCTTACGCCTGTTAGCTGTTTGTGAACCCATACAAACTTTTGTATGGTTTGTATGGGAGAGTTGGACAAAACAGGATACTTAGGGAGAAAAATCTTAACTTAAAAATTAATTACACATAAGGATTGAAGGGGAGTTGTATATTAGTTGAGTTCCAGTTCCAGATGGTAAAAGTTGCATTTTAGTTAAAGTTCGGGTTATAGTTGAAGTAGCAAAGCATCTGCAATTCAAGATATAATACTTGTAGTACAAACTGTCCTCCCTAGGGAGAGAACTGCAGCTACAATTGCATTTGCAAAATATTTATATTTAGAGATATGTAGTAAGAATTAATTAAAACCAACTTTTCGTAGAAAGGGTAAGTTGTAATTGTATTATGATAGAATTTTTACTGCACTATGTTTTAATATTTTCAGGGTTGATAGGGTATAACATGAAATTTTGTTGGGTTTTAGTTGATGAAGAAAACCTGTTTTGTCGTAAACACGCTTTTATTTTTAAAGCGGAGATCAATGTTACCATAACAGTAATTTTCCAAATTTATAAATTATTATTTAAAAAATTAATTTATTTTAAGTATTTAAAATATTAATTCAGGACATGTTTCATAAGAACTCTGCAAAATTAACAAAGTTTCATAAAAGTAGAGCAGAATGTAGTAAACATTCTTGCAAGGTTGCATTTGTGCATTACATTGGTCAGTAATTAAGTAGGTAATAATTAACTTCAATTCCTAATGCAATTCAATTTTTTTTTATGTAATTATTATAATTAAGACTTTTCGGCACTGGTTATAAATAGTCAACCACTAGGGATTGGAGGACAGTTGCACATTAATTATAGTTATTTATTGTACAAGATGATAAAATTGCACTTTATCTTCGAGAGCGATTTTAGCGTCGAGGCGTCAGCCGAGACGCTAATAAGCATCGAGAAGATAATGAAATTTTATCGTCGTGTGGAATACAACATTTTTTTCTATAGCAATTGTTGAAGAAGACCAAAAAATGAAGAAAAATCAATGATAAATTTAATTTAAAAGTGTCAGGAAAAAAACAGTTTCACGAAAAAATGAGTAGGTGGCTTTAATAACTTTTTGGTTGCTATAGAGTTTGTTGTGCGTAGAAAAAAAATAAAATACTTTATAGGACAAGTGAGCAAAGTGGAACTTTTTTGATCGAGCAGAAGTTTAAATCACGAGCGTCAGCGAGTGATATAAATCTGCGCAATCAAAAAAAGACACTTTAGTTATGTGTTCTATATAAAATTTTATCTACAACAGAATAATATGCACAATTTTCAAAAATATTTAAATTTTTGACGTTTTAAAAAATTTTGACGTTGTAAAAATGAAAGCATTGCATCACAATGCCTTTGAAACAAAACATAAAATTGCTGACTTTACTAATCACAATTTGCATCGCATTACTTTGAAAACGAAAAAAAATATATAAAATGAGGTAATGTCAACTAGAGAGTAAATTTACTTTACTCACTGTTGTAGATAAAATACTTTATCTATCCTTGCTGTTAAAGTGCTACTTTATCTACCCTTGATGGTAAAGTGCTACTTTTCCCTCTAATTTTAGTTAATAATAGCACGTTTTAACAGTTGCTATAGAAAAAAGATAATATTTAATCAACTTCCAGTCAGATGCTAATTAAGATAAAGCAACAGTTGTAAAAGAAACAATTTTCATAAGGGTATGTTTTAAACTTTTATTGTATTAATTGTTATTTTTGTATTTAATTTTTGTACCAATTTTTAAAGAGTGCCCATTTTAAAACTCCGAGCCTAACTTTTTTAAATAGGCAACACACGATGCAAGTCACTGCCGACTATTATTTTAAAACAAAATATTTCTATAATTGAAGGGGTGGATGGATAAAGGTGTTAACTAACATTTTCTTAAAGAATGAGTTTTTGTGGTGAATGAAGGTGTTAAGTGATATTACATCTTGTGGCAAACTCTCGTGACGTTTCTACGCTTAGTTTTGTAGATACTCGGTGGATAAAGGTGTTAAATAACTGAACAAGAACACTGTTTGAATGTATGAAGGCGCCAATGTTATTTAACACCTTTATCCACTTCTAAATGTTACGCATGCTCTACAGCTAGCAATAAGTTAGTTACATTTCTTGTATTGTAACATGTGGTGGTTGATTTGTTTTGTTGGAAAGTATTTTGTAATAAGTATTATTAGCTTGTGGTTGTTTTAACTCACCATTTGAATTGTAAATTTGGGTTGTAAATTACGTTTTAGTGGTAGTTATTGGTATCCGGAATTAACGCACGTGTGTATTTGAGGTTATGTTCGTTTAAAGTGGTTCATATCGCGAGTTTTATAATATTTTGTACTTTATAAAAGTTGCTAGTAGCAATGTTGTCACGTGGAAAGCTGATGGTAAAGAAAGCACTTGATGCTGTTCATGAAAATACACCTGAAAACCCAATACCTGGTACGAGTAGGCGCGTAACCCAACAACTGGTAAACTATAATTTGAGTGATTCAGGTAGGACTTTGTAGAAATATTATTGTAGGTACTTGTATTTAGCTTATTTGTTCTAATTTTATAGACGATCAAGATTTCTCAGCAGGTTCCAGTGACGAATACTTACCCGAAAATGGTGAATATGATGGCAGTTTTTCTGATACAAGTATTGACAAAAATGAGGAGGCTTTGGATAACAATCCTAACAATTCAACAGGTTGGCTTTTATCATATTATTTACGATATTTTTGAAACATGTTAGAAAACACCATAATTCCATAGCTTATAAAATAAACATTTAAGTACCTACAATATAACTAATAGCTTTACCCGACCTTAAAATGGAACTTGGATTTTACAGAAAACAGGGACATCGCTACTGTCGATGAGGAACCAGAGGAATCTTTGGAGGATCAGGAAAACACCAAAAAACTGTCAAATAAAACAAGCAGAAGGAGGAAAAGAAACCCCGAACTGTGGAAAAAAAAGCTAGCAAGTACAAGTAGAGAAAAGGGAGAGGAATATACTTCACAAAGAGGAATATTAATGCCTGCAAAGGCAGTACAACTAAACCTCTTATGCACAGAAAAATGTCGTTTAAAGTGTAATGATAAAATTGATTTGCTGGCAAGAGAAAATCTGCTTAAAGAATTTTATAAAATGGATATTAACACTAAAAACGCCTACCTTTTTAGAAGCATTATTAAGAGTCCTGTGCAACGTGTAAAAACAAATGCAACAAAACAGAGATCTGCTTCTTTCAAATATTTCGTAGTAAAGGATGGTAACCAAACAAATGTTTGTAAATTAGCATTTTGCCAAATTTTCCAAATTGGCAGAAAAAAAATTCAATTAATTCAAAAGACGTTATTAGCCGGACTTCCAGCACCAAAAGCAGACATGCGTGGAAAACACACTAATCGACCACACAAAATTAAGGAGGAAGTGTTTCAGTATATAATAAACCACATTAAACTATTTCCAGCAGAGAGCTCCCATTATTCTCGAAATAATAACCATAACAGGAAGTATTTGTCACCACTGTTAAACGTAAACAGAATGTACAAATTGTATATTGAAAAATGCAAAGAAGATGGAAAACCAGAACAGTTTCAAGTCAAGGAACCTTCTTATAGAAAAATATTTGTCACTGAATTTAATTTGGCGTTTGGAGAACCAAAAAGCGATACCTGTAGTAGATGTGACAGTGGGGAAAGCAACGATACCCACGTCAAGTCTTACAAAGCAGCATTCGAACTTCAACGAAAGGATAGAAATACGGCCCTTACAAATGCTCAGTTTTGTTATATGACTATGGACTTACAGCAGACAATGCCCCTACCGAAAATATCTACTTCTAAAGCATTTTACTTACGGCAACTATGGCTGTATAATTTCGGAGTCCATACTGTTACCACTAATGGGCACCAACCCTTTATGTTTACATGGACCGAAGATATAGCTGGCAGAGGAAGCAACGAAATAGCGAGTTCCCTATTATATTTTACTCAACTTGGTAAAGATACATTGAAAAATGTGAATCATTTGACCATTTGGTCTGATTCGTGCTCAGGTCGAAATAAAAATTTTAACATCATATGTTTATATCAGTTTTTGATACGAACAGGAAAGTTTGAATTGATTGACCACAAGTATCCAGAAATTGGTCATTCCTATCTTGATTCGGATCGCGATTTCGGAAGAATCGAAAAACGACTAAGGAAGCACCAAAAAATATTTACCCCGGAACAATACAGAAACATTATTAAGGATGCTAGTAAGAACAACGGTATTGTATGTGATATGGAACACCATTTCCAAAATATTGAAGATCTGGCTACCCAGTTAAATTTAATAAATCGAAAAAAAAATATTGATAATGAAAAGGTTCACTTTCGAGATAATATAAAATGGATTCGGGTGCAAGATTTCGGAAGTTATTTATACAAAGAATCATATGACGAGAACGAACCATTTCAAAGAGTTAACCTACTCAAGAACAAGTCTTCCACTAACCCAAACCTAACTCTGCAGCGAATTGACAAAAAAACCGGGAATATTTCAGAAGAGAAACTGGATAACTTAAGGGTACAACTAGCTTTTGTAGATGAAGAGTACAAATGGTTTTACCAACAGTTCTTAGAAATTAAAGACATCAATAGCGAACCTCCAACACAGAAAAAGAAAAGGCAGACGAAAGCTAAACCCAAGGCTACCAAAACTGCAGTTCAGAAAAAAGAACAGGTGAAATAAATCAATGATTTTGTATTATTATTTTGTATTGAAACAATAAAATGTTGGTCAGTTATCTTGTTTATTCGTAATTAATTTTGCTTCCCTAAACAAATTATTGCCATGGATGAAGGTGCTAACTACATTTTTTCTCATCTGCCCAAAATTTGGGCAGTGGGGGAAAGTGCCTTTTTTGGTAAAAAAAATATAAATTTGATAACGTATATTATAATATAAAATTATTGCATGTAAATGCAACAGTAAAAAATGTACATCAAACTTAGGTAAAATCGATTTTCTGAAGATATTTAAATTTGTTAGTTAACACCTTCATCCATCCACCCCTTCAATTAAGATCAGGGCAATCATGTTTGCATTAACTTGACAGTTTACTAATCAAATTCGTTAAGCCACATTACTTGAACGGTGCAAAACAAAGATTATCGATCACTAATCTTTGGTGCAAAATGTATTCCAACGCTGACAAAGCTTCTAATTTTGGGTGAATGTCGAAAAAATGCGAGTACTGCCAGTACTTTGTATGCGCAACGCTTTCCAGGTAGACGAATTCCAACACACAAAACATTTAGAATGCTTCTTCTGAATTTACAAGAGTATGGGCAATTTTCAAAACCAAAAGTAAGGGCACGGCAAGTTACGGTTGAACATAACGAAGTAGCTGTAATTGAAATGGTTACGGATAATCCCCATACAAGTCAAAGAGCGATTGCAAATGCCTTAAACATTAGCAAAGGTTCTGTTTTCAATATTCTTAAGGACAAATTTCACCCCTACCATGTTTATACCATACACCATCTTGAAGATAGGGATTATGAGCATCGTGTTCAGTATTGTCAATTTCTTAGACGGCAATTAAACGGCAATGCGGAATTTTTAAGTATGATATTATTCTGTGATGAAGCGAGGTTTTCAAACAACGGCATGGTTAATCGACATAACTGCCACTATTACGCCCAAAACAATCCCCGCTGGATCAGGATAACTTATTTTCAGAGAATATTTTCTCTCAATGTGTGATGCGGTATTATTGGCGATTTTGTAATAGGTCCACATTTCTTTAATGTAAATTTAGATGGTGAAATGTATTTAAATTTCTTAATTAATGAACTACCGGCTCTCCTCCAAACAGTTCCTCAAAACGTACGGAATAGCATGTGGTTTTTAAATGATGGTGCCACCTCCGCATTTTCATAGGGATGTGAGAAATTATCTTAACCAACGTTTTGAGGGACGCGTAATTGGACGAGGTGCATTGCATATCCTTGGCCTGCCCGTAGTCCCGATTTGACTCCGCTAGACTTCTTTTTGTGGGGCAAAGTAAAAAATGATGTCTATGAAGTGCCCATTCGAAATGAAGAACATCTCTACGGGAAAGGATAATTCAATGTTGTCGCTCTATCACACCGGAAATGTTAGCTCGTGTTAGAGGTTCGATGCGTAGAAGAATTATACTCTGCGAAAACAAAGGGGGGGGGAGGCAATTTGAACACCTGCTTCGTTAGTTTTTGTACTATGTTCCTATTAAATTATTGTAGTTATTGTTGTCAAATATTAAATTTGCGTTATTAAAGTAACCTTAAATTTGTACTTAATCATTAGTAGATACATGTACTGTAAAACAACTCTGATCTCAATTTAAAAAAAAATGGTAGAAATGCATAGTGATCTGGGGGTTGCATTGTGTGTTGCCTATTTAAAAAAATTTAGGCTGGAAGTTTTAAAATAGGCACTATATATTAATACTGTTGTGTTTTGTTATTTGTTGCTTTAGATTATTTAACAAGTTCTCTTTCAGAAAATATACTGCAAGTGGGGGTTTACAAGTATAAGTGTGATATTGAATTTATAATTTCCTAGGCATAAGTTATGTAGGATTACGTGCAAAACTCCTTCAAATAACTATGTAATCTGCACTTAAATAATAAATCGTAGATCTCCTGTCTTATAGCCACAAATGGCTCCGTTCTAGTGGAAAAGGCCGGCTGATTTCAACTAAGTGAATTTAGGATTTCATAAAAAAATTATAAAAATTAAAAATATAGATTTCCAATAAGAATATGAAGTTGAATAGTTTTAAGCTGAAGTGTTTTAACAATTTTGATTAATATCTGCATAAAACGTTTTGGATTTCTTGCAATAATTTAGAAAGTTATTTATGAACTGAAATGCTTTACGTAAATTTCTATCTATTGTGGTTTAGAGTTAGTATGCTGTTGCCAAATAATAAATACAAAATTTTACATCTTTTGCATAATTTTACTTAATCTTGAGTATCTGCGGCTAATACAAGGAAGGTTTAGCGCAAAATTAAAAATTTATTGTGTTGCTGTACATTCCATGCACAGATTTTCCTGTTATACAAAATTGCAATCAAAGTGTAAATACATAGAACCGCAGGAAGTGATGTAATCCAGCCATCTCGAGGGCTGCAGTTTTATAGATATATTACGACCCATAGGCGGAACTACGAAGCAGTAAACGCCTCTATTGTGCCAGTTACAAAAAACAAACATGGAAAATCGAAATAATTGGCTTTTCCTATAATAAGAAATTGGGTGATATTAAAACAGTCACAAGATGTCACTTAGTAGAAGAATAATTAAGAAATTAAATATAAAATGTGGCTTTTAAATTGTATCTCAAAGTTACCTGGCTTTTCTAAAATATTCTATATTAAAAATAGTTACGCAAGTGTATATCTCAAACAAAATGTTTAAAGTAAATATACTATAGAGCAGAAATTAGCGAAGCCAAACACGTGTCAACAAGTGACACGCTAGCGACTTTTAAAAACACGCATGCACAGATGTATTACTTAGAAATTTTTTTCAATTAGCGTTTTACAAAAACTTTCAGCACACAAGATTGCTAATAACTTCTTGTTAATATTCTTTGTCAAAATGATTTGAATCTATGAAAAAAGTTGATTTGCTCTTTTAACTACATTTGGTACCAGTTATATTTGTGAACGAATATTTTGAGCCTTATTCGTGTAATTCTGGGTGAAAATAATTCAGAAACATGTTTAAAACTAAAATTATCTACTTTAGAACCGAATATTTCTGATGTTACCAATAATGACAAAACCCCTTTAGTTCTCACAAAAACAATTATTTATACGTTCAGATGTACACTTCGGTTGCTACGCAGCCATTTTCGGTGAAGTAAAACGTAAGAAACAAACTTTAAGTCGAAGTGGAAAAACACAACGAAGCAGACTTACGCCTGGTGATATCAGAGTCGTTTTAGTTCACTGAAGATGGCTACTTAGCAGCCGAAATGTACATCCTGAACGTACAAATAATTGTTCTTGTGCAAACTAAAAGAATTTTCCTTATTATTGTTATAATTTTCTCACACTCACTCATTCCTTAATTTCTGATGTTATTAATAAATAATTACTTTTACTTTTTTATTTTTCTGTAACATTTTTTTTAGAATGTTGTTGCGTTTATAAAGGCAAAATACAAGCTTAGGTTTACATTTGAAAAAGTGACACGCTAAAAATTGCTAGCTTGCAAATTGCAAAACTTTGACAAGCGGATACTTTAAGTGTGCCGACCTCTGCTATATGGAGCTTGCTTACTTTATATAATTACATTAGAGAATCGTGCGAAATGTACGTGGCCTAATACAGAAAACGCAATTTTTTTGGACAAAAAATCATTTTATTTTTCAATATATTCTCCTGCTTGCTCAACGCACTTATTCCAACGATGCTCCAAAGCAGCAATGCCGTCTTGTAGGTCGATGAACCCAAGCTCTCAAAACAAATATTTACAGCAGCGATTACTTTGGAATTGGATGAAAATCCTTTACCGCCGAGTCATTTTTTCAGGTTTGGAAACAGATAATAATCGCGGGGAGCCAAATTTGGCCAATATAAGGCACTAATTTGAATCCCACTTCATGAATTTTGGCCATGGAGATTTCAGACGTGTGTACAGCTGCGTTATCTTGATGGAAAAACACTTTCTTTTGCGCCAAATGCGGCCGTTTCCCTTTGATTTTGTCGCTCAATTGCTGCAACAAATTGACATAATACTCGCCATTTATTGTTTTTCCCTTTCCAAGTAGTCGACGAAGATAATTCCATGAGAATCCCAAAATACAGTTGCCATAACCTTTCCTGCTAACGAAATCGTTTTGCCTTCTTCGGTGGCGGAGAACCTTTGTGTGTCCTTTGTTTGGACTGTTCCTTGGTTTCGGGAGTGTAATGGTTTCATCGACGGTTATGAAACAGCGCAAAAAGTCCTTAGGATTGCGGCAAAAACGTGCCAAAAAGTCGCGAAAAACAATAAAAAGAAGCAGTTTTTGCTCCGGTGTGAGCAAACGCGGCACCGAACGCGCTAAGTATTTTTTTCATTTTCAATTCTTCAGTTAAAATTTTGTGCACACTGTCATTTGAGATGGCCACTATGACTGCTATCTCGCGCACTTTTACTTACGGTCATCTAATACAATACGGAGGACTTTTTCAATCATATCCGGGATAGTAGCCGTTTTTGGGCGTCCACTGCGGGGTTCGTCCTTTGTGATCACACAACCACGCTTAAACCCGGCAACCCAGTTTTTAACCATTGAAAACGAAGGAGCGGACTTAAAAAATGTCGAATCCAACTCTGCTTTGATTTCGCTTGGTGTTAAGCCTTTCAAATGAAAGTACTTTATCACTGCTCGCAACTCAGTTTTTTCCATTATTTATGATATCACTCGAGACGGACACTTTGGCGCACTGTCAAACACAAAGTAATTGACAGATCGCTCTATACTGCCATATGTAACCTAAGAGAGAATGGTTCTGAAAAATGGTAATGCAAATTCCGCCGAATTATCGCCATCTCTGTGTAAAGCCACGTACTTTTCGAACGGTCCTCGTACGTTTCAATGTAGCGAGAAATTTCCTTAACTAAACAGTGATTACGAGGTATATCTGAGCAGCCGATATTTATAACGATAAAGGATTTAGATACATTTGTGCTAGGGGTTTTATAAAGTTAAGTAATACAGTGCTTCAATGTTCTTTAAAAAGGGTGTCCAGAAAAATGATCAGACTCTGGGCTATTTTTGTATACTCTTGTTTGTGTTGCAGATAGTTATCATTGCAAAAGGTATGTACGTCTATATCAAACTAAAAATGCATTTATAAGATCAGAATAAAAAATAATCGAAATACTTCACATAAACGTTCCTATACTGTGCAAACTTTTACTTTTCATATTTTCAAAAATGTTTATGTTCAACGCCGTAGCTTTTACGACAGTGACATTTTCTCAAAATTGTATGTAATCATATATACAGTAAAAAAAAGTAAGACAAAAAATAAAATAATATAACACATTAGTTACAGCAAACACACTGAAATAATGTTTCGTACACAAGATTTTATAACAGTAAAATCTCATACCAACCTACGGGACGTTACACAGCAATACAACAAATTGCACCTACGTTGATTATCCCGCAAAAGGCAAGTGCAATACGTCATACAAATGTAATATTCCGATTTTCCTTCACTACATAAGCTACTGGTCGTGCAACAAACAAGACGTAATATGACGTGCAGTCAAAACAAGTCATAATCGGCTCAGCATTTTTCTAAGAAAACAAATCGAATTTTGAATTTGTAAGAAAAGCTTTTTTAGCATTAAAGAGTTCCAAAGTCATACAAAAAGGAAAGGGGGCAACATTAACTCCTCTAAATATTGCTGGGCTTCAAAATTAAGTCGTGAATCTTATTCTACTATCACTCATGCATGAACCATTTAGTTTAAACAGTAATTTTTTTTATAGTTTCTTGAGTATTAGAAAAAAAATAATGTATTTTCGATTTTAAAATAATCGGTTTTCGGAGAAATTACCGGACTAGGACCAAATTCTAGCTCCGGTTTCAGGAAATATATTTATGTAAGTATCGAAAATTTTAAATATCATTTCAAGTCAAAAACTTTATCTTCTCAAAAATGCTCCTGCATAGTGACATTTTGTCTCGCTAGAGGCATGACGATAGCAAATGTCATTCCGATTTGTCAACTCGTTTTTGAGTAATAACGCTTTAAAGTCAAAATTTTTAAAAGGTCGTTTTTTATCAGATTCCGGTTTCAAATTTAGAAAATCCCGTTTTTGGAAAAAATGTGTTGCTAACTAATCATCTAATTTTAGAATTTTTTAGAAGCTTTTTTCGCTTAATTTTTATTATGTATTATACAGGGTGTTAATGAATTGTAGGGACAAACTTCTAGGGCTTGTAAAACACAACAAAGCAAACAACTTTTGTTAATAAATGTGTGGTCAAAAGTGTTTCCTTTCAGGGATAGAGCTTCTCAAAGATTCTTTAAGAAGCGCCTAAATGTAGGCAACTCAATTTACTACCTACTATTTGTTTCCATAACGACGGAAATTAATACAGGATAAATAAAGCCCTCTTTCCCACTTTTCAAATTCAAATTAAATTTAAAATAAATTAATTAACAAACTGTTTCAAAACTAAGCAATAGAAAAAAACAAAAATACAAAGCAAAAATCAACTATTTGAAATATTTACAATAACTCATTCAAAAATTAACAAAATTATAGTAAATGTTCAAATGGATGATTCCTATTCGGAAAATGTTCTTGGTACATGCGAGCAGCTTCGCGTGCGTTACCCCAAGCAGCTTTATACAGGAACATCATGGCATGCTGTTCGGCAAAATAATAATTCGCCATAACACAAAAATATGAAACACAGAACGAAAATAACGAAGAAAATAATTATCAAAAAAATCACAGAACGAAGGAAACGAATTATAAAAGGCACAGAAAGAAACGAATGCAAGAAAAGTCAAAAAATATCACAAAAATATCGGATTGTGCCAAAATTTACGTTATTTGAATGCATGTATGTCTAGATGGTTTTTTTTTCAAAATTCCGTGTGACCTGTGCAAAATGACTGAAAATGCAATTTGGGTTGCCTATTTTGAGGTACTTCTTAAAAAATCTTTTTAAGAGGCTCTATTTTCTAAAGGAAACACTTTTGACCACACATTTATTAGCAAAAGTTGTTTGCTTTGTTGTGTTTTGCAAGCCCTAGAAGTTTGTTCCTATAATTCATTAACACCCTGTATATTTCAAAGCACATGGAAATAGGCCTATCCGTTCGGGATGTATGAGGCGTAAATGCATACATATACACGCACAAGCACGCATACATCCATTCAGATCCTTTCCTCCTGTCGCAATTTTTGGTGGTGAGTAGGCCCCCTACTATAACCCACTAATGTACGCTTCCATTACAGAAGATACAGATTTACTTGCACAATCGTCCGCTGTTAAGTCTCCGTAACACACGGTGGCGGCTCGTGGTGTGGCATAGTGAAGAGCAATTTATGAAAGTATGTAATAAATGCGCTGGAGGTAATTTTTTTCAAAAGTGGGCTTGACCTATCTGAACGTGTTTTAAGCTTTTAACACAGATATCATTTACATTAATTAATCTGTTTAAAAATAGAATACACTCGCCTTTTAGTTTTTGATCTGTTCAACCACTGGTCCACTGAAATTTCTTTTAGCAAAAAAGTTTATATTCTCTGCAGGGTTGTAATACACCGTTTACTACCTGCTGACGTCATTAACATTGTGCAAATTAGTTTTAAGTTCAACCGATTTCACAAACGCGTCACTTTACGCCAGTTTTTCATAATTAGATAGTAATAATAATTAGATAATGATTTATTTTAGTGTTAGAAAGAGTATATATAAGCGAGATCCCCATGGTGGGCCTCCAATTTGAAACAGCCGGTATATTCTAAAGTTTTCTGTAATTTTTCAAAAAATAAATTGTTGTCAATTGATGGATATTTATGAACACATAGGATGACTATATTTAATTGCTGTATTTCAATTCCTGCCACTTCAAAGTGTTTTTCAGCAGCAAAACACTTCGTTTTTCCAATTTCTGTGGCTACATATTGATTTTTTACTAGTATCAAGACTCCTCCGCATAATTACCACTATTTCTTGAGAAACTATTTGTACATTCAGATGTACACTTCTGTTGCTGCGCAACCATTTTCGGTGAACTAAAACGTAAGAAACAAACACTAAGTCAAAGTGCAAAAACACAACGAAGCAGACATCAGAGTCGTTTGAGTTTACTGAAGATGGCTGCTTAGCAGCCGAAATGCACATCTGACCGTTCAAATAATTGTTCTTGTGAGAACTAAAAGAGTTTCCTCATTATTGTTATAATTTTCGCACAGTCGCTTATTTTTTCTTAATTTCTGATATTATTAACATGCAATTTCTTTCACTTTTTTTCCAATTCTTAGTGTATAATTTTTTTTAGAAATGCTGTTACGTTTATAAAGGAAACAAACAAAAATAGTTTTTGAAATACTTTTAGTGTGCCGACCTCCGCTATTTAAAGTTTGTTTCTTTATATAAATACACGTTTTAATGTTAGCGAGACTTTACCTTAACCTAACAGTGATTACGGGGATATATCTAAACGGAAACTCATAACGATAAAGAATTTAGATATAGAAATGTAGTATTAAACACATTTGTGGTAGGGGTTTCATAAAGTTAAGTAATACAGTACTTCAATGTTCTTTAAAAAGGGTGTCCAGAAAAAATGATCAGACTGTGGGATATGTTTTTATACTCATGTTTGTGTTACAGATAGTTATCATTGCAAAAGGTATGTACGTCTATATCAAACTAAAAAGACATTTATACGATCAGAATAAAAAATAAGAGAAATACTTCTCATAGACATTCCTATACTGTAGAAACTTTTACTTTTTATATTTTCAAAAGTATTTATGCGCAACGTTGTAGCCTTCGCAGCAGTGACGCGTTTAGGCATAAGCAGAGTAAGTGCAGTTTGGCGGTCCCAAAAAGTAAGAAACGGGACATTTTATAAAACTTTATATATTTATATTTACAGCAAACAAAAAATTAAAACAATGAACTAGAATAATATAACACACTAGTTACAGCAAACACACCGCCTGGAATAATGTTTCGTACACACACTTATATAACAGTAGAGGCCGCAAAATCTCATACTGCCTACAGATCGGTATACATTAATACAGCAAATTGCACCCACCTTGAAAACCCCCCAAAAAAACAAGTACAATACGTCGCATAGGCGTCGGCTCTATTTTCAAAAGGGGGAAGCATCATTTTATAGAAATACAAGAATTTAGTTTAAAATAAATTTATGATCACAAATATTTAGTAACTTATACAATTAGATAAATCTATTAAAAATTTTAACTTGCATTATACACTGTGTCCATAAAGTAACCCCCCCCCCTAACTAACTTTTGAACGACTTAATATTTTACTACAAAATTTGGTGTGCTTTAATGGGAAATTAAATTCTATTTTTTAGCTCATAATTAAATAATTTATCATTCAAAATGGCGGCTGGCCGCCATTTTGAAATTTTTTTTAAATAGAAAGGGGGGTTGAGTGACACCTCATTTGAAAGGTCTTTTAGTTCTGCGTCTGATCCTAGAGTTTAAAAGAAAAATATTTAGCCATAACAAAATGACAAACGTTTGAAGTAAAGAAGTCTATTGAAAAAAACTAAGAATTAAAGCAAAAACAAATGAAATTAAGTGTTCGAAATGTTCACCATTCACTTCTTAGCACATAAAAAGTCGGTTATGACATTCCTGCCTTACATTTTCATAAGATTCAATAGACTTCTTTACTTCAAACGTTTGTAATTTTGTTATGGCTAAATATTTTTCTTTGAAACTCTAGAATCAGACGCAGAACTAAAAGACCTTTCAAATGAGGTGTCACTCGACCCCCCTTTCTATTTAAAAAAAATTTCAAAATGGCGCCCAGCCGCCATTTTGAATGATACATTATTTAATTATGAGCTAAAAAATAGAATTTAATTTCCCATTGAAGCACACCAAATTTTGTAGTAAAATATTAAGTCGTTCAAAAGTTAGTTAGGGGGGGAGTACTTTATGCACATTTTGGAATTTCAGATTTTAACTGAAATACGCGTTTTAGTGGTTTTAAAGATGTCTGTCCGTGGGTGAATGGGTGAGTGGGTGGGTACGTTGGTTCCCTATATCTCCGGAACCCCTTTATCTATTTTAATAAGATTTGATGTGTGGAAGTTTTTTAGTTGCAGGTAGTGCTTTGTAAGATTGTTAATCGGAACCGGAAATTAGACCAATTTTTTTGGTATAGATTTTTTCTAAACTTTTTTTTCAATTTTGAATACATAGCGTTATAGTGCATCTGAAGACAAATCAAATGCTTTTTTTCTAAATGCTGCATCTTTAAAATGAAGGCCGCTGCGAATATTTGAGAATTTTAACTTTAATGCGCAATTATTTAAAAACAAAATATCTAATCAATACAAATTTTTTTTTTTTGATAGCTCTTAATAAATATAATCAAGTGATGTAAAAATATTTTTGGAATACTTAAAATTGTAAATATACTAGCGGCTCAAGGTTTTGGACATTTTCAAAAAATCATTCGTCAAAAACTGCCCACATCATTGTTTTTAAACTTTCTACGCCGATAGAGCTTGCAATGGACTACAAAATTTGTTCTTTACTAATTTCCCAAATTTCGCCCTGACGTCCTCTAGGATTTTTTGAAAATTTTGAAAATCTTTTTGTTCCTAAACGCAAACGCCGATGGTTATAAACTTTCATCAGTTCGATAGACTATTTGAAGTACTTTATTAGGGTCAGCGTGAATTTTCAACTATTTTAAACATTAAGAAAAAAAACGATACGTTTTAATATCAACAATGTGTTTTCCGGCAGTTACGTGATTTTAACTACGCCTATCAATTAGCTCTAATAAAAAAATATTTTTCATTCTTTGCATATTTTTGATAACTGTATAAATAAAGCTGTAATAACTATTTTTGTAAGCGCGTTAGCTCTCTTAACGCCTTTCACGTAGTAGGAGCGCGCGCAGCCCGTAACTAACCGAGGCCTTGAGTCTGCAGTCGGCTTGTACCGGTAATGTACAAGCATTCCATCACTTATTGACGCGATAATATTAAAAATGTAAAAAGTATGAGAAAGTATCAGCAACTCGTTTCGCCCATTTTTAATCTAATTTCTGAATTTTTATTTCATATTTTGTAGGAAATTTCTAAATAAGCAAATATTGTTCTAAATTCTTAAAATCAAAGAAACTAATTTGCTGAGAAGTAGTTTTCTTTCTCGTTATCTTTAGTCTTTAATCCTCTTATTACTTTAATGCAGTAGCTGCTGTTTTTTAAATATTTATTGTGCATTTTTTGTACCTTTTTGCTTTTTTGTATTTCTTTTGCGTATTTTGTATGCCTTTTTGCCTGCCTTTTATTACATTTTATTTTGCCTAACTATCTTGTCTTTTATTAGAACTCATAGCTACCCATTCACCACCTCCTTCAACCTACTTTTGGAGGGAGAAGAGTAATGGCATAATCCTCTTATAAAAATTTGTTGTTTAGAAATAACAGCCGGTTGATATTCTGATAAATTTGTCAAGAAAACTTGTATCCACGTCAAAATTTAACCAAGTTCAAACCCATACCCAAAATAGTTAATTTGTTGTAATACTTACAGGTTTTAAAATATTGATTTAAATGATAATTTCTTTAAATAACTTTATTTAAATCGCGATTTAAATAACTGACAAATCAAGTGATTTAAATCAAGCAGCAAGTTAATAGGTCAGTCTAACTAGAGTGCGTTGGATGGCATTATCCGTCAATGTCAATTGTAATCTAGGTCCGATGGATCGAAAGCTAGTATCACGGTGGTCACTATGAGGCGGCTGTTACAGCCAACCTCGTTTTGTTCATCGTGGCGGCACCTAGCAAGAGCCCTTATGCGCCACGTCTCTCTTTGGGCCTGATTGAGTAACGCTCAATCAGCGTGTTTGTTCAATTTAACGACGGTAATGACATCAGGCTGCGAGCTCTAAATCCCTGGTGGGGACAAATTATCTGAAACTCTACTGATTCTGCAGATCACTGCCCGTCAACCACATCAAGACGACTCTGTCTGCACATGTTTGCCACTGCTCCCGCGAGTCCTACGCCGTGACGAAAACGGGGGCTGCTATTCCCCCGCGGGCTCCGACTTGGTTCCCGTGGTAGCAGGCAATAAAGTCACTGGTTGGATCTTTCGAAAAAACGAAGCTTGTTGAGCTACTTGTAGTAGCCAGTACTAGTCAACTACGCACCGACGGATAGGCCGGCATCCGGTCTGATTATAGTAACCGGTACCTAAACAGCGTCTGGTATGCAAATGCACGAACCCCCTGGGTCGACACTTTAATAGAAGGTTTGAGCAAGCATAGTGTAGCGCACTCTTAGAGCCCAAAAACCTTAATACTAGCAGCCACACCACTATTTTCTAAACCTCATCTATACCTGCGTATATCGTCGGCCTCTAACCACCCAGTTTATTGCCTGAGAAAATTTATAATCTATAGAGTTACTTAGACGTAGTGACTGAGACGCAGTGATATTTATAGCCACAGCCAGAGAGCGGTAATTCTGTTACAGAAGACGCGCTGCCTCTCAAGTATACTGAGGACTAGTAACACTTCACCTCGTGAAATCACTTACCTCTCCGAAGAGAGGTGGACGTGCCAAGTTGAAATCACCGGAGTGGCCGTTAGAATTCCGATCCCGCGTAAAGCGCCTTTTTTCACACATCTCACCATAGTGAGAGTCCTTAGCTGTCCCGGCAGTAACGCAGTGGTCTGGGGTTCAAATTCCCGCTGTATTGTATTATCATATGTATGTTAGATAGGGGGGGGGGGCATATTTCCTCCGTAAAAGTCAAGTAGTACAACCATAAATTTTACTATATGCGTTTTATTGAAAGAAGAGGGTGTAACATGCAAAAATAAAATCAATGGTAAAAGTTTTATTTGTAAGATATTTTTCCGTTATTGTTGTTTTTAATAATAATAACAATAAAATAACAAATTAATTGTTTTAAGTATTTTTACTCATTTTGTAAATCTTGAACTTATATACCAAACTACATTTTCAGCTGATCCAAGTTTGAAGATAGTTAAGAATGTAAATGGAACCGAAGTACCAGTTTCAAGTATCCTTCATGAGGATGCTGGCGCAAATCTAACGTTAATTTGCAAACTCTTCCACAATGAAACAACCAACAATACGTCCAAGTATTTTGACAACGAAATCTCTTGGGGCTGGAAGAGACCAAACATACAGTTTAAAAATGTAACAGATTTGCAAATTTTGGCTCTAAATATCTCGAAACCGTTGTTACAATTTTTTAACCACAGCAACTCTAACCAAGCCACGATAATATTTCGTCCACTGTCTGTATCAGACTCTGACAAATACTTTTGTATGAGTTTGAAATACAAATTATTTAACATAGTAACGATTGATGTCAACAGAAGCAAAAGTTATAAAACTGCGAGCAGATACAGTACGCGGACAGGGACGGACAAGCCACCGTTTGTTTCCACCAAATCTTCATGTACAACTGACACGTTTGCTTGTAATTCACGCGCGTTGTGTATTAAATCGGAATACGTCTGTGATAATGTAAAAGACTGTGATGATGGTTCAGACGAAAATTTCTATCTATGTGGAAGGAATCCATGTGCAGGTAATTTAAATAAGCATTCACAGTTTAGTTAACTGCCAGTTTTATGTTTCAGGTAAAACGAGGTGTTCCAACGGTCGCTGCATTTTAGAATCGCTTTGTTGTGATAACCATCGGAATATCCGTTGTCTATTTAACTCTAAATCTTTATGCTGCTCTGATGCCATTCGAGGTAAGTTAGTTGCTACTAGCAATAGCGCTTTTATTTATCTATACGATTTGTGGGAAAAAATTCGTTGTAATGCGTTCCATATACATCATGCGTATCACGCGACCAAATAACAGCTGCCTGCAGTAGCTCGCAGGAGAGTAAGGCGGTTTTACGTATGCAGCATACCAGTTTGTATCGTATATATAAACTGTTCTTTCTTCAAACCGAATAGCAAACCAAGAGCGCAGCAACCACTGAGCACGCTTTGACGTCACGGCTAAATGATATATTCTTCTTCTTCTACAGCGGAGCAAGTCCTGAAACCTGCAACATTCAGGCCAGAGGCCCATTGTATGTACCACTCGTTAAATATTCTCCCTGAATAAGCTGGTGCCGGCCGCAAAGGCTAGCACATTGTTTAGAGGAATAAACAGTATTTCCCCTAAATCTAGAAATTTGGATTCAACGTGTCTTAGGCGCAGGGTCATAAGTCTAACGCACTGGCACAATATGCGAAGAGATGATTTTTCATCTTCGTCACCCAGCCTGCTGGTAGAATCTTTGACAATACCATATATATAGTAGGTTTCTACAGCTGTCGCTGTCTCCCTTCCCTCAACCAGGTCCATCTCCCTCTGTCTTCTCACTCTCCATCTTCCAGGCGTCTGTTTTCCATCGCTTCAT
The DNA here is from genome assembly GCA_958336395.1 of Ctenicera cuprea. Classification (NCBI taxonomy): domain Eukaryota; kingdom Metazoa; phylum Arthropoda; class Insecta; order Coleoptera; family Elateridae; genus Ctenicera; species Ctenicera cuprea. Next base: position 43,161,738 of record OY284493.1, read on the forward strand.
CCACATCATCTCTCCACGATCTTCTAGGCCTTCCCCTCTTTCTTCTTCCTGTTGGGCTCCACTCTGTGATCTTTCCAATCCATCTATCTCTTCCCGTTCTTCGAACATGACCCTACCATATCAGCCTTTTTTCTTCTATATAGTGTATCCTTTTCGATGTCCATCCTTCTTCTGATCTCTTCGTTGGTTATTCTATTCATTATCGTAACACCACAACATCTCCTCCAGTATTGCATTTCTGTTGCATTTATTTATAATTAACCAGTTTTCCGCCCTATAGGTCATTATACTTTGAACTATGGAGTTGTGTATTCTTTTTTTGTAGTTTTAGTAATATGTTTGTCCCAGAGTAATGAATTTAACTGTCTGATACATGTTCTTGTTTGTCTCATTTTACTTTTTATTTCCTCTTGTGTTGTTGCATTTTTCAGATAATAAATCCTAAGTACTTGAATTTACTTGTTCCTTTTATGCTTTGATTTTCGTCGATTTCTAAGTCTTTTACTTCTTCTTCCTTCGTAGTTAAGTATTCAGTCTTATTGAAATTAATTTCTAGCTCTGCCTTTGTATATGCCTCTTTTAGTTTTCGTATCATAAAGCTTAGGTCTTCTTCATCTTGGGCTATGACCGCCTGGTCGTCCGCAAAGCCTCACCGGCACTCCCATTCCTTCACATCTTCTTTTCCAGTCCTTTAATGTTCCTTCCAAATATATTTTGAAAAGGGTTGGTGATATAGGGCATCCTTGTAGTAATCCTTTTGTTGTTTTAAAACTACAGCTAATTCGTCGTCCTGTTTTTATTGATATTGTGACAATACCAATCTTATGTAAGTGTTTGTTGAGGTGACAATAGCCTATTACGATCCAAATTTGTTTCTGTTGTACTGTAAAAGTAGTTTAGATGCCGGTGACGAAAACCCTCCGCTGAGATTTGCCAACCTTAGACCTTGTAGCAAAGACCAGCTTTGTGAGAATATAGGTTAAGACCCATTTCTTCAATTCCAACTTTGCATTGCAGTGGGATATTCCAAGAACTGGTCCAAGTGGGAGTTCACTAGAACCCCGTCTGTTGCTGTGACCAGGTACCCATAGCAATTTAAACGAGTTCTACGCGCAGTCTCGTCAGTGCTGACCGGCATTCTAGAACCAGCTCTGACGTTACCTTGAAACAGCTCAGAGGCTGAAGAGCCACCTGAACAAATATAAATATGTTTGTTTGGAAAATGGTGGCGTACTGTCCAAAAAGAAACGGCTTACTCTTGGTGTATCGCCATAAACACTCGTTTCTCTACCTTCCTTAGTTTTTGAGCCGTCAGTGATCCAAACAAGGTCTTTAAAAACCAGGAGGTTCTAATTGTGGGTGTTCTAGTTTTCTCTGGTAGTAATGACAGTTTTGTATGGTATGTAGAAGGAAATTGTGGTTAGCTACGGTCACTTATCATATCAAAGATGACACGAGTCTCTGTCAGCTGTTACAAGATTTTGGTATGCCTTAATACTTCTTCCGCATTTGCTTACTGTCTTCTACAGTTTAGCCTGTAAGCTGCCTTGTTAGCCTCGACCTCAATCATTAAGTAAATAGGCGCGAGTCTTAGAAGTGCTTTCAGAGCTGCCGTGGGTGCACGTGGGTGCAGTGCGCATTGCTCCTGTCACTGCCAGATATGCCAATCGCTGGAGTTGACTAAATTGTTTTCTTCTGCTTATCAAGCCAGTTGATGAGTACCAAACGAGCCCCGCGTATGAGTGATATCTCAATCAAATTACTGCTAGTAAATGATACGCTTCTTTACTGTATTTCAATACTCACTTTGTGCTCCTCAATGATCCGTTTACTGCCCTCGCTTTTGTTTTAAGAATTACCATAAAATAAGTCAAGAGACGTTAAATCCGATGACTTTGATAACCACAGTCCTAGCGGTATTAGTCAATCCCCAAACTATTCTTGCAGCATTTTACTGGTTGATCGAATGGTATGGCAAAATGTAACCAGTTGTCTCTTTCAAATCTTACCCGCTGTGACGTCCGCTACGGGAGTAACCTGAACTTCTCTGATAAAATCTCTTGAACAACTCTTGCCAACCCACAGGGACTAATTCAAAAATTGTTGTTTTGAATACGTGCAGTACTGTTCGCAAATATCTTACCTAATCGCCGGTTACATCACTAAATAATAAGAACATAAATTATAAAAAATAATAATAATAATAATACCCTCCCTAAAATTACAAAAGAAACATCTTTGAATGTGAACGTAATAACCAAATTTAGAAAGTGTATTTTACCTGGAGCAACTATTGAACAAGAAAGAAGAGATTTGGTTTCAATTATGGCTAGAATAGACCACTACATCTTTCGTTCTTATTTGAACTCATCAGGTGGACATAATTCTAACCATAATTGAAACCAAAAGCAAACAAGCAGATATATGCCAGAAAGTATAACATTAAAGGGGAATTACACTAGTAACGCCCTCTATGATGTGCGGCGAGGAATTGTTGCAAAGCAACAAACCGGCAAAGTTGCGATCGGAATCTTCTAAGAAGGTATCTTCGATCGCACCGGCCTCTAAGCACAAAACACAAAAACGCCCGTGTGGCAAGAAATAAGAAAGAAGAGATTTGGTTTCAATTATGGCTAGAATAGACCACTACATGTTTCGTTCTTATTTGAACTCATCAGGTGGACATAATTCTAACCATAATTGAAACCAAAGGCAAACAAGCAGATATATGCCAGACAGTATAACATTGAACACATTACTGAAGGTTTCCCTGCTCTGTCTGAAAACGATTTCCTCTGTCGACATAATTAAGTAGCAAAAAACCTCCATGGCAATCTAGACCTGAAATACAAATTAGCCAACAAACCGGAACCATTCTATAAGTCTCTACCTGCTGCCGTCCTTGAGTCTGGTGAAACACTATAGGAATAGACCCCTTTTTAGTTGGGTTTCTGGTACTTGTTTCTCAAAAAACTGACCAACGGTGTATTCGTATGAAGTATTTTCAACCACAGTTTCGTTTCGTTTTGGAGAAGGCTTCTTTTAAATCAGTTAAAGTTTATAAATTATAACGCTTATGTATGAGTTCATGAAATTTATTTAAAATTTAATAAGAAAATTTTTCTTATAAGGAAATAACATCTTTTCGAATAAATTTTTAGAAGTTATTCAGAACCCAACAGTAGTGGTCCATTGGTATGCATGGACTGAAAAGGACCAAGAAGTTCATACCGACCTTAAAGCCGATACGCCAATAGTTTTCAAAAAACGAAAAATGGATGGTATGCGTGACTGGGGTTTATGGAAACACCGTGCTTGCGCAGATCGGCTACTTGGTATGCGTAGAATATGAATCCGAGTTTCTTTTTCGAGTTATTGAAGTATACGCACGCCCACACACTAACAACTGTCATATGTTATATGACCCTGCATCTCACATGGAAAAGACAACACAAACGCCTATGGCTCTGCTTTACTAGCGCTCAGTTTATTGGACAAAGCGTACGAAAGGCTCCTTTGTCGTCGATTAATAAATTTTGCCAAAACTCCCCCAGAACTTTTATTTCATTTATTTTACAGAAAAATGTTGTTTCCGCTTCAGAACGTTATGTTTTTTTATTAAAAATATTAAATATACTCAAATCCAGAAAACTTCCGAATCGGATCTGAATGAAGTCCTCCGTTTAAATTGGCCAAATGTATTTTACCAACCGTGCAAACAGATTTAACAATACGCTTTACGTTTTTACAGACAATAAACCTAACAGAATCAGCACCAAAACGAGTAACAATGTTGCCATACACGCTTTTCATGTACCCAGATATGAACACCTAAGAAGCAATAATGATGAGTGGAGCTCTTATCCAGGAAATCAAATCAAAGGAGTGCGTACGTAAATTTTTGCATAACTTACCGTATAATTAACATAATGTAATTGCTGATTTAGTTATTTACGTATTTACTTTTTTTCTTCAGCCCAATACGCCAAATTGAATAATGATTACTATTCAAACTCGAATCGTTTTAATGGTAAGTAATGTAATTCCTGTTAAAGTTATGGAGCTTATTAATCAATAATAATTTATTAGGTACGCGTCAAATTAAAAGGATTCGAGTAAACATCCCTAAATTAAATAACTTTTCTACTACTATAACAACTTCTAAGCGAATTTCGAAAAGTATGTAAGTTTTAGTACTTCTCAATCACGAGTACATATGTAATAATTTCAGAAGTTCTTGCGATGATCTTATGTCCTTTGATGGCAGTGGGAGCTGCAATTTTATACATAGTAAAAAAGTGCAAAGGGATCTGTAAAAATGGATCGACTAGTAATCAAACCGCTAATCCCTCATGTGGTAATTTGTATCAAGAAGTAGATTATACCAGAGGTACACAGGGTACCGCAACGCCAAAGTAGCAAAGACAACAACTGGGATTTACCACCAACATATGATGAAAACATTAGAAAAGCACCAGAAACTACTACACTGTTGGTTAATTGTAATAACAAATAGAAACAAAAATTGTTAACGTAAATTTATCACGCTTTTAGCAGTTGTGGTGTTAAAGTAATAACTTTTACTTTTTATTTTTTAATGGTAGCTATAACAAGCTTTTATATTTGCTGAAATACGTTCTTTTCATAAAAGCTATAACAAATTAAGTAGAGTGTTTTATTTATAAAATTCGTATGTCTTGAAAACGCGTTTTTGTTATTTGCCGACAGCAGATTGTCTGTCTTCACAAGCATTTGCTCTAAATGTTTGAATCAAAGTGATTCGTGGGCCCTGCCTGCCTAAACAGGCGCGGGTGTTTCTGCTTCTACTTATTCTATTACATAACATTTTCTTACATTAAGTGTTGATTTTTACACCGATGTATGCGATTAACATTTTTTACATTCGTTAATATTTGGGGTGTTATGTTCCCGATTTATCACTTATATTTTACAATAAATCACGTATGAGCATTAACATGAACTATGATTATCAAATATCCCCATAAAATGAAATCTAACAAGGAGATCGAGCGGCTTTGGTAGCCACTCTACAACTAGTGTTTATGTTAAGGCTCCTAATTCTAAGAAATAGTACGAATAAAGAATAAGACGTGAAATCAAGAACTTAACACCGCAACTGTAAGGAAATGTGGAGCAAATTGTTGTTAATCCAATAGATTGGTGTAAAACTCAACATGGACATTAGTTTGAACACTTAATGTAAGGAAATGTTATGTAATAGAAGTCTGTGTGTTATTTGTTACTGTAATTGTTGTTTGACTGTTGTAAATCTTCTCCTTTGTTTACATATCCGACTTATATTTAATAGTTATTTTCATAACAAGTTCGGGAAGCTAGTGTTTCCCACATGTGTGTGAAAAATTACAGAACCGCGCAGCGATAGGAGTTCTGTAATAATAATAAAAAAAACATTAATCCAGTTACCTGTCAAAACAAAACATTACACATTTTGACAAGAGTAAAAAATTTCTTTCATTCACTAAAAAAGAAGAATTCTTTTATATTTAACTAATATAAGAATGCTGCTAAAAATTAAAAAACATACCGGAGGGGAAATAGAAATAAATGCAGAACAGTCTGATAAGATAGAACGATTAAAAGAAAAAATTGAAGAAAAAGAAGGAATTCCTCCGGAAGATCAGAGACTGATATACCAAGAAAAGAACATGAATGATAACAAAACTCTCGAATCCTTCAAACTACAAGGTGGTGCAACTCTGCTTTTAGTACACCGTCTTCGAGGAGACTGAAGCTTGAGCCCACAGAGCCCGTCAGTAATTACTTACACTATTGCATTAATTATGAAATATTCATTTTATTTGCTGCTTAAATTGTTAAGTATTGAAATCAAGTGTTCTTATTGTTTCAGGAATGCACTTAATAATAAATAAAAGCTCTCACATAAAAAGCACGTATTAGTAATTACCTGCGGATAATATCCTTTCTCTACGACTATTAAATAATACGCTCATTCTTGTTGCATATTAAATTGAATAATAGCATAAATTCTTCACACCGTGATTTCTTACAAAGAAATCACTCTAGATTAGCCAATCACATCCTTTGATTTTTAAGAATTCACGCTAATATGAACAAATGACATTGCTTTGAAAATAAAAAACCGACCGTATCTTAGCAACCTCCTAATAAATCGACATTTGAAACGTCAAATACACCAATTATTTATTGCTGTTGTCTCGCATAATTTTTATTAATATAATATTTACAATGGACGTTAGTAGTGATAGTGATAATAATCTAACATGTACGCCTCCCGAAATTCGGGAAATTGCACAAGCATCCACAATGAATTTACTGCCAGAAAAGTCAAAAAAGCAATTAAAGATTTGTGTTAAAAACTATGATTTAGGTATATATTTTCTTGTAGTCGTAGAGAAAGTATAGTCTTCTACTTGCGTAGAATGGCTATTATTCACTTAGATGATTCCACGTGAATAATAGCCATCATTCTACGCTCGTTGAAGAATGTACTATTCTACTACTATAACAACTTCTAAGCGAATTTCGAAAAGTATGTAAGTTTTAGTACTTCTCAATCACGAGTACATATGTAATGATTTCAGAAGCTCTTGCGATGATCTTATGTCCTTTGATGGCAGTGGGAGCTGCAATTTTATACATAGTAAAAAAGTGCAAAGGGATATGTAAAAATGGATCGTCTAGTAATCAAAACGCTAATCCCTCATCTGGTAATTTGTATCAAGAAGTACATTATACCAGAGGTACACAGGGTACCGCAACGCCAAAGTAGCAAAGACAACAACTCGGATTTACCACCAACATATGATGAAAACATTAGAAAAGCACCAGAAACTACTACACTGTTGGTTAATTGTGCTAACAAATAGAAAAAAAATTGCTAACGTAAATTTATCACGCTTTTGGCAGTTGTGGTGAAAAAGTAATAACTTTTACTTTTTATTTTTTAATGCTAGCTATAACAAGCTTTTATATTTGCTGAAATACGTTCTTTTCATAAAAGCTATAACAAATTAAGTAGAGTGTTTTAATTAAAAAATTCGTATGCCTTGAAAACGCGTTTTTGTTATTTCCCGATAGCAGGTTGTCTGTCTTCACAAGCATTTGCTCTAAATGTCTGAACCAAAGTGATTCGTGGGCCCTGCCTGCCTAAAGAGGCGCGGGTGTTTCTGCTTCTACTTTGTGTGTCTGGACAAGATATTGCAGCTTGCATTTTCAGAGTAATCAGACCACTGAATTCAAGTCTAAATTTTAGATGAAAAACACCTGCAACGAGAGAAAAAACAAAAATTTTCAAAACAATCCGTAGTGCCGAACAGCCCATGACTAAACAGAAATTCGCACCTCTAGAAGGCTTAGCCTTTTTACTTTACATTAAAGACATTTCTGATAAAATAGGGATGTTCTTATAAGGTACAGCATAACGACAGTCTTTAGGACTGAAGAAACTTTGGAACTCGGTTTAAGATCCGCAAAAAGCCAAATATCGAGCTTGAAATATTTCAGGGTTGCAATTCAAACTGCATCAGACAAACTGATTTGAGAGAAACCAACTCACAACATAAACAGAGAGGATGGGTTTAGACTCAGTAAAGCTTGGACTCCAGTAGTTCATCCTCTAAGGACTCAACCGTCATCGATTTCACCACATCTGTCTTCGCCCAACGGTGGCAGCCAACCAGAGTTCCGCCGATCTCCCCGACTGGCTCGAAAGGGTCCAGAATTCGTTAAAAATAAACAGAAGACTGTAGATTAAAAATTATATTTATTAATTATTACCCTATTAGTATCTTTATGATATCTTTGTGTATTTGATAAAATTAAATTATTATTTTATGTATACTATTGATGTACAACGGCGAAGCAAAATTATATCCTTCCAAAACGGTAGGTTCCTAGACCTACAATCGCGCTGCAGATAGAAACCACACATGTTAATGGCTGGCAATGTTTATTATCTGTGACATGATATGATTAGCAATAAGTTTAGTTAATTCCGAAAACTGTTGCAATGTCTGTAAATAAAATCAATTCTTCAATTTATTTATAAGTTCGAGCTTCACTTCGCTGAAGTTCATTGTAATATAGTATGAATAAAACAATTTTTAACTTCAACAGGTTTTATATTTTAGCAACACTAACTGTTTACTTTTAATCTTGTCTTTGATAATGTACTAAACACGTTGAAATACGTATAAAGCTAAAATGGAAAACCTGTTGAAGTTAAAAATTGTTTTATTTGCAATAAATTTATACACCGCTTTTTTAACCACTTTGGCTCACACATTTAGAGCAAATACTTGTAAGTTTAATGCCCAAATTACCGCGCAGTCCAAACCGAAAGTAAATTTTAATATTCACAGTTCGAAAAACCGTGTAAGGTACATGCAGTCTACCCTGCAGAGGTTCTGGAATCTTGTGCTCAGATTGTGCCATTGTCACTTGCAGGTTGTAGTGAGTTACGTAATTTGGAACGAATCACGGTTAATTGCCAATTGCTCTAAGCACCTATTACTTAAACTGCTGCAGTTTTCTGATGTTGTCTATATACTAACAGTTTGTACTCTTATTGAAAACTGGTAGTTGGGGCTCATAAGTCAATACACTTTTCTATAAGTACGGCTTAGCTGCAAATCCGGAATTGGGTAATATGATAGTATTAATTTTTCTGATGTTAGCCGAACAGCTGATCGGTGGGTCAATCGAACCATTTATCGATACGTTTTATTGACAAAATGGTTGACGGCTCAATCTCTGCAAATAAAGAATTTCTCCCACGTAAAAGTAATTTATACACTCTTGGAACAGTCTGCTTTATGTCTGTGATAAAACAATCAGTAATTACATAGTAATGTTTGTTGGCCACGCTGCGATTACTTCTTCGAGCTATCTTTTCAGGTTTGATGTTATCTGCAAAGAAAAGTTAGTTTGTTGGTGTTTTCCAGTGAATTTTTATCCGGTAAGTAACGAAATTGTATCCTTTATTGGTTTTAATTGACTTAGTGATTTGTAAGTCGATTATACGAAGGTTTGTGCCAAACACAAAGGGTATGGCGTGGAGATTTTACTTTGAACGTACAATTAAAGGTCGTATTATTGCAAAACCAAATCCAACTGATTTATGGAATTTTAAAGGGTGAAATATGGTTGTAAACTACGTTTGAATTTTTCTGGGAGTATCAAAAATTATCGGATAATTAAGCCTTCATAGGTCGAATTACCTGAAATAAAATTAATTTACGTAGCAAAACTTGTTGGTAGTAAAGAAAATAAAAAAAGTTTGGAAATAAGCGGTTAAAATAAAACTAAATAAGATTTCCGACAGTTTAATGATTTAAATAAAACCGAGAGATTGCTTCCCCGATTTTATTCAATTGAATCAAATTTGCGGCAAATAACGATTGTGTAAAACCGAGGAATTGTTTCCTCGATTTTAAGAAATTAACTTAAAAAATATTTCTGGCAGTTTAATAATTTAAATAAAGCCGAAGGATTACTTCTCCAAGTTTATTCAAATTAAAACATTAAACTTGCGGGTAAATAACAGTTTGAATTCCAAATCTATTCTGGTTGGAATTGCTAGTCAGGCATAATTTTAAAAGAATTCTGAAAGAATACTTTGTCAATTTTGAGCCGGTCGTCAAATTTTATACCTGATGAAAGGGAGGTCAGATGAGAGGCGAGCTTCTCCGAAGAATGACGTTCCGAAGCGATCACTCGGCGCTTTGAAATTAACTTGAAGCGTCTTCTTTAAACCAAAGCAACAAAACAAATTATTATAATTTTTAAAATTTTTGCCGCCTGGCTGAGTCGTTACAATATAGGCAACCCTCCATTCTATCTTTAGCAGTAATGATGCTGGTATAGTAATCATGGTCGGATCATAACTTGTCGATGTCCAAAGATTTTGTCGGTAAGAATGTTTTTTAAAAGTGCAAATAATTGGAATTTACATTTTCTACAGTAGTCAACCAAGTTCTAAAAGTGCCAGCCAAACAATTAGAGGAGGGGACATGTAGCCCTACCAAATATAGAAAACTTCTAAAAACTAACATTAATTTTCAGTTTTACTAGTCACGGTGGGTAATTTTTCTTAAGCAGAAGTTGTTTATTGTTTTCCGTTAGTAAATAAACAGGTACCAATTTTTAACGTTTAAAAATTCACAGAAGGTGTCACAGTGGAATTATGGTATTCAGCAGAAAACTAAACTGTAACCCATGTCTGCCTTTATATTTTAGTTCTACTAGGCATGCTCGTGATGAGCAATTCCGCGTAAGGAAAAATTTAAGAAATAATAAATCGTTGGGGTCGCCATTTTGAAGCTACAAGAGTTCTGTAAAAAAAAGTCGTAGATTTGCCTTACATTGTTCTCTGTAATCCTGTGCTCAAAAATATCAAAAATTTTGTTTTAGAAAAAAACGCTACCAAAAAAACATATCTAACTTCTGCTTCTGGTTTCGGATTCTTTTCATTTAAAATTTCATCAAAATCGGTCCAGTACTTTCGCCTTTAGAGGCGCCACACACACACCCATACACCCACCCACCCACCTACAGACAGACTTTTTATAAACCACTTTTTTGGATTTCTTGAGCCCCAAAACGTGCATTTCCGTTAAAATTTAGATTTTAAAAATTTTCATGATTTCAAAACTTTCCTATACCGAAAGTATAGAAAGCATAAAATCTAATAATAAATAGGTGATATCTAAGTGCTTTTAAATGCCAAGTGAACTTTTGAGACTTTCCTGGTGGAAAAAGCGGTCAAAAATGGAAAAGAAGTTGTTAATTGTTTCTGGAGTTGCACTTTTAACAATTATCGACTTCGTAATAGTATTTATCATAATTTTTTCAAGTAAGTTTTAATCTTAGGCAGTTAAAATTAATTAATTTACATCGTTTAAGATGAAAGAAAAAACAATTTTTATTAGAATCAAAAATGTAAACTTTTTACATAGCTTAAGTATAACAACAAATTTAATTTCGAATTAATTAGTAATAAAATGTTCTACTCAAACGAAAATCAGTAAGATTGGGAATCTAGAACAAGGTTCTACATTTAATTACTTAAATCCATAAAAATCGGTAAATTTATCTGCACTATTTACTCTAACAAAGCAACAGATTTAAACTTCTATAGTTTGGGGTTGGGAGAAATAAATAAAAGTAAAAAAGTTGAAGTGTTAACTTCCAGTGAACTTTCCAATACTGAATATTAATAAATAGTGATTTACGCCCAAGTAGCCAGTAATATTTACAAAATTTTGCACCCAGTTAATATCTTTTCTGCAATATGTGGGTACGCCAGGTAAGTCTCTTGTCGAGGTGTATTCCCAGGAGAGCTATTCTCGAGCTTGAACGATAAAATTCCCATGCGATAAATCCGGTTTTTCGCCTAGGAATTGCAGAATGGTATTCTGGAACGATCGCGCACGAAAGTTGGCGAATTTACTTCTCTCGGTGCAGAGCGTGGTTTACGGGTTTTCTCATGCGATAAAAACGCGGTCTAACCTTACTTTTTTGACAATTCTAAGTTGCCTACTTTTATGGTGACTAAAATAACTAAGAACATGGCAAATTTTGATGATTTGAGATTACTGACTGCAATAGGAATATTATAGGAAATGGAAATGCGTGCAGATGAACCGCAACGAGATTTTATTCGGATATTTAGATTATCAAAAGACTTGGTTCGCCAAGTGATTCAATTGACCAAACCGTTTTTAATACATCCTTCTCGAAGTTCTGCATTAGATGTCCAAACAAAGGTTACATATGATGGCGTAAACTTAGTAATTAAATCTAACTTTGCGAAATTTTAGGTTTTGGTTGCGTTAAGATTTTATGCAGCTGGAAGTTACCAGCAGGATACTGGACTACTGGTTGTAATTATCATTTAGCAATAAGCCAACCTTCTGTAAGCCGATGTATACAGGAAGTTATAACGCGCACGCTTACAATACAGCGCTACCATTGGCTGAGCACGCATTTTCGTAAGAACCAAATCAACACATACTTCGTTTCACCGTTCCCAGCAGATAATAATTCCCCGGTACTCGAGAATAAGGTTTTGTTCGTAGGCCATATTTTCGTGCGAATTCGACTAGGAGAAATTTATCGCGTAGGAATTTTATCATTCAAGCTCGAGAATAGGTCTCCTGGTATCTTACACTGTCTTCTTGGGTTAGTGGTAGTTCATTGATACAGACTTGCGAGAAATTTTTGCGTTAATTAGTGAATACTGCATGCACTGATTTGTTTCGGTTTAGCTTGATTCGCCACTTTATTGTCCACTGTTCTAACATATTAGGGTTTAGTTGCAGTTGTGTGCAGGCTCAACTGGGTCTAGGTGGCTTGCAATAATTGCCGTATCATAGGCAAACGTTGCCATTTCAGTAGCCAAACTCGTTGGCAAGTCCGTTGTGTTCAACAGGTAGAGGATCGGACCCAAGACACTACCCTGGGGAACGCCACCATTCATGCACATTCATTCAATGCCATTCACACATTTGTTATTTGTATGTAATTATGTTATGTGGAGCTTTGTTACTTGCCTTGTTCAGTCAGTAATCAAGGCAAGTGCCGCCGTTAATTGTAACCCAACGTCGAATGGCTACCGCGCTTAATACCGATCCACAGAATTACAGAAAAATGTTTTGCTTCTTCCGGGATTCGAACCGAGGACTCACGAATTGTGCGACTGGTCTTCTTACCAATAGACCAGTCGGACTCTTGTACTGACGGATTTGAGTTAGATAATTTGCCACAATTCCATCCAAATTATCAACTCCTCCATTACTTTATTATAACTGTTTATGATTTAGGCAATTTCTGACTTTTCATCTTTTGAATATCGAAGGACATTTTTGGTTTCAACACCATCAAAACTTGTACAAGCACGCACAATTTTGTGTGATCTCGGACATCATTCGATACGGGTGAGACGAAATCACGGCGGGACGTGTGTCACCTGCACCGGTAGAAAGGCCGGAAGACACGCCGCGACTACCACTACCACTGAACCACGGCTACCTTTTTAGAAGAGCGGTACTTGAAATGTCCTCGATTTTTTGATTTAAAGTTTCTGTTTTTTTTTCACTTTTCTATGAGCAGTTCCCCAACCGATTACCACGAAGTGTTCCGCTGGCACAATATCCTTTATCAACAAGATGACTTAGTAGAGCTACAGAATTTAAATAGTTGTCAAAAACACAATTTGTAACCATAATTAGAAGGTATGTTGGCAAGGTCTACTAAGGAAAGCATTACTTGACCCCCCAATCCAAAATCGTGTTTGATGGTTTCTGTTGATTTGCCAGTATATATGTCAAATGCTAATATCTATCATTATTAGTACTCAAAACCCAGTTTTTAAAGCTAAACTTGATGAGTTCGCTCTTGGTAGATTGTTTAGCATACTATTTTTATAGTAAGGAATAATGCTCCCGTCAATGCTCATATATTCTACTAATCCACTAAATTTCTTGACATTGTCATTTAGGCTGAAAATAAGTGGTCTTAGTTTATGAAGTCTATCAATTTGAGTATTATCGTTTAGATCAACCTGGTTTCGCAAAATAGCTTCAAAACGATTCAGTCGCATACAGTCAGATAAAATCTTTATAGTTAACTTTTGTTTGAAATTTCTATGCGAGAACGTTTATTAAAGAGCTGCCGCGGGATCCGAAAACGTTTGAATATTTGAGTATTTCGCGCGCATTAAACGAATCTATGCGAGGATCGTTTGGTTGTCAGTCCCCAATTCAGCTATACGCCACCGAACAGAGCCGCCGGCTTAAAAGGCATTTAAATGAATAAGAGTGAAGTAGAAAGTGCTAAAATTCATATTGCACAAGCTAAAAGAGGACAGAAGTATCTGCGTATTAAAGACTTCAGGGTCACGAACCCACAACTTCCGAGAATTATGCTGTCGGATGTCCGTGATAAGCGCATGCCAATAGCCGCCTAATTTGCGGGATTCGCACGTACACGACGTAGTGTGAAAACAGTTGTTGGTTGTGTAATCATAATTTAGTGGTGTTGTACGATGTCCGTGCAAAATAATTTTGGATTGTGAATGCCATGTATTAAAATGCTTTCACTTGTTTCCATTGCCTGCTATTTTGTGATAATTTATTGTGTGATATTGACTGCAAATATTTAAAAACTAAAACTCAAACACATTTTTTATCGATAAACCACATGAAAAATAATGTGCATTTTGACACACTGGCAATGTGGGTATCAATTTACAATAATTTTATTAGAGAGTGCTTATTGAAAGTCTATTAAAGACACCCATGAAAATGTTCATCATCATTTTTCCAACGTAATGGATGGGTTTGAAATATAAGGCTACCTAAAACTTAAGTAGAGAACAAATTTTTTCCAAAAATACTTTAAAATGCCTCCCAGTACACCACACCACGAGCCGACACTGCTACATAGTATACCATATGCACCACATATCATCACAGTATACTTATTCATACAGTAGAGAAAGTAAAGGTCATTTATGGTAATTATAGCACCAAGCGGCGAACAAGTTACACTAAAGTTTGACAGCTAACGGTAGTAGTGTTTCTCTGCGTTTTGAACGTTACAAGAACAATTTTCAAGTTGTTTGCCAGTGTTTTTATAAAAATTTGATTAGTGATATACCAATATATTATGAGAGTCTCGAAAGGGAGCGCATGTTCCGCCGTAAACTGCGAAAACAACAAAGGAAAGAATCCTAACTTTAGTTTTTTTACATTTCCCAAAGATCCAAAAAGGTAATAAATTCTGATAAATATTAATACATTAAAGTTTAACTTTCTCGTCGTTTTAGATCAAAACAGGGGGTTGTAAACTGTAGACGTGAAGATTTACGTGAAAAGGAGATGGGATATTTGAATAAAAACTTTGTGTACGCTGCATTTTGAAGATTCGCAGTTTATAAATGTTAATAAATCATATTACTGGCATTATCTTTGTATTATTTAAAAACCATTATATAATGTAGCTCGTAATTTTTCTGTTTTGCTTATTAAATATATGGTAACAACAACGAACTGGATTGGAATTTAAAACCCGCCATAATTTAAACGATAGTTTAACTTGTCGACCGCTTGGAGCGCCACTAGTTACAGCTTACCAGGCGTTATATGCGCGCTTTCGCTACTGTGTAAATAAGTATACTGTGATATTATGTTATTAAAAATAAAAATTGAATAACTGTGTGCATATTTTGACGTTGTGAAGTACATATAAGCTTTACTAATCAGACAGCTGAGCATGTACTAAACACATATCATGGTACGTGTAATGGGTACTAATAGGTACACACAAATAGCATTTCTAAATTTAGGTTTGGTCCTACAAAAAAAAGAATACAATTCTTTCTAACTAAATACTCTAAATCAAACAGTAAAATTATATTTAAATGAAGGAAATTATTAATTTATTGGAAATAAAACAATTCTTAACTTCAACATGTTTTTAATTTAGTCTTATACGTATATCGACATGTTGACATGTGATTTTCAGAGACAAGATGAAAAATAAACAGTTGGTGTTGCTATAGGAACAACCAATCTTCTTAACTTGATCTTGGTTTTCTATATCTGCAGCCAGATGACTTGATTTCTCATTCCAAAACGTCCAATAACAGTGAATTTACGAGATCAATTTGCTAATTTATTAAAGTTACAGATTTTAAATGTTTATGAGTTTCAAATGCTTCTAGTATATCTAACTTACGTTTATCATCACACAAATGTAAAAATTTTATACTGTCATTGGATGTCATTGAATGATTGTGTTCTAATAAGTGTTTAGCTTAACTGGATTTATGTGGGTGTTTATACTTGTAACAACGTACGTGTTCCTTGTACATAATATCAAAATTTCTAATTGTTTGTCCTATGTAAACCGAATTACAGTGCGAGCAATTTAATTTGTAGATGCCTGATTTTAGTAATTTGTCGGTTTTTTCTTCAGCATTAAACAAAGTGTTTAAAATGCTTTTGTTGCTTTAAAAGTTATTTAACGTATAGTTGTTTTGTTTATAGTTTTGGCATTTTTTTCTGATTTATTGCCAAAATATGGAATTGAGGCGTATTTCATTTTATCTGATGAAGTAGTTGGATGAATTGGCTGAATAGCTAATTTATAATGTTTCTCTTTAATTAGGGTATCAGTAAGTTGAGTATTATAACCATTATTGTATGCAATTCGTTTCATAGTTGAAATTTCTCTATTATAATTAATTGCATCTAAAGTGACTGTCAAAGCCGTATGTATCATGAATCTGTAAAACTAGAACATATTAATATGGAAAATGATTATTTAAAAAAAAAATAGCAGATATAAACCAAATATAAATTTAAATTGGCTCAACTAATTGACACGGAAAAATAATTGCTATCTTGTTTTAAGAATATTATACAGAAATATTATTATTTCTCAAGTCATAATTAAATAATCCAAACACAAATTACTTAGTAACTGATATCATTGACCAAAATATAATTATTTAAAACCTTATCAGTTTTTTTTTTCAAAAAAATGTGATATCTCAAAACTTCATTTCAGTTAATTCAATAAGTCAAATGCAATACACGCAGCATGAAATTTTTAGTATTTCTATTATTTTTCAGTGCATCATACTTAAGTAGCTCTGCAGGTAATCTTTTAAATACCACAGACACAACAAAGATTTTAAGTAAAAAGGTTGTCTGTTCCATAACAGGTGCAAATTTCTTCAGAAAACCATCATGGACACAAGCACATTGGATAGAGGTGCCATTAGATCATTTTAATCTCTTCGATGACAGGACTTGGGAAATGGTAAGATTAAAAAACCGCAAGACTTTACGTTTTATGGGTGTAACAGACTACCCGCGCACTATCTTTTACAGCTGAAAACTATTGAACCAGGATGGATGGGATAAGAAATTTGTTTCGTGCAAATTTTTACACCTATTTTGGGGCTCCAGAAAGGGTAGTTTGAGGAGGGGAGGGGGGGGGGGGCTAGAGGAGTTTCTCGAAATTTTAAAATACAAAGGTGGCTCATTTAAAAAGTCTTTATAAATCCAACAACTTAGAAAAAAGAAAATATCGATAGCTTAAAGCGTTTCAAAGTGGCAGTTAATTATATCACAATGCGGCCATTGTATTAATGTTCTTTTCAACCGCACATAAACTTTTGTACAAAAAAATTGGTAATGTTCGTTAAAGTCCATTAAATTAGCTTTTCAACGATGTACCACATAAGAACAAAAAATAAATGTTAGTGTCCCCTCTTCTCCTCAAAAGAGCAGGAATATTCAAAAGTTGTTATCTCAAAAATCTTAAATAGAACGAGTAATGCATCATTTTGAAGGTCCCATTAAACGTAACAATTTTTGTGTTACTGTTTTTCGATATTTCTCACCGTTACAAAATGGCGGCTCAATCTATAAACATTTACTTCCTATTATCGGATCCCTGTACTACATCTAAGGCAGTGAAACAGAAATTGTTCTGCTGATTTATAAAGTTTATTCAAATAACATTTAAATCTACGTGCGAATTGGAGTTGACAACTCAACATCGCACTCGCACTAAACCTTTATTATACCCGGTGGGAAACTGGTAATGCGTGTGTGGGTGGGTGTTTTCGGCAAATAGAATGTGCACCGTGTCTTGATTGTTTTAAATGTAAGATGGGGAGGGAGTGATGGTAATATCACAACTTATTAGTCAAAAGAGGAAAATAAGAAAGCGTGGTCGAGACACTTATGCGTGCATGGTGACTGCATCGCTTGCCGCGCGACAAGACATATAGGTATACATATAAGGTATAATAAAGGTTAGCGCGAGTGCGATGTTGAGTTGTCTGCTTTAGACGCGGTAGAGGATGCGATTCATCCGATAGTACCATGTGTTCAAAAAGTAATTACATAAGAGTTGGCCATGGCTAATAAAATTTCTGTCTTTGCATGCTTTAGAATTTAAACAAAAAAATATAATGTCACTAAACATTTTTAGGTTAAGCTTGTAATTTGTTATTTGTAGTGACACTGACAGAGTGATGACAGTTAAATTCTAAAGCATGCAAAGACAGAAATTTTATTTCCCATGGCCAACCCTTATGTAATTACTTTTTGAACACACGGTAGAAAGTAAATTTTTATAAATTGAGCCGCCATTTTTTAAAGGTGAGAGATATCAAAAAACTTTAAATACAAATATTGTTCAGTTAAATGAAACATTTAAAAGGAGGTATTACTTGAACCATTTTATTTTTTAAGAATATTCCACTCACATTGTAACAGCTAATGGCAGCCATCTATTTTTAGGTTCTGGACCAATAAGATGCTGACTGGTAACGATAAACCTTTTTTAGGAAGCTCTGGTGTTATCGATGGTGCATAACCATAGCAACAGATCAACAAAAGTTTTTATTTTTGCATTTAATAATTAAATAACGCGTTTGTACGATAATACAAAACAGCTAATTATACTAAATAATAATTTAATTTTTGGGTTTGTGGAATATTCTTAAAAATACCATTCATCAATTAAAAATTATCGCTTTATTGACGAACTTAATTGTGTTGATGCACGGTAATATCATTCGTCCTTCGGACTCGTAATATTGCCTAGCAACAACACAATTTCGTTGTCAATAAAGCGACATAATTATCGATAATTTTTAATTCACTTGTGTTATAGCTGCTGATCATGGTTTTTTTGAATTTTCCCGCTCTTTTGAGGAGGAGAGAGGGTACTAACATTTATTTTTTTCTCATATGGTACATCGTTGGAAATCTAATTTAATGGACCTTAACGATCAGAACCAATTTTCTTGGCACAATAGTTCATGTGCGATTAAAAACAATTACGTAATGGCTGTTTTTTTTGATATAATTAACCACCATTTTGAAACCATTTAAGGTATGGATATTTTCTTTTTTTTTAAATTGTTGAGTTTAAAAAGTCCTTTTAAATGAGATATGATTTTATCCATCGTTGTATATAAAAATTTCGAGAAATCCTCCCAAAGCTCTAAAAAATTATAAATATTTTTACTGAATACTTCGTGTACGATTTATATAACAAATTGTCCATCCCATCCATTTAGGTTCAATAGTTTAGCCGTAAAAGATAGTGCGTTGGTGGTCCGTTATACCCGTATATATATTTTATCTTAAATTTAGAGGTACTTCATTAACGACGAATTCTTCCAAGAAGACATGCCTCTGTTTATCGAAATTGGGGGTGAATGGGCCGTTAACGGATACTGTCTTACGCATGGGCAGTTGCATTTACTTGCCGAAAAACATGATGGATTCCTACTTGCAACAGAACACCGATACTATGGAAAAAGTTTGCCATTTTCCACGTAAGACGAACCTTTTATTTGAAACTCTTATTGAAATTGATTTTCTTTTGCAGTAATTTTTCAACAGAGAATCTAAGATATCTCGAGATAGCACAGGCACTGGAAGACTTGGTGTATTTGATAGAACACGTAAAATCATCAACTCCGGGTCTTCAAAACAGCAAAGTAATTGTTCATGGGTGTTCCTACGCTGGAATGTTAGCAACATGGGTGCGTTCAAGATTTCCTCATTTTGTAGATATTGCTTATGCCTCAAGCGCACCTTTAGGAGTTGGACTAGATTATCCAGGTTAGATCCTGATCCCTGAACAATAAACAACATCAATCAGCATACACTGTGTCTATAAAGTAACCCCCCCTTCTCCCAACTAACTTTTGAACGACTTGATATTTTTCCACAAAATTTGGTGTGCTGTAATGGGAAATTAAATACTATCTTTCAGACCATATTAAAATTTTGTATCCTCCAAAATAGCGACTGGGCGCCATTTTGAATTTTTTCTTAAATGGAAAGGGGGTCGAGTGACACCTCATTGGAAAGGTCTTTTAGTTCTGCGTCTCATCTTAGAGTTTCAAAGAAAAATACTTAGCCATAACAAAATGACAATGTTTGAAGATAAAGAAGTCTATTTAAAACAAAAACTAAGAATTAAAGCTTAAATTAATTAAATTAAGTGTTCGAAATGTTTACCATTCACTTCTTGGCACATAAAAAGTCGGTTATGAAATTCCTGCCTTAGATTTTCATAAGTTTCTGGAGTGATAATTCTGCAAACTTCTGTAATGCGTTGCTCCAGTTCTTTAATTGTTTCTGGACGGGTTCTGTACACTTTCGATTTCAGATATCCCCATAGAAAAAATATAAGAAACTTAAATCTGGGGAGTAAGCCGGCTATTCTACAGGCCCCCGCCTACCAATCCATCTTCCAGGAAGATGTCCGTTGAGAAAGTCAAAAACAGGCCTATAATAATAAGGCGGCGGACCGTCTTGTTGGAACATAACGTTTTCAATATTATTTCCAGCCACTCGAGTTATTTCTGGGAAAATTTTGTACTGCAAATGAAAAAGTGGACTACTGGATAAAAAAAATAAAAACAATTTTGAATTGAGCGAGTCCATTTGCTTAAAATCCGCCATTTTGTTATGGCTAAATATTTTTCTTTAAAACTCTAGGATCAGACGCAGAACTAAAAGACCTTTTAAATGAGTTGTCACTTGGCCCCCCTTTCACTTTAAAAAAAATTTCAAAATGGCGCCCATGCGCCATTTTGAATGATACTAAATTTATTTTTTGGCTAAAAAATAGTATTTAATTTCCCATTAAAGAACACCAAATATTGTGGTAAAATATCAAGTCGTTCAAAAGTTAGTTAGGGGGGAGGAGTTACTTTATAGACAGACGGTATAATTCTCATATTTTATTTAATAGAATACTATGAAGTAGTACATGATGTTTACGCTAACGTAAGTTTAAGTTGCATTCAAACCTTAAGAGGAGGTTTCAATGAAGCGGAAAGACTGCTACGAACAGAAAATGGACGTGAAAAGGTTAAGAATTCGTTAAGGTAAATCAACGACAAATAAGTACTTGCTAAATTACGTTTGGCGTAATTTTAGAAAATGGAACTGTCGCAACATCGATGACATGCATTCAGCCGAAATTATTTGGACAATGATGAGCGTTCTAAATGTTCAGTACGACCCACATAAATACGAGGAAGTGGGTTGTCTAGTCTTATCAATGGACAGTGATGAATTGACAGCTTTCGAAAGGTTGGCCAACTTTGTTGTGCTCAAATCTAAAGATAAAGGGGGTTGCAGTCGATCTGAAGAAACAGAGGATGCAAAACGGGAAGGTTTGTTAGAATCTACTTAACTACTTTTTGATTATGTATACCGTCCTATCCAGAAAAAAAGGCCCAGCTTCATAAATTGCAATTACTTGATGTAAATTTTTACGCCGATAGAGCTTGCGTTGAACTTCAAATTTGTAAACAAAAATTTCCAAATTTTACTCTGACGCTTTCTAGGAATTTTTGAAACATTTGAAACTGATTAATTATTTATTCATAAACTCAAATGCCGATCGTTATAAACTTTTATCAATTCTTTAGACTATTCAAAGTACTTTATTAGGATCTGCAAGATTTACTATTTTAATTATTAAGGAAAAAAACGATACTTTTTAATTTCAACAACGCTTCTTTCGGCATTTACGTGGTTTTAACTACGCCTGTCAATTAGCTTTAGTTAAAAAATATATTTTTCATTCTTTGCATATTTTTGATAAATTCTCAAATAAAGCTATTATAGCCATTTTTGTCCGACATCCAAAGCGGAGTTTGTAATCCGCCGAAGGTCGCGGCGGCGGGTATGAGGCGCCAAGTGTAAAGTGAAAATTTGCTGTGCATTTCACGGTATTTAAGGCAGTTTGTCCCAATATTTATTATATATACACACATTTAGCTAAATGCATTGTATTTTAATAAATCGTTGTAGATTTAAATAAATCCTTAAACATTTGGTTTAAATATTCCAACATTTAATAGAGCATTGGAGATTTAAATAAATCTTAAAACATTTACTTTAAATTTTTAAATATTTAGTAAATCTTTATGTATTTAAATAAATCTGCACATATTTGTTTTAAATTTTTCAATATTTAATAAATAATGGCAGATGTAAATAAATCCTTACAGATTTAAAGAAATAATTCAACATTTAATTTTAAGTTGTCATATTTAATGTTAACTTGTCATATTTATTTGACCTTGGTAGACCCAGCCTTCATAGCAGACCAAGACCGTTTACACTAGTGGTAACGTTCAACAATTATAAACACGTTTTCCGTATTTCAAAAATTTGTACAATTAATGTTAGTTCAATCATCAATAACAACATGTTTAACAACATAAACATTGCATAATTTATTATTCATACAATGAAAGTTTCCTCAACATTCCCTTGAGAACGTAATTTTCAGTCTGTTTTGTTTAAACGTCGAACGCTCCCACCATGACCCTGCCTTGCTCCTTACTACCGTTATAAACGGTCTTGGTGTCCTAAGTCGGCTGGGCTCACCAAGGTCAAATTAATATGACAGGTTAACATTAAATGTGACAGCTTAGAATTAAATGTTGAAACATTTATTTAAATCTGTACGGATTTATTTATACCGGTAAAAATTTATTTAAATCTGCGAATATTTATTAAATATTGAAAGATTTAAAACAAATATGTGCAGATTTGGCTAAATACATAAAGATTTACTAAATATTTGAAAATCTAAGGTAAATGTTTTAAGATTTATTTTAATCTCTAATGCTTTATTAAATATTGAAATACGTAAACCAAATGTTTAAGAATTTATTTAAATCTAGAATGATTTATTAAAATAAAAAGCATTTGGCTAAACGTGTGTATATATAATAAATATTGGGACAAATTGTCTTAAATAGCGTAAAATGCACAGCAAATTTTCAATTTACACTTGGCGCCCCATAGGCTGGCGCTCACCTTGTTTTGGTGCTTCTATGGGCAGAGTTACGGTACGGAAACCAATTGAACAGGCTATCGCAAATTCAAATTCCCGCTGCTTGTTCTCTTAAAAATCTAATACTCGGTAAACTGTACAACGCTATAATTATTAAAAGTTACACTTTTGCAATTATGGCAAGTATTAATATCTAGTATGACAAAGTCCACACTTCAGCTTTTTTTTAAGAGTTGCATAAAATGATTTCTATGATATAAAATATTAATTTGATAATAAAAATCGCAATTTGAACTGTATCCGCTGCACTGTGTGGAAAACTATAGACTAGAATATGTAAAATTCTATTCTGATTTGAAATATGTAAAAATAGACGGGTGTGTTCCATTTAAATAAGAAATCTGTGACGATTTCCGGTGAAACCGGAAGTTCACGGATTTCCGGTGAAACCGGAAGTGCAAGAAAACTGAGATATCGTAAATTATAAGTGTTACTACTTACTTTAAATTTCATTTGTTTTTAATGAATATGTAAAGAGAAGGGGAGAATAAGCCATGTATCGTTAACACGTGGTATATACTGTGCAATGTGCATTCAAAAAAAACACAGGACGTTCTGGATTTTCAGTTATTTTTTTAGAAAACTCCTTTTCGGAAATACGGTTGAGGACCTTATTTTCTATCAAATCTACGTATTAAACGCCGTTTTGTACTTCCGGAAATAACCAGAAGTTGCATGAACTTTGCTTGCTGTTCGCTGTTGAAACTGTAAAACAAGCTTGGTCCGAAAATGTATGAAGATATTCTGTCCTTGGTCGTCTTCTAAAACACATTCAACCATAACCAAATGAAAATTAGTTGAAAATGACAGCAAATATGCAGGACTGCCTACCTTTTACATCACTAAGCAACAGACAATTTGCATTTCCTGCTACAGCCGCGACAGTTATAAATATTTGTTCGATAAGCAAAAATGATTTCCTTGCTTTGGATAACATTACGATCACTCCATCTGAAAACGTTTGTTTCCAACTTTCAAAAACTTCCGTAAATGCGAGGCGGTTGCCCGACAGCTTTTTTCTAGATCGGACGGTATTTTCATGGAATTAAGATAACGCTTAAATGTATAACTTACAGGGCGTGCTTGGAGTTATCAAACTTGTACAGAAGTGGGTTTCTTTCAGACTCTAAACAGACAAAATTCTCGCCATCCTTTTGCAATAGACTTTACTATCGAAGAATCGGTAGAAAAATGTGTACATAATTTTGGTGAAAGGTAAGATTTTACTATGAACAAACCATTTCGTCAATAACGGGTAAATTTTACGAAAGGGTAACGGAACAAGTAGTACGGAATGGTATAGAAAGAGTGATTCGCAGATATGGAGGAAAGCATCCCCGAGTTACGAAGCTCCTAACCGTACATGGTAGCAATGATCCGTGGAAAGCGCTTGGAAAATCAGAAAAACCTGCTCCAGAAGCTCCCATTATTACACTGAGAGGTACACCTAAAAAGCTGTAATTAATTACGAGAGTTCGGATTTGTATGCACTTGTAAATAATGTCAACATATATACATGCATGCATTTTCCACAATAAATTTGAAGTAATTTGCAATTAACCACCACAAAAAGGTGGAGCCAAATGAGCACATTGCATACACAAGATTAACTATGTTCCGACGTACCAGCATTATTGCCTGAAAACAGATGCTTGTAGTTAATAATATATTCGTAAGTTTTAAATTTGGATGAATATAGAAATAAACAGGTCAGAGATTTTATGCAATGAAAAGCATTAAGGCGTTTAAGAAAAAAAAAGAAAAATGTCCATTTATATGCATTTTAAGGCAGGGACTTGTACTCAAGCGTAACCGAAAAAACAGCAAAATTTTCTGCATTCCAATCGAAACGAAAACCTAAATTAATAAGTTTCTTAACCATAACCGAAAATCCTAACCTAATTCGTTTCGATACTTGCCGCTAGTTTTTTGTATCGGTAAATGTTGAAACGATATTTATTTATTGTAGGAAATAATTAAGCACTAAGCTTTGTGTTTGGCGTGTTAGCTCTTTTGGTTGTCTAATGAATTTGTAGCCAAAACAATAATAATATTTTATTAATGCTGCCCAGCAATACAAATGCTAACTGCACAGTCGTTCGAGAGTAGGCCAAAATGTTCTTATTGTGAACTTGTCTGTAGTGAGTGTGTCAGAATCAGCTGCAGTAACTGTACTAATTTGAGTTGTGCCAAATAGGAAACAAATAGTTGAATCTCATACATCAATTATTTACATATGAAAATAATGTAGATATTAAACTACAGGTGTCAGCTTCCTTTTAAAAAATTAATTGGCCTTGTGGGGTATAAACTTACGAATGCGTTTAAAGAAAGAAGTTCCGTCGTTCCTTGCTAGAATACTTGATATTTGGTAAATATGCAGATAAGGGGCTTGAGGAAAACCCTGAAAAAAGTTGATAGCAATGGTTTGAGGAAGCGTTAAAATGTGTAATAGAAATTATTTTTGAAAAAGTATCGTGGACTTGAAAACTTCGAGAAACGTACATAAATATGTTCAACCTACGCATTTAATTTTAATTGGCAAAAGTATGCGTGCATTTATGAAAACTTTTTAAATACGCATTTATATGCAATCTGTAATTGAAATATAGATTAAAAATTGACGTAGCACGCATAAATATAGTTGCGCATCTCACTGTTTTGGTATCAGAGAAAAAATGCTAATGCATAGAAATTCGAACTCTAAATATATCAAATGTTTTTTTTTAACTTTTATTGCTTTCTAGGATCTCATTGTGTTGACAATTTAGAGAAAGATGATGACCCCCCTGAGTTAATAAAAGGACGAGAAGCAGTTAGAGATATTGTGTCTAAATGGATAGATCAAATGCAAAGTGATTCATGTTAAATGTATCTTCTTAAACGTAAATGAGTGAATAATAATAACGAAATAAATAAATACACACGTTTATTTTACTAGTTGTTCTTTCCTTGTTAGTTTAATTGCATGCAGAACATTAGGCTCACGATTTTCGAAAATAGCGCGTATATTATATTAAACACTAGCGAAACCCGTGGGCTATGCCCCACGATGTTTTTGTTTCTGTATTTTTTTAAAACTAAATAAGATCGGATCGAAGTCCTTGTTTTATAAATTATATGGCAATTGCTGTAATTTTTTCTTTCTTTCTATATATTAAATCCAGATCCGTTCGACCTGTCTCAACTTGAGACAAATATGTCTGCAGCTGGGATTATGCAACCCAAGCGACGAGCGATGACTATTATTTTTTTTTAAGTTACCGATAACTAAGCAAAGTACTTCTTCTGGACTTTCCAGTACTTTAGGTATTGTTCTTATCATATATTCAAAAATACTTTAGTATTAACGTTTCACGCTTCACCATTTACTGCAATAACATGCCACCATTCTTACTACTGTACCGAGAACATAGCTGCATAATAGTAATATTATAAGAACATACTACATGATACAAATACTGAAGCTTACACACAATAATAATAGTATAAGTTTTTCGAAAAAATTTAATGAAAACGGATTTGTTGAAATTAAAATTCGCCCGCCAAAAATTGGGTTGTATGGAAAAAA
This sequence comes from Ctenicera cuprea, assembly GCA_958336395.1. Classification (NCBI taxonomy): domain Eukaryota; kingdom Metazoa; phylum Arthropoda; class Insecta; order Coleoptera; family Elateridae; genus Ctenicera; species Ctenicera cuprea. The sequence goes on from OY284493.1 coordinate 43,188,253, forward strand.
TTAGTACACCTTACTTTTGCGACACTTAATAATTAAGTTGTAAACCTTATGCTACTATTACTCATACGCAATTTAGCTCAAACAGGGTCCCGGTTGGCGCGGGTAGGATGGCCATTCACTTGCGATCAGGGCTGTGCAGCAATGTTCTCCGTGGTCGGTAGTTGGATGGGTGTCCCAAAGCTGCGCAAAACACGGCGCCTCGTGCTGGCGGATGGGCACGTAAAACAGTCGGTCCCGGCGGTTAAGCTAATACCTTGGTCGTTGTTAGAGAAGTTGGAAGTCCCCTCAAAAGTATAGATGGATGAGCAAATGGACGAGTGAATGTAACGCCAAGGGTTTGGCGTAAGCTGAGAGGGCGTAGTGGTTAAAAGCTCAAAGGGCCCCACTACCCTCCGAAACATAGCGAATAAGCCAAACCCGGAGTGAATGGAATTAAGCCAAGGGCCTCAATGGCCCGTAGCGCTGAAGATATAAAGGGTGTGTATAAATTGGCGAAAGAACTACACGTGGCGATGTTGGTCATAAAATTCTGAGTCGAAAATCTTAATACCAAAATATTGTACCGTGCTTCCTGGGTATGCGCGGGATCTTCAAAGTTTGAAAATGAAGTCTTTTAATAAGTGTTTTAATTTATTATCTCTTGTCAGAAAGAGCTGCAAATTAGAAGAAATAAGAATTGTAATAAATATTTTTTTATAGATGTTCTTTTTCAGCCCCAAAAGCGTGTTTTAAACATTTCTTCGTTAACTTATTATTGTAAAAAATACATATGGCAGCATTGTAAAACAATATTCGTTCACTAACAATGGATTTTACATTCAATATTTTTAGTTACCGTGCATTATAACAAAACACCTGTGGTGTGTGGATCCAATGTTGTCAAATGTACGTTTTTTTTTAAATGGTTCCTGAGGACAGAGGAAGCATTGTCCAACATTTTGGTATTAAGATTATTGACTCAGAATTTTATGACCAACATCGCCACGTGTAGTTCTTTCACCAATTTATACACACCTTGTATATATAAGAACATACTACATGATACAGATACTGAAACTTACACATAATAATAATAGTATAAGTTCTTCGAAAAAATTTTTTATGTAAACGGATTTCTTGAAATTAAAATTCGTCCGCCAGAAATTGGGTTGTAGGGAAAAAAAATAGCCCACCTTACTTTTGCGACACAACAATTAAGTTGTAAACCTTATGCTACTATTGTTACTCATAAGCAATTTAGCTCAAACAAAAATTTGTTTACGCCCCCCGTTTATTAAATTAAAGGGCTTAACTTTTCGATTTAAAAAAATTCACAGCAGGCGTCACAAATAAATCGTGTGGCCAGTCTTTGACTAATATTTTTTTTTATACACCACATTTTTTTAATTTTAAAAGAATTATTTTTTATTAATTAGGGTTCGTATTTGCCAACTCGTTTTTGAGTAATAATAAAGCATTAAAGTCAAAACTTCAAAAATTTGTAGCGGCCGCGGCCTAAGGTCTTCTATCATATTCAGTTATCAATTATTAAAATTTTGTTTGTGAAAAAAGCTACCAAAACACATGATTTTGTTCTTAAATTTTTGAAATACCTCTACATTCCAAAGCCATCAAAATCTGATATGAGGCGTCGCACACATACACATGCAATACCTATCTATAGACAGGCATTATTTAAAATCACTTTTTGGTTTCTTGGAGTTTCAAACACATGTATTTTTGTCAAAATTTCGAATTCGAAATGTTTCATGAAATCAATACCAAAAGTATGAAAATGTAAAAAAGAAGATAGAGCGTGGGGTTCAGCTAGTTCTTCATAAATGCGAGCTGGTAGACGCAGCAGTTTGTTAGTTTGTTATTGTTATTAATTCTATACCTATTTTGAAACATGAGTGTAAACCGTCAATACATGACAAACCTGAGATGGCCGTATTTATTTTAGAAATTTATGACATCGCTTGTAATGTACGAGTGTAATGTAGTTGTATTAGGGCCGAAGCTACTTTTATTTCTTACCTCTAATAAACAAACGAAAATTTTCAATTAAACAAACTCATGTGTTAAATTTCATTAGAATAAATTGAGGACATATTGGTATGTGTTTCTTCCAGCCCACCAAGAATAAAATACCAAATTATACCAACAGTAGTGACTGCAACATAAGCATTTGCTGAAAATAATCAATAAACTGAGTGGAGATGTAAGAGCCCGTCATCGTGTTTGCGTGATAAATTTTGTCGAGAAGAAAGAGTTCGCCGTCATTTTATGGTGAGACAGTTAGGCGTTTACTACATAGATATGAAACTGGTTTTGGTTATCTATCTATATTTAACTCACAAAATCACCGAGGAGGTACTAGGAAGTTGAGTATAAACAGTACTTTGCAGATATTTCATACGGTAGAATAAAAACCAAAAGTAATGAAAGTGCTGACTTTTCAAATCACATACGACCCTCAGTGTCAAATTAGCATTCAGTAAATTAATCGTTTTATATGTTTCTACAGTATCACCACTATCATAAACGTCCCTTAAAATTAGACTAGTGTTACCTCGCCGAAATTCGACGGCAGACTCAGCGTTGACCGACCTGGCGAAATGCTAAGTCACGTGATGCATTAGTTCTAATAATGAGACGCGGAGTTAGTGTAGATGTCGCCTCAAGTGAAGCGCGTCTAGCAGACTTTCATATATATTATAAATTAAAATAATTATTACTGAAAAATCGACGTAGAATAAAAATATAAAAATGGTTCGTTCCATCTGGGGATAGAGACCTTTCATTGAAAAAAAAATGGTCCAAATTGGTGAAGCGGTAGCCGCTGGAGGAATCGGAGCAAAATACCCTTTGAGCTTTTATATACGTATGGATTATATTTGAGTCATAAAAAATTGAAACATATTTTTTTAAGTATGGAATAATGATCAGCGTAGGCTTGCATCACGGCGAACAGTTTGTGGGGGTTGGGCTCCGACACTCAACTATACAAAAAAAAAAACATTTACGTTTGTAATTTAAATGCATTTCACATCAAATAGTCGCACTTTTCACAATTTTCTATTGGTCAATTTAATTACCGTAATTATTTATCACATTGAAAATTAATTATTTAATCATACAGGGTTGAGCAAAAGTACGGAACAATGCAAATATCCTTAATACGGGAACCGCCATTTTGCCAAAAAATTTTACATGAAGGTTCCCATATACGGCGGATACAATGAAGGTATTGGCGGTTTAAAAAGACTTCCGGTTTAGCCAGAAATGATATCAACTTTTTTATTTTACATGGAACACCTGGAAAGAGAACGAATTCAAATTTTAATTATGGTTGGTTTCGGTGAGCTTCGCCTACTGCAACCACACTGCTCAATCTATCGAACATCAAAACAACACAACACGAACCAAGCATATTTGACAACATTACATAACTGTTTTATTTTTTCTAAGAATCATGAAGCCGTGCGTGAGCACGACCCCATGATTCCCATCCCACCCCCTTACCCGGGCTCAGCACACTAAGTGCTCTTCATCGGTCTAACATGCCCCACCCCTGAAAGACATGCAACCCAACATACACACCTACATACACCATCCATGGACCCGTCGCGTCGGATTAAACTTGTTCAGAAAAATTACCGGCGGGCAGTGGACTCGAACCAACTGCCATTGGGAGTCTAGTTTCAAAGCCTGGGACTTTAACCACTAGACCACCCGCCGGCCCTACATAACTGTTTAAGCTTCTCACATTCTTTGGTTTTCATGAGCTGCTAGATAACAATTACGAAACATTATTGTTCAATATCTCTAGAATTATTGAAAATAAAGGCTTAAAACCTTATATCACTAAACTCGCAAGAAAGAGTTCTATCGATATATCAAAAAATATAAAGTGTTCCATTAAAAATAAAAAGGTTGATATCCTTTCCGGCTAAACCGAAAGTCCTTTTAAACCGCCGATACTTTCATTGTATCCGCCGTATATCGGAACCTTCATGTAAAAAATTCTGTCAAAATGGCGATTCCCGTATTAAGGATATTTGCATTGTTCCGTACTTTTGCCCAACCTTGTATATTGTAGCGACCTTATTTTGAGCTGGCAAAATTATTTTTGGTCAGTTCAATAACTTGTAAAATTTAGCTGTAAACTGGTTCGTCAACGCGTCTCTCTCAATAGTATCTTGAGCTTGAGCGCTAAACCCGTGGTTTAACAAGAGTAGAAGTAGTTCCCTCTCCCAACTATTTTCTTTTCAAAAAGCGCTCCCCAGTCAGAATTAGCAGATTTTTACAACCGCTTCTCAAAAAGTTAACCAGCCCTCCTAATCAAATCTTATTGCATACCAGTGGCGGCTCGCCAGGTGAGGCAAGTGAGATCAGGCCTCACTCTACAGTTTCGGTTTTTCTATACACATTGTTATAGTCATGGTCATGAATACGAAAGTTTAAAAAATTGAATAAGTTGGTTGTGTAACTGTTTTTCTATCGCCGCTACAAAATATTACTGCCTATTCACCAGGACGACAATAGTTAAAAACGCGCCGCGCTAGTGCTAACTAAATTTGACCTCTATGCAACTTACAATTAAAGTATAAAGCCATAAAATACGTGGCCTCTATGCTGTGTACTTTGTCCGGCTAGAAAAACTTTATGTCGTGATCCGACGATCCGACTGACGGCGAATTCAAAAGATGAATGTTAGTGAGTGCAAATTGCATTAGTGAGTCGAGAGACCCGTTCGTAAGTGGCCTCTGTACGTGTAACTTCAGCTTAAACACAGTTTCTGCATTAGCAACGCTATCTATTAAAAATTAACTATTACAGGAATTATCTGAATCGGTGGAATTTTATGATAATGTTATAAACAAATTCGCTTTATTTAAAGAAAGGCGCTTAAATTAAATTTTCAGGAAATAATTTTTTTAACAATATCGTGTATGTGTAGGTACGTATAACGGCAATATTTTTTTTCTACTACTAAAATTTTCTTTGGCCTCACCTATAGCAACAGGCACGAGCCGCCACTGTTGCATACTTTCACACGTTTGAAATATTTTTCCAAGTTCCGTCAGAAACTATGAACTGTTTTAATTAAACCGACGACAGTTGGACTGCAAATTCGAGCTATTGACAAAATCACTGCTTGTCTGTAGTATTATTCTGGGGCAAAGTAAACTATTGGGACAATCGGGGTAGTGATTGTCCCAATAGTTTAGGAAGCAATACTTGGAAGAGATTGTGATTGTGATTGTGAGTTCTGGAAATCACAATTCATATTATAGACCCCGAATAAAAGTATGAACCCCGTAGCAGTCAATTTTGATTCATATTTAAGTTCCTGGGATATTCATTGAGAATTTAAATGTTTATGCTGTCGCCTGCGATGATTTCTAAAAACTGACCTTACGGGTCGATGCAAACCCGTGAGAAAATTGAAAAGGTTTATTCACCTATCAGGTTTTATTGAACCTGCTTCCGACCTTGTGATCAACAAAGTAAAGTTAGTTTGGTAAAACTAAAAACTTCTTACAATTTTTAACAAATTGTAAATATTGACATTAAGGTGAACAGCTCACTACGTGGGACATGCAAAAACCCATATGTCAAATTGTTGAACTTTATTAAAATATAATGCTTACCTTGGTTATTATTTTCATTTTAAATCTCTGATGGCCGTATTTACACAAACACATGTTTTTTTTCTCTCTCTCTCTGTTTCCGCTGGGTCCGTTTACCCTTGGTTCCGGGGACACTGCAGCCTATAAGGTTTATTGTGTTAACCCTGGTAGTGATCTTGATTCCCTTTACCAGTGCGCACAGGTCACTCACGGAGTGTGTTGAAGTCTTCCGGTTCCACGAGTGGATGCCCGAGTATGCGTAGTCTTTTACCAGCCAGCGTATCACAGTTGCATAGATTATGCATTGCTGTTTCCTAATCCTCCTGAGGTGGTCCTTAGCAGTCGCGTGTTCTGTTAGGAGGCCCGTAAGGATTCTGAGCTGTGTCCTGCGTAACATAAGCAGTTCTGTAGTTTTGTTTTTGCAAGGTTTGTTGATGAATGGCTTGCTATTGGTTAATCCTGGTGTGTTAATTCAATAAATTGTATGTTGCCTGCAGATTCATTCGCTGATATAGCTACGGATTGCATTACTTGACACTCCCAATGCAGGTTCAGGACTGTAATAGGGCCCTGTTGATCCCTTCCTTCATCAGCTGTTTCATTGCTTTCTATCCCACGGTGACAAAAAAAAACAGAGCAGTCTCACAGTGTTCAGCCCTGTCAGGTCATTGAGTTCTTCGTAGCATTCTCAGGCCAGTCTGGATGAGGTGTTAAAGCTCGAAAGTGCTTTTAGGGCCGCCTGGCTGTCACAAACACATGTTAATAAATTGTGTTGATGTTGATAAAAATCCATGTTTTAACTCTCAGGAACCCAAAATAGTCTAGCAGTCGGCGAGTGGGGAGGTAAGATTTTCTCACAAAAAAATTTGCGAATCCCGATCGGTTAAGTTACGCTCAAAAGGCTCGATTTGGCTGCACGTCTTATTATATCTTGTTTATTGCACTACCAGTATATTTCGATCCTTGGGATATATTTGTATAACGTGCTGCGTCTGCCCTTTGCGGAGTAAACTTGCATTGCTGTTGAAGTTACAACGTTGTACATAAATACTTCTGAATATAGAACAGTTTACAAAGTATTAAAAAATCCAGGCGAAGTACTTTGCTTATTTTTTTGTGTTTATGGACTATGTTATTTATTACTAGATTGCTTTCTTGGTTTTCATTTTTGGCAATTCGTTTATAAAATACTGCCAAATTAGTTAAATTTGGTTAAACTACATTACTACTATAGCCAGGTCCATTGAGAGCAAAATCTCTAAGAAATAAGAAAGAAGAGATTTGGTGCGACCGCAGATACCTGCTTAGCAGGTTCCGATCGCTACTTTGCCGGTTTGTTGCTTTGCAACTTTTTCTCGCCGCACATAATAGAGGGCGTTACTAGTGTAATTCCCCTTTAGTGTTATAAAATCTCTAAGGCCTGATTTAGTCTTAAAGACCAGCAAAGGCAAAGTTCTTAAACACTGCTTATATTTTATTTTAACATTTCCAAAACTTTTTATTGTTACCAACTTCAACTACCAAATCAAACTGAACTGGAATCTTTATCATAAGCTGAATATGACTACAATCTGAATACGTATTTGTTTTTAACAATACTTTCTTATTTTAGACTGGATAGCAACAGCTTTTCATATTGTTGTAAAAACAGAATCAAAAGTATAAGGACACCGATTTGCTGCCATTAATATTCATTTTACAAAAATATGTTTCGAAGAAAAGTTATTCAGGAAATTTTTATCTATATGCTGACACATAATTTTTGTTTCAACTGTTTCTTCGGTTATGACGAAATGTAAGATTATGAAATTATCACAACTTTAAGTGGAATTTTCCCAAAAAAAATTCCTATAAATTTTGATAGCGTCGTCGTAAAGAGTAAATAAAACTCTATTAAACAGTGCAAAAAAATATAAGATTTCGTATTTAAAAAAACTCCTGGGTGAAGTGATATAACTCAAAATCTCAAAACTGAACAAAATAAGCAAAGCACTTCACCTGGACTTTCTTAAACCTTAGAAATTCATATTTTCAAGAGTAATTCAGTATCAACGTCTTATGGGCTAACAATGACAAAATAAAATCTGTTTGTTAAGCTTTGAATAGTATATATAGTATAGGTCCACTACAAGCGAACAGAACTAGCTATGCATTCTCGCTGTACACCAGAGAGAAACACTACTCCGCTATCACGACACACAACACACCAAGCATATAGCGTCAACTCACTTAAACATGCTTTTCTCGGTTGCATGACTTATTGTATTTAGAAACCAAAACCAAAGTGTTTTTCTATTTACAATTTTATAAACAGACATTTTTTGTAAACCTCCGTTTATTAAACAAAAATGTATGAATTCGTGATTTTCAAAAATTCATAGCAGGCGTCAAACTAGTGGACTGGGACAAGAACTAAATTGTAGGCTATCCCTAGCTCTTTTAGCCTATCAAATTTGAAAAGGATCTCGTGACCAGTTTTGAAGCAATACTTTTTAGAAAGTTCAAATTTTGTAATTTTTTTCATATCGCAGTTTTAGTAGTTCCAAAAGTTCTCGTAGCCTGTAACGGATTTCTCAACATCAAATTTCATCCCGATCTGATTACTCAATTTTAAATAAATAAACGTTAACACACAAATTTTTAAATATTTATAGAAAGCGTCACATATAAATTAGCAGGCTGGAACATGAACCAAAGTGTAGTTCATTCCCAGCTTTATGAGCTTTAAAATTAAAAAAAAAAGCATGTAGCCAGTTTTTGAGCAATATGTATTTGAAAATTTCCTAAACTTTGAAAATATTTTGCACATCATAGCTTTTAGCTTTTCGAATGTTTTTGTGCACAGTAACACTGTGCTATTACCATAAAAAATTAGAAACCGATCTGTAAACTTGTTTTTGAGTAAAAGTCAAAATTTTCAGAACAACTTAACTTCCAGTTTAAAGCTAGCATGTACGAAAAAAAGCGTTGAATTTTTCCTAAAATCTTCTATAAGATTCCGTTTATAGATTTACAAAATCATTTTTCCGAATAAAATGCTACCAAAAAAACATGTTTAACTTCCGGTTCTGGTTTTGGGTTTTTAAAAGCTTATTTTGTTTGGTGAATTTTTGATATACCTTCTTCTTCTTCTTAGAATGCCTCTCCTATCGGAGGTCGGAGATCAATAGCGTCATCTGTAGTTTGTTTAGTGCGGCTCGAACCAAGGAAACGCTACTTTTTCCGCACCAGTTTCTCAAATTCTTCATCCATGAAGTCCTTCTTCGTCCCACACTTCTCTTTCCTTCTATTATACCCTGCATAATTTCTTGTAAAATTTTGTATCGTTCATGTCGCATCAAATGTCCCGGGTATCCTAATGTCCTTCTTTTGATGGTAAGTTCTATTTCCATGTCTTTGTTTAATCTTCGAAGGACTTCCTCATTTCGTACTCTGTCCGTCCATGGTATTTTTAATATTGTTCGGCTTTATTAACTGTCCAGCACTCTGCGCCATACAAGAGGATTATTTCCTTGGTGTTTTGTGATAACCATAGTTTTGGTTTTTTTGGTATTTATAGTATTTGTATAACTAAGTTCAGTAGTTCCTGCATATCATCTCTTTCTTCTGTCAGTAGTACCGTGTCGTCTGCGTATCTTAGATTATTAATTCTTCTTCCTCCGATCACGATTCCCTTATCACAGTGTTCGAGTGCCTCTTTAAATATTGTTTCAGAATATATATTAAAAAGCAGTGGTGACAATACGCAACCTTGACAGACTTGTCGAACTCTTCTGATGACTGGTCTTCTAGTTAATCTTAGCCTTCTGATTCCAATACAGATTTCTAATTAGTCTAACATCTCTGTTGTCTAAGTTTAAGTCATTTAATATAGATAATAGCTTTTCGTGTTTTACAGTATCGAACGCCTTATTATAATCCAGAAAGCATAAATAAACGTCCTTGTTTACGTCTTTGCACCGTTGCAAAAGAACATTGATGCCGAACAACGCCTCTCGTATACCCATGTTGTTCCTAAATCCGAACTGTGTGTACGTAATGTTTTGTTCACATTTACTATATATCCTCAGGTGTACAATGCGTAATAGTATTTTAAGAGAATGGCTCATCAGACTTATTGTTCTAAATTCGTTGCATTTTCCGGCATTTTTTGTTTTTGGCAAGGTAACAAAGGTAGAGTATATATTATTAATTAATTCTGTTAACCTTTACCTGTATTTCCCTTGGCTCTAGGGAGGGGGAGCCAAGGTGTTTGTACCTGAGGGCCGCAAAAGCGGCGCACTCACAGAGTATGTGCTCGGAAGTTTCCTCCCTCGCTTGGCATCTTCTGCACTGCGGGTTATTGACAACCCCGATAATGTGGAGATGTTTTTGCAGGTTACCGTGGCCTGTTAGTAGGCCTGTCACAATTCTGATTTGTCTTCTGTTGAGGCCCAGAAGAATTTTTGTCATTTTAGGCGTAGGACCCTTAATAAAGAGTCTAGCCTGTCTTGGTGTGTGACGAGAGGTCCAGGATGAATGGAGCTGTGACAACGTCCAGCTGCATATCTCGTGCCTCACGCATTTGGGGGAAATTCCGAAGGCCGGTTCTGGACCCATTAGGGGTTCCCTGGCCCCCGCAACAGCCAGGGCATCAGCCTCTTCGTTTCCCTCAATTTCACTATGGCCGGGGACCCATATGATTTTCACATAGTTCTTTGCAGAGAGCTTTGTGAGAGTTTGCCGACACTCTTGGACCAGTCGTGACCCGATCTTAGGGGAGATCAGGATTTTGATGGCCGCTTGACTATCGGTGCAAATGTAGATGTGACTACTTGTGTACCCTCTTCTGAGGTTTTTATTTGCACATGCCAAAATAGCAAAGATTTCGGCCTAGAAAACGGTTGGATATTTCCCCAGAGCAAATTTCATTTTGACTCGGGGTTGTTCTCCATACACACCTGCTCCTGATCCCTCCCTAGTCCTTGACCCATCCCTAAACCATACGAGGCCACAGGGCTGAAGGAAGGATCGGTCTCCCGAAAGCCATTCATCCCGGCTAGGGATGAGGGTATCGTAAGATTTGCCAAAGGAGAAGTAGGGGACCATACCATCACTTCCCATCCGAGAGATGGGATTTGTCGACCTCAAACGCGAGGCAACCTTGGTATGTCCTACATTTTCCTGTGTGGGTTTTCATTGCCCCGTATAGCCTAGCCTGTACGCCGCCGCTCGTGCCTCGGCCTCCACCAGGAGGTGAAGAGGCACGAGTCCAAGCAGCATCTCCCTGGCCGCAGTCGGGGTTGTGCACATAGCTCCCGTTATACAGAGACTGGCAATTCTCTGCAGACGAGTCAGTGCTGTTCTTGTGGTGGCCTTCTCTGTTCTAGGCCACCATACAAGAGCTGCATATATGATCAGGGGACGTCCTACAGCCGTGTAGAACCAGTGAACGATTCTAGGCCTTAATCCCCATGTTTTTCTTAAGGTGCACGTCTAGAAGGACGCGCAGGCCCGTTGTTCTTGTCTTTTCACATGGCTTGCCCAGGTGAGTTTGGCATCCAAGATTACTCCCAGATACTTGACCTCACCCGAGGTTTGCAGTGTTTTGTTGAAGAGTACAGGCCCTTTAAGGCCTGTGTTCTTCCTTTTCCTTGTGAACAAAACCAGTTCAGTCTTTGTAGGGTTGACTGAAAGCTGGTTCTCAATGCACCACTCTTGCACTATTGTGAGGGCTCTTTGAGCTGCCTCGCAAATTGTGTTGAGGAATTTTCCAGTTATAAGGATAGCCAAATCATCAGCGTATTCTTGCGTGTAAAGCCCCTCGTTGTTGAGCCTCAGAAGCAGTCCGTCGGCCACGAGGCACCACAAGAGCGGCGAAAGTACGCCGCCCTGTGGGCACCCGCGGCCGGCAGAGACGCCCACTGAGTCCCTCTTCAAGGTTGCAATTATGTTTCGATGTCTGAGCATGTATTCAATCCACCTTACTATGGTGGGTTCTATGCCACGCTCAGATGCTGCATTGCATATGGAGTCGAAGGTCGTGCAATCAAATGCTCCTTCGATGTCTAGGAAGGTTCCTAGTGCGTATTCCCCCTGATTTAGCACCTTCTAGACCTTGTGAACAATTTCGTGAAGGGCCGTGTCAGTGGATTTCCCTCTTTGATAAGCGTGTTGATTCGAATGCAGTGGAAAAAATTTCAAGGATCCGTCTCTAATGTAGCGGTCTACCAATCTTTCCTGCACTTTGAGTAAAAAGGAGGTAAGACTGATAGGTCGAAATGACTTAGCCTGGGAGTACGAGTCACGTCCAGGTTTAGGAAGAAATATTACCTTTGCCCCTCTCCATGGTACAGGAATGTAACCTATGGCTAGGCAGCTTCGTAATATGTGATACAGAGGTCTGATTAATATTTCCAAGCCCTCTTGTAGGAGAGCCGGGAAGATACCATCAGGTCCTGCTGCTTTGAAAGGGGCAAACGTTGTGATCGACCATTTTGTTCGGTCAATCGTTACGACTTTTGAGGCAACCTTCCAGTCGACAAGGCACGGTCTGACTCGAGGAGCCTCAGCAGTCGGCGTATTGTCTATTAGTATTTCCCTAGAGTCGGGAAAGTGCGTTCTCAGTAAGAGTTTTAATGCCTCCTCATTGGTGGTGGTAAATTCACCATTGGGAAGCTGTAGGGCTCCTAGCCGGGTGCCAGGACTTTTTGCAAGTACCTTGCAAAGCCTTGCTGTTCGGGGCATACTCTCTATTTCCTCGCAGTAGGCCTTCCAGGTTGCTTGTTTTGCATGCTTAATGGCGTTCTTGTACCTTTGCTAGGATTGCTTATGGCTTTCCCAGTCCTTAGGTTTCCTGGTACGCTTTGCTACGTTAAATAGTTTGCGGGTTTCCTTTCGAAGCTTGTTTAAGGTCGAGCTCCACCAAGGGTTTTTGTGCTTTGATTTAACGACACGTAGAGGACAGTTTTCCTCATATGACGTTATGATGGCTCTCTGTATGGATTCTACAGACAGTTCAATTTCACCCACGCACTTGGGCTGTTGTAGAGCTCCTTGAAGTCTACTGGCTAGGGCCTCTCTGTAGGAGGCCCAGTTGGTAGACCTGGGGTTTCTGTAAGTCTCCACGTTAGGTGGGTTGAATGTTAGACTGAAGCGTATGTACCTATAGTCAGAGAGTGAAGGCTCCGACGATACGTGCCAGTCTGATATCTCTTGGGATATGGGAAAGGATCCAAGAGTTATGTCTATTACTTCTTGCCTTCTTGAGGTGATGAAGGTAGGAGAGTTTCCTCGGTTTAGGATTTCCAGATCAGTTGTTTGTAGGAACTCCAGGAGTGCCCTTCCTCTTGCGTTGACGCCATAACTGCCCCACAAGGTGTGGTGCGAGTTGGCATCACACCCAATTAGAAGGGCCATCCGATGGTTTTTACAATGTGCTATCAGCTCCTCCAGTTCTCTACTAGGGGGAGGCGAAGCTGAGTCGTATGGTAGTTCCTACCATTTCTTTAACCTTTTTGTATAGGTTAAAGCTATCATGCTTTTCTTGTAAAGCTTGTATCTCTTGACATTTTCCCCTAAGCCATGTTTCCTTAACAACTTTGATCTTTCTTGTTATTTCATTATGTATTTCTTGGTATCGTCGTTCATTTTTGTTTTTGAATAATCTGCGTTTCTCCATTAATTCGAGGATTTCGTCATTCATCCATTCATGCTTTCCTTGTGGTCCAATGGGTTTTAAGTTATCTGTTCCCACTTTATTAATTATTTCTTTTAGTTGTAACCAATTCTGTTCAATGTTTTCATTTCCTGCTTGTATGTTTTGAATTTTTTTGAGAGAGTTCTTGTTGTACTTTCTGTCTGATTTCTTCGTTTTGTAATTTTCTAATATCCCATTTTTTATTACTTTTTCGTCTATTATTGTTTTGTAAGTGCAATAGGAATTTTGTTACTACAGGATTATGATCCGATCCCAAATCAGCACCAGGATAAGTTTTAGCCGACAAGACACTATTTCTGTATCTCTTATTAACCATTATAAAATCAATTTGATTTCTAACCACATTATCTGCCCTATCTCTCGGAGATTTCCAAGTATAAAGTCGTGGAGGTGGTAATGCAAAAAAGGTATTTAATACAACTAGATTTCCTTCTTGACAAAATTGTACCAATCTGTCGCCTCGTTCATTTCGTGTACCAAGACCGTACTTTCCAACTATATCTAAGCATTCCCCTTGACCTATTTTCGAGTTAAAATCTCCCATTACTATATTAATGTCGTTTTTCTTTGTTGCTTGGAGTGCTTGTCTTATTTCTTCGTAGAATTGTTCCACTTCTACATCGTCTGCTTTGGCGATCGGTGCATAACATTGTACTATGTTTATATTTATTGGTGTTGTCGATAATTGTAGTATTGTTACTCTATCAGAGAGTGCAGTAAAGTTTTTAACTGATTTATCGATTTCTTTTGTTACTATTAAAGCGGTGCCGGTTTCATTTCGTTGATTGCTTCCAGAATGGTATACAATATAATTACCAGACTCACACTTCCCTGATTGTGGCCATCTCATTTCACTTATTCCCAAAATTTCAATATTCAATCGTTTCATTTCTTTAATGGTATTGGCTAATTTTCCTGAAGCATACATGCTTCTAGAGCTGCCGTAGCTCAGTGGTAAGCGCGCGGGCTACCAATGCAGCGGACCCGGGTTCGATCCCCGGCCCGGTCGTTCTCCCTCGCAAGGCAACGGGAAACCAGCGAGGTGGATTTTTCCCCAGGAAAACCTCTCTGGAGAAGAAGTGCATGCACTTCCTGTGGTTCGGAGCCCGCGTTAAACTGTAGGTCCCCTATGTCTGTCTGTGCAAATTATCTATCGCCGCGCACCAAACACAGACATAGGAGAGAGGTCACCAACGCCCTGAATAGGGCTTGGCACTATAAGAAGAAAGAGATACATGCTTCTGACGTTCCAAGTAGCTATGTTAATTTTCCTCCCGGTGATTCTTAGCACCCTTCCACCATCTAAGGTGGGCCGGGGACTCAGGGCCATATTTATATTGTTTCTGCGCATATTGATAAACTAGGGAACATTATTATTAAAATAATGCGGATAATGAGGTGGTTTCCCGTTGCCTTCCTCATCGCAGTATCAGAGCCGGTTTAATCATTATGTGATTTTCGCCTCTAAGTATCTAGTATTAAGCTGTACCGAGGTTCCTCCTCTCCACCTTAATCTAGTACTGACATTGCTGCTACCCAATGTCAGCTAGTTTTGGTCCGCCCCGGGTATTTTATTTCCCCGGTACCCACCGTGAGCGTTCCCCGATCCGCCACCTGGGGAGGCGCCCGATGGGGGACTAGCAACCCCACACGGGTTGATATACCTAGGACATTCCAAAGCTCATCGGATCATCTGTTCTAGAGTTATGATGCTCCACACACATACCAAACCCACCTACCAACAGCCAGACATATTTTAAAAACCACTTTTTGGATTCCTAGACATACATTTCCGTCAAAATTTCGTATTCGAATATTTTCATGACATCAACATCCCTATACTGAGTGTATAGGAATGTAAAAACAGTTGATTAAAAAAAAATTTTTATGCGTGACAATATAGACAATAATTGCCAGAGTAACTTTTATTTGAAACTTTTATATTGAAAAATGCGCCGTAAGAAACTATTCTTAAACTACCGTTCAGCCTTAAATCAGATGTCTACGCGAGGCACTTGATAGTCACGTGACAGGCTCTTTTCCGTTAGATTTTGTTGTAAAAAAACTTTATACAAGTTATCTATTCTCAGTTAAACAAGAAATCTACTTTTAAAACTTATCGCACTGGTTACACAATACAACAATTAACAGACTTATGTAGATAGAAATTTAGAGTTGGTCTATTTTAAGAGCAAGTACATATTTTCTTATCAATGTTCTCAGAATTCCAAATCAACTTTTTTTAATTTCAAAACAACCATATCCCGGTAACAGAGTTTTGCAATGCCACCGTAATATTACAGTAGTCAAATCATAACGATTAGAGATCTAAATAGCGTGCCTACAAAAACAAAATAGTGATGACAGTGCAGCAAGGAAGACTAAGGAAAGAAATAATAAGCGAGCTAAGTAGGGATTCACGTATCCATGGATATTATTAACTTTAAACTGGATAAGTGATTTTTTTAAATAAATTTCAAAGTATCGATGTTACATGAAACCTCAACGTCCATTATCTCCCTTCCTTGTTGCACTCATTAGTTGGGTATTCCTTCCTTGTCGCACTCATTACTTGCTTGTGTTTCCAGGAAAATAGTGACAATCTGTATAAGAAAATAATTCTATAGAGTTTAACTGTGAAAGCTTGCACTAATGCAACATCATGAATATTCATAATTTAGGCAAAAACAGTTCAGTTTGTGATTCAATAAATTTTCAATAAGTTTAGTAAAATTTAGAAAACCTGCACTTGCAATGCTTTTTACAGTTGGTTAAACCATTATGGAGAAGATTTTGACTGGCTGTCCAATATAGCTCGCGATATTAGTTATAAAACGGCCCAATTAGAGCGCAGAAATGATTTTTCTTTGTCTTTCCAACTTAATTTACACATAATAGGCGCAGCGGCCCAAGAGAAACTTTGAGTAGCACGGTCAGCCAGTCCGGTCCTGACAAGAAAAATAGTTCAAATTTATAACTGAAGTTTCAGTTCAGTTTGATTAAAAACTTGAGTAGACTACCCATTTATTTTCTGTAAATTCACATATCTTTATACAGATATGAGACAAGAAAGCTTATGTCCGACACATAAATATACTTTTATCAACTTAAGTTTCATTTTAAATATTTACGAACCTTCATAAAAACACCTCGTGTACATTTTCACACTTTCATTCATTTGCTCTCATCTTACATCACAACAGCTCAGTCTAAATTCTAAATTCAAATGGTTGCATTATGTTTCTTGTTTGCTGTATAGATTATTATTCAAAACGTTTGGTAACTGTGTTAAAATATGGTCTGTAGAATTAGCTTGTTCCCATATCACAACACATTATTAGCACCAATTGTTCAAATTTTAGTCTTGTACCTACAAACTAATTATCCTAAAGAGGGCGCCACCTGTTTTTGATGTCTTACTAGGGGTTGTTGAAATAGGGAAGATAGGCCGACGTTCAAGGGGGGAGAAACAGAAACCTCCCTTGTAGACAGCTTTCTTGGAGATGACTTACTTTCGGCTTCCCGAATAATATGAATAAAGATATCTGGTTAAATTAATACAAACAATTCTGGCAACGTTGCGGTAAGCGAAATCATCGCCTTGGAGAGGGTTTCCTCAACCCTACAAGGTATTTCCAGCTCCGAAGTGAGTTTCGAACAAAACCTATAATATAATTGAATTCGATGTAGTATACAGGACCGGAACACATACAAATGTTTGACGGCTTTTTATATAGCACTTCACTGAGTTAAGAGTAACGGTGTAAATGTACTTACAAGTTCGGGATATACTCCACCTGGTGTTCTGCTTGTGGGTAATTTGATGGGCACCTCACCAGCAGGTTAAAGGTGTAGATGGGGAACGGTAGCGGCAGTTCTAATGATTTGATGACAGTTCGGGAGCTTTTCGTGAGATTCTCGAGACCAGAGAGCAGCCTATTCGATGACGGAAAGAGTAGATCGAAATGTTCCAGGTATAGCTTCGTGTTGACCAGGCAGTGACGTTTATATCCGCCCTCGGCGATATGGTTTATCCGTGCAAACGGCAAACGGCAAACGGAACCAAATAGACCCTTTTACAAATGAATTACACACCACTGTTTGCTTTGATCCGACTTAAGTCGAGCGAAATATCAGACGATAAACGATACGATAAAGTGAGGTATTCAGATGCCGGGATGTTTCACTACCAAAGTCTCCAATCTAGGCTTTCCGCAGAAGAAGGTGTTGAATTTTACATATTCGATAACTCGTGGACGAGAGCGTTACACAACACAACCACAACGTAGGACTGCTTGCTGTGTACTTAACTTGAGTCCGGGATGAGAATGACTCGAGAATGTGGACTCGGGATCCGGAGGCGCGGAGCTTGTGCTCGTGAAATGCCAATGGTGGCGTCACGGGAATTCATATAACAACTTTAGGATTTTTAGGTAACAAACCAGGTAAATCAGTTACATCTTTAAATACAAAATCAGGTCGCGGCTTGTTTGCATCCAAATCGGCGCTGGATAACAGTACCCAAACTGTTCCGCCGAGCTTTGCTTGCATGCCCCCTAAAATGTCGGTCTCTAATTTATCGCCTACCATTATACATTGATGAGGCTCCACTCCCAACTATTGGCAGGCTTCATGGAATATTCTACTGTGAGGTTTTTCCCAAGGCCAGTCTCCAGACACCAGAGTTACATCAAAATAGGCTAGGAGATCTAGACGGTTTATTTTTTCCCATTGAGCATTTGATGGACCATTTGTTATAAGGCCTAGTAAGTAGTTTTCATGCAGTTTGTTCAGTAATGATTTTATTTCTGGAGTGAGTGCCAAATAAGCATAGCGTAAATGCAACCATTTACGATAAGTTTCGCCTGAAAATGAAAAACATAATTATACCGTATGTTCAAATAAAAAATATATAAGGAGTAAAGCATGCAAAGACAGAAATTTTATTTTCCATGGCCAGTCCTTGTATATTTTTTACCAATTAAAAAAAGAGATTGTTTTTAAATTTAATAGAATGTATCTTATTAATGTTAACGTTAAGTTGTGAAATAATTTAAACTGCTCATCAAATTAATGTAAAAACTTAAATTTTTGTTGCTATGCATAACGGAACTATATTTTAACAGTTCTGCTGCTCTGCTATAAACAACTTTTGGAAAGGAAATGTGCAATAACTAAAATTTATAAGAACTAGCAAAATACAATAGAAATGATGCGGGAGAGGAAGTACTTTCTGAATCATCTCGACCTCTATCATATAGGTAACATTTTTAAAGTTAGTAGGAATGTATCACTTTTATAATAAAATAATTTCCTTGTTTTGTAGGTTGAAGGAATGGAGAATAAAATTTCCCCACAAATTTTAATTATTTATTTACAACATTAACTTAGAGATTTTAAAGTTTAAATAACCATTGATGAGGTTATAAAAACAAGGACTAATTCATTCTCTTTAATAAATATAAAATAACACTTTGTACCTAATTATCTCTGTCTGAATGTTTTGAAGTTTGTTTTTTTTGTCAGCAATGTGAATGACTTCTTAATTTTATGCTTGTATTCGATTACTTAAACTTGAACTTCCCATCATGGAAGTAAATAAAAATTCAACTTGTAATGGAAAAACTATGTGTAGCATACCGGGTGTTAACAAAACATTATTCATCTCTTTTTTCTCTTTATTTATTAATCTAAAGAAATGAAATTTGGAGTTTCTATTAGACAAGTAAATTCCTATGATTTGATGTAATGATGTAATTTGCCATTGCACTTCCTGTTTTACCAGAAATGATCTTTATTATTTTATGAGTGAAACACCCTGTATTATTTCACACCTTTGAAATCAGAATCAAATTCTGCGTACAATAGTACCCTTTAAATAAAATGTTTTTATGGGGTCAAAATTGAGTTTTTCGTCAAAGAGCGCCCGATCAGTCGCATAAAATAATTCCTGTGAAGTTAAATAATAATTTAAAAGTAACAATCAAATTTAAACGTTAACGCATTAACGTTAACTGTGTGAAAAATTTAAGTTACTGAAAATAGTTTATTTCCATGAAAGTCTAATTTTTCTAATAGAACGAATTACATTCTTTACAAAAAGCAACTTACAGCATATCTCAATATTTTTCTTCAACCAGCTGTAGGTATTTGGGTGACATTTTAAGCAAAATTTTCAGATATTTCATAATTTAGGTACGCTTTACGTTAAATAATAAAAATTACTGCTTATCAGATTGGCACATACCTACATCGTTATTCATTTAAAAGTGGCGACAGGCAAACTTTTTTATTTGAACAAATAGACATTAGTTCTCAAAGCAAATGTAAGAGCACCTTCTAACTAACAATAAATAATGAAAAAAAATTTGTATTTCTATTTAAAGATGACAAAAAAAACAATAAGTTTAAATGATAACTAGTACACATAATCAGATGGCCCTTTTAATTCTGATTCTAGAATATAAGGGCAATATAGCGATGAAACTAACCGTTTTCAAGTTATTCACAATTTATTGTGAGATGGTTTTTAAGCCATGGATGGATATTTAAAATTGTTTTAATTATTAGTAGGTTATGGAGACAAACACGAAACAAAAGAAATGTATTTAAAACAGTGGAACAAAGATAAAAACATTAACCAGTAACACCCAAACGATTCTATTACATAACATTTTCTTACATTAAGTGTTGATTTTTACACCACCGATGTATGCGATTAACATTTTTTACATTCGTTAATATTTGGGGTGTTATGTTCCCGATTTATCACTTATATTTTACTATAAATCACGTATGAGCATTAACATGAACTATGATTATCAAATATCCCCATAAAATGAAATCTAATAAGGAGATCGAGCGGCTTTGGTAGCCACTCTACAACTAGTGTTTATGTTAAGGCTCCTAATTATAAAAAATAGAATAAAGAATAAGACGGGAAATCAAGAACTTAACACCGCAACTGTAAGCAAATGTGGAGCAAATTGTTGTTAATCCAATAGATTGGTGTAAAACTCAACATGGACATTAGTTTGAACACTTAATGTAAGGAAATGTTATGTAATAGAAGTCTGTGTGTTATTTGTTACTGTAATTGTTGTTTGACTGTTTTAAATCATCTCCTTTGTTTACATATCCGACTTATATTTAATAGTTATTTTCAAAACAAGTTCGGGAAGCTAGTGTTTCCCACATGTGTGTGAAAAATTACAGAACCAGCGCAGCGATAGGAGTTCTGTAATAATAATAAAAAAAAACATTAATCCAGTTACCTGTCAAAACAAAACATTACACATTTTGACAAGAGTAAAAAATTTCGTTCATTCACTAAAAAAGAAGAATTCTTTTATATTTAACTAATATAAGAATGCTGCTAAAAATTAAAAAACATACCGGAGGGGAAATAGAAATAAATGCAGAACAGTCTGATAAGATAGAACGATTAAAAGAAAAAATTGAAGAAAAAGAAGGAATTCCTCCGGAAGATCAGAGACTGATATACCAAGACAAGAACATGAATGATAACAAAACTCTCGAATCCTTCAAACTACAAGGTGGTGCAACTCTGCTTTTAGTACACCGTCTTCGAGGAGACTGAAGCTTGAGCCCACAGAGCCCGTCAGTAATTACTTACACTATTGCATTAATTATGAAATATTCATTTTATTTGCTGCTTAAATTGTTAAGTATTGAAATCAAGTGTTCTTATTGTTTCAGGAATGCACTTAATAATAAATAAAAGCTCTCACATAAAAAGCACGTATTAGTAATTACCTGCGGATAATATCCTTTCTCTACGACTATTAAATAATACGCTTATTCTTGTTGCATATTAAATTGAATAATAGCATAAATTCTTCACACCGTGATTTCTTACAAAGAAATCACTCTAGATTAGCCAATCACATCCTTTGATTTTTAAGAATTCACGCTAATATGAACAAATGACATTGCTTTGAAAATAAAAAACCGACCGTATCTTAGCAACCTCCTAATAAATCGACATTTGAAACGTCAAATACACCAATTATTTATAACGTCAAACACACTAATTATTTATTGCTGTTGTCTCGCATAATTTTTATTAATATAATATTTACAATGGACGTTAGTAGTGATAGTGATAATAATCTAACATGTACGCCTCCCGAAATTCGGGAAATTGCACAAGCATCCACAATGAATTTACTGCCGGAAAAGTCAAAAAAGCAATTAAAGATTTGTGTTAAAAACTATGATTTAGGTATATAATTTCTTGTAGTCGTAGAGAAAGTATAGTCTTCTACTTGCGTAGAATGGCTATTATTCACTTAGATGATTCCAACACTCGCTCGCTGCGCTCGCTCGTGTCGGAAACTTCATCCACGTGAATAATAGCCATCATTCTACGCTCATTGAAGAATGTACTATTTTATCACTGACTTGCAAATGCACAAAAATATTTTCGTTGTGTATTCACATTACCTATTACTTTTAATAATTTCTTTATCTTAATGAATATTTAACTTGGTAACAATGAAAATAACTTGTAAGTCAAACAATAAAGTCCATTTAAACATAAAGTAAAAAAAGGAAAATTTTTAACCATCTATTTGTCTATCTATTCTACAAATTTTACACAAAAATCCAGCCCATGGCCCCTCATGTTTGAGAGCCCTACAAAACTTCCACTCATTAAAGAAAATTATATTCTCTTTATCGGCTTTTATCTCTCCTAGGCGCTTTCTACAGCACACGATATTTTCTTTGTCATTCGTTTTTCTTCGGGTCGAGTTCGGGTATGAAACCTCAGTGTATACCTAACACGGTCCAATACGTAGACGTCTTTATAGACACCAGATTGATTTTAAACGGCCGGCATGTTACAAACAAAGCCACCAGGGTATTCTAAACCTGCTGGCGAATGTTTGGAAAAACATGGGGGCTGAAACCAATCATGGTACACTGACTGCACACGAGAGTGATAGCTCCAACAATTACAGAACTGACTTGCATAGAAATAACGGAGCAATGTCTACTACCCCAGCAGCCGCGTTAGAAGTCCTACTATATCGACCTCCCCTCCACGTACTAAACTAATGCCTACAACAAGAATCCTAAGTGGATACTTGTACGTATAAACAAACATCGATACACAATAAGACTTGTAGAAAACCCGTCCTGCAGGCTCTGTAAAGAGAACAATGAGACGACTCTTCGCTGTTTATGCTACTGTAGGGGTATTAACAACCCACAAATACGGTCCAAAAACTAAATTCTTGCAGCCTTCTGTTCTGAATCGCTCAAACTGTCCTGCACAGACACCTACCCAAGCACGTTCAGTTTGTTTTCAAGATCGAAAGGGGCGTAACCTCTAAATACGATCTAAAAACTAAATTCCTGCAGCCGTCTGTTGCTGAATCGCTCAAACGATCCTACACAGACAACTACCAGAGACCGTTCAGTTTGCTTTCAGGAGCGAAAGGAACCTAACCTTCAAATACGGTCCAAAAACTAAACTCTCGCAGCTTTTTGTTGCAGAATCGCCTAAAACGTCCTACACAGACACCTACCCAAGCACGTTCACTTCGTTTTCCAGATCGAAAGGCATAAAACCTTACATCACTGAACTCGCAAGAAAGAGTTCTATCGATATATCAAAACATATACAGAGTGTTCCATTTAAAATAAAAAAAATTGATATCATTTCCGGCTAAACCGAAAGTCCTTTTAAACTGCCGATACTTTCATTGTATCCGCCGTATATCGGAACCTTCATGTAAAAAATTTTGTTCCCGTATTAAGGATATTTGCATTGCTCCGTACTTTGCCCAACCTTGTATATTGTAGCGACCTTATTTTGAGCTGCCAAAATTATTTTTGGTCAGTTCAATAACTTGTAAAATTTAGCTGTAAACTGGTTCGTCAACCCGTCTCTCTCAATAGTATCTTGAGCTTGAGCGCTAAACCCGTGGTTTAACAAGAGTAGAAGTAGTTTCCTCTCCCAACTATTTTCTGTTTAAAAAGCGCTCTGCAGTCAGAATTAGCAGAATTTTACAACCGCTTCTCAAAAAGTTAACCAGCCCTCCTAATCAAATCTTATTGCATACCAGTGGTGGCTCGCCAGGTGAGGCAAGTGAGGTCAGGCCTCACTCTACAGTTTCAGTTTTTCTATACACATTGTTATAGTCATGATCATGAATACGAAAAGTTAAAACAACAAAGTTGGTTGTGTAACTGTTTTTCTATCGCCGCTAATAGTTAAGTATCAAGGAATGTAAGGACGTAATAACATCCGAGGTAGGCGAATACGAGTTGAGGCGGAGCCGAAGCTAGTCGCCTGCCGAGGATGTTATTTGTTGATACATTCCGTGTTACTTATAACATTTTTTCCGCTACCGGTAATAAGTAGCTTAAAATAACAAGAAAATATTATTTGTAAAATACGAATCATGTGTCATTTGTCATCAAAATTTTTATAGTTAGCTGTCAAAATTCTTAAATTATAACCTTGCATTTCTGTTATTACTGTCAATTATTTTCCTAGGAATGTAAGTGACACTATTAAGTTCCGTCGTCAAGGGTAACTAGTACACGAATGTTATCAGCCGCTTACAATCCCTCTAGCTATGGATGTAAGGCCGACTTACATTGCCGGTAGCGGAAAAAAATATTACTGCCTATTCACCAGGACGACAATAGTTAAAAACGCGCCGCGTTAGAGCTAACTAAATTTGACCTCTATGCAACTTACAATTAAAGTATAAGGCTATAAAATACTGTGTAGTTTGTCCGGCTAGAAAAACTTTATGTCGTGATTCGACGATCCGACTGACGGCGAATTCAAAAGATGCATTAGCAACGCTTTCTATTAAAAATTAACTATTACACGAATTATCTGAATCGGTGGAATTTTATGATAATGTTATAAACAAATTCGCTTTATTTAAAGAAAGACGCTTAAATTAAATTTTCAGGAAATAATTTTTTTAACAATATCGTGTATGTGTACGTATAACGGCAATATTTTTTTTCTACTACTAAAATTTTCTTTGGCCTTACCTATAGCAACAGGCACGAGCCGCCACTGTTGCATACTTTCACACGTTTAAAATATTTTTCCAAGTCCCGTCAGAAACTATGAACTGTTTTAATTAAACCGACGACAGTTGGACTGCAAATTCGAGCTATTGACAACATCACTGCATGTCTGTAGTATTATTCTGGGACTAAGTTTGTTTCTAAGGTAAACTATTGGGACAATCACTATTCCTAGGAATAGATTGTGACACACCTAAGCGTGAGTTCTGGAAATCACAATTTATATTATAGACTCCGAATAAAAGTTTGAACCCCGCATCAGTCAATTTTGATTCATATTTAAGTTCCTGGGATATTCATTGAGCATTTAAATGTTTATGCCGTCGCCTGCGTTGATTTGTGAAAACTGACGTGACGGCTTTATTCAAACCCGCGAGAAAATTGAAAAAGTTATATCGCCTGGCAGGTTTTATTAAACCTGCTTCCTTGCGATCAACAAATTAAAGTTAGTTTGGTAAAACTAAAAACTTCCTACCATTTTTAACAAATTGTAAATATTGATATTAAGGTGAACAGCTCACTACGTGAGACATGCGAAAACCCATGTGTCGAATTGTTGTACTTTATTAAAATATAATTTTGCTTACCTTGGTTATTATTTTCATTTAAATCTCCGATAGCTGTATTTACACAAACACATATTTTCTCTCTCTCTTTCCGCTGGGTCCGTCTACCCTTGGTTCCGGAGACACTGCAGCCTATAAGGCTTATTGTGTTCATCCTGGTAGTTACTAAAGGTTTAATGTATTGTGTAGTTACTCACACCCAGTCCATGCTCTTGATCGCCTGGCTGTCACAAACACATGTTAATATATTGTGTTGATGTTGACAAAAATCCATGTTTTAACTCTCAGGAACCCAAAATAGTCTAGCAGTGGGCGAGTGGGGAGGTAAGATTTTCTCACAAAAAAACTTTGCACGTCCAGATCGGTTAAGTTATGCTCAAGAATCCATGGCTCGATTTGGATGCACGTCATATTATGTCTTGTTTATTGCACTACCGGTATCTTTTCATCCTTGGGATATATTTGTATGATGTGCTGCGTCTGCCCTTTGCGGAGTAAACTGGCATGCAGTTTTACACTGCCTTTGCTGTTGAAGTTACAACGTTGTACATAAATATTTATGAATATAGAACAGTTTACAAAGTATTAGAAAATCCAGGCGAAGTACTTTGCTTATTTTTTATATTTATGGACTATTTTATTTATTACTAGATTGCTTTTTTGGTTTTATCAAACATTACATGTGCTTATGACTTGTAGTAGGTATTTAATTTAGCTTTTGTACCTGAATACCAAAGACGTAAGATTAATATAACTTGACCATAGTTAAGAAATTAACGCCAGCCGCGAACCCCTGTAAGCTATTTAAATTTGTTGCTAACATTCTGAAAAACGTTTAGCAATTTTTCTCATATCAAATATACAGGGTGGGGAAAAAGTACGGAATAATGACTGTAATGCTTTAAATATAAGTTTTAAGAAAAAATCTTTCAAGGATTACAGCAATTTAAGTTGAGAGACATTGTATGACGTTCTTCAATTTTTTTTGTTAAGTTGCTTTTGACAGGTGATATCAGAGACGTTTTTTTTAATGGCAACATCGGACGTGTTGGGTATCGTTGAATAGATTTTTTTTCTCTTTTCATCTTTCAAAAAATTTTACAGGGTTGTATTAGAAAATTATTGAAAAAGACATTATTTAAAGTTATTGTATTTTAAAACTTGACATTAAATTAAATGTTCAAAATGTTCACCATTGACAATTGTTTGACAAGTGTTTCTTAAATACTCTGCTTCTATTTGCGCCATCTCTTGCTGGATTCCGTTTTTTAGATCTTCTACATTGTTTGACCTTCAAGTGTAGACCTTGTTCTTCAGGTGTCCTCCGTCCAAAGGCGGATTACCAGGGCATACCGCATGAAAACATATGGTTTCAGCAAGGCGGCGCACCTCCCCATTACGCTTTACCTATCAGGCAATATATAAACGAGGTACTTCCGAATAGGTGGAGCGGAAAGGTAGGAGCATTCGACTGGCCAGCTCGATCTTCCGATTTGACACTTTTAGACTTCTTTCTATGGAGATACCTGAAGAACAAAGTCTACACTCGAAGGCCAAACAATGTAGAAGATCTAAAAAACAGAATCCAGCAAAAAGAAGCAGAGTAATTAAGAAACATTTTGAATAATTTTTTACAACGTTTAGGACACTGTCAAATTGTCAATCGTGAACATTTTGAACATTTAATTTAATGTCAATTTTTAAAATGCAACAACTTTAAATATTTTTTTCAATTAATTTTTTAATACCACCCTGTAAAATTTTTTGATAGATGAAAAGAGAAAAAAAAACTCTATTCAACGATACCCAACACGTCCTATGTTGCCATTTAAAAAAAAACGTCTCTGATGTCACCTGTCAAAAACAAGTGAACAAAGAAAAACTGAAGAACGTCATGCAATGTCTCTTAACTTAAATCGCTATACCCCTTAAAGGATTTTTTTCTTAAAACTTATATTTAAAGAATTACAGCCATTATTCCATACTTTTTCCCCACCCTGTATGTTTTTTTTTGAGCATACGTTTAGCTGTTTTAATTTCTTGGTCATACTGTATAGGTAACATTATTAAAACCACGACGTTTTTAATCGCGAGACAGAAGTGTCTTATCTGACCTGAGCGTTTGAAGTTGTGAAGTTCAATTTTTTACCGCATGGCGCTGCACGTCACAAGCGCGAATTTCAAATGAGCGGCCGTATTTTATTGTTTCGGGAAGGTATTTGCTTTTGTTAAATTTCGACGGTTTTATATAATCCGTGCAAGAACAAATTTCTGTTTGGTTAATTTGGTTTCTTTTTCGCATTTTTGTTACAAAAATTGTACTATTTTTTGCAATTTTAATATAAGAAAATGTAAATCCGTCTAAATAGCTAAGAACACACATGACGCATTTCAATAAGTCTACATAATTTTAATTATATCTGCTGTTAAAACTTATTGTATTTTTTTATTACTGCTTGTTGTTTTATGAATACAAGACATGTTTTACTACTTATGATTTACTTCCAGTTTTTAGTTAATATTTAAAACTCTACCTATTATGGCTTTTGCAAAGCACGCATTATTGATTTCTACTACGCATTTTTTATGAAAAGTGCGTAATCAACAACCTCAAATAGACATAGAGTGAAATTAAATCGGCACACAATAGTTTCTAGTTTACTACTCTACAAACATTAAGTTTATGTTCTTTTATTAATTAATTAAAGCGAGCGGTCCGAAGTCTCGCTTTTCCAGTATAAAGACTACGCATTCTTTGTTGCTGTGGGAGGCTATTTCGTTCCCTCCATTCGCTCTCAAGTCGTACCCAGACACCACCTAAAATAAAATAAAATTTCAGCATTTCCATGCAACAAAAATATTCTTTATCACCAGATGGAGTTATATGTCTAGGCCAAGCTTTAGCCGAAATTCTCGAACCAGTTTCAGTAGACAATAAGCTCCTTCTTCCAAGAATAGATGCAATCTGTTTAACCGCGGCCTCTTCATATGCTCGTTGCATATCCTGGTTACTCCTAGCAGATAGATTGTGTTGCCATAGACGTCCCTCGCGTTTTCTTGCAGCTCTTGTGCGAGGCGAACTCTTCCGTTTTTCTTCCGGAGTATGACAGCTTTCTTCGCTCTTTTGACCGCTGCTGGAACTTTCCGTAGTACTACTAGAATCGCTACAGTCGGTGTATTCGTCATCATCAATCGGCAATTCAGGAGGTGGTAAAGGTTCTTCATTATGTTGAGCAGCGTTTGCATTTCCAAAAACTCCCAGCAAACCTAGCTTTGGACGTGGTGGAATCAGCTCGAGACCCTCCCACCAGAAATGATGTCCTCCTTCCAACTTACCTTCGCAACCATCTGCATCCCCACTTGATGGTGCTGGAAACTTAGATATTTAAGACGTTTGGCGTAGTACCTTAAGAACTTACCTTTAGCTACGAGTCTTGTTAATCTTTCGGGAAACATGAGTTTGGGCGCTTCTTCTTCGATTAGTGACCTGTAGTTTTCCAACATTGCCAGAACAGCTGCATCACGTACGCTATCAGTGCAAGGTGTGTGTTCCCTAAACTGGCAGCCCTAGAAAAAAATAATCAAGTTATATTAAGGGATATGTACACATATCGCCTGTTTTTATCCTACCGATTCACCTTCCAACAACTGGAAACGATACGCTCGTTCCCCACAACAAGGAAATCGTCCAACTGGTAATGGAGCTCGTTGAGCGTCCACTGTGAAAAATTGGGGAGGATCTGGATGAAAACGACACCATGCGATTTGATGGGCCGGAAAAAAGCGCTTACAAATTGTGCAGTACAAAAAGTGGGCATCGCCCCACAAACGCCAGTAAACTTTTCTCCATGTCCTCAAAGACTTATGCAGGCGCTCCACATAGTCGTTTATGTTCCAAGCAGGATCGCGTAAGTGCATGTAAATGACGGAACCATCGCACAGTAACCGCATACAAGACGATACGCAAGGAATTTCGGGACCCACCGAAGGACTCACCAGTTGCTGGCAACGACCACATCTGAAAACTCGAGCCAGGGAATTCCAATGTCCCCTCATACTTTCCGCTTCTGGTTCACAAAGAGATTGGATTAATTTGCAGTAAAGTCGAGACTGTATCTTATCCTTTCGGTCCCTTATAGCTTCCACTTCTGTATTGGTGTACATAGCAGCCAGACGAGTCATAACAGCGTCGTTTAGACACGATAGGTTAGTCGAAGTTCGTAGAATATCATTCATGTACTGGTGGCAAAAAAACAAACAGTCTTGCAACAAGGGTTCCATTTGCAAAAAGGCAGCGGACACAAGCACAGGGATTACACATTGTGAATCCAATTCTGGAACACCTTCTTCCGGTTGTTGATCTTTCTTTACCCAGCGCATTAGCCACTCAAAAATTCCAATGTCACAATGTACGGAAATGTCCATATCTTCTAGGCGTTGCCCTATCAACAAACCAATCGTTTTGGTATAACAAAACTGATGTAGAATATTGGCTATTACCTGAGGTAACTTCAGCAAAATACCCCATTTTATCGATTAACAGTTTTTGGTTGCATACAAAATCTCTCTTTTGGCTTTTCACTTCGTCACACACATGAATCACGACCTCGGAGCTTAACAAAACAAAATTAACAAGAATTGAGTGTCGCCCAAAACCCTTAGGTACTGTCTACTTACTCGGTTCTTGAAATCAGGGACTTTATTGTTGTAGCCGAACTGTCTGTTGATTTCCTTCTACCTACGACTTTTTCACTTGTTCCAGAGTTAGTAGAATGGTTACTGATCTTTTCCGTTACTTTTTGCTGCGAAGACCTTCGAGATGGTTGCAAAGAGGGGGTAGATGGAACAAGATAAGTTAATACTGAATCCAATAATCCTTCTGATAAGACTTCGCTTAATTTTCTTTTTACATTTTCTGCTGGGTCGCAAGCTGTTGCAGACATATCTGACTTTTTCCTGGTTAGTTCTTTAAATTGTAAAAAAACGCAAATTTTGTAAAACAACAATAGCCTGAACAATAATAAAATTAATGTTTTATTATTATTATTACAAATTGTTATAAGTATGAGAAAGTAAAAATGCATAGATATTATTGAATCTTGTGTTTAATTTCAATTAAATAAAACATAATGCGATGTGGTTTTCTTTGATAACTCTTAATTTTTTTGTTGCCTATTAAAAAAGGTATTCAAATTTATATTAATTTCAGATATGTAGGTTTCTTGATAACGGTAAATTGCTAATAAGCATTTTTTATTTCTTTCATAAATACAGGGTGTTACAAAAATGGTGGTCTGGGTATACATAACTGTAATGTACCTACTCACTGAAATAATCAAAAAGTTCATGTAAACATGTGGTCTTTTCTTTTAAGAATCATGAGGCCGTGCGTGAACACGACTCCATGATTCCCATCCCACCCCCTTATCCGGGCTCAGCGCACTTAGCGCTATTCACCGGTCTCACATGTCCCACCCCGAAAAGACATGCAACCCAACATACACACCACACACACCGTCTATGGACACGCCGCCGCGCCGGGTTTAACGTATTCAGAAAAATTTCCGACGGGCAGAGGATTCGAACCTACTGCCGTTGGGAGTCTAGTTCTAGAGATTAGGACTCTTACCACTAAACCACCCGCTGACCCAAACATGTGGTCTAAAATGCGTTATTTCCGAGTTATAGCCACTGATTTCAGGCAAAATTTCAAAGTTGAGATTTTAACGGAAATAGTCGGGAAGGAGGGTCCATGGACCCCAAAAAAATAATTTTTTAAAAATGTCTGTCTGTAGGTGGGTGGGTGGGTGGGTGGGTGTGTTACGCTCCATATCTCCGGAACGGCTGGACCGATTTTGATGTGCTTTGGAATGAGGGGGTATATCAAACATTCACCGACAAAATAAGCTTTTAGAAAAAAACTGAAACCGGAAGCGGAAGTTAGACATGTTTTTTTGGTAGCATTTTTTTCAGAAACTGAATTTTGGATCTTTTAATAGTGGAGATTAAAGAAGGTCTTAGGACAAATCAAACGATTTTTTACCGAACCCTCTAGCTTTAAAATGGCGGCCGCTACGAATTTTTGAACATTTCGACGTTAACGCCCATTTACTCAAAAACCAGTTATCCGATTGGAATCAACTACATCTTGTTTGGTAGCCCTTCAAGGGTACTATACCATGAAATATAATTAATTTTGAAAATATAAAAACGATCGCAATGACATCACTCCAAAATTTTGGAATTTTTCAAAAAAATATTTCTCAAAAACTGCTCACACGTTTTTGTTTAAACGTTTTAAGCTGATAGAGCTGGGAATCTTCTACAATTTGTTTTTTTGCGCATTGCTATAATTTCACTGTGACGCCCTCTATGAATTTGTGAAAATTGAAAATTGGTACCCTTTTATTTATTTAACGGGGGGCAATAAAATATTTCTGTTAAAGCAGTATAGCTCATCATTGATAGCAAAATCCGAATATCATAATATTTGTTTGATACTTTAATATTTAGGGGGGCTACTGTTCCCCCTCCTCCCCAAAATTTTCGCTACAAAATTAAAAAATTGATTTCTTATTTTGTTTGCTCTAGGAGAATCTTTTTACAAAAAATCAAAAAGTCGAATTTTTTGCCCCTAATAATCTTTTTGTCCTTAGAAGAATTTCACATACTTTCTACTCTTGTACTAGTCGTTTAATGTTCAGTGTAGGCTAACTTTTTTATTTTAATAGATAGACTCGCAAACCCAAAAGCAAAGTTGTAGGGCAAATTCTTCTCGATTGTATTTAAGAAAAAAACTTGAGTTTACAATTTTAATATGGCGGCCACGGTAAAAAATAACTTTTTTTTAAATGGAAACGTGGCATTTTGGCTTTAAAATCAGAAAGGTTTTGAAATTCTAAATGCAAATTAATAAGAGTAATTTCTTGCTAAAAATAATATTTCTCGAGTTATTAATATATTTTCAAATATCAATTTTCGCGCTTCCGTTGATTCAGTCCGAATATTTTACCCAACCTTATGCTTGCAGCGCAGCGGTCGGTCTTTCTTCAACCGCTTCAAAATGTTACAACTTATAAGAACTATTTACTTTAACTAGTCGTGTCTAGACAGGTGTCGATCGAAAGTGTTGGAAAATATAAAACAATGTTATTTTATAAGTATAGGAAAGTCCAGGCAAAGTGTTTCGCTCATTTTTGAATTTATTAAGTTCTGCTTCGCCAGGCTAACAATAAATTACGTTTATGATTATGTAATCATAACTTGTTTGAGGGGAAGGGGATTGTCGTGGTGGCGGTGAAAAGAGCTATTTGTTTGACGTAACACCGTTTTCGTAATTGTACCTTGTTAACAATGAAAGATTATGCTTTTGAAGTGATGTTAGACATGCAATAAATGTATGGTTTGGCATATTGCAATAGACAATTATACGCAGAACATTTCCCACGAAAGTTTGATAAACGTGTGAGAAATATTCTACGTAAAGTTCCATTTCAATATGCCAAAACATACATAAAATGCATGTTTGGCATCACATCAAACGAATAATCTTCCATCATTAACACGATACCATTATATTCTTTGAGGCTTTCGCGGTTTCTCGAACTGTCAATATTACAATTTACTTTCGGCTTAGACCGCGTAGTCATTTAGGAATTACACCCAGCATAATCAGGTAAGAACCGACCTGTAGCTTCTTTTACCTTCACAAGCATTTGCTCTAAAAGTTTGAGCTATAGCTGTTTGTGGGCCCTGCATGCCCTGCAGTGTATCTTGGTCCGAACGTTCTTTTTCAAAACTTAAACTAATAAAATCCTATTTATGCAATACTATGGAACAGCGCTTTCAGACCTATTTCTGATAAGTATAGAACGTGAATGTATAAAAAACTTAGATATTGTAGGCATTTTTTACGCCTAACGATTAGGCAACTTAGTATGGAGACGTACTTGTTATGCAACCAACCGCACACTATGAATATATTTAGTTCCTTATGGTCGTTTAGTTACTTTTATGCAGACGTGGCAGGCCCGTTGGACGAGTATCTACGATGACTTCCGAAAGGTTCTGCGCAGTAGCGGATGTAAGCCGGTTGACGGTTACAGTTTTTTAAGTTTTAAATGAAGAACGCTTATGTTTTATGTGTCTTAAGATTTTTACGAATAAAGTGTGTTTAAAGTTTATAAAAGTTGAGTTTTATATTTGAATATTGTTTCCCCACGAGCGCCCACAATATAGACACTATTATTAATAACTTTGCGACAAAAACCTCTCGACGAACAGGCCGCTTCTTATGATACGTTTTTACGTTCATATTTTGGGCCTGGGGGCCCATACTGGCTTGTTGCGGGGAGCCCTAACGCTTTTTGTTCCGCCACTGGTTAGTTTGTGTGGGTTCACAAACAACTAACAGGCATAAGCCGATTCAGTATTCTTCTCCTGGCAAACAAAATACATTAAAATCAAATCCTTGTCCACCACAAATAAATAATCTAAGCGCACGAACCTGTTTAGGCAGGAAGGGCCTACGAACAAATATTGCTCAAACTTCTAGAGCAAATGCTTGTAAAGGCAGACAAGCTACAGGTCGGTCCTTATCTGATTATGCTGGATGTAGTTCCCCAATGACGACGCGGTCTAAGCCGAGAGTAAGTTGTAATATTGTCATATTAAAACTTGCCGTATTTGCAAAAGTGTAGTGTTTAATAATTATAACGTTGTACAGTTCACCGAGCATTAGAATTCTAAGAAAACAAGCAGCGGGAATTTGAATTTGCAATAGCCTGTTCAATTGGTTTCCGTACCGTAACCGTACCCATAGAAGCAGCGACTACTGCAAGGTAAGCGCCCGCCGCGCTTCGGCGAATTACAAATTCCGCTTCGGATGTCGGACAAAAATAGCTATAATAGCTTTATTTGGGAAGTTATCAAAAATATGCAAAGAATGAAAAATATACCTTTTAACTAGAGCTAATTGATAGGCGTAGTTAAAATCACGTAACTGCCGGAAAGCGCGGTGTTGATATTAAAAGTTTCGCTTCTGTTTAATTTTTAAAATAGTTGAAAATTCTTGCGAATCCTAATAAAGTACTTTAAGTCTATCGAACTTATAAAAGTTTATAACTATCGGCGTTTGCACTTTTACATAAATAATTAATCAATTCCAAATTTTTCAAAAATTCTTGGAAGGCGTTAGACAACAAATTTGTAGATCACTGCAAGCTCTATCGGCCTAGAAAGTTAAAAAAAAATCATGTGGCAGTTTTTGAAACATATTTTATTGAAAATTTTCAAAACTTGAAGCAGCGCCATTGCGATCGTTTCCGGATTCTCGACATTAATTTTACTCCATCGTATACAACCTCTAAAGCGCTCCCAAACAAGTTGTAGCGGAACCCGATCAGACAACCACTTTTTGAATAAATGGGCGCTAGAGAGTTCGGTAAAAAAGTTTTCGATTTGCCTTTAAGTTCTTCTCTAAGATCCTGTCCTCTAATTTCCAAAATTTAATTTTGGAAAAAAACGCTAATAAAAAAACATGTGTAACTTCCGTTTCCGGTTTTGGATGATTTTGGAAAGCTTAACTAGAACTACAATTTTCTATATACCTCTTGATTTAAAATTTCATCAAAATCGGTCCATTACTTTCGCTTGTAGAAGCGTCACCTACACACCTACCCACAAACACACACACCCACAGACAGACATTTTTTAAAAACTACTTTTTTGAGTTCCTTGAGCCCCAAAACGTGTA
The DNA here is from genome assembly GCA_958336395.1 of Ctenicera cuprea. NCBI lineage: Eukaryota > Metazoa > Arthropoda > Insecta > Coleoptera > Elateridae > Ctenicera > Ctenicera cuprea. The sequence goes on from OY284493.1 coordinate 43,222,969, forward strand.
TCTCCATTAAAATCTAGATTTCGAAAATTTTCATGAAATCAATACCTCCCTTTACCGAAGGTATGGGAAAGTAAAAAGCGAAGTTAATGTCAGTATTTCGAAAATTTAACGACCTATAAGTTTTAATTTCAGTTTCTATATCTGTGTAAAAAACTGTCTTAATAATCAAAACCGCTTTGCGATTTATTTGATAATAACCGAATTATACACAAAAAATGAAAACTGAAAATTTTAGTTTTTCTAGTCTGTACTGAATATGAAATAAAAATTGTAGGATTTGAATGTAGATCATAGCAGTACTTCAAATGCTGAATAATTCTTCTCATTTAACCAAATCTGCATCTCTTACCATTTATGAGATCCCTATGCATGGGGCCCTTATCTTGGACTAAAGGCATGGGAGTGTTGTTCAACGAAACGCGGCGAAACGGGTAAATTTGAAATTCAGTTGAAAGAAAAATGCGTAGGCAACCAAATTTACATATTTATCAAAGTATCACGTACATAAGTTACAAATGCTTCGTTTTTGAAAAAAAAATGAAATGTGATAAAACCTATAATTTTAGGGCATTTTAGGACATTAACTTAAATTTAGGACAATTTACGAAAAATTTAGGATTTTATGACAGTTGGGACTATTATTATAATATTCAATTGCGTTGGTGGTTGCACCGAAATGGATCAAAACTAGTTTGTGTATTTAATTATAAAAAAGGGTTTTATCAGACATTAGGGTGTTATAGTTTCCACCGTGATGCAATTCATGTTACAAGACAGAAAACCACAACTTTTACACCATACAAAGTTTCTTAACACGTTCACTGCGATGGGTTTAGGGCGTGGGGTACCGCAGAAACGGCAACTTTTTTTGCTGAATTATTGTTGTTTTTGGTGTTAGAAGGTGATTATCATTTATAATAAGTGTGTATACAGGGTGTTCAATCATTTTTGGTGGGTGGCACCCATGGGTGCCATGCAAGAATTTCTCGTGCAGTGCTGACCGGCACCGATGGGTGCCACGCAAAAGATGCCGTAGTTTTAGGGATAGAACATATGCGGGAAAAGGAACACTTTAAAATAATATTTACGCAATAAAAATAATTATTGTTTTATAAAAAAAAAGCTGAACAGGAACGTAATATAATAATATATATGTATATATGTACTATAAGAATATATAAAGAAAAATATTTCACATATAGCTAAACTGAAAAGAAACATAGAATATAAAAAATTTAGCAAAAGAATAATTATTTTCTAAAAAAAATTAAGGGAGGGACCCGGCTCACTATCTGCCATCTCAAACACGTAAAAAATAAAAAAAAATGGAAACTGCGAAAAAATTTTAAAGTGTAGAGTCGTTCTCTACACGCTGGCAAACACACGTCTAGTTGCACGCAAAGCTGACTTAATACTAAACCGTTGAACACGGAACTGGGCGCGGCACTCATGAGTGCCATGCGCACCCATCGAACAACAAGTAGCGTCACCCATGAGTGCCGGTTGCAGTGAAAGTGTTAAACACATACTAACAAATAAGTTAAAAAGCATAATTATTGATCACCTTTTTTATCTTCAGACACCTTCATTTTAGACTCGGAAGTCTGACAACCGACTTCACGAGGTTTAACTAATTCTGTCTCTTTGAGTTTAATCCAATCAACAGCCTCCGTCATACCATCAGCTAGGAGCACCCCTTCTACACTATCATTCACCTGTATGAAACAACATTAATTTTACCTAAATTGACCTCGCCGCAAATCTTTATATACCTGATATGCAGTTTTTAAAAAATCCAAAAATTGTCTAACGGTTATCTGTGATCCAGCAGAACTCTGTCGTGCATCTTTATTTTTAGACGAACTAATTTTCGTAGGCAGATCTGATTTTTGCACAACAGATTTTGGTGGTTCCATTTCTATTATTTTAAAATGTCAAATCTGTGTTAAGTTTACCTAAATATCTTCACAAAAGCTGTTAAATTTAAAATTTGCGATTCAACTACCACAACAATGCTGAGAAGACAGCAAACGTCACCCCAACTTCAAGATAACTATTAATTTAATTTGGCAATTTAACCTCTTCAACTTAAATTGTCAATTTATAAACAAATAAAACAATCTCTAATAATACATCCACTGTCTATTGATCAAACTTGCATACATAAGAGTTCACATATAAAAATCAATAAATGGCGGAAATAAACAGGTTATAAATAAACTAGAAATTCATTCTGTGGGGATACTGCGATGATCGCAAACCAAACATGGAAGCAAGATATGCGAAGAGAATTTTGCGATCAGGATTTTTCTTTATCGCAGCAATCACTTCCTTGTCCATTAGCTTTTGGTCAGCTTTCCTTTGATCACTGACTTTATATGCCTGTAACAATAATGAATAATGTTTGTAACATCGAAAAACTTGCATTAAATTCAATCATCATAATTCCAAATGATCAGTCTTAAGTTTTATATATCATGGTTAATCTTAGGTGTCCTAAGTGAAAATCATCATAAAAACAAATTTAAATAAAAATTAATGTTTTTAAGTAAGAATCCTATAATTATTTACCAGTTCCAGCTCTATATCGCTGAAGTTCATATTAATGTATAAATAAAATAATAAATAACTTCAACAATATTTATTTATTTCGACCATATGTGTACTTCGACATGTTTACAAGGCGTTATCAGAAGTAAGATTAAAAGTAAACAGTTGGTGTTGCTATAGGAATTTAAAATTTTTTAAAATTTACAAAAACTTTCAAAACATTCCCAAAAAAACTAAACTCAAAAAAGCACCCTGTATCATGTACCTGTATGCTGCTAATTAGAACACAATCCTTTAACGACATCGAATAGCACTTATAACATTTTTACTCTTTAGTGGTGATAAACGTAATTTAGACGAACTGTAGGCATTTGAAATTCACAAACATTTAAAAATTGTACCTTTAATGAATGAACAAATTGATCTCCTAAATTCGCCATTATGGGAAGTTTTAGAACAAATCAAGGCACCTGCAGTCATAAATAAACTAGATCCAGTCATCAAGTTTCATTGTTCCTATAGCAACACCAACTGTTTACTTTTAATCTTACCTTTGATAATGACATTTAAACATTTCGAAATACTTGGAAGGTTAAAATAAATAAATATTGTTGACATTATTACTTATTTTATTTATACATTTTATAATTACCTCTTTTTTTGTTGAAAAGATGTCACCCTCTTCTTTCTTGGCTCGCTTCTTCCTTTCTCTTCGGAAATATGCGTCATTCATATTATCAGGTATCTTGACTTCACTAATGTCCAATTTAGTTTGAGTACCGATTACGTAACGTTGATGGACTCGTCTTAATGGGCAAGCGTTAATCAAAAATGGACCTGTAAATTTGCACCCGTACAAAATTTTGCAGCAAATAAAAAAAACTCCAAACTTACCTGTCACTAAAAGCAACCCAGAGTGCAACTGCTTAAGTAAAACCACACGCTTTCCCTTGTGTGGACCTGCGAGAAGTATCAACACTGTTCCAGGTGTCAAACTAGTCCTCAACTTGCGTGGATGTTGTTTGAACAACCTCTTCGCTGGGTGCTTCTTAATCCTAAAAACTTCATGTAAGAACAGCAACACAACTATTGTACATTGCACCTTACTTGTCTTGTGTAGCATAATAATTTCTACGTTTACGGAGAAGGACAATACGTTTTCCACCGTTCTTCTCTCCACCGATTGGTTTTTCAACTGTAAGAGGCTTGACAGGTTTCTTAGTAGGTGCTACCTTCTTGCCTAGAAACTTATAAATTGCTTTTTTGTGGTACATGCGGGTCTTGGAAAACCGATAAACTCCATTTCCCAAATTATAGTTTCGGGGTTTGCCAAATTTTTTGGTGCCCTCTGCGGGCTTCTCCGTCTTTGCTGGGGCCTTGGGAGCCATCTACAAACATAAAGATTGTTGAATACGTGTTTGGTTTCAAATTGTAATTTAAAGTGAGGTTAAGTTTCTTTCAGATGCATTATTTTATCGAACACGGTTTTTTCTGCGGTGTCCTAAGTTAAATCATCATACAATAAATTTACTTCCAAAATTATATATAAACCTATTTTATGATTAATACAAATAATTTACAAAAACAACAAATAATCACACATGAACCAAAGAACAACTGTGTAAGTTTTTAAGAGATTTTTACACACTTCATCAAGAAAATATAGTTCGCATAAGAAATAAAAGCACTGTAACTAATAAGATGAACAATTAATTTTAAAAAAACTCCACTAAAACGTAAAGATTAAAAGGATTTCATTATTAACATCGTCAACTTACTTTCTATGAAAGACCGAAAGGAACTTTCGCGTTTGCGCTGAGCAATCCAAATAAGTGACGCACTGACAAACCCATTTCCGCTTTACATATTGGCGCTTTTATTTAAACATTTCTTGTACACTGTGCTCCGAAATTTAAAATTAAAATACAATTATTTCACTAAACTAATCTGAATACCTTAATGAACTTGAATAAAAATTTGTTCAAGTTAGTCAGGTTAAGTACATTTTTTCATCATGTCTATTTGACCAGCATAACATTTGGTAATGTAAAATAACTCTAGAAGGAAATGTTATTTAAAAAGCATGTTAATTTTTATGTTCAAAAACTAAAAAAATACTATTAAAAAAAGGGTTTCAATATTATGAAGAGTATCAAAAAATTTATTATTCTGATAATATACACGGTGTTTTGAAAAATATGGGCCGCGCGCCGTTCAGAGACAGATTACTTGCCTAAAAATAACACAAAAACTTCCTATAAACATGTGTCCGCAACAGCTTAGTTTTGTATTGAAATATTTTTTATAATTATTTCAAATGACATTAAAAACGGTTCGAAATATTCTATTGAAATTTCTCGTACCTTACAACCTTTTTGGCTATAATTATATTCCAAAATGCCACCAGGGATGTACGTGTGGATAATGCTGTCAATAAAAAAATAAATAACAAAATTATAAATAAAAATGCATGCACGCAAACTATTTTTTGCTTTTCTGTATGTTTACTTCCATTTTCAGCATTTCAATCTCTTCCACCCATATATCCATTAGTCTTTGCATCTTCCTTTTGGAATCCGCTATGAGAACGGTGTCGTCCGCATACATTAGCGCGTACAATTTCATCGGATCTAACCTTTAATATCCTATTATAGTTTGTAGTTGTTTTGTTCTTTCTCTGGTTTTCCTGATCAGCTTGTTCATTATTAGTATGAAAAGGAGGGGACTGAGACTATCTCCTTGTTTAATTCCCTTCTTCCATTCGAATTCTTCTGATCTTGTCCCTGCTATCTGTACCTTTCCTTTCACTCTATTGTAGGTATAATCAAAGGTGCTACGCACTATTTGTATAAGTGTTTTCGGACTATTAATTTCCTTTAAGCAGTTCCATACCACCTCTCTCTCTATTGAATCAAAAGCCGCTCTGAGGTCTATAAACGCCAGAATGATTTCTTCTCCACTCTGTAGACTTCTCTCCATTATGTTTCTAATTATACAAATATTGTCGTTCGTCTGTCTACCTGGCATAAATGCTGCTTGCTCGTCCTCTATTTCCTTTCCTGCTAATTGTCTCACTCTTTTTTCTATTATTTTTGTGTATATCTTGAAGCTAGTGGATGCGAGACATATAGCTCTGTAATTATCGCAATTTGCTCGTTCTCTTTTTTTGTGAATAGATATCACTAAATTGTTTTCCGAGTCCGTTGGTATTTCTCTTGTTTCCCATGCTGTATTGCATATTTTCCAGAACCAGTTTATGCCTTGTTCGCCTAGATATTTAATCATTTCCGGGTCTATTTTATCATCTCCTCCTGCTTTTCCTGTTTTAATATTTTGCATTGCTTCTTTAATTTCGTCCCTGCTTATACCTTCTAGTTCTGCTTCTTCTGCCTCTGCATCTTGATCTTTATCTTGTTCTTCTGTTCTAGTGTTGAATTTGTCTTCAAAATATTCTTTCCATACTCTTCCCTACTGAAAATCACCTCAGTTGCCTCATAAAACCTCATACAAAATGAACCTGGTTGTTTCAAAAACCGCATAAAACCACATACAACCTGATGAAAACATTATCAGGTTATATGAGGTTTCTATATATATTTTCAGTAGGGTTAGGATATTTCCTACATTTGTTTGTAAGTTATTTTGCTTGTCTTTTACTCCCGTAATTTCTTTCCTTTTCTCTTCTTTCATTGCTCTAACTCTCGCCCAGAAACTTTTATTATTTGATGTATAGGTTTCCTGTATTTCGTTCCCAAAATCCTCACAGCTTTTTCTTTTTGCATATTTAATTGTATTCTTGACTTCCCTCCTTGTTATAATGTATTCCTCTTTATCTTGCTCGTTTCTAGTTGTGATATACCTTTTCCATGCTTGTTTCTCCTTTTTTATTTCTTTTTTAACTTCCTCGTTCCACCATCTGGTTCCTTTGTATTTAGTGTTACTGCATTTCATCCCGCAGATTTTTTTTGCCTCCTCCTTTATGGTTTCTTTAAATGTAGTCTATCTTATTGTATTTAGAAACCCTACTGAAAATCATCTCAGTTGCCTCATAAAACCTCATACAAAATGAACCTGGTTGTTTCAAAAACCGCATAAAACCATATACAACCTGATGAAAACATTATCAGGTTATATGAGGTTTCTATATATATTTTCAGTAGGGAACTGAAAATTGTTTTAAAGTTTTTTTACGAAAAAAAAAATAAATTTGATTTTTCCTCCTTGGAATTAAAGAAAACCAGTTAACTCTCCTAAATATTACTGCACCTAAACATTAAGTTCTAAATCTTATTCTACTATCACTCATAAACAATTTAGCTTAAATATAAACACTCATCCGTCGAAGACCTTGTATAGATTTTCCACTTTACACTTTTATTTGTCATTCAAAATTTTCAATTTTCACTCGTTTTGCCCTAAGGTCTTCTATCAGAATTCGTTCACAAATTTAAAATCGTTTTCCAGAAAAATGCAAGGAAAAAAAAACATGTCTAACTTCTGCTTCTGGTTTCTGATTATTTAAAAACTTATTTTCGCAATGAACTTATGATATTTTTGAGTGGGTCTAAAACATGCATTTCTATCAAAATTTCGATTTCGAAACTTTTCATGAAATCAATAATCCCTATGCTGAAAGTATAGGAAAGTAAAAAATGGGCGAAACAGGTCGCTGGTACTTGCCCATGCTTTTTACGTTTTAAATATTCTTGCGTCAAGAAGTGATAGAAAGATAGTCATCTCTGGTCGTTACCAGCCCGCTGCAGACTCAAGGCGTTGGTTACTTACGGGCTGCGCGCTCTCCTACTACGTGAAAGGCGCTAAGATAGTTAATGCGCTCACGAAAATAGTTATAACAACTTTATTTATACAGTTATCAAAAGTATGCAAAGATAGAAAAATATTTTTTTTTATTAGATCTAGTTGATAGACCTAGTTAAAATCACGTAGCTGCCGAAAAACACGTTGTTGATATTAAAAAGTATCGTTTTTTTCTTAATTTAAACAATTGAAAATTCTTGCAGATCCTAATAAAGTACTTCAAATAGCCTATCGAACTGATAAAAGTTAATAACGATCGGCGTTTGCGTTTTTGAATAAATAATTAATCAATTTGAAAATTTTCAAAACTTCCTGGGTCAAAGTAAAATCTGGGAGATAAGTAAAAAACAAATTTGTAGTTCATTGCAAGCTCTATATTTTTACATCACTTGATTATACTTATTAAGGGCTATCAACCAATATGAAAATTTGTATTAATTGGATATTTTGTTAAAAGTTAAAATTTTCAAAAATTCGTAGCGGCCTTCATTTTAAAGATACAGCATTTAGAAAAAAGCATTTGATTTGTCTTTAAATGCACTACAACGCTATGTATTTAAAATTAAAAAAAAATGTTTAGAAAAAAAACCGTAGGAAAAGACAGGTCTAATTTCCGTTTCCCGTTCCAATTAACGACCTTACAAAGAGCTGCCTGCAACTAAAACATCAAATCTTATAAAAATCGGTCAAAGGTATCTGGAGATATAAACGACCGCACCCATCTACAGACAGACATTTTTTTAAAATCACTATTTTGAGTTCCTTGGTCCCCAAAACGCACATTTCCGTTAAGACCTGAAATTCGAAAATTTGCATGAAATCATAACTTTCCTTACTTCTGTAGAAGTATGGGAAAGTAAAAAGGATCAAAAGCTGATTGAAATCAGTGAAAATCTTTTCAAATACAGAATATGGCTTTCCTTAAAGTAGTACAGCCGCGAAGTCAATTATTAAAGAAATTGTTGATGTTTTTAATCACAGTTCTACAGATACATGCCTGAAATTGCAAAAATATTGACCATTTTAAAACCGAGACTATTACCTTTAAAGTTAAGTCTTTATACACGTACTGCAAATAGTCAGTGAGTGCAAGACAAATTAAACAATTCTTACCATTGTATTGGAAAATGACTTAATAGTAAAAAAAGCAAGTTTCAAAAAAATGAACCTTTAACTTATGGAGATTTAATCACCAAAAGTATCAAAAAATTCGTTTATATTCAGTGCCCGAATGCACGGGAACAAAACGATGTAGCAATGCTACGTTTAAAACTTATTCATATAAAATATCAAAGTATGACTGTTTTGAAACATTTGTACACATAATGCATCCCGTGAAAAAAAAATAGAAAAAAAAGTGAAAGGAATGTGAGGGATTATTAAATTATTGATTATAAATATTTTCGTTTATTAACAGTACGACTAATATATTTATTTAATAACAGAAATATATTTTTCACGCTACAGGCAAAGTAAATAGACAATACATCCATAGACTACGGAACTTAATAGTGTTATTTACATTCCTAGGATAATAATGTTGATTTTAACTGTTCGTTGATATGGTAACAAGCACAGACAACAGACAGCAGTTCGTAAAACACCCTGTATACATTTACAGCTTAGAATTTTTCATTTAATTTTCTTTTCACGCTACAGGCAAGGTAAATAGACGATACATCTATAGCTACAAAAGATGTAAATGGCCAATAACATTCGTTAACTTTTTGCCCTTGACTACGGAACTTAATAGTGTTATTTACATTCCTAGGATAATAATGTTGATTTTAACTGTTCGTTGATATGGTAACAAGCACAGACAACAGACAGCAGTTCGTAAAACACCCTGTATACATTTACAGCTTAGAATTTGTCATTTAATTTTCTTTTCACGCTACAGGCAAGGTAAATAGACGATACATCTATAGCTACAAAAGATGTAAATGGCCAATAACATTCGTTTACTTTTTGCCCTTGACCACGGAACTTAATAGTGTTATTTACATTCCTAGGATAATAATGTTGATTTTAACTGTTCGTTGATATGGTAACAAGCACAGACAACAGACAGCAGTTCGTAAAACACCCTGTATACATTTACAGCTTAGAATTTGTCATTTAATTTTCTTTTCACGCTACAGGCAAGGTAAATAGACGATACATCTATAGCTACAAAAGATGTAAATGGCCAATAACATTCGTTTACTTTTTGCCCTTGACCACGGAACTTAATAGTGTTACTTACATTCCTAGGATAATAATGTTGATTTTAACTGTTCGTTGATATGGTAACAAGCACAGACAACAGACAGCAGTTCGTAAAACACCCTGTATACATTTACAGCTTAGAATTTGTCATTTAATTTTCTTTTCACGCTACAGGCAAGGTAAATAGACGATACATCTATAGCTACAAAAGATGTAAATGGCCAATAACATTCGTTTACTTTTTGCCCTTGACCACGGAACTTAATAGTGTTATTTACATTCCTAGGATAATAATGTTGATTTTAACTGTTCGTTGATATGGTAACAAGCACAGACAACAGACAGCAGTTCGTAAAACACCCTGTATACATTTACAGCTTAGAATTTGTCATTTAATTTTCTTTTCACGCTACAGGCAAGGTAAATAGACGATACATCTATAGCTACAAAAGATGTAAATGGCCAATAACATTCGTTTACTTTTTGCCCTTGACCACGGAACTTAATAGTGTTACTTACATTCCTAGGATAATAATGTTGATTTTAACTGTTCGTTGATATGGTAACAAGCACAGACAACAGACAGCAGTTCGTAAAACACCCTGTATACATTTACAGCTTAGAATTTGTCATTTAATTTTCTTTTCACGCTACAGGCAAGGTAAATAGACGATACATCTATAGCTACAAAAGATGTAAATGGCCAATAACATTCGTTAACTTTTTGCCCTTGACTACGGAACTTAATAGTGTTATTTACATTCCTAGGATAATAATGTTGATTTTAACTGTTCGTTGATATGGTAACAAGCACAGACAACAGACAGCAGTTCGTAAAACACCCTGTATACATTTACAGCTTAGAATTTGTCATTTAATTTTCTTTTCACGCTACAGGCAAGGTAAATAGACGATACATCTATAGCTACAAAAGATGTAAATGGCCAATAACATTCGTTTACTTTTTGCCCTTGACCACGGAACTTAATAGTGTTACTTACATTCCTAGGATAATAATGTTGATTTTAACTGTTCGTTGATATGGTAACAAGCACAGACAACAGACAGCAGTTCGTAAAACACCCTGTATACATTTACAGCTTAGAATTTGTCATTTAATTTTCTTTTCACGCTACAGGCAAGGTAAATAGACGATACATCTATAGCTACAAAAGATGTAAATGGCCAATAACATTCGTTAACTTTTTGCCCTTGACTACGGAACTTAATAGTGTTATTTACATTCCTAGGATAATAATGTTGATTTTAACTGTTCGTTGATATGGTAACAAGCACAGACAACAGACAGCAGTTCGTAAAACACCCTGTATACATTTACAGCTTAGAATTTGTCATTTAATTTTCTTTTCACGCTACAGGCAAGGTAAATAGACGATACATCTATAGCTACAAAAGATGTAAATGGCCAATAACATTCGTTTACTTTTTGCCCTTGACCACGGAACTTAATAGTGTTACTTACATTCCTAGGATAATAATGTTGATTTTAACTGTTCGTTGATATGGTAACAAGCACAGGCAACTTAGAATAACAGGGCTTTTAAAAAATAATTCCGATGACAGCAGTCAAAACGAACTTTTAAAAATGATTAAATTTCTACCTGTAGCGTGAAAAATTTAATAAGTAACACGGAATGTATCGACTATTAACATTTTCGGCAGGCCACAAGCCTCGGCTTGTATTTACCTACCTCAAATGTTATTACGTCTTTACATTCCTTGTTACTTAAATAACTATTAATTTTTCAAAAAAAAAACATCAATATTATTTAAAATTCTTTTGTTTTTGGTGACAATAAGTGACGTACCTCCCACAAAAGTTGCACAAAAAAAGCTGACTTTTCCGTTTTTTTGGTTTACTTGCTCCCATTTTCAATTGTGGTACAGGCTTGTGCTATTTTTTACATCATTCCTTGCGAAATTTTCTTGTTTTGTGCCGTAATCGGCTCAAAATTTTCATTTTGATTCAACAACAGCCAACAGATTGATGCACGCAGTTTTGCCTCAATCTCCGAAACGTTCAGAGGATAGAACGGAGGGGTATGGTCGTGACAGTACAACGCCTAAAGGTTTCACCACACAAGCCAGGTTTCCGTACCTTACAGCGCATGCGGTAAAATAATATTTGTGCAAGACTGTCGCGTGGTAGTAGTATTTTAAGAAATAAATTAGGCAAGATAACTACATAATTTATAGCAATGCTTACGTATGTGGGCAAAACCCACTAACTAAAAATCAACTGCTTTCTTTGATATGGCAACTCTGTTCCACCCTGGATTCCCTATAGTTATTTATTACTATCTATCACAAAGTGTACAACTTCGTCTATAGTTATTTCTTTATTGCAACATAAAATATGTACCTATACAGTATACATACAATATTTTCTTGTTAAGATATACAAATACAATTGTCTATAAAAAATAAGATTTGTGTAGGTAAGACTAGCACCTAAAATACCTAAAACGATTTTCTAAACTATTATCAGCAGAGTACGGAAGAGATCAGTTCAGACTTAAAACATAACTTAAAATTAAAACAATAAGTTAGTTGCAAACTATTTAAAAATATAAAAAGCGAAAGATTCAGCCGCTCCGGAGCATCTAAATCCAAAATTTCTTTCAGAAGTTATACTAAACTAGTTCTGATTAGATTCTTTTGTAATCTCATTAACTGTTTTGTTTTACTACTACATGTATATTAAACTATTAATATTCTACAAGGTATCACATTATTGAGGTCACTCTAATTAGTTGGTACTGTGGCTCTGAATTTGGCTACATTTGTGCGTACATGCATTATTACTTTTCTAATAGGTATTCGATTACATAATTGCCTAAAAATATACTAAATAAGTTGCTCGCGAGCCTGTTCTTCAGTCTGTGCTATTTCAACAGTAAGTTCCTGTTGATCAGCTTCTGCCATCCATTGACTAATTTCAGAAGTGTACATATGGCGCTGCAGCACTTCTCGAGTACGCGGCCTTCGTCCCAAATAACATGTTACTCCCTGTTAATTTGAATATTCGAAAAATCAGTAATGAAAAAAACAAATGTAGCATATATTAAAGAAATACCAACCCCTGGAGTAAAATCAGTACGTAATGCATTTAATAGTGCTGAATTCTGCAATGTGCCTTGCAAAGTATTCCAGTCGATAACCACCTCCTCCATTAACATACGTTCCTCTGAAAAAACCTCCAATTATTAGAATATCTTAACAGTGTGCAAATTACCCACCATCTTTTTTCGAAGTTTGCTTTTTGTATTGGATCCTAAATCGAAACGCCTCAAGCACTGAGGCTACAACAATGGTGAGAACAACCATAGTAAACAGGTAGAATAACATGAAATATATGCGAGAATACTGGCGGGCCACAACAGCATAAGCCTCCATTGTTATAAACCAATTGTTAACAACCGTGAGTTCAAATAATGTAACTCCTGATGTAACCAGATTTGAAAAACAGTTGAGGTAGTAGTAACCAAGGGCACTGGTACTATTGGCGCTGTACTTGTAAAAATCTTCTACAGTTGTGTTGCTACGAAAACAAATAATTTAATTATAAAAAAAATTTGTAATTAAAAAAATGTAACTTACGCACAGCAGTTCCGAAGATCATATTGGGAAAACAACTCCATGCCAATAATGGCAAAGAAGTAATACATAACGACCATGACGATTGAGGTTGACAACATTAAAGGTGATAATAAGACAACTGTTCCAAAAATGTCACGGTAACGCTTTTTTAATTTGAACAGCCTCAATAACCTAAAGAAAAATTTGAGTACCTAAAGCAAACAGTCACTACACATTTGATAGAAAAAATGGTGGGTGATGGTTTTTTATACAGTGACCAGCAAAATGTTTGCGACATATGGGAAAAATTTTTGTTATTAGAATTTTCCAAAAACTTATTTTTGGGATTGCTTCTGCATCTCAGATAACCTCAAGATTGATTTAGACATAGGTCACATGATATCACGTTTGGCGAGAATTAAAAAAAGTTAAATGAATTGACGAAAAATCGTCTCATTTGAGAAAACTAAAAAAAAAGTTATAAGAAAATTGTTCACAATCCAAGTGTGCCTAAAAAAATCAATTTTACCAGAACAAATTCATTCGAAAGAAAAAATGAAGATTTGGTGATTAAACATAAAAATATTAAAAACAAAAACGCTACTTTTAGTTTATTACAATTTTTTTCTTAACAATCTTTTCTGTCTGCTATAATAAAGGCGTTAGAAAATAATCTCAAACTAATAACTGTATGTAGCGATGCACCGAGTATTCGGTGGGCCAAATATTTGGTCATTTTTGGAGTTTGCCGAATAGTTTTTTGAGTCTGCCGAATATACAGCATTTTGTGTACTGCATGAAACCAATGCTAAATGGCAATTGTTTAAAAATTTCGAGAGTATAATTAAGATTAAAACACATTTAAAGAAAATTTTATAGAAGGAAAGAATACGGCAATTATAAAAAAAGCACAAACACAATTCCAAGAAGCGAGATATGGAAAATATTAGCAAACAGAGGAGTAGACAAAACACTACAGAGGGCTATAAAAAGCTTCTATAAAACCAGCCGAAATGTAGTAGGAACAAACAACTGTCTCTCGAATGAATTCACCACAACGACGGGAGTACGACAGGGTGGAGTGATTAGCCCACTTCTGTTTATCGTACTGATGGATGAGATATACAAGACATGCAAACAAAGATTGAAAACGACGAGAATAGGTACCTACAAACTACAACAGGTGCACATATCAGAAATGATGTATGCAGATGACTTAGTCATAATCGCAAAATCGGAAACAGATCTTAACCACAACATGAAAATCTGGCATGAAGAATTTAGGGCCCACGGTACGAGTATCAACAAGGAAAAAACGGAAGTGATGGTATTAGGAGGAGAAGAACACATAGAGGTTGAACTAAACAACACAAAGCTGAAACAAGTAGAAAACTTCAAATACTTGGGATCAGTTATAAACGAAAAAGGGAAACTAGGTAATGAAATTGATAACAGAATACCAAGTGCAAGCAGGCTATACTACGCATTGAACAAAAGCTTCATCCAGAAAAAAGAAATCTCAAATAAAACAAAGTCTAGAATATTTCAAAGTGTATATGTGCCAGTGCTTACTTACGGATGTGAAACATGGACATTGAGTGATAGTGACAGATCGAGATTACAAGCCAGTGAAATGCGGGTACCTAAGAGCCGCGTTAGGCATCACAAGGAAAGACTGCATTAACAACAAAGTAATACGCGAACAAATGAACACTAAACCGCTATCAGAAACTATTGAAAAACGTCAACTAATGTGGCTCGGGCACATCACGCGAATGAGTGACAACAGAAAAGTGAAAACCATCTGGAAAGCTGGAATAGATAAGAAAAGAAGAAAAGGGAGACCAAGGAGGAATTGGAATGGAGAAATTGCCAAAACACTACAAAGAAGAGACATAACCTGGAGCCAAGCAGAGAGTATAGCGCAAGTCTTGGCCCCTCGACACCGTAAGGTACAAGAGGATACGCTTATGTATGTATATGTATTTAATTTTGGTAGCCTGACTGAACGCTATCCGCTTATGTAAAGCAATTAACACACGCATTGATTACCACTAAGTATTCGGCACATGGCCAAATAATTGGCTTGAAGTAATATTCGGTAGTTAGCCGAATAGTTGGCTTAATATTTGACCGAGTAATTGATCTAATATTCGGCACTCAGTCGAATATTCGGCTCTCTGTAGATAGTTTGTCGAATATTTGCCAAATAGTTACCCAAATTTTCGGTATTAGGCCATGAGAGAGTGGCTGAATGTTTGGTACTCAGGCAGTGGCCAAAAACCCTACTTATGTGCATAACAACTTCCCAATTTTTATTTTATTTTATTATTATATCCACCTGATATAATTTATTGGGTCTAACTAAATCCCCAATTAGGGATTCCTAATCTCGATGTTATCAAAACAGCACGAGGCAAAGGTCATGGGTTCAGTCAGTTGAATATTAAAACTACTAGAAACCGTTTTTATAAATTTGATAAACATTTCCAAATCTCATTTCCGTGTTCAGATTTAGAAAATTCATTTATCAAAGAAAATTCTGCCAAAAAACATGCCTTACTTTTGCTTTCGGTTTCAGATTCTTTTAAAAAGTTTACTTTGTCGGTGAATTTTTGATAAACCCCAAATTCCAAAACTCATCAAAACTGGACCATCCGTTAGGGAGTTATGAAGCATGGCCCATACACAAACATACATACCCACCCACAGACACATTTTTTTAAAACCCTTTTTTTAGGTTCCTAATGATCATGTATTTCCTTCAAAGTAAAACAGAAATGTTAAAACGACAGTTGACACCCTGTTACTAAAGCAACTACAAAATGTACTATACCTGAGAGGTCGAAGAATAACAACAGCTGTAAAAGTCGGCTTAAACAAAAGCAAAACCGAGCCACAAATTGCAGCACATGTGGCACATAGATCAAATATATTCCATCCAGATGAAATATATTCTGACCAACCAAGTCCTATAATCTTCAAAAATATTTCTAAACCAAACACTGAAACACATATAAACATAATTAAAATTACAATTGAAACTACAAATATTAAAACACGTACATGAAAGGAAGAAACACGTATCCCACGATGCAATAAAATTCTTTGCACCTTCCTCGAGTGACCCAGCCGACTCCAAAATTCTCACACACATGGCAATGCCGTTGCTTACGATAATAACATCTAGTAGTATTAAAACATTTAGTGTAAAATTTAAAAATACGACAATGACTTACAAACAACGTGTTCAAAATAGTGCCAAGTAACCAGCTTGCGTATGGCACAACACAGAGTCCTCAACGGGGGCCATGCAGCAGAGAACCACGGATCAATAGGGTCTTTCAATTTCCACTTCAATGTAACAGCGTCATAAACATTTATAAATTCATCCAATGTCAAATTGCCACTATGCGATGCATTGAGCTGCCAGAACATTAGAATAATGTCTTTAAGACCTAAAATTGGAAGACATAGTAAAAAACAGAGATACACCATACCGATAGCGGAACCTGATCGGTCGACCGGTTCACGAACGGCACTGCGTTGAATGATGCCCGCAAAATTGGCGCAAACATAGCTGGTATACGTTAATTATAGCGCCTCAATAATAGCGTCGCCAAAAATAGCGCCCAGTAAGCATAGCGCCAGGCGAAAATGTCGCCGGAAAAAATAGCTCCGGCAAAATAACGCCGTCAAAAATGTCGCCAGCAAAAATAACGCCGTCAAAAATAGCTCCGGTCACGTTTCTGTCTTTCTGCTGTCTTTGACAGCGTTGTTTTTGCCGGCGCTATTTTTGCCGGCGACATTTTTGAATGACGCTATTTTTGACGGCGACATTTTTTACCGGCGCTATTTTCGCAGGCGACATTTTTGCTTGGCGCTATTTACTGGGAGCTATTTTTACTGGGCGCTATTTTTGACGGCGCTGTTTTGACCCCCAACCACATAGCTCAGCTCAGGCAAGTTATGACAGTCAACTTTCTTTTGACAGAAAGTCAATTAAAGAAGCTACCGCCGCAAATCGCCGGCCAAAAAATGCTCAAATTCAACATGTTTGGCTGGCGCTCAACTTTGTAATAATTAACCAAATCCGAAAAAAACAATCTTCAGGGTCAAATAGGTCGAAACGCGTTGGTCTATAGAAAGCAGTGCCAAGAATCGATATTGACATAAACCACCACATAGAACAATTCTTGATCATATCCCAAGTTCGTCTACACAAACTGCATAAAGATATCTTGATTAGTTTTCCGCTATTAACGTCAAGGTTGGGGGTGCACGCGAATTTTAGGCCATTTCGGGAAAAGGCAACAACAGCCAAATACGATTTTCACTAATCAAAAGAGCTCATTGAAATCTAGCCGAATGTAGCAAACCGGTTCTGAAAACGTTTAATTTTCGCCGCCAGAGGGCGCCAAACTTTTTTCTTTTACACGCTGTCACTCCGAAATCAGATCAGTTAGCAAGATAAAATTCGCACAACTGGATAGAGCTTGGCAAGATGTCGAAGTCATAAACCTTTTGAAACACCCTGTACCTGTACTCAGAAAACCAATTTTTAACAGGGTTTAACTTATAGGGTAGTATCTGATAATACCCTACTAAGATAGAGTAATTAATTACCCATTACCCAATTTCAACCTGTTACCCAATAATTACCCAATTATAACATTAACATAACTTCATACATATACCCGTTAAAAGAGTTTAATTGCTATTTAAATTCAATTAATAAAACCATTATTGCTAATTATATGCTTTAAAGCAGAGGTCGACAACCGGTAACTATCAGGTAATGGGTAATTATCGGCAACGTGTAAGTATCAGGTAACAGGTAACTGTCGGGTAACGTGTAATTATTGGGTAACGAGCAATTATTGAGTAACGGGCGATTCCCGGTTACTAAAAACGGGTACATGGGTATTAAAATTATCGGCAATAGTAATCCCTAGTTTCGGCCCTATGAAAATGGTGTCATTCTACTTTTGCACGCAGTTTAGATACAGATCCGAGCATAACATACTAGGTGCCCAAATGGATCCCGACACTGGGAGACGAACGCCACTGGCGAGAACAGAAAATATGAAAATAAAATGCGAAAAAGGGTAAACTCTACATTACATTTTTTTAAAAATAACTCAAACAGTTCAAAAGTGCCATTCTTGCTTTTTTAAATGAAAAAACCCCAAACCAATATCTCAATTAGGGGGCTTGTGGTGAATTTTTTAAGTCGAACTTACACGAACTTTCTTTTAAAATTAAATTTTCCTTTGTTTATTTTAATTATTCGCTTCCACCTTCAACAGACATTCATTACATATCGTGAGTGCGTTGTAAGGGCGGCAAAACGTCTGGAGGAAGATGAACTAGCGCCTTTCGGCACCCGAGTCTTGGGCAACCTATAATTTTGTCTTTTCCTATCCTGGATGACGCACACCTTTATTCCTTTCTGACAAAAAAAAAGTTCCAACACCAGCCTATATGCCTCTAACTTTTAAAATCATCACGACTGAACGCACCTTCTTTTTCGCCAAAAAAAAAACACAATCTACGAATTCTAATGGGCTCCCACCCGATAAAATAAAGCTACAGTGTGATGTCGAGTTCTAAGCAGCATTTATACTGCTCATTTAAAAAAAATGGTAATAACAATAATACTCACTGGTGCGTGGTGAATAATAGCGCATAAGACCATAGAATTGCCTAAAGCGCACACTTGAAGGATTCTGTTTGCTTACTAGAAGTCGGAATGCTAACTGACACGCCTGCCTTTTATGTAGCAGTAATTTTCGAAATTTATCTTTTTCGATACCAGTGAATGTTTCATAAACGACAGCCAACATCTAGAAGATAACAATATTATAATCAATGTCATTCTAGTGATAAATAACAACATACCAAATTCATTAAGACGTATAGCACAGTAGAAATATAAGAAATGAAAAACGCAGCGTACCATTTAGAAACTGCATACGATGGCATCATTACATCAGGAAAACTGCAATGTAAAATATAAATTTAGATCGTTAAGAGTGCGAAATAGCAACATTTCAAAAAATATATCCCACTCACATTAATAATTACCATAACACAAGAAAATATTTTTACTTACTTTGCAGTGGTGAGTAATACGAACATACTAACAAAACTATCAGTGAGCGTTTTAAAGTAAGGATCAGATGGAAGATGACCAAATAAGAAATATCCCAGCAGAGAATAGCTGCATACCATGAATAGCAACAAAGCCAACATATCCAAAATTGGGGGTAATGATTGTAAGATCTGTCGTATAAAACGACGTACTCCACCACAAGCTCGCGTATCAACCAAAAAAATTGGACGCAAAGCCCGTGTTACACGAAAATGTGATGACTGTCTTATAAGAACTGTTAAAGCTTCCAGAACCATTACTATTAAGGTCAAACCCTGAAATTTAAGCGGTAAATTTAGGTTTTGAGTAAATGTAAACACACCTTAATCATGGTACGTTTATGCTTGAACATCGCCATCCAACCAATCCAGCGCAATTTTAGCACAAGCTCCACACCGATTACAGCTAGCGCAACCAACTCTAAAGTTCCATGTATCCCCACGGATAACTATAAAATTTAATAAGGTTATTTGTATGTTATAAAGTATAAGTTGATACAGGGTCTTTCAGAAGTACCTAAGGAATAATAATTCTGGTGGAGTAAATATTGATTTTACAAAAAAATACTTTATATGAAATTGTTGCTATATTTTCATCTATCTTTCTCCATATTACAAAAAATTTTTATTAGACCAATGCTGTAAGTGCTGTGATGCGATCATTATTGTTTTTAAATAGCACCCTATCTCAGTGGTGGCTATTCCATAGGAGCTGCGGTGCTGCAGAACCGCCACTTTTTTGGTAATTTTAATAAAACAACAATTGCCTTCCATTAATTTTAAAACAAAGCGCGAATTTTTATTAGGTGCCCGGAAAAGTTTAAATTTACAAAGCACTAAAGCTGCCAGCAGCGAGCCTAAACGGACAGATGCAAGATGCCTTCGGTGTAGTATACCACGTGACTGTTGCAATTTTAAGTTACAGACAGTTCTGCTCTGTGCATTATTAATTCATTGATACAGAATATACCATGCATTTTGGCTTTTTAGCCTATAAGTGAGGCTGCAAACTCAGTCATGTCTTACCAGTCGATGAACGCAGACGTTTTGGCAGCGTTAACTTTAAAAAATTGGTGTTATGAAAAAGTTTTGTGATTTTTATAAACGTTCATTCAAACAAAAATTGCAAATTAAACAGAAAGACTTCCAGTAACTGATATGGTTATTGAATTCCGTCGAAATAGCAGAGGAAAACACTATGTAAGGATATTAGCTACTAATTATTGTCAAAAATTAGAAAATTTTTTTGATGTGATTGCTATGGTTACAACAACGTTGACAACAGAACTTCCTAAAAAAAGTATTATCACGGCCAGTTAGGGAGCGATTGGTTAAGAGGCTGAAAATAAATAGCTGCCATTGATTGTTACAATGTGAGTGGAATATTCAATTTTGTGGAGCATTTGAGTTGACATCATGAGAGTCATGATAAATCAATTACTTCTGAGAATCCGGTAACATTTCAGTCATCGAAAATTTTTTACAAAATGTCTCCATAAAAAAATAATGATTTTGGGCTCAATATATGTATTTTTTCTTGCAAACATAGGTGTCGTTGGCTTTAAACATGGCCAGTGGCCACGCCCTTATCTAAAAAAATTTCACTTGCAGTGCACCTTACTTTGGATGCTTCTCTTTGCAGAACCACTTCCTTTATAATCCACGAGCAGCCACTGCCATATCTATTTTTTGCATTCTTTCAATAGAGAATTTTTTCTCATTTCAATGGCTTAAAATTTACATAACAAAAATTTCGAGAAAAAAACCAAAAACTTCATGTTAGCAGGTCCTGAATTCAAACAGTCTACCATAGGCAGTAGTGTGCTTTGAAATTCATTTGATATCTCTTAAAAACAATAAATTGAAAGAACAAAATGTCAAATGTTAAGAAAGGTATTATTTTAACATTATCAAAAAAGAAATGCCAAAAAACACGATACAAAACAACAAGAGCTATTTACTTATAACACAATTAATAACTAGTCACATTTCAGATTAAATGTTCAAACGGTTCTTCGTGTACCTCTAACCAAAGTGAAAAACAGTATTAAAAACTGTGTAGTAGAGAATTATAACCATTCCCACTGTATTTTCTCCATTTCTTGTCTAATTCCGACTTTTAAATCTTCTAAATTATTAGGCTGATCTTAGTAAACTTTATATCTTACGTAGCCCCATAAAAAGTTTAGGGGAGTTAAGTCGGGAGATCTCGGCGGCCATTCAATAAAACTTCTGCTTCTAGTTCATCGCTGTCGAAAAACTTCATTTAGATACTGTCGAACAATTAACCCAAAATGGGTAAGAGTCCCCCATCTTGTTGAAACTAAATGTTGGTTGCAGATATTCCTGGTTCTGCTTCATTCAGAAATAGATTTATGATCGCAGGGGAAAAGCTGTTTTGCAGTATCTGCAAATACAGCTTGCTATTTAGTGTTCCATACAGGAAAAAAACATTTTTCTTTTGGGTGTGCTGCATATGATGTTCTAATATCGAATTATCTTGCAATCAACAGCGCCAGTTATACCCATTAATAGTGCCATTAATACTATTTGGACAACAAAGTCTGTATCACTATTGCATCAGTTTATTATTAATTCGCAATACTCTAGTTTTCTGCCAAAGTCTTCGGGTGTAACTCTTGCGCAAGGTACCTAAGTTTTATAATGGTAAAACCTTTTTTTAAATTCAGTTCATGGTTTAGTTCAATGTAACTTGTTTATTCAAATGACGTGGATTTCCTTGTATTTCTAGCAATACATCCAGACCTTTACCTTCAGTTGTTGCAGTTATGGAGGCCAGATCAGGATAGAAATTATTAAACAGATCACAAATTTCCTATTGAGTTCTCTGTCGGTCACCATATTTAACCATAGTTAAAAAAATTGTTTCACTTAAATCCACCATAGTAATGAGATTAATTAGATGCATTAGGTTTATAATAAACTTGCTGATACTAATGGGTGTCCGAAAGCCGAGTCAACAAGGCGCTTGGTGCTCTCAGAATGGCACACTAATAGGTGGTCCCGGATGTCACATTAACAAGGCAGCAGTCGTTAGAGGGGTTGGAATCTCCCACGAAGTATAGATGGATGAGTAAATGGACGAGTTAATGTAATGCCAAGAGTTTAGAGTAAGCTGAGGGGGCGTAGTGGCTAAAGGCCCAATGGACCCCACTACCCTCCGGTGCATAGCAATAAGCCAAACCTGGAGTGAATGGGACCAAGCCATGGGCCTCATTGGCCCGCAGTGCTGATGTATATTTATGTACTAATCACATATGTCCATTTGTGGTTGTGTCGCAGCGACCTACACATACGTTAGTTCGCACGCATTTTTTGATCCTGAAGTATTAATTCGAGTCTTTTTGTTTTTTACAATCTAGATAGTGTGTAGTTATGCTGTCCAGATTGTAAACAAAAAACAAAAACAGTTGGAATAATCCATACATATATAAAAGCACAAAGGGTTTTTTTCTCCGGTTCCTCCAGCGGCTACCGCTTCACCAATTTGGACCATTTTTTTTTCAATGAAAGGTCTCTATCCTCAGATGGAACATGAAACATTTTTATATTTTTATTCTACGTCGATTTTTTAATAATAATTATTTTAATTTATAATATATATGAAGGTCGGCGAGACGCGCGTCACTTGGGGCGCCATCTACAATAACGTCGCGTGTCATTATTGGAACTAATGCATCACGCGACTTGACATTTCGCCGGTTCTGTCAACGCTGTCTGTCAGTGCATTGTGTGCTGGGGTAACACTAGTATTTATGATTGCACAAATCAAATAGAATGCAACCAACAAATATTGGGTCGCCATGAGACAATCACTATATTATATGATGTACTAATATAGACTGTGTTGACAACACTAGCATTTTGTTCTTTCAACTGTTTTTTATTGTTAAGAGCTATCAAATGGAATTCAAAGCACACTGCTGCGATTAAGCCAGGCTGTTGTTTGAATTCAGGGCCTGCTAGTATGAAAAAGTTTTTGCGTTTTACTCAAAAATTTTGTTTTGCAAGGGTGCATAAGTTTTATATCATTGAAAAGAGAAAAGAATTCTCTATGAAATAAATGACACAATAGGTATGGTACTATTTAAAAAAAAAGGAAAGTCACGTCACAGCATTATTCAAAAATTTTTTTTAACGTATGCAGTTGAAAATTTTAACAACTTTCATTAAAAATTACTAGTCCAATTCCAGAGAACATCTAAATGTTTTTATTTTTTAAATTAATTTGAATTTGTGTTCGCATAAAGAAATCTTAATTCTTTTTAAACTGTTGTTATGCTTCCCATCAACAACCACTAATTATAATAATTTCACCTGGAAATGAGCAACAGACGGAGCTTCTACAAGTGCCAACAATAATAAAATAATTGACGTGATTAAGTCCAATCCATAATACCACGAATTATGTACTAGAAGATATGCAGGTAAGTCATTGGGATGTCGAGGATGTGAATCGAATTTCTCGTTATTTTGGCCTTCCTGTAATTGTTTTTCCATTACTCAACACCATCAACAAAAATTTACTTATAATTTTACTTTTAATTAACTAATAACTACCTCTAAAAAAATAGCAGCTTCATGATAGTTCATTTCCCAGTGTCCCTCGCCCCTATCTGTTTCCCGATCTGCCTCACAGCTGAGAGTAGATCTACTTCCCATTTCATCTCCTTCCAATGAATCTATAATACATATTTAACTTAATAACTATAATAACGGCAAGACAAATAATTAATACGTACATAAAATCATCTTTATTAAAGTTCCAATAATAACAATTAAATAATAAATATGTTGGTTACATTACTGTTACTTTTAAATAGATGAAATAAGTAGGAAGTATGATATCATATAAGTGTTATTTCTAAACCAACTAAAATTCTATCAAATTAAAGATAATGAGCTATAAATTAAACTGTTTCAACTAGATAGCATTGTTCATCTCCTAATAAATTGTAGGGATTAATGAACTGTTTACCAAATATGTTGAAACATAAGATCTTTAAATTACAAAAGAAATTTTAATTTTCTACGTACTGACGCTGTTGGAACCATAAGAAACGTTTTGGATGTCTTCTGTAAAACGTTTGTAACCATCGTCGTCTGGTGATGAACACCTACGGCTTCTCGCCATTGATAAGACAATCAGCTGGTCGAGTTTTAGCTCATTGATCAATTTGCTGTTACATAGGCAACCAATGGTACAGCATAATTAATTTGCATGTAGGCAACCTACTCTACAATGCTAAACAATACAGGATTGCCAGATTTCTTATATGACAATGCCGGAGATTTTTACTTTCCCCTAGATACCTCTACAGAACTATGGAAAAATGATTTAATACAAATTTGGTATTTCAAATTTTAACGAAAACGCACGTTTTGGAACTCAAGGACCGACCCCCAAAAAAGTGGTGTGTGGGTGGATTCGTTCGTTTCTCTATATCTGCAAAACCGATTTTTATGAGGTTTGGTATGTGAAAGTCTTTTAATTCTAGGTAGTTCTTCGTAAGGTCTTTAAAAGAAACCGAAACCGAAACGGATACGAAAATTGTAAACATGCTAGCTTTTCAAAACTTTAAAACATCTTCAAAAAATTATACCTCAAAACTGCTTACACCATTTTATTTAACTTTCTGAACTGATAAAGCTTGCAATTAACTACAAATTTATTTTTTATTAATTTCCCAAATTTTACTACAGCGTCTTCCTAAATTTTTTGAAAAATTTGGAAATTATTAATTATTTTATCAAAAACAATAAAAATAGGCTTTTTAAATTTTGAAGATACAGCATGTGGACGAAAAGCATATGATTTGTCTTTAGATGCACTACTACGCTATGTATTCAAAATTTCAAGAGTGTTTAGAAAAAAATCTATACCAAAAAAACTGGTATAATTTCCGTTTACGGTTCCGATTAATGACCTTACAAAAAACTACCTGCAACTAAAATACTTCTACACACCAAATCTCATTAAAATCGGTCAAGGGGTTCCGGAGATACAGGGAAACAAATGCACCCACCCACAGACAGGCATTTTTTTAAAACCACCTTGTTGAGTTCCTTGGACCCCAAAACGTGTATTTCCCCTAAAACGTAAAATTCGAAAATTTGCATGAAATCATAACTTTCCTCACTTCAAGTAGTATGGGAAATGCCAATCGCTATAAACTTTAAACAGTTTGATAGCGCATTTTAAGTCGTTTATTAAAATTAACAAAAATTTTCAACAACTTTAAAAATTAAGAGAAAAGCGATACTTTTTAATATCAACAACGTGTTTTCCGGAAGTTACGTGATTTTAACTGCGCCCATCAACTAGCTGTAATAAAAAATATATTTTTCATTCTTTGCATATTTTCGATAACTTTAAAAATTAAGTACCTAGTTACAACCATTTTTGATCCAAAGTCGTGAGCGCATTATCTAGCTAGCGCCTTTACGTTACTAGCTGTGCCAAGCCAACGTCTTGTGTTTGAAGAGGGTGGCTTGTACCGGGTGGAGATGACTAGATGTAAATTTCAATCACTTATTGTTGCGAGAATATTTAAACCGTCAAAAGTTTGGGAGTAGTAAGTACCAGCAACCTGTTACGCCCATTTTTTAAATATGCGTCAAAAGCGACTATGTGTTCGTTGGATAGACCTCTTTCTCTCATTTTCTCTGATAACTAAGGCTTATTTTCACAAATAAGAGTGAAAATTCACGGAAAAACTTAAGACAAAATTTCAAAAATGAAGTATTGAACATCTTTGATATTCCTGTAAAGTAACCTAAATCTATGGAGAATTAAAATAGGCGAAAAACTGTTTTCATTGTAGTAGAAAATTAAAAAAGGAAAAAAAAGATAATGCACATTTTTCGATTGAGGTTTGATCAGTTTATCTTCCCAAATAAGAAAGCTATAATTTATAAGTGAGAAATTGGTTACCGGTTAACTGTTAAACCGATTTCTTTTGCCACCACTATTGCCGAATAAGCTACATTCCAAAATATTCTATACCAATTTTGAACATTTATTGAAATAACTTACAATATTTCTTTTTATTTATTGTAAATTATTGTTGATACCTATCGTGCTATGAAGTGTTTTTTAAAATATACATGTGTAAATAGTAGAGGGGGTGACAGTTTTTAAACGTTGGTAAACTAGTTATTTTCCTATACTTCCAGTAGGGAAGTATTGATTTCATGAAAATTTTCGAAATAGTGATTTTGACGGAAATTGAACCCCCAGCAAACCAAAAAAATAATTTTAAGAAAATTTCTGTCTGTGGGTGGGTGAATATGCTTCATAACTCCCAAACCGATGGTCCGATTTTGCTTGCAATAAGCTTTTAAAAAAAAGTCTAAAAATGGAATCTTATAGAGGAGTTTAGGATAAATCCAACGCTTTTATCCGCACATTCTAGCTTTAAAATGGCGGCCGCTACGATTTTTTGAAAATTTCGACTTTAGCGCTCTTTTACTCAAAAGGAAGTAGACAAATCCGAATCAAATTGTTTACCGTAATAGCTCCTTTAAGAGACACAATGTTACTGTGCACAAAAATTTTCAAAAAGCTAAAAGCTATGAAGTGAAAAATAATAAAATTCTGGAAATTTTCAAAAACACATTGGTCAAAAAGCAGAAACACGATTTTTTTAAATTTTGTAAGTTTATAAACCTGGAAATGAGCTAAAATTGGGCTCGTGTCCCAGTCCGCTTATTAATATGTAACGCCTTCTATGAATTTTTTTTAATGGGCATTTTAACGCCCATATATTCAAAATCGAGTAATCAGATCGGGATAAAATTTGATATTGGGAATTCCCTAGGGGTACACAATGTTACTAGCTACGAGAACTTCTGGAACTACTAAAACTGCAAAGCCTAAAAAATATTTAAATTTTGACTAATAGAAAAAGTATTGCTCAAAAACTGGTCACACGATTATCTTTAATTCTATTGGAAAATAAAGCTATAATTTAGTTCGTGTCCATAAAAAAATTCGGTTTAAGTGAATTGTAAATATTGTACATAAAAAAATTTAGAAACGTTTCTCAATACAATTAAATAAGACATGGCCCTGGTCAAAGCTAAAGTTTAAGTGAGTTGACATTGTGTGCTTGATATGTTAGCATATCGGTATAGTGGCATAGTACATAGCTCCGTTCGCTTGTAGTAGACCGTATATACAAGATGAGTCAACAACGCCGCCGGTAGTCGATATCTCCTTTACTATTTAAGATACAGAAAAATGTTTCAAATTAATAATTTAGGAGACCAAGAGAATCACATTTTAAAATTATTTTCAATTATACAGGGGGTGCCATATAAGAGTGCCATACCAAACTTAAGTTTTTTTGAAGAGAACATTCTGTATATTTTTACATATTCTTATACGTCTTTTTGAATATGTGTTGCTTTTAAAATTTCATTGCGGCATTGCCAAGTTATTTAACTATTTTCGAAGAATGACATTTGGCAGACCTCACTAATAAAATTTGCACAAGCCGTATTTCCCAAAAATAAACAAATTTTTTTTAAACATTCGTCAAGAGTATCCTCCAGACATTTTAAAGTTGAATTTCGTTATACAGGGTGTTCATTGCACTTGCAGCTGTGCATACATTTCTAACGGCAATGTACCATAACTCGATTTTTTAAACACCCTGTACATTTTTAAGTAGTTGGATAAAGCTTTCTGCGCTCTATAAATTTTATTAAATAATGATTATATCTAAATCCAACGGTTTTAAAGAAAATGAGATTTTAAGCAAAGATCGGGTAATTTCTAGAAATCTAGACATCATTGAAGACTATATATTATTCAAAATTTTACAGATTTATTCCGATATTGTTGGTCTGTATAACATTAATACTGAAATACTCTTAGCATGATAAATAACTATTTTTCAGGTATATGAAAGTCCAGGTGAAGTGCTTCTCTCAATTTTTGGGTTTGTTTTCATAGCACACCTACCTAGTTTACTTTCAATTAAAAAATAATAAAAAAAACACTTTTAATGAATTAACACTCTGTCCAAAATAGCAATGGGTAAATGTGTTTGGTATCTAAAAAATATTAATGTTGTAATATTAGTTGATTTTTGAAAAAGTCACATAATTCAAAAACCAGTAATTTTAACATCCTAGTACTTCAACACTTTTATATCTAGAATTAAATGTAAAATCTAAAAATGAAATAATATACAGGGTGTTTTGTTTAATATAACAAAGTAGTGTGCTGTACGGGCATAACCAAACACCAAGTAAATGTGGTAATAATTTTAGGTTATGCAGCAGTAGAATATCAACAACATTTATTAAGAAAAAATTTGATACTTTCAATAGCTTAGGAGTTCAGTGTGGTGAAACTTAAATGACTCCCCAGTATACAGGGTGTGGCAGCCCGCTGTAATTGGTCGATTGCAGGTTAAGTATTAGAGATAGAAGAAACTTTCTTAGATAAGAGTTGTTTGGGGGCGTATGTACTATCAGATAAAAATATTTTCCATTCTACAGGGTGTTCCATATCAGAGTGGGATAGCAAAACTTATATTTTTTTAAATTAAACACCCTGTATATTTTTGCAAATTATTGTTCTCCTTTTAATTTGATTTCCGACTGTTTTTTTGTTTTTAAATTCCGTTGCGGTGTTGCCAAGTTATTCAACTTTTTTCTGTAAATTGGACATTTGCAGGCCTTACTAGTAAAATCTGCACAAGTCGTATTTTTAGATATTAAAGAATTTTTTTCTGAGAATTATTAGTTAAGACCCTGTGCTATTTTTTAAATATATTAAAGTTGAATTTGGTTACACAGGATGTTTGTTGCCGCGGTCCAAAGTTTTCTAACTTTAATGTGTCATAACTTGATTTTTTCAAATGAAACCTCCAAATTTTTATTTAATTTTTGAATTCTACTGTAAATTTCCCATCAAACATCTATTACATTCCCTATACCTATCTGTACTAGGTTTCCTTGTTTTTTCGATTTTAATATAATTTGGACAATCTATTCAAGTTTACCGCGCAGTATTACTTTAAAACAAATGAAAAGTGATTTGAGAAAGAAGATTTTAATTTTATTTAAACAATTACATTACATTACAGCTTGTGATTATTCACAATAGCTGTTCAAAATGTGTATTTTCGTTATGCAAACACAAACCAATTCGTTCGCGAAATGATGCTTGTACTCTAGTTAACATCTCTACTGTAACTTGTCCAAAAGCCCGTATTACACGTTGCTGCATGCTTTCATAGTAGTTGGAAGTTCCCGATACTCCAGATTTTTATGTAACCCCATAAGAAAAAATCCAACAGGGTTAGGTCTGGAGATCTGGCTGGCCAAGCCATCGGTCCTCCCTTTCCTATCCATCTTCTTTCGAATCTGTGATTTAACCACTCCCGTACTGTGGCGCTATAATGTGCAGGAGCACCATTATGTTGTAGCTACATATTTCTTCTAGTTATTAGTGCTACATCTTCTAACAAGCTGTAATGTAATGTAATTGTTTAAATAAAATTAAAATCTTCTTTCTCAAATCACTTTTCATTTGTTTTAAAGTAATACTGCGCAGTAAACTTGAATAGATTGTCTAAATAATATTAAAATCGAAAAAACAAGGAAAACTAGTAAAGATAGGTATAGGGAATGTAATAGACGTTTGATGGGAAATTTACAGTAGAACTCAAAAATTAAATAAAAATTTGAAAAAATCAAGTTATGACACATTACAGTTAGAAAACTTTGAACCGCGTCAACAAACATCCTGTATAACCAAATTCAACTTTGAAACATCTGAAGAATAGCACATGGTCTTGACTAATATTTCCCAAAAGCAAATTGTTTCATCTTTAAAAATACGGCTTGTACAGATTTTACTAGTAAGGTCTGCAAATGTCAAATTTACAGAAAAAAATGAAATAACTTGGCAACACCGCAACGAATTTAAAAAAACAATAAACAGTCGGAAAGCCAATTAAAAGGCAAATAATAATTTGCAAAAATATACAGGGTGTTTAATTAAAAAAAATATAAGTTTGCTATGCCACTCTGATATTGGATATGCAAAATATTTTTATGTGACAGTACACATGACCCCTAATAACTTTTATTTAAAAAAGTTTTCTCTATCTCTAATACTTAACATGCAATCGACCAATTACAGCGGGCTGCCACACCCTGTATACAACACAAAATTGGTAAATGTAGATTGAACAAAAACACACAGCATAACTTAAATAACTTTATTATTTTAAATTTTTACTTAACAGTAATAGAAACAATTCGTATATCATCGAAAGGTTTATCAGTTTTGGCATTAGTCCTAACATTTCCAATATTCTGCACCACTTCCATACCACGAACAACCCTTCCAAATACAGTATGCTTGTTGTCAAGCCACGATGTAGGTGCAAGGGTAACAAAAAATTGACTTCCATTAGTATTAGGTCCTGCATTTGCCATACTGACTGTATAAGGTCGATCATGTCGCAAATGTGGTTTAAATTCATCCTCAAACTCCCCGCCCCATATACTCTCCCCTCCAGTTCCATTACCTGTAGGATCGCCTGTCTGAATCATAAATCCTTTTATGACACGATGAAATATATGACCATTGTAATAGCCATTTTTGCTGTGCACACAAAAGTTTTCCACTGCCTTTGGGGTATCCTTAGGAAATAACTGTAAGTGAATATCACCAAAAACAGTATGGATGATGGCGTTTTCGTAAAGACGCTGCACAGTGGCATTTTCAGTTGCTGCCATTGCTTCCTCTTTTGAAGGTTTCTCATTGAAGACATCCCGATCTTGTTGTTCGCCACCTGTTGTTAGATCATCGGGTTCTCGACGACTGAAGATGTAGAAGCGAGATTTTTTGTATGCCGTACAGATTAGAGTTGGATCTGGTAATATTGCCTCTAGAGTTGGATTGTCAGATCCTTCCATTTCTAGCGTAAGAACGGCTTTAGACCGTTTAGCAGAACCTGTAACATAAGAAAATAATAAACTATAGGCAATACCATAGGATAACGAATATAAGATTAAATATTAAATTAGCATAAATTTGCGTCACAGAAAATAAACTGACTGAGGGTCTGTTCTAGTAGTCAAAAAAATTTTACTGGTTAACCAGTTTCGCAATTTTTGACCGGTTTAAAAAAAACGATTTTTGAACCATTTCAAACCGGTCTGATGAACTGGTCTAAAAAACAGATCCGAAAAAACTGGTCTAGAAATACCGTTCTGAAAAAACTATCTAAAAAAACCTGCCTGAAAAACCTGTCTTAAAACCGGTTTGAAAGAAGAATTAAATTTAGAATTTTAATTTTTTTATTTGTTTATTATTATTTAAATTTAATTCTTCTTCTCTATATCGGCATATGAAGAAAAATTACTGAATTGAATAGTGATTACGTCAATACTAGTTTAATAAACACGTTGAGATCGGTTCTCGGATCGGTTTTAAGACAGGTTTTTCAACCGCTTTTTTTCAAACTGTTTTTTTAGGCCAATTTTCAGTCCATTTTTTTCAGATCGGTTTCAAATCGATTTTTAGAAAATTGATAACGGAATTCGTTCCCATCAAAAAATTAGACCAGTTAACCGGTAAATCGTAATTAGTCGACAGCACTAGTCTGCTCTACCACTGAAATATATAATTAAATCACCTTGAAAAAGTGCAATTTGCAAAAGCCTTAAATTTTCATTTTTTCCAATAATTCGTACACAACGATTTGTGTACAAATTAACCAATTTAACACCTAGCAAAGTTGCATATAAAATAAAATGTCCGCTGCTATCAAATTTAATATTTGCGAAACTGCAAACATCCGATTTTTCCAAGTCTCTTTCCACAGCCATACGTCTTCCAAATTCCATATTGGGCAATTGCTGAGTTGCATGTTGTAATTCTGTAAAACGTGGTAATGTCTCGTCCAACACTCTCATCTATAAAATTTACAAAATCAAAACCACAAAATAAATTTTTACTATAACTTACCAATCTGCCTGTAAAAAAATTAAAAACCCTAATGCGTCTGTCACTGGCAATGGTAGCAAATCTTGTACCATCAGGTGAAAAGGCAAGATCAAATGGTAACGATTTTGTTTTAGCAAACTCAAACAAATCTGTATCCAATTTCGATTCAAACTGCACATTACATGGAAATGCAAAATCCGTTTTCAAACCCGTCCAATATTCTTAAACATACACCAATAAAACACTTTAAAGATTTTCAACTTATTTTTACGTACCTACAATCCCCGTTTTATCAACAGATAAAACAACTTCAAAACGTGGATTATACTTAATTAAAATAACAGGTTTCGTATGGATTTTCTCCAAAACGTGCAGTACCTGGTTATCCCCCTGCCCATCGTAGATGTATATTTTGGGCGAGTCTGCATCAGCTACGGCCAAAGCATGCACGGGATCCCCTGCTCCATGAATCCACTCCACAACACTTGGGGAATAATCAATCTTCATCATGGTGATCATGTCAAAGTTTAATATATCAAATATTTTTAAAGATTTATCAGATGATGCTGAACACAATAACGTGCCCAAGGCATTACTTGCAATTTGCGTTATAGGGCCTAAAAAGAAAACTAAACTTAACACCAATATTAACTTCCTATTTATAATTGTTTTACCTAAATGGCTTCGAAAATGTTTAACAAATTCAATTCCTTTTTCTACCTTCTTCCAAAACTTAATGTGTCCATCGCAGCTTGCTGTAACGATAAAATCGCTATCTGTAACCACACAGTGAGTTATTACATCTCGATGCATATAACTTCTTTCATAGCTCTCCGCATTTGGTAAATTCTCTAAATAAAGTTTCTCATGAGGAAGAACTTTACGCTTCTTAGCACTCGGAGCTTCCAGCGGTGATGGACCAACGAAACCATCACTGCTATCTGAATCGTCGCTTTTATGAGAACGTTTATTTTTTGGTTCTTCGTCGCTCATGGTTGTTAGATTTCAAGTAAAAGATTCTTTGAAAATAGGATTCAAAAAAAATCATAAAATCAAATTTGAGATTTAAAATTGTGAGGTTACGTTGACACTGACAGTGTTTTGAGCTCGGCAGGTTTTGACACAGAACATAAACCTTGGTTTTGAGACCACAGAACATTAAACCTTTTTGACTTGAGACTAGACGCTGGATGTAAGATGACTGGAAGGGTATGGTCAAGATGACTGGAAGGTATGGTGTTGTCACTCGAGTTTGATATGGGCGTCACGAAATGTTTTGCGGAGAGATGGCGCAGCAAATCATTAGTTACTAAAAAATGACGTTTGCCCGTCAAATTTGAAATCCGCACGCAACGCTAAAATGCGGAAACCGTTGCCACAATGTGCAAACCAATGTCATGGAGAGCTCGAATAATAATTTTAAAGTCTTTTGCAAGTTCAGCAGAATGCACACCACTTTTCGAAAAATAGAAGGCTATTGGCTGCTTCCACTTCCTTCTCAGACCTCGTGCCATAAACACCATTTGCAAAAGAAAATTTTTTTTTCTTGCAATCTACCTCTTTGTTGTGTGTTATCGAAGCCTTGAGTGACATTTCGTCAAAAAGTAAGCTGCAGTATCTATCCAAAGGGTTCATTTTTTGTACACTGAACTGAAGACTTTTCAAAATATGTTTATTTAATCCACAAAAAAAAGATACTGTATTCAACACAGCCATTAACGTGTTTCTTGAAGGTAATGCAAATGATTTTTGCAATAATCTGTAACCTTTTAAACTTTGCTTTAACAGTAATAGTGCAAATATTTTGTCTTCAATTGAGAAACATCGGCCCTTGCTTTTTTTGCTTTGCATTCTTAACTGAGACTTAATAAAATTGAATGTTGTTAAATTAATTTTATTTCTGAATGAGTCTTCTGAAACTGTCACTTTCGTTGCTTCTTTTACTCTTTTGATGTTGCTGGCATTCCCCCTATCGAACTTCCTCGCAGTTTTCCTTAAATCAGTGGCTATTTGATATAAATTTCTAGCCTCTGTACTTAATTGCTGTTTTCTTCTTACCTTAATCTCTTTTAATAAACTTAATTTTCTTTGCAAGTCTCTGCGAAAAATGGGTGCTTTTAATTACCTGAAGATGTCCCAGGTAACTGAAAATGTTCTGATAAATGTAAAGTAGGAAAACTATTAAATATTAGATTGTTCTTGTTATGATGTTCCTGAAATTTCATATCTTCGCTAAAATGTACATCGCAGACTTTAAAATTCCGTTGCTTCGCAAAAACAACGTTTCGTCATACAGCCTCAATCCACTTCTTGTAAATCTATTAATTTACAATAATTATTTTAACAAAAGTTTGTGAAAAGTACATAAAACTGATAATGTAGAGAAATAACTTACATCAGGATTACTTGGAAAATTATGCATTTTTTTCTCATTATTTGTAAATTTACAATTTAAAACGCAACATTTAAACACCATGGTTATAAAATAGTCTAATTTAAACGTAAAATATCTGTAATCTAAATTGTGTATAAATTATTTTCAAATTTCAAAAGAACTGTCAACAAGTAATTCACTTGCCGTATCTTAGCAACCAAAACATATTCTGCAATCAGCGCCATTGGTGGTTACACTCAGAACTAAATTACAGATTGTATTTTTTAAGTTGACTTCACTTTCTCAAACTAAACTTCGTATATAACCTGAAATTTATGTTTGTGTAATTCTTCGAGCAAAAAATAATATTCGCTAAATATAATTATTGTTTATGATTTATTGTTTTTGATTCGGTAAATGAAACAAGAGATGGGTAAACACAAAAAACATAAATCGGATCGGCGAGAACGCGAGGGCCCCGTGGATGGGGCTCGTTCCGTTCCCGGTTTAAAACTAATCCTTAAAGTGGGCAACCAAGGCACTCCAGAACATGCAACAGATTGGACGTATCCTAGTAGTACTGCTGCAAACGCGGTTGCTACTTACAGCGTTGCAGGAGACGAAGTTGTCCAGCAGTCAGGAGCTGGAGAGGGTGGATACTTTTCAGTACATCGTTTGCATCACAAAAAAAGTAAGAAGAAGAAAAAGAAGAAAGAAAAGAGCAAGGATCGTGACAGGGAACGTAGACATCGACACCATCACAAAGATCATAAAGAAAAGAAACGTAAAAGGACTGAATCTGGTCAAGAAGATGAGGAAGCTTCTGCTGATAACGGAGGCTCAGGATCTGCAGTTCCGATATTAAATGTTGGAAGTCCATCAGGACGTGAATTGCGCCAGTGTGTATTGCGACAACGTCAAGAACGAACAGCACTACAACGTGCTCTTGAGCATGTATTGAAAAAGTTAGAGCAGCGTGATCCTCAACAGTTTTTTGCATGGCCTGTCACTGATAGCATTGCTCCTGGTTATTCGGCTATTATATCACATCCCATGGATTTTTGTACAATGCGTCAGAAAATTGAGGAAAATCAGTATGGCAGTTTGCAAGATTTTATGGCAGATTTTAAATTAATGTGCACTAACGCCATGCATTACAATCATGCAGATACCATTTACTATAAAGCTAGTAAAAAGCTTTTACACGCAGGATTAAAACTCGTCCAACCAGATAAAATAGGCTGGTTGTTGGTTCTTACACCAGAAATCACAAATCGCGATTTAGGCTTTGAAATATCTGCTGAGCTACGTCAAGAACATAGAGCACCTAGTTCAACTGGAGGCGAGGGTGATGAGCATGATGATACTGATGGTGGAAAACATGGCATGGAGTCTGCCAAAAGACGCCTCCCCACCTCAAAGTTTGAAGCCATACCTGATGACCTCTCACCAGAAGAAATTTTAACTCGAGCACAGGCGGCCGCTCGTGAAGCCAAGATTCGGCTCAATATAAAGCGAGGTGGACCTAGCATTGGATTTTTAAGGCAGCGGAAAGATGGTACCACTCATCTTAATATACTTGTAGGAGGCGACGGAGTTATTCCAGGCACTAAAAAGCGACCAGTTTTGCTTGGAACTTTAACTGGAAAACTAACAGAGGGAACAAGTCAGTTACAGGTAAGTTATTGTGTTGAATTTTCGCACAGACGTTAATTGGTTTAGGCGACAAATTTAGTCAATAGTATTTCTTTTTGAATTTTTAGATACCAACTGAAAAAATTTAAATGTAGCAATTAGACAACAGTTTTTTGGGACTAATTGAAAATATTTAAGCTGTGTTGAATTTGGATATAAACACAGTTTTTTTGAGATTTATTATAATTTTTGTAAAAATATACAGGGTGTCCACATTAATTTATTCAATAGTAATTTTGCGTGGATTGTAGCTTTGCTACTTCGTACCTCGCCGTACTTTATATAGATATCTCTAGGGACATCCATCACCGTTATTAGCACTAAGATTTCGAAACTGCAGAGTCAGTCAACAATGCCATGGTGGTCCATATCTATTTAAAATACAGAAAAAAGTTCTAAGTACATCAAAGTTGTAAGGGACCAAGAGGATTACATTGTAAAATAATTTTTTACCTATTTTTAATTATACAGGGTGTTCTATATAGGAGTGCCCTACCAAGCTTATGTTTTACATTTGCAGACCTTGCTAATAAAATCTGCAAGAGTATATTATCCATAGATTAAACAAACGTTTTCTATCAAATGTTAGTTAAGACCATTTTTTTAAATTCTTTTTTCTTCAATTTTTGTTAAAGCAACGTTGCTCCGTCATTTATTGACGCGATAATGTTTAAAACTTAAAATGTATGGGAATGTACGTACAGTGACCTATTCGTCATTTTTTCTCCATGTATTGTTATAACAATTTATTGTGGCACCCATAAGAAACAGAAAAAAAAGTTAAGTATCGCATCTCAAAAACAAATGAACATATAGCAAATCTGATTATGCCGCTATATATTGCAGGGGGTTTTACTGGCGTTTTACATGCAAATAATTTTTATAAAAAAATCTTTGAACAATTTCGCAATAATAACATTGACTTCTCAGTCTTTCCATAATATTTCAGAAACAAGTTGACTTATGGCAAGTTTGTGCAGATATTCTTAATAGCCATGAAAATCCCAAACTTTTTTTTAACCGATGTTGTGTTTGTTATTGTGCCATAAACTGTATGATGGGCAAAATTAAATTGAACATCCTCTACATTTTTAATTGTAATCATCCTACTGTAGTGTTATAAGAATTTTTATAATATTTACAATTTTACACAGGGCTTCCGAGAAGATCGACGCAATATTGCTAAGCCCGTGAAACCCTTGTACTATGGTGCATTTGGTTCGTATGCCCCCAGTTTTGAGTCAGCTTTTGCCAATTTAACTAAAGAAGAAAGCGATCTTGTATATCAAACCTACGGTTCCGACACATCAGTACAATATGCTGAAAGCATCCTTGGTAAATCTTTAATTATTCCCTCTTATTTTTACTTTAACATCGTTTTTTTTAATTAGATTTTGCCAAAGATTGTGATTACACTCTTCAAATGGTGGACAGTCTATTAGATCTTCTGACTGGAGGCGATCACAGCAAAACCAAGAAAGTACTTGAAGAAAAAAAGATGTTACGCGAAGAAGAGGAAGCAATTAAAACTGTATTGGAAACGAAACCTCCTGAAGCACCGGTCCCAATCAACGTCGATGATCTGCGAAGCTTATCGGAACAGGGCATCAACATGGACTTCTTGGAAGAAATGGAGGAAGACATTCGTACTTTTGACGATTGGCGTGAACTTCAGCAAAAGCTTAACTCGACCTCTCAGTTACTTGAACGTTTACAGCGTACACAACAGATGAGACTTTCAGCCCCATTACCTCCACACCTCAACACTATTCAGCCGGCGTCAGAAGAGGAGATTGCATTAGCTGAAAGTGTTACAGATAATTTAACTGATATTGCTAAGAGAGTGAATCCTGTCGATGTAGCACCCATTCAAGGGATACATAAAGCGCTCGGGGTTTCTTTGCCACCTGAGATAGAGGTGACAGCAGCTGATGTGCCAGATTTAGAGAGTGAGCTAAGGCAGTTTTTGGAAAGTGAGCCTTCGCTTGCACAGTCACCGTTAAGGGATGATAAGACGATAGAAGAGATTCTCATGGAATGATTTAGAAATTATGCTATAAAGTTGTATGTGTTTTGCTATTATTAAGTTCTTGCTGTATTTATTTTTAAGTTGACAATTAAAATTTTACTCAAATTGATCTGATCTTTTCATTCTTGATGAATTCAGGTCTTCCATGCGTCCTAAAAATCCCAAATTTTACGATTAGCTGACAAAGTCCTAAATAAATTCCACATACAAAAATTTTACATAAAAGCGTATTAAAAATACAAAACATAATAATTACTTGTATTAAATATAATTTTATTGATAAGATTTTCTCGTTTCGCAGACTGTTTGTCATAAATCGTTGCAATTTCAATAACAAACACTTTTTGTTGAGATTCCGGTACAATATTTTTCCTTTCTGCACCTGAAGATAAGGAAAAGTTATCACGTTTTCTAGTTTTCTTGCTTTTTCTCTAACGTCAATCTAGACGACTGTAAAAATAATGTAGCTATGGAAATGTCTAAATATCACGAAGTTATCTACCGATGTTACACTTATTGGCAGCTGGATTTATCGGTCTAGGTCCCTGTCCTCCCATAAAATGCTGAGAACATATATGTTCGTTTGTTATATTTTCATTATATAATATATAACTAGCTTTCACAGTCCTTTCAGGATCATTGCTTTATGATTTCCCTCCATTTCTTCCTGCCCTAGCCTTTTCTTTCCACTTTCTTATGCCCTTCTCTTCTAAGTCGTCCTTCACTGCTTCTAGCCATCTTTTTCGAGGTCTTGCCCATCTTCTTGTTTTGCTTCTCTGCACTTCGTTCAGAACTATCTTTGTTGTTTTTGTTTCTGTAGTCTTTCAATATGTGCCAGCCACCTCACTCTTTGTGCTTTGACACACTGAGTGATCTTCATGTCTTTGTACAGGTCATTTATTTCTGCATTTGTCTTCCTTCTCCCTCTTTCTTCCTTCCATAAATTTTCCTCAGAATCTTGCTTTCCCAAACACCCACTTTACTTTGTTCACTTTTATTTAGCACCCACGTTTTACATACAAAAGTAACTACAGGCCTTATAACCGTTTTATAAATTCTTGCTTTTGCTTCCCGTGATACACTCCTTGCAACATACCTACGCACCTGCCCCCTTCACTAACCTTGCACTTATTTCTTTTGTATTACAGCCTTCTTCTGTTATGAGGCAGTCCAGGAGCACTACTTTTGACACTCTTTCTATTTCCAATCTTCCATCACCGAGATTTATTTCCTACTTAGCTCTGTTTATTGGTTCCATTTTTCCGCTCATCACCATATATTTTGTTTTCTCAATGTTGATTTTCAGGCCTGCTATATTGGCTGCTGCCTCTATCTTTTTTATAATTTGTTTCAGTTCGCATTGCGTTCTTGCTAATAAATTTACGTCCGCCTAGGCCAGACACTGGTGATTTGTGTTGACGACTGTACCTGTTCCCTTGATTTTACTATCTTATTATTTTTTCTAGTATTATAATAAACAGTATTGTAGAAAGGGGGTGTCACTGTCGTACTCCATTGTTTGTATTGAACAATTTATTATTGCTTACTTTATTTTCTTTATTCCTTGTTAGCGTGGCCTCAGTTAATTTTATCAACTTTCCAGGAATACTCATTTTTTTCATGGCGTACTTCTGGTTACTGAGTTGTATGCTTAAAAGTTTTATTTGATATTTTCATTAGATTAAAGAAATAGCGGTAAGCACCGGTGACCATAATAGAAACTAAAATTTGTAGTAGCATCAAACCGTAACCGAAATTTAATACAATTTGAACTGTAACCAACAGTGGAAACATTGTTTTATTTCAGTTCAAGTCCCTGCTAGAAAGTACAATATTTCTTGGACTACATATTTTTTTTACCATTTCGATTTTTATTTTCCTATACTTTCAGTATAGGGAAGTATTGATTTCATGCAAATTTTCAAAATCGAGATTTTGACGGAAATACATGTTTTGGGCTTCCAGGATCCTAAAAAAGTGGTTTTTAAAAAATGTCTGTCTGTGGGTGGGTGGGTAACGCTCATATCTCCGGAACGACTGGACCGATTTCGATGTGCTTTGGAATGAGGAGGTATATCAAAAATTCATCGACAAAATAAGCTTTTAAAAAGAATCCGAAACCGGAAGCGGAAGTTAGACATGTTTTTTTGGTAGCATTTTTTTCAGAAACGGAATTTTGGAAATTGGAATAGTGAAAATTATAGAAAGCCTTAGAACAAATCAAACGTTTTTTTTACCGAACTCTCTAGCTTCAACATGGCGGCCGCTACGAATTTTTGAAAATTTCGACTTTAACGCCCATTTACTCAAAAACCAATTATCTGATTGGAATCAACTACATCTTGTTTGGTAGCCCTTCAAGGGTACTATACCATGAAATATCATTAATTTTGAAAATCGAAAAACGATCTCAATGGCACCACTCCAAAATTTTTGAAATTTTCAAAAAAAGATTTCTCAAAAACTGCCCACACGTTTTTGTTTAAACTTTTTAAGCTGATAGAGCTGAGAATCTTCTACAATTTAGTTTTTTGCGCATTGCTATAATTTCACTGTGACGCCCTCTGTGAATTTTTGAAAATTGAAAATTGGTACCCTTTTATTTATTTAACGGGGGGCAATAAAATATTTCTGTTAAAGCAATATAGCTCATCATTGATATCAAAATCCGAATATCATAATATTTTTTTGTTATTGAAGTATATAATTTTAATGTTTTACTTGGCACCGACTTAAAAATTATAAAACAATTAATAATTATATAATAAACAACAATTTCTTAATTACATTAAACGGAACAACAAATAAGTATTAAACTGTTGTATAAAATACATTTTTTTTTTGCTTTTTAGTTAACTTAACTCACTTTTGTGTTTTTATTTGAAGTCGGTTTTCTTTTCTTTAAAAAGTTAATTATTAAATTTGACGTTGTTTTTACACTTGATGACGTTACACAGTGGCTCTTAAACTGTGAGCTATAGCATACCATCCTTTATACTATATCATGTGAATCTTCGCTGTCGATGTCGCTCATTGTTGCAGAAACAATAATTTTCTTTGTTTTTTTAAAAATTCACTGCAAAAACGAATTCATGACACATCCCACATACACAAGAATCGAAAAACCAAAACTTAGCATTGTTTTTGTTTATACAACTCCATAGCAACAACAACCAAATCAAACGTAACTTTCGAAAATTTAGTTGTAATTTTTGACCGACTTCAAAAAAAGGAGGAGGTTCTCAATTCGTCTGTATATGTTTTTTTTTTTAAATTTTTTTATGTATGTTCGGGCATAACTTTTTTGTTTATGAACCGATGTTAATGATTTTTTGTGTTGGGTTCAGTATAGTTCGAAGGTGGTCCCATTATAATTTCATTGGTATTGGAGCTTGAACTTCGAAGATACTCCTCAAAATCTATTTTTTTAACCGACTTTTTAGTGTTTCCGTATTTCATCATCCGTTTCAACTAGCCGTCGTTTCCTCATTCGAGAAGCATCTTTACTAGGTTTACCCATCACTTAAAATTGTAAAATAATTAAGTTTTTAAAAAAAAGAACACCGACTTCAAATAATAACACAAAAGTGACATAAGTTAACTAAAAAGCAAAAAAATAAATGTTTTTTATACAACAGTTTAATACTTATTTGTTGTTCCGTTTAATGTAATCAAGAAATTGTTGTTTATTATATAATTATTAATTGTTTTATAATTTTTAAGTCGGTGCCAAGTAAAACATAAAAATTATATACCTTGCTGCAATAACAAATTAGATTCGAATTTTTATGTTTTATGTTTTTTGTACAACCCTTGTATATGTTTACATTTATATTTCTACATAAAGATTGTTAAAAGTTTTCGAATAACCCTCGTATATGTTTACATTTATTGATAGGACGTGCTTATCTTATATAGAGGAAGCAGTATTTGCTCGTTATATTTTATACGTAATGAGCTGAAATTTAAAACTGAGGAAATTGTAACTGTGTTATTACTTTTACCTAATTATTATCTTTTTATTAATGTATTCGTAATCGAATTCCTTTAGATTGTGTACTACGTGGAGAGAGGGGGGAGGGGGGGGGGTGAGAAAGAAACGTTTATATTTTCTTTATTTACACTCGAAGTAATAAATAATTATATCAATAAATCATAAATAAAAATCTAACAAATTTGTAAATTTTATAATGAAGGTCGCCTAAAAACATTTGTGTGCACCACTGCCAAAAAGTGTTATTTCGTCCTCGTCTGCTTTCTTAAACTCAGACTCGGCCGAAAGAAATCCACTTTTTGGCCTTGGTACACAAATAACTATTGTTTTAGAAATGCTGGTTTTAAAATTGAAATCAACAATTAAAAACCGCGATGTTCTTAATTAATTTCCTTTTGGAAAATTGTCATAAACCGCTTTAACCACAAACAGGAAATGA
The DNA here is from genome assembly GCA_958336395.1 of Ctenicera cuprea. Classification (NCBI taxonomy): domain Eukaryota; kingdom Metazoa; phylum Arthropoda; class Insecta; order Coleoptera; family Elateridae; genus Ctenicera; species Ctenicera cuprea. Next base: position 43,265,826 of record OY284493.1, read on the forward strand.
CTGTTATCGATTCAAAACGTTCTCATGAGAACTTTACAACATTCTATTTAGCCAATTAAAAAGCATCTAGCCCTTCCTTATTCAGTTTTCGGTTGTGAAAATTACAAAGTTAATGTATTAGTTATGTCGCGAACAGGGTAGAGAACTGTTGAAAAAATACTTACAAAGCTAGTAAATCTGACTTGGCAAGCGAGGTACCAAGCGTTTAAATACTGTTTATATGAATACTGTTTATTACGAACACTTTACAAGTAGCGTTGTTCGAAAAACGATCAAGTAACGATACAAATTGAGTGTGTTTTTCTAAAGACTGTGGTGTTTTTGAGTTTGTGTAGTTTATTGTTTAAAAAAGGATACAATGATTGTAACGTAATTTTTCTATTTAATCTTTTAACGATTTAATTTCTTTCCATGTCCGCATAAATAATAAAATTTAAGAGGGTAGATTTTTAATAGATTATTCAATAGGCGAGTTGTTCAGAATTTCAGATATTATTAACTGTAAAAATACATTTTTATATAAGCATTAGATAAACTGTAATCTCACAGCTGTATGACCTAAATTTAACAGCAAGGATACCTCATTTAGTGAAAAATCAACATTATACGAAAATATTATCTATACCACTAGAGGATGCTCTGGGTAACATTCCCGGCAGACCTCCCCAACTTATCTATCTTATTGACCGTACTTAGCTGCTGTATGTAGCGGTATTAATAATATAAATACTTTAGCAGTCTTCTTGATTATAACCTTAGCCTACTTGCTAATTTGGCTATAGGTGGGTTGAATAAGCTTTAATTTGTAACGGGGTGAAGTTGCCTTCATTTGGAACTTGTTCAAATCTACACCAATAGATTTCAATCGGCTATTTTGTATGGCTAAATAACTAATTAAATTACGGGCCTCTAATACCATGAGTTTTACTCTGATGTAACATTTTTGTTCATACAACTTGATCGTGCTGTTTTTCTTCATATTAAGTTTCTTTGTGCTAAGTAAATACGGGCCCCTTGTGAGACTGCATTTTACCTGTACACACCGAACCGTTTCCAGGGGGTCTGGGCTCACCAAGTGTATAGGTACCACTTCTACTAATAAATTTACCTTGCTGGCTCATTTTATATTATTTCACTTCGCATAATTATTAATTATTGAGTAGATCTGCTACCTGTACTTCCCCCTAAGCTGTAAAGGCATATGTACCTTATCACAGTACAATTAATAAAGATCAGAGCTCTTTGTAACGATTTTGAATTTCTTTTATAATTATTATAAAGGCTTCGTTGTTGGTTTGTACCATACAGAAATTTTCTAAGATGACCTTCGTTATTCACAAAATTTAAATAAAAATATACCCATAAAAACATAAATGACATATGAAAACCAGCAGGAAAAGCATGTACTGGCTCAGCCATGTTAATATTTTAAAATTAAACGAGGTGATTGTAAAATATTTCTTGGCTATTCAACGAAATCTCAAAAAAAAGTATTATTATCAGTGACAGCCTTAGGATAACTTTCATATTAATATGGTTTACAATATCCTTCTTGGTTCCTCTTCAGGAATGGTATGATGTAGGCCATATTCGTGAAAGTCTCTTCAGCAAGCTGAGTCCGTGCTCTTTGTAAAGTGAAAAAGCTATTTGATCTTCATAACATTTGCTAGTATTAATTTTGAACTTAATATTTTTAATCATCCTGTAAAATACAAATCTGTGTATTACCTAACTATGCACAATTAAATTGTATCGTTGCTCAGCCGTTTTTCAAACATCCTAAGGTCATAATGCTGTAGCGTTTTGTGCTAGTTGTAAAGTGGTTGTAATAAACAAGCTACCAAAACTATGTCTCAAGTGCTTTAGCAGAGGGTATAAAAAACCCTGTTCTCTCGTACCCATTGAAAATAGCGGTATAACCATAATCGTTTTCAGATAGAACTAATTGCAAAGTGGTTGTAATAAACAATTTCAAATGAGGCAAATTGGTTGTACTTTACTATGTTCCAGATGTAAGTATATTTTTTTCTTATTTCATGCATATTTTATTTTTTTATTTTTAGTATACAGTTCTGGTCCTGGAAGAGGACGAACCCCTGCCCCCTCGAATTAAAAGAATGGTCACCAAAAAGGTGAACATTTATGTCTGGTCATTCCCGTCCACCGTATGGGTTTCTTGTGAAGACATTTTGCTCTATAGGCAGATAACACAAAAATTAAATAAATTTGTATTTTTACAGGTGGATTAAAACTATTAAATTTTAAATTTTGTTTGTTTTATTCACCAGCACAGTATGATTTTATAAAAAAAAGCTAATTATCACTTACTTTTAAAAAACTTCTGCTGTAGGCCCCTTACAAAAATAGTAATCACTTTAGTTCAGTTAGAATATAACTAAATGACAGAATTGTTATCATTACAAACAGACTTATCCATGTTGTTTAATAAATGTTTTGTGTAGATTAACTTAATAGGTAGTAACTTTAAATTATAAGTTTTTTGTTTGGTCCTGTTTATTAAGTTACAAACCACAATTATGAACCCATTACTTACGAAATTTTTTTGAACTTTTGCGAGGTTGGTTTATCAGCAAAAGTGTTATCAGTAAAAGCAGGAAACAATCAGAGGTGTTTATCAGTAGAGCTGTAAATAATATTTATTTCTATTTATTCATACTTAACGAATTTTTAGAAATTAAAATTTGATACTTGACTGTGATTGGCTAATAACAATTACAACCTGAGAAAAGAAATGCTCTCTAAAAAGTGGGGAAAACCCACGAATCTGTGCTACTTTTCCATAAGAAACAATGTTAGTTTGTATAATTTCACCGAAGAAGTCACATTTTCCCATAAGAATACATGTAATTCGAAGCACAACCTGATGACATTATTTTAAAAATTTTTAATTTGCTAAATACTTGATTGTGATTGGTTAATAACATTTTACCCCCACCATTTTTTTACCTTAAACTATATTCAGGTAGTGATGTAATAAAGACTGGTGTTTGCACTCTATTCAATTGTTTTCATCCTTAAACTTTGACAATCTCAGGGCTCTTTGTAAGTTTTATCAACAGATGGCGCAGCTGTAAACGTCATTTTTATTTTAAAATAAATTTCAAAAACTAAAAAATTTTTTTATATATTTATTATCACGGTAATATTCTAGGCAAAAAATGCGAAAATACTGTTGTTTGTGCAGCCTACCAAAGGGCGATAACAAAAACTTATCATTATTTGCTATTCCTAAGGTGAATTTAGCTATTTTGTTTACCTATGATTGCTAATTTTGATGGAATTACAGACTAAAACAAAACGCGAGAATTGGAGTCGAAATTTTAAAAATTAACACTAGCATGCCAAAAAGAAGGCAGGAAACGAAATAGTTCCCGTAAATCTAAGCAATATGCAAAGCTTGCAAAACTGCAGCAGTAATTTTTCATAAATTCTTAAGTATCAATTATATAAATTTAATTTCACTTACCTATTATCATAAATTAATAAGCTATTAGCCTAGTAACTATTGTTAATACGGTTTCCTTTTGGTCTTTGCACTATAAAACCAGCTTAGACTGGTTTGTCCAATGTTGTTGGTTGTTGGTATTATTTGGATTTTAGTATCATTATACCGCTTTTCCAACTAAAAACCACCACAAAAATAACTACAATAAACTATAAACATTATGTAAAAATGCAGAATAAATGCTTCACTTACTTGCATATTTCATTAATAAAAGTAAGAACGAAATTAACTAGTTAACCTAACCTTAATAAATAAGTGTTGCGCAATGCGTTCAAAAAGCGCCAAATTTGAAATATACCTTAAATTTGAAGTTTTAAGAGCGCCATCTATGCGCAAATCTTATAAAGAGCCCTGAGACTGTCAAACTCGGAGGATGAATTTTTTATATGGCAAATAGTGAAAGTTGAAGCACCATACTCTTTATACATCACTATTCAGGTAATCAAATTTTTGCCAGTTAGTGCCGTTAGTGCTTGTGATAAGGCGTGTCTCTAAAGGTGCTCCTTACAGGTAAAAGTGAGGTTAGAATTACAAGGTGAGTGTATTTTCAATTATAAGATTTACGAGAAATTAAGAGATTTTTTCATCATGAATAACTTTCGTACTTATTTACATTTCTATATCTATAACCTTCGTGTTTATCAGCTTGTAGAGGAAGTAACAAGCATAAACAAACTGAACTGCTTCTATCATTAGAAGTATAAAAATTAATTTTGAATAATAATTACAATTCAGGTCTTGTAATCATTTTTTATTATTTTCGATCCGGCTCCTTTAACTTCTTGGATTTCTCTTTCATTTTTATAAGTGACAAACAAAACTGAAAATCTTATCTTATTATTTTTTGAAAAAAAATTATATAAAATAATTAATGGGTGATTACCCCCACCACTACTTTATTGAGTACATTTACTTATGTCACGTGATTACCCCCACCACTTTTTTTTACCTTAACTATGTTCAGGTATCAAAATTTTTTCAGTTAGTGCTTGTGATAAGACGTGTCTCTAAAGGTGCTCCTTACAGGTAAAAGTGAGGTTAGAATTACAAGGTGAGTGTATTTTCAATTATAAGATTTACGAGAAATTAAGAGATTTTTGCATCATGAATAACTTTCGTACTTATTTACATTTCTATATCTATAACCTTCGTGTTTATCAGCTTGTAGAGGAAGTAACAAGCATAAACAAACTGAACTGCTTCTATCATTAGAAGTATAAAAATTAATTTTGAATAATAATTACAATTCAGGTCTTGTAATCATTTTTTATTATTTTCGATCCGGCTCCTTTAACTTCTTGGATTTCTCTTTCATTTTTATAAGTGACAAACAAAACTGAAAATCTTATCTTATTATTTTTTGAAAAAAAATTATATAAAATAATTAATGGGTGATTACCCCCACCACTACTTTATTGAGTACATTTACTTATGTCACGTGATTACCCCCACCACTTTTTTTTACCTTAACTATGTTCAGGTATCAAAATTTTTTCAGTTAGTGCTTGTGATAAGACGTGTCTCTAAAGGTGCTCCTTACAGGTAAAAGTGAGGTTAGAATTACAAGGTGAGTGTATTTTCAATTATAAGATTTACTAGAAATTAAGAGATTTTTGCATCATGAATAACTTTCGTACCTATTTACATTTCTATATCTATAACCTTCATGTTTATCAGCTTGTAGAGGAAGTAACAAGCATATAAACAAACTGAACTGCTTCGATTATTAGAAGTATAAAAATTAATTTTGAATAATAATTACAATTCAAGTCTTGTACTCATTTTTTATTATTTCGATCCGGCTCCTTTAACTTCTTGGATTACTCTTTCATTTTTATAAGTGACAAACAAATCTGAAAATCTTATCTTATTATTTTTTGAAAAAAAAATTATATAAAATAATAATTAATGGGTGATTACCCCCACCACTACTTTATTGAGTACATTTACCTATGTCACGTGATTACCCCCACCACTTTTTTTTACCTTAACTATGTTCAGGTATCAAAATTTTTTCAGTTAGTGTTTGTGATTTGTTGTGATAAGACTTGTCTTTAAAAGTGCTCTCAAAAGTCTTCTCTGTTCATCTTTTATGATGAGAACCGATGTTCTCATACTTAACGAATTTTTGGAAATTAATATTTGATACTAGACTGTGATTGGTTACTAACATTTTACCCCACCACTTTTTTAACTTAAGAAGTTCTATTGACCAAATTTGATTAGTTAGTGTTTGTGATTTGTTGTGATAAGACGTGTCTCGAAAAGGTGTTCCATACAGGTTAGAGTTACAAGGTGAATGTGTTTTCAATTATAAGATTTTTTTATTTATGAGACTTTTTAATCTTTCGAACAACCGTTGTATATGTTTACAATTATATTTCTACTTAAAGATTGTTAAAAGTTTTCGAATAATCCTCGTATATGTTTATATTAATTTATAGGACGTGCTTATCTTATATAGAGGAAGCAGTATTTGCTCGTTATATTTTAAACGTAATGAACTCAAATTTAAAACTGACGAAATAGTAACTGTGTTATTACTTTTACCTAATTATTATCTTTTTATTAATGTATTCGTAATCGAATTCCTTTCGATTGTGTACTACGTGCAGAATGTAGGTCGTAAAATATTAAAAATTTTTTTTTTTACAAGATTAGATTCTAAGATTTGTCCTATTTTTACTTTCCTATACTTTCAGTATAGGGAAGTATTGATTTCATGCAAATTTTCAAAATCGAGATTTTGACGGAAATACATGTTTTGGGCTTCCAGGACCCTAAAAAAGTAAGTTTTGAAAAATGTCTGTCTGTGGGGGGGTCTGTGGGTGGGTTACGCTCCATATCTCCGGAACGGCTGGACCGATTTTGATGTGCTTTGGAATGAGGGGGTATATCAAAAATTCACCGACAAAATAAGCTTTTAAAAAAACCGAAGCCGGAAGCGGAAGTTAGACATGTTTTTTTGGTAACATTTTTTCAGAAACTGAATTTTTGAAATTGGAATAGTGGAAATTATAGAAGGCCTTAGAACAAATCAAACGTTTTTTTACCGAGCTCTCTAGCTTTAACATGGCGGCCGCTGCGAATTTTTGAAAATTTCGACTTTAACGCCCATTTATTCAAAAACCAGTTGTTTGATTGGGATCAACTACATCTTGTTTGGTAGCCCCTTAAGGGTACTATACCATGAAATATCATTAATTTTGAAAAACGAAAAACGATCTCAATGCCACCACTCCAAAATTTTTGAAATTTTCAAAAAAAAAATCTCAAAAACTGCCCACACGTTTTTGTTTAAACTTTTTAAGCTGATAGAGATAGGCATCTGCTACAATTTTGTTTTTTGCTCATTGTTATAATTTCAGTGTGACGGCCTCTATGAATTTTTGAAAATTGGTACCCTTTTATTTATTTAACGGGGGGCAATAAAATATTTCTGTTAATGTGAAATAGCTCACCATTGATAGCAAAATCCGAATATAATAATATTTTTCGATAATTTCATATTTAGGGGGGCTACTGTTTCCCCTCCCCCCAAATTTTTTCAATAAGAAATTAAAAATCTGGGTTTTTGTTTTGTTTGCTCTAGGAGAATCTTTTTACAAAAAATCGAATTTTTTGCCCCTTAATAATCCTTTTGTCCTTACAAGAATTTCACATACTTTCTACAGCAGTTGTATTCTTGTACTAGTCGTTTAATGTTCAGTGTAGGCTAACTTTTTTATTTTAATAGATAGACTCGCAAACCCAAGAGCAAAGTTGTAGGGCAAATTCTTCTCGATTGTTTTTAAGAAAAAACTTGAGTTTCCAATTTTAATATGGCGGCCACGGTAAAAGATAACTTTTTTTAAATGGAAACGTGGCATTTTGGCTTTAAAATCAGAAAGGTTTTGAAATTCTAAATACAAATTAATAAGAGTAAACTCTTGCTAAAAATAATATTTCTCAAGTTATTAATATATTTTCAAATATCAATTTCCGCCCTTCCGTTGATTCAATCCGAATATTTTACCCAACCTTATGCTTGCAGCGCAGCTGTCGGTCTTTCTTCAACCGCTTCAAGATGTTACAAATTATAAGAACGATTTACTTTAACTAGTCGTGTCTAGACAGGTGTATATCGAAAGTGTTGGAAAATATAAAGCAATGTTAATTTATAAGTATAGGAAAGTCCAGGCGAAGTGTTTCGCTCATTTTTGTAGTACTATTATCGGTATTATGATATCGATGTATCGATCGCTTTTACATTATCGATAATATCGGTATATAAATAAATATTCCCAACCCTAGTTCTAAAAGACCAAATTAAAACAAATCAAATGTTTTGGCTTCAAAATTTTGAAATTTTTTAAAAATCTGATTTGGTAGAGTTTGAGCTGGAGGCCAATTTAGTTTTTTCCCAACGTCTTAAATCCCCTGTAACACATTCTACAAATTTTTAAAATATGGCGGTAATAGTAGTAGTTTTACCACAGCCTCCTGTATTAATACTGATTTTGTGCGAAGTTGCTATTAATACAGAAAGGAGGCTCTGAGTTTTACATAGTAAGCAAAAACAACAGGCAGGGTTTTTTCACCGCCCTCTTGATTAAGTGTTTTTTCCTTGCACTGTACAGGATATCTTATTTTCAGTGTGTTATATGGGTAACTTTGTTAATATTAAAGTTATAAAGTAACCGTATTTTATATCTTATTGGGCCATTTTTTTAAAACGAATTTGATGGCAGAACAAAAATTAAAAATCTGTGTTTGAGCTACAATTACAAAGTGAAATTTTTAATATTCCTATTGGTTGTTACAACTCGTTTATTACTGTAAATATTAAAAAATGCTGTTAGGGTTTTAAATAGATTTTTTGGCATGCTCAGATAGCTTATATTTGCAACTGTTTTTCAGTTACAACACAAATATGCATTTTTTTAAATGGATATTATACTCGGCTCTGACATCATTTAAAGGTCATTTTTAAGAGCTTTTCAAAAATATGTAGTTTGCTATACTTATTTTTCAAAATGCCGTTTTCCGTTATCAGTGTCGCAAGGAAGTCAAAACATTCTACTTTTTCAACCACCAGCTCTTGTCTGTTTTTCATTTTAATTTTTATATCGTCATTCAATGTTCTTCTCGCTACTTCCCCTTCGCCCTCTTTTTCTTGCTGCACTTTCTATACGTCTTATTATTTGAAGCTCTCCTTGTGTTCTAGCCAGTAATGTTAAATCGTCTGCATATGCTATATACTGGTGACTTTTGTTAGTTATAATTCTTTCTCTGTTCACTTTGCTTTCCTTCATTATTTCTTCTAAAAATATACTGAACACAGGTGTTGTTACCACCCGGACGTGAGCCCTATTTTGCCTCTTCTAAATTATGTATTAAACATAAAAATTTAAAGAGAGTGTAAATGAAATAAATATACACATAGATGATGCATTCCTAAATGATAATTTTATTTCTATGAAACTATGACAGCACAAAAAATGAGTGAAGCACTTCGCCTGGACTTTCTTATACTTTAGAAATTGTAACTCATATTTACAAAAACATTAAAGTTTTAACCACCGACAATGACCTTAGTCATCGCAGTACACCTACAACTCTAACGAGAATGACCACATATCATTTTACTTTTATTAGTTAAACTAATTTAGTGAGAAAAGAAAGGGATTTGGATTATGTATAGGAAAACGATACTTCGCGATTAAAGAAAGCGAAGGGGGGTCCGGGAGTCTCATATGGAAAATTCCAAAAAACTTGAGGCTAAATACATAATTTTACGCACTAAATTGGCCAATTTTCAAAGACATTGTTTGTTGAAAACAGTACAAGCAGTACAACACATAAGAAAAACTGGATTCAAACATTTTATTTAAAAAAAAACAAAGGTACAAAATAGGAAGTTAAAATAGTATATTATGCAACGAATCTATAATAATAGTTATTAATACACGAGTGAAATTACAACATGAGCGGCAGCGAGTGTCGTAATTCAAACGAGTGTATTAATAGCCATTTGATAAGAGTTGCATACACTATTTTTTCTAGGACTAGTTAATTTAAAATAATATTCATTAAAAAAGATTTTTTATGCGATGTTAACTGTCAACAACTCTTGTAACCATGGTTACTAAAAACAATGCTTTGGTGCTATTGGTCAGTTTGGGTCATTTCATAATGAAAATCTGGGAAATCATTAGAGTATAGGAAGCGCACACTTAATAAGTAAATTAAAACATGGGAGTAGGAAAAAAACTTTTTTGAATGGTGATAATACATAGTCTTGTAGCTTACGACAAACAAAAGTATAATAACAATATACATAACGTAAAAATAGATACATTAAAAATGTATGTCATAGTCTACTGACTTAGTATGAAAAATACATATGCTTATATAGGAACCCAAGTTGGTCAAGCAAACACATTTAAGTGTTAATCAATAAAATGTATTGCCTATGTGCATAAAAGCACAGACAACCCTTATTCTAATTATATCCTCCAGGTATAGGTACTCTTACATTTTATGAACTATTATGAAATGATTTTTTTTAAATAAACGGCATCAATTGCTTTGATTATTTGCCGTTATGAAATGAATAATTTTGAGAATTAGTTATGACAATAATGAATGTTTTAAGTAAGTCGAACTCAGCTTCCCAAAAATATCACATTTGTTTTGAAAAATAAGTAGAGGACACTACAAATTTTTGTAAAACTCTTAAAAAAGCTCTTTAAAATATGTCAAAGCCAACTATGATTATTATTTAAAAAATTAATTTTTATATTGTTACTTAAAAAACAACACAAATATAAAAAAAACCGAGCACGTTACCATAATCTACACAAAAATCCGTTAAAAACCATAACAACATTTTTATATTTGTAGAAATAAATGAGCTATAATGCCCAATAGAAATGTGATGAAAAAAATTCACTTTTTGATTCTAGCTCAAAACCAAGATTTTCAATTTTTGCTTTTACTGTAAATCTTTAATATTAACAAAGTTACCCACATTAACTACATCAAAAAGGAGATATCTGATTAGAAAAAAGCTTGTGATTAACTGTGGCTAATACTGGATAGTGAATAGGCCAAGAAGATTTTTATCGTCAAAAATTGAAATTTTGTTTAAGTTTTCTGAAGAGGAATAAAAGTTACTACGGAGTGATCGAAAATGATTGAAGGTCACGTGACCACGTCTGGTCGCATTATTATCAAAAATGCGTTTCGATGTGTCCGCGAACCTGTTGTTTATCAATACTTACATCCCTGGAATCCATTAGCGTACGCGCATTTTACCTGTCAAATGTCGTAATAACAACAGTTATTGTTTTCTTTTGTGTTATTGTTCTCGTTTTTGTAATCCCCACGTTATAACAGTTTTTTTCAAAACTCAAAGTTTGTATTCGTTCCCTTTATTAGGTAAGACAATAAAATTACAAAGTTTATTTTAAATGAGGGTGATAACAGGTGTGTAATTTTAGGTTAATATGGTGTTTGCAATAGAGCATGATAAATTTATTTTTGAAGCGTACTTTAGATCCGGAGAACGTGACTAAAATGGTGTTTGGCAGTACTCTTATCCCTCCTGTTTCAATCAGTTCCAAGAGCATTTTCCCAACGAAGCAGTTCACTATGAAATTTTTAGTCAACACGTTCGTCGTATTATTCAACGGTACCACGAAACAGGCAGCGTCTGCAAAGGAAAGTCTACGGGCAGGTCATCTGTACTTACCGAAGACACTGTACATGATATTCAGGAACGAATGGATGCAAGTCCCAACAAATCGTTAAGATGTTTATCTGCTCAAACAGGTAATGAGCATAATGTTGTTTTTGTAATTGATTTATCTATGTTAGTTTCAGGTCTTTCATATGGATCGTGTCAGAAGGCTTGCAAAAAAATACTTCATATGCACCCGTACAAAGTGTCGGTGGTGCAAGAGTTGCTACCAGCAGATTTTGGAAAGCGTCGACAATACTGTACATGGTTTAATGAAAACTTCAACAATGATGACATTTTGGATCTGACATTTTTCAGTGATGAAGCCTGGTTTCATTTAAGTGGCTACGTAAACTCGCAAAATTATCGTACGTGGTCAACTGAAAATCCCCATGTATATCGGGAGACCTCATTGCATCCCCTTAAAATTGGGGTTTGGATTGCAATGTCGAGAAGAAGAATAATTGGCCCTATTTTTTTTAATGAAAACATCAATGCTAACAATTATCAACGACTACTTTTAAGACCGTTTATTGATCAACTCCACGATGACGAACTGCAGCATGGGTTCTTCCAGCAAGATGGTGCAACAGCTCACACAGCAGGTGCAACGTTGAACTTTTTAAGGGAATTCTTTGATGAACGAATAATAAGTAGAGGTCGTTGGGCACTGCGATCGCCCGACTTAACACCTCTCGACTACTTTATGTTTGGCCATTTTAAGAATGTTGTATATGCAAATCGTTTACACACAATTGAGGAGTTACAAGAGGCCATAGTAAATGCCGTGAATGAAATCACACCAAGACAGTTAGTAGCCGTTTTTGAAAATATGAAGCGCAGGGTCAATGTTTGTTTAGACAATGATGGAGGGCATTTCGAACAGTTATTGTAACAACTGTCTTACAAAGAATTTGATTTTTGTATTCATTTAAATTGTGTCATTGAAAAATGTGTTTTTTATTAATTTAAACTGTTATTAAATTGTTAAATTGAGTAATTATTGTAAGCAACAATCAAGAAAAATGTGTTTTTTTTATTAATTAAACTGTGTTATTAAATTACGTTATTAAATTGTCTTGTTTTTTAACCTATAGGTTAACTTTTGGAATATAAAAATTTACTAACATAAATCGTAATTTACAACAAGAAAAGTCTTTAAAAGTCCCTAACAGTAATTAATTCGCTAAAAAAATGGTGCACCAACATTCATATAAAGAACACGCCACCCATTTTTAAATTTCCCGCGCTATTTAAATTACTATTGCACGCCAGTGGAATTAGTCAAGATCACATTAAGTAGTAAGCGGACAAGATCAAATCAGTATGAAGCGGCACGTTCAATCATTTTCGATCGCACCGTACAAAGGTTTGTAGAAGAAAAAAAAGACTACATTTACATGAATTGGAACTAAAGTTATTATCATTTATTTACTACCATACTAATAATGTTACAATAATATGTATTAACATCTAACTCACAGTACTCCAATAAAATTTTGATATCAACATGTACAAATTTATTATCATAATTTATTTAGCATCTGAGAGGGCTGCAACACCAGGAAGTACCTTGCCTAAAACAATTCAAAGCAAGCGGTTAATATGTAAAAATATACAATTAAATTAATTCACCTTCAAGTAACTCCAAGCTAGCACCTCCACCCGTAGATACATGCGAGACTTTATCTTCAGTTTTCCACTTAGCGCAACATGTCGCAGTATCTCCACCTCCAATTATGCTTACAGTTCCATTTTTCGTTGCTTCTACCACTGCATCCATCAATCCTTTAGTGCCTTTTGCAAAGTTGTCAAACTCAAATACACCAGCAGGTCTTTAAAGAAGATTAATATATTTTATAGTAACGTTTTTGTTGTTCCGATTTATTTTTTGTTCCAAGATCCAAAATTTAAAGAAAAACTAGGGTTAACATTTTATTTGGTAACTAACCTAAATTATGTTTGCATATTTGGGGAATTTAAAAACAGGCAAATTAATAATTAACTTTTAAAAAAAAAGAAAACCGACTTCAAATAAAAACACAAAAGTGACATAAGTTAACTAAAAAGCAAAAAATAAATGTTTTTTATACAACAGTTTAATACTTATTTGTTGTTCCGTTTAATGTAATTAAGAAATTGTTGTTTATTATATAATTATTAATTGTTTTATAATTTTTAAGTCGGTGCCAAGTAAAACATAAAAATTATGTACCTTGCTGCAATAACAAATTAGATTCGAATTTTTATGTTTTACTTGGCACAGACTTAAAAATTATAAAACAATTAATAATTATATAATAAACAACAATTTCTTAATTACATTGAACGGAACAACAAATAAGTATTAAATTGTTGTATAAAAAACAGTTATTTTTTGCTTTTTAGTTAACTTATGTCACTTTTGTGTTTTTATTTGAAGTCGGTTTTCTTTTTTTTTAAAAGTTAATTATTTTACAATTTTAAGTGATGGGTAGACCTAGTAAGGATGCTTCTCGAATGAGGAAATGACGGCTTGTTGAAACGGAAGATGAAATACGGAAACACTAAAAAGTCGGTTAAAAAAATAGATTTTGAGGTGTATCTTCGAAGTTCAAGCTCCAATACCAATGAAATTATAATGGGACCACCTTGGAACTATACTGAACCCAACACAAAAAAATCATTAAAATCGGTTCATAAACAAAAAAGTTATGCCCGAACATACATAAAAAAAAAAAAACATATATACAGACGAATTGAGAACCTCCTCCTTTTTTTGAAGTCGGTTAAAAAGTAAACATGTTTTCTGATATCCAAAATAAAAAACCAAAAATCTAGAACCCGGTATCAATTTTAACTAATACATACCCATTCCAGACGATCACTTTTGCTCTAGCAATTGCTGGTTTAAACAATTCTAATGATTTCGGTCCAATGTCCAAACCCATGCTACCATCGGGTATGCCTGTGGTGGCATCTGCACTTCCAACTTGTGCATCTTCTGCAAATTTATCAGCAGTGACAAAGTCAACTGGTAAATGTATTTGTACATTGTTAGCTTTTGCTTTGTCTAGAAGTTTTTGAACTATTTTGGCCCCTTCAGCATCGTAGAGAGAGTTTCCAATCTACAACAATAAGAAGTTGCTTAAAATTTATCTTTTATAATTTAACACCAACAGACCTAAAGGGCTAATGCTTAAAAAAATAGAAAAACGATGTTGCAATGGTCTTAAAGCTTATTAAGTAGGCGTGCAGGGGTCAATTTGACCCCCAGAGAATTAAACTGTTGAATAATTGTCACAAATTTTAATATAATTTTGTCAATTGTGTAGTACCTTCCTAAAATACATCTATTTAAGGTCACGATTGTGAACCAAAATTATATTTGCTAGTTTTTTCACAATTGCGACAATTGTGAGGCAGCTTTGTTGCTCTTATATATATTTACGTTACGTTTTTTGCTTACAGAGTCGTATACAGAGTGAGTTATCAGTGCGATATTGTTTTCTAACGTGTTTATTAAAAGTGAGAGAACAAATTTTTTTAAGAGAAAAATTGTTTGTTGAGTTACAGTGTATAATTGGGCCGGCGGGTGGTCTAGTGGTTAAAGTCCCAGGCTTTGAAACTAGACTCTCAATGGCAGCTGGTTCGAATCCACTGCTCGGCGGTAATTTTTCTGAACAAGTTAAATCCGACGGGTCCATGGATGGTGTATGTAGGTGTGTATGTTGGGTTGCATGTCTTCAGGGGTGGGGTGCATGATAGACCGGTGAAAGAGCGCAAGTCCGCTGAGCCCGGGTAAGGGGGTGGGATAGGAATCATGGGGTCGTGCTCACGCACGGCTTCATGATTCTTTTAAAAATTAAAAAATTAAAAAAAAAAAAGTGTATAATTAAAACTATTATCTAATCAGTTTTATTAAAAGGGTAAAAAAATGTATGTTTTAATACTTATAATAAATTGTTACACCTATGACCAACTAGCGATAGTTGTAAAGAAATTAAGAATAATGTAAAAAGTGTGTGTAGATCGATAGAATGCCTATGTAATCATTCTGAAAGCTTTGTAATTTTTTTAAATGATTTGCCTGGAGCTAGGGGATTTACTCAAAACATTTTGTTGCTTAAGGTTATAAAAGCGCCACGACAAGTTTTGCATTACTCATAATTCCCCGTCCTTATTTTTGCTGATTCCTATTGTTGCTTGTATTTGAATCGGGGCATATTTTACGCAAACTTTAAATTTGTAGTGTCGCTGTTAGGTGCTGTTTTGTGTTTTTTACAGGGTTGCAAATTAATATTTTATTTCAATTAAAAACTTCATCGTTACTTAGGAAGGCGTTAATTTAATATTAACCTTATTAAAAATATTATAAATGTTATAATTTTTTTATAGATTTTATTTTTTATATAATATTAAACCTCACATGACACATTTATACCCCCCTTTCCCCGGTTAAAAGTTTTTAAGGTTTTATAGATTTTAGTAGATTACTGTAAGCCTTCAAGTAGAATTCATTTTGCAACTGTTGGCAACACTGATCCAGGTTACACATTCTATAAAAATAAAAAGATCATTCTTTCTGCTCTGTTACACATTCAGTGGTTACTACTACATTATTTTTGTTCATTGATAAACAGATAGCTTTTGCTAAAATCAGCCGTCCCACTGCGCACGCTCGAGTAATAAAATGTCATCTTCGTTGGCAGCGATATGTAATTAAATTTATTTAGGATGGTAAAATTAAAAAAAAAATCGTATTTGCAGTCAAAAATGTAAAACGTAACACGAATTATGACTTTTTGGAAATTTCATGATTGTTGGAACCCCTTTAAAACTTCCCTATATCGAAAGTAGCTTCCGTTCGCGGGTTTTAACAACTCATTTTCTGACAAAACTACCCACAGGGCACAGACGAACATTTTTTAAAATCTACATTTTGAATTCTTGGATGTCCTCGACACAGCTTATTTTTTAAAGAAAAGTTACAACAACAAATGCGTGGGGCGTAGCCCACGGGTTCTGATTTCCCCCGTAATTTTGGAATGTTTCAATTTCGACGGTTTTTATAATTTTGTATCATAACATTTTGTGTCAATCTGCCAACCAACTTTCTGTGCAAACAGGTATTACTAAGACGTTCAAGCTTTACTTCGCTAAAGTTATTATTTTATTGATATTAAACATATTACATAACAATTTTCAAAAAACTATAGCGGCTACCAATTTTAAGCTAGGATATTCTTGTTCAAAAGAAAAACATTTGATTTGTCTTGCTGTTTTCTATTCAACCCTGTTTTCCTTATCCATTAATCCACTCAAAAAATTGTACAGTGACAAGAAAAATGTTTGCAAATATAGGGAAAATTTGTATTATTAAATTTTCCAAAAACTTATTTTTGGGATGCTTCTGCATCTGCATCTCAGATAACCTAAAAATTGATAGGTCACGTGAATTCAGGCTTGGCGGAAAATTAAAAAAAATAAACAAATCGCCTTATATCAAATATCAAAAAAAAATTATTAGAAAAAAGTATTAAAAATTCTAGTGTTATGTGCACGGTTTGGAACACAATTATTAATAAATTAAAAATTACGTTTTTTTTAAATATAATTAAGTTAAATCCCCATTTTTTCTTTAAAATGAATTGATTCCAGTGAAATTCATTTGGTTAGCTCATAATCGAACATAAATTTTGTTATTAGCACACTTGAAAGAACTAATTCAAAAAAATCATTTTTCGTAAGTAACCTGCGTGGTGCAATGGTTTGTTTCTAATAGTCATTGCAGTTTCTAATATTACTAGTGTTACCCCAGCGCACAATGCACTGACAGACTGAGCGTTGACAGAACCGGCGAAATGCTAAGTCACGTGATGCATTAGTTCCAATAATGAAACGCGGCGTTAGTGTAGATGTCGCCTCAAGTGAAACGCGTCTAGCAGACTTTCATATATATATTATAAATTAAAATAATTATTATTAAAAAATCGACGTAGAATAAAAATATAAAAATGTTTCATGTTCCATCTGATGATAGAAACCTTTCATTGAAAAAAAATGGTCCAAATTGGTGAAGCGGTAGCCGCTGGAGGAACCGGAGAAGAAAACCCTTTGAGCTTTTATATATATATATATGTATGGATGGATGGATGGATTTCTGTGCCAGTATGCGTCAGGATCAAAAATATTTAGCTTTTTTAGGCATACTGGCACGGAAACAATATTAAAATACTGCAATGGCTATTAGAAAAAACCATTGCAACAAGCAGGTACCTAACGAAAAATGATTTTTTTAGTTCTTCCAAGTGTGCTTAAAGCAAAATTTGTGGTCGTTTATAACCTAAAAAAATGAATTTCACTGGAATCAATTCATTCCAAAGAAAAAATGGATTTTGTCAATTTGACAAAAATATTTTTAGAAAAATAGCTATTATTAATCCATACATAAAGTCCATAAAGTAACCCCCCCCCCCCCCCCCCCAACTAACTTTTGAACACCTTGATATTTTTCTACAAAATTTGGTGTGCTGTAATGGGAAATTAAATACTATTTTTCAGACCATATTCAAATTTTGTATCATCCAAAATGGCGACTGGGGGCCATTTTGAATTCTTTTTTAATTAGAAAAGGGGGTCGAGTGACACCTCATTGGAAAGGTCTTTTAATTCTGCGTCTGATCCTAAAGTTTCAAAGAAAAATATTTAGCCATAACAAAATGACAATGTTTGAAGATAAAGAAGTCTATTTAAAAAAACTAAGAATTAAAGCTTAAATTAATTAAATTAAGTGTTCGAAATGTTTACTATTCACTTTTTGGCACATAAAATGTCGGTATAAGTTTCTGGAGTGATAATTCTGGAAACTTCTGTAATGCGTTGCTCCAGTTCTTCAATTGTTTCTGGACGGGTTCTGTACGCTTTCGATTTCAGATATTCGCATACAAAAAATCTAAGAAAGTTAAATCTGGGGAGTGAGCCGGCTATTCTACAGGCCCCCGCCTAACAATCGATCTGCCAAAAAAATGTCCGTTGAGAAAGTCAGAAACAGGCCTATAATAATGAGGCGGCGCACCGTCTTGTTGGAACATAACGTTTTCAATATTATTTCAAGCCACCTGAGATATTTCTGGGAAAATTTAGTCCTGCAAATGAAAAAGTCACTACTGGATAAGAAAATCAAAACAATTTTGAACTGAGTGAGTCCATTGGTTTACAATCCGCCGTTTTGTTATGGTTCAATATTTTTCTTTGAAATCTAGGATCAAACGCAAAACTAAAAGACCTTTCAAATGAGGTGTCACGCGACCCTGGATAAAAAAAATCAAAACAATTTTGAATTGAGTGAGTCCATTTGTTTAAAATACTCCATTTTGTTATGGCTAAATATTTTTCTTTGAAACTCTAGGATCAGACGCAGAATTAAAAGACCTTTCAAATGAAGTGTCACTCGACCCCCCTTTCTATTTAAAAAAAAAATTTGAAATGGCGCCCAGCCGCCATTTTGGATGATACAAAATTTTAAAATGGTCTGAAAAATAGTATTTAATTTCCCATTACAGCACACCAAATTTTGTAGAAAAATATCAAGTCGTTCAAAAGTTTGTTGGGCGGGGGGGAGGGGGTACTTTATGGACACAGTGTATATAAAAGCTCAAAGGGTTTTCTTCTCCGGTTCCTCCAGCGGCTACCGCTTCACCAATTTGGACCATTTTTTTTTTCAATGAAAGGTCTCCACAGATGGAACATGAAACATTTTTATATTTTTATTCTACATCGATTTTTTAATAATAATTATTTTTATTTATAATATATATGAAAGTCTGCTAGACGCGCTTCACTTGAGGCGACATCTACATTAATGCCGCGTCTCATTATTGGAACTAATGCATCACGCGACTTAGCATTTCGCCCGCGCCGGTTCTGTCAACGCTCAGTCTGTTAGTGCATTGTGCGCTGGGGTAACACTAGTTTATTAATATTTTTGTTCTAAACTTTACACATGGCATTAGAATTATATTTTGAACAATTTTTTTTAACAACTTTTATTGATATTTTCTCAAATAAGGCGGTTTCGCCATAATTTTTTGAATTTTCCGCCGAACCTAAAGTCACCTGACCGATTTAGGTTATCTGAGATGCAGCAGCCTTCCCAAAACTAAGTTTTTGGAAATTTCTAATAAAAATTTTGCCCTTATGTTGCAAACTGTTTGCCGGTAGCTAGATCCAAAAAAATATAACATCTCTCCTGTAAATTTTTGATGTTTCAAGTTTAATCAAAACTGAACAAACCAATTTGGAGGTATGAGGTAATAATAATAAATGAACGCTGCTGATTAGTTTTTTTAATTTGTGTCTTCAGACCATGATTGATGTTCAGTGAACTGGCCTAAACTTAGGGCTATATCACAACACAGAGAATTTGTTGTAATAATTATTTATTTGCATTATAACTTACACAATACTTTAATGCAAAATTAATGATGTAAAATTCGCAATCTATTGGCATGTATAATTTAAGCTAAGACTAAGAAATACGGCTGTAAACAACACTCCATAAACACTGCTTAAAAACATACCATGCTCTTCATTGTAAGTTTCATCTAGTATTAACGGTTGCATAGGTTTCGATTCAGAATTATTTTCTGCGGAGCTACAGAGTGCTTTAGGCTGCTTGAAAGGTGGTTGTTTAAGTACACATGGAAGAATGTTATCCGCATGACAAGTTAGATCAGTATTTGCAGGATATATCTGCTGTACCAACGACGGTACATTTTGAAATCCTAGGAGCCTCCTCAAATTTAAAGATGAAAATAAACTTCTAGCATGTTGTAATTCATTTGATATTGTTTTCTCCGCAGATGATTCGACCAGCAAGTTCACATTTTTATTAGTTCCTGGCAACACTGCAATGGGTTGCCAAATATCGATGGGGTAGAAAACTTCAGGTTCATGTAAAACAAGCGCTACTTGAACTTTATGTTTGTAATAGACGGTATTCAACCGGCACCCAGTTATAGTTTTTGGCGAATTGCTGGATGTGTCTTCAGAAATATTTGTAAGTGTATCCAGAAACTCGAGTATGTTCCACGAGTGGGTATGTTCTTCTTGTCTATATTGTTTAACGGCATGCATGAAGGGCGTTAAAAACTTATCACTTGTAACTTGTACGTCTGCTGCTGTTTCTAGTGGTATTAAATTTGTCTCCTGTTGTAAATTTTCTTTTATTTCTACGATGGAAGCTTTCTCAGAGTCGGAAGTTTCTATATTGCTTATTGATTTGATTATTTGTATTTGTGTATTATTTCTTGTTCGAATGTCAGCACTTGATTCTTCTGTCTTATGTAAATTTGAAACCATATCATATTCAAGCATGTCTTGTGATTTTTTCTGTGTTTTTGGCACGCTCATTGTTTCTGACGACACAATTTTGAGATTTCCCAATTCTGCAGCAACGTTGTCCGATTCTGGTACCGTCTTGCTAATTTCTGAATTATTCTGCGTTTCTTCTGAGCTCCTGTCAAGATTATCCCGTTCTGATGTGGTTTTGATAACTATTGGAATACTGTGTGTTTCTTGCAATTTTTCCATAAGGCTATTCGTTTCAAATACGTCTCTGCTAATATCAAAATGTAACTCATGCATATTATTCTCCGATTCGTTTTTAAAACTATTCAAATGTGGTGCAGTTTTAATAATTTTTGGCGCAGTATGTGCTATTTGCAACATGCTCCCATAACCTTCCCACTTAGGTAAGTTTTCAATAGTTTGGCCTTCCACATCAACTTTTTCTGTAGCGTCAATATCAATTTGTGTAACATTCACTTGCTGGCCCAATTTAAATCTTGGAGTTTGCGTCGGTGCACATGCTGAAGTGATCTCAAAGGTTTCCTCATTACTCGATCTGTGGTTGAGCTCGATTATTTCTGGAAGAAATGTTTTACTTTCAATTTCATTTATGTCGAGAGGATCAACAAGTTGTAGATTTGTTTTGGTGTCTGACTCTTCCTTTGTTTTTGAATGCAATTTTATTTTCTTCGCTATCTTTTTCTGGTGGGACCTGTTTTCTCCTTTTACATTCGATACTTCATGAATAACACCAACAGGATTTTCTGTTGTTTGCAGGGTGTTTAGTATTTCCACAATTTCTTTTTCTACATTATTAAACATTCCACTATGCAAGTTGTCGGGGCTGGAAATGAAATCAATAATTTTCCCCTCGATCATTTCTATCACATTTTGAATGTCATTTTCAAGTGTAGCTTGTTCAGTTGGTTTCTGCACCTTGGGGGTTTCAGTTACTTGATTATGATGTGGTGTTTGTGAACCTTTCGTGGATGCTTTATCAAAATTCTTAATGGCGCTGCCCTTAACCCAATGCTGCGGCTGTGGGTGTGTATGGAGTGTATGTGCATTAAATAGTGAGGACGGCCCTGCCACCTTCCTTTTCCCCGCTTTTCCCGATGTTGAAACAAAACACGCATTATTTGATTTAGAGATGAAACCATCATTGCAAATGTCCCCGAACGTATTATGCATTGGACAGTCTGAATTTTGTTTTTCTAAATACGAAAGTAAATTCGTGCTGGTCGATTTAGCATACTTAGTGGCCCTTATTTTTTTATCAGACGTATGTGATGGTTTAGGATAAACTTTACTGGACTTGGTAGGTTTGGGTTCACTTTTAGTTTTAGCTTCTATTTTATTTTCTAAATTTTGTGGACATGTAGAAAAATCCCCATCTTGACCTTTCGTTATGGACTTGTTCCGCTGTTTAAAATTGGGGTTTGTATAAGTGGTAACCGTTACTGGCATTACAGTAATCGTAGTAGGATAGCGCATTTTCGGATCAAAAATGTATGGTGACAACATTGACGCAACGTTTTGGTTACGCTTCTTTATTTTCTTCACATTTGCCTTTGTTTGTAATTTTACATCAGTGTCCGTGTTGACTACCCGTCTGGCATTAAGGCTAGCTGACCTTTTTTTTTGACTCGCACCATTACCTAGGTACTGCTGTTTATTATTCTTAAAGGTAAAGCGTGTACTACCTGATATTTTGCATGATGCTCTACTTGACGGACTTGAACCGTCTATTGAATGGTTATAACGTAACGAAAATGATTTTTCGTTATTTTGTCCAGGTTCTCTTTTGTTTTCTTTTCTTCCTTTGTGCCAATATCCTTTTTTACTCTTGTCCAAAATTATATCTTCATTTATTTTACTGTTTTTACCCATATTGGAGAGTCGTTGAGTAGCACCACATGTCTGACAGTTGGCTGTCGTGCAGTGCAATGTTGGTTCTTGAACACTTAAAAGTTGCAAGAATTGTTCTGTTGTTGATCCGTATACAAGTTTATAAAGGTATGTGTTCTCAGGTTGGTTGTAGAACGGTTCGCAGCCCATATGATCTTTTCTTGGATATTCCGATTCAAGGGGCTTGAGATCCCTCTGTGAAATTTCATCCAGTATGTCGAAACAGTCCAATCCTGACTTGCAATTCATCGGTTGTACGTTTAGTTGTGGCCAGTAAGAGGTGTTGCTTAAATTATCGTCCGTTTGTGTCTGTGCTGCATATTCAAATGTAGTATTAGACTTTTTGCTATCACACTTGATCACGGCATTAGAATCCGTTATTGATACAGGTTTTTTTAAGAATTTTTCGGCACTACGTGTTGTTTCTTTTTTATTAAGAGAAGAAAACCATAAACTATTGGCATATTTACGTTGTTTTTCATCATTCGGATGTTTAATTTTGGATGATATCTTTCTAGACAGTTCGATGGTGTTTGAGCTATTATTATTCAGTTCCATTTTATGTTTATTCGTGCTAGGATTGTTCCTCTTCGTGTTTTTCTCCTTGTAAAACAATTGGCAGCGCTTGGATTTAAATTTCGCAGCTGTCCTAGTTTTTGCTGTGGAGTTCAACTCTGTTGCAGCTATTTTATTGATTTTTCGACCAGGTACATATAATTCTTCGGCCAATACTTGTACCATTCCTTTATTGTGCTTAGTCTCTTTCATGTCATTTGATTCTTTGGTTTGGTTCACCTCTTTTACTTCACTTACTGCGTTGGGCTCTTTAAATTGGTTTACGTATTTCATTTGGCGCTGAAATTCAACTAAACTGTCGGTTGCCACGAATTCCTTGATTAGTTTGTTGTATAAGTTCGGCTGCGCTCTACTTCTCGGTAACTCATCGAGACCCAATCTGAAAGCTATTTCTTTCAACCGCAACTTAAGTTCCGGAGATAGGTCTCTGGTAGTGAACTTTTTAGCACAAATTTTTGACAGAGGACTAGATGGTCGCTTGGAAGCGTAAACAAGTTGTTGTCTCCGGACTTCATTTGATGTAGTAAATCTGCGTGTTGGCTGTCCAACAGCAGAACAATCTCCATTTTGGAATGGAATGCGGGGCGGAATATTAAAAATATCTACTTTCTGCTGTTTGAGTGTTGTGCAAGGTTGATCAGTGGCTTCAACAATCGGAACAATTTTTGGTAGAATTGGTCGTTCGGTTTCCGTTACATTTACAGCAAACGGAATTGATGTTGCATCATAATTTACAACCGGATCTGCTAATGGTGGTGTTTCCAGAGCCGATTTGTCAAATTCATGTACACATGTGGTGGTTTCAGACATGTTTTCATGCGTTCCCGACGATAAAGCTAACCTCAACTGATTTTCACTTTGTGTTTGTACAAGTCCAAAACTAAGTGCATGCTGGAGCTTACTACAGCTGGGCTCGCTTATATATTGGTTGGATTCAGAAAGGTGGGGCGCCGAATGCGCATGTTTATGTTGGGCCTTTAATCTCTCATATAGTTTATCAGCCGCATTAATTTCCTCTATAGTGTTATAGACACGAAATTTAATCTTATCAATGCTGCAGAAGCTTTCACGGAGAGCAGAACTCACTTCACTGTTTAAAAGTGATAGAGCTTGTCGTGCTGTTCGACTATATTTAATGTAAGCTTTTGCGGTATTTCTAACTAAGCAAACATCATTTATAGTTTTTCTTAATTGCGATTGGGTGTCGATAATTTCAGAAATTTTTGGCCTTTCCGTAACGTTTACAAGATTAGTTTCCACGTATTTTTTTGGTATTTCAACCGCTGTTGGGAGTCCTTTCGCGCAAGTGTTTAAATTTGTTGTTGCGAGCTTTTCCGGCGCTTCTGTAAGTATGTTCAAAATTGCTTGTATAGGCGTTTTCGGTCTTTTCATGTTTGGTTGTGCATTTTCCTGTGTAGACATTTCTGATTTTGTTGGGTTTTTCACAAGCGCCTCTAAAGATGTTTCAAATTGTTTCATACGAGTTCTTACCATTTCTATGGCTGTGTCTGATTTTTCCACAGTTTCTGTAATATTTTCTGAACTGTTTTTTAAATCCATTTCTAGAGGCTTCCCTGGACTTTCCGTAATTTCTAAAACTAATGGGGTGAAATTTGAAGGCTTTTCTTCACTTCCTAATGTTGTTGATGTATTCGTCCCCAAAATCATTTTTGTAAGTACTCTTGGACTTTTTAGATGTGTTTTTGTGGGCGTTACCGGCTTTTCCAGGGCAAGCAATTTAGAATACACTTTTTTGGTAGACTTAAGTGATTCTTCTAATAGATCGTCAATCAGCTGCATATGCCGATCAGGAATATTTGTTGACATTTTCAATGAAGCTTGTCTACGATCTGCTAAACCTAAACTAACCGACACACCTGTGTGAGAAGCAGCCTTTATGAACTTTTGCTTTTTTCCCTTAACATTATTTCCTAAAGTTGGTTTCTCTAAAGCACTATTTCTGCTTGGTACATGCATCTCTTTGTCAATTTTTCTTTGTGTCTTCTTTTTTGGGGTTACTGTTGTAACAAGTTGATTTGGTATATTTCTGGAATTTTTTGTTTTTTCTAGTCTAATGCCTGACTTTCTCGCGATTCGTTTTGGGATGTCCAATTCTGTTGGTGTATCCCCTGCCATCTTCTCGAAAAGAGCTCCTAAAACCTTTGCGTTTCTGCCTGATTTAATTTTGACTTCTGTAGGGCCATTTCCTAATCTACCTTTATTGTTTGAACTTTGTTTCTTATATTCCTCCACGATTTTCAACGAATGTTTCTCTTTCTCTTCTTTGCTGTGTTTCTTCTCTTCTCCTGGTGGAGTTTTCTTAAACTTCTGTAATTTTATTTCTTTGCGTTTACCTTCAATGGCGTCCTTCTGTTTGCTATCCTTATCATTCACACATTGTTCTGTAGGTCCCTTCAAGGTTTTCAATTTCTCTTCTTTTGAAGGGTTTTCCTTTTCCAGTATATTTTCATTAAACTTTGCGAAATTTTGATTTCTGTTCTTTATCTCACCGATTTCATAAAAAGTAACCGTACTTGTGCGGCTGGTACTACCACTTTCAGTAATCTTTTTCATGTTTTTACTTGATTGTACGTTTTTGTTCCTTGGAAAAACTTTAGCTTTATCTTCTACAACTTTTATGTCATCTCCAGATACATCTTTTACACGTTGAAATTTTAAATTACTACTTCTGTTTTGTTTCGTTATCGTAGGAGCACTCATCAGAGATTCACTGCCATTGAGCATTGTTTTTTGTGTTTGATGCAGCTGGAAAAGCTTCAAAGCATTCCTTGCATTCATGCCATCGTTAACAGTCTTTGAACAAGTGTTGGTAATATTACCACTTCTCTCCAAGTTGTTGAAGGTTTGATGAAAGGTATTTGATTTTGTCATTTTTATTTGTATGCGAAATTCGTTTCTTTCAAGCAACTGATGGTGCCGATCGGATAAAAGTTGGAAAAAAAAAGAATTCTCCAGAGGTGTGAAATTCTGTAAATTTATAGATGGTAGATTCACTAGTAGTCTTCTAACAGGACTCTTGAGCTTGCAAAGATCCAATTTAGATTTGAAATGTACTGTTTTAAATTTTGTTTGATTTGTAGCATCGGAGAAGTGTCCAGTCAAATCATTCCTGTTATAAAATAATCGTAAGGTGTTATTAACTGAACGTTTAAATTTAATAAAATCATTTACAAAAAAAAATAATACTTAATATTACAACAGTATAAACTTACTGCTTCTTTTGAATTACACTATTTTCGCTATTGTTGAGGCTGTTGCTTGTAAGATTTGAACATAATAAGCCCATAATCCATTCTACATTTTCTACGTACGCAATTTCCCAACAACAAAAAGAAAATAACTTAATTTAGAATAAACTCTGAAGTTTATGTCAACTGAAATTAATAAATTTGATCTTGTTTCGACAATTGCTTTGCAATAAACCATGGCAAACTTCCTTGTAATGTTATCAGAGAGAGAGAGAGAGAGTTTTCGCATTGTGGAGTTAATAGAAAGGTTGTAGTGTTGTGGGTTAGGTAATCCCGTGGGCACCATGATGCGGGCAATATGTGGTTGGTTTTTAAATGTTTTTTACAGTATTTTCGACAACGTGCAATCGTGTGGCCAACTCAAAAAAGTGTACGATTGGCAGGATGGGGGAGATTAATGGTTTTTCTGACTACTTTGCTAATAATACTCATTTGAAAACCATAAAAATATTTAAGAAAAGGCGGTTATTTAACAATAGTACCTTAAAGATCCTCAAAAAAATTGGGGACCCCTGCCTATTGGCGGTAAGCTTGCAAGCTGTTGGTGACCTAACCACTGCTGTTGTGGCGGCATTTTAAAAATATTCATTCTGTAACTACAATATACCGATGGTGGGCCAAAATATTCCCATTTTTGGAGCCGTTTTTAAATAGTTAATAAAATATGGCGCACCCCCTTTTCTTCTTTATTTATTAAGATAAACAAATTAAATTTTAGTATGTTTTATAGACCATAAAAACTCATTGTGTGGCTTAAAAATCTAACTGTTTTCACTTCCAGTTTCACCAGAAACGACACATCAACTTGCTTATTTTTATTGTGATCATTTCCGGTGAAACCGTAAGTCAAAAAATCTGTCAAATATGCCAAAATGTGTCTTTTTGCGAATAATTACCTATACTATGTTTCGTTACCATATAACCTCTAGAAAATACGAGCTGTCTAATGACACACAGTAGAGAATGCTCTAAGGAACATTTTAAGATTCATCAACATATTACCCTCATCAAATGCATGTTGGGGGACGTTGCAAACAATGTTGGGTATTTTATGTCACTTCGATTACTTTAATTCGAATTCAAATTTCTCAAAAGTGTTCGAACCGTTTTAAGAATATAACTAAGTTTGTGCATCGATTTATAACCACAGATGAAACTTGAGTTCACTACTATACATCCGAAACAAAACAGCAATGAAAAAATTAGCGAAACAGGTCACTGCCCGTATAACCACACAATACAGAACCTATATCGAACCTGTATTTAAATCTTTAGTCGATACAGGCTTTCTGTACCCTATGGATAGCGCGACGATAGAGATTACATATCGATTGGGTATAGTTGTCTTTACTAACTCTGTATATAAGATGTAAAGCTCCTGTACAGACAACATATAGTTAAAGTACAGATGCAGTTAAGATTGCGTATAGAGCACATGAAGGTACTGTAAAGATACGATATAGGTTTTTAAAGATACTATTCCGATGCTGTATCGTCCAAATTAAGGTGCGGTATAGATAATTCAAGCAATTAATTTTAGATAATAAAAAAAATATTTTTTTACGCGGATATATTTTTCTTTTATAATATTTTATACAACCCCTCTGTATTTTTTTAGCTAATTTCATTTACACTAATGTATTTATTGATAGATTTTTAATTTTAAAAATGCGCTGCATACTTAACCTTAGCGGGGAATCGAACTGGCCATCTTTGGTTTGTGAGTCGGTCTCCTTGCACCCTGAGCTAATCTCGCCTCTTATAAGATTCGACCGCTAAATGTTTTAAGAGTATTACATTAGGTTATGATGGACAATATGATACAAATGTACTACCAAGAATTACAGGTTAGGGTTAAACCGTTTTCTTTTTTGCAGTAAAATTTATAGTGACGTTGCATAATATCTCGTTAATAGTGTAGAGTAAAATCATTTTATAAATAGTTGGTAAAGTGTATCGTTTGCAGCTTTGCTAAGTTTTTAATAAACTGATGCCGAAACAACAAAAGACAACTACGTAGTGTGCATACAAGCGAAGTGGGAAAAAGCAGATATAAACGACGTTAGATTATATATAGTATTAAAATTTCAAGAAACACGTGAAAACAGACTATTTTGATAGAGTAAAGTATTAAGAAAAATAAACAGTGAAGAATTATAGGGGATAAAATATAAAACAGTTTTAGTAGGTTCAGACATTTCGAGAATCTTACTTCGAAATAATTGATGTCTTTGTATTATTTTACCACCAACTATTTTAAAGTACATTATTTCTGAATTTCCCGCCATTGCTGTCAGAATTGTAATTTCAAGAAAAAAATATCACGTAATTGTTCATGTTGATGTCGGTTCGTACTTTGTACTGCTGGCGCTGGGATAAGCTTTAAATATCTTTATCTTTTTGGTGAGTGGACTTTCCAAACAGGTCTGTTTATAAACCCCCATAAAGGTTTAGAGCTATTCTTCAGCCATGCATTGTTTAACGTCCGGCTTGGTTTTAGGTTTTACCGTTAAGAAAGTTTCTTTGCAATTGAGTCATTCTTATTGTGTTTCGCTGGAACTTTTAGCCGATGAAATATATTTATTTACAAAGTTTTTCCAATTACATGTTCAAAAACACTTTACTTCTAGTGCTTTAGGTGATTTTTTGGCCTTCTGGGGGGGTTAATTACCCCTATCGAAAATAACTCCACATTGGAGACAGCAGCCTTGGTTAATGATTATGTCATAAATTATTATTATAATTGTAGGAAGCACACAAATCTCCAAGGTTCCATCAAATTCGTAAACTTTAAATTCTTGATCTTGTTGATGCGCCATTTTTAACGTTTTTACACACAAGGCCAACAAATAAAGATAGTGTTTAGATTGACGCTATACACAGCGGTTTTAGGCTTAAGATAAAACTGTAAAGACAGGCAGTATATATTTAGCGAATCTAGGAATAAAAAGCCGTGGAAAAAAAAGCCGGGGTATAAAAAGCCGGGAAAAAAAAGCCGCGGAAAAAAAAGCCGGGGGAAAAAAAGCCGGCGGAAAAAAAACCGATGGTATAAATATTAAACATATTTAATAAATAAATACTTATTAAATCCCAAAATAACAACTACTACAATAATTTGTACAAACTTTATTTTATGTCAGAAGACAAAGTGTTATAATAATACACATTATTATACATTATTATTATATTATTATATTATAATACACACAATTATAGTAATACACATTAAAATTATAATAATCATCATAATAATAATATAGAGACTTACACATTTATTTAATTACAAATGTAATTGAGTAAAAGAAAAACACTCTTTACATTTCCCATTAGAAAGCAAACAGGTTTCTAAATTTAGTAGTAGTGGTAGTAGTTAGATGTAAGTCTCTATATTATTATTGATATTATTATAATTTTAATGTGTATATAAACAGTTTGTCTTCTGACATAAAATAAAGTTTGTACAAATTATTGTAGTAGTTGTTATTTTGGGATTCAATAAAAATGAAACTTCACAATTTTTTAGTCATTCTATGCTCCCTTAGTAGTGGATCAAATCATTGTTTTCTTTGCTTCAAGTATTTATTTATTACATATGTTAAATATTTATACCATTTGCTTTTTTTTTCCGCCGGCTTTTTTTTCCGCCGGTTTTTTTTTTCCGCGGCTTTTTTTTCCCGGCTTTTTATACCCCGGCTTTTTTTTCCACGGCTTTTTATTCCGCCTACCATATTTAGCACAGATTCGATAAAGACAAAATCGGTAATTGCGCTACAGGTGCGATATAGCCTGCATGAAGATATTGTAGAGATTTGTTAAAGGTACAACTGTAAAGACAATCAGTATATATTTTCTACAGATCCGATAAAGATAAAATCCCTGCTAGAAGTACCGGTGCGGTATAGCATAGAATAAGATGTGATACAGATGTGATAAAGATAAAACTGTACTGGAAACAAGTATAGATATCATATAGATGCGGTAAATATTTAATCTATACAGTTAAGGTATAGGCTAAAGTACAGCTCCGATACATATTACACCTGTATCACGTAATCTTTACCGCATCTTTAAATATCTCTATCGCCTAGGACATCTTTATAGATTTGGTTATACGGGTGGTACTTTCCCATACCTTTTACATTTTAAATATTCTCACGCCAATAAACGATTGAAATTTACATATAGTCATTTACATCGGGTACAAGCCGCCTGCTCCAAACCCAAGGCGTTGGCACAAAATGGCTACTCACGCAAAGGCATTACAACTTCGGACCAAAAATGGTTATAACAACTTTACTTAAGGAATTACCAAAAATATGACCCAATAACATGCAAACGTTTTTTTCATAACTATAACATTAACAAAGCTACCCATATAACTACATCAAAAATGAGACAAACTGTATGATAGGCATAACTAAACACCCAGTATAATTGGTAATAATTTAAGGTTATACAGCAGTTAATTACCAACAACTTTTGTAGAGAGAAAAAGTGGATTTTCCCAATAGTTTAGAAAATAAAAGTGGGGTGACACTTAAATGACTTGCCCTATACTTAATTTCCATTAAAATATAAAAAAAAACTATAAGTTAGCTTACCTTCATCCCCTGAGATTCCTTCAGGAATGTATAGCTCATTCCACCTCCAATTATCATTTCATTGACTTTATCAAGAAGATTTTCAATTAACTGAATCTTATCAGCAACCTTAGCTCCACCCAAAATTGCCAAAAATGGTTTTTCAGGATTATCCAAAGCTTTAGCGAAGTATTGCAATTCCTTCTTAAGCAGAAATCCTGAGGCACGTTCCTCGAAGCCCTCGCCCATCATAGAACTGTGTGCCCTATGTGCTGTGCCAAATGCATCATTTACATAAATATCTCCTAACTTACGTAAAGATTCTCGAAAAACTTTTACTTTGGCTGGATCGGCTTTCACCTAGAATAATGCAAATTGGTTTCAATTGTGTCAGTTTTGATAGTGGTTGCAATACCTTATTGCCCGATGCATCTAAACCTTTGCCCTCTTCTTCTATATGAAACCGCAGATTTTCAAGCAGGAAAATTGAACCAGGTTTTGGGTCACTGCAAGCTTTCTCTATCTCGGAGCCGACACAATCGGGAAGAAATGTAACATCCCTACCAGGACAAGAACTGTATGTGATAGAAGCAATAAACCAAGTTTAAAATAAGCTATTATTAAATTAGTTACCCAAAGTATCCCTGTAAGTTTTATTATAAATTTGTTAATATGAAAATGAGGTGAAGGTTAGATAGTTGCAATAAAGTCTGTGTTAAAAAATTTGATTAAGTTTAAGCTTTTGACCGGTAATCTAATACCGAGTCGAAATTTTCTTCTGCTATCTTAAACAACAAATTGATGATACCAACAAAATATGTAAGTTAAACAAATTAGGTAAACACTATTTGATTTTATAGACTGGGGCTCGACAAATACCGGTGGTCAGGATCTTTCGTCAGCAATGGAAAAACCCTTAAGGGCTAAGTCGCAAAAATTTGTCTGTATATTAAATTTCTGTTGACTCCTAGTTCCATAGGAGCCCTCCAAAATTTTATGCTGATTAACTTTCTTTAGAAGTGTAAAAGCTGTGTGTAAGTTTCTAAATTTAATTCTAGATATAAAAGTATTAAGGTATTATGATCTCAAAATTGTTGGTACTGGTCAAAGCACAGATTATTAAGACATCATGAAGAATTAGGCGCTACAGCAAATTATTACATAGGGTGCTCAAAATTTAATGTCCATTTTGCAAAACTTTAAATGTAAACAAAGTTTGTTTTTCAAATGAAACACCCAGTATTTTTAAACACCATCAAATGTAGAATTCAAAACTTCCGCCGTGATATGAACTTCCGTGGCAAAACGGCCCCTTGGGTTAAAAGGTCCGCGACCAAAAGGCCACAGCAAAACCGCACCTCGCAGCAAAAAGGTCGCGGTGAAAAAGCGAAGCAGCCTATGCTAACTGTCTCATTCCCAAAACAATGCATGTAGACAATATCGAGTTACTAAAAAATAGTTCTACCATAATCCCAGGAAATTAAGTACAACTAAATGCAATGACTTATACAAAGTGCGGCAACTAAAGTGTTACAAGCTGATATCTCCAAAACTATAAAAGATTGAGTAACAAAATTTTGATGATTCTATGGGACGAAAGGAGCTGTCAATTAGGCTAATAGTGAGTTTTAAAACGCCCCCTTTTTTAAGGAATAGGGGTAACTTAAAAATATTAACAGAAACAGTAATTTTGTTACGAATGATGTGATCTGTGGTAATCTAGAGACAATTCCCGGGGTAATCAAGCAAATCAAAATAATCAAGGCAATCCGAGGAAATCTTAGCCAGGGGTAATTTACCTATCCTTTTTGGCTTGTGGTTAGCCCCACGATACCTAATATTAAAATTTCTATGATCTTTATGTATTTAGTCGGTGCTAAATAGCAATGGATGAAAGTTTTTGGTATCTATCTAAAATATTAATTTTGTAACATTAGTCCACAAAATGTCATATTTTTGAAAAAGTCAAATAACTCGAAAACTACAAATTTCAAGACCATAGTACCTTAAAACTTTATATATAAAATTAAATTAATAATATACAGGGTGTTCCATTTAAAATAATAAAGTACCATGTTGTACAGGTGTAACTAAACACCCAGTATAATTAGTAATAATTTTAAGTAATGCATAGTAACTAGTGCTGTCGACTGGTTACCGTTCACCAGTTAACCAGTCAGTTTTTTTTACGAAAACTGTCGGTTACAAATTTTCTAAAAACCAGTTTGAAACCAACCTGAAAAACTGGTCTGTAAAAATCGGTCCGAAAAAGCTGATCTGAAAAACCGGTCTGTAAAAACCTGTCTGAATAATAATAAATACGTAAAACAAAATTACAAGTATAAGCCTTATAACTATAATTTTGTTTTTATTTATTTATTATCATTTAAACTTATCCATATCAGAATATGAAGAAAAACAACTCAACTGCATAGTGATTATGTCAAAACTAGTGTAATTAACGCATTGTTAAGGCAGGATTTTCAGATGGGTTTTGTCAGATTAGTTTTTTCAAACCTATTTTTCAGGCCGGTTTGAAATAGTTCAATAACAGTTTTTTTTAGAGAACCGGTCAAAAATTGCAAACCTGGTTAACCGGTTACAATTGTTTTTCTGACAACGATCATATTAACCCAACAGACAATTTTTCCGTTAGCAATTTATTCCAAGTGCTATAATAAAGAAGTTAGAAAACAATATTGCTAAATTTATGATAAATGAGCACACTTTAAGTCTGCAATAAAGTGTTATAATTATTTAAATCCTAATCTATGCTAGATATTTATTTTTATTTTCATCTACTTACTGCCCATTCTTTTTGTGTCATGCAAAAAAGCATTTACCATGTGTGGAATAATGTTGGGTAATAAGAAATAAAAGGGAAACAAGACACAGCACCTAGAATACCTGTTAAGTAGCTTAGCAAGTTCAGTTGCTACCGGTTTCAACGTGTACTTGAGATTAGGCAATCCATCGGGTCTTCCGAGATGAGACATAAGCACAATACTTTTTGCGCTTTTTTCAATCGCATATTTAATTGTGTCAACAGCTGCTACTATACGCTGATTATTGGTGATAACACCATCCTTAAGGGGCACATTAAAATCCACTCTGAAAATTAAATATTTAATTTCCAATTTATTAGAATTAATATAGTTGCTTACCTCATAAGCACACGCTTATTGGCTAAATTGAGAGCATCGATGCTAAGTTTATTTAATGCCATTGTATTATTGCTCCACAAATATTATTTTTAATTGAGATTATTGAGAAATACAATCAATGCGGCTTCTTAACTAAGATAACTTTTGAAAGACCTTCAAGTGTCACTTAAAGGTTATTTTTAACGTACAGAAATCTGTTATACCGGCATTTTCAATAACTCTCTAATTATTCCATAGATGACCAACGTATTGTTTAATTGTTTTAATTATTTTGGTCGACAGTTGACAGAAAATGACATTGAGTTGTGGAATATTCGTCATTAATATACGTTAGTTTGTGTTAAGTTGTTTTATATTTGTTTAAATATATTTTAATTCGATTAGTGCATGCACAGGCTTAGCAACGCCTTGAAAGAACAATGTATTTGGTGTGAAATTAAAATTTTCGCTACACAAGATTATTAGTAGTTCTTCAGAAATTTTTATTAACAAAGAAACTAATTAATTATGGCCAAAGAAGAAGACGAAGATAAGTTGCCCGACAAAGACGCTGCTAAAGAATTTTATGCGAAGTATGAACCAAAAGAAATTTTGGGCAAGTAAGTGAGGTTATGTTAATGGTGTGATTCTGTTTGTGTTTGGCTACATTTTGTGGTTGCATAATAGGGGGATTAGCTCTACGGTACGAAGATGTATAGAAAAAGAAACTGGAAGAGAATATGCTGCAAAAATAATAGATTTAAGTAGTGAAAGCGAAGGTGGATCATCCTCGTATGAAGCCGTAAAACAAGAAATTTCAATCCTGCGCCATGTAGCTGGACATCCATATATAAGTAAATTGACTTAAAACTGTTGATGTAAATCATATCTATGAATATATTTATTTTTTTTTTAGTTGAACTTCAAGATGTATTTGAATCCACTACATTCATTTTCTTGGTATTCGAGTTGTGTAAGCATGGTGAACTATTCGATTATTTAACATCTGTGGTTACCCTCTCCGAGAAAAAGACTAGGTACATTATGAGGCAAGTTTTAGAGGGTGTCCAGCATATTCATAGCCACGGAGTGGTGCACCGTGATCTCAAACCCGAAAATATATTATTGGATGACAGTTTAAATGTTAAAATTACTGATTTTGGATTTGCCAAAAAGCTTGTCCCCGGTGAATTGCTTTTTGGTAAGTTTTATTCTTTACCAATGTAAATTAGTAATAAACCCTATTTTTTTTATTAGACTTATGTGGAACACCGGGATATTTAGCACCAGAAACATTGCGCTCTAACATGTTGGAAGATGCTCCGGGATATTCACATGAAGTGGATACGTAAGTGATTGTTTGTTTAGAATGCTTTTGTCATTTATACAGCTTTTGAGTAATGAGTTGTAGTTAGGTGTGTGGGAATCTCATGTTTGCTAGTTGCTGTATGTCGTTCACCAAGTCGTTCAAAGGTACAGTTGTACTATTTTACTTTTTGGGGAGTTGTGACTTAATTCGGAGGTTTATAAAAGTTAAATATTATGGGGGATTTTAATATTGATTGAAGCAATGATTGAGTATTTATGAATAGATTAGGATGCCATAACGAGCGTGGATTACAGTTCAATTAGTTTACGATCATCCGCATGTGTTAGAAAATAGTCAGTAAATTTAGTTATAACATGAAAAGAATTTGAAGATTGGAAAAAACAAGGATATACATGTCATAAAACGTTTGCGGTTTAAGTTAGAGCTGAAAAAGAAGTAAAGAATAAATCAGTTAGAACAACTGAATAGAGGAAACGTATGAACATCTAAGAAGTATTGGGTGGACTGAAATTTTTAATTTAAACGAATTAATAATGCCAAAGAGATATTTTGATACAAAATCGGATATCGTGGTTTACTGATAGAGTAGCTGAAGTTATGAAAAAGGGAAAACGGAGCTCAAAAGCGATTTACTGCAACTAATAACCGGGTACATCGGCAAGAATTTAAAGCGATCAGAAATGAGGCGGTACAAATCATAAGAGAAGAGAAAAGAAGGTACTACGAAAACAAAATGTATGTGAGCAAGCACAATCCCAATAAAATATGGAGAATATTAATACAATTGGTAACTGGAGAGCGGTATACGAGCTGTACAAGTATCTGTTTTAATGGGAGAGAACTGGATGATTTAAAACAAATTGTAAACTGTTTTAATCGGTATTGTGTAGATAGTATTAAATATTTAGTTTTATCAATTAGACGCTATGACACAACTTCTGAAGTTACATTAATACAATAGTGATGGGCAGTCACTTATTGTTTTATCATTTTTGCCTCAAAAGTGGCAAAAAAGGACCGGTTGCTTTTGAAACAAAGTTAAAAAATGGTTTAACTAGTTTCCATTGTATGGAACTATCATTAAAAAAATGGGCGAAACAGGTCGCTGGTACTTTCCCATACTTTTTACGTTTTCAATATTCTCGCGTCAAGAATTGATGGAAATTTACATCTAATCTAGCCGGTACAAGCCTGCTGTAGACTCAAGGCATTGGTTACCTTACGTTTTTACGTTTTGAATGTTCGCGTGCCAATAACTGAATAAATAAAATTGTTTTTACAAAAATTAAAGCAAAAAAAAAATAATAACGCTTCAGCGTCGATTTGAACTCGCGACAGCCTGTGCTATACGATATCGTGTACCGTCTAAAGTATAGCGCTATAACTTTGGCTAGCCGCATAGGACAGTAGCAGGGCAGCCGACCGCATCTTACATTTGATTAGATGCGCTTCGGACTTCTAACTAAAATTGCTGTAAAAGCTTTATTTTAAGAGTTATTAAAAATATGCAAATAAAAATATTTTTTTTACTAGAGCTAATTGATAGACGTAGTTAGAATCACGTAACTGCCGGTAAATACGTTGTTGATATTAAAAAGTATAGTCTTTTTTTCTTATTAATTTTTAAAATAGTTGGAAATTGTAGCAAATCCTAATAAAGTACTTCAAATAGCCTATCGAACTGATTAAAGTTAATAATCATCAGCGTTTGCGTTTTTGAATAAATAATTAATCAATTTTGGAGGTAAGTAAAAAACAAATTCATAGTTCAATGCAAGCTCTATCGGCTCAAGAAGTTAAAAAAAATCGTGTGTCCAGTTTTTGAGAATTTTTTTTAGAAAATGTTCAAAATTTTGAAGCAGCACCATTGCGATATTTTTCGGATTTTCGAAATTAATTTTATTTCATTGTATACTACCTAGGAAGGTCTCTCAAATAAGTGGCAGCTGATCCCGATCAGACAGATACTTTTTGAGTAAATGGGCGTTAAAGTCAAAATTTTCAAAAAGCTTTAGCGACCGCCATTTTGCAGTTAGAGAGTTTGGTAAAAAAGTTTTCGATTTGCATTAAGTTCTTCTCTCAGATTCCGTGCTCAAATTTTCAAAATTTTGTTTTGTAAAAACACACTACAAAAAACATGTCTAACTTCCGTTTCTGGTTTTGGATTTTTTGAAAAGCTTAGCTAGAACTATAATTTTCGATATACCTCTTGATTTAAAATTTCATCTAAATCGGTCCAGTACTTTCGCCCGTAGAGGCGTCACCCATGCACCCACAGACAGACTTTTAAAGAAAACACTTTTTTGGGTTCCTTTGGCCCTAAAACGTGTATTTTCGTTAAAATGTAGATTTCGAAAATTTTCATGAAATCGATACTTCTTTATACTGATGAAGGTATGGGAAAGTAAAAAAGCAGTTAAATCGAAAAGTGAAGCACCTAAAACCAGTAAGTTTAGGACGTGTATATCTATATGTCGATTTTTAATTCTAGTTTATTTTCAAGTTTAAAACAGTAAAAAAATGCCAATTTTTTTACCGTGTTAAAGTGCTTCGCTCATTTTTATAATTGTGGCACGGTATTGTACTTAGCAAAATCGAAGTGGTATGGATAGGTAATGTGCCAATTCTAAAATGTAATTAGTATACAAGATCAACTGAAATGCCAAGAAGTAGTGATGTAAAATTTCATGAAATTAATTATTCGTTACGATTATTCTCAAAATTTTGGAAATTTTAGGGAACTATAGAAAATTTTGAATGGATTGTTTTTAAGCTCACACTTTTATAATTTGCGATAAATAATGCGGTACCTAATCAGGATCTCAATGTGGTTTTTTAAATTTTATTAAGCATGTAAAAATAAAAAAGCGCCACAGTAAAACAACACTGCGGCGCTCGTGCTTAAACCTGTTTTTTTGACCTTTTGCCTTGGGTACTTGTGTACTTCCCCTGCTAGGAATGCGTGCATTCACACCGCCCGCGTACCATGTGTACTACGATCGCTCATAAAGTGCATTGAAAAGCGAATAAATCCGAAAGTTTCTGAAAGTTGCCAAATATTCGTTTGCGAATATTCGCGCCTCCTATCACTACCAAGAAGGTTGTGATGGATGAGAGTGAGAGAGTTACTGAAATATCAGTTAAAGGGCTGGGAGATGCCATTAACCTTTGCACTACAGGAGCCGGAAAATGTTACCTACACCCATCAATTACCTCTAGTAAAAAAATATATTTTTCATTCTTTGCATATTTTTACTTACCTTGCTTTTATGCATTTTAGTTGCTGCTACTAAGAGTACAGGTACGGTACGGAAACTAATTGCACAGCCTGTCGCAAGTTCAAATTCCTGCTGCTTGTTTTCTTAGAAATCTAATAGTCCGTGAACTGTACAACGTTATAATTATAAAAAATTACACTTTTGCAAATACGGCAAGTACTAATATCTAGTATGGGAAAGTCCACTTGAAGTTAACACTTCAGCTTATTTTATTTAATAACAATTTTTTTACTTTGTTTTAAGTTAAATTAAAAAAGAAAATATTTTCTTTCTAATGCACAAAAAAGCTATTTTAAATGCGTTAAATGTAAAAAAATAATTAGGTGAATTTGAGAGAAATTATTTTTGTGAATATATAAGGTTCTACTCGTTTACACAAAGTGCCGCCGTTTGAGCGCAGATTTATGCTTATCCTGTGGACGAGTAGAGGCTATATGCAAAAATATTTTTTTTAGATTACTGAATTATTTTTTTGATTTTAGAAAAAAAATTCAGGGTTTAACCCTTTCGCGGCGCCTGACTCGGATCCGGGTCAGGCGTGTCCTTTGCTCAGTGCGCCCAACACGGATCCGTGTCAGACGCCGTTTCGCATATACTTTAACTAAACAAAGCGAGCGTGTGGCATACGATCCTGTGTGCAGGTCAGCACGTAACCAAGGCATTCGGAAATCTAAAAATGGCCGTCGTTCCCGACTAACGAAATATTGTTTGTTTTTAGATTATTTTTCTCTTATATACATACATATATACACTGTGTCCATAAAGTAACCCCCCCCCCCCCCCCAACTAACTTTTGAACGACTTTATATTTTTCTACAAAATTTGGTGTGCTGTAATGGAAAATTAAATACTATTTTGCAGACCATATTAAAATTTTGTATCATCCAAAATGGCGACTGGGCGCCATTTTGAATTTTTTTTTAAATAGAAAGGGGGGTCGAGTCACACCTCATTTGAAAGGTCTTTTAATTCTGCGTCTGATCCTAGAATTTGAAAGAAAAATATTCAGCCATAACAAAATGGCGGATTTTAAACAAATGGACTCACTCAATTAAAAATTGTTTTGATTTTTTTATCCAGGGTCGAGTGACACCTCATTTGAAAGGTCTTTTAGTTCTGCGTTTAATCCTAGAATTTCAAAGACAAATATTGAGCCATAACAAAATGGCGGATTGTAAACCAATGGACTCACTCAGTTCAAAATTGTTTTGATTTGCTTATCCAGTAGACCACTTTTTCATTTGCAGGACTAAATATTCCCAGAAACCGACTTTTTATGTGCCAAGAAGTGAATGGTAAACATTTCGAACACTTAATTTAATTAATTTAAGTTTTAATTCTTAGTTTTTTTAAATAAACTTCTTTATCTTCAAACATTGTCATTTTGTTATGGCTCAATATTTTTCTTTGAAACTCCTGGATCAGACGCAGAACTAAAAGACCTTTCCAATGAGGTGTCACTCGACCCCCCTTTCCATTTAAAAAAAAATCAAAATGGCGCCCAGTCGCCATTTTGGATGATACAAAATTTTAATAGGGTCTGAATAATAGTATTTAATTTCCCATTACAGCACACCAAGTTTTGTAGAAAAATATCAAGTCGTTCAAAAGTTAGTTGGGGGGGGGGGGGGGTTACTTTATGGACACAGTGTATATCAATATATATATAAATTTATTGATTTAGTTTACCCATTTACGTTGTCTTTTATATAATAGTTTATTTTCTGAATAAATTTTAATTACTTTTTGAAGTTTTGATACTACAGTCTTTTGCCTTTAGCATAAACAAATGCGTCACGGATCCGTGTCGGTCAGCATTGCACAAGAAATTCGTCACACAATGCGCATGGCACGGATTCGTGGCATTTGTCCAAAAAAGCATAAAAACATAAAATTTACATATGATAATATTAATAATAACTTTTCTGCTACATAAAGATAATAAAAAAGCCAAAAAACCAGTCCGCTCCTGGGCATGGAAGCGTTTTCACCGGGCGCAGCAGCAGCGAAAGGGTTAAGCTCGTCAAATAGCAAGTTGTGTCATTTGGCTAATTCAAATCATCGCCAAATTGCTTCTGTCCTACTTCTTCTTCTGGCAACATCTCTCCTATGTCTGTGTTTAGTGTGTGGAGATAGATATTTTGCACAGACAGACATAGAGGACCCCACGCGCGCGCGCGCTTGCGCACACAGACATTTTTTAAAAACCTTTTTTTTGGGTTCCTTGAGCTTCAAAACGTGTATTTCCGTTAAAATCTAGATTTTGAAAATTTTCATGAAATCAATGCTGCCCTAATACCGAAGGTATGGGAAAGTAAACAGTCCTAAAATCAAGTAAAATTTTGTTCTAAATGCCTAAAAGAAATTGTAACAAAACCTGATGGAATTCCTGTTTTTAGCGAATACGTATTACACATAAGTGCAATTTAGCTAGTTTTATTATTTACTCTAGATGCAAGTAGATGTATACTCACGCACAATCAATGCTTTTGTGAGTTACTAGTTATTATACAGTACACGTAGAAAAATGTGTAGAATACTATGTAGAAAATGTATCTTAAATAAAACTGGTATATCTACCTTTTTCTACATATTATATATGTAAAGTATGTAGAATATGTAAAGTATGCATCAACAGATGGTAGAAAAACACCTGCATAATATTATTGTGTTTACTAAATTATGTAAATAAACGCGTCTGTGCATAGTAGAGGGGGGCGGAGCATGTGACTATTCAACGGTACGAACGCGCCTTTTCTCTATTGAAACATACCTCACTGCAAAATGTTTTTAATTGTCAACAGTTATCAAGCGACCAATCAGTTGGCTCCATAAAAAATTTCCGCTCGCGCCCACCATAATTCCGGCACTGGTCGTAATTATTTTACGTTTTTAGTTTTTTTACTATTTTGAGATATTTTAAATTTTAATTTATCAATATAAATTATTTTACTTTGGTGTAGGGAGAGGCACTTGTTAAGTTGTATACGTGTTTATTTACGTTTAAAACCGAGAAAGATGGCTCCGCGGTAAGCGCGTCTACTTTCCATTCAGGAGGCCTGGGTTCTATTCCCTGGCACGGCGGGCTGTCCTGACTCGGGTGTTTCCGTGGTTTTCCCGTCTCACAAGGTAAATACTGGGACAGTAACTATCAACGAATGGATTGCTTTAATCCATCCTTACCCGGTTGAAGATGGACTTAGGACTCCGGTGCGGAGTCCGATGGACCCGCCCCTTCACGAAGGATATACCGACAATGAGATTTCTTTTTTTTTACGTTTAAACTGTCTGATTTTGTATCGGTATTATTCTACATGTTATTGTTTATCGTGAAATATATTTTATACCTACATATCAAATAAACCAATATTATTTTTACTATTACTATAGAGTGTTGTTCTACTTTCTTATAATGATTCTTATAAATATTTCTACGTACGTTATTGTTGATTTTGTGCGCTATTTTGTTAAAACAAAATTAATGTACTTGTTCGCTTTGTAGCTAAATAAAGATTCGTTTATATATTTATTTTTGTTCTAGATGGGCTTGTG
Source organism: Ctenicera cuprea (assembly GCA_958336395.1). Classification (NCBI taxonomy): domain Eukaryota; kingdom Metazoa; phylum Arthropoda; class Insecta; order Coleoptera; family Elateridae; genus Ctenicera; species Ctenicera cuprea. The sequence goes on from OY284493.1 coordinate 43,308,041, forward strand.
GTGTAATAATGTACACACTGTAAGTATGTAAAGCGAATTAAATTTGTGGTTTTAATAACTAATATGTTTTAGACTTGTTGGATGTCCACCGTTCTGGCATCGTAAGCAAATGGTGATGCTGCGCAACATAATGGAAGGAAAATATTCATTCTCATCTCCTGAATGGGCTGATATTTCTGGTAAGCATTGTAAATTAATTTTATGTTTAATATAGACATATTAATTGTGTGAAATGTTTGCAGAGCCACCCAAAGATCTGATTCGTAAGTTACTTGTTGTAGACCCAAAACTGCGTATTTCCATTACAGATGCACTTCGACATCCATTTTTCCTGACTGTTGTAAGTTTTTCCCACCTTTTTACTCCCTTTTGAATGTAAAGTAAAGTAATGTGATCTTATGGCTTGTACATGAATGTTTTTTTTTTGTTTACCATTTAATTTTTGGTGGTGGTTAATGTAAATAGTTTAGTCAGTTTTCTAACGCTCCCCACAAACGAATAGAAGCCACTTCTGCACGTTTAGTAGTTGCAAATGTAGCACCAGTGATGTGTTTCAGCAACTTTGGGACCAGGACATAGCACCCCTCAAGCACGCACTTCGTCGTAACAGTCGTCGCTTCAGTCGTATCTCCGAATTGGCTCTGGTAACTTTGTACCCCCACCTTGTGTTTCTCTAACAGTACTTTTCTACTAATACAAATGCTTTTTGTGTGTTTATGTTATTAAGTGCCTGCCGTGTCGCCTACTTTTGATAAATATTAAAATAATTTTTACGTTTTTAGAAGTTACAACAGCGTTCATTTCACCCCAGGCGTAAATTTCAATGGGCTATTCTTGTGGTAAGAGCCATGGTGCGTATACAGAGATTACGTTTCACTCCTGAACCGCTCAGCTTGGACATAGCACGTGTCGATCCCTACAGAATTAAGTTGCTTCGCAAGGTAAATATTTTCAGTTTTGCTTTTACGTAAAATCAATTTTTAATGATTTACTTGTAATGTTATGATTGCAGGTTATTGATGGATGTGCTTTTCGTGTATACGGGCACTGGGTGAAAAAGGGTGAAGGTCAAAATAGAGCGGCGCTGTTTGAAAATCAGCCAAAAACAGAACTCAAGCATATCTATGTGACCAACCTGAGTAGGTAACGAGTGTAGACAGATTAATCATGGTAGGTTGTTTTTTATAGTGCAATTGTATATCTTTTTAGAGAAATTTTAGCGTTATTTTTATTATTATGTACAGCCAAATTGTATTATTATTATGACCTGTATTTATTCATGTTGGTTAGATTGTGGCTTGAATAAGGTTGGAAAAGCTACGAAGTAGTTGAAAAAATATAGGAGTAACTTAAATTTGACTTAAAAAAATAGCAAACAATTTGTTTATTTAAGCTTAATGATACTAATTTTCGTGTTTTAAGAGCGACCGATTTTGTTGCTTGCCAGAATTTTTTATAGTATTCGTTTTTGTTGTGTAGTTTATGTTTATTAAATAAAAAAAGTTTTGTGGAAGTCGGTTTATTTTATATGCCTTCCACCATTTTTAACATATTCATCTGTAATTTACATTGATTTTATTTCATTAGTATAAGTCGACCAAATAAATGGTGCAACACTTTTGTATTCTTCACCCAAGATAATAACGTCACTTTTAAAAACAGCTTATAGCTCGTCTGTTATTTACTTTAGAAAATTTCTTTTTGAAAGTATAATTTAGGACCATATTTTCCACCAAATTCAAGTATTAAATGCCATCTCGTACTTCCGGAAATAATTGGAAGTAACATCAACTTTGCTATTTTAAATACTGCACCCTGTATTTTGGTAAATATTCTAAAAGAGTTTTTCATTATGAAATAATGTTTTGAAATTATTCTACCGTGAAAAATAACTACTTTGGAGCATATTGAAACCGGTAATTATGAACTCTCAACTATCTCAGTTGCAGTGATGTAACTTCACGTTTTGGATTTGGGAGCAAGAAACAGAAAGCCCCTCCTTCTCTTCCCGTGGCATAATTGGTTGGGAGAGAGCTGTAGAACCTGCTGCATGTGGAAAATTTTTTGAAGCTGAATTCTATTACGTCGCTCTTCGAAATCAAAAGCCCTAAATGCAATATAGTGTTTAATTATTATTGGTTTTTATAAAACAAAAAGATTACAAAATGTCATGAAGCAATAAGAATGCAAACATATTAATGCACGCAGGCTGGGGCCAGTTTTGCCGCCGCTTCTTTAATAAAATACATTGGTACATTTGTACTATTTTAAATAATCTAACAAAAAATTCAATATAATTTCTTGTTCAGTAACATACAAAATTAATATACCGTCTGTCTATAAAGTAACTCCCCCCCCCCTAACTAACTTTTGAACGACTTGATATTTTACCACAACATTTGGTGTGCTTTAATGGGAAATTAAATACTATTTTCTAGCCAAAAATTAAATTTTGTATCATTTAAAATGGCGACTGGGCGCCATTTTGAATTTTTTTTAAATAGAAAGGAGGGTCGAGTGACACCTCATTTGAAAGGTCTTTTAATTCTGCTTCTGATCCTAGAGTTTCAAAGAAAAATATTCAGCCATAACAAAATGCCTGATTTTAAACAAATGGACTCACTCAATTCAAAATTGTTTTGATTTTTTTATCCAGGGTTGAGTGACACCTCATTTGTAAGGTATTTTAGTTCTGCGTCTGATTCTAGAGTTCCAAAGAAAAATATTCAGCCATAACAAAATGGCGGATTTTAAACAAATGGACTCGCTCAATTCAAAATCGTTTTGATTTTTTTATCCAGTAGTCCACTTTTTCATTTGCAGTACAAAATTTTCCCAGAAATAACTCAGGTGGCTGGAAATAATATTGAAAACGTTATGTTCCAACAAGACGGTGCGCCGCCTCATTATTATAGGCTTGTTTCTGACTTTCTCAACGGACATTTTCTTGGAAGATGGATTGGTAGGCGGGGGCCTGTAGAATAGCCGGCTCACTCCCCAAATTTAACTTCCTTAGATTTTTTCTATGGGAATATCTGAAATCAAAAGTGTACAGAACCCGTCCAGAAACAATTGAAGAACTGGAGCAACGCATTACAGAAGTTTGCAGAAATATCACTTCAGAAACATGAAAATGTAAGGCAGGAATTTCATAACTGACTTTTTATGTGCCAAGAAGTAAATGGTAAGCATTTCGAACACTTAATTTAAGCTTTAATTCTTGGTTTTTTAAATAGACTTCATTATCTTCAAACATTGTCATTTTGTTATGGCTGAATATTTTTCTTTGAAACTCTAGGATCAGACACAGAACTAAAAGACTTTTACAATGAGGTGTCACTCGACCCCCCTTTCCATTTAAAAAAAAATTCAACATGGCGCCCAGTCGCCATTTTGGATGATACAAAATTTTATTATGGTCTGAAAAATAGTATTTAATTTCCCATTAAAGCACACCAAATTTTGTGAAAAAATATCAAGTCGTTCAAAAGTTTGTTGGGGGGGGGGTTACCTTATAGACACAGTGTATATGTAACATTGACAATTTTTTTATTCTTCCAAATTTCGCCACTCCTTAACTTTTGCCGCCCTAGGCAACTGCCTAGTCCGCCTATTGAGAAATCCGGCCTTGCACAGGCCGCTTGTGTGGGCCCTCCAGCCACCTCGTCTTAGCGGTGCATTGATTGATTATTTGGATAATTATTTTCGTATTAATGTAATGTTAATTTCATAAATAATGAAAATATTCGGATGCTGCTTGAAATGTATGTAACTTGTATTCGCAGTGAAAGAAATAGTACTGGGAAGCGTTGCAGCAATTTAGTTGAAAACATCGCGATTTAGGTAATATATTTACTACATGTAGTCATTACGAAATTTGATCTCGATCTGTCAACTTATTTTTGGGTAATTAGGCATTAAAATACGAAATTTTTAAAATTATAGCACCCGCCTATTTGAAGCTAGAAAGTTTTAATAAAAAACCGTTGGATTTTCGCTAAGGTCTTCTGTCAGATTCCGTTATAATATTGGAAAAAAAATCGTTTTTCGGACTAAATGCTACTAAAAAAATATGTCTAATTTTCGTTTCTGGTTTTGGATTTTCTTCTTACACGGTTTAGGCTTTCTGGCCTGTTCCGGCATACTATTTATTGATCTGACCACCATTTCCTTGTTCTGTCTACAGATATTCTTCCTTCCGCGGTATATCGGTAAGCTTTCAGTGGTGTTCTTTCGTGATTTATTCTCGTTATATGTTGTATTCACTTTTGCCTCAAATTTTGGCTTCTTTTAATTAGAGGTTGTATATTTAAATTCCTCCTTATATTATCACTCCTCTGCTGACCTCTTCGTTACCCCTCCACTCTTTGTAAAAATCGCATTTCTGATGTTTGTATCCTGTTTTTGTCACCTGCTGTTATAGTCCACGTTTTGCTTACATAGGTTGGTACCTGTAGTGTACATAGCTTTGTAGAATTGTATCGTTTTTTTTTCAGTGTTCGTATTATTGTACCATTCATTTGATTGTATTTTGGTGAATATTTGATATACTACCACATTCCAAAGCTCATCGAAAACAGTCTATCCGTTCGAAAATACACACGCCCTCTCAGAGACAGATGTATTTTAAAAACCACTTTATTGGGTTCCTGAATATCCAAAATATGTATTTCCATCAAAATCTTTATCAAGATTTTTTCATAAAATCAATACTTGCCTACACTGGCAATATAGGAAAGTAAAAAAAAAACTTTCCGGAACCCGTGGGCTATGCCTTACTTTTTTTGTTTTAATAGTAAATAAGCTAATTAGATAGATAGAGTAGCAGATCATAGATCGAAGTCCTAGCCTAAGTCAAAAGCTACGGGTTTTTAAATATTTTTGCTATTTGAAAAGATAGGTAACAAAATTACTAATAAAAGATCCTACTATAAACTGACATACGAAAATACATACAGGGTATCCCATTAAACATTTATTCATAAAATACTACTTTTGCTAATGGAATGCCACGTATTTTTTTATCTTACTGGAAAAAACATTTAATTCCCAACAAAAAATCTAAACAACTTTTTTTTGCAATACTTTTTTTTGAAACTCTAGGATCATGCGCAGAACTAAAAAAACTTTCAAACGAGGTGTCAATCGACCCCCTTTTCCATTAAAAAAAAATTTTAAATGGCGCCCAGCCGCCATTTTGAATGATACAAAATTTAATTATTGGCTAAAAAATAGTATTTAACTTCCCATTAAAACACACCAAATTTTGTAGTGGGGGGGGGGGGTTACTTTATAGACACGGTGTATACATAGAAATGGTAAACTTGAATACTCGGTTTATAGATAACCTACAAGAAACAGACATTACAATATACTACCCGATTCTTGTTATCATAAAACACATAAATTAGCAGCACACAGGTCCATGATACACAGGGCTTTAATGGTTCCGTTCCTTTAGATACAATTAGTTGTAATAGAGAAATTTTAATTATTAAACAAATTACATACAGTAATGGTTATAATACTCGACTTATTGGTATATTTATTAAAGAGAAAAAAATTGAAAAAAAAACAAACCAGATGCCACTTCCAGTTATTTCTGGAAGTATAAAACAGCGTTTGATACTAGGATTTGGTTGCAAATTACGTTTCAAACTATACTTCGTAAATCAAGTTTTCTGACCTAGAACTGGTTTTTCGCAATTACCCTGTAAATGCTGCATCCGATGAAAAATGTTAGATTGAATAAAACAGTACAAGGAGCAACGATAGCCTCATGCGGTTTTTACCAAACGAAAAAGCTTGTCGAAATCTAGCCGGATGTAGCCAACCGCTTTAAAAAAGTTCCGATTTTCGCCGCCATAGGGCGAAAAACTTTTTGTTAACACACTATAACTCCGAAACCAGGTCTGTTAGCGACTGGATTTGCACAACTGGACAGAGCTCGCTAAGATCTACAACCATGTATGCAAGAAATCAAAGTGATAGTTTTTTTTGAAACACCCTGTATACCAAAAACTAGTTTTTTGCAGGGTAGGACTTAAAAATCGTACTTTTCGGCTATAGGGAAATGGTGTGAGTCCGCTTTTGCAAACAGCCTAGGGGCACATTAGGGTATAACATATTGAGTGCCAGGTACGATCCTGGCTCCATACGACGAACGCCACTGGTGCAAACTTAAAATTTGCAAATAAAGGTGCAAAACATTGCTAAACTTTGAATTAACTTCCAGGCGGCGCTAAAAAAGATTACAACAAATTTCTTAACTGTTTAAAATTCTCATTCGTATTTTTTTAAATTAAAAACAAATCAATTAGGTATCTTAATTAGGGCGCTTGTGAGCAATTTTTGTTGAAGTTGAACATGTACCAACATTTCTTGTTAGAAAAACAATTATTACTTTTCAAAAACTTAAATGTAAGTTAATTGGTTCTTATTCACCAAATAAAGACGCCTACGAATTCTATGCTCTTACACCTGATATAATAGAGGTTTAGTGCGATGTTGAGTTGTACAGCTCCTAATTATAAATTTCTCCCACCGTAAAAATTCTCGTATTTATTTTTATAAACATTTTCATAAAAACTACTTTGGTGGTCTGATGTTATTTTTATGAAATCATAAAAATAATTTGACAGACTGTATTTATGTGACGTCACGTTATCACGTAAAAATATTTTGACGAAATAGAAACGCCTGATATTTATGGTGATGGCGTTTTTATTAGTTGTTGATGGAAGCGTGCGCGTTAGCGTTGTTGGGAGCGAAGAATTTGCGCATGATTTGTCTTTATGCAGTTCATTCGTACAAACAAGTTATGCAACACATCTAACAATTATTGTAAAATGATTGTAAAAATATTTTTACAGGGGGTTAGGGTACTACGGCGTTTTTACATGACGTCATTTTTATAAAAATAAATATGAGAATTTTACACTACCGTACTTGAATAAGAGTGCGAGACGTCTGGGTTAAGCTGCTATCCCACACTAGCGTCTAGCGAGTTCGAGCCACAGCCGTTCCTACTTCTTATTGGAGCTTTCATGACTTGCGCATCCTCGGCATGTAGCTGGCACGTCTGTAAAGCTACCGCCCGAACTTGCCGTCGGCAGAGATCGTAACCGTCCCTAATCACGCGCGTATTTTAAAATTTAAAACGTCAGTTGTACGACTACTTTTTTGGTGTTTTGCTTATATGTTGCTTTAAAAGTTAAATTAAACAATATAAAAAAGACGTACAACATAAATAAGAATTATTTTTTTAAAGAACTCTACAAAACAAATTAATTAGGAAACGGTGTTTTTAATTTTGGATTTATATCTTTTTGAATACCTTAATATTAAATCTATTATCAAGCTGCTTGATTAGTTTTCCGACCTTTCCGAGAAATTCAGAAAAGTATTTTCTTGTTGCTGATAACCATTATTGCTTTATTTCATCATCATCATATGACATGGAGCTGACTCGAAGGTCGATCCTGGATTACGCCAAGCCCACCCCATGCCGGTGGGTGGGTAGAAATTTAAATGATAGGTTAGGATCGGGTGGGGTGTTGCACAGCGTTAGCATATCTGCAATGCATACCGCAAGATATCGCCGCTGCAACACCAGGTAGTTAGTAAATTACGCATCAATGGAGGTTTTGAGTATGTAACCAAGACCGTTATGCAATATAACCTAACAAACTTTGGTATCAAAGTTGCACATTATTCTCATGTCACACAACAATCGTCTACGGCCTGACCTTTCTGCGGGCTTCGCGCAGGCGCAAATTAGAAGTAATTTATCAGTGAGTGAATGCAACTTTGTTTTCGTATTTTTTCTTCAGAAATATGACTGCTCTTAACCATAACCTCCCGTAAACAGCAAAGATCAACAACATTGTTTTAAAAAAAGCAGTATACAGGGTGTTTAGTAAACATACGGCAAAAATTTAAGGGGTGATTCCCTGGTTTATTGTAGAAATATATAGAAATTGATAAAGGTTTTTCGACAATAACAATATTTTATTACCTGTAAAGCTTCTTAATTTACAAGAACTGTTGAAAATGACTACCACCAGCTAGGATGCATGAATCCAATCTTCTCCTCATTGACTGCCGAACTCTTTTAAAAACACCAGGGTCGTTTCTTATTGAATTACACCCATCAATTATCCGATTTCAAAATCTTTCACATTTTCCACTGGAGTAGTGTAAACTAATGACTTCAGATAGCTCCATAGGAAAAAATCCAAGGGGTTTAAGTCCGGACATCGAGCAGGCCATGAGTGAGGTCCACCTCGACCAATCCAGCGGTCTCGATATGTTGCTGTTAGAAACTCACAAATCACGAGACGTAATCAACAATTTATGAAATCCACGGTTAAACATATCGCTCTGTATCTTCGCAACAAAGCGGTTTTCCGAAAATCATCAAAGGACAAAATGTTCTTAAAATAACCCCCCTTAAATTTTTGCGGTATGTTTACGAAACACCTTGTATAAAATAAAAAAGAAATTGGCCCTAACTGGCATTCGACCCCTCAACTGTCTATGCAACAAAACGCCCTACAGCCGTTTCTATATGAGCCACGATGAACTTGCAAGCAGTCGCTAAAACACGTAATATAAACTTCTAAACAGTCCGACCGTGCACGAAGTCTCGCGAAGCCTGCAGCATGGTCAGGTCGTAGACGCTTTTATGTCGCACATATCTATTGTTTTAAGATTACAAATTGCAAATATCTTAACTTCCTTATAGCTAATAAACTACTTAAATGTTACTCCAAAACTTGTTGTTTAAACTTTATTACTACTTAATTGGAAGGGCTCCAGCAGCTTGATGTTGCTTCCTTCTGTTCTAAATTTCCTCTCTGCAGTTGACACGTAGGTAAATATTCCTCGTTTTCTTTTCTACTGGTGCATGTTTCATTGTTCCTCCCTTGTTTTCTCACCCTTCCTCACCGTCTTTCTGCCTCCTCTTCTCCGATAGCTTGTTCGATTTTTGAATCGATTCTTCAATCAGTGCGTAATTTCATCTTGTCTCTCTTCGTATATCCTCGGGTTACGGGTTCTGGCCCCCAAAGAGGTTGTTCGGAGGCCAGTCTCGCAATCTCGTCAGTCTTCTCATTGCCGTATGTGGCGTCATGCCTTTTCACCCATGCAAGGGAAACGGCATTATCTTTTGAGATATTACGACACGAGCTTCACGACACCGCAGTACCATTCCTGAGATAATTTTGCAGCTGCCTAGGGCTAGTAAAACGGCTCTGCTATCGCTGTAGATACCAATACGTTGGTTCTTGATTTGTCGTTCAAGAATTGCATTTGCACCATGCATTATTCCCACTACCTCCGCTTGGAAGACAGTGGCAATTTTGCCTAGTGGTATGCTCTGGCGTAGGTTTAGGTCATCGGAGAAAATTCCGGCACCCGTTCCATGCTTTGTTTTAGATCCATCGGTGAAGATGGATATATCCATATGCTGGGTTGGTCTAGCATTCGCATAAACACTAAAGTGTCTATTAAAGGCATATTGTAAAGGAAGGTAGTCAGTCTACCATAGCATCCAGAAGAGGAGTATTGGCGATTGCCTTATCCAGGATGCGGGTATGTCTGCCTCCCGTGCCTACTGTGTGCCACAGCCCCTTATGGCGCAGCCTCAAAGCAGTCCTCACAGCTACTTCCTCCACAAAGAGACCAAGTGAAGGAAGGCATAAGATCACCTCAAAGGTGGCCGGGGGTTTGAGCGTATAGCACCTATAGAACTAAGACAAGCGAGACGTTGCACGAATTTTTCAATGCAAATATCAATAATTAAATCAATAAATCAAATCACATTGATAAATGTAACTACGTTAAAATGCGTTTTGCCCTTTACTATTTGAAGAATTATTTTACTTTATTGGGGGAGAAAATTCCAAGTAGAAAGGAATGTATAGTAATAGGAGATTTAAACGCAAGGACGGGGTGCCAGCAAGGAGATAAAATCGTAGGACCGTTTGGAGAAAGCATTGTAAATGAAAATGGAGAGGCACTACTGCAGCTGTGCGAAGAACAGAACTTAAAAATATTAAATGGTTTTTACCAGCATAAAAATATACATAAATTTACGTGGATGCAAGCCACTAAAGGACAAAAGTCTATAATAGACTACGTTATTATAAGACAAAGCAGTAGACTCACCGTCGACGATGTTAGAGTGCAAAGAGGAGCGGAAAGCGCGTCAAACCATTTTCTAGTAAAAGCAAGATTTCACTGCCCACACCTGGTTTCAACGCTTGCGCACTGCTCAGTATCAAAAGAAGAAGCAAAAGAAGAAACTTACCCGACATACAATCTAGACAGTTTTAGAAATGATTCAACTAAATTTTTATATAAAGTGAGACTGGCAACCAAAGTGTCAGGCGTTTTAGAAAGTGAGGACTCACGGGAGTTATATAATCAAATAAAAAAGGGTATACATGAAGCAGCATACGAGAGCTTAGGTATAAAAGAGACGATAAATGTAAAAGGAAAACCATGGTGGTGGGACGGAAAAGCAGAACGGTTAATAAAGGAAAAAAAGCAAGCCTATCAGAAATGGTTAAACACTAAAGACACAGAAGACAGGAAAATGTACCTAAGAATTAGCCGAGACACAAAGAAGTACATAAGGGAAAAGAACAATGAAACATGGCAAACGAAGTGTGAAGAGATTGATAGATATATGGGAGGCACCAAAAATACAGAGTCATGGAAATTCATAAAAAACTTGCGAAAAAATGAAAGAAGCAAAGTTAATATTCAGTCCATAGCAGAGGAAAGGTGGATTGAATATTATAGCAAACTGTTTAAAGAAGACCAAGAAAATTTGCATGACAATGACGATGAGACTATAGATACAATAAATGAAGAACAGATAGATATCATTACACCTGAAGAAGTAAGAAGAACCGTAAAGGCGTTTAAAAATGGTAGAGCGCCAGGACCAGGTGAAATTTGTATGGAACTATTAAAAAATGCACCAGAACAACTATACGAAAAGCTATCCAAACTGTTCAATATGTGTCTAAATGGTTGTCCACTTCCTGAAGATTGGAAAAAGGGATATGTTACAAACCTTCATAAAAAGGGAAGTAAAGAAGAATGTTCAAACTACAGACCTATCACAGTATTAAGTTCAATTGGAAGGGTATACGCAAAAATCTTAAAACCACGTATAGAAGAAAAATTAAAAGAAGATGAGGATCAAAGTGGATTTAGAGCGGGGAGATCTTGTGCAGATAACACCTTTACGCTGCGTCAACTCGTAGACAAGAGACTTGCATGTGGCCTGCAGACCCATCTGGTGTTCATCGATATAAGCAAAGCATATGACAGCGTACCCCAAAAGAAAATGTGGGAAGCAATGCTAACTGAAAACATACCGACAACATACATAAATGCCGTAAGAGTATTATATACCGACATGCGATGCCAAATAAAGACAGGGGCAAAGATATCAAAACAGTCTTTCGCCGTCACAAAAGGTTTGAGACAAGGGTGCTGTTTAGCGCCGACATTATTTAAAATATATATAAAACAGGCGTTGGCAAACTGGAAACGGCATTGCAGAAATATGGGGATAGAAGTGGATGATGACTTTATCCACACATTGCATTACGCAGATGACCAGGTTATCTGTGCAGAAGATGACATTGACATAAGCTATATGTTTAAAAAGTTAAAGCAGGAATATGCCAAATGGGGGCTTCAGATCAACATCGACAAGACACAATATATGGTAGTAGGAGGTAAAGGTGAAGATTTGGTTTTGGAGGATGGCACACTAAAATGCGTGGAAAAGTATACGTACCTAGGCACAAATTTTACATATGTAGGAGGAAGTGAAGATGAAATAAAGAGGAGAATGAACTTAACAAGGACGGCTGTTAGGCAACTGCACCCAATAATATGGGGAAACAAATTATCAGTAAAAACAAAAAAGCAAATATACAGCACAATGATCCAAAGCATAGCGACGTACAATGCAGAGGTATGGGAAGTGACAAAAAGACAAGCTAAAACTATTAGCGCTACTGAAATGGAATATTGGAGACGCAGCTGTAGTTTGACGAAGATGGACCGAATTCCAAATGCCGAGATCAGAAGAAGGATGGAAGTGGAGGAAACCTTGGTAGAGGCAATAGAACGAAAAAAACTGAAATGGTATGGTCACTTAAAGAGAATGCCGGATGAAAGATGGCCAAAGAAGATGCTAGAATGGATCCCAAACAGAAGAAGAAAGCGTGGGCGACCAAAAACAACATGGATGCAAGGCGTGACAGAAGCTATGGAAAATAGAGGATTAAATGAAGATGATTGGAGGGACCGAGAGGTATGGAAAAGGGCATGCGAGAAACGTAACAATGATGTACTGAATAATTTTATGTAAAGCATGGATGTATTGAAAATTTTATGTAGAATTATTTACTCGCAAATATATATAATATATATGGGGACTTGTTTTTGTTCTTCTTTTAGCATTTTGCCCTCGGTTTGAAATCCAATATGTACGGCTTGCGTAAAAGAATTTGCCTTTGTTCAGCTAAAGAAACTCTCCACAGAAATATACTACCTGTTCCAAGAATTTCTCTGTTGAGTTTGCACTTGCCGGATTTAAGCGAGAATAGACTTTATTGCATAACCGACTGCCCTGACAAAATAACAATATCTACTTTTTACAATTATTTTTTAGTTATTTAATATCTATGCACGCCTGATCTACTGTCTTTGGGGATTATCTGTGTTCTCTACAAGGTATTTATATCTCCTAGACTAGCCTACTACTTAGTTTTAATTGTTTGCTGCTTAACCGGTTTCCTTTTACCTGTTGTTGGATGAGCAGGTACAGGTGTTCCACTCAACCTTGCAGGTACCGCTTACTTCTTTGTTCGATTGTTCTTGAGAGTTGGCGTACGAACCACTCAAATGCACCTGCTTTGCTCAAACAAAGAACCTCTGTGACGCGCGCTAAATTGTTACCTGCTTTACCTGTTACGCTAAGCCAAAGGTTCCAATTCACAAACTACTTTTGATGGCCACTCTAGGAGCGATATGCACTAAAATTGTCTTTTCAGACGGCGAAAAATCCCTTTTTTACATTTAGAAGCTAGAGCGGCGTCGTTACACGTGTGCATTCGGCCAATGCTCAAACTGAACTCCGATAACCAGTATTGCTTTATTTAGGTTCAATTTTTAATTTGGTTTAGTTATGGTAATATAGCGAATCGCCAGATAGTGTTTGTGTTTATCACTGTCCGATTTTCTATTCATATTCATGTTCTCAAATCCCGATTCTCAAATTTTGATTGTTCCATGGTTTCCTTCGCGCAGTGAGACCGAGTGCAGTATTCGAATACATCTCGCACCACTCAACTCTTTACGAGAAGTTTTAAGAATAGAGAACATCGACATTTTGCATTCGAATATTCTCATCACTATATGACACTATACTTGAGATTTGTATGTTTAGGTACATTATGCGTGGACCACTCCAGTGGCGGCTGGTACAGGGAGGGCAACGGGGCACTGCCCTCCCAGCTATTTGCGATTCCGTGTTTTGTTTCTTTTATTACTGTTTAAAAATTTTATATCGTTGAAAATCAAAGAAAATAAATTTTTTTAAGATTGTTGGTATCATGAATTCGTATGAGTTAGTCAAAATGAAGCAAATGGAAGTAGAGCGAAATCTTGAAGGTTTAATGCAACACGCCGGGGCAAGTTAAAAGATGACGATACAATAACCGACTGCCGGAGCATGGGGGATTCACATATCGTTTCGATAGGCGAACGAGAGCAGTAAATACAATTGCTCAGTAGTTGTTTATTGGTGTGAGCGCCCGTAATCGACGCCAACCACAATGACCTCATCCCATCAGTTTGGGGCACTGAAGACATAACAACCACCATCAGGTCACCTAATCACATTTAATGGAAACGGGAAAACTTGCGATTAGACACAAATATAATTTCGACGGGAGAATAATTCAGACCGCGAGCGAATGTAGACGTGTTTTAAATTAATCGCCAGGACAATTCGGTAAAGAGTGTGATTAAGTTATTTAACAAAATAATTTGACTTATGATGTTAAAATAACGTTTAAAACCCAAGAACTGCCATTGACGTCGGCAGAGAGTGAAAATTATTTTAACGTTAAAAGAGAATCAAAACTTTTGCTAGAAAGCAGGAAAGTAGACTGTGTGATTCAGTAGTGTGATTAATCGCCACTGGACGACACCTAAAACCACAGACATATTACAGTAAAGCACATAAGCGCCGTCGTGTCGAGAAGTTGTGCCAATACGCGATAGTGCGATTAGAATGACTAGATACGGCAAGTGCACGGAAGAGATTGCAAGCGTATTATTAGTTTGGTTATACCAAGTTATACGAAAGCCTCAAACAATCTCGTAAATCACTAAATTATGAAAATTATCGACGTATTGAGCGAGGCGTTTTTTTAATTGAATACCTTGCTAAAGCACACGACTTGCCTTTCATAGTGTTTTTCGTAAATTTTTTTGTTACCGCTGTTGAAAAGAATAATTTTAACCGGTTATTCGGTTTCGCAATCTTAGACCGGTTCTTTAGAAAACCGGTATGTGAACTATTTCAAGCCGGTCTGATAAACCGGCCTAAAAAGTCGGTCTAAAAACACCGTTCTAAAAAAACGCCTAAAAAAATCAGTCTGAACAGACCGGTCTCTAAAACCGGTGTGAAAAAACCGGCCTGAACAAACCGGTCTAAAAACCAGTCTGAAAACCGATCTGAAAAAACCGTTCTGAAAAAGGGGTCCAAAAAATCGATCTGAAAAAACTGCCTCAAAAACTGGTCTAATAAACCGGCATAAAAAAACCATCTGAAAAATATGTTCTGATAGACCGGTCTGAAAAAAACGGTCTCAAAAACCGGCCTGAAAAAACCGGTCTAAAAAACCGGTCCAAAATAATCGATCTGAAAAACGGTCTCAAAAACCGGTCTGTACAAATCGGTGTAATAAACCGTTCTAATGAAACGGCAGAAAAAAAACGGTATAAAAAATACGTTCTGATAAACCGGTCTGAAAAAACCGGTCTCAAAAATCGGTCTAAAAACTTGTATACAAAATTCGGTTTGAACAAACCGGTCTAATAACCCTCTAAAAACCGGCTGAAAATACCGGTCTGAAAAATCCGGTCTAAACAAACCGGTCTAAAAACCAGTCTGATAAACCGGTCCAATAAACCGGCCTCAAAAGCCGGTCTGAAATAATCAGTATGAAAAAAACCGGTCTCAAAAACCGGTCCGAAAATCCGGTCTGAACAAACCGGTCTAAAAACCAGTCTGATAAACCGGTCCAATAAACCGGCCTCAAAAGCCGGTCTGAAATAATCAGTATGAAAAAAACCGGTCTCAAAAACCGGTCCGAAAATCCGGTCTGAACAAACCGGTCTAAAAACCAGTCTGAACAAACCGGTTCAATAAACCGGCCTAAAAAGCCGGTCTGAAATAATCAGTCTGAAAAAAAATCGATCTAAAAAACCGGCCTGAAAACCCGGTTTGAAAAAACGGGTCTGACAAAACAGGTCTAAAAAAACCGGCCTGACAAAAACGTTCTCAATGTGTGCAGTAAACTAGTTTTGACACTATTTAACTCAGAAATTTTTC
The DNA here is from genome assembly GCA_958336395.1 of Ctenicera cuprea. Lineage (NCBI taxonomy): Eukaryota > Metazoa > Arthropoda > Insecta > Coleoptera > Elateridae > Ctenicera > Ctenicera cuprea. The sequence continues at coordinate 43,323,696 of OY284493.1, forward strand.
TTCGTATACCGTTAGAGATAAGAAGAATTAAGTTTAAATGATAATAAACAAATAAAACAAAACTGTAAGCGGGTATTTATTATTTATTTCCAATAGGTAGAATTGCATAGATAATAATAGGTTAGAAATTTAGTTTTTCATATATTCAGTGGATTAACTACAAGTTGTGGGCCCCCCGCACGATGTTGTCGTGCCTCCCCTTCCGCGGTTGTGGGCCTCGGGGGCCCATAGTTACGCCACTGGGGATATCAACATGAGTAATGTAACGACCGGTTTGGTTTTGAGACAGGTTTTTTTAGACCGGTTTTTCAGACCGGTTTGTTCAGACCGGATTTTCAGACTGGTTTTTGAGACCGGTTTTTAGATCGATTTTTTCAGACCGGTTTTTCTAACGTTTTTTTCAGACCGGCTCTTTAGGCCGGTTTATTGGACCGGTTTGTTCAGAGCGGTTTTCAGACTGGTATTTAGACCGCTTTGTTCAGACCGGATTTTAACCGGTTTGTTTAGACCGGATTTTTCAGACCGGTATTTTCAGCCGGTTTTTAGAGGGATTTTAGACCGGTTTGTTCAGACCGAATTTTTAGACAAGTTTTTAGACCGGTTTTTACGACCGGTTTTTTCAGACCAGTTTATCAAAACGTATTTGTTAGTTCGTTTTTTTCTGCCGGTTTATGACACCGGTTTGTGCAGACCGGTTTTTGAGACCGTTTTTTCAGATTAATTTTTTGGACCGTTTTTTCAGAACGGTCTATCAGAACGTATTTTTCAGACGGTTTTTTTCTGCCGGTTTATTAGACCAGTTTTTTCAGATCGATTGTTTTGTACCCCTTTTTCAGAACCGTTTTTTCAGACCAGTTTTCAGACTGGTTTTTAGACCGGTTTGTTCAGACCGTTTTTTTCAGACCGTTTTTAGAAACCGTTCTTTTCAGACCGACTTTTTAGGCCGGTTTGAAATAGTTCACAAACCGGTTTTCTAAAGAACCGGTCTAAGTTTGCGAAACCGATTAACCGGTTAAAATTTTTTTTTCAACAGCGCTAACAAAAAAATTTACGGAAAACACTATGAATGCCAAGTCGTGTGCTTTAGCAAGGTGTTCAATTAAAAAAAACACCTCGCTCAATACGTCGATGATTTTCATAATTTAGTGATTTACGAGATTGTTTGAGGCTTTCGCGGTTCCTCGAACTGTCAGTAGACCGCGTCGTTATTTGGGGATTACACCCAGTACAGGTAATTAGGCAAGAATCGACCTCTGTAGCTTGCCTACTTTTACAAGCATTTTCTCTAAATGTTTGAGTCAAAGTGGTTCGTGCGCCCTGCCTACCTAAACAGAAATATGCGGTCCTGTTTCGGCAGGCAGGGCCCAGGAACCACTATGGCTCAAACATTTAGAGTAAATGCTATTGTTGCTTTTAATTTGATGTTGCCGAGTGTAAATTTTGATATTGAAACTTAGAGATCGTCTATTTTGTGAATCAGAAAGAAAAGCGTATGGGTTTCATTCAAGATTTTTTGGTTTCAAGTTTGTGCCGCTTTCCCGTAGCAAACGTTCGCGAGCCGCTACTGAATAGGTCATTGTAGATACCGTTGGCTGTGCTGATCTGTGTTTAAACACAACTCAGCAAGGGTCAGCGTAGACGACGGTAGATACAATATTCAATTTAAAAATAATATAAAATAGAAAGGTGGTATGTCCCGTTGACAAACGACAAAATATTTTCTTAATCTCAAAAGGCATAATACGCCAACAGCGAAACCCTAGTACCTACTCGACACATGTACCGCAACTTGCACTTCATTAGTTCATTAGAATAATTTTCCATATAAATATAAATATGTAAACGTATTTCATTTAAATTGTAAATAGGTAATATAGAAACAAAAAAAGATTGGTGCTAGTTAACAGTAATCTGCAGACAGGTTGTTCAATGTGAATAATTTGGACAAGACATCTGTGCATTCCTGGTGTTGGTGCAATGACGTAAGATTCAGTGAATCACTACTCCTGCTGGCTTGAATAGTCATGAAACTTTACGTACGTATTGTGTAAACACGAAAAGAGACTTGTAGCATGCACAACGTAAATCACAACGTGTGTTTTTCATCATTTACAGTGCCAGTGCACGTGTGCCCGTTTCTAGCAGATTTATTTACGGTGCGCTTGAAAGTCGAAAGGCCGTATTTTGCCGCAATAAAAAAAATCGTGACGTACTGTTTTCGAATTTTCTCCTGCTGGTGTTGCTACGTGTTTTCCTAGTTTGGGACTTTATTGCGCATTTCTCCGCGCACCACAAGAAACAGCGTCCGGGTTAAGTGGGGGTAACAACCGACGGAAGGGGAAGAGTTGTTGTCGAAGGGGAACGTGATTGTGCGGTAGTTCCTGTCTCATGTGATGCCAATCAACAATAGAAATAACGAGCCCAAAAAGGCTTCCGTTACTTCGGAAACAGAGCAGTGTGTTTGTTAAAATAGAGTTTGAAACAATTGCATAAGACAATTGAATGTGACTGAACGTAGGGCGTGTGTGCTACTACGTCACGCGCGCATTTGTTTAGACGCGCAGCGCCCATTGGTCGATACAGCTACGGTACACACGTGATGTGGCGGCTGTGAAGCGTGTGCGACGGCGGCGAAGGGCGACTCGAGGCAGCACGGGGTGGTGTCCAGCTCCAGGTGCACAAAACCATAGTTTGGTTGCGGCCCACACGATCTGGCCACAACACGAACTTCCATGGACGTCACCGTCTGATCTCGAATGGTGACAAGTGAAGGTACCTCAGACGCAGCTCCCCGCGTCCCATCCCACCTGCTTCTTGCTCTCCTTGCAGGTACGACCATCCAACAAACGTGACTGCGAACAAAAGGTGTAATTTACGATGCTTGCGTGTGTGTGTGTGCTTTTAGTTCTGGATGTCCTTTCACCAACAACTCCTTAAAGCACGGGTTTTTATTTATTTGAAGCCCCCATTGGCACTTGTAGCTCCGTGGAGACCACGGTGGTTTGAGGAAAACGGGGCCACCAAAAGCTGGTACACAAAGGTGTCCGTTATGGCCACGTTATCCTGGCGAATTTAGCTCATATTGACGTACAGCGTTGCCGATTGTTAGCACGCCATCGGCATATCACGGTGGCTTTGCACGCGCTAGCTTTTGTTTTGAAAGAAAAATCAAAACACAATCCCTATACCAGTCAAAACGACTTCCTACCCCAATTAATAAGTCAAACAACTGCAATAGATGGGGACAATTTTCTATTGTTTTTTAATATTTGATGTAGTTAAAATGTTGTCGTTTATTTTAATAGGTAAATTACGACATAAATGACGTACACGTGTTTATAGGGTCATTTAAATAATCATTACCAAAAATTGGACTTATTTTGCTGCGACAAGTCAGGCTTAAATAACTATACGACAGTAGTCTATAAAGAGTACAATATTTATTGTGCTGTTTATGAATAAATTTTTAAAGCCTAAATTTTTCTTATAGATTAGATGCGCTTTTGTTTATTGTTTTATTAATAAAGCTTGCATAAACGCGACAACGTTGTCGGCGTACGGTCAATGTAGCAAGGTGTCTGGTGCACGCGGGCTTTTGCAAAGGAAATTCGTCCGTAATTACTTTTGTCGGAAGAGCGAAACAATTGCTACCGCGTGAGGAGCTGGTGCGCGATTTCAGTCGAATAGAACCGACGAAAGCACGTGCTCGAGGTAAACGTACTCCGTGCCACGTGGAGGGGCGTCGGTGCCATAATACTATTTGCGTTATTTTTTTCTGCAAATTTGAGCTGGTGGCTGTTGCGAAATGTTGCCCTCGCAGTTCCCAGTTGCATATTCTGTGGGCGTACATGTTTTATGAACAACTATATCGTGTGGTCATTGCTTTGAGCTTCGAGTTTGAATCACGGACTGACCAAGGTGTCCGTGACCTACCTACCTGTGCGGACATGCTGCGACTCGCTCTCACTTCCCCGAAGAAAAAAATAACGCGTGCTTCCGATTTCTTTTGCAGTTCGGCTCCCCGCCAGGAGGAGACGATGAGTTTGGATACCCTGCTGGAAGCGGCGCGGTATTTGGAGCTCCAGGAGCTGAAGGAGCAGCAGCAGCGGCAGGCTCTGGCTCCCCTCGTTCGGACTCACCCGCAGCCCGCGCCTCTTCCGCCGCAGACGCAACCAACTGCCATCGTAAAACCAAAACAAGGTCAGTTTTGTTTGCCTTTTTCTTTCAATCGCAAACCTACGACAATCTTTTGTAGGTAGGAACTGCATTTAAAAACAAATTTATAAATAAAATTTTCTGTGCATGTATAATGCGTTCAAAAAAAGGGTGGGTTTTGCGTGCTAGTTTTGCTGTTCCTATCCATTAGTAGGGTAGGATCGGATAAACAGTTCTGATATATGCCACCTATTCAAAATATTTTTTTGATTGATAAGTGGCCTGATTTTAGCTTTTGCAATGATAAGCAGTAACAATTCAGTAATGCTCACGTTTTCTTTTGTTTTTAGTCACCATTTCCTTGATTACCTCACTTCTTTGTGTAATTACTGCTTTGCAATTTTTATTCAACTGTTTTTATGTCCTCTCTGACCTATAAAACAACTGCATTTAATTATTTCAGTTATTGTATTTATGTCGGTAAATAGAACTGTTTTGCACTGCACCTGTTTAAGTGTTAATCAAAACTATTAATTCAAACAGCAAAACAGTTTTATACACTTCCTGGTCAACTGCAAGGTCATACATGCTAAAAACAACACAGAAATTCCGTGAAGTATTTAAGATAAATTACGTCATGCCTACATTAAATTTGCAACTTATTTAACTGTGACTAGCTGATCTTTTTTTTTTTCTTCAAATATTTGAGTAATGGAAAATTCCTTTTGCCGCCCCTGACCTCAATTTGTCCTTAATCTGGCCCTGGTGATGATAATAATTCAGGAATCTACTTTATCGGTAATTAAAAATTTTACACCTAACCTATCTGTTTTGTTGTCAAATGATAAAAGTTTGCACTGTTCAAAGTATTATTTATCTTTGGTTCAAAGTAAATTTTTGTAATTTGATATAGATTTATGAAAGAAAACGTAACCAAGTAATCAATTACAACTTAAAATACAACTTACATATTTCTCTTTCAGAATCCGTCACTATTACACTTCACCAACAGCAACAACCACAACAGCAACAACAACAACAACCTCCACAGCAACAGTCTCAACAAAGGGTAATACAAAATAGTTTTGACATTATTAATCCACTTGTGATCGACGAGGGTGGTGAACAGAAACGTAAGCAACCTCCATTGGTGTTTCGATCTGGGACGAGGGAGGTTCACAATAAACTTGAAAAGCACCGCAGAGCCCATCTAAAAGGTAAAAAATTATGGAATTAATTATTGAAAATAACAAAAATAATACTTCAACAAAAATAGTTGTTTCTTTATCAATTGTAACAAAGGCTACTAGAAGTCTTTGTTTTCTCGGACATGTTTTTGCTTTTTCACAATATTTAAGGGGGAGGGGTCTTCAAATTTTGTAACATATTTTAACTTTTATAATTTTTCTTGAATACATGACAATAGATTAATAATTTGGCTGATTTTGCCCGGGATGTATTAACAAACGGTAAAAGATTAGAAACACATATCAGAAGATTGAAGAAATTAAGCAGTTTGGGTGAAGTAATACGATTTTTGTATCCCATTTAGCAATATGTTTATAATTCTGTGGTCTTTTCTTAATAAGTAAAATTTTTTAATGCCTGTCCTGGTTTTTTATATAGTGAACCCTAGATCCTAAATACAACCTTAATGTGTCCAGGCACTCTACATCCTAGCCACTCATTTTCAACGCGGTCAATCCAAATTGTTATGATGATTCACAAATTTCGAATTTAATTTGAAGTAGCGGGCGAGTGCATTGTATCAAGTGATCCAAAAAAAAACTGATCGTGATTCCTCCTTGTTTTGTGGAATTCCGAGAGGTATCCCATACATTTGTAATCGATTACTTATTAAAATTACTTATAATTGAAACCTAATTATAAGTAAAGCTCGGATTTTATGCAAAATATACACAGTGGTCTAAAGTTTTCCTTTTAAACTTCAGTAGGTGATTCCTTAGGCCAGTTTAAGAAAAAAAGTTTTTATGAACATGTGTTCTACAATGCTTCTGAAGAGAGCTACGACCCCACGAAGGAAGCAAGGAAATTTAAATTTTTATTAATATCTCTGACACCCTTAAATATAAAATTATGAAATTTGGCATGCGGTTTAGTACTAGGAAGTGCTACTACCGAGCAACATCAAAATAAAATTGTTTAAATCAGTGGCGTTGCAAACTGGGGTGAGGGGGGGTAGGGTCACTTTTGTTTATTATTCTTGTAAATAATTGTTTTAACAATTTGAGTCTAATACGATTTTATGTTCAAAAATTCGTCGAAATAGTGCATTTAATTTGTTTGTAGCTATTTTTTGGAAAACGTCGATTTAAACATTTTTCTTATTCAGAATGAGATAAAACTTTTTTTTATTTCATACTTATGATCATATTACAGAAGAATGGTACGTTTTATAGAAACATTAGAAAAATACTTTTTTCTTACAGAATAATGGTAGATTTTAAAAATTCAAAAAGTTTTTGTTTAGCAATTTGATTTCAACTTTTATTTGAACAATCTATATTGTTTAAGAACTGTAATAATTACGTTTTGTTATTAGTTAGTAGTTATCCATTTTCTGAATCCAAAGTAAATAAATAAGTATCAAATTAAAAGTTTTATCTCATTCTGAAGAAGGAAAAAGTTTAAATGTTTGATCAGTACCATTTCTATGCATTTTTCAACGTAGAATCATATTACTGGCTAGGATTTAAAAAAATCGACACAATTAAAAAAGAAAATCGATTTTTTTATTAAAAATTGTTTTTTTGTTTAATTTTTTTTATTTAAATCAATTTTTATGATTTTGCTCAATAATAGTATAATGTAATACAAGTGTATAAGCAAGCCTTTGAGGCACGCGCGACGTGTTTAAAAGCACGAGGCAAAGCCGAGTGCCTTTTGACGAGCAGTGCTTTGAAGGCTCGTATACACGTGTATTATATGCTATTTTTCATTATATCTGCACTACAATCTGAAAATTATAACAAAAAAAGGAAATTGAAATCCCTTGTTTGACGTAATCTGTGTCATTAATTGTTGATATAGAAACGGTTAGCAATTGTTGTTTCATTGCTATGTATATTTATAAATTTGTTGATTTGTGAAGTTTGTTTCGACTTTGTGTTCGTGAATTACAAAATGAACGAAAAGTAACAATGAGCTGATTAAAGCTTCTGGTTTACAAATTTCAAACAACACCAATTGTACGTTTCATATTCATTTTAAGTAAATAAAGATTAGTTCTGATTACCTGTGTATTTATCATTGTTCAAAATTTGTAGGTGAATTTGTTGTTACCTAGGCAACTTTAAAGCACTAGTGCTTTAAAGGCCCGATTTTGCACGCTTTTTAATTTCAAAAACAGAGATTATGATTCAGGTATAATAAAAAATTTATTATTTAAAATTTAAGTGTTTTTTTTGTATACAGGGTGGTCCAACACGTATTACGCCTCTATTTAATAATAAAACTAATCATGATAGAGAAAAATGATGTTATTAAAAGTTTTTTTTTAATATAACACCTACCTTTCTGCATATTAAAAAAAATTTTAACCATTGCCGCAATACTGTAAGCCTTGTAACGCGTTCGCCATATTTTTGAAATGGTAACGTTGCAATTTTTGCTCGTTTGATAGAGAATCTTTTTCTCTTTTCAAAAGATATGAAACTTGTATCCTCCTTACATAACAAAAATTTTTGAGAAAAATGCGAAAAACCTCATATTAGCAAGCCCTGGAGTCAAACAACAGCATAGCCAGATGCATTTTTTTTTGTTTTTGATTGCTAAGTGATAACAAATGCATTTCTAAGCACACTACTGCGATTGTGATAGGGTTCTGTTTAAATTTAGGTCCTACTAATATGATGCAGTTTTTCGCGATTTTCTCAAAAAGTGTGTTATGTAAGGGTATACAAGTTTTATATCCTTGAAAAGAAAAAAAAAATCTCTATTGAACGAGTGCAAAAAATTGCTCAGTTGCAGTTTAAAAAAATTATGATCACGCCACAGTGCTTACAGCATTGGTTAAAAATGTTTTCCAAATACCAGAAATCTTTTGTTAAGATATTTTTTATCTATCTTGATTTGTTTCAGAATTAAATAGGGGCATAATAAGTGCATAATAAAGTCGATTTAAATGTTTAAATTATTTTAAAGGTAAAATTAACTTCTTATACAGAGTGGCTAGGAAAACCCCGGCAACTTTTCTTGCGGCACTCAAGAGATGGCGCTTTAGTAAAGAAAAATTAAGTTAAAATACTGGCAACAACGCAGAATCCAAGACGTTTTAGTTATTAAATACGCCTCATATTAAATCAAAACAACTAAAAGGATTCTGCGTTGTTGCCAGTATTTTAATTTATTTTTTTTTTACTAAAGCGCCATCTCTTGACCGCTGCTAGAAAAGTGGCCGGGGTTTTCCTAGCCAGTAGCCACTCTGTATTTAAGTTATTGAGGGAGCTTTTAAAATTTTAACATTTAATATAGTTTGTTTACTTGTTATTTAACATCTACACACTTTTTTTTAGTATTATGCTTTAGGTACCAATTGATGCTTGTAATTTTTTATTGGAAGTAAACAGTTCTTTTTGTAGTGAAAACATAAAAAGTAAACGCCAATACAACAATGTGTAACTACATAGAATGCAACCAATAGAATATTTAAATCAAATAATTGTATGCTAGTGCTGCATTAAAAATTTTCAATGATGTTGTTTACCAACTGATTAAAGTATTTAAGTAAAACTTTAAAAAAAAATTTAACTGAGGAAGCCAGGGTCAGTTACTCATTTAAGAAAAAAGAGATTTGGTTTCAATTATGGCTGGAATAGACCACTACATACTTTGCAACTTTTCCTCGCCGCACATCATAGAGGGCGTTACTAGTGTAATTCCCCTCTAATGTTATACTTTCTGGCATATATCTGCTTGTTTGCTTTTGGTTTCAATTATGGTTAGAATTATGTCCAGCTGATGAGTTCAAATAAGAACGAAACATGTAGTGGTCTAGTCTAGCCATAATTGAAACCAAATCTCTTCTTTCTTATTTATTGCTACATGGGGCGTGTTCGTGTTGTGTGCTTAGAGGCTGGTGTGATCGTAGTTGACTGCTTTGCAGTTTCCGATCACATATTTGCCGGTTTGTTGCTTTGCAACTTTTCCTCGCCGCACATCATAGAGGGCGTTACTATTGTAACTTCCCTTTAATGTTACTCATTTACATCCATAATCCCTTGCATCCTGGTGTCATGTAGAGTCTGTAAAAGTGTACATTTCTGAGTTATTACTTGGTCAAAGAATATCAAAGAGAGAAGCGTCACTTGTGTCGGTTCCTTTGATGTTTTGAGCACAATTTGGGTGACCTTCGCCATATTGAAAATGGTTAACGTCAAAATTAAATGGCGCCAATTTTAAATATAACTTGTAGACATACAGCACAAAGAACTAAATAATATTGCTAAAGGTAATTCGCAGGAAACCGAAGCACGCATTAAATAAAGTAATAAGTAAAAATAATTCTGTAGATCGAGTAGGATTTTTATTAGGTACGTGAAATGCAAATAAAATTACATTGTTCAATATTTTGTAGTAGGTATACCTACCGCGTATTGTTATGTCCAAATGGTACGAGTATTTACCAACGTTTGACTAAAACTGATTACTTTAAGTAAAATTCACAGAACACAATTTACTGCTAAGTCAACCAAACGAACTGCTCCGTCTGTGATACTGTTGTGGTATTGTGCTACATTTGACACGCTAAATAACTGTAATACCCTTAAAAACGATACCTGAATAAAATGGATGAAAGAAGAACCTCACATTAAATTAAATTTAAATCAGCGTCAGAAAAGGGTACGTCAAGTCGCGAACCACATCTGTCAGAACTTGACAGTTAAACCATTTACAATATGGCCGACTAAAGTACAAAAAATATCGAAGTGACGCTTCTGGGCGTTTTGATTTTCTTTGACTTGGTTTACTGGTTTTAAAAATTAGATTTAAATCATTATTTTTTTTAAATAAATCTTCTTCTTAAACGTATTTTAGGCCGGTGGTCTGTTATTTACGCCTTGCTCTTGGGACGTTGATTGCCAGCTATCTTTCCACCTTTTCGGGGGTCTACCCTGTGGTCTTCTTCGCCTGGGTTTCTCATCTCTGGCTATTCGTGCTAATCTGTTTCTTTCCATCCTTCCGACATGTTCATTCCATTGTCTCCTTCTTTTCCTTGACCATTTTACTATATCTTCTGTCTTGCACTTTTCTCTTATTTCGGTGTTTCTAATCCCGTCCCTTAGCGTTTTTCCTGTTATCGATCTAAGGACCCTCATTTCTGATGTACGTAGTAGGCTTTTTGTTTGATTAGTATCTGCCCGCGTTTCTACTGTATACGTCATTACCGGTCTCACACAGCTTTTGTAGATTCGCACCTTGCTCTCTATATTCATATGCTGATTTCTCCATATAACATCTTTCATACACCCATTGTTTTTTCTACAGAAATCTTCATATTGTAATCCTCTGCTGTTGTTTTGAATGTTTGCAGCATACGCTGTAGGTCATCTTCGCTCTCTGCCAATATAACAGCATTTAAATAAATCACTTGATTTAAATCAAGCCTATCCTATTACTGACTCAAATTGGTAAAAAAAATTGAAGATTACAAAAATAATAATAAAAATAATTCAGCCACTTCTCTTTGGGGCGCCTCTGGTTTAAATAATTTTATTTGGATGTTTTTAGGTAGTAGCATTTACTAGTACTAAACCGTATGCTAAATTTTATTATTTCATATGAATGGGTGTCAGATATTAATTAAAACTTAAATTTCATTTGCCTCCATTAGAGGGCCGTAGCTGTCTTCAGAAGCACTATAGGACACATGTTTATGGGGACTTTTTTTCTTAGGAGGGCTTAAGGAATCATCTACCATAGTTTGAAAGATCAAGTTTTATAGTATTATATGCCATTAAAATTTATTAGCTTTATACAAATTAAAATTCTTTATTCGAGTTGCGCGCAACTAATATTGTGAATAGCATATTTGGCACTTTGTAGGTATTTTGCTAGTGGGGCATTTTTTGCATTTACCATCATTTTGTCATGTAGTTTAACAGTAAAATTTGTTTTTTTGTATAATAATAGCCAGAAATTGATTGTTTTTAAGGCAATAAATTCGTGAACGGTTGTTTGTTTCTGCTTTATGAGAATGATTGCAATTGGGATCCGTCTATAGTTGCAAGAGATGTGCAGTTGAACCTCGATTAATCTAATTTTTTGATTACTGGAATTTGAGTCGTATTCTCTATCAAGCTCATACAAACAATGAAATGTTTCCTCTATGGTTCAATTTTTTCCCCAAGCGCATACTACGTTCTTATCTAAATACTATGAGCCTAGCTTTGTGAAAGATACCTAATGAGCTGTGGAATATAGATAACAATGGTTATTGACCTCGTTCCTTCGTTTCTTGGAATTTCAAGGGTTGGAAAAATATTCTATACAAAAATAAAAAACAACAATTTCGAATTTTTTTTTAAAACCTAGTCTAGTGGTCAAAGTCTCAGGCTTTGAAACTAGACTCCCAAGGGCAGTAGGTTCGAATCCTCTGCCCGTTGAAAATTTTCTGAATAAGGTAAATCCGGCGTGTCCATGGATGGTGTGTGTGGTGTGTATGTTGGGTTGCATGTCTTGGAGTGGGGCATGTTAGGTGAATAGCACTAAATGCGCTGAGCCCGGGTAAGGGGGTGGGATATATGTTGTATACGTACATATTTAGTTTTTTTTGTAGTAAAAGATTTTATTAAGCTTTCCGTTCTTATTTATCGTTTTTTTTTTATAAATTTGATCACTCGAATTAGCGAAAAGTCGAAAATTCTCCTCCTGCCAGTTCGACTATGATACAAACATACATTTTGTTTTTAATAGAAAGCATATTTTATTTTAGCAACATTAAAAACTTATTTTTTTCTCTTGTCAACAATACATCGTTTGATCTACTTAATTTTAAATTGAAAGAAAATATTGATTAAAAACCCGTTACACTTCTAATATTACTGCGCAATTAGACCAAAAGAACGAATTAGGGTCTTAAAATGAAAAGTATATTTTGGTTTCATTATGTTGATGACATTTTAGCATGTTTTGATAGTTTATTTGAGTTAATCAATGAATTTTTGAGTTTTATTAAAAGCTTGCACCCAAAAATAACATTTTCGCTAGAAACTGAACAAAATAGGTCTATTAACTTTTTAGATTTAAACAAAAATTAATTTAAATAATAAACTTCAATATTCTGTTTATAGAAAACCTACACAAAGAGACATTACAATACCACACAATTCTTGTCATCATAAAACACATAAATTAGCAGCATACAGATCCATGATACATAGGGGTTTAAAGGTTCCTTTAGGCCAAAATTAGTTATAATAGAGAAATTTCGATTATTAAACAAATTGCATACAATAATGGTTATAATACTCAACTTATTGATACACCAATTAAAGAGAAAAATTATAAATTAGCTATTCAGAAAATTTATCCAACCACTTCATCAGATAAATTGAAATACGCATCAATTCCATATTTTGGCAATCAGTCAGAAAAAATTACCAAAATTATAAACAAAACAAATAAATGTAAAATAACTTTTAAAACAACAAAAAACATTTTAAACACTTTGTTTAATGCTAAAGAAAAAACAGACAATTTACTAAAATCAGGCATCTACAAATTAAATTGCTCGCACTGTAATTCGGTTTATATAGGACAAACAGTAAGAAATTTTAATATTAGGTACAAGGAACACGTACGTTGTTAAAAGTATAAACACCCCCATAAATCCAATCACGCTAAACACTTATTAGAATACAATCATTCAATGACATCTAATAACACTATAAAATGTTTACACTTTTGTGATGATGAACGTAAGTTGGATATACTAGAAGCGTTTGAAATTCATAAACATTTAAAATCTGTACCTTTAATGAATGAACAAATTGATCTCTGAAATTCACCGTTATTGGACGTTTTGAAATGAGGAATCAAGTCATCTGGCCGCAGATGTAGAAAACCAAGTTCAAGTTATGAAGATTTATTGTTCCTATAGCAACACCAACTGTTTACTTTTAATCTTGCTTGACCTGTTGAAGTTAAGAATTGTTTTATTTACAATAAATTGAAAAGTATAACTTGTTTTTAAATTATCTTTTTATTAATCTTCAAAATTTCTATTGAGGAAAACATTTTTAAGCAGTCATGTTAGAAAATAGTATATTCTGTAGCAAGTTTGGATTATGGTATATTCCGCACGAGTGTAAGTTTGTCACTTGAGTCACTACGATTTAAAAAAAATTTAAGTTTTCTGTCTAAAATACGCTTTGATTGCAACTGTTAAAAAAACAGTTGATGGACGAGAGATGCAACCTTTATTACTCAGAACAGTGTTAGAATGAAATATTCTATAACAAGTGTAAGAATGTGGTTATTTTGTAATTAAAAATTGTATAAAAATGCTTATATTCTAAAATAGTCGTAGAACAACAATTTTTTAATGCTAAGTTTTTAAGACAATTGTAAATTTGCTTCAATCGGTTTTTGTAGGCAATTGATATGATAAAAACAATGGATTGGGATTCTTCGTCTGCCGTACTTTTGATTTTCAATGGTTTTCTTTCATTAGCTGGTTGGTATACCTGACTTAAGTTAAAACTGAAAATTTATCTTCCTAAATATTGCTGCGCCATAAAATTAAGTAGCGAATCTTATTTTACTATCACTTACGAGCAATTAAGCTTAAATTTAACTGTATTGTCATTCCCTGTTTATTATATAAAAGAGTATGAATTTTTTATTTTTATAAAAGGCGTCACAGATAAATTAGCGGACTAGGACGCGATCCATTTGATGAGTATACAAAATATAAAAAAAAAACATGTTGGCAGTTTTTGAGCAATTTGGACAATGTTTTTCCCTATCATTTTGTGGTCGAAAATTGACAATTGCCGCTTGGAGGGAACAAAATTACTTTGTCTCCCCCCGGGAGGCAAAGTGATTTTATTCCCGCTTTTGAATGCAAATGTTGTTTAGACTTTTTTTATTTTCCTTGGATACGTCTTAGTTACCGTGGATAACAAAGGCATCTACTTGCAATAGTCGATTTTTACACAAAAGTCAAATTAAAATAATTGAATTTAGATTAATTTTTAAATGAATGTGTGAGTGTGAAAGGTACAATATCGGCGATAGTAAATTTTCTTTGTTTTTTTTTTACGTATGCATTAAGAAGTTTGTTTTTGCAGTATTTTTTCCTCGTTACCAATTTTGAACTTTGAAGGCTTCGTGTGAGGTGAGAAGGCTTTGGAGGACTTTTTTTTATTAAGCTTTTCGTCCTATTCTTGCCCAAGGAATAACGCTGCGTGAAGTTTGTCCGCCGATTTATACACACCCTGTATAATTGTTCCGTTAATAAATAATTCATCACAAGCTATTATTTAAATTTTCGTAGATGTGTACAATACAAATTGGCACTACTTGTTTTAATTTTAGGTAATTTAGTATTAATTAGACATTTGCTTGTATGTTTCTGTATTTTAATATAAATAATATAAAACTAAAAATAAACATAACTGGTTTATTTACTGTAATTTTATATGAGTGAAATTAACTGTATACCGGGTGTTAATTAAACCTAGCGAACCACCTTGTTTGTCGTATTTATTAAGATAATCAAACGAAGTATGTTTTATAAATTGTAAAAGCCCAGAATAACTTGCACAGCATAGGAATCTCGGCAACTATACGAGATGCGAAGACTGTTAAATTGGATTTTTTAATGTTGTATAATTATGGTAGCATTGTAATGGTGATTTTGATTTTCCGTGACTTACTAGATTTCTTCTTCTTCTTCCTCTTATTATAGGCCATTGGCCTGTTTAATTCTGTGAACCCTTTTTGCACATATGCCAGGCAGGAGGCTGGCCTTACCTATCGAAAGGGGAGGAAGTTCCACTAAATGGTTTACGGTTGCCAAAGATGTTAGTATGGCAACCGGGACCAACGGCTTAACGTGCCCTTCGAAGCAGGGTTAGTTGACTTACAGATATGAGCGAAAAACTAAAAATGTGGAATTTTTTAAGATAAAATATTTATGTCCAAAGCAGAAATAAAAAAAAATCAAAAAGGAAGAAGTTGTAGGCTGTAATAAGTAGGGATGCAACGGTACTATTTTTTTTTAAGTCAGGTACCCTGCCTCATCATCGCTAGGTACTGTGATTGTTTGCTTTCATAATACCGATCTTGCAAATCTGATTGGATTACAAGGGACTCCTCGAAAAACATTTGATAAGCGGCACTTAAGGTATTAGTTACGGGGAATCCCCTTTGACCTATATACTACGTAGACTGTACATGCCAAGCTAAACCAGTGGACTCGAATGCGCCATATTGCTTGTCTGTTGCTTCGTAATTTAATTTAATTTAAAGTTTGCGCAACTGCGTAAATCAGCTTGTTTACGTTTTGCAACCTAACCTACAACACTGACAAATATTAATTAATATCAAACTTAATGCAATGGTGGCTTGTTCTGCTATTTTGTGTAAAAATGAGAGAGGCAAGGTGACGGGAGAATCGTTTCATGCATATAAGTGTTATCCCCATTATGATATCGCATGCTTTTGCGTTTCATGTTCTAATTTTCTCATAAAGTTGTTTTAGATTTTCCTTTTTAAACCAATTGTTTTGAATAAATGGGTTGAAGCCGTAAATAAACGTTGGTTCAGTTAAGGTTACATTTCTGCTTGCGAAATTTGAATACTAATATTATAGTAATGTAAACTTCGTAACATCAAAAGTTACTAACTTACAGACGAGCAATATGGCCGCTTTTTTTGTCTTGTTTTGAAGGTCGCACCCGTATAGATGTTTAGTTTGAAGTATATAGGTCTGTTGGAATTCCCTGAGGTCTGAATTCAAGGTATTTTGTGCAAGACTATTCATTAGTTAGTGCATTGCCGAATAAAGATGAGAGAACAGTAGAAGTGAAGTTTGAAATTATTTTGAGCGAAATACAGAAGATGAATGACAAGCAATATGCTTGGTATGTAAAACATTAATATTCCGAGGAGCAGAGCTGTGCCGAGTACTGAATGAGGTTACTCACGAGTTTTCTTTGCGAGTATTCTATTAAAGTACTCATGAGTACAACGTTACGAGTCTTATTAGTTAAACACATATGAGTAACGAGTAGTACTCGCAACTCGTGGTGCAAAATTACGAGTACTTTCACCTGACAGGTGACAGCTAAAATTATTAGGTTTGAATTTTTAATTTGCTTTGTAAAAATAATAAATTAAATCCCCATCAATTTTTATGTAGACAGGGGAATCACAGTTATGTATTTAAGAAATCAAATATTATAGCTGCAACTGGTTTTGTATTTAATGTCCGAATTAGGGGAATCGCTACTCGCAAAAATACCCGTAAATGCATTGAGTACTTATTACGAGTACTTGCGATAATTCACGAGTACGAGTATTAACAAAAAAAAAGTACTCATGAGTACTTTGAACTGAGTACTTACAGTACTCGAGTACAAATTTAAAGAAAAGTATCGAGTACTTGTCCAGGTCTGCCGAGGAGTGGGTAATGTAAGTTATACGTCTTTCATGTTAAAGCATTTAAAGTTTAAACACACGGAAGAATATGATACGATATGGACTAAACAATAGAAACAATTTTTTTATTTTATTAACGTAATTTTATACTCAATGGCCGAAATTTTGCATATATTTTTTAATTGCTTCAATTGTAAGAAAGACTTGTTTCATACCCAACTGTCTCTAAGTTAGAGGGTATGAATTTTGCGCAATTATGAGAAACATAAATAAGTAAAATAATTGTATACTCAGCCAGGTAATATGTATTATCTGGCCATACCGGTTATCGATGCGTATTGGTTGGGGACCGGGTACTGTCTTGATACCTGTTGCATCCCTAGTAATTAGAAAAATATTTTTAAGATTGTGTTTTGTTTTGTTTTCGAGATAAAACACAAACGTGCAATTTTTTAAATGAAAACCATATTTTAATTTAACACCATTGAAATAGTTATTTTTTTTCTTTTCAACGATATACAGTTTGATATACTTAATTGTAAATTCGAACAAGATATTGATTTAAAATGCTCCTAGCATCAAGAGGAGTGGTGGTAGCTCAGAGGTTAGGGGTTTAGCCTCTAACGCTGAAGGTCTAGGGTTTGATTCCCCGCTGAAGCCATGCAGCAATGAAAATCCATGCCGCAACCCGCCACTCACATTCCCCAATCCGGTGTAGGCAGCCGTGGTTGTCTTAATGCCTAAAACCTTCTCTGGTATTTAGTCGTTTGGATTCGACGTTAAACTGTAGGTCCCCCGTAGTCCACCTTAGCGCTAAGGAGAGTACGTGGCAGAGAAGACTGCCGGTGCCCAGCAGTGGGACATAAAGGCTGATTGCGACGTAGCGTCAGCGGGTCATGAGAAAAGTCAGAAAGTCGTTCTTAACAAGAATGCTGATTGATTGTTTTTCTCATTTTCAATTGTCTAGATATAAAAACAATAGAAGTAAATTTAAACAATGGTCTTTATAATCTTGATATTAAAAAATGGTTTCTATTATAACTATTTTAAACTGTTTTCCTAAATAAGCATTTTTTCTTTTCATTTTATGGCACTGTGATACTAGAAGTGTAATACGTTTTTAATCAATATCTTATTGAATTTCAAATTCTGTATATTAAACCGTATATATATATGTTTAATTGTGTTTAAATAAAATATGGTTTTTATGTAAAAAAATGCATGTTTGTGTTATATCTCGAAAACGAAACAAAACACTATCTTGAAAATATTTTTCTTATTACAGCTTCAACAGAAATACAATTTGTTTCTTCCCTAATTGGGCAATTTTCATATACTTTAACTGTCTTTGTATCTCGTGTAGTTGCTGAGATCCCCATGCTGTGCAAATTATTCTGAGCTCCCTGTATGAGCTAAAACTCCAAATGTTTTCACTTCCGGTTTCACCAGAATCAACATCGCATCTACATTCCTATTTTCAACGCCCTGTATATTTTTGCATATTTGCTATTAGGATTAAATTTTGAGTTTATCTCTGCCAATTAAGTGAAATTTCGACATTCCAAAGCATTTGTATGTAATTAGTTTCCCATGCTTGTACTTCTACTATTTCATGCAAATTTTAACGGAAATACATGTTTGCTCCCGTATATTTCCGGAACTCTCTGATTTTTATCATTTTTGGTGTGGAAGTTTTTTTAATAGCAGGTAGTTTTTGTAATATTTGAAATAAAACATTTTTTTGTATCGATTTTTTGTAAAAACTTTTTAGATTTTGAAAACAACATTGTAGTGAATCTAAAGGCAAATCTAGTGCCTTTTATCTGAATGCTGTATCTTCAACATGAAGGCTGCTACGAATATTTAAAAATTTTTACTAATGCCGGATTCAAAAACAAAATATCCAATCAATAAAAAATCACCATATTATTTAATAGCATTGAATAAGTATGCTCATTTGATGCAAAATATATTTTGTAAATCGTAAAAGTGCCAGGTTTTCAAAATTTTGGAAGTTTTCCAAAAGATTCCTTAAAAACTGTCCCATCATTTATTTTAACTTTGGGAGCCGTTGGAGCTTGTAGTGAACTACAAATTTATTTTTTACTATTTTCCCAAATTTTAGCCGGACGCTCGCTCTCTGTGAATTTTTGAAAAATTTGAAATGATTGATTATTTATTCAAAAACGCAAACCCCAAGCGTTATAAACTTTAAGCAACTCAATGAAATGTTTGAAGTAATTTATTAGGATAAAATAGAATTTCGTACTACAGGGTTGGGCAGAAGTAAGGAACAATGCAAATATCTTTAATACGGCAACCGCCATTTTGCCAACATTTTCTACATGAAGCTTCCGATATACGGCGGATACAATGAAAGTATCGGCGGTTTAAAAGGACTTCCGGTTTAGCCGGAAATTATATCAACTTATTTATTTTAAATGGAACACCTCGTATATTTTTTGATATATCGATAGAACTCTTTTTTGCGAGTTCAGTGATATAAGGTTTCATGTCTTTATTTTCAATAATTCTAGAGATATTGAACAATAATGTTTCGTAATTGTTATCTAGCAGCTCATGAAAACAAAAGAATGTGAGAAGCTTAAACAGTTTTGTAATGTTGTCAAATATGCTTGGTTAGTGTTGTGTTGTTTTGATGTTTGATAGATTGAGCAGTGTGGTTGCAGTAATTGTCTAAAGAACCAAATTAATTAAAACTGCTGAATTTAACATCAAAAATGGTTCAATTAACAGAAAGATTGCAGATTGTTAAATAAAGTACAAACTTCTTGCTGCGTTCTACGACGCTCACAAAACCAACCACAATTAAAATTTGAATTCGTTCTCTTCCTGTTAATTGAACCATTTCTGATGTTAAATTCAGCAGTTTTAATTAATTTTGGTTAATTAATTGATTACTGCAACCACATTGCTCAATCTATCGAACATCAAAACAACAGAACACGAACCAAGCATATTTGACAACATTACATAACTGTTTAGGCTTCTTACATTCTTTTGTTTTCATGAGCTGCTAGATAACAAATTACAAAACATTATTGTTCAATATCTCGAGAGTTATTGAAAATAAAGGCATGAAACCTTATATCACTGAGCTCGCAAAAAATAGTTATATCGATATAGCAAAAAATATACAGAGTATTACATTTAAAATAAAAAAATTGATATTGTTTTTGGCTAAACCGGAAGTGTTTTTAAACCGCCAATACCTTCGTTGTATTCGCCGTATATCGGAACCTTTTTTGGCAAAATCGCGGTTACCGTATTAAAGATATTTGCATTGTTCCGTACTTTTGCACAACCCTGTATATTAAAATATAAGGAAAAAAACGAAACTTTTTAATATCAACAACGCGTTTTCGCGTTACGTGATTTATACTATGCTGATTAATTAGCTCTATTTAAAATATATATTTTTTCATTATTTGCAAATTTTTAATATCTTTTCAAATAAACTTTAAAGATTTTTGGCTCAAAGTCGGAAGTCCAATATCTAATTAACTCTTAACCGTAGTACGGTTGGTTACCTTGCCTCCGCGCGGTTTGTGCAAAGTTATCACCGCTTACTGTGTTTACATCCATATTTTAGCATTTGCTGTCGGCAGTCGTAGTAGCACAGTGTTGTGGAGCGCTGGTACGGCATCCTATTGTACAGGATATTGCAATTTTTTCTTGCTTTAATTTATGTTAAACCAATGTTATTCAACCATTTATTGGCGCGAGAATATTTAAGACGTAAAAAGTATGAGAAAGTACCAGCGACAGTTTTGCCCATTTTTTTGTTTGTTTACCATTATTGTTCCTTGACCCTTCCAAATCGATTCTAACCAAGTTACATACCCTCAAAGAAACAAAATTTACAACATAGAAAACATACTCGTTGAAATATTACCTTTGAAAATTTGCCAATAGGTATTTTACAAAATAAATAAATTTTTTCAAATGGAACGGTAGTGGCGCACAAGCGTTTTTAAATAAGGATTTCAATGATAACTCATAACTTTTCTTCGAACTGCTAACCTTTATTTAACAGTTTACATTTTTTTTTCTAGCAACAAATTATTTCAAACACATCTTAAAACCTAATGCAGTAGTCAAATTATACATTTGTGTTTTTTTTTTCCTTTTTTTTCTGGTTCCTTTTTTTATGTCGTTTGTTTGCATTTAGTGATTAAAAGGTTTTCTTTTTTTTACTTATTTAACTCGCTAATAGCTATGCTACTTGTAAATTTTTTTAATTTGTAGCGAAGAAAGAATTAATAGATTAAGATTTGAAATTTTTTTAGCTGTAAAAACTATTGAACTGTTAAATAAACGTTAGCCTTCCAAAGAAAAATACAGCTTACAGATATCATTGAAATCCTTGAACTCTTTATTTTAAAACGCGTGTGTGCTACCGCTTTTCGTTTTGGAAAATTTAAGGTATTTTGAAAAATAATTTTGGGCACATATTCAAAGGTACAATATCAACAGATACAGCGTATTATAATTGAGGTGGAACATGGCAGGTTAACGTGAAAAAAGAAACAGTTGTGTATTATGTCCCTAGAATTTATTTTGCTTTCAATTGCCGTAATTGCAAAGTTGGCTTTTTATTCATCACCGAATGGCAATTTATTTGAAAATTGCACGACACTAGTTGACGACCAATAGAAAAATTTATTGTAAATCAAACAATTCTTAACTTCAACAGGTTTTGTATTTTAGCCTTATACGTATTTCAACGTGTTTACACGTCATTATCAAAAGCAAGATTAAAAGTCAACAGTTGGTGTTCAACAATAAATCTTCATAACTTGATCTTGGTTTTCTATATCTGCGTTCAGATGACTTGATTTCTCATTCCAAAACGTCCAATAACGGTGAATTTAAGAGATCAATTTGTTCATTCGTTAAAGGTACAAATTTTAAATGTTTATGAATTTCAAATGCTTCTAGTATATCCAACTTACATTTGTCATCACAAAAGTGTAAAAATTTTATAGTGTTATTAGATGTCAGAAAAATTGATTCCATGGTTACCATGGCAACACCAAAATTTCCTGGAAATTTTTTATACCTAGAGCAACCTAAGCGAAATTTGTAATTGGGAATTGTGTGTCAAATATGTCAGTTAGACATTTAAATTAAAATATATTGAATTGTCACAGCGAGTCAGTTGCTATAGATATGTTTCTGTTACAATTTAATTATTTTGAGCAATTTTTAAAACCTGAATTATTATTACTTTTTGTGGCGGTGTCTTTACGATTTTCTTACCGGATCTGCACTCGAGCATTAATTCGTGTCTGAAAATTTTTTTATCGTGCACTCCAACAACATAATCGGGCTCTCGTGTTCCACTCAGGCCAATTAATACGTTGTTGGAATGCACCCCAAAAAATTTACTGAAAGAATTAATGCTTTTATGAGATTATAAGTGAAAATTTAATACAAAAATGATTCTAAATAAATTATTTAATAATAGTTAAGCCACTTGTGCATTGATACACTTTCCTCTGGTTGATAATCTGCTAGGGGTTATGAGTCCAAATTGTGCTGGGATCCAATTCTTCTCTTGTTTTTTTAATTACTGTAAAAAGACAATCAGGTTGATATTCTTTTATTTAAAATGGATAACTCTTATTTTTTAATGCCACATAATAAAATTAATCAGGCGAAACGTAAAAAGTTACTTAACGATAATCTTTTTACAGGTGAAGAAAGCAGGTAACTGAAGCCTGTTGCACTGTTATTTTATAAAATAACTGTAAGCAACTATTATCTTAACACCGAAATAATTTCAATTCTACTCAATTAGCTGTGAAAAGTTTATCTAAAAACTAACTAAACATAAAAGCTAACTTTTTATGTTTCACTTGATTAATTTTCTTGTGTAGCATAAAGTCAGAATTATCCATTTGAGATAAAATAATATCAATGTAATTGTCATTTTACTGTAATTAAAAATAAAATCGGCTCTCATCGCGGTTTGAACTCATAACCCTTAACATACAAAACAGATTCTCTAGCAGAACGCCACGAAGTGTATCAATACACTACCGGATGTATCAATACACTATTGGGTTGATTATTATTAATTATTTTTTTTAAAGTCGCCCTTGTATTAATTTTTTTAAATAAAATGTCGTCAGGTGACGTAAAAAAAATATTCTTACATTTACGATGACTGCAACTAGTAAAATTCTTCTAGGATCATAATATACAGCAATTTCATTTTTCATGCTAAACTGCCATGTTCCACCTTAATTGAAATAGTATGTTTTCAAGTTGTAAATTTTATTTTTTGGGCAGTATGCAACTTGAACGGGTTGATTTCGGTGTGTCAAGACACTCTTAATAGCAAACAAAAATTATATAAATAACTTTTAAAAAAAAAGAAAACCGACTTCAAATAAAAACACAAAAGTGACATAAGTTAACTAAAAAGCAAAAAATAAATGTTTTTTATACAACAGTTTAATACTTATTTGTTGTTCCGTTTAATGTAATTAAGAAATTGTTGTTTATTATATAATTATTAATTGTTTTATAATTTTTAAGTCGGTGCCAAGTAAAACATAAAAATTCGAATCTAATTTGTTATTGTAGCAAGGTATATAATTTTTATGTTTTACTTGGCACCGACTTCAAAATTATAAAACAATTAATAATTATATAATAAACAACAATTTCTTAATTACATTAAACGGAACAACAAGTAAGTATTAAACTGTTGTATAAAAAACATTTATTTTTTGCTTTTTAGTTAACTTATGTCACTTTTGTGTTTTTATTTGAAGTCGGTTTTCTTTTTTTTTTAAAGTTAATTATTTTACAATTTTAAGTGATGGGCAGACTTAGTAAGGGTGCTTCTCGAATGAGGAAACGATTGCTAGTTGAAACGGAAGATGAAATACGGAAACACTAAAAAAGTCCGTTAAAAAAATAGATTTTGAGAAGTATCTTCGAAGTTCAAGCTCCAATACCAATGAAATTATAATGGGACCACCTTGGAACTATACTGAACCCAGCACCAAAAAATCATTAAAATCGGTTCATAAACCAAAAAGTTATGCCCGAACATACATAAAAAAAAAATAAAAAAAAAACATATATACAGACGAATTGAGAACCTCCTCCTTTTTTTGAAGTCGGTTAAAAAGGATATATTTTTGGATATTGAAATATCATTTAATTGGCGTAGACCTACTCAGAATTTCATCCTAATTCCAAATATGTAAAAATATACAGGGTGTTTTTTATAAATAAGAAAGTTGATGTCAGTTCCTGTGATACCGGAAGTGAAAATAGTTGAATTTTTAACTCACGTAACGAACTTTGGCGGCCTATAAAACATACTAAAATTTTATTTTTGTTTCATAATAAATAAAGAAAAACAACCAGGTGCGCCAGGTTTCATTAACACCCAGTGTATTATCTGTGGAGATTAAACAAAATTATTGAATATATAACTAATTTTTGATGCGTTTTGACTGTTTTGAGTGCATGTAAATCTGATCTTTAATTATACGTAATTAAACATTATTTAGAATGAGTAATACAGTGTGTTATTTCAAGTTTGTTTTGGGTGCAGACAAAGTTGAATTTTATTGTAACGTGAGAAGGTTGTATGCGCAGAAAATTTTAGAAATCCAAAAAATCAAAGTCTAATAGATAGTGCTCACTTCTTGCAAAAGGTGCTTGTTTTAAACGTGGCGGCATTTTTTTCCCCTTAGTAGTATATAAAGGAAACTGTTGCAATGAAGGTGGTGGCTATATTAAAAATAAATAAATAAATAACATTGTAGAAGTAGTAGTACTACAACAGTTAATAGATGGATCTTTTCTAGAATGCTTCGACTTTCTCAAAAAACAACTTCCTGCTCAAGTAGACGAAAAGAAGACATCAAATCTCAGTATTCTACATTCTGCACTGCGCTACATTCAGAGCCTGAAGCGAAAAGAACGTGAACTAGAGCATGAAATGGAACGGCTAGCACGAGAGAAGATCTCTGCGCAGCAAAAGCTTGCGGTACTGAAAAAGGAAATTGCAGCACAGTGTGACAATGTGGATTTTAGTACGTTACTACCAGAGCAATTATCAACCACTCCTCTTCAAAATTCCATTGAGCCCAAGGTGCAGGAATCGCCTCCTCCCATAGAACGAGTATCCATTTCTCAATTGCCAAAGCAGCAACCGATCCCCAATGGCATTAAAGAAGTGAGTCATGAGAAAATGATAATTTTCTCACCTATAAAATGGCAATTTCAAATTAAACTCTTAATTTTTTATAGAATAACGTAACCGCGACTCAACAACAGCAACAGCACCAACAACAACCACAACCACAACAAATGCAAACTACAGCTTTATCTGTTCTACCGATGGCTGGATACCCCGTCAGCCAAGGCCTACTTGTACACAAGTTAGCCCTTGTACCAAAAGGTATCGCAGATTTATCACCATTAACGGCCGTGTCTAGTCCTGTGGCGCATTTTATTACTGCTCCTGCACAGCAACTTAACGGCAAGGTAATCATAAATAGCCTTTGTATTAACGATGTGAAGGGATCATCTGGAATTGTTTTTGAACAGGTTTTGCCAATGGTCAATGCACAGTACGTAGTGAAACCAGTGGTTGTGGTTAGTTCACCACCTTCCGTTGCACCACGTCCTAGCTAGCCGTATCTCCAATGGTGTTTCTGTTGAGTTTTTTGGTAGCGAGCTAGCCTCGCTGTATGCTGGTGAACTGATCCACATGTCTTTAGTATTATTACTTGTCGGTACAATATGCCCGCCCCTTTTTAAGTTATCCATTTGATATCAATAGAGCCATAGAACATAAAAGTGACAGACAGATATAAAACTTAAAGTGCAAACGTTATGCTTATTTGTGCATTCAAACAGTCGTACTCACACATCAGGTGTAATTGTGAAGAATTGGATTGAGGATGCTTTAGTAGTAATTGTTGTTTCTTCCCCGTTCATAACTGTGAATTTCAGGGAGATTTTTTTATTGTTAGATTTATTTTATCTGTACAGACAAGTTTTGTTATTTAAGATTCTTGTATATTTGTGTATCTATATTAATTTTTTTTAATAGTCTTTTAGAACTTAAAGAGAAGTTGACGGTTTTTAAAACTTTCAAATATTTATTTATACAAATGTTTAATGGCTGTACTGAAATTGTCTCGTAATGGAGGCAAAGTCTTGAAGATCTCTAGGTTTTTCTGTAAATATTGTAGCTATAAGCTGCACTTATTGATATGTGTATATAAAATAAATGTGTATATGCAGCTTATATCTTGCTTTTTAATAATATTTTCGTTGTTTTACTGAATGATGAAACTTCTATGTAGAAACAGTGCAGGATTAATTACATTGGGGCCTTAGGGTAGGACAAAGTTGGGGCTCCCCGCCCAAAAAAAAAAAAATTTCAGACTTGCCATAGTAAAAACATAATTTGCTCACTGATTAATATTCCTGTTTGTATTAACTATTCCTACTTTTTTTTTAACTTTTCCCTTTTGTCTAGGGCTCAAGTTTTTGTTTATTTTAATAATTGTTAGTAATTGACGACTAAAAGAGAAATCTTATACCACATACACAATACCGACAATACATATTAACAACGATCAGAAGTCTGGATTAAATAAAAAATTTAGCATAACAGCTATATGCACTAAAATAAACATAGAAAATGAGCGAAGCGAAGCACTTCTCTTGAACTTCTCTATATTTTAGAAAATTGTATCATATTTACAAAGTATGTTTGTAATTTTGTATCAGCATTTTGAGCATGAACAGTGCTTGTAAGTTCCCATTGGTGGTGCTGCTGTACTGGCTCTGCTAACGAAGCATGCGCCAGTATCCTGTTAGTCTATACCTGTGGACATGTGTTAGTGTATTTGAGTTTTTTTAATGAAAAAAAATTGAATTTTTGTTTTTTTGTACAAAAATTCCTTGTCGCTCATGACCAAGCAACTTAAACAGAAATGGTTTATCGTCCTGCGTTTTTAAATAGAGTAGAATAAATTTTCGTGGACTGGGACGCAAACCAAATTGTAGCTCTATAATCCTAGAAAATATCAAAAAAAACGCGTAGCCAGTTGTGCAGCAATATTTTTTTGAAAATAATTTTCTCTGCACAGTTTGTATTTGTAAAAATTCTGTTATATAGTAACATCGTGTCTCATTTGAGCTACTACACAACGAAATTTGATCCTGATCTGCTTACTCGTTTTTGAGTAATCAAGCGTTAGATCACAATTTTCAAAAAATTGTAGCGGCTGTCATTTTTAAACTGTAAGTGCATTTAAAAATTTACAAAATTCGTTTTCCCCCAAAAAAAATTAAAAAAGTCTCACTTCCGCATTTTTGATTTTATAAAAACTTATTTTGCCAATAACTTTTTCCTATACCCCTCGAAATCAACCCATAAGTTCAGGTAATATAAACCTCACATACATACCCACCTATGTACATTATTTTTAAACATTTGTTTGGGTTCTAAGATGTCTGAAACACCTCAAAAACTCGAACTCAAAAATTTGCATAACGTTAACACTTCCTTGTGCTGAAAGTATAGGAAAACAAAAAAATTTCTTTTGTCTTTTGTTAGATCTGCATTTTCAAAGAGTGCAGGCTATGTGAATTTCATATCGCCATTTCAGCTACCGGTTTGTATTCATTATTTTCAATAAAGTTTGATAATTGTCGCAGTGCGCGCTATTTACCAAGCAATAAGGTGGCATAAAAATTTTTTACAGATTGTTTTGTTAAAATAAAATTTTTTAGAAATTATTTTTATTGGATATGCTCTAGGCTATAGCCTACTGGGCCTAGTGGGTAATATGGCACTGTATATAGCTTACCCAGCCTAGTGGGCAGCACCATCCTAACCACTGGGCCCTAGGGCGCAGGTTCCAAAAGGGCGCTGGGCCCAACAAGGCGCCGGGCGATGCCTTATAAAATATATCGTTTTTAAATAGTTGTTCTATACAGTACTACATTAAATAAAAATGTTTTTTTTGGCTATATTATAAAAAAAAGAGTTGGATATTTCTTCTATCAAATTCCGTTTTCAGTTTCAGAAAATTTGTTTCCGGTATAAATGCTACCAACAAAAACATGTCTAACTTTCGATTCTGATTTTTAATCTTTTTACTTTTGGTATAGGGAAGTATTGATTGCATGAAAATTTTCGAATTCTAGATTTTAACGGAAATACATGTTTTGGGGCTCAAGGAACCTAAAAAAGTGTTTTTTAAAAAATGTCTGTCTGTCGCCTCACAGGCGAAAGTACTGGACCGATGTTGATGAAATTTTAAATCAAGAGGTATATCGAAAATTGTAGTTCCAGTTGAGCTTTTCAAAACAATCCAAAACCAGAAACGGAAGTTAGACATGTTTTCTTTGTAGCGTTTTTTTCCAAAACAAAATTTTGGAAATTTGAGCACGGAATCGGAGAGAAAAACTTAAGGCAAATCGAAAACTTCTTTACCGAACTCTCTAGCTTCAAAGTGACGGCCGCTATAGCTTTTTGAAAATCTCCACTTTAACGCCCATTTACTCAAAAAGCAGTTGTCTGATCGGAATCAGTTACCACTTGTTTGAGAACCCTTCTTAGGTAGTATACAATGAAATAAAATTAATTTTGAAAATCCGAAAAATATCACAATAGCGCTGCTTCAAAACTTTAAACATTTTCAAAAAAAATTTCTTTAAAAATGTCCACACGTTTTTTTTTTTAATCGAGTCGATAAAGCTTGCATTGAACTACAAATTTATTTTTTACCTATCTCCCAAATTTTACTCTGACGCCTTCCACGAATTTTTGAAAAATTATAAATTGGTTAATTGTTTATTCAAAAACGCAAACGCCGATTGTTATAAACTTTTAGCAGTTCGATAGACTATTTAAAGTAACTAGTGTTACCCCAGCGCACAATGCACTGACAGACAGCGTTGACAGAACCGGCTAAATGATAAGTCACGTGATGCATTAGTTCCATAAGGGAGACGCGACGTTAGTATAGATGTCGCCTCAAGCGAAGCGCGTCTAGCAGACTTTCATATACATATTATAAATTAAAATAATTATTATTGAAAAAGCGATGTAGAATAAAAATATAAAAATGTTTCATGTTCCATCTGTGGAT
Source organism: Ctenicera cuprea (assembly GCA_958336395.1). NCBI lineage: Eukaryota > Metazoa > Arthropoda > Insecta > Coleoptera > Elateridae > Ctenicera > Ctenicera cuprea. The sequence continues at coordinate 43,352,645 of OY284493.1, forward strand.
AGAGACCTTTCATTTAAAAAAAATGGTCCAAATTGGTGAAGCGGTAGCCGCTGGAGGAACCGGAGATAAAAACCCTTTGAGCTTTTATATATGTATGGATGGATTTATTAGGATTTGCTAGAATTTTCAACTATTTTGAAAATTAAGAAAAAAAACAATACTTTTTAATATCAACAACGCGTTTTCTGGCATTTACGTGGTTTTAACTAAGCCTATCAGTTAGCTTTAGTTAAAAAATATATTTTTCATTCTTTGCATATTTTTGATAACTTCCCAAATAGAGCTAATAATCCATTTTTGTCCAACATTGAATCGGAATTTGTAATCCGCCGATAGGTGCTTTAGTGCAGGTAGTCGCTGCTTCTATGGATAAAGTTGCGGTACGGAAACCAATCGAACGGGCTATCGCAAAATTTAAATTCCCACTGCTTGTTTTCTTAGAAATCTAATACTGCCTGAACTGTACAACGTTATAATTATTAAAAATTACATGTTTGCAAATACGACAACTGCAAGTATTAGTATCTAGTATTGGCTACAATTTGTTGCTGTTTTTTAAAGGCTTTAATTTTACTGTGGCGCTTTCTATGAATTTGGATGGATGGAATGCAAGGTTATAATTATAAAATTTACACTTTTGCAAATACGATAAGTTTTAGTACGAGAAAGTCCACACTTCAGCGTTTTAAATTTTTTCTACTATAGTGCTAACCTTCACTGTTTTGTTCTGCAAACCCCATTTGATTACGCCAGTAGATATTTTGCGCTAGAATTAATTTACACGAATCTTTATTCTCACAGGACTGCGGCTCTATTAGCTCCACCACTGTTTATTAAAAGCTTATTTTGACGGTAAATTTTTAATTTTGAATGTTTTGACATCGGAAATGGACCATCCGTTCGGGAGTTATAACGCATAACCCATACTCCCACATACAAACCCACCCATACACTAGACATACTTTTTTTGAAAACCGCTTCTTCGAGTTTCTGGAATTCCAAAACATGTACCTTATTTTATGGCGGATTTTTTTTCCGTTTTTTTTTCTGGTTTTTTTCAGTGGATCTTTTTTTCCGGTCTTTGTTTTGTGTGGATTATTTTAGGGTCTTTTTTGGAAGATATTTTTCAGGGATTTCTGTCCGGTCTGTTTTATCTCAGATTCGAGTGTTACCCCTGCTGTTAGGCCGCTACAAATTCTTAGCGCAGGTGCTGCGAGTTTCTTAGGATGGCCTTTCTAGTGGGTAATACGGCACTGTATAGAAGGCCATGGATGCTGCATTGCGATGTTTTAAGTGCAGCATCCATGGCACTGGCATAAATACAAATTTCCGCTGTCTGCAAAAATTTTAGGTAGGTATGAATTTTAGAGTATGAATAAGAAAAATTTTTTAAATTAATTTTTATTTACATACCAAATACAAATTTTGTTACTTTGTAACTATTGAGTTGCTCATTTTTTAAGCAAAAATGCCGAAATTTTTAAAACTTTCCATTTCATTGCTGAACTCTAAAAATTCCCATGTCTAGTAACATTGTGTTTTTATAGGTATATCGTGATAGCAAATAAGGCACTAAAGTCAGTTTTCAGAAAATTGTAGCACCTGCTATTTTTAAGCTAGAATGAACTTCCAGTTTTTTACTTTCCCATACTACCAGTATGGGAAGGTATTGTGATCGAGAAAGGTTTTGGTTCTGAGATTTTGACGAAATACATGTTTCGGAACATCAGGAACCCAATAAAGTGGTTTAAAAAAATTTAAGACATATGGATAGCTTTTTTTGCAAGCACTCTAACTTTAAAATAGCGATAGCTAAGATTTTTTGAAAATTTCCGTTTTTATTAACTCAAAAATGGGACGACAGATCGGAATTAAATTTGGTATTACAATAGGCCTAGGGGAACACATTGGTACTCTCTAAGAGAATGTTTGCACAAATAAGAACTGTGTAGTGAAAATATTTTTAAAAATATATTCTTCAAAAACTGCCTACACGATTTTTTTAAAAACTTTATAAGCTTATAGAGTTAGGGATGACTACAATGTAGTTCGTGTCCCAATCTGCTAATTTCTCTCCTACACCATCTATGAATTTTTGATAAATCGAAAATTTACCCCCTCATTAATAAACGGGGATGATAAAAAAAAGAGTAGTACCAAGTCCTCTTTTGCATTTTTACTATTTTTAATAATTTATTTATCACAAATTTGTAAATAAAAATATAACCAGATTGATGTAATATCTGCAACAAAACATTTGTTAGAAAGTCTTATTTAATCGTAATAGTCCATACCTGCTCTTATAATTCGCGACGAAACTTCCATACAGCGTTAGAATCATCAGTAGGGGTTTAGGATCAACTGTCATTTACAAGGAAGATGTTATTTGCGTGGAAGAAAGTTCTACTGACGTGCCATTTTATTATAGTCACTGTTGGCACGTAAAAGTTTTATTCAAAAATGGGCCAGGCAACATGCTTTGCCGATTTTTTTAAAAGCTTGTTTTGTTGGTGAATTTTTGATATACCCCCACATTTTGAAGTTCATTGAAATCAGCCCATACTTCCCTATACTGAAAATGTATCGAAAAGTAGAAATTTGATTAAACCAACTTAACATACCTTGGAAACGAATTGGCTCATTACAGCTGGATTTGATGAGCAGAGTAAAATAAAATCCAGTTTTTAAAGCTTATCTTTGAAAGATCCAAAAGCAAAAATAAGAATTTTTTTTTAAATATTTAAAATATATTTTTTAAATTTAAGAACACTACTGTGAATGTCATTTAATTCTAAATAATACACTGATACGGGCAGTGCTTCTGATAGGATGGACTTATTAGGCATGAGGTGCATTAAGCCGAACGAAAATATGTGGTGGGGATGCCACGACAGTCGTAGAAGTACATCGAGCGTGCCAATGATGGGCAACCACCATAATTTATGCTCTACATTTTTGGCTTTTTTTCGTTTAGCCTTAAAAATTTGAAACGAAAATTGTTAGCATCCTGGCTGTTGAAGCTATAAAAAAATAAGAGGTAATTTTTTTATGAATTTTTAAGATATCTGAACCAAGAAGAATCCGTTTTTAGTTTTCATTACTCATAAGCTGCAATGCAATCCGCATTTTTCAAATATTTTAGTAAAATTTAACTGCCACGGACACGAGAAATAAATGTATTGCTAGTTATGGCAGGGTTCACAACTGATTTGAACATAAAAATATTGAATTCCCTATTTCGCTTGGGAAAACAGTGACCTTGCTTAGGCTTATAAATTAATTGTACTGCATAATGTTCAACAGTATAACCGAAGTATAATAGACATAGAAGTTTCCTTAAGGCAACTAAATTTCCCATAAGATGATGTCATAATATATTAGATGTTCGTTAGTCAAATTTTTAAATTGAGTTTTTTCGGCTAGGACAATTTTGAATAGATTTTAGTTTTAGAGTAAAGAAAACACGCTCTACAAATCTGGCTACTTCATTGCTTTTAGCTCTGAAGTGCCCACAAATTCGCTAGTTTGAAGAGTATTGTTGTGTAGATGTACCATTCATTCCATTTTACTGCAAGGTTATGACTTTTTTCTACCACTAATTAAAGCACCTTGTTTTATAAATCAACATTAGTAAATTGATACATATCATATATCATGATATGTATCAATTTACTAATGCATAACAGCTAGGCTTCCGGGTTGGAGCCGCGTCATCGGTGCATGAACTGCCGACGTTTCGTCCTCGGTTCCACGGGACATCTTCAGGGCTATGGTCACTTTGGGATCTGGAACACAACTGTTGTGTTCCATGCATCGATGACGCGGCTCCAACCCGGAAGCCTAGCTGTTATTAACAACGGCCGCGGAAGCCTGCAACTTAGATTACTAATGCATAATTATGCATTCATTTACCACCTTTGTCTAAAAATTAATTTCAAAATTCCATTTCCCAAAAGTTTAAATTTTCAAGTTTTTTAAAATTAGGTTTTAAACAGCAGTTAATTTAACCATGCTGTAATTTGGTTAAGATCAAACTACAGAATGTTTTCGCATTACTTGCATGTCTTAATAACCATGAAATAAGAGCAAGTAGTCTCTTACAAATGCAAGGATCCAGGGTTCAATTCCCATAAACTTACTTTTCATCTTTTATCTATGTTTTTGCGATATTTTTATGTAATATACAAAGTGATTAAAGTATTTTTTAAATTACCTACTCGAAAAAGTTTGCAAACAATTCTTTATTACGTATTGTAAATAACACCAGCCAGAGCCGGATCTGCCAACACGTAAAACTAGGCAACTGCCTACGGGCGCTTAAAATTCCCTAAATCGTAGAAATTTTTTTTAAATTTATTTTTGTCTGATATAATGTTTGTTAATTTTAAGCAGGTGGTATCAAGTAGCTGCACACATTTTTGTACACAAATTTAAATATACCATGACTGAAATACATTTTCAAGTGTATAAGTAGGATTGCCACTTATTTCTGTGGATTGGGGTTGTCAATCTGAAATTTAGTGTTTTGGTTTGATACTTCTATCAAAAATGGGCAAAACAGGTCGCTGGTACTTTCCCATACTTTTTACGTTTCAAATGTTCTCGCGTCCAAGTGATGGAAATTTACATTTAATCTAGCCGGTACAAGCCTGCTGCAGACCATGGATAAGAGAGGGTTATGCAGACTCAAGACGTTGGTTACTTACGGGCTGCGCGCGCTCCTTCGACGCGACGTGAACGATGCTAAGATATTTAATGCGCTCACGAAAACGGCTTTATTTATACAGTTATCAAAAATTTGCAAAGAATGACAAATATTTATTTTTATTAGAGCTAATTGATAGGCGTAATTAAAATTACATAACTGCCGGAGAACACGTTGATATTAAAAACTATCGGTTTTTCCTTAATTTTCAAAATAGCTGAAAATTCTCCCTGATCCTAATAAAGTACTTCAAATAGTCTATTCAACTGATAAAAGTTTATAACGATCGGCGTTTGCGTTTAGGAATAAAAAGTTAATCAATTTCAAAATTTTCAAAAGGGAGTCAGAGTGAAATTTGGGAAATTAGTAGAGAACAAATTTTGTAGTTTATTGCAAGTTCTACTGGCTCAGAAAGTTAAAAAAAATGGTGTGGGGAAATTTTTTTTTTGAAAATGTCTAATATTTTAAACCGCTAGTACATTTACAATTTTCATTTTCCTAAAAATATTTTTACATCACTTGATTATACTTATTAAGGGCTATCAAATAATATGATAATTTGTATTGATTGGATATTTTGTTCTTGAGTAATCGGGCATTAAAGTTAAAATATTCAAAAATTCGAAGCGGCCTTCATTTTGAAGATACAGCATTTGATTTGTCATTAGATGCACTGCAACACTGTGTATTCAAAATTTCTAAATAGTGTTCAGTAAAAAATCTATACCAAAAAAACAGGTCCGTTTCAGATTAACGACGTTACAAAGAACTAACTGCAACTAAAAAACTTCGACACTCCAAATTTTATTAAAATCGGTCAAGGGGTTCCGGAGATATAGGGAAACGAACACACTCACCCACCCACGCAAGCACTCATGCACTTACCCCCAGATAAACATTTTTAAAAACAACTTTTTTGGATTCCTTGGACCCAAAAACGCATATTTCCGCTAAAATCTGAAATTCGAAAATTTGCATGAAATCATAACTTCCCTACTTCAGTAGCAGTATGGGAAAGTAAAACTTAAAAAAAGAGTGAGGCTGCAATTTGATTGGAAAAATAATGAAGTCCAACCTTTTATGAATTTTCGTAGCCTGCGTTGATTTGCGAAAACTGACATGAATTTTAATAAAGGAGTACATTCCCTAAGGGAGGGGACTACTCTTTCTGATTCTCAAAGATCGCGCCTATACCAAAATGTACAAAAGGCATTGGGATGAAGTAAGTAAAGATGTATACAGGGTCCGTCAAAACCCTGCCATTCTTTGATGGCTCTGTTTATATTAAAGATACAGAAGAACAATGAAAGTTGTTGGGAATTAATTGTTGCATAACCCAAAATTATTATCAGTTACACTGAGCATTTGGTTAGGCACTTTCCTTGGTTATTTTAAGTAGAACACCCTGTATATTACTACATTTTAGATTATACATTTGATTGCAAATATAAAAGTATGAACATTTAATGATATTAAAATTAATGGTTTTCGAGTTATTTGAGTTTTTGAAAAACTTTTAGCATTTGTTGACCAATATTAAAAAAATAAAACTTTAGATGAACGTTTACGTTTCCCTATTTTGCACAGATTATTAGCAAATTAAAAAGTATTTGGTCGTATGTTAAAAACAGCAGATTATTACACAGAATGTTCATAATTTATTATCCATTTTGCAAAATTTTAAATTTCAATAACTTGTTTTTCAGATGCAACACCCAGTGCTTTTTAACACAGTCCAATGTAAAATTAAATTCCCTTTCGATTTCATTTATAGTTTGTTATGCCAAGAATTATATTTCTATGTTTTTTCATACTTTCTTTAATATTTTTGTACATCATAAATTGAAATTAGTGTGCCATGAAACAAAACAAAATGTTTCTTTTATTACGTTCAAAGTGCCAAAACAAATTTAAATTATTTTTCTATCTTGCTGTGTACTGGGCACCTAGCTCCCCTTACCCATAGATTTTTTTTATAACATTAAAATGTAGTATATTCAAGAACCTCCGACCACCATAAAAGACATGCAAGTTAGGACAGCCTTTAGAAGTATCACCTCAAGTTTTAGAAAATGTTTAAGAATCTTTCAAAAATCGTATTCTTGTGGTTAAAAGAAGAGTGTAACTTCGAGATAAGAAAGTTTTTGTATTGTTTTCGTGGCAAGCCAATTTTAATTTGCGATGAAAATTTTTTTAAAAAAGCACGATAAAATATAGAACTATTAGTTTTTAGTTCAAAAACCTTATATCAAATCAAAAAAAAATTAATTTTACATTTGACTGTGTTAAGAAATATTGGGTGTTCCATTAAAAAAACAAAAGTTATTGACATTTGAAGTTTTGTAAAATGGACAACAAAAATGATTAACACCCTGTGAAATAATCTGCTGTTTTTAACATACCCCTGAGTACTGCATAATGTGTTAATCATTTGTGCAAAACGTAAACGTGGTTTATTTAGAATAACAAACTAAAATGGTGTACGTGCATAACCAAACGTCCAGTATAATTCATAACAATTTTAGTAAAGAAAATTCAAAACCCTTTAGTTCTCACAAGAACTTTTGTACTCTAAATGTACATTTCGACTGCTAAGCAGTCATCATCAGTAGAAAAAATTCAAAAAGGAGAACTACAGCGAAAACTGAAATCACAGTTACGGTGCAGAAACGTCCCTATTGCTTGGTAAGTCAGAACTCACGCATTGTCGATGCGTGCGTCTGTTTTTATGGTTTCGTGGATCCTCGGTTCTATTTGCCGTGCGTGCGTTGAACTTAAGTAATGATGAATTTGGAATTACGCCGGAATCTTGATTTAAAATGTTGTCTTTGAATTTGTAAATAAATCTGCTTTCCCATGCATCGAGTTCCTGCTGTTTTTTACGGATTTTAAATCCGATATTAAAATAGGATGTTCAGAATTAAAATCCGTAAAAAACAGCAGAGAACTCGATGCATGGGAAAGTAGATTTATTTACAAATTCAAAGACAACATTTTAAATCAAGATTCCGGCGTAATTCCAAATTCATCATTACTTAAGTTCAACGCACGCACGGCAAATAGAACCGAGGATCCACGAAACCATAAAAACAGACGCACGCATCGACAATGCGCGAGTTCTGACTTACCAAGCAATAGGGACGCTTCTGCACCGTAACTGTGATTTCAGTTTTCGCTGTAGTTCTCCTTTTTGTATTTTTTCCACTGATGATGACTGCTTAGCAGTCGAAATGTACATTTAGAGTACAAAAGTTCTTGTGAGAACTAAAGGGTTTTGAATTTTCTTTATTTGAATTTTCTCACAGTTGCTCATTTATATTTATTAACAATTTTAGGATATGCAGCGGTTAATTATCAACAACTTTTGTATTTAAACTTTTTCTCTATCTTAAATATTAACACACCTATCAAAGAACAGCAGAATTTTGACGGACCATGTATAATAAATTGATTAAAATTTCCAATGTTAAGACGTTACTAGTGTGAACCAGAAGACATTAAATTAAATCAAGTTATTTAAAGGTAAAGTCATTATCATCATCATCATAAATTTCGCAAAATATGTCATTTATAATTGCTTATTTATTATCTTGAACTCTTGAAGTTACTCTGCAAAATGTATTAAAAATTCCACAATCAGTTACACGTAAGATACAAACCAATTTTTACAAAATCATCTTGCCTTTGTAAAAAATAATTAATATAAAATCTAAATTCATAACTAGCCTTTAACATACAATGTAAGGCTTTTACTTTTATTTCAACAACAAAATGGTGAAAATAAATAATTGTTAACAATAATTTTTAAAACTATACAGTCGAATAACAATCACATGACTGTACACTGATTAAGGTCTGGATTTCCTTGGGCATCAAAGGGAACGCCAGGTCCTAGATCGCCGACCAATTCCGGAGGTGGCTGACCATAATCCTGTAACTACAAGCAGATCATACATACACTGAGTGCAGGTTAAGAAAAATGACTTTAAATGTTGAATTAATCTGCAAAACATACTAATACTGTCATATTAACAAAAAAATTTAAAACAATAACATTGAATTTGTTCTCTAATCAATTTTTTACCATACTATACTAGCTTTATCTAATCAAATGGTTAAAATTCTCTGTACAATTAAATATCAAATCGTCTATAATAATTGTTATTAGCTAACCTTTTGCATAAGTCCTAAGACGGTATCAAATTGAGTCTTTTTTTGTTCAGGAGTTTCGCACTCGGGTTCTTTTTCTAGTTGCGCGCACACTTGCTTCATTAATTCTTGCTGGTGTTCGTACCTCTGTCTGTCCTCTGCTGACAACGAACCTCCGTTGGCTTCCAGCCATCCAGGATATTTATTTAAAATGTCCTAAAAGCAAATGTTAACATTCATTTATTATTACACCACAACATTTACCTGAAGACTAGGATATAGGACTTCCTTTGAAAGCAGACTTTGCATCATGCCCTGCATAAAAGGCACAAAAGCATTTTGGTCGCCATCCTGTGGGCCAAACATACCCATTATGTCTTGCTCTGAGAATGGATTTTGTAGATTTTCGGTACCTTCCGACAGCCCACGAAGGGCTTGCGATATAGAAGCAGCAAAGTCACCATCTGCTTCGGTCGGATTTGTAGTAGCTACTTGTGCTGCTGCCTCTGTAGTAAAACAAACGAATTAGTAAAATAATGTACGTAGATGATTACGTAATTTAATTTTGGGTTTGTTTCGTAAAATGTGTTAATTAAATAGATATATACAAAAAGTAACGTCACCTGCCATTCGATGAAAACTTTGTTGTAATTGTTCTGGTGTCAGCTCAGGTCCCCCAGATTCCCTCAAAATATTAGCAATATTGGTTTCAAATTGTTCAGCTGCTTGTCGTATAAATTCATCCGACCATTCTACATCTCCCTCAGTCGCTTCGGTAGTTTGTTCCGTTTCCTTACTAGTTTCTTCTTGTTTTGGTTTTTGTGTTTGACTAGCTGGTTTTTCTGCACCTTTTGTAAAATCCTCCAGTGCACCTGCGGTGTAAGATTTTTAACCCTGTTTATCCTTATCTCGATACTCACTCTCGAGTAGATCTGCGAGTTCTTTATCCTCATTAGTTTTTGGTGGACCCTCTGTTGGCTTTTTGTCGTCACTCATGGTGTCTTCTGTTTCTGCAGTTACAGAAATACTGCGTTAATGTATGACGTAATTACAGTCTTTGATCATGACAATTTACGTAAAAGTTAGGTTAAGGTGAATTTCGTGCAAGAATTAAAACGTCCCATAACTACGCCACTTGCAGTGCTGCTGCGCCTGCGCGCAGCCCTTGCAAAAACATTCCATGGAGCAGAAACAGTAGCTTCTACTATATACACAATAATAAAAATTAATAATAAACCACGTTTAAGTTTAACTCTGTTGGGGGTTGACCATAAAATCACCTTGTACACGCATTGTTTACAGCAAATGGTTAAATATCTGATATAACGTACTTAATGTTCCTGTCTTTGACTATAGTATATGCATACATTCCGTTCCATTCCTGTCTTATGGGTCTTCTAAACCAATATCTAACATTAGAAGAAGCGTAGCTATGGGACGTTTCAATTTTTGTAATTTTGTGCTAGTTCTGAATACGGAAAACGAATATTTGAAGTGGGTTCTATATAGGGTGTCTCAAAACAGTGTACCATACGGAAACCTGGTGGAACCATGCACTATGCAGTGTTGGTGCAAAAATACATATACTCTACACGCTAGGGTTGCTAAACGTTCCTGTTTGGGTGGGAATAATCCCCATTTTTGTTTACTCTAACGCGTCGTGAGTAAAATGTCGCGTTTTAAAGTTTAAAAAGGTTTCCTTAATTAATGCGCGGAATTTGACGTTTAGTGACACATTGCACAAAACCAGATAATTTTCTTTTTATTTTGTAGACCAATGCAAGGTTTGTTAGTTAAAAAACCTTGCACAGTACACACAAAAATATTACGTCAGAACACTGCACATACGGGGATGTGACGTCAGAACACTGCATGCCATGCTACGTGAGCTATATCCATGCATCTTGGTATCGAGCTATCGTAGTCGTCATAGAAACCGATTGCGGCAGTCGCCCTTATAGAAAAAAATTGTACGAGTGCGAAGCCCCCATAGAAATATCATTAATATACAGGGTGATTTATTAGTGCAATATTGTTTTAAAACATCTTTATTACAGCAATTAGAAGAAAACCGTTCAGAGAAAAATTGCTTGTTGGGTTACTGTGCATAATCTAAAATTATTACCAGTTATACTGAATGTTCAGTTATACCGGTACAGCACTTTGTTTTTAAATGAAACACTTTACAAAAGTATGAAGGTAATATAATCTTAAAATTAGTTGCATTTAAATTATTTTACTTTTTTTAATAATTTTGACATGTGTGGACTAATACTACAAAATTTCAAATGCCAAAAACGCTTCCCCATCGCTATTTTGCACAGGCTATTAACATTATAAAGTATTCAGTAGTATGTTAAACACAGCAGATTATTACATAGGGTGTTCATAATTTAATGTCCATTGTGCAAAATTTAAAATGTATAACTTTTGTTTTTCAAATGGAACACCCAGTATTTTTAACGCCATCAACTGTAGAATTAAATTTTCTTTCAATTTGATATAGGGTTATGCACACCAATTTTTATTCTTTTTTTTTATAATTTGCAAATTAAAATAGGTGTACGATGAAATTGTTCTATTAAATGTCTATTTCTTAAACAGGTTTTGAATTAATTTTATTTTAGAACCAAGTTTGCATACTTATATAATATATATATAATTTTAAAACATTTCAAAGAAGCTTCATAAGCAAGTTTTAGCTTAAGGAAAATTGTTGCGCTTTTGTATTCAGTAAAGAAGTATATGAAATTTCGATTTTCAAAAATATATGGAGGCATCACAAAAAAAAATTAGCAAACTGGGTCACCAACCAAATTTTAGCGCTATCGCTATGAACCTACAGAAATAAAAAAAAATTATGTGGTCAGTTTTTTAAAATTTTTTACTTCTCCGTTTTCATTCAAACAAAAATTCTCTTACATAGTAACATTGTGTTTTCCCTGAAAGCAGGGGAAAACAGACCAGGAGTTGGTGGGCAAAGGCTTAGAGATGGTGCACCACGGCGAGCGCAAATTGCTGGGGCTATTATAAAAACTAAAGTTTATGTTAATCCAGCCAATCTGGCAAACTCATCTTCAAATAATGTGTTAAAGTCGAAACTTCAAATAATTGTAGCGGCCGCCAGTTTGAAGCTAGAAGTTTCCAAAAAAAAGCGTCGCTCATCCGGCCAGACACGGATATTTTCAAAAAAACACATTTTTGGGTTCCTAGAGTTCAAAAATATGCATTTCCGTCAAAATCACGAATTCGAATATTTTCGTTAAATCAATATAGTTTCCTTTACTAAAAGTAAGTATAGGAAAGTAAATTAGTTCTGTTTTGTTTCAAAATTTAATTGGCATAAGCAATTTTTAAGTGGCTTATATAGGGGTTTTCTTAATTTTTGATTCGAAATAAACTAGTTTCTATTTTTTAGCGTTATTTTCACACAGCACTGCTTACATTAAAAAAGAGCGAATATAAAATTTCACCAAGAAAATTAAAACAAAAGCAATTATCATACATATAACTAAATTTGTTATTTGCGTCGGACGCTGGAAATAACTTCCAATTTTTCGAAAAATACCTTAAGAAATGTTTAAATTTTTTTAAAACAATGTGTCATATCTAACGTAAATTTTTAAGGAGAACGCTTGTTACAATAAAATTTCATTGAAATATTTTTGGGCTGGGACACACCCCTAATTACGTATTTTTGTAGGAATTTATTGCTTTGACGTATAGAACTCATCGTTATGGTTGCACAATTTATTTCCATATTCTGAGAACACGCTCGGACCTTCATGGCAACTCGATATTTCGCCAACATTAAGTTATCTACGCCTACACTGAAAGGTACAACAGGTGTCTGGATTAAGTAAGTAAGTTATCTCGATAACCATTGGATTAAGCAACTTACAACGAGTGCCTACTTGCTTTATATAGTTTTGCATGGACAAGATTTTCAACTCAAACATTAGAAATCTCAAGGGTGTAAAAAATACTTTAAGAGATACATTGAGCACCTCCACATCTCTGGTCGATGAATTTGAATGTAAACAACTGTAATTGTAAATTATCAGTAAAATATCCACACAAAATTTGAACCAATATATCTCAATTTATGGCGAGATATTAAAGCGTACTTGAACGGTTCCATATTCGGGCGGCTGCGGCTGTAACTCTGTAAGGAAGCGTTTTCGGGCCTATGTCCACATAAACTTTTTTCATCTTTTAGTAGAATTTGCCACCGAAATTTGACCAGACCTTTCCCTGTCACCCTGTGTAATATAGGTTTGTATACCACATACAGGGTGCTTCAAAAATGGCGCTAGAATTCTGCAGGGCTAAAAAGCAAGTTGAAATATGAATATGAAATACAAAAGAAAAATTAATTTGGGGTTCGGTTTAACAGACATTGGGGCCCAAAGGGGCATGTTACATATTGTAGATTTTAGAGTATGAACAGGGGCGCCGCCGAAATTTATTTGAAGGGGGACTACCCCGTAATGGCTTCCTTAACCGAGAGTCGAGTGTACTCCCATTATGTATAGGGGGACCAGAAATCCTCAGGGAAATTTTAAAAAGTATTACGTAAAGTATGCAAGTTATAGACATTTGGAAAGCGTATTTCCTAAATAAACTGTTGCGCGATAATCATGAATTCGGTAGTAAAACAAAATAAATTTAAAACCTGTTTAAGAAATGGACATTTATTTCAAAGTTTGTGTACAAACATAAATAATAATAATAATTTCATTCCAATTCCAATATCAGCCATTTTCATCCACATGGATAATCCCAATTATGTAGAATGGTAGAGAGTAAGGTACCTCAGCTGCTGTTTTTAATTTGTTAATGACATGACAAATGGTTGGGTAAAGCAAATGTTTTTATGTACTTAAGTCTATCTTTTAGGAGATTGTAGGTAGGCTTGAAGTATTTTGATAATCCAATAATTATTAAATATTTACAGTTTCAAAACTCACTGCAGATTTTGAACTAATCCAAGGGAGGGGGTGGTTGCCCCTCCCTACCTGCACCCATGAGTATGAAAAGGTGTTGTTATACCAGATGCCCTTCATAGGTCGTATAAGCATAAAATTGTTCTTGTGGTTAAAAGATCTAGTTTCCGAAATAATAATTTTAAATTACAATAATTTTCCAGAAAATTAATGGCAAGGTCTTCAGCTGTTGTTACCAATTTAGTTGTGCTTCTCAGAATTTTACTTCTAACACTGGGTTACATACTATAATCCTAACACTGGGTTACATACTATAATCATATAATTATTCTGTGCTATAATATCGAAGTACTAAATCTTCTACCTCTGTATCGAGTCTATATTCAAATTTTAAAAATTTTAATTACCTTTTAATTTAAAAATGAGACCGCAAATTAAATTTAATATTTTTTTTACTATACAATTTCACCTGTTCTGTAGAGTTTATGCGCTATTTTTAAAACACCCTGTATAGCAGGTAAAATTTTTTGTTTAATTTTCATGAAAATAAATTTTAGGGGAAATGCAGAGGGCCACGTTGTTAATGTTTTCCAGGGCCGATTTAGATTCCCAATCTGCTCCTGTAAGGAAGGAATATTGCTTGATGATGGGGGTAAATACAAAACAACACGATCACAAATTGCAATTCAAACTAATAACATCTATTTGAAGGACAAATAGAGCAATCAATATACATATCACAGATGAAATCTAGTTTGAGTTATAAGTATAGCCTATAATAATCTATGGTGTTCTTATTACTAAAAGTGCCAGTACTAGTAAGAGAGTGAATGGCACCGATAAAGTGGTCCCCTTTCCGCACAATTCTATTTCTCGCTCCTGAAATAATACATACATTAATAAATATTCCCAAATTACTCTGCATTACAAGACTAACATGAATGCTCCTATTAATACAGCTCATGTAATTTCGTCTAGGATAGGCGTCATGCTTTACACGATAGCAAATTAAACTTTCATTATAATCAACTTCCTGTGGATCAGGCATCAGAATAACCCGTTGTTCTGTGATACAAATGTTGTTTATAACCAGTAAAATCATGTTGCTGCCAATAACAGGTTGCACAATATATGGCCTGGAAATTAAAAAAATAATATTATTACAGCAATCACTTACACATGATGCGAAATTCTTTGAAAACACCTTTGTCAATAAAGTTAGCACAAAAGTAATTGTATAAGTGGGGTACTTGACAATTTATGTACATTTTAAAATTATTTTCTTTTGTAAAGGGTGTTCTATTCGAAACTTTTTTTTTTAATCGAACACCCTGTATATTTTTGCATATTCTTATTCGCTTTCTAATTGCCTCTATGAATATCTTTTGTTTTTGAAATTTCGTTGCGGCGTTGCCAAGTAATTCCGTTTATTTTAAATTGACATTTGCAAACATCACTGATAAAACCTGCACAAGCCGTATTTCCACAGATTAAACAAAATCTTTTTGCTAAAAGTTAGTCAATAACATAAACTATTCCCCTGATATTTTAAAGTTGAATTTGGTTATACAGGGTGTTTGTTGCAACAGTACAAAAACTGCCAACTCTAATGTGTCATAACTCGATGTTTTTAAAAATAACACCCTGTATATTTTTACACATTTGGATAGAACTTTTTGAGCTCTGTAAACTTTATTAAATAATAGTTATAGCTAGGTCCAACGGTTTTCGAGAAAATTAAATTCTATAGGAAAAATCAGGTAATTCCAGAAATCCAGACATCATAGAAAGCATCAACACCTGTTTGTTTTGTTTTTGCAAGAAACAACTACGAACATTGTTTCAATTCATGTCAGAAATTTGTTTTTAAAAATATTGAAATGGTAGATTGCCTAATTATTAATAACTAGTGTTACCCCAGCGCACAATGCACTGACAGACTGAGCGTTGACTGAGCCGGTTAAATGCTAAGTCACGTGATGCATTAGTTCCATGAGGAGACACGGCGTTCGTGTAGATGTCGCCTCAAGTAAAGCGCGTTTAGCAGACTTTCATATATATGTATTATAAATTAAAATAATTATTATTGAAAAATCGACGTAGAATAAAAATATAAAAATGTTTCATGTTCCATCTGAGGATAGAGACCTTTCATTGAAAAAAAAATGGCCCAAATTGGTGAAGCGGTAGCCGCTTGAGGAACCGGAGAAAAATACCCTTTGAGCTTTTATATATTTATGGATTATTTGAAACAAACTCTAAACATTTTTAATGTGTAAACTTCATTGTGACATTTGTTTCTATTCAACTTAAAATTAGTTCTTTTCAGCTCAAAAGGGGTATCAATGCCTCCTATGATCAGGCAATTTCTAGAAACCCAGATATAGGTATAAGAGGCATTAACACCTGTTTTTTGGCCAAAAAAAATATTTGAATAGAAACAAATGTCACAATAAGGCTTACAAATTAAAAATGTTTGGAATTTGTTTCAACTAATTTTTTTAACAAATGTAAATCAAACATTAGTTCAATGGATGGGATTGGAAATTAGTCAATCTGCCATTTCAATATTTATAAAAAACCAATTTCTTACATCAATTGAAACAATTATCGCAGTTCTTTGTTGCAAAAACAAAAAATAAACAGGTATCAGAGCCTCCTATGATGTCTGAATTTATAGAAATTACCAGATTATTTCCTTAGAATCTAATTATCTCGAAAACAGTTGGATTTCAATATAACCATTATTTAATAAAACGTATAGAGCGCAAAAGCTCTATCCAATTATGTAAAAACATACAGAATGTTCTAAACATCGAGTTATAACATATTAGAGTTGCAAGCTTTTTCCACCAACAAACACCCTGTATATCCAAATTTAATTTTAAAATATCTGGGAAATAGTGAAAAAGTTTGTTTAATCTGTGGCAATACGACTTGTGTAGGTTTTATCAGTGACGTCTGCAAATTTCAATTTTTTCGAAAAAAGTGGAATAACTTGGCAATACCGCAAGGGAATTTCAAAAACAAGAGATATTCATAGGGAAAACTGAATCGCCAATAAGAATCTGCAAAAATATACTGGGTATTTAATTAAAAAACAAAACAAGTTTGGTATGCCTCTAATATGGAATGTCCTTCGTATAAACGAAAATAATTTTAGAATGCGCACACATTGTCAAGTAGCCCACGTGTACAATTTATTTTTGATAACTTAATTAACAAAGCTCGCAAGGCAAGGCAACAGGAAACTAGTGAGGTGGACTTTTCCCCACAAAAACCTCTCTGTAGAAGAAGTGCACGCACTTTCTATGGTTCGGAGCCCATGTTAAACTGTAGGTCCCCTATGTCTGTCTATGCAAATTATCTATCGCCACACACCAAACACAGACATAGGAGGGAGGTCGCCAACGCCCTAAATAGGGTATGGTACTAGAAGAAGAAACATTAACAAAGATATTATCATAGATTTTTGCAGCGTTGGTACATCCTGTATATATTTGCATTCAAAAAAATATTTTTGTAATATTCTTAAATATTTCTGCAATTTCTATATAATATTTATAAATTTTAAAAACATAAAAAAAAATATATAGTATGTACATTGTACATTTCAAATTTATATTTAATTGCCCAACAGTGTCTCATACAGGGTTTTGCAGGAAAGTTGAACTAATGAAACATGCATGGGAAAAAATATGTTTCCAAATTTTGTCTCCAGGATACTTTGTTTACGAATTTAAACTCGATTATTGATATTAGATGTTATTAGTGCCCTATAGTCAAAAAATAATAATCTATACATTTAAAGTTAAGTACAAATCTAAATCATCATCATAATCTATCCTCATATACCTGAAGGTGTCGAGGTCTTTCACTCCGGGTAGGCTCTTCGCTTGTGTAGTAGGAGGTAGTGGGGCTTTTGGCCTTTAAACCACCACGCTCCTGAAGCTTAAGCCACCCTTCATGCACATTCATTCAAGCCATACGCACATGTGTTTTATTTGTATGTTTAATGTAGTGTGTGGCTTTGTTACTTGTCCTGGTCAGCCAGTAATCAAGACAAGCGCCGTTAATTGTAACCCAACGTCGAATGGTTGCCGAGCTCGATACCGATCCACAGAATTACAGAAAAATTTTCTGCTTCTTCCGGGATTCGAACCGAGGACTCACGCATTGTGAGCCAGATCCTCTTACCACTGGACCACTCGGACTTTCACAAATCTAAATAAATATTAATAAATATAAGTCGCGTTCATTTAACCACAGAGCACCAACAGCACAGTCAAATGTCTTTGTAGCGCCGTGGTACAGGCTGCCGACTGCTAGGCCAATTACTTTGCAGGAGTCCCAGGTTCCAATAAAAAAAATTGTGCTACCCACTATTAGAGCCTGGGACTTCTGCATAACAGCCAGCGGCCTGTACCGTGCTGTTTGTTGCTCTGTGATTAAAAGAATACGTCTTAGATTTATATTTATTTAGATTTTTGCTTGCATTTAAATGTAAAAATTATTTTCTTTTTTTACTAAACGGCATTAATAACAGCTAATAACAATAAAATAGTTTAAATTCTTAGCCAAAGTATCCTTGGGACATTATTTAGACATGGATTCTCCCCTCATAGTATACATTTTTTTATATCGTATTTGCAAAATAGACACTTTATTGTAAAACATGATGGAAATACGTCTGGTAAATTCAAGGCAAACTCGGGGGTTCCCCAAGGATCGAATCTTGGCCCAATTTTATTTTTGATCTTTATAAATGATTTACCAGAGGTAATAAAAAACTCAAAGTGTCTACTATTTGCGGACGATATGAAGTTTTATTGTGAAATTTTCAAACCAAAGGACTGCATGGCTTTACAAGCTGATATTAATGCTGTATACCAGTGGAGCGTAATGAATCGACTGGCCTTTAACATTTCAAAGTGTACCGTGATGACCATAAGTACGAAAAGGGATAATGTTGTACACAATTATAAAATGAATGATACAATCCTCGCAAAAGTACATAATGTTAAAGACGTAGGGGTTCACTACGATTCAAAACTTATGTTTGATTTACATATTCAACACATCAGATCTCAAGCTCTACGCAACTTTGGCTTTATTGTTAGGCAATCCAATGAATTTAAGAATGTAAGCACATTAAGAACTTTGTATTATAGTTTTGTTAGGCCCAAACTTGAGTATAGCTCTATAGTATGGGGTCCTGGGAGCATAGGGCAAAAACAAAATTTAGAGAAAATACAAAACAAATTTCTGAGATATCTATATTATAAAAAATATAATAACTACCCTAATTACGCGTTTGTAAGAACAGTACATCTCCGTGAAGAGTTTGATATTCCTACTTTAGAAATGCGCAGAAATTTTAATCTAATGATGTTCGGATACAAGTTGTGGAATAATCTTGTCAATGATTCAGAACTCGTAAGTCTTTTGCATTTAAAAGTTCCTCCTAGACGCATACGCTGCTCAGCATTATTCAACATACCTCTTCTAACACGAAATCATAATTCACCTATTATAAATTTTATGAAACTTGCAAATCAGGTTGTCAACTTAAGCGATGTTGATTTTTCGCAACCCTACTGCAAATTTAGGACCGAAGTCAAAAATTATTTCCTCCTAGTAAATCCTGTGTAACTATCGCAAAGATGAAGGATAACTGCTGCTTATGTTAATTTTAATAATAGTTGTGTAGTATAAAATTAGTTTGTTTATTTTTCTATGTACATTCTATGTAGTATAAAATTAGTTTGTTTATTTTTCTATGTACATTTCCATTTCCATGTAACTAGGCCTTGTGTCTGTTTGGAAATAAATAAATAAATAAATAAATAAATAAATAAAATCTGGAAAAATATAATTTCCCATGCATTTTGCATATAGTTCAAAATTCATGAAAAACCCTGTGTATATCAGCTATTATACAAACGTAAACCACTTTGTACATATTATATTAATATTTCTCCACCATTTTACTAATGCAACCATGCAAACTTAGGCACACGTATTAGTTTTGGTACCAATAAAATGATAAAATTTTATCAACAACAACAATTTTGTTTTACTTTGTTACTACACTGGATGATGGGTCTATCATTGCTAAATAAATATAAAAATCAGGCTTTAACAATTTAACAATAATCTCTTTGCACTTAGCTGTTGCATAATAGGTACTGAATTGAAGGGAAACAAGGGTTCTATACAATAAAACACTTTTAATTAAAAATATTTTTAGCAACAGTTGGAAAATAAGTATCCAGAACAATAACATGACATAACATGCATTCAACGGAAAGGGTCAAGCGGGCTTTGGATGCCGCTGTTTTGCCGATCCTACTTAACATAGCATATGCTAGTAGAATCGGCAAAGCAGTGTTATCTAAAGCCCACTTGACACTTATTTTATGAATACCTGTCATATCAACACAAAATAAATAGCATACTGTTTTTAGTTTGATGCAGAAATAATCCAGTTTTATATTAATTTCTTAGTGCAATTTCAAATAACAAGATAATCTTTGTACGATTTGGAATAAAAGTTATTTTAAAGTTTGATAAAAAGTCCATCTCGAAGTGGAGTTTGTTGCTCTTTCCATTAATAGTAAAAAAATTCTTCATTAGCTGAAAAGTGGTTCTGAAAAATATAGACCTAAGTAGATCCCGAAAAATGACTTGAAATTTGGTTGTTTGACTAAGTTGGCAACTAAACAGACACTTTTCCATTAAATTTACAATTTCATGGCCAATTTGCATATTTACTTCAACGTCGTCTAGTGGCTAACAGTTTTACTTTTTGAATAACTTTTATACATGACTAAATAGAGAATTTACTGCTCTATCACAGTGTTGTACAACGTTTTTTAGGTAAAGGGATCGAATTCAATGCTTGGAATATATGCGTGGGCCGTACGATTATTGTCCCAGTCAATTATTTTATAAGGATAGCAGCAGTATGGAAGAAATTTGTACAAAAAAATCAAATAAAAAAGGTTAAAACATTTGCCGCATATGGGTTTTAGAACCTTGTGAAAGAGGGCTAAACATATACTATATACAGGGTGAATTAAAAATATGAAATATCAATGCCACAGCCTTGAATAATAACTTTACGAAAATAAGTTACACACAAAAGTTGTTTGGTAGATAGTTCCGTATCACTGTAAATCAATTTCACTTATACAGGGTGTTTATTTTTCACGGTACAATAACCAACTTTTTTATTTTAAATAGAACACTCTGTATATTATTCCACTTTTGAATTCAAATTTAATTCTCTGTAAGATGGTACAGGGTATTCCTATACCTAAAATGCATGGTTGTTGAGATATCCACGATTTTTTTTATAAATTGGCAGGCCATTTTTAAAATAATAATAATTGATTAACAAAAGGGTTTTAATGTGATTTCTTACAACCTGTATGCAATAGACCAATGTAATAAATTCACTGTTGAAAAGATTTTTAAATTATACAGGGTGTTTGATTTTAAGAGTTATTTTGCACGAACTTCAAACAATATTGCAATACTAAAAAGAACACTATGTATTTTACAACATCATCTTATGAGGAATTTAATTCTCTTCCAATTTCATAAACCACATCGTACATCTAAAACTGGTAGTTTGATGATAATTATCTTTAAGATATTAATGGCTTTTGTGAAAAACAAAATCTTGATACAAACGAATAGGTATTGAAAATTTCGTATTCTTAAAGAAATTAAATTTCTCGTAAGATGGCGTCACAATATACAGGGTCCTCCATTAAAAAAAATGCGATGTTGTTGTTTGAAGTTTGTGGAAAATTACATTAAAACCAAACCTCTTCAATGGTGCATTTATTACATTGACCCATGTACATACACGCTGTAAAAATTGCATTAAAGAAACATTTCGTTAGTCAGTTACTACTACAGAGTGGCTAGGAAAACCCCAGCCACTTTTCTTGCGGTGGTCAAGAGATGGCGCTTTAGTAAAGAACAATTAAATTAAAATACTGGCAACAACGCAGAATCCAAGACGTTTTAGTTATTAAATACGCCCCATATTGAATCAAAACAACTAAAACGTCTTGGATTCTGCGTTGTTACCAGTATTTTAATTTAATTTTTCTTTACTAAAGCGCCATCTCTTAACCGCCGCAAGAAAAGTGGCCGGGGTTTTCCTAGCTACGCTGTATTTTAAATTAGGCCGACAATGGAAACTGTCAATTTAAAAAAGAAATCGCGAATAACTCAACAACCGTACAATTTAGGTATAGAAATATCCAACACTATCTTATAAATAATTATATTTCGCATTCAAAAACGTAATAATATACAGGGTGTTCCATTTAAAATAAGAAAGTTGTTTATTGTCCATTAAAAAGTAAACACCCTGTATAAATAACATTGATTTACAGTAATGTGGAACTATCTACTAAACAACTTTTGTGTTTAACTTATTTTCGTTAAGATATTATTTAAGGCTGTAGCATCGATATTCCTTACTTTTTATTCACCCTGTATATATTATGTTAAAATCTTATGGGAATATAGCATACCTAGACATGAGGGTCAGATCATTTATTACAGTGGAAGTGAATGTGTTAACATGATGAAAAACACAGAATTTGTATCCTACACAACACCATGTTAAATAAAATTTTAAAGAAATCGTACTTTATGAGTTCCCTGTTTGCTGGATATTTAGTAGGTACTGTTTCAAGGTTTCATTTCAGTTGCTAATTTAAGTATTTACGTTAAATTTATTAACGGAAAAAAGTACCTAGTGCAATCATTACTCATGGATCTATTGTATGCTTCCCCAGTTGTATTTTTGTATCCCAGTGTGTACAACCACATTTCTTGATCACAAGGTTCAGGGCGAGTCTTGTTTATCAACACTCTACGATCAAATTCTTTTTCATTCGATTTTGAATACGGTTCATCAATCATATTTTCAGAATCCTCGTCTTCTTCCTGTTCTGGCTCGTATGTGGGGTAAATTTCATTACTCCATACCGAATTGGACAGAACTGCGATGGTTGCAAATGCCCATTGAACTATCTCGGCAAATTGTTTGAAAGGCTGCAATATTATATAATTTCATTACTATTTTTCAGTATAACAAGGTGGTACATTATGTTATTTGTACTAATGTAGTGTACGTACTTGTGAGAATGTGTCACCGTGTTGTGTATGCAAGATATGTAATCCTACACAAAAAAGCATTACTAATGTGTGTATGTGTTTTGAAGATGCTGTGCATTTTTCAAACAAAGTTTCCTAAAACAACTCTATCAAAATGATCGTAAAATATAGTACAGCATCATTCTCACATTTACAGCTTCCTCCTTGATGCACTGGATATAATTTCTACGAGTTAAACCACTCTCACCAACTAAACATCTCCTATCCCTATAATACTCAATTTGTCGAGGACTTGATAGGGGTATGTTCAGCAATGTTTTGTTAGGGTTACTTGGGCAGATAGTATCAATGACTAGTAAAAGAGTATTTGTGTACTGTATGCGTTGAACAATGAATGGTCTGAAAAATTTAGTTTGTAAATATTAACTGTTCTCAACTGCACATTACATGCGACAGCTACTACATAGCAACAACGCCACCCTAATAAAATCAAATCGACATAATGACTCAAAGAGAACTACTCTAAACTCCTATTGTAGCACTGTTAAAGTGACAACAAAAGTGGTAAATCGTAAGTTCAATATTAACCACCTACCGGATGCATTTTTCATCTACAACTTGTGTGTGTATGTTAAACGTGTCATAATGTCTGTAACTTGCAAGTGTATATAACCACATTTCATTGTCACATGAATAGGTAGTAAATTTTTCCAAGCGGACACTTTCATACCCAACGGTGTAAGCATCATTCGAATCATATTCTGCCCCCTTTATAAAATTCCAAAGGAAAAATGTCAAAGTGGTTTGAGCCCATTTTAAAATTCGTATAAATTGTGTGAAAAACTACAAGTGTTAATATGTGAGCATAGTTTTAATACATAATACACATTTTTACCGTTAGGCATCTTGAAGCAGGATTTCCGGTGTCCGTGCTACGAAAACACGTGGCTTGATAGTCATACATGCGGTTTGGTTTGTACACACCCTCATCCACCAACTGCGACATTATATCTGGGCGAATTTCACCAAAAAATCGGCCTGTATCAGCACGCTCATCGCTTACTATTATGTAACCATTGTCGTCAAGAATTAAACAGTAAAGCTCTTCGGAAGTGCAAGTTCTTTTACACTGAATGTTACCACACTGTAATAGAATTAATAAAAATGAAGAAAAATTCGAAAATTGTGTTAAACTATCAAATCCAACATGAAAGAAATAGATTTATTAATTTTTTGATAGCCTGAACTGCAAATTTTATACAAAAATAAAATATGCTACGGTATTTGGATGTAGCAGATAGGTTTTTATACTGGGTGTAACGAAAGTAGTCTTGACCCCTTCATTTTCTTTATTTATTATTATATCACAATAAGATTAGGAGTTTTAGGAAGTTATTATGCATATAAAATCAGATTTATATGACGTTCACTTAATTTTTTTTGCATTTCCGTTTTTTTTTACCAGAAATGACTTCAACTTTCTTATTTCAAATGAAGTACCCTGTATTTTTTACCGTTATGAAATCAGGATCAAATTCTGAGTACAGTGGTGTACTTCAACTGTTTTTCTGACAGTTCAAAAATTTTAATTGCAATTTTGTCTTTTACGTCAAGAGTGCCACGACGTGCATAGAATTGATTTTTGAAATTTAAGGTTTATATTGGTTAATAGCATTTTGTAGCCATCACAACAATGCCCATAACTTTATATTTCATTCAAGTGTCAGGCGTGCCAGTTCAATTTCAGACTATTGAAAAAGGGGAACCTAGATGTAATTAAGGGGACCCAGGGGGACTATAAATTTTAAAGTTTACATATACAGGGTGTTCAAGATAAGGGCCCCATGTATGGAAATACCATAAACGGTAAGAAATAGAGATTCGGTTAACAGCCTATAAAAATTTTAATTTAAGATTCAAAATTTGTGTAAAAAAAGTGTCTTAATAATGTCAAAATCACTTGGCGCTGTCTTTGATAATAACTAAATTATACCCAAAAAGCGAAAACTGAAAATTTTAGTTTTTTCAGTCTGTACTGAAAATTAAGCAAAAATTCTAGCATTTGAATGTGGAACATAGTTGTACTTAAGATGCTGAACAATTCTTCTCAGTTAACCGAATCTCTATCTCTTACCACTTACGAGATCCCCATGCATGGGGCCCTTATCTTGGCCCCCCTGTATACGAGATGTCCATTTTATTCGTGAACATTGATGTAAAACTGTGCTATCTTATTACATAATATAAATGTAGATGTAATTAAGGGAAACTAGGAGGACCATACATTTTGAAGTTTACATACAGTGTGTTGCATTTGAGATGAAGACAGCCAAATATTTTCGTTATTTTTCGTAGTAGAGATTTGAATTTTTGCACAGTCGTAGAACTTCATAAAGTGCATCGAAAAAAGTTATTATAATAAATAGGTAGATTAAGGCTTTATAAAACTTCAGGTTTCGTCAAAAGTGACACCAACTCTCTTATTTTAATGAAACATCCTATATATTTTTACTTTTTAAAATTTGGGAAGAAACTTATGGAGGCAAAAATATTTTTTTATTTTATCACCCAAAGTGGGTGCTATGGAATAAAGTATTGTTTTAAAAATGGTAAGAAAAATCTTCTCTACCGGCTGAGATGTAGAAGCGTTGAAATTTCGTAAAAACAGTTTTTTCGAATAAAGTCGATTTTCTAATGGCCCTTCACAGTTTTCAGAGAAAGTATTTCTAACGATTACAACGACACTCATAACATTTTTATTGAAGGTTCAACACTAAATTAGGCCGTATACAATACTTTACTTCACAACAACCATTTTAGGTATTATTGTAGTACCGTAAATTTTGTTAAACAACACCATCAAACGCAGTATTTCCCTGCAAATTCAAAAATGTAAAAGTATACAGGGTGTTCTATTTAAAATGAAAAAGTTGGTGTCACTTCGAGCGAACCGTAAGTTCTACTAGAATGTTTTAATCTATGTCACATAATAGGAGCCCATGTATATTCACCAAAATGTGAATTTACTATCTTAATAAACAAAAAAAAGGGCTTAACCGGTTCTCAGTTACACCCAGTATAGCATACAATTACGCACGAGACCTGGTTGCTATGGCCTTATTCTGTAGTGTTTAAGAAAGAGAGAAAGACACTACTAAATGTAACTATTTCAAGGTAGTGCTGATTCGCGCTGCTAATACAGTTTTTTGTTGACAAGATTACACATCTATCAATGAATTTAACTGAATTACAACAATTTATAATTTTCAGCAATGGTTGAAACTAAAACATGTTTTGTGTGGAGATGTCAGAAAACTACAAAATTGGCATGGTGTTATAAGATTATGTTACGTGTAAATATTGCATGGTTTAGTACCTACAGTGATGTTATGAAGAGCTACTTACTGATGTACCAGCACTACTAGTATTTACTGTTGTTTAAGAGAAACTTCTATTTTTTATTATTTAATTGGTAATAATTTATTTTTATTTTAAAGTAAATGTAAATCTATATTTCTATTAATTAAATGCATGCATGCAATTAAACTTCTTTCAATCTCTCTCTCGTTCCCAGGAGTGACGTCAGTAAATTCCGCTTAATAATAAATGTACGAGTGAAAAATTTCCAAAAAAATTTACATAAATCTTAACGGATTTTTTTGTTCAAATCTACTTCTAAATCACTTATGTATATCTAAATTCACATTCAGAACAGTGTTGTAAAATAAGAAACAATTTTAACATAAACATATACAGAAATGTAACAAAAAGTCAAAAACCACCAGCAGTTACAGACCTGCTTAGTAGAATTGTTATTTTCAACGTTTTTGCAATATTATTGTGTACCTGCTAAATAAAGTTCTGATAGATATAACCTACCATTATCATTATACAGTCTTTGCTAACATTTAAAATAAAGTATTGACGAATGACGATCAAGTACTTTTTACACGTTCCGTGTCTCGTATCTCTATCACATGTACTGCAAAATTGAGACATGCAAACTCTAGCAACATGCGCTTCGTACACCCTTCTTACGTTACAAAGGGTGTTTCCTAAGTATGTACAGAAACTTCAGAAGGTCCTTGGGTTATTTCATGAAGAATAATTTATATGTACATATGCCTGATAATGATTCCTTATGGGGGGGGGGGATTACAATTACAGTCCTCTAAAGAAAAAACAGTCTAATCACTTTTCTGTCGATGACTTTCGCAGTAATTGCACTAAAATTTTGAAATATAATATGTGAGCATTATGGGGGGGGGGGGGGGGGTCGTAATATTTTTTTCCATATATTTCGAAAATCTTACTCTCCATACAAAAATACACAAAAAAGGTACTCATGTTGAAAGTCGCTATATCTAACAGTTTTCAACATAATTCAATGTTTTGTTAAATAAGAGTTGCCATAAAGATGCAAGTGTTTTCTCAAAATGTCTAAATAGTTTCTATGTTACACTTTTGTAAGAGTGAGTGGATAATAAGATTTTCTAAACAAAACTGTCAAGATCTAAAATATTTAGAAGCAAACATTACATGACTCCCCCTCATATGGGACCGCTGGTGCACATATTCAAACAAAAATTAGTAGAAATACTAAGCTAAATCAGCAGTGCTCACGTATAAAATGTCAAAATTTTAGTGCAACTCCTACGTAAGCTAGCGACAAAAAAGTGATGACTGTTCTTTCTTCAGAGGACTGTAACTCCGTAAGGAAGCATTTTTGGACGTATGTGCATATAAACTTTTCTTCATGAATAACAAAAGAATCACCTCCTTATGTTTCTCTACGTACTTCAAAAACACGGTGTATATTACTTCGTGGTTCTAACCATACGAAGTTTCTAATTAACTGTAAACAGTTTTTTGTATAGGTATTTCAAAATTAAAAAACAATGTAGGCAATGATGTTATTTTGTATGTTTTAATGTAGAGTGACCAGTATTATTATAATTATTTCAATTAACACTAAATTAAATTAAATTTATTCACTAAAACTGAAAATAAAATAGCATGGTATAGATATCGTAATAAATATCAATCAAAACTAAATTTTTTTAGTCCCCTAAATTAAAAAAACATAAACCATAAATTCTAAAAATTATTTTTTAAGGAACAATTGACTTCATAGGAACAATTTGGTGCACGTCATGGCACTTTTCACGTAAAAGAGAAAATCGCAATTAAAAATTTTGCAGATGACAGGAAAACAATTGAAGTGCACCACTCTACTTAGAATTTGATCCTTGTTTTAAATTGTTTCATTTGAAATAAGAAAGTTCACTTCTGCTGAAATTGGAAGTGAAAGAAATTGGAGTAGATGCTCAATAATGTGGTTTTATATGCATACTAACTTCCCAAAATTACGAATATATTACCAACTTACATTGCTTGTAATTTTTGTAAACAATAAATGAAGAGCACTATGATAAAATTGAAAGCCGACAACAGCTGCAGGTGCCTTACGTGATCCATCTTCTTTAAATATCGCGTGACTGGCAGTTACTAAAGTGTAGTTTTCATCACCTAAGAAAAGATTTAACACTTTAGCTAACAACATTAAAAAATTTTAAACTTTACCTATGTCAAATGGAACGGAATAAACAAAGCTTCTTGGTTCGATAAAATGCTGTTCCACAGCCCTTTTATACCATACCTCATCAATAGCCTTATTGTGCAGCTGATGGAAGTGACTGCAAATGATTATGGTGTTTACAAAAATTTCAAAATGTTTCCAAAAGCAGAAATAAATTTTTTCAAACTAACGAAGTATCATTTTCATAAAAACTTACGGTTCATCTCGATTCTCTCTGTCTCCAATATTTTGCGGGAAGTCTTGCCAGCGGGTAAGTCCACTGTAGGTTGACAAAAATGCGACTGTGATGCCAAACCGTTTAATAAATTCATGTCTGTAAGAATGTGAACTATGAAAACACAATTACAATAATCTGTCATCTATTTTTAGTGAGTTGTATCATTAAAATTAGTTTAGTTAACTACAGTAAAACAGTAAGATCGTCTGTGTTTGCAGTCCTTCGTTTTTTTAAATCCTTGGCAGCATGAAAATTTAAATATCATGTCGAACAATCGTTTCAGATTAGCAACTATAAAGAAAATTGATATAGTGGAATACTAAAGGTAGAGAAGCCATAGTTTGAGTTATGTATGGAACGTCGTTTTACTCGTACTTTTTATTCTTAATTATGGAAATGTAATTACATTTTCCTCAAGTTGCTGAATAATTTCCGACGACAAAAAATTGGATATTAGATGCCACAAAGTGAATTTCCGATGGCTACTATATCGTGTAATCGAATTTTTGATTTCAAAATAGTATATTGTACAACGAGCATGGAAGTTCATTTCTTATGAGCATGAAAGGTTGCACCATGAGCCGAAAACTAATGCTGGAATTCATAAGAGTGAGAAGTAGACATTCCATGCGAGTCGTACACTATACTTTTGTACGATTATGACTTTGTTGGTCTATTAGATTATATTTTTAAAATAACTCAAAAGCAATTTCTAAAATTCATATATTGACGTCAAAAAGCATTTCTTGACGTCTGAAACCCGTTTAAGCATTTATAATCAATAACAGGATGAATGGGTGATGCGTGGATTACAAAATTAGAACTTAAAATACTAAATAGTCCTCGAGATGAAATGTATAAACATTCTTTGGTATAAAACTTGTACAAAGCAATTAAATAAATATTTAATAGCAGTCGCCTATGAAACAAGCGCGACATGTCGATGATTAGTATGCCAATCGAAGCTAATATCACAGTTGCGTGGTTTATAATTTTTAATATTTATTACTTTTATTTTAAAAACGTGCATGATAAATGTCAGTTGACAACCGTAACCCATTTAAATCACATAATAAAAAAAAAATGTTAAACGACATGTTGGATTAGTGGTAAAGGCGTGGCAGACCTGTTTTTTATCTCAATTTCTTTTATTTAAGGGTCTTGAAAACATGAAAAAACCGAGTTTGTTTATGCTTAGAAACTAATGGACAACATTTATTGTGACTTAGTTGTTTTGTTACTTTTGTCGTTTAGATTGTTTAGTGTTTTAAATTTACTTAAAAAAACTTGCTCTAATTTTTTTAAATAAAATAAAGAATATAATTAAAATAAATTATAGGCGTAGGGCAAGATAAGCTAGTTGTAGGACACATAAAATCCTAATTTAATAAAAATTAAGAAAAAAAATCAGGCTACCGCGGGACTGGAACTAGGACCGCCAGATTGCAAGCCCACGTTTTTACGCTAAACCAAGATGTCGTTTAAATTGTTTACCATTATTTGAGTGAAGTGGGTTACGGTTGCCAAATGACATCTATCATGCAAGGTTTGTAAAATGAACATAATAAATATTAAAAATTATTTACAAAGCTCACTTGCTAATTGTTTTAAAATGTTAAAATAATAAACGCGCAACTATGATAATAGCTCCATGATTTACAAACTAATCATCGACATGCCGCGCTTTTTTCACAGACGACTACGATATGTTTTTATTTAATCGCTTTGTATAAAACCAGCATGAAACCCACTCCTGTGGCAACTAATATGAATATAGGCAAACAATTTGTTGTGGAAACCGACTAAGACTTCGGTACTATGCCTGAAAATAATTAATTATGGTTAAAGAATAGCATTCATACCGATTTATTATTTAATAAAAAGTTGCGTAAGAGATTTTCAGTCTGTAAATGACTCAGACCTCAAAAAATTAAATTTTGACCAAAGAAAAGATTGTAGATAAAAAAAATTATTTTGAGACGCCAAAAAAATTCCTGAGGGCAAAAATGTAATTTCTGGGGTCAAAAAATATTTTTAGATGTCAGTTAATGTTTAATAGAAATAAAGCGGCGTTTTATAGTTATGTATTTAAGTAGACCAATCTAGTTTTAACATAATATTACAACAGAATAAGTGTGTCTAAATTAAATAACCAAACATCTTGCAGAATGAGGCGACTTATTTTGCTTGCATTTCATTTGATAAAGAACTCTGTATCAAAAATCCTTAGCAGCATACAAATACAATACATATCATATAAACAATCCTGAAATTGGCAGCTATAGGAAAACGAATGAAGTTAACAAGTACTTGCTATAAAAACATTAACGTAGCACAACTTTATCGAACACTAAGCAAAATTGCATCAGGTGTAAGAGCTTGCATTAAATAAATAAGATTCAACCTAATTAAAATTTCTAAACGGGGTGTCCCACAAACGAGTGTCATAATTAAAAAATTGTTGATTTCCGACCTAAAAATAAGACGACGATAAGTCTGTATAAACATAGGTTCCAATGCTTCTTTTTCGAAACATGGATTTTCAAAGTTGGTGCTTAAAACTGCTTTAATTGTCGATATGATAAAACCACCCTGTATAAAATAAACAAATTTTGCATGCGATCATACTTATTAAATGTCTCTGTTTCTCACTACATTTTCAAATAGCTTTTTGTCTGTACATTTTTTTTAAAGAATCTTATTTCTTGAATAAAAACACACAAAAAAGGCACTCTTATTACAAGTAGCTAAAAGCAATGGTATTCGAGATAATTTAATTTTTGTGAGAAATCAAGTTGTCATGATGTCGAGTGTTTTCTGAAGATGCGAAAATAGTTCGTGTACAAACTTTGGGGTTAAGTTTTATACATCAAAGCAATAAAGAGTTCTAATAAATCATGGTTCGAAAAAGCTCCCTTACAGAGTTACAGTCTCCGGAAAAGGGAACAGTTTGGAGTATTGGAACTGAACTCCATAAGGAAGCACTTCTGGACTCATGTTTGTCTAAACTTATTTTATTGCCTTCAGGTGAAGAACCTTACATCAAAGTCTGTGCAAACTATTTGTCAATCTTAAGAAAAGATTTAAAACAAGTTGTCATGGTAACTCGATTTTTTTCACAAAATGTGAATTATCTTGAAAATAGTTCAATTTAGCGAGTTTTAATAAGAGAACATTATTTAAGTATTTTTGCATAGAAAATAAGATTCTTTAATCAAAAATTGTACAAAATGTACAGAAAAATGTTATTTAGAAAAGAGTCCGTGCTCATTTGTGCCGCGCCCCTGAAGAAAGTTTACAAATGAAAACTAATGTGATACATAAACCTTTGATAAGCATATCATGATATCGCATGCAAAATTTTGTTCATTTTATACAGGATGGTATTTTCAATTTAACAAATAAAGCAGCTTTAAAAGTCCATATCTCGAAAACGAAGCATTTTAGAACGTTTATCAAGAATTTTTAAGACAGGAATCAACTGTATGAACCATGGCATTTTTTTTCTAGGAAACATGTCATACAATACAGGTGATTCATAAGTCATTACATGTGGAACAAACTTTCAGGATAAATTCAAAATTTAAAAACAACGAAGAAAGTTTCTATAAACATGAGTTCGGATATGCTTCCTTATGGAGCTGCAGCCTTCTGAAGATGAACATTACTCATTTAGCTTAGTATTTCCAGTGTTTACTAACTTTTGTTTGAATGAGAGAGGTGTCTCGTATGGGAGGGTCACATAATATTTTCTTTAAAATATTTTTTTAAATTCTGGAATACAATTTTTTTCCAAAAAAAAAATATACAAGAAAGGTACTTGCTGAAGTCGCCGAATTTAACAGTTTTCAAGATAAAATTCAGTTTTTGTAAGTGCTGCCTGAAGATGCGAAAATAGTTCGTTCAAACTTTAAGGATAAGGTCTGAAAATCAAAGCATCAAAAGAGTTCCTTTAAACATTGGTCTTAAAACGCTTCCTCATTCTGTTACAGCCTCTGGAAGAGGCAGGTCTGAACTGTTGAAATTGTTTCTACTTCCGGAGGCTGTAACTTTACCCTCAAAGTCAGCGGAAACTATTTAGGCAGCTTGAGAAAACACTTAATTACACCTTAATGATAATTTAATTTTACAAAAAACCTTAAATTATTTCTCAAATTTTTAGTTTTAACGACTTTCAACAAGGATATCTTTTTTGGGAATTTTTATACGCAGAATAATATTTTATAACCAAAAATTCAAAAATGACCAAAGCACCTCACCTGGAATTTCCTAAACTTTAGAAATAGTTACTTATCATGTTTTCACGACGGTTTCAATATTAACGTCTTATGCGTCAAAGTTTTATTTATTTACAATTTATTTACAGAATTTTTCCTCGGTATGTATGAATTTTCGATTTTCAAATATTCATAGCCTAGCATCAAAGACAAACTAGTGGTCAAAATTCTGATATTTTTTTCACTTCGCAGTTTTAGTAATTCCAAGTTCTTGTAGCTTGTAACATTGCGTACCTACCCCTAGGGCGTTCCCAATCTCAAATTTTATCCCGATCTGATTACTCGATTTTGAATAACACAAATTCACAAAAACTGATTAAAGGCGTCACATCGAAAGTAGCTTATTCCCAGCTCGAAATGTGTGGCCTGTTTTTGAGCAATATGAATTGCAAATTTCCAATTTTTTGAAAACATTCGCGCGCAAGTCAACATTTTCAAAAAATCGTAGCGGCCGCAATTTTAAAGCTAAAATGTTCTAAAAAAAAAAGCGTTGAATTTGTCCCAATGTCTTTTGTAAAAATTCCAGTGTTATAATTGGAAAATTTGTTTTCCAAAAAAATGCTATCAAAAACACATGTCGAATTTTCAACTTCCGTTTTCTGATTGTTTTAAAAGCTTATTTTATATCTCCGATGAATTTTTGATACACCCCCACATTCCAAAGCTTATCAAAATCGGATCATCCGTTTGGGAGGTATGGAGCGCGCGTACATACCCACCCTCAGACAGACTTTAAAAACCGCTTTTTTGGGTTCTGGTGGCCCAAAACATGTATTTCCGTCAAAATCTCGATTTCGAAAGTTTTCATAAAATTAATACTTACCTGTACATACTGAAAGTATAGGAAAGTAAAAATTGTAAAGATCCAAAATATTTAAAAGAAAATATAATGTGGGCCCCATATTAACCTCTTCACTGCCAGGCTTCACTTTAGTATCAGTGTTATTATTGTTTTTCGTTGTTTTCGATCCGTTTTTCTTTGTAAAAATTTTTAATACATACCAGTAAAATTACAAAATTTTTGAAAACAAAATTGAAACATTCCATAGGCGTCACAAAAAAAGGGGCAAGAAATAGAAAAATATAGATGCAAACTAATATTATTAAATGTATCTAGCTTTTTAAGGAAAAAAAAATTACCATATCCCAACAGCAACACTAATCTAGAGAACTATTTCTCACTGATTTAAGTTAAATAAAATTTGTTGCCACTAGTAGCACTCTGAAATATAGCACCATATCAAGCATGTTGTCATGATCATCTGTGGCAACCTGCTAGTGAAGCGGTTAAGACACCTCTAGCACACGTATACAACAAAAACTAAATAAGCAATGCTCAGATATACAGAATTTCAAAATTTTACTGCGAAAGTTATCGACAAAAACGTTATTACACTGTTTCATTTATAGGAGGTTGTAAATCCATAAAATTTCTTATTTGTTTTCAGATTCTGAATCCATCCTGAAAGTTTGTGTTTGTGTGCCTAACGGTAACAGGTGAAAGGGGAGCTCAATTTGATCAAAAACGTTTATATCGACCATGGGTTAGTTCCTCTTGGTTACAGAACTAGGAACACTTTATTCTAAATTTGCAATAGTTAACTCATTTTAAAGTAATTGCACAGTATACTTATATATACAGTAGCGAAAGCGCCCATATAACGCCTGGTAAGCTATAACTAGTGGCGCTCCAAGCGGTCGACAAGTTAAACTATCGTTTAAATTATGGCGGGTTTTAAATTCTAATCCAGTTCGTTGTTGTTACCATATTTATAATAAGCAAAACAGAAAAATTACGAACTACATTATATAATAGTTTTTAAATAATACAAAGATAATGCCAGTAATATGATTTATTAACATTTATAAACTGCGAATCTTCAAAATGCAGCGTGCACAAAGTGGTTTTCATTCAAATATCCCACCCCCTTTTCACGTTAATCTTCACGTCTACAGTTTACAACCCCCTGTTTTGATCTAAAACGACGAGAAAGTTAAACTTTAATGTATTAATATTTATCAGAATTTATTACCTTTTTGGATCTTTGGGAAATGTAAAAAACTAAGGTTAGGATTCTTTCCTTCGTTGTTTTCGCAGTTTACAACGGAACATGCGCTCCCTTTTGAGACTCTCATAATAGATTGGTATATCACTAATCACATTTTTATAAAAACACTGGCAAACAACTTGAAAATTGTTCTTATAACGTTCAAAAAGCAGAGAAACACTACTACCGTCAGCTGTCAGATTTTAGTGTAACTTGTTCGCCGCTTGGTGCTATAATTACCATAAATGACCTTTACTTTCGCTACTGTATATATAAGTATACTGTGGTAATTGTTCAAATAGACCTCCATCTGCAATACTGCATTCTAGCCAACGACTAATGAGTGAATCGTTAATGTTAAGCAAAAAATTATTGATTTCAGTAGCGCAATAATTAACTCTTTCGTCTAAAATAATGTTTTCATGTACTCTTCATATTACACTAATTGACTCAAATGTTGCCAAAAGTAAAAGTCTAGGAAACTTGAATCTAGTCTTTTATTACTAGTTTGTTTTAAAGGTAACTTGATAATGGTTAAATAATATCAAAAAGAGTGGTAAAAGTAGAATACATTTTGAAAGCTTGTAATTTTGTAACCAAGAGAAATTGAAAATCCGTTTGTCAATACTAACCTTCTTGAACACATGTCATAAATCACCCTGTATAAATTTACCACCTAAATTAGAAATCATACTAGGTTGCTGTTTACATCAATTAAAAATTGTAATTTGATGTGTTGTAAGAATTTTTATTATACAGAACAGTGTACGATGCGATGTGGTTTTGAGCATTAGTTCATACTTTTACTAGATTGTGTCAACAAAAACAAAAATATCTAAATTAGTAGTGTCATGAAACCAATACTTTCCCATACAACTTGATATATGAAAAGGTACAAAACACCAATGCAAGGTTTTTTTAATATACATTGCATCCACAGATGCAGTCCCCAATAGAAAAACTTTTTTATTTACAGTTTTACGATAAAATGACATTCTTAAAAAAACTCTGCTTCTCCTGTAAGCCCCACATAGTCAATCAAATTTGAGTTTCTAAATACTGGGCGTTTATTAGAAAGAAATGTTTAAATAAATTTTCCATAAACTAGCCCGTTTTTGAAAGAAGATGTACTAAAAAAAAATGAGCAAAGCACTAGGCTTTCCTACGCTTTAGAATCAATAGTGCTGCTGTATCGATTTGGCCAATGGAAGCATACGCTAATAACTTGCGAGCAAGTTTTATTGTAATTTAGATACCAAAAACTTTTCAATTTTTTTATGAGAAATATTTTTGGAAAACGATTCCTTAAGATCAAAGTAAACCAAAAACGGGACAAATTCGTCCGCCAAAAATCAAAAACCGATGATTTGCTGAAATCGGGCATTTACAAATTGAACTGTTTGCAATGTAATTCCGTTTATATAGGCCAGACAATTAGACAATTACATTGTTACAAATACAAACACCCACATAACTCCAATTATGCTAAACACTTACTAGAACACAATCATTTAATAATAAGGTTAAAATAAATAAATATTGTTGAAGTAATAAAGTATTTTATGTACCTATAATCACTAGATTGCAAATCATTTACCATTAATTCCAAGTCAGTGTTTGATTTCTCAAAATTTTGTAACATACACATTAACGCAAAATTTTGAAAACAATGTAGATATTGAAAGACATGTCTTGCCCACAACATTGGTCACTAAGTTGTAACAATATAATGTGTAAATTTGTAAATAAACTTAAATAAATATTTTTCAAGTACATTTTATTATTTTTTTATTGACGAACTCCACCTATGAACACCTCATTAATCTGCTTTGCTTAAGTGTTGGTTTCGAGCAGTTTGGCTTTTAAGGAACTAACTGTTCAAGGAACTGATTTTCAAATAAATGTTTTCGAGCAATCCTCCTAAATACCCCTTCAAGAGTTATGGGGTGTACTCAGGCATCTATACACTGACATTTAAAAAAAAAACAGTTTTGAGGTCCAAAACATGTAATTCCGTCAAAATCTGATAATTACAATTTTTCATGAAATCAGTAGTTCCTTATACTGAAAATATAGAAAAGAAAAAAGTGTGAAGTTACAGGAAACTGCTTAGAATAGTGATGCAGCGTTTGAAAACTCAAATTTGATTGAGATATTTGGGATTTTGGAAGAAGCACAGTTTATAATCTAACAAACATATAATAATAATGAACATTTAATCGTAAAACTGCAAATAAAAAGGGTTTCCTATTGGGGACCACACTGTAGACTCACCCGCATTATAAAATACATTGTGTTATCTTGTATTTGATGGGTGTCAACGGAATCATTAAACAGCCCATATTTTCTAGAATTTTTGAGATATGACAGCGAAATTTGGTGTAGGTAAAATGTACCCAAAAACGCACATTTCGAGATATTTGAAATATTTTTTTGACATCCGGTTTCGCCCGAAATGACTCCCAACTTTTGAATTTCAAATGGGAAACCCTGTATATTTTGACATTTTTGGAATCCTGGGACAATTATGAGGACTATTTATGAAAAAACCTAATTGCTTTTTTTGAGTCAATTTTTATTTTAAATCTAAAGTGGTATGACGGGGTCAAATCATTCTAAGAGACAAAGACAATAACAAAACAAAGCAAACCGGTACCTACCAAAATACTCGTACGAAAATGAAAAATCATGTTTGTATTTTTTTTGTTATCGTCTTCATTGCTTAGAATGATTTAAACCTGGTTATAGCACTTTAAATTTAAAATAAAAATTGCCTCCAAAAAATCAAGTAGGCTCAAAATTCTGGAAAATAGTGCAGGTGTACTCAGAATCGTATCAGTATTTCAAAAATGTCAAAATATTTAAGATGTCCCATTTGAAATTCAAAAGTTGGAGTCATTTCTGGTAAAACCAGAAGTCAAAGAAAAGTGTCAAATATATCAAAACGTGCCTTATTTGGTACATACTACCTATGTTAAGTTTCGTTGTCATATCTCAAAAAATGAGCGAATCACTTCGCCTGGACTTTCCTCTACATTTAAATACATTGTTTTATATTTTCCAACACTTTCGATATACACCTGTCTAGACACGACTAGTTAAGGTAAATAGCGGTTGAAGAAAGACCGACCGCTGCGCTGAAAGCATAAGGTTGGGTAAAATATTCGGACTGAATCAACGGAAGCACGGAAATTGATATTTGAAAATATATTAATAACTCGAGAAGTATTATTTTTAGCAAGAAATTACTCTTATTAATTTGTATTTAGAATTTCAAAACCTTTCTGATTTTAAAGCCAAAATGCCACGTTTCCATTTAAAAAAAAGTTATTTTTTACCGTGGCCGCCGTATTAAAATTGGAAACTCAAGTTTTTTTCTTAAATACAATCGAGAAGAATTTGCCCTACAACTTTGCTCTTGGGTTTGCGAGTCTATCTATTAAAATAAAAAAGTTAGCCTACACTGAACATTAAACGACTAGTACAAGAATACAACTGCTGTAGAAAGTATGTGAAATTCTTCTAAGGACAAAAAGATTATTAAGGGGCAAAAAATTCGATATTTTGTAAAAAGATTCTCCTAGAGCAAACAAAACAAAAAACCAAATTTTTAATTTATTATCGAAAAAATTTGGGGGGAGGGGAACAGTAGCCCCCCTAAATATGAAATTATCGAAAAAATATTATATTCGGATTTTGCTATCAATGGTAAGCTATTTCACATTAACAGAAATATTTTATTGCCCCCCGTTAAATAAATAAAAGGGTACCAATTTTCAATTTTCAAAAATTCATAGAGGGCGTCACAGTGAAATTATAGCAATGCGCAAAAAAACAAATTGTAGAAGATTCCCAGCTCTATCAGCTTAAAAAGTTTAAACAAAAACGTGTGGGCAGTTTTTGAGAAATATTTTTTTGAAAAATTCCAAAATTTTGGAGTGATGTCATTGCGATCGTTTTTATATTTTCAAAATTAATTATATTTCATGGTATAGTACCCTTGAAGGGCTACCAAACAAGATGTAGTTGATTCCAATCAGATAACTGGTTTTTGAGTAAATGGGCGTTAAAGTCGAAATGTTCAAAAATTCGTAGCCGCCGCCATTTTAAAGCTAGAGAGTTCGGTAAAAAATCGTTTGATTTGTCCTAAGGTCTTCTTTAATCTCCACTATTAAAATTTCCAAAATTCAGTTTCTGAAAAAAATGCTACCAAAAAAACATGTCTAACTTCCGCTTCCGGTTTCGGTTTTTTTAAAAAGCTTATTTTGTCGGTGAATTTTTGATATACCCCCTCATTCCAAAGCACATCAAAATCGGTCCAGCCGTTCCGGAGATATGGAGCGTAACGGACCCACCCACCCACCCACCCACAGACAAGACATTTTTTAAAAATTACTTTTGTGGGGTCCATGGACCCCCCTCCGACTATTTCCGTTAAAATCCCAACTTTGAAATTTTGCATGAAATCAATACTTCCCTATACTAGGTAAGTATAGGAAAGTAAAAATCTAGAAAATACGAGCTGTCTAATGATTCCGTTGACACTCTGTATGTATCTACAAATAGATGTGTACTGGACCTCTCATATAGCTTCTGTATCACATCTTCTTCGCCATATTTATCAAAGACATTCTTTTAATATACTGTACCTTGGTAACAGAGACATCAACTTTGCTATTGGCCTTTGTGACAAAGTAAAACGTTCATTAGTGCATTATTAAAAACTGTGATGTGTAATATAAAACCAAAACATTGAAGCAATGATAAATTAAAAAAAAATTAAAACTTACCCATTTTCATCTTTACTGCTAGTAGTATTGATGGTCTGATTAAACCATTCTGTCATTTTAGCATCAGCAACTAGAGATTTAATAAGTTTGCTGTCGCCTACAACAGTTTAATATAGTTCCATTCAAGCAGTTTGTTAAAACAATATTTGAGCTAATTTAACATAACACTTGAATAATACTTACATTCACGTGACCATTTCCATCGAGGCAAGTCGATTTTAACCAAGAAATGCAGCAGTTCTTCTTCTGTAGTTTCAAATCGGTGTTTGTCATCTGAGTATTTGCAGTACAGCCTACATGGAAAGTAAACGTGATCATCAAGAAAATACAGCAAAAACTAACTTTAATTTACCAATCGGGATGGATGGTCCAATTTCCAGTGAAAAACTGAGTAAGCGGTCCTTTTATCATATTATTAGAACGCATTCTGTGGACATCATCTTCCAGAGCATATTGCACCCGACTAAACCCGTAACGATCAGGTAATGCTATGACAATACTGAATGGTGTGTTGTTAATTCCCATGTAATAGTAGTGACGATTACTTATTATAATACGTCTCTACAAGGAATCAATATGTTGAAAAACGAAAACA
Source organism: Ctenicera cuprea (assembly GCA_958336395.1). Classification (NCBI taxonomy): domain Eukaryota; kingdom Metazoa; phylum Arthropoda; class Insecta; order Coleoptera; family Elateridae; genus Ctenicera; species Ctenicera cuprea. Next base: position 43,393,115 of record OY284493.1, read on the forward strand.
TGAAATACATTAAAAGTTACAAGATCATCGATGTGAGTTTTAACTCGAAGCATGACGTGCCCCTTGGACTGCATAACTACATTTTTACGCAAATCCACAATAGAATCGTTAAATTCACGTGGTTCAGAATCGTCGTCCATTATTTCTACTTCTAGTATGTCGACTCTATTGTAAGCAGGTTTAAGAATTCCTTGAAACTGAAAATGGAACTTTTAATATGATAATTAACGACAATAATTTGTGTCTTACCACAGGTCGAAGATCAGGATGAATCAAAATATAGCCATTGTTGGTGACAATGAATGCATAACCATTGACGCCCAACTGGAAATGTAGTAATATTTAAAATCGATCACTGAATTTCATATAATAGAAAATGATAAAAGTAATTCACTGTTAGTTATGTTAACAAATATTTTTTTAAAGAATTAAATGCTATATTAAATAGAAACATGGACGAAGCACTTGGCCTGGACTTTCCTGTACTTTAGATATTGTTCGTCGTAATCAGCCTTTACGTCCCACTGCTGGGCACTGGCACTCTTCTCTGCCACGTACTCTCCTTAGCGCTAAGGTGGAGTACGGGGGACCTACAGTTTAACGTCGAATCCGAACGAATAAATTCCAGAAAAGGTTTCAGGCATTAAGACCTCACGGCTGCCTACACCGGATTGGGGAATGTGAGTGGCGGGTTGCGGCATAGATTTTTATTGCTGTATGGCTTCGGCGGGGAATCGAACCCTAGACCTTCAGTGTTAGAGACTGAGCGCCCAACCTCTGAGCTACCTACCGCCACTAGATATTGTTACTGATCATATATTCAATAGTATTTTATTATTAACGTGTTACGTCCCAACATTGACTACAGTACTATCAACCACTGTACCGAGAACGTTGCTGTATAACAGTAATATTACAAGAACTACTACACGGTACTAACGCAAGCATGTCAAACTCAAAGGCTAACACGGGCCAAATAAACAAGGTCTGTTTGTGGGCCGCAAAAAAACAAAAACTTTAATTTTTATAGAAACGTAGGACAACGGTAAAATTAATGTTTTTTTTCTGACACTTGATGGCATCTCTTCTCTGCTACCATCATTCTTATTTCTTGTTCAAATGATTAGAAATTTTAAAAATTAAGCTACGAAATTTTTATTAAAACTTTTGTTACATATCGTTACATTGGCTGGGCCGCAAAGATATTAGTTGTGGGCCGCATGCGACCCGCGAATTTGACATGCTTGTACTAATGCTTTCATATAAAAATAGTAATATACACTTTTTGAGAATCTTTTCATTAATTAAACTACTGACTACAAAGAGAGGCATTAGTGAACCAAAGGTCAACTCGTTTCGACAGGTAGCTGTGACATACAGTTGGTGGATGCACCGTGGGGCTTATATTCTTTGGTCAACGCATGGGTCTCTCACAGGTTTCAAAGAGTGAAAGAGAGATAGAGATGTAAAGTAGACTAGCAGTACGCTGAAATTTGTTTAATTCTTTGTGAGTCAACTTTCTTTAGTGTTTTGGAAAAATATTCCTTGGGATTAAAGCAACGCCAAAAACGGAAGACGAATTCGTCCACCATAAATTTAGTGGAAGGAGAAAAATACCTCCCCCCCAAATATTGCTGTACCTAAAAATTGAGTTGAGAACATAATTCAGCAATTTAGCTCAAACAGAAATTTTTTATGGACCCCCGTTTATTAAATACAAAAGTAGCAATTCCCGATTTTCAAAAATTCATAGAAGGTGTCACAGAGACATTAGCAAGCTGGTATACAAACCAAATTGTAGCTTATCCGTAGCTCCATAAGCCAACCAAATTAGAAAATAAATTGTGTAGCCCGTTTTTAAGCAATACTTTTTTGAAACTTTTAAAAACAATTTTTACTTCATATTTTTATTTTTTCACAAATTTTTGTGCACAGTAACATTGTGTCTCTGAGATCTATTACGATGAAAAATTTAATCCCGATTTGTCAACTCGTTTTTGAATAATCAGGCGCTAAAGTGAAAATTAGAAAAATTGTAGGTGGCGCAATTTTGAAGCTAGAAAGTTAAAACAAAAAAAGCATTAGACTTGAGGTCTTCTACCAGATTCTATTTTTAAATTTAGAAAACTCAATTTCTGAAAAAATGCTGCCAAGAAAACATGTCTAAATTGCGCGTTCAATATCGGATTTTTTTTATTTCCCTGATGAATGTTTTAATATACCCCCATATTCTGAAGCTCATTAAAATCACAGCATCCACTTGGGAGTTATGAAGCGTACGTATTATATCTTATTTAAATAATATCTAACCCCAGCTATGCTTGGAGAGGGAACATCCCGTCCAGCAAAATTAGTATTTTGTACCCCCACTTTAAATATTGTTATCTACTGATCGTATTTGCAAAAGTATATTTGTATAACGTTATACCGTTCAACAACTTTTGAGATCGCGTCGCTCATATACCTGCAACGCCAGCGCACTGGTACATAATAGATACCACAATTCTAGGAGTATTAGTAGCCTGGTCGGTATACTTGTTCTATAACTGAAAAATGTTGTTTCATAGAGAAAAATAACTCAATTTTTTGGATTTTCGGGATTAAAGAAAACCAGAAAGCAAATCCAAGATTCGTCAGCCAAAAATGGGATGCGAAGGGGTAAATATTTTATACATATAATTCCCCTAAATAATGCTGCACTAGAAAATTAAGTTGTGAACCTTATTCTACTATCACTTATGAGCAATTTGGCTTAATCAGAAATGTATTACCGTTCGAGTGCAAAATAAAGAGATACAAATTTCCGATTTCCAAAAATTCATAAAAAGCGTCACAGAAAAATTAGCAGATTGGGACACCAACCAAATTGTAGTTTATCCCTAGGTCTATCAGCCTACAGAATAAAAAAAACGTGTGGGTTACTTTTAAGCAAAATTTTTTTTAAAACATCAAAAATTTTGGAAATTTTTACACTTCATACTTGTCATGTTAAATACTCTAAGATAGTAACATTGTGGTTTGTGCACTTTGATGACTATTATAAGTGTCAAAGTTTATGTCCATGTGACAACTAATTTTAGAGAAAATTGGCGTTAAAGTCAAAATTATCAAAAATTCAGAAAAGGTGTTAGTTACAGAGAAATAGCTGATTAGCACACCAATCAAATTGTAACTCATTCATGGAGTTAGTAGCATATAGAATTATACAAAAAAAGTGTGTGGTCAGTTTTTAGCAAATTTTTTTTGAAACTACTCATTCTTTTGAAAATTTTTTCTCTTAACAGTTTTCGAGGTTAAAAAAATGCTTTTTTCTGCTCCCATGATTACTTATTAAGTGTGCGCTGCATCACAAAACAGTTCAAGTTTTTTTAAGTATAATGTTTAAATACATTTTTTTAATGAGCTAAATTGCTCAAAAGTGATAGTAGAATAAGATTCAGAACTTAATTTTTAGGTCACCAATATTTGGAAGATTAATTTTCCGCTTCCTGCCTAATTTTGGCTCACAAATTTGTTCTTCTGTTTCTGGCTCAAATCTTAAGGAATTTTCTAAAAAATCGATTTAAAAAAACAAGCAAACGAGCATCGTTGATGACTTAAGAGAGCATCAGGTAGAATGCAAAACACGTAGTGTGTAAGAGATGAACATAGTATAATTACCACTACCACATTTCCTTCAGTAGTAAGAAAGATTTTAAAGCAGCATACGATACTATAAATAGGGAGAAAATGATAAACGCCCTGAGAGAGCTTGGAGTCCCAGATAAGCTAATTAAATTGGTCAAGATGACGTTACAAAGGACGACAGGTGCGGTTCGTATCGAAGGAAAGACGTCTGGAGAGTTCGAGGTTACAAGAGGGTTAAGACAGGGTGACCCCCTCTCTACCTTGTTGTTCAATGTAACACTAGAGGACACCATAAGAAAAAGCGGCATAAACCGAGGAAGTACAATATTAAGGAAAAGCCACCAATGTCTAGCCTACGCTGACTATGTCGTGCTGATGGCAAGAAGCACAAAAGAATTGAAAAACATTACGGAGAGATTGGTGGACGCTGCTGCAACTATGGGATTAAAAGTAAACAAAAAAAAAGCCAATATAAATAAACCTGAGATTGGCGAAGGGCACCAGATGTGCGGGATCCCTAAATGAGGTACTGCAATCAAAGTATTTATCTTTGAAAGCAAAAATAAGCCTATACAAAACAGTAATAAGACCAACACTATATTGAAGTGAGACATGGTTTATGAATAAAAAATTGCAAAATAAAATAGAAACGTGGGAGAGGAAAATCTTACGCAAAATCTATGGAGGCAGGAAAACCAATGAAGGCTGGGAAAGGCGTACCAACAATGAAATTTACGAACTTTATAACGAACCAATAATAAGTGAAATCAAAAAGGTTACGGTGGCTAGGTCATCTGGAGCATATGGAAGGGCTAACCACGGTAAAAGAGTTAGCATGGGCAGTGCCAGAAAGAACAAGCAAAAAAGGAAGACCAAGGAGAAAATGGAGAGAGGCAGTGCTGCAGGACTTAGAGGAGAAACAGATAAAGAACTGTAGAGAGAAAGCAAAGGACCGAGTAGAATGGAGAAGAATTATAGGGCAATGGGCCTAAATAGCCTGGACAAAGCCTTTATGTATATATATACAGAGTGGCTAGGAAAACTCCGGCCATTTTTCTTGCGGTGGTCAAGAGATGGCGCTTTAGTAAAGAAATATTAAATTAAAATAGTGGCAACAACGCAGAATCCAAGACGTTTTAGTTATTAAATACGCCCCATATTAAATCAAAACAACCAAAACGTCTTGGATTTTGTGTTGTTGCCAGTATTTTAATTTAATTTTTCTTTACTAAAGCGCCATCTCTTGACCGCCGCAAGAAAAGTGGCCGGGGTTTTACTAGCCACTCTGTATGTAAGAGCGCATTGGCTATGTAATTCCGGTATCTTTAGAAATTTTCTGACAAATATGCCAACATCAAAGCTGCTGCTTGCAGAGAGGCCATTCTTATTTACGGTACTATTCTGTACACAGACACACGTACATACAGACCGACATGTCAGAATCGAAAATTATCATGATTACAATACATTCTCATACTGGAAGTATGGGAAAGTAAAATGTTCAGGAAACTAACAAATACAGTTAAATAAGAAAAGCTACAAAAATTATAAAATTATTTCTAAGCTGCAAAAACTCATAAAACACACCCTGTATGGCATCATGAGCCTCTGTATGTATTCGATAGGTACATCTGTTCCTGCTACTCCCAACAAGTTGGCAACTCTTGTCTGGAAAAAACAACATAAATTATTAATAAACGATTAAGCAGCCAACAAACTAAAACTAATTTAGCTATTCTTGCCTAAACTACTGCTATTATTTTAATGTTTAGCTATAAATAGTTAAAACGTTTCTTTTATCTAAACACAGGACTGTTCAAAGAACTCTAAAATAAATTTAACAAATACTAATTTCACTCAAATTTTAATTTTAAAGTCTCTAAGAGTCTAAGCTATCTTGGTAAACATTTCTTGACACTTCTATAAAAATAAAAAGAAAAACTTTGAAAAGCCCTGCAGTCAAAAGCTAAAATACAAATAGTAAGTAAAACTATATAGCCAGTCATAATTTAATCTAAATCTAGAGAGCTAGACATGTATTTAAAAACTCCCACGTAGGTGAACACAGGTGCTAATTGCCTAGTATAGTAGAACAACTAACACACGGCTACTGAAAACAAATTTATGGCATTACAGGACGCTGCCTACGGTTACCTCTCGCGTGACAGTTATCCAGGTTGCTTCGTTGATCTGAATTTGTTCGGTGATATTCTGCAGAAACAATTATATCTGATACACTTTTTACAGTTATTTTTTTGGTCCATTATAAATACAGGCAAATACAAAATACGTTTTTGATTGATTATTAAAATATTAAACATTAAAACATTGACTTTATGTTTACCACTTGATTTGCTTTGAAATTTAAAACGGTAGTGATGGGCGGTTCGGAAAATTCCCATAAGGGAAAATTCTCATATCAAAATTTTACTATTAACTGAAAATTCTCGAATATTCCCAAATTTAAATTTGACACCAGAACATCAAACTAATTTTTAAAACCGTGAACTCTAAAGGCAGTTAAAAAGTAAAAACGAAAACGTTACAAATGTGAAATTTATATTATAAGCAGAATGCCAATCCATTTGTCAATATCATCAAATTTAATTTGAATTTTTTTAAATTTTAAACTGATAGAGGATGAGTAAAAAGTAAGACATAATGTCTTCGTAAATATTCATTCTACGAAATATTTACTTTAATAAATGCTGCTTGTTAAATTTCAGTACATATTTGGCTGATGTTTAATTTTTTGCGTGTTTCGTTGTTGGTTGCTATGGCAAATAGAAAATGTTTAAATTTCAAAGGTTGTTTATTTTAAAAATTTTGTATGTAATCCCGCAAAAAAAAATGTTTGTACCTGAAAGAGAAACAATTGCTGAATCCGAAACCGTAAGAAAACAAAAGTCGGTTATCATAGCAACCAAATAACTAAATGTAGAAAGAATTGAACATCGACAAAGTATGCACTGAAATTTAAAAAAACAACTTTAAACCATTTTTGCATAGGATTAATATGTACAAAGAGCACCGACAAAATGTTTGCAACATATAGAGAAAATTTTTATTATCAGAATATTCCAAAACTTATTTTTGGGATCGCTTCTGCATCTCACAATTTTTAATCCAAACTTTGCACACGGCATTCAAATTAAATTTTGACCACTTTTTTCTATTATATACATCAGCAGTGCGGGCCAATGAGGCTCATGGCTTGATTGCGTTCACTCCAGGTTTGGCTTATTGCTATGTTCCGGAGGGTAGTGGGGCCCTTTAACCACTATGCCTCCTCAGCTTATGCCAAACCCTTGGCATTACATTTACTCGTCCATTTACTCATCCATCTACACTTCGCGGGGGATTCCAACCTCAATAATGACTGCTACGTTGTTAATGCAACATCCGGGACCACCTATTAGTGTGCCATTCCGAGAGCACCAAGCGCCATATTAACTCGGCTTTCAGACACCCAGCCAAGTACTGACCAGGCAGAGCTATGCTTAACTCTGCTGATCGCACTCGAACGGGCATTCTAACCGCCCCAACTCGGGACTCACTTTTTTCTATTAGCAATTTTTATTATTTTCTCAAATAAGGCAATTTTTCGCAAATTCATTTAATTTTTTGAATTTCCCGCCAAACCTAAAGTCAGGTGACCTATGTTTAAGAGATGCATAAGCAATTTCAAAATAAAGTTTTTGGAAAATTGTTATATAAAAATTTTCCCCACATGTTGCAACCATTTTGCCGGTCACTGTATGAGTTACTTTTTACTCACCCTGTGGTACAGTTTTATTTTTTCCTTCCCTTTGCATTTTTACAATTTACTAAAAGAAAATAATCGATACATTATTTGTAAAACTATTAATTATTAGAATTTTCATGTGAAAACGGGGTTATTTAGTATCAAAATTTATGTTTTGCAGCATGTCTGATTATAACAAAAAATGAGAAAAACGGGTTTTGCCGTATTGGTAATTTTCTCAGAAACAATCAAGACTTTGAATATGGAAATCTTTAAGGTTAATCTTAAATTAGAATTCAGAGTGAATTGTGCAACCAATAAAAGACCATTTAATACAACAAAACAAGAAAAATTACTTACAGCATTTGGACGCCTATCATATATTGGTAGTGACACAGAAGTCATTAGTCGATAAATTTGCATTTCTTCAGCATTGTCCTGTTTCTATAATATTGTAAAGACAATTTAAATTATTACCAACTATTTAATAAAACAACTTACAGCTCTCTGTTGTTGTCGAACATATTTTCTATCTTGCTCATCTGGTATGAAAAGAGTTTTGTTACGATGGTAAAGCAGGAATCGATCACGCTGTTTATTACGTTCACGTGTTACCCAAAGCCAATTTGTGAGTTTAGGGTCTGTAACATCAGCATACACAGGGCTCCAGGTAGGATTCGGTTTTACAGTTGGGTTTAATACCATGGGACGGGCCATAACTGGTATATATTGTAAAACTTGTTCACGAACTTCCGAAATTGTACTAAGATGTACATAGTAACCTGGTAAACAAACAAAATTTTAACATAAGCTGTTCAATTTTCTGAAAATGTTAACTTTATGCACAAAATTTGGTATTGCCATAAAAAGTGATAAAATTAAAACTATTTTATTGTACCTTGATTAGCACAAGCCATCCATTTGACTTCACGTACATCACTGACTTCACGTCCTATGAGGTAGGTAAAGACACGAACTGGCATGAACGGTAAATTCTGCCAGTTATACTCTTTAAAAATTTCTTTGTAGTTGTACTGCACGCCATCCGTTATCAACATAATTGCTTGATTACACTGTGCACCTAGAATTGTTTTTCATTTGTGATTTACAGTAAGTTCCACAAATATGGGTGAGTTATTAGTGCAATATTATTTTTTGTCTTTATTATAGCAGTTCGAAAAACACCTTGTATACATTTACAGCTTAGAATTTGTCATTTAATTTTCTTTTCCCACTACCGACAATGTGAGTAGGCCGTACAACTATGGCTACAAGATATGTAAGTGCCTCATAATGTTTGTTTATCTGGTTACACTTGACTATGGAACTTATATTATAACTTACATTTCTAGGAAAATAATATCAAAATATAAAAAAAAAACTGATCCTCAGCGGGCTGTGGAATGAAAAGTCACGTCTTTGCTAGACTAAAGGAATGTTTATGTCAGATAATAATAATTAGTTGTCATTTTTGTATACGAATCTTTTAGTAGCAAAAAACACACGTTTTTGTTAGATCACTCCTGCGAAGTTACCCAAGAGCCCAAATTTTTGAAAAAAATGATGCATTTCATTACAAAAATAAAAACAGGAACAGAAAAAAAATATCTCATAATTATGTAAATGTCATATACGACCTTCTTGTTTAGAAGGGCAGAATTGCAATTCTAAAATCTACAAAAAAAAATATGGTTTGCTGGTAGCGGTATTATTGATATCGCGCTTGCGTTTTCAGTTATTCAAGGTCAAAGGTCACAGAAATCAGGTTTTTGCAAATATCTCGCTTCCTATGGGCCGTATGACTTTTTTAGTTATTACAAAAAATGAAGGCTAGGAAATTCTCTACAAAAAAGGTTATATAGATTTTTTCGTACAACCAACCATTTTCACGCTATACTTTAGAGAAATAATGAACAGCGGTGCATCCGTCACAGTTTTCTCCGTCAGTTTAAATCATGTTCAGACGCTTCAACATTGGCTTCTTCGCCACAAAAAAAGCAAAAGAACCAAAGCTAGAGCGTACTTTACGAGGAGAACACTGAGATGTACTAGGAGCCTCGTCAACTCGGCGCCTTCTAAATGCCACTATGCTCCTCTTACGAGTATACTCCTTGCGACAGTGTGTATGTATCATCAGCAAATCCGCACTCTTTAAATGTTCTGTATGTTCATCTTCTCTTTCCGCACTTGTGTCTCTCAAAGCGTCTATACCGCGTTTTACAATCACCGTATCACCTTCCAAGAGCAATTCATTGCAAATAAAACAATAATCAGCCATCGTGATGATTAATTGAATAATAACAAATAAACGAAGCGTCTGAACTGCTCGGGAACACGATTTAAACTGACGGAGAAAACTGTGACGGATGCACCGCAGCTCATTATTTCTCTAAAGTATAGCGTGAAAATGGTTGGTTGTACGAAAAAATCTATATCACCTTTTTTGTAGAGAATTTCTTACCCTTCATTTTTTGTAATAACTAAGAAAGTCATACGACCCATAGGAAGCGAGATATTTGCAAAAAACTGATTTCTGTACCCTTTGACCTTAAATAACTGAAAACGCAAGCGCGATATCGATGGGGACTTTTGAGACATTATTTGTAATGTCAAAATAAAGGTGTATGCAAAAGTTCAGCTCACTTGGATTTTTTCGGCAGATGCTGCTTCTTTCCGCCTAATGTAACTGGACTATTAGTTACTGTTGAAATTTACATTTTTTAATTAACAATTGTTTAAATGATCTCTGATAAAACAGCGTTATTTATGAAAATGGCAAAAAAAAATTTTAATCATTTATTTCAGCACCTTTCTTTTATCATTTTTACTCTCTTCCATTATTTAAATTAATTAAAAAAACGTAAATTTTAACAATAAATAATTTTTTTACAACTTCGATTAAGTTTATAAAAATATAGAAACTTTTATGTTATTGTAAAATTAAATTATTGTTAACAACAAACTGTTTATAACAAAAATAAAAAAAAAATTGTATTATGTGTTAAGACTCCTTTTTCTTGCAATGTTTTGAGATGACATATCTAGGGTGCAAAAAAATCGTGATTTTTATTTTAAAAAATTTAAAAAAATCAATTTGTTTGATTTAAACCACATTTTTTTCATTTAAATCAATTTTTTGATTTTTTTGCAACAGAGAACTCATTCATCCTTATTTTGTTCTTAGTTTATTAAGATAATCAATTAAAATTTGGTATGGTTGATAGTATGCATGGAGCAATTTCCTGGAGCTTCCGGTTTCACCAAAAGCGACACCAACTTTCTTAATTTAAATGGAACACCCTGTATATTGTTACATTTTTGAATTCGAAAAGAAATTCTATATGCAATGGTGTTGTTTGACTTATTTTTTGGGGGCAGACATTTTTATGATATAAAAAACTTAGGTTATACAACAGCATCATATGCAATATTTTATCCCGAATCCAATGAGCAAAGTACCCCGCCTGAACTTTTTCTTACCTTAAAAAATTGTTACATATTATAATTTAAAAAGTATTTTTGTATTAATCTTTGATATGCCAACAGTGACTATAATAAGACGGCAGGGGAATGGACGTTTCTTCCACGTAATGACGAATGACACTTAATCCGTCACTGATACTAATGACTAGGGATTTACCAAGTAGTGAGTTTGGTCACTGGCCGAATACCGACTATTCGGCCAGTCTCTCATGGCCTAATAACGAATATTCGGCGAAGTATTTAGCAAATATTCGGCCAAAGAGCCAAAACTTGTTTTCAAATATCTGGTCAAGTATGAACACTTATTGGTAACAAATGTGTAAGTTAGTTACATCACATATACGAATAGTGTTCCCGTTTAAAGCAATCATTTTTTAAAATTAAACGTTTGATTTAAACCTTTGCACCCTGAACATCATGTTTTGAACAAAAAAAATTTTTCAACTTGAAAATGGAATTTTTTTATTGTTTTCTAATATTACCTGCTGGCACGTAAAAAAAAAATTTTTTAATTTCTCGGTCAAGAGGATAAAAAAACTACAACAAAAAAAATTATAATTTTACCATATTTATTTAATAAGTAATGAAGTTTTCAAGATAAAAGAAACATTCAACCATTTAAATTATTAATTTTTTACAAAAAAATCGTTTAAAGGTGTGAAACCTTTCTTTACAATCTGTACTTTTGATACATTTCTACAGCCCAAACTATTAAACTTGGAAATAGACTTCCTCGCATGATAGGAAATTTTCTGCTCTACAGAATAAGCAAAACAAAATTTTTCGATATCTATCTCAGTTTTTGATAGGCAGATGATTGAAGCTCCAACCACAATTTAAAATCATTTTTTACTGATATTAATTAACTAACAAATTTCTCTGTCATAATTTTTAGCACTAACCTTATTCATATAGTATAGAAGCAGATAAACATCGATTTGAATTTAGTTTTTATCCTTAACTTTATTTGTTTAAAGCATTTACTACACTGGACTAAAATATCAAATGATGGTTCAAAGAAGACATAGCAATTTGATCAATTTTCTTCGTTAAATTTAATTTTATACTCCTGCAAATTGAACTATTTTTACCCGGGTTGTAACTTTACACGTAGAATATTATTTTTTTTACATTACACGTAGAAAAGTGTGTAGAATGTGTAGAAAAATATGGAGAAAATGTATGTTAAATAAAACTGGTATATCTACCTTTTTCTACATATTATACATGTAAAGTGTCTTTTTTTAAAAAGAATCATGAAGCCGTGCGTGAGCACGACTTCATGATTCCCATCCCACCCCCTTACCCGGGCTCAGCACACTAAGTGCTCTTCACCGGTCTAACATGCCCCACCCCTGAAAGACATGCAACCCAACATACACACCTACATACGCCATCCATGGACCCGTCGGATTTAACTTGTTCAGAAAAATTACCGACGAGCAGTGGACTCGAACCAACTGCCATTGGGAGTCTAGTTTCAAAGCCTGGGACTTTAACCACTAGACCACCCGCCGGCCCTGTAAAGTGTCTAGAATAGGTAAAATATGTACCGTTAGCTTCTAGAAAAATGCCTGCATAAAATTATTGTGTTTACTTTACTATGTACATGAAGGCTTGTGCATAGTAGGGGGGGTGAGACATGTGACTATCCACCGGTATGAACGCCGCCTTTTCTCTATTCAAACGTACCGAACTGCAAAATGTTTTAAATTTTGTTGGGAAGTTATCAAACGACAAATCAGCTCCTAAAAAATTATACAATAAAATTGCGCTCTTTAAATAGTTACGCCTGAGATGGAAGTACCGCTCCCCCCCCCATAATTCCGACACTGGTCGCAATTATTTAACGTTTTTAGTTAGTGTAGGGGGAGGCACTTGTCAAGTTGTATACGTGTTCATTAACGTTTAAAACCGAGAAAGGTGGCTTCGCGGAAAGTGCGTCCACCTTCCATTCAGGAGGTCTGGGTTCCATTCCCTGGCCCGGCCGGCTGTCCTGACTCGGGTTTTTCCGTGGTTTTCCTTAGGACACCGGTGCGGAGGCCGAAATACCCCTATAGCGGCCCGCCCCTTCACGAAGAAAGCACCGACAATGAAATTCCTTTTTTTTTACGTTTAAACTGTCTGATTTTGCATCGGTATTATTCTACACATAGAATATGCAGAAAAAAAGCTTAATATTCTAGATGCAGGATAACTATGTGTAATAAGTATATTTTACATGTAATATTCTATATGCCCAACCCTGATTTTTACTATTGCTGTTCAAGACATAGACCACTTCCTAAGAATGAAACCAGAAGAAACAGTTTTTATCCAATTAGATGGAAAAATTTGTTATTCCACTGAAAAAACTAAAACTAATGTTATTTCTAGTAAAACCCGAAGTGCTATTAGATCGAGATATCATCATTTTTAGATCCTTTCATGCCATTTAACTTATATTGAAGAATATTTCCATTACTTTACTTATAATGAAGCTTATTTATTTGTAGGTTACACTATATAACGTAAACTAAATTTTTACAAACTAACCTAGTCTCCTTTCCCGATAATCCTGCAGAAGCCTAAAAGCCGTTGTTAATGCCAGAGAAAAATTTGCTATCTGTTCAGTTCTAAAGTCACTCATAGCCTCCTTTAAAGCTCGAACATTTGCTAAATTTGCCTAAAAAAAAAATTTTAATTTAAAATTCCTTTATTTTTTTTATACGTACTTGCACCAAGATATTATCAAAACATTCAATTAATGGTTCCGATGTATTACTGAAAGTGAAAATATTGACGTAATCATTATTGCCAAGGGTGTCCAAGATGTTGTTAACAACATGCCGAGCAATTTCTCTTCTCATTCCTGTCATAGAACCTGATCTGTCTACAAGTATTATTACGTCCTTGGGCGATGATGCTGCTTCTATGTACCAGGATCGTGTTCGACAATCAAACAAATCTACAGGTTCTTGTGACCAAATTAGCGCTGCAATAAGTATTATATTTCATATAATGACCACAAAAAAACCTGACAAAATTTACCAGGAAATTGTCGCATGAAACCTGTGGAACTACCAAAATATTGCCAGGATAGTGTAGGATCCTCCTTATAATTATTCTTGAAAGTATTGTCCAACTCTTCTGACCATTTTATACCCTTAACAACTTCCTTAGCTGTAAATGAATAAAAGTTAGTGCGTGTTGATTTTGACCATTGAAAATAAACTTACATCTTTCATAGACGTTGCTGGGTACGTGTACGGCACTATGATTTGAATTAACGGGAATGTTATAAAAATGTGGGTTGCGATACAAGGGCAGCAGGCGTTTATTAACAGGAGGCGTTTGACTAGCTTGAGCGTCTTGCTCACTACCATCAGTTATCTGTCATATTGATGCAATCAAATTGTAATAATATAAAATAATATTGGTTGGAAATTAAAATTAAAACTAAAACATTTTAATTTTTTCGTATAAAATTAAAGAAATTTAAATTAATATCTTCAATAACAGCAACAGTTTATTAGCTTACCTCTATTTCATCTGTTTTTGTCATTTCCTCCACTTGTGGAGATTTTTCTTCAGACTCCGGCAATTCCTGATCCTGTTGGTAACCATATTTGTTTTCTGAATGCATCAAACTTTGATACGATTCCTTATGGGCATGGTAATCGTTAATGGTTGATCCGTATTCGTTTTCTAAAGACTGACGTAACTTTTGCACTTGTTCAGTTTCGTAGTTGTTCTAAACAAATTATTATTATTAACGTTACAACTTCAGTTTGTTTTGCTTAATTTTTACCTCTAGATCTTCTTGTTCTTGAAAAGTTTCATTTGGTGCAGAATTAAACAAATTTTTAGCATTAATGAAATCAAAAGATGCCTCTACATAATCACCCTGCATCACTGCTTTGTTTTCAGCAACTTCCATTATTCTCTAGCAAGTAATTTATAGAAATAAAATTTAAAAATTTTTCATACAATGTCTTACATACCCTCACAGCCGTAACTTTCTCATCCATCATTTTCTTAATTTTTTCGGCCATGTCTTTCAAAAGGGCATCACCATCTTCCGTGACCACAGACGTTCGCTTATAGCTCTGCAATCATGATTACGTGAATGAAGTGGAATACAGAGTATAAACGAAACAAAAGCTCTATATGCTTTTATCTTTCTTTCTGTATTAAGATGAACCGATAATATTTCAAATGGTTCATATATAAAATATAAATCCCTATCCTTGTGTATTTTAAGAATGAAAATATACAGCAGGTTTTGAAACCAGAAGTGCTAAAATATTATTACTAACATCAGGCAATAGCAATTATATTTCATTCGTTTTTGTTAATAAAATTTACATTTATATACAGGGTGGAAATATTTAATGAGTCACTATTGCCATCTCTATAATTATAGGGAGTAGAGAGTTGGTTAAAAACACCCTATATAAGGCGCATATTCATTTGTACATCGGACCGCTACAGTTTTTGAAGCAGATACGAAAATTTAGGTTCACTTTAAACGTTTGGATTATTGGAAAGCTGGCTGCTAATACCTCACATTGATTACAACTTGCAGTACCTTTCATTAAGTTGTGCAGTCAATATGGCTAATATTTAATAATAAGAATATAACATTAAAGTACCATCCAACTAAAACGAATAAAATTGACAAGCTGTAGCTTGGTTTACTTTTACAGCAAATTTCCTAAAATGTGAAAATCTGAAATTTATCACATTATAAAGCATATTAATATGGTCCCCAATCCTTCAAATAGAGCTAATACTTACACAAATAGAAGTAAAGTATGCAATATGGCCTTTCAGCTTTTTGTTATTAGTTACCACAATGACTAAATGCCCAAATGTTTTACCTAGAAAAAACTATGAGAAAGTTTAAGCAAGCTACTTTACCTATTCTTGCTTTTAAAATTTAGAGTAGGTACAGAATAATTACATTTTACAGATTTTTGTTGACTATTATTATTGGCGAGATTTTCAATAAAAATAGCATGCACATTTTTTACACTTTACGAAATTTTGAATTTCAAGTTACAGGTACTTTTTAGGTTTTAAATATTCTCGCGTCAAGAAGTGATGGAAATTTACATCTAGTCATCTCTAGCCGGTACAAGCCCGCTGCAGACTCAAGGCGTAGGTTCAAACGGGCGGCGCGCGCTCCAACTACGTAAAAGGCGCTAAGATAGTTAATACGCTCACGAAAATGATTATAACAACTTTATTTATAGTTAAAATCACGTAACTGCCGGGAAACACGGTGTTAATATTAAAACGTATCATTTTTTTCTTATGTTTAAAATAATTAAAAATTCTTGCAGATTCTATTAAAGTACTTCAAATAGCCTATCGAACTGATAAAATCTACTTATCTGCAAGAACATCTAAACAAGGTTCAGCACTGGCTCACGCGATGGAGCATTGAAGCGAATGAATAAAAATCAGTCCAAGTTACGTTAACTTTAAAAAGAGATAGTTGCTTCCCCGGTGAAATTAAATGGCAAGCAAATACCACAAGCCAAATCAGCAAGATATCTAGCACTGCAACTGGACCGTCGTTTGAATTGAACGATTCATATTTGGCAGAAAAGAAAGCAATTAGGAATCCAATTCAACAAAATGTACTGGTTGATATGACCAAATTTAAAACTCTCTATAGAAAACAAAGTGCTTGGTGTGGGCCTACGACATTCAGCTGTGAGACACAGCCCAGCCGCGAAGTTAAACATTGAAATACTAGAACGGTTTCAAGCTAAAATGTTACGTATACTAATGAGTGCGCCATGGTACGTTAAAAACAATATTATACGGCAAGATCTGCAAATCGAGTCTGCAAAAGGCGAAATCAAAAACTTTAGTCCTCACCCAAACCAGTTGGCGACCAACTTGATCGGTGAAAGAACAGAAAATCGTAGGCTAAAACGTAACAAACCTACAGACCTAAAGACTAGATTTAACTAAATATTTAACATTATAACTAAATTACAACTTGTACTTGGAATAGGTTAGAAACTTAAAATGTATGTTTATTATTACATTCGCCAAATAATCTTGTAAAGATTAATGAAGAGGTGGAAGCCACTGGGCAACCGCATACATGTTTGCATGTACGATCATTCACATATGTGTATATATTCGTCAGAACATTTGTTGGTTGTCCTCTGGACAGATTGCAAATAAACTGTAGAGTTAAAAAAAATTAAGATATCTTTTTAGTTATCAACTTTACTTGTGGTCATTCTCTGTGGGACACTCTGTATATTGTGAATGCTTTAAGGTCATATCAACGCTTAATTTAAGTTGAAGTTTTAGACAACTTCTAAAGAATTAAGTACCTAAAGAAACATTTGCACTATGGTAATAAATCAACTAAATTTATCTGGACTGGTTACAACCAAGGAATAAGATATATGTGAAATAACTGTTTTCAAATTTACTGACAGTTTTAAGACGGAAACAACATGCCAAATGTAAACTCACCACTGTATTTCGTTTAGCAAATTCTATTTCTATGTTTCCTAACATTTTGCTTGGAATGTTACATTAAAATAGGTTCTAATCTTGTCCTATATGTAAACAGGTTTAGAAAAAATCAGGTATAAAACTTACCTCTATTACCATATTACGCCTGGTAACTAATTCCCCAAAGTGCCAAAGCTCTCCGCCTAATTTTTCTGCCCAATTTCGTACGCTAAAGAACAATACAGGTCATTAGCAAAAATCCCACATTTAAAAGTATTTATGATTTTCAAAAAAAAAATACAATAGCCTTTCATGATCAAAGATTTTATACAAATTTTAATACCTTCATGCAGTACTCACTTAAAAAAAAAGTAGACCACATGAATAGAAGTGTGTACAATTCTAGTAATGATTATTTGCTTAAAAGACAATTAGGGTACTTACATTGTAGCCAATTCTGGTTGTTGTTTATAGTCGCGTATATACTCTTGTGAAAAACAACACTGGCCAAAAAATGTTACCAAAAACAGCCCTACAAACACAAAGTTTTTGCGATATTTCTTCATTTTTAGATGACATATGCAATGTTTTTAATTTAAACCATTAAGCGCGGCCGGTGTGTGACCCATATATATCTGCATTGAGAAAAATCAATAGAATAATGATAAGCGCGCGCGCATGTATAGTTTTCCTAGAAATGTCGGCGCAATTCATTTGAATTTCCCGCCTTCGGGACAAACTGATACAGATACCTTCGTTACCGACCGTGTTCCTATTCAAATATGAAAAGGTGCTATGTACACATTATATTTCTTATTTAATTTTAAATCAATAACAATAATTTAGTGTATATAATTTATGATAAATAAATATAAGTAGAATCTAATATGAAAAAAATTGACCACTATCACACAATGCTAAAAGCAGCTGTCTTGTTATCTCCCATTCCAAATCGAAACACCCCGTAGGCTGGAAACCCGTAGGCTGGAAACCCGTAGCCCGGAATCAAGGTCGTTAGTCCAGTGGCTCTCAATTAGTTTAGAAATGCAGTTGTAAGAGTACAAGCCCTAAGTTTTAGGCTTATGCAACCAAAACAGCAAACGTGTATTATTGTAGAGGTTTATTATTTTCACTTCGTAGACATCAGCTCATTAATTATTGGAGTTTTATTTGGAATTTATCATTCGACATAATTTATTTTATAAATTATTGCGTTGATTGTTCTAATAATTTTATAAATTTTGATATTTGTAGGTATGATTGAAAAACTGTTAAATAATAAGCTATTCCCAAATTTAGCAGTTAATATAGTAGGTATTTAAAAAAAATTTGAAATAAATTATTGGTATAGGTAACGCTTTATTATGTTAAGTTTACTTAAATTAATTGCCAATCTAGCGTTCAGTCAGTTGTTTAGCCTGTTTATTAATTGTTATCTGTCTGTATTTACAATTAAAACGCCGTTAAAAACAATTTTGCACCTAAGAATTAAAACAAGTAGGTAGTAAAACATAAAAATGCAGCCTGTTTTTGGCTAACTGTAGTGTAGGTATGAAGTAAAGTCAATCTATAATACCATAGTCTCCAGAGCAAATAATATTATTTATTTTCTAGAAAGTATACATCAGCTTGTCCTATACGAATAAATAGAAATGTGGCTAAAAATGTCAAGTATAAACCATTACAATTTATTATCTACATTCAAACCCTTTGGTGTTTGATTATATACTTAAGTGTTGAATTAGTTGATGTCCATATTTGCTCATAATGGGAGTACTTTTTTGAGCACTATAATATTACAGCACTCAGTTTCTTTTTTCAATTTTCATAATTTAAACAATGATGACTGACCTTTAGTATTTACATATGAATGTTTAATCTGAATATGTAGATACAGTTCTATTAAAGTAGCTACTTACTTATTATCACAATTTTGAAACTAAATACATACCTGTGATAACTTTATTATTATTACTTAAGTGTTATTGATTTTTTTTAAATAAAAAATAAATGAACTTTGAAGTAGTATTTATTGACATATCATGTTTAACATATATGTACATACATTAGTATACACACACCTAACACATACAAAATTACTTAACAATGTTATGAGTTCATAGTAAATAATTCGACAATGAATAGCAACTCTAGAAATGTGAGAAACTAAATTAAATGTTTAAAATGACAAAATCTGCAAAAAAAAATTATTTTACAGAGAAAATGAAATGTACCTATTTATCATATTATAATATACATACTACAAGGTACAAGCTGGGAACTATTTTACTATTATATCTAAGTAGAGGTAAGATAGTTTAAATTCAGTTTTCGCAGACATGTTGTGGGTGGGCTTATGTTGCAATAATTTTTATGATAGGGTAGCACTAAGTATTTGCGGCGGTCTTTATATTTTGGGAATCATGAGGAATTCAAGAACTTTCAAAAAAATATAATAATAATTCCTTTCATTAACAAAAATCGATGACATCATTAGCCAAATATAAGGAATCAATAATTTAACAAATATTGCCAAAATGTAGTTTGATGTTCAACAAGTCTTGAAAATGTTTTTTTGCTTATCAACCATCAATTAGTTTTCTGATCATTCTAAGTGCTTTATTGTCTAGCTGACAACAAGGAAGCAACACTATACTATAAAACTTTATAACGTATGGTATACAGTAAGATATTTACATATTTACCTTTACAATTATATATCCGAATCCAGGTATAGTTCCTATGGGCACTCAGCCGGCGTTTTTAGACCGCGTAATTCTGTAGCATAATATGTTATTGCGATCGTTTTTATATTTTCAAAATTAATTACATTTTATGGTATAGTACCCTTGAAGGGCTACCAAACAAGATGTAGTTGATTCCAATCAGATAACTGGTTTTTGAGTAAATGGGCGTTAAAGTCGAAATGTTCAAAAATTCGTAGCGGCCACCATTTTAAAGCTAGAGAGTTCGGTAAAAAATCGTTTGATTTGTCCTAAGGCCTCTTTTAATCTCCACTATTAAAATTTCCAAAATTCAGTTTCTGAAAAAAATGCTGCCAAAAAAACATGTCTAACTTCCGCTTCCGGTTTCGGATTTTTTTTAAAAGCTTATTTTGTCGGTGAATTTTTGATATACCCCCTCATTCCAAAGCACATCAAAATCGGTCCAGCCGTTCTAGAGATATGGAGCGTAACGGACCCACCCACATACAGACATTTTTTAAAAATTACTTTTTTGGGGTCCATGGACCCCCCCCCCCCGACTATTTCCATTAAAATCTCAACTTTGAAATTTTGCATGAAATCAATACTTCCCTATACTGAAAGTATAGGAAAGTAAAAATGCCTACACTATGCCGGCGTTTCTAAGCCGCGTGTAGCATAATATGCACAATACAAATGCATTAAAAATTATGCAGTTAACGTTTCTCGCCGGTTTCTATAAAACCAATTTTGAATATGAGAACGTTCCACTTTTTGAGGTTTCTCTTATTAAAAGAAAAGATGATTGTAAAAGACTCCAAGCAGCATTAATAATAAATCAAGTGGACGTCGAATATGCAGTAATAATTGAATTAGCATGTAAAAATCACAGATTCAGACACAGATTAATTACTTTGAAGGTATTTGCCTCTAGTTCTTGATAAAAACCAAACGGCAATAAATAATATAC
Source organism: Ctenicera cuprea (assembly GCA_958336395.1). NCBI lineage: Eukaryota > Metazoa > Arthropoda > Insecta > Coleoptera > Elateridae > Ctenicera > Ctenicera cuprea. Next base: position 43,414,113 of record OY284493.1, read on the forward strand.
AAAGCGTTAGAATTTAATTATGCTACGCACAGACGACGATGACAGTTTTTTCTTAATTTCTCGGACATGGGTTGGTTTGCTGGTTTATTATTTAAAGCACTAAAGAACACCAACAAAGCACTAACGATTGGCAACAATTTTTTCGTTAGTGCTTAATGTGTGCCTGGTGAGCGTGAAGTTGCCGGTTAACTAATTTTTTTTAATTACTCACGTATGTGTTTGTTTGCTGATATTTTAATTAGAGCACTAAAGAGTACTAACGAGGCACTAACGATTGGCAACATTTTTTTTGTTAGTGCTCAAAGTGTGCCTGCTAAGCGTTAAGCTGGCAGGCGATTTTGTTTATTAATTTACTCGAAAATGTGATGGTTTGCTGATTTTCTTGGTAGGACACTAAAGAGCACTAACGATTGGCGTAATTGCTGTCGTTAGTGCTTTCATTAACCTGCCAACTTCACGGACCCATATAAAATTATATATTTTTTTTACGTCAAAACTCAAAACTAACTTAATTAACAAGATTAAATCTAATTCCTTACAGTAGTATTCAACGGTATTTTTATTTTTATAAGTAAAATTGACAGCGCAAAAACGTTGTACGGCACTCGATCGCTGTAGTGCTGTCAAGAATCGGAAATTTTGAAGAATCGATTCCACAAGAATCGGTTCTCGATTCTAGAATCGGATTTCGATTTTCGATTCTAGAATCAAAAATCGTTTTTCGGTTCTAGAATCTCCCAATTCTAAAATCAAGAATAGTTTGTTTTCTCTTGAAACAAGAATGGTTTGCGATTCCAGGATTGAAAATAGTTTCCAAATTCACATCTTTAGAATTGAAAAATAAATTGATAGGAGAAGTGAGATTAGTCTTCCAATTTCAGAATTATGAAAGTCTTCGAATCTATAATCGGTATTTATTTTACGATTTTACAATCTTCTAATATAAATATATGTATTACATATTTGGTAGTAGCATCTGAAAAGTACCACTTTGTAATTTATTTTTTATTTATGTTCATGACAATTACAAAATTGGTTAAGCTGTTTTGGTTGTTTAACTCATCTACGTATTTTCCCATATGATATTACTTGCAGGGAATCCTTTTTTTTTCTCAATTTCTAATTTTATACTTAAATATGAATTCGGAATTTAGTTCCCTAGTTGCAGGTTTACTATATTACCTTTTTTACAACTAAGACTTCCTACTTAAGTACTTTAACTGTAAACCCTCAGAACGGCATGAACGGCACCTCCAGTAGCTCGCGCATCGGCCGTAGCCTTTCTTGAATTGTACTATTTATCTATTTATTAAAGGTACAAAAATCTTTAAGGTTTATTTGACTTACAAAAGCAGATTAATTATTTCAGGCGTATTATATGGAACTGTTAATTAATTTTATTTTTAAAACTACGCAACACAACAATTAAGCACTTTTTCAGATTTTCGAAATTAATTTGATTTCATCCTATACTACCTATAAAGGGCTCTCAAACAAGTAGTAGTTGATCGCGGTCAGACAACTACTTTTTGAGTAAATGGGCGGTAAAGTCCAGATTTTCAAAAAACTGTAGCGGCCGCCATTTTAAAGCTAGAGAGTTCTGTAAAAAAGTTTACAATTTGCCTTAAGTTCTTCTCTAAGATTTCGTGCTCAAATTTTCAAAATTTTGTTTTGGAAAAAAAACGCGACAAAAATTTATTCTAACTTCCGTTTCCGGTTTCGGATTTTTTTGAAAAGCTTAACTAGAACTGCAATATTCGATATACCTCTTGATTTAAAATTTCATCAAAATTGGTACAGTACTTTCGTCTGTAGATGCGTCACCCACACACAGACACACACACCAACACACCCACACACACACAACGTTTATTTCCGTTAAAAATAAATAACCTTCACTCTCCATAGTCGCGAATAATTTAGGTGTTTCTATAAGAAAACTTCAAAATTGCTTTAATGATTGTATATACAATTTATTAACTAAAACAAAACTGTAAATTGTTATTTTTATATTTAATTTTGTTTTTAATCGTACAATTTGTAGTACAAACAAAAGTTACAAATACATAATTTAAAAAAAATGTTGGGTTATAAAGATAACGTATAACATTTTATATTATAACTTATGTATTTATTATCTTCGCTGTTAAAAATTTCAGGCACCATAAAAATCTAAAATATTAAAAAACAACTACAAATAGAATCACGAGTGTATTTATTTAACAAATGCAAAACACTGTCTTTCCACCATTCATACACATCGCTATTTTTATTTAAGGGAGTTTCATCGAAATATCTTTTGGTTTCAGATAGATATTTTTCTATTTCGGTTTTTTAAGGTTATTCTTAAAGCACTGTTTTAGGTAAAAAACAGTGTTTTAAGAGAGTCTTTTAAAGCATTGCTTTTAGTAAAATTTCACCAACAAAGATTGGTATTCATGATATATTCATGATCAAATTTGGTAAATTTAGTATGTATGCCAACATATACATACTAAATTTACCAAATTTGATGGCAGCAATTTTTTATAACCTTGTTTCGTTAATTCTCCTCAATAGAAAAAATAGTATAAAAAACTCGTTTCATAAGGCGTCTTGACGCACTCGTCCATTGAAAAACTCGGTCGCTACGCTCCCTCGTTTTTCAATCTTGGACTCGTACGTTAAGACAATGCCTTATGCAACTTGTGTTTTAATATACTATTATCGCCAGGTACTTCTTGCGCTGGAATTCCTTTTCTACTTGTTTTGCATGATTATCATTGTTAGATACAACAACCCGTTTTTCTAACAATTCTAAATAATGCATTCCCAATTTTTTGTGTTCTCATTAACGCTATTACTAAATCTAGGATTTAGCAAAGAACACGTATCCAACATAGACAAATATTGGTGGGGCAGCGGTCGCTTCCAAGTGCTGGTCGCTACCATTCTAATTATGGGAATATCTCAATTTTCTTTAGACCATAGAACCGCAATTAAATTCCGCACAAAAGCTGCTTCGGTCAAAAAATGAAATTTTTTACGCGTCTCGGGATTAACCTTAACAGCGAGTTATAAATAAAAGTCCATGCTACAAAAAAGAGGGTTTCCAGATAATCGCTGTCAAAGTTTTAATGCTGCATAATGTATTTATTTAACTGCAAAAGGATTTCTCATCATTTTAAATGCGGCTATTTTGAAGAGCAAATAAAGCGTTCGTGAGGAGAAAAAAAATTTTGAACTTGTCAAAAAATCTGAGATACTCGTACAATCATGTCTTGAAAATTACGCTACGAGATATTGGTTTCTAATCACTTATTCAGTAAATTTACCCCATAGCCCCTATAATCCTGCTTGTAACCTTGTAGGTACATCCTGTTACGATGACATTTTTGAAATAAAGCTCCTAAATCTGTTTGATAATTTTTTTAAAGTTAGAACGTTTTTTATAAAGTTACAGAGATAACGAGGAAAATTGGTGTATAACTATTACAAATTATTATAATTTAATACATTGACATTTAAAAATAAATATGTTTAATACCAAAAAAGTACTTGTTAGAAGGCATGCTAAGGGTTGCTGCACTCCAGATGGGTAGTAATAAAATTTACAAAAGACCTGTCAATCGGGCAATAAATTTAGATAATAAAAATAGCAAACTTACACTTTCTCACCCAAAAATTACAAATGTTGTTACGACCTTCGGTCCCTGTAAAAACTTCTAAGAAAATATTTGAAATTGTCTTATGTTATTACAAAACTGAAATCTACTTTGTTATACAAAAATAAGTAAAATATAGCAACAATGCATAATTCAAAAATATACATCCGTTTTAAGAAAAAAATGAATACTTTGATTAGCAACAGAGAAGCCTCTAAAGTGATACCAAATTTCATAGTATTTTTATTTATTTTATTTTATTTAATCTTTTTTCAAATGTTTCTACTTACTTTTATTTATTTATAAATTGAAAAGAGCACTTCTCCTTGAACTTATAGGCTGGGTGTAATTAGTAGCCAACTGTTAAATACTCAATACTCCAATCCATATTCCAATTCAGGTATTTCATATCCTATTTGTTATAAAAAAACGTAATAACGGTTAACTTTAGAAGCGTTTGAGCTAGGCTATCATTGCAATTTAAACATTTTTTTTACAAAATATATGACTAATCTGACAGTTAGTGTCGACTTTTCAGTCGAGAGAAAATAGCTCTTTGGAAATGCGAATATTCACGGTAAAATTAGTCAGGAAGTTCGGGCAAATCTTTTCGAATATTTGTTTTTTGTTAGGCAACAATTTCGAAAATATTCGCAGTTTATGGAAATAGTTGATTTGAAGTATTCTCTACGTATACGTACTTCACTAAATTATCGTAATTATCTATATTGTGTATGTTTTTTAATTCGGTTTAAAATGCACGCATACTGGTGCCTAGTTTAATTTGCACAGTATGGAGATCTCGGCAACTACACAAGATTCAAAACCGTTAAATTAGATTAATGTTGCGTTATTAAAATTGCGTAACTTCTAATCTAGGAAAAGAGGTCTCTGGAAAAAAGTCACGGAAAAAAGTCCCCTGGAAAGAATCTCGGGAAAAAAGTCCCCGGAAAATAGTCTCCCGGAAAAAAACTCTCTTGGAAAAAAGTCTCCAAAAAAAATCTCTTGGAAAAAAGTCACAGAAAAAAGTCCCCGGAATAATTCTCTAGGGAAGAACCTAAAAAAATTCAAAAAAGAAAGCAAAACTCATAAAAACACAGAAATGTTATAAATACAATATAACTTATCTAAATATAAGATAAACTTGCATCTTTTATAGTGTTCATCGTTGGCAGTGAGTTTATTACAAAGCTTATATTTTGATTATGCCGATAAATTCAGGGCTAGTTGAATTGCTATATTATTATAACCTAACCTAACCTAATCGTATTTGGAAATCAGGAAGTCGTATTTTAATAAGCATGTTTTAAAATAATTAAAATACATTAATTTAAATTTCGATTTTATAAACTCGATATTGTTTGTAAATTCCCATTTTTTAAATCATACCTCAAAATAAAAAAAAAAGGAACTTATAAAACCGCTGCTATACGAGATTTTCAGTTTTGTTAGTGATCCTATTTGCGGGATTCAAGTACCAGCCTATTTTGAAACATTTTAATTTAAAAATATTAGATAGGCGATGATTTTCCAGTCTTATGCAACCAGCATTACACTTCGCAATATTTGAAAACAGATTTTTACTAGAATCGTAAAAAATCGATCAATTTTTAACATACACTAATTTAAACTTGCATTTTGATAGTTTTAGTGTTTTTAATTTGATGACATTACGTGGGTTAACAATAACAAAAAATAAAAACAATAAAATATTTATTTAAATAAAATGATCTGTAAAATTTCATACATTTAGTTTTGCAAAAATATTAAATCAATTATTATGTAGGTAAATTCTCAATATGAAATTTAAAATAAATCGGCAAAGTTTGGAACTCTATTATTATCAAAGACTTTGTTAGGTATTATATTTATTATATAGCATTACAGGTACTTTTACTTTATAGAATTTCACAACTCAGGTCAACAGCCCCTTCAAGTTATTCGTAAATATTTCTTGGATCACAGCTGTAGAGTAGGTTGCCTATTACATAAAATGCACACCGCGTCGATACTGCTGTATTATATCAACATGGCGGTGTGGATTCCGGCCTACGTCCTTTCCAGCCTACGGGTTTCCGGGCTACGGGCCCTACTCCCAAATTTGCTGTCAGCTTCTGCAATCGCTCGTGCAAGCTCTCTGCGGGCCATTGATCCAATCCACACCAACAAACCAGCAGCAAACACCAACTATGCACATATAAAACTAGTCTTCATTTACACTAAAATATTTTGCGGATTACAAACCTGTACAATAGCGAAAAAGTAAGTAAACGCCGAAATATGTTGATCGTCTAGTACACCTTGCATGGATCGCAATGATGACCCGACATAAACTCCTACTATCTGTCCAGGTAGGAGTCCCAATAAAGATGCTGTGTAGTATATCTTACTACTCACGTTACTGAGCTAAAAATCAATTGCTTTTTATTGAAATTTAATTTTTCACTAGAACTAACCGCGAATATACCGTTTTGTAATCCAAACGGTATAGGTGTCAGTCTTGCACAAAAAACAATCTTAAAGCACAATGGCCCGGAAATAACCTTTATAATTGCAGCAGCAGTCTCGCTTGTTATAAATGAAGGAATAGAACTGTGATGTCCAATTATTTTCATACTATTATGTGCGATAAGAAGGCCTAAATTGGCCCCCACTATACTTAAAACGATTCCTATGCCTATTCCAAATAAGTAGCCGGTAGCTATTACAATTACGATGTATCCGACACTTACTGGAAATGAAACGACTGTGAACAATATCACTATTACTATGTATATTATAGCGGCATCTTGCTTTTCTAGCCACGTTAGAACGGCACTGGTGTACGCTTTGCAAGCATACAATAGAAGCAGGAGGATTACGAACACCAACAACACCATAAAGCAGTTCCATATGGAAGCGTGACATATTGACGTTTTTATTTTTGAAAAAATGCCTTTTTTAGATTCTGATACTTCATTAGGTTTGTTCAAGTTAATACTAATTTGCATTGTAAAGAATAAACGTTGGGGTTATGTATGTACTACATGACTAGGATCATGCAGTGATTTTTAGTATTTAAAATCGTTTAATAAGTCTAACAAATTGGTTTAAGTAAAAAAACGAACATTTGTATTTTTGTAACACCATCACTGGTTGTATGTAACATCGATAATAACAACAAAGATAAACCGGTACTTTGTATTAGTCAGTCAAACGTCATAACAGGACAAGACCATAGAATACGAAACGACAGGACAGAGACACCTGTCAATGTCAAAAACTTCACAGTAAAACAAAACAGTGAACTGTAGTTAGTATTTAGAGTTCACCAAACAAAGACAATATATAGAGTCATCTGTAGTGCAATAGCTAAAACTTACTGCAGTTATCTATACAGGCTGTTTCACATTTGAAGGACATCCTGATATTAAGGTTTATTGGCTAGGCATAAGCTACTGTAGAAGCAGACGTAACGAATATGCGTATTATTATATTTTTTTTTAAGTCATTGGTTACCTTTCCTCTTATATATCGTTTATAATATACATTTTTTAAGAGTTGCAGTTTTGTAAAAGTTTTTTTCTTCATATGTTACGAAAATAGATGTTTTGCGATTATCTCAGGACTGAATTAATATTTTAAAATCAGCATAGACACACTTATTCCTTACGGAGGGGGGGGGTCCAAATTTTACTCTGGGGTAAGAGTAGCATACGGTATTTGAACGATAAAGAGCAGAGGCGAACTAGAAAGGGAAAGGCTGGGACTTGGCCGGTAGGGGCCTGCATCTCTCCATAGATTATGTTATAAAAATGAACGAAATGTAAATATATAAAAGAAATTATAACTTTTTAATAGGGCAACATTTTTAAAAACAAATTCCATGATTTTCAGCTTATCTAAAATGCAATCAAAATCGATTGATTCTAATAGCCGTTTCTCAACGCCCATGACAAATGCTTTAATTTACTAAAGGCTTTCTCACAGGAAACTTCAGTGCAACTAAGAGTTAATATATGTATTCATAAGTTAAAATAAGTTTGTAAATGTTGCGGACTGCATATTATAAAAATGAGGGAAACATTTCGCCTGAATTTTCCTATACTTATACAAAATAATTACTTTTGTGTATCTAGTATCTAATCGCAACAATTACAGCACATCTAACTAAAACTGTTTTAAGTTGTAAATATAAACCCTTGCTAATCCGTCATTGCAAGAAGGACAAGTAACAAATAGTCATAAAAGCATCTCATAAACTACAGCAGTCAGTCAGCTTCTGCCTGCCTATTATGATGTGATTCTACTATGTTTATCTTTTACGCATTACGTGTTTTGCTCTCTACCTTGTGCACTCTTAGTTGTCATTAATGTTCCTATGCCGATTAAGTTGCAACGGATTTTTTAGTGAAAAAGGGGGGGGGAGATTCCTCGTGGTTAAAACAATAGCAAAAACGTAGGGACAAACTTTTTCGTCAAAATCAGGGAAGGAGGTGTAAAATTAACAACCTAAATATTTTGCACCTTAAAATAAAGTTGTTAACCTTATTCTACTATTACACATCAACAATTTAGTTTGAACAGAAATTTTTTATCGTTCCCAATGTATTAAAGAGACAGGTATTAATTTACGATTTTCAAAAATTCATAGAAGGCGTCGAAGAGAAACTTATCAGCTGGAACGCAAATCAAATTGTAGCTTATCTCCATTTCTATGAATCTAAAAAATTAAAAAAAAATTCGTAATGCTGGTTTTTGAGTAATACTTTTTTTTTTGAAAATGTTTGATTGTTTTCACTTCATAGCTTTTAACTTTCCAAAAAATTTTTGTGGACAGTAACATTGTGTCTCTATAGGGCTATTACGATGATAAAATATTTGAACCCAATCTGTGAACCTGTTTTTGTGTAATAAGGCGCTAAATTCAAAATTTTCCAAAAATCGTAGCGGCCACCATTTTGAAACTAGAAAGTTCGAAAAAAAAAGCGTTAGATTAACCGTAAGGTCTTATATCAGATTCCGGTTTAAGATTTAAAAAATTTAATATAGGAAAAAAATGATATCAAAAAACATGTCTAACTCCCGTGTCTGGTTATGCATTTTGTCCTGCCAAAAAGTTTCGTTTTTATGATTTTTACAAACCCTAAATTAACATCTGTATGTAAAACCAGCTAGCAATAATCTCGTTCGCATGGTAATAGCGAACAAAAAACTGTTTAAAAAAAAAAAAAACGGTGAAAAAAAAATGCCGAAGAAAGAATAGCCAAAGAAAGAAAATCCAAAGAAAATTAGCCGCGTAAGAAAAAACGAGAAGGAAGTGTACAAAAAGACGACTATTAAAAAAGTCATTTAAAATCTCAATAATACTGGGAAGAGAGATATAGGTAGGTAGCTTTTTTACAGCAGTGAGCCATTCAATTAGGCTTCGTGATCACTGATTTTAATTTTATTTCAACTTTATGTGTAATAGACTATTACAATACTTAGGTACTTATTGTTAATTACTTTGTCTGCGAGTTTTTTTTCATTTGAGAAATTAAATTATAAAATTAAAACGATGTTTGTAACGTGTGTCCAGAAAGTCTTTCAGTCCTGGGCGGCTATGGATTGTATAACGTATGTCTTTGGATATCGTTGTCGAAATTCTTGTTTACACGCATTTATAAAAGAATTCCAATTTCCGTTTTTTAATTGTTGACCATTGCGAAAATAAGAGTTCACAATCAAGGTTTTTTGCTCTTGCGTAGGTAAACATTTTATAACAAGAAATATGCAGAAAGTAAATAATTCAAAATAGAAACCTTTTAATTTAAATTGACTTTGACTTATGTCAAATAAATTACTTAGATATGACTGAATAAAAGACATGCGTTATACAATCCATAGCCGCCCTGACTGAAAGACTTTCTGGACACCCGATATTATTTAAAGGTTTGTTGTATCTTTTTGTACATCATAAATATAACATTAAACAAAAAGAAATAAACCAGTTGGTATAGTAAGTAGCAGCGGTTTAGTCTGGTGTCTTGGAAGGGGTACTTCCATCTACAAAAAGTGACTTAAAAATAAGATCCGCTGTAAGCAACGTCCACCAAAATCAAATTTGCTAATCTTTTAAAGTAAACTTGATTTCTACGGACTTTGGTTATAAGTACTGTGCTCAAGGTGCAGTTCAAAGTCGCCTAATAGTTATTTATATTTTTTAATTAAAAGTAGCAATACTTAAAGACTATGTATTTACTTTTTACTTTTTTCCTTTTTTCACTTTTTACTTTAAAAAAAAATTTGTTTAAAAACTGCCCATACGATTTTTTTTTAATTTTCTGAGCCGATAGAGTTTGCATTGAACTACAAATTCATTTTTTACTTATCTCGCAAATTATACTCCGGCGCCTTTCAGGAATTTTTGAAACGTTTAAAATTTATTAATTATTTATTTGGAAACGTAAACGCCGATCGTTATAAACTTTTATTAGTTCGATAGACCATTTAAAGTAGATACTTTATTAGAATTTGCTAAAATTTTCAACTATTTTAAAAATTAAGAAAAAAACGATACTTTTTAATATCAACAACGCGTTTTCTGGCATTACCGTGATTTTAACTACGCCTATCAATTAGCTCTAGTTAAAAAATATATTTTTCATGCTTTGCATATATTTGATAACTTCCCAAATAAAGCTAATATAGCCATTTTTGTCCAGTAGGCGGAAAAAAGTTTTTTTATTATACACTGTGTCCATAAAGTAACCCCCCCCCCCCAAGTAACTTTTGAACGACTTGATATTTTTCTACAAAATTTGGTGTGCTGTAATGGGAAATTAAATACTATTTTTCAGACCATATTAAAATTTTGTATCATCCAAAATGGCGACTGGGCGCCATTTAAATTTTTTTTAAATGGAAAGGGGGGTCGAGTGACACCTCATTGGAAAGGTCTTTTAGCTCTGCGTCTGATCCTAAAGTTTCAAAGAAAAATATTCAGCTATAACAAAATGACAATGTTTGAAGGTAAAAAAGTCTATTAAAAAAAACTAAGAATTAAAGCTTAAATTAATTAAATTAAGTGTTCGAAATGTTTACCATTCACTTCTTGGGACATAAAAAGTCGGTTATGAAATTTCTGCCTTACATTTTCATAAGTTTCTGGAGTGATAATTCTGCAAACTTCTGTAATGCGTTGCTCCAGTTCTTCAATTGTTTCTAGACGGGTTTTGTACACTTTCGATTTCAGATATTCCCATAGAAAAAAATCTAAGAAAGTTAAATCTGGGAAGTGAGTCGGCTATTCTACAGGCCCCCTCCTAACAATCGATCTGCCAAAAAGATGTCCGTTGAGAAAGTCAGAAACAGGCCTATAATAATGAGGCGGCGCACCGTCTTGTTGAAACATAACGTTTTCAATATTATTTCCAGCCCCTGAGATATTTCTGGGAAAATTTAGTCCTGCAATTGAAAAAGTGCACTACTGGATAAAAAAATCAAAACAATTTTGAATTGAGTGAGTCCATTTGTTTAAAATCCGCCATTTTGTTATGGCTCAATATTTTTCTTTTAAGCTTTAGGATCAGACGCAGAATTAAAAGACCTTTCAAATGAGGTGTCACTCGACCCCCCTTTCTATTTAAAAAAAAATTTCAAAATGGCGCCCAGTCGCCATTTTGGATGATACAAAATTTTAATATGGTTTGAAAAATAGTATTTAATTTCCCATTACAGCACACCAAATTTTGTAGAAAAATATCAAGTCGTTCAAAAGTTAGTTGAGGGGGGGGGGGGGGGGTTACTTTATGGACACAGTGTATGTAATAATAATAATGTAGCAATTCAACTAGCCCTTAATTTACCGGTATAATCAAAATACAAGCTTTGTAATAAACTCACCGACAACTATGAACACTATAAATAAACAAGTTTATCTTAACTTATTTTATATTAAAAACATTTCTGAGTTTTCATGAGTTTTTTTCCTAGAGACTTTTATTCAGGGGACTTCTTTTCTGTGACTTTTTTCCGAGGACTGTTTCTCCAAGAGACTTTCATCCGAAGAATTTTTTCCAAGGAACTTTTTTCCGGGAGACTTTTTTCCAAGGGACTTTTTTCCATGGACTTTTTTTCGTGACTTTTTTCCGGGAACTTTTTTCTTAGATTCTTTAGTCCGACATCCGAAGTGGAATTTGTAATCGGCCCATAAGCGCGCCGGCGGGCGCTTACCTTGATTTGGTGGTGCAGGTAGTCGCTGCTTCTATGGGTAGAGTTACAGTACGGAAACTAATTGAACAGGCTATCGAAATTCAAATTCCCGCTGCCTGTTTTCTTAGGAATCTAATACTCGTTGAACTGTACAACATTATAATTATTAAATGTTACACTTTTGCAAATACGGCAACGACAAGTATTAGTATCTAGTATTGGCTACAATTTGTTTTTTTTTGAAAGCTATAATTTTACTGTGGCGCTTTCTATGAATTTGGTTGGATGGAATGGAAGCTAGGTTATAATTATAAAACTTACACTTTTGCAAATACGTTAAGTTTTAGTATGGGAAAGTCCGCTCGAAGTCCACACTTCAGCGTTTTTTGCATTGGCTTTATTTCTTGCTATTTTCGTTGCCTTTTTTTCGGCGCATTTTTTACACTGGTTTTTTTCCCGGTGTTCATTTCACTTTTTCTCCGCGGCTTTTTTTCTTGGCTGCTTTTATATTAAAAAAAATAGTGATGGTTCTCTTTAATTTAGTAGTACACAATTTTTCTAATTACAAACAAATAAATTTTTATCCAAACTTTGTGTAATAATAATAACTAGTGTTACCCCAGCTCACAATGCACTGACAGACTGAGCGTTGACAGAACCGGCGAAATGTCAAGTCACGTGATGCATTAGTTCCAATAATGACACGCGACGTTATTGTAGATGGCGCCTCAAGTGACGCGCGTCTAGCCGACCTTCATATATATTATAAATTAAAATAATTATTATTAAAAAATCGACGTAGAATAAAAATATAAAAATGTTTCATGTTCCATCTGTGGATAGCGACCTTTCATTTAAAAAAAAATGATCCAAATTGGTGAAGCGGTAGCCGCTGGAGGAACCGGAGAAAAAAACCGTTTGTGCTTTTATATATGTATGGATATGGATGGATGGATTTACTAAATGCATGTATACGCATCTCATTTCCTCTTAGGAATATGATCCCCGTCCGTTTCCTGTTAACAAAATATTCAAAAGTTCTTTTAGAGAAAGCGTATTTTCCTATAGTTTTATGCGAATTGAGCTGATTAGGGCCTATTAAGTACCTGCAAGTGATAAAAGGTTATTGTCAGACACTTCAGCAAATAAGTGTAGCGTTGGTTGCCCCGCTACTAAATTTTTACATAAACTCGACTGCTACCCTATCTACGATAAAATATCCTGTAAACTCTGGGTATACGCCAGCACTTAAACTTTAAATCTTGCCTCTATCCCTATGTGTCATTATTGCATATCCCGGAAAACAGTTTTCGTGTTCGCTTCACGTTTTGCCATCTTCATGTTTCATTTTCACAGAAATCACAGATCTGCCATTGCCATTTACCTACTGGTAAAGTAGTTATAGCGCTCCAACACTGAGTTATCTTTATCTTCTTTATTTTTGGGCCTCCATTGCGCTAGAAGTTCTTTAAAGAAATACGTACAATACCGTATGTAAAAATCACTGGCACACCTTCATTCGGCATAAACTTCGTTGTTCAAAACGTCTTTTGTATTGAGCCGCTGGCAGGAATTGTTATTATAATTTCAAAATAATTGTTTAATTAATTATGAGAAATTTATTTTATCTAAGTAATAACATCTAGGCTTCCGGGTTGGAGCCGCGTCATCGGTGCTTGAACTGCCGACGTTTCGTCCTCGGTTGCACGGGACATATTCGGGGCTGTGGTCGCTTTGGGAACTGCAACACAACTGTTGTGTTCCAGATCCCAAAGCGACCACAGCCCTGAAGATGTCCCCTGCAACCGAGGACGAAACGTCGGCAGTTCAAGCACCGATGACGCGGCTCCAACCCCAAAGCCTAGATGTTATTAACAACGGCCGCGGAAGCCTGCAACTTAGTTTATCTAACTAAATTAGACGATTCGCAAATTATTTCTATTTCATTCTTATTTTTGGCCTTTCAGTACGCTTGACAGTTTTGAATGAAAAGAAGTGATTTTCTTTTTTGTTTGACTTATTGTTATTATTATTATAATCTGGACTAGGAAGTGATAAATTAGCATGATTTTGTACTTAGTTTTGCAATAATCTAATGGCTTTTTGTTTTTTTCTTTATCGCACAGCTAATCAATAATTGACAATAAGTAATAAACGCAAAAGCTTTAATTTTATGCAAGTACAAATGAAATTTGTTGAATTACATTAATTACAAAATGGTTAAGTTCAAGTATTGCGCATTAGCATAGTGAAAAAATTAAAGATTTCACAAATTCGGAATAACCCGCTCAATGCCAAGTTGCAGATTGATTGCAGGAAGGTACCTACAACAAGTAGTGGAAAATGTGGTAATTATTTATATTAAAGAACGAAACAATTTATTTGTTATTTCCCTGGTTAAATACAGGCAGCCTAAATTGCACAATGTAACTTGTTATTCATCTCAAAAATTATAAGTACATATGACCAAGTGTGGATATTTGTCAATCAAAGCAGCAGCGCTGACGTGTTAATGTTTCAATCAACACCCCTAGGGTACCTAAAGAATTTCTTGGGAGATCTCTAGTTTGTCTGTAGTCTGCAGCAGCTAGTCTGAAGTTTGTACCAGCTATGTCATAATTCAATAGTTCTGGGTTTACTAATACTTTTTCATAAATCCTATTTGACCCTTCCTGATCCCTATTCTGTGTACAACACGTATCTACTGAGGTTAGTTTAATTAGTTTTTTAAAATTGAGATTTATAGTTACGCCATTTGTTGATAAAATTTATATCGAGTACTGAGCTTCCTCTTCTTTACATTAAATGTTGTGATATTTCACAATACATTCAATCTAATTTTTGCTTTCAGAGTTTTTTAGCCTGTTTCTTAAATCAGCCGCTAGATGTCAGCTGTGCCAAATGCGGTATTAATTATTTATGTTCCAACAGATAATATTTACCGAAATAACTATGTTTTATACGTTACTTTTAAAATATGTCACAATTAATGTAAAATGTAGTAACAACAATGTTTTTTAACATTTGAAATAATAAAAAAATAGTATCCAAATATACCTACTATGAAGATTCAATAGATGTCATACGTAATGTCAGCCAATCAAGGAGCTGTCTGTGACCGCGTTTGGAGCTGCTGCCATCTAGTAAAGTAAATTAATTTCGGACAAATAATAACATGTAAGATTTGTACAAGAATTTATTATTTTCCACTGATATAACACTTGATATGTTTGTCAAAATACAATAAAGATTATTATTCAGCAAATGCCGTGGTAATAAAAGGTAATACAGTCGTATTTACATTTTTCAAGAGAAACGTTAGTAAAAAACACTACTCCCTATTTTATATTACGTTCTTTCTATATAAAAGATAATAACAGATAACTTAAAAAATGTTAGTCACAATGAATACATATCCAATCTAATACTTATTGAAGATCTATGGAAAGTTCTGCTACAAGATACATTAGGCAACATATGCCTTGGTTCAAAGTTTTGATATTTACTTAAAAATGGATACAATAATCACTTGGTTTTTTTTTGATCGGAAGATATTGCGTTTCCCATACTGGTAAATAATCAAAACTATAAATACATTTATGGAGTAAGTATACACGTTCGTTATCTAATTACAAAATTGTTAGTTCAAAAAAATCATACACTCGCGATCAAGAACATTCCCAAAAAAAGATTTTTCGTTCGCAATGTTTCGAATTTGGTTAATGATAATTTTGAGAATTGTTAAAAAAAATCATTTTAAAAACTCAAAACAAAGCCAACATAATAAACAGATCTGGAACACCTTATGGTTAGACGAAAATGAAGGCATTATCATTCTGACATGTTTTGGCCAAGCATTCGTGATCTGGTTCGGCTTGTGCTCGTAACCATTTTCCATGACAATGGGGGGCTGATAATGCAGACCAGCGAGTGGTTCTTCCTTCAACGCCATGTCCTTGGCATCGCCAACCTAAATTTTTTCTTAGCGCTTCAGATTCACATTTGACGCAAATTCGTTCTCCTAAAATAAGATAAAAAGTTATATTTATATTTAAATAAATTGTATTTATTTACCCTCTTTAAGAGCTTTGAAGTTTTGTTCTTTTCTGCATGCTTTGGATGCTTTCAAAATTTCGAATTCCACACAGTATCTGAAAGTTAAAAAAATATACATGTAAGTTTAAAATAAAATTACACAATTAGTCATAATAACAGTTAGCTGTATTGTCATTTTATTTAATTCAAGATTTAAAAATTAACGCTCTTTAAAATCGCCTTGTAGAGATAGCTAATTAAGCAGACATGCAAATATTGAGATAAGTAATAGAAGCTTAAAGCAAATAGCAAAGAGTGGAACGGAATTTAATATTTCAAAAACAACTTTTTTTCGACAAAACCTTAGAATAAATTTTTCCCAAAACTGAATGTATGGCAAGTAAAAAATAAATAAGGTTTTAGTAGTAATTTTGTTTGTGGGTAATGAAACTCAAATAATAAAAATAAACAGCAAAAACTGAATGATTTATATGTAAGTTTATTAAAGCTGAAGGTAAATATAGTCCATCCAAAACTTTTATGTGTACCGAATTATCTATCAAAAGTAAGTGGCGACGCCCCTCTCGTCTACCTTTTACTCAGTGCAATAGTTACAATTTCAACCTACTGCACCTCTTTATATTTCGATCTCTGTTTAACCTACGCCCGAAAACAGAGACGGCAAAATTCAATAGTGCACTGTTTTATGCTGTTGCTTCTCCATGTCAGCAGTTTGAAGTTAAAGTTCGCGTTCATAAAACCACTGACAAGCAGGTTTGTACAATCTATTAGATGTTAAATGCAAAACAAACATATTAAGAGCAGTCACAACAATTTTACGAAACTTATATATTTAATTAAACTTAAAAGTATATTCTTTGCTTTAATTGTACACATGGTTTTTTACATATGTAATGCCCTTCTGTTACTAAAGAAATTTTCACTCAGTACTATCAAAGCAATTCCAGGAATGTTTCATCACGGAATGATTTTCGTTCTATAATGTACGGTTTGGGTTTACTCGAAGAGTATGTAAAAAAATAAAGAATTCAAAGAGTTTTTAATAAACTGACATCGAATAAGAAAACCAGTCATAACATAAATGTTAAGGAATTTCCATATTGTGTGGTATGTGCCATTGGAATGGCCCCCTCGTCATAGCCGTGTGGCATTAAACGATTACCGGTCGTAAAGCAGCCTTTTACGGCCCCGTTATCGATAACTTCCTCGCCCTAATTGAAAGGACGAGATCGTTCGCTTCCATAACTGTTCGTAACGACGAGCGCCACTTATTTGACTGCCTAATAACACTAAAAAGCTCGTCTTTATTTGTTTAGACTTTCAATGTTTCACTTTGTCGAAGTTTCATAATGTAATTCAACTTTCAGGCAACAACAACGAACTTGTTAACCCAACTTTGGCTTTTAACGCTTTTCCAAACTTGTATCTAGAAAATCAACTGTGAATTTAAGATAAAAACAGATTGAAATTCAGTAAAAAGATTTTGAGTTCAATTAAAACGGTAATATGATTACTTTTGTGCTCTCAGGATTTTGTTAAAATAGTTGTTTTATTAGGCTTTGTACATATTTGATCATTCTGGCGTAACGTAACGTTACAATTACATTACGAGGCGCCGGATTGCGACCTATTTTGAAACACAGGGCGCTAGGAGCAAGAATGGTTAAATGAAGAGTTATGATTGGTTCTTACACGCCGTGCCATATACTACAGAAACATTAAAAGTAATACAGCCCTCTTATTTAATAATCCATGAAAAGTGTGGCCACACAATAAATGGCCAAACGAGAAAACTCACGTTTAGGAGCTTGCAATAATATGCAGACGCAACTAAACTATCACGTAACCAAACCCTTAGAAGATTTTCCAGTATACATAAATTGTTAACAGATGGCGCAGATGCTGGAATGAAACTGAGACTATATCAAACTTGGTTTTAGTTAACAAGAAGAAGGTGTAAACGCTTTGGGGTTTAGAGTAAATTTGGATCACAGTATAGGTCAATCCATAAAACATAACTGAGTGTAAACATACTCAATGAAGCTAAGGTCGACAGGTAGCTGTGTGTGTGTACTGCGGTCACGCGCCGAAAGACTTCGGTCAACGCATAGGAGTCAGATAGAGGGAGAACGAGCGAGTGATATTGTAAAGTAAACTGATAGTACGCTGAACTTTTTCCAGATTTTTTTTTGTAAAAAAAAATCGATTTTTTAAGCAAAATTGCTTGGAATTAAAGAAACCCAAAAACGGAAGCACAAATTCGTCCACCAAAAATTGGGTGGATGGAATAACAAGCGAAAGTATAACCGAACTTATGAAATTGATAGAATTGATGAACCAGTGTTGCCAGGTCTGGTAAGAAATCACCAAATCTGGTGATTTTCATGCACGTTTGGTGATTGGTAAAAACTGTTTTGATTGTAATTCCCTTTTATAAAAACTGCGAATAGCCGAATCTGCCGAATAGGAATTTGCGAATCGTTATCGGTTATGTTATGGCTACACATATGCTACACATGGTGTTTTGAAAAACATGAGTCCTGTTCAGAGGCAGATTCTTTGCCTAAAAATAAAACAAAAACTACTTTAAACATGTTTCCGCAACAGCTTAATGTTTGAGATACAGTGTGTTAAAAGTTTATTTTTACCTTTTCAAAAAAATTCAACGCTTTGGAATGTTCTAGCAAAATATCTCATACCTCATACCCTTTTTTGGCTATAATTAAATTCTAAAAGATGCCACCGGGAGCGTACGTGTAGGTAATGAGATCATTTTTTTCTAAAAAAAAAACACATGCACGCCACTGTCTTTTAAATTTTTGACCTGTTTATTGAAATTCTTATTATAATCTGAATAAAAAAGCAAATCAAAAACTAAAGACAGACAGTACAGTGGCGCGCATGTGTAATTTTTTAGAAAAAACTGACCCCGTTCATTACCCACACATACGCCTATGGTGGCATTTTACGCAATTTTATTTATAAGCAAAAAGATTATGAGGCATGAGAAATTTCAATATAATATTCCAAACCGTTTCCGCAATTTTTTGCAACAATTATAAAAAAAAATTTCAGCGCCCGTGTCTCGAAAACTAAGCTGTTGTGGCCACATGCTTAAAGGAAGTTTTTGTCAGGTTTTAAATAAAGCAATTTACTTCTTAGTATCGCTATTGTTTTACCGAAAAAAATTGGTAAAATTTGGTCAAATATAAAAACTTTTTGTCAAAGAGTTTGGTGAAATTTAATTTTTGGACCTGGCAACACTGTGATGGACTTCACTTAGGCAAACCAAAAGAATACACCTATTATTATTATTATTATACATTTTTTTTAACATTATCTTATCACTCTCAGTATGGTTTCAAACAAACTCAAATAAGCGGCAGCATCATCATATGTCCGTACATCCTATTGCTACGAAAATATTTTAACACCTTTCAGGGTAATGCGTGTATGTTTATTTTACAGGTAATGTTTGATAACAAAACATGAACAAGTATATCAACAGTTAACAAACAGTACATTAAACGAACGGAAGATTCTACCCGGATAATAAGAGTTTTTTAGGCTATTTCGTAAATCGACCGCTAGATGTTAGCAACATCAAATGCGGTGCTAATTATTGTGTCAATAAATAACATTTACCCAAACATTACCGTTAAAATATGTCACAATTAATGTAAAATGTAATAACAATTATGTTTTCTAATGTTATGAAATGATGATAATTTTGATATCTAATCATACCACAATGTTTCAATAGACAGCACTCGCAACGTAAGCTAATCGCGGAGCTGCCTATCACTGCGATTAGCCCTGCTGCCATCTAGTAATGTAGTAAGTAATATTTAAAAAAAACTCCCATTATAAAGTACAGATCCAATGTGAGGAGATCATTATAGCCTACATCTTTAGTTTAATGTGGCGGCACCTAGCGTGAGTTTTATCCGCCACGTCTTTCTTCGGGGCGGAGTGAGCTACGCTTAATTAGCGCGCCTGCTCAAGTTAATAACGGCTCAACGAGAACAAGCTACCAGAGTTGGCATCAGGCTGCGAGCCTCAAGTCCCCACTGGTTGGGGGAGATAACTGTCTAGTATCCTTTGGGGGAGATAACATAAATCTCTACAGATTCTGTAGATCAGTGATCATTATGAAGTACAGTAAATAAATCACAAAGTTAATTCACAAAAACGAAACACACATCCTCTAAGCTCTAAGGAATCAACGCACGTACGCTACGTAATTCGCTGAGCAGCAGCGGCTTTCTATGTAGCAGATGTGTTTACTAGTTTTAGTTTTTGGACAGTATTTGGAAGTTAGCCCCTTTCGATTCTGAAAACGAGCTGTTCTCCGTCCAAAAGGTAGCGATTTTATACTCTCTTTTGACCGTTGTCGCAAACAAACATTTGCAGACGTAGCAACCGTAGCAGAAAACGGAAGTCGTCTGTTGCTTAGTAACGTACAATGCAGACAGACCTGCATATTTACTGTTACATACTTTTGTATTAACTAATTTTTACGTAACGTTTTGTTAAAGAGAGTTTTATTGTATTCTAGTTAAAATTTGTGTGTAAAAAATTTCTATCAGAAAGATAACAATTGCAAAAAGATTTCCCAAGATGTAAAAGACGAAGAATTATGTGAATCCTTGTAAAAACTTCCTTTCGTCATCTGTTCTTTCTATAGCTGTTGGTTAAGTAAATGGAATTGAGTCATACTTATTTCGTAAGACAAGGAATTTTCATTTCCATTTGGATTGCAGTCCAACTGCAACATATTCTCATAAATTTTTAACAAATTTTCTTTGCGAATCATAAAAAGCACGTGCTCTGTTGTAACAATGCAGAGTTGCCCAGAACAGACCCTAAGGATACATGTGAAATAGCTTGGAAAAATAATGGTTACATACTGACGGTACATGTCGTACGGAAAGGCTCTGCTGACGAGATCTACGAACGAATCGTGCAGATTGCATATGAAATAGTCTATTTAGAACAATGCTGAGCATCAGTCGCATGTGAAACGGGACTTTGTTGTTGTTCTTTAAACTGGTATTTAACTAAAAACAGGGATGCCTTCCACACTAGAGGAGGACGTGGTGTAATGTAACATTCTTTGATGTTCGCTAAGAAACTGACAAGAGTATAGATCAAACGCGTCGCGTTTCGGCACGAATGATACCGTCCACACTTGAGCATTCCTACGAAGCCATAGGATGACCTGAGCCATTTAAATACGTATAAGTGCACGATTTTTCATTTGTTTCCAACAGTTGAAATTCAGTATTATACAGGGTGTTAATGAATTGTAGGGACAAACTTCTAGGGCTTGCAAAACACAACGAAGCAAACAACGTTTGTTAATATATGTGTAGTCAAACGTGTTTCCTTTAGAAAATAGAACCTCTTAAAGATTCTTTAAGAAGCACCTGAAAATAGGCAACTCAAATTGCATTTTCAATTATTTTGCACAGGTCACACGGTATTTTGAAAAAAAAAAACAATTTAGACATACATGCATTCAAATAACGTCAATTTTGACACAAACTTGATATTTTTGTGATATTTTTTGACTTTTCTTGCATTCGTTTCTTTCTGTGCCTTTTATAATTCGTTTTTTCGTTTTGTGATTTTTTTGATAATTATTTTCTTTGTTATTTTCGTTGTCAACAGACACAACTGTGGATCTACCAGAACAAGGCGAACGGTGGATTTTGAGGAAGAAGTTTTGGAAAGAGTGGCTGAAAATCCTTCTACTAGTTCAAGAGCCATCGCTCATGAAATGGGAGTGAACCATGTTTCAGTGTGGGAGGTATTACATGAGCAGCAGCTACATCCGTACCATCCACAGAAGGTACAAGCCATGGTTCAAGCAGATTTTCCCAAAAGGATAGAATTTTGCCAGGAATTTCTGCGGCGGTGTAATGAGGATTCAGAATTCCAAGTAAACGTTCTGTTTAGTGACGGGGCATCTTTTACGAAAGAAGGAATATTCAACAGTAGAAACAGCCACATTTGAGACGATGAAAATCCCCATGCTGTGGTTCAAAAAGGATACCAGCAAAGATTTTTAGTGAACATTTGGACCGGGACTGTTGGCGATAGACTCATTGGACCATATCTGCTACCCCACAGGAGCAATTTATTTAAATTTCTTGCGCCATGTCCTGCCTGAACTTTTGGAAGATGTTCCACCTCAAATGTGGCTGCAGCACGATGGTGCACCTGCTCGTTTTTCGGCGCAAGTCAGGGAATTTTTAAATAACACTTTTCATAGCAGATAGATATGTCGAGGAAGGCATGTGCAGTGGCCTCCACGTTCTCCTGATTTGACCCCACTTGATTTCTTTTTGTGGGGTCATGTTAAAACGTTCGTGTATGCTACCCCAGTTGAAACAGTAGAAGAACTTACGGCGCGTATTCTTGCTGCATGTGAAGAAGTTCAACGGACTCCTGGTATATTTGGAGCGGTGCGCAGGAATTTACTTCGTAGATGTGCTTCGTGTGTAGAAGCTGGGGGGGGGGGCGACATTTTGAACATTTACTATAATTTTGTTAATTTTTGAATAATCAATTTTTTGATTCCTTGGGATTGAAGAAAACTTAAAACGGAAGGACAAATTTGTTCATCAAAAATTGGATAAGAGAGGGAAAATTAACCGCTCCAAACATTGCTGTACCTAAAAATTAACTTAAGAACTTTATTCTACTATCACTTACGAGATATTTAACCGAAACAGAAATTCTTTGTCGGCCCACAAGAAAAATTAGCGGACTGGAACACGAACTAAATTGTAGCTGATCCATAGCTCTAAACTACAAAAATATCGTGTGGCCGGTTTTTGAGCAATACGTTTTTGAAAATTTCCAAAATATTATATTTTTCACTTTATAGCTTTGAGCTTTTCGAACAATTTTGTGCACAGTAACATTGTGCCTCTTCAACGCTATTACAATAAAAAAATTTGAACCGATCTGTTAACTTCCTTTTGAGTAAAAAGGCGCTAAAGTCAGGATTTTCAAAACATTGCAGCGGCCGCGGTTTAAAGCTGAAATGTAAAAAAAAGCGTTGCCTTTGTCCTTAAGTTTTCTATAAGATAAGTTTTTAAATTTAGAAAATTAGTTTTGCAAAAAAAATACTACCAAAAAGACATGTTTAACTTCCGGTTCCGGTTTCGGTTTTTTTAAAAAGATTGTTTTGTCGGTGAATTTTTGATATACCGTTACATTCCAAAGCTCTTCGAAATAGGACCATCCGTTCGTGAGTTATAATGCACCACGGTTAGTTATCTAATCTTGATGATGCACCACTTACATACCTCCTAGTTTAGAAGACCACGCGCAAAATAATGCAGTGAGTGCATTACTGACGCGTCGCGTCGTCTGCGTTGATTTGTGAAAACTTGTTTTCAAAAATCAACACAGGCGACCCACAAATACTTAGATAGCTGTATATAATAACAAAAGAACATAGGTTTTATTACAAGATTAGTCAATTATTTTGATGCAGCAACAATTTTAATTAAAAATACAAAGATATATAAAAATTGGTATTTCTTATTGAAGTTTCACATGTGGGCTTACATTTTAAATAAAATTATTTTTTTACTTATAAACTTTTTCAAAATTTTAAGAAACAAAGGTAGTTTACTCTAGTTACAATTTAAAATTATTTAAATTTCCCGCCAAACCGTAGGTCAATTAACTAATACCACAGATAAGGTTAACGCTACAGATATACGGTAAATATGTGAGCTATCGACAGCTTGTTTTATATGATTAATAATCTGCAAAAAGATGGCGCTACAATGACAATTTATAATTAAGTCACAGATTACTGTAATTGAGCAGATTACTTAGCACATATTCAAACCAAAAGTTAGACAGCCATCTGCCATGTTTAATTGTCAAATCGCAATTTTTCGTAAATAATTAATATTGAAGCGAATTCTACTTAAATTATATTCATGATGTGACAGATGCACTCAAATCCCCGATAAAACAGTTTCCAACACATTTCAACAGTAATAAACAAATAGCGATAGCAGCGCCCTAAAATTGGTCTGGTGCGTTGTAGCCAAACTAACGCTAATTTCGTTTCCAAATATGGGCGGACATTTTGTATAAAGGGTCGTATATCTGTAGTGTTAACCTTATCTGTGCTAATACTATAGTCGTTAAAATGTTATTGGATGATGCATAAAATTTTGTAAAAAGCAACATGTTTTGAAAAATCAACAATAAAATAGTTTTCCAATTGTTGCATACTTTTTGAAAAACAAATAGCAAAACATATTTGTTCGCTAGCAGCTCCGGACGTGAGTCAAACTAAATCCACGTCGGACGCGAACATACCCAAGACGTTTCTAATTTTTAGGGTCGAAGCTTTCGTTGCTCCTGATATTTATATGAAAAGAGGTTTTGATAGAAGGCGTTAAGAAAAACAGATTACTTTTTTCAGAGTTTTCAAGTGTGACAGTGCCCCCCCCCCCTCAAAGTTGGTACGTATAGAAATTCAACAATAGTGCAGTATTTTTGGAGTTTGGAGACTGGTAAATTTGCATATTATTATAAGTCGGAGGCACTACACTCCAATGAGGAGTTTAGCCTTTAATGCGGTGGGTCAGTGCTACCGATCATCGCTTGCGATACCTAGTGAATTAGGTGCGGTGAAAAAGTACCTTCAAGAGTAGGTATTGTCGTTGACAAAACTTCATCAAGATATGGTTAAAATTTGATCACGGGCATTTAAACTTGACAGTTTTAGATACACTTAAACCGTCACTATACTCACGAAAACGTCAATTTAGTTTGGTGGTTATAAAGAAAGACCGTCGGTTTACTACTATATTTTTGTAGAAACTTTGGCATTGTCTGATGGTATAATGGAATATTTGAACCCCCAAAAACTGTGTAAGATGACCTTAAATATTGCCCGATTAGAAACGCCCAGCAGGGAGTTGATTTTAGAGACAAATTTGGTAGGTACACTTTAGGGTAGACTCTACTAATGTTTTTTTCTCACGGCTCCAACCAAAGTTGATGAAATCTGGATACATTGCGTGG
Source organism: Ctenicera cuprea (assembly GCA_958336395.1). NCBI lineage: Eukaryota > Metazoa > Arthropoda > Insecta > Coleoptera > Elateridae > Ctenicera > Ctenicera cuprea. Next base: position 43,439,054 of record OY284493.1, read on the forward strand.
TTTCCAATTTAAAAGATCGAAGTAGGGTGACGACACAAGAATCTCCTTCGTCACTGCAAATTTCATGTTTTACCGCCTCTGGTAGTAAAACCACGCCAACAAATTTCTGGAAGGCCGATGGAATTTTGTTTATCAGGCGAATACGACGGACATGAAAACATAGATTTATGCATGTGCATTTCGGTCCGGGGGGACTATGCAAACAAAAGAATGAACATAAAGCCGTTTGTTTCAGCTTTTTAAAAATATTTATAAATCCATCCATACATACACTGTGTCCATAAAGTAACCCCCACCCCCCTAACTAACTTTTGAGCGACTTAATATTTTTCTACAAAATTTAGTGTGCTTTAATAAGAAATTAAATACTATTTTTAGCTCATAATTAAATAATGTATCATTCAAAATGGCGGCAGGGCGCCATTTTGAAATTTTTTTTTAAATAGAAAGGGGGGTCGAGTGACACCTCATTTGAAAGGTCTTTTAGTTCTGCGTCTGATCCTAGAGTTTCAAAGAAAAATATTTAGCCATAACAAAATGACAAACGTTTGAAGTAAAGAAGTCTATTAAAAAAAACTAAGAATTAAAGCAAAAACAAATGAAATTAAGTGTTCGAAATGTTCACCATTCACTTCTTGGCACATAAAAAGTCGGTTATGACATTCCTGCCTTACATTTTCATAAGTTTCTGGAGTGACATTTCTATAAAAAACGCATTGCAGAAGTTTGCAGAAATATCACTCCAGAATCTTATGAAAATGTAAGGCAGGAATGTCATAACCGACTTTTTATGTGCCAAGAAGTGAATGGTGAACATTTCGAACACTTAATTTCATTTGTTTTTGCTTTAATTCTTAGTTTTTTTTAATAGATTTCTTTACTTCAAACGTTTGTCATTTTGTCATGGCTAAATATTTTTCTTTGAAACTCTAGGATCAGACGCAGAACTAAAAGACCTTTCAAATGAGGTGTCACTCGACCCCCCTTTCTATTTAAAAAAAAATTTCAAAATGGCGCCCTGCCGCCATTTTGAATGATACATTATTTAATTATCAGCTAAAAAATAGTATTTAATTTCCCATTAAAGCACACCAAATTTTTTAGTAAAATATTAAGTCGTTCAAAAGTTAGTTAGGGGGGGGGGGTTACTTTATGGACACAGTGTATATAAAAGCACTACGGGTTTTCTTCTCCGGTTCCTCCAGAGGCTACCGCTTCACCAATTTGGACAATTTTTTTTTTAATAAAGGTCTCTATCCTCAGATGGAACATGATACATTTTTATATTTTTATTCTACGTCGATTGTTCTCTAATAATTATTTTAATTTATAATATATATGAAGGTCGGCTAGACGCGCGTCACTTGGGGGGCATCTACAAAACCGCCGCGTCTCATTATTGGAACTAATGCATCACGTGACGTCGGGTCGGCCAACGCGAGTCTGTCAGTGCATTGTGCGCTGGGATCTCACTAGTTATTATTTAATCTTAAACACAATTATTACCTTTTAGATAAATAATATGTAATACTTAATAATGCAGGTCATATTTCAATACATCAAGCTTGCATTTTGGTTACATATTGCATGTTTTTTTATTAACGTAGGCAAGAATGTGTAATTACAAATCTAGGTCAATTTAGACATTTAAACTTCTACGTTTTCATAAGTTGCAATATTTAAAATGAACTTTGTTTATGGACTTTAAATTTGACCGCTAGACAAGTACTTTAGAAATATATAAATACAGAGTGGCTAGTAAAACCCCGGCCACTTTTCTTGCGGAGCGCGGTCAAGAGATGGCGCTTTAGTAAAGACAAATTAAATTAAAATACTAGCAAAACGCAGAAACCAAGACGTTTTGGTTGTTTTGATTTAATATGGGGCGTATTTAATAACTAAAACGTCTTGGATTCTGCGTTGTTGCCAGTATTTTATTTTAATTTTTCTTTGCTAAAGCGCCATCTCTTGACCGCCGCAAGAAAAGTGGCCGGGGTTTTCCTAGCCACTCTGTAGGTTGTGATGTTTTTAATAAAGCACTTGTTTAAGAGGACATTAAGACTACTAATGTCGTAATTCTTTGCTGAGCCTGGCAAAGGGCTCTTAGATTAGTCAAAATCAACCCTTATTATTGTAACTTACAATAATAAAAACTACAAGGAACAGCATCGACGCCCCCGCAATCGCTGGATCATCTCCAGATCAAACCCCCAAACTCCGGGTCAACGGTGCACAATTCAGTACAAATTAAGTACTGAAAACAAACACAGAAGGATTCAAGATTCACATCATTTGGAAGGTGAATAACAATTTAAGTTAAGGAAATAATTGATTGAGTTTAATTGACAATTTGATTCGTATTAATTTTTTTAATTTAAACAAAATTTGGTTAAATTTCCAAACTGTTTCCAAATTTATTAGTCGCAGTAACAGCCTAGAAGAGTTACTTTATCGAGCTGAAAATTTAAAAGCTTTCTACAGTGCCTTCTTCCTGATTTCAAATTCAATCTGCCCCATCTGCATCTTCTTTAATGCGTTTTGCGGATAGTTCGGTCCCTACGATTGAAACGTCAGCAACAGATAATGCATCATGTAAATGCAAGCAGAGACGAACCTTGGAACTTGAACAGAGAAGCAGTGGGTGTTATGCCGTCACACTTTGTTGAAGAAGAGGCGCATTAAAAGGCAAAGATGATGAATAATTAGGCATTTTGGATCACTTTCCGTGCTATGTGCTTACATACGCTTAAGCCCAAAGCCGCGGCGGTAATGTCTGCAATGCGGCCCTGTTTATGTGTGCGTGGATGTGTCATATTGATTGATTACGATCCGGTCGCGGTGATAACAACATCGTGTTCATGTTGAAACCGTTGAAAATGAGCACTTTCACGCATAAATTTCTTAGCAGCGAGTCTCTCCAATAAACTGCGATAGTTCTCTATTAAGCACTCTATTTTCTACCCTCTATAGTCTATACTACGCGCAATAAATCTGTGGCTTTACCTATCACATTTGAATTGTGAAATACGGAACTTGCGGATTTGTGGTTTTAGTTGAATGGTTTTTTGGTTTTCCATATTTCCAGTTATTGTAATTGTGTAAATATCGATTTTATGATTTCGATAAATACGCACATACGTTTAGAATCTATGGGAACCCATTAATTTGTTTTTGAAAAATGCCTGTCTGTCTGTGGCGTATGAAAATCTCAGGAACTAACTCAGCTACTAACCGATTATAATAAAATTTGTAATTGACAACAGGTACAAAAATATTATGGTGTAACCTAAATTTAAATAATTAACTTTAAAAAAAAAAGAAAACCGACTTCAAATAAAAACACAAAAGTAACATAAGTTAACTAAAAAGCAAAAAATAAATAAGAAAGAAGATTTCAATTATGGCTAGAATAGACCATAATTGAAACCAAAAGCAAACAAGCAGATATATGCCAGAAAGTATAACATTAAAGGGGAATTACACTAGCAACGCCCTCTATTATGTGCGGCGAGAAAAAGTTGCCGGGCGTTTCTGTGTTTTGTGCTTAGAGGCCGGTGCGATCGCAGATACCTGCTTAGCAGGTTCCGATCGCAACTTTGCCGGTTTGTTGCTTTGCAACTTTTTCTCGCCGCACATAATAGAGGGCGTTACTAGTGTAATTCCCCTTTAATGTTAAAAAATAAATGTTTTTTATACAACAATTTAATACTTATTTGTTGTTCCGTTTAATGTAATTAAGAAATTGTTGTTTATTATATAATTATTAATTGTTTTATAATTTTGAAGTCGGTGCCAAGTAGAACATAAAAATTCGAATCTAATTTGTTATTGCAGCAAAGTATATAATTTTTATGTTTTACTTGGCACCGACTTAAAAATTATAAAACAATTAATAATTATATAATAAACAACAATGTCTTAATTACATTAAACGGAACAACAAATAAGTATTAAACTGTTGTATAAAAAACATTTATTTTTTGCTTTTTAGTTAACTTATGTCACTTTTGTGTTTTTATTTGAAGTCGGTTTTCTTTTTTTTTAAGTTAATTATTTTACAATTTTAAGTGATGGGTAGACCTAGTAAGGATGCTTCTCGAATGAGGAAATGACGGCTAGTTGAAACGGAAGATGAAATACGGAAACACTAAAAAGTCGGTTAAAAAAATAGATTTTGAGGAGTATCTTCGAAGTTCAAGCTCCAATACTAATGAAATTATAATAGGACCACCTTGGAACTATACTGAACCCAACGGAAAAAGAATCATTAAAATCGGTTCATAAACAAAAAAGTTATGCCCGAACATACATTAAAAAAAACAACATATATACAGACGAATTGAGAACCTCCTCCTTTGTTTGAAGTCGGTTAAAAAAAGAGAAATAATCTTTTTTAGGAATGTTTGTAAATGTGAAAACAGATTACTATACAGTACGTTAGGGAAATTTGATGACCATTTTCCGAATTTTTCAGCTTCAAAATGAAGACAGCTTCGATTTTTTGAAAATCTCGTCTTTATTTTTTGTTCAAAACGCAACGAAACGCGTCTGCGCTGTTTGTTTTTACTTCGACTTTCCTGTTGTTCTATCTTTTTATAAACGGACTTAGTGGGGATGCTTACGCAGTATACATTGAGGAAAAGGGGTTTTCCAACACCAACTAAATTTGTATATTATTGTACAAATTTCTTACACAGATTACAGTTGTTGATTCTATAAGCACGTTATCATTAAGTATGTCCTTAGTTGCTTCTCCTGTCAGCTGATATTTCTCTATCGGAGTGCAAAAGCGTCATCCATCCCGAGCCTTATTAAAACTCGTTAGGCATGGGCTTCTTCATTTATAAAACTATTTCCATCATCTAATGTGCAAATCTAGATGCCTACGTAATTTGAAACAGCCCAAAAGGTTATTTCAAACTCGGCCTTGGAGTTTCCTGAGCAGTTCCCAGAGTGTGGTTTATTATTTTCACTCGAGACCAGCCCATCATCTACGTAAAGTAGTAGCAACAACTACTTCTTGAGAGTACTTCTATCAAACAACCATGGATCTGTTTTAATTTACAAGCTGCCAAAAAATGGACAAATCGTCTATTCCAGTACCTTGGTGCCTGCTCGAGTCCATACAGACGTTTGAGTACCTTGCAGATACGACGGGTGCCATCTTTATAGACCTCTGGTTGCTGCATATATATTTTTTCGTCATGTAATCCATACAATCCATACCACATACTGGTGGGAGATAAGCATGCAAACCTAGTTACGAAGGTAAGGTCTTATCGTGGAGCCGATGCAGACTCAGACCATCTCCTAGTGATGCCTAAACTAAAGCAAATAGAACAAAAAAGAAAAAACATAGTGTATATATAGTAAACCAGCATCAAGATACAATATGAACCACCTTCAAAGGGAGCAAGTAGCACGAAAGTACAGGGAAAGCATCCAAAAAAGTCTCGAAGAATGTAAGCAGACAGAAGAAAGTAACAACAGCGAGAAAAAATGGGAGAAAATAAGAAGAACTATAAAAGAGGCTACAGGAAGAACCCTAACAAGAAGTAGAAGTAAGCAAGGAAAGGAATAGATAAATGATACATGCAGAGAAGAAATAAAAAAGAGAAAAGAACTGAGGGGAAAATTCCTACGAACAGGAAGCGACCAAGGTAAAAAACGGTATCAAGATCAAAAAAAGAAGGTAAAAAAAATCTGCAGGAACAGGAAAAAAAAGCGAGGAAAATAAAGTGAAGAAAGTCGAAGAATTAAGAAAAGGTTCCAACCAAGAAGAACATACACTAAAAACAAAGAAGGAAACCTAATAGGAGAAGGAGAATAAGTATTAGAACGATGAAAACAATATTTTGGAAGGCTACTAAATGAAGGGACACAGGAAGAACAACCGGAGGAAAATGAAAAAAAAAGATACAAACAACGAGCCAATTACCAGTGAGACCAAACCAACTGAGGAAGAAGTAGAAGCCATAATTAATAAACTGAAAAATAATATAAATTCAGACCAGAATGAAATTACAGCAAAACATATAAAATATGGAGGATTAGGAGATCAAATATTGGAACTAGTAGAAGAAATATGGACATCAGAAAAGATGCCAGAGGAATGGAATAAGGCAGTCATCGTACCATCCACAAAAAAAGGTGATTTATTGGATTGCAACAACTATAGAGGTATAGCGAGCGCTATTGGACGTAGTTTATAAAGTGCTAGCAATATTACTGAAGCAAAGATTAGAAGTACATGTACACAAACAAATTGGAAAATACCAAGGAGGATTTAGAAAGGATAGATCAACAACGAACCAGATTTTCACCCTGAAACAAGCCCTGACGATATGTTATGAGTACGAAATACCGACACATCTGCTGTTCATACATTTTAAACAGCTTACGACACTATAAGAGAAAATGATAAATGCCCTGAGAGAGCTTAGAATCCCAGATAAGCTAACTAAACTGGTAAAGATGACGTTACAAAAAATGACATCTGTAGAGTTCGAGGTTACAAGAGGGTTAAGACAGGGCGACCCCCTCTCTACCTTGCTGTTCAATGTAACACCAGAGAACACCATAAGGAAAAGCGGCATAAACCGAGGAGGTACAATATTAAGAAAAAGTCACCAATGTCTAACCTACCTTGACGATGTCATGCTGACGACAAAAAGCAAAAAATAAATGAAAAACATTACGGAGAGATTGGTGGGCGCTGCTGCAACTATGTGATTCAAAGTAAACAAGAAAAAAAGCCATTTTGTTGTGGTATGTGAAGCATTGTTATCCAATAATGCAGCTCTGCTTTTTCAACAGACTTCAGACTTTTCTCTTAGAAAATATACAGATCTGTGTTCAGAGAAATCCTCTTTAAAATCCACAAAGTAGCGAGCTCCACCCAATGATTTCTTTGCCAATGACCAACAAACATCTGCGTTAATAAGTATATTTGGCTTTTCAGCTCAGTTAAGACATTGACCAAAACGATACCCGTGCTGCTTTCCATACATGCACGCCCTGCAGAACTCCTTATCTACTACATAAACTCTACGTACCTTCAAGGCTGTCTGCACATGCCACTTATTTTAATGCCGTTATCGCTCATATCCAACCTGCAAAGCATCAGATGCAGGTAATTGCACTTTACTCGTACGTATCAGGTAAAGCCCGTTTTAACGATTGCCAATTTGTTATACAGATTACAACCTACTACAGTACGTTGTTTATTATACATATATTACACCCATAACACGCACCCTGTACAATAATATACTACTAGCGTCACATGTACGGGTCGCACAGTACACCACGAGTGAAACAAGTAGCGCGTCAGCCGGCTACGCAGCAGCAGTCCGACCAGGTCTCCGCAAGAGAGCAGCAGCGGCTTATATCGCTAACGAAGTTAATGTCGAGTCCGTTGATATAGACCAAGAATTAACTGTGAACAGAAAGCAAAACAGACCGTCTTGTATTAGGATATCTATCAAAGAAATTCTGACGACGCTCGGCTGCTACGCTTGCAGCTTATTGTTTTATCGTGCTTTTGTTGTTTATACATATATTTTCTGTACTTTTGTGTGTTCATCGAACTCTAATAAGCGTTTAATTGTTTTTATCCGTTTTAAAATTTTTAATTGAATGTTTGTTAGTAACTACAGTACTTTCACTTTCTAATAAGTGGCGCCCTAAGTGGGGCCCAACCACAAGAACTAAAAATCTTTTATTTGATTGTTTGTGTAAGTTCTTCATAAGTGCCACAGCGCAGTTGCAATTATTCCGCCTATCACGAGATCGCAAACAGCAGCCAACACTACGATGCCAGACAAGACTACACTTAACGATGGACCAGCTACAGATGTTATTGGCCAACGTGGTACAGCAAAATGCCGCACCCGCAGCCACACCAGGGTCATTCTCATAATGCACGACGTGTTTCGACGAGGAGACCGATGTACACACGTTTTCTGGACACGATCCAAATTTACAAAGACTGTGAAAAAGTTAGTGGTAAAAACGCCGTCAGAGACCATGCTCTAGAAAAAATATGCCGCGACATGGTGGCAGGGTGTAAAGTCCACAGTAAGCACGTGGGCAGCTGTAATAGACAACTTAGAGAAAACATAAAGCTTCAACAAACCGTAACACCAGCTGTTAAGAGAAATCTTCGCCACAGAAACGACTGGAAATACACCCACAGAAATTTTGGTGTGTGAGAAGAGGGCTACACTGGCAAAGTTACCTGAGAACCGAAAGATCTTGCAACCGCATCCGAAGATACCAAAAACGCGTTTCGAGACATTTTCGACCCTCTTAGAGGAACTACAAAAATTCGAAAACGACCCACCAGTAGTTCAAAAACATGCAGCCTCGACATACGGGGGTCCGCACACGGTGCCACCAACAAAGAAGATATGCAATTTCTGCAAGTACATCGGTCACACTGAGGATGAGTGTTGGAAACGCAAACAAAATGAGCAGGCAACATCCTCCACCAGTACCCATAATTAAGCTCCACCTAACATAACGTGTTTTAGGTGCGGCGCACCAGGCGTCATCCGAAGCGAACGTAATACGTGTAGCAAAACACAGGCTGCCATGGCACAGCTTGCGTTCTTTCTGGCCGAGCAGAAGGAAGTAGTACCCAAAGCCGCGTGCCCGCGCACCTTCCAATCCTCCACATAGGGGTAGGAGGTTCCCAAGAATGTGCCTACGTCGACACAGAGGCAAAAAAGTGTTGCTGGCCACACTTTGTACCAGCAACTACGAAAATAGGAACACCAGTTCATCCGGCATCAAATTAACCTGATGCAGGCCAACGGAGCTGACCGCCCCCAAGAAGTACTATGCACGCGGGTCACCGTATACCTCAAGAGCGTCCTGTCTTGACGGAATTCGTTGTGCTACCCCAAGCGCACAATTACCACCTTGCTGGGACTGCTAAACCTGCCACAGCAGTCCTGGCACTTCGCTAACAATACACTCCGCCAACACGGCTTCGAAGGAGAAGCGGACCTCAGCAAACAAAACCAGCTACACCCCATAGCAACCGGACCTAGCTACAAAGGAGGGCCAACCCAAGGGCACAAGTGAATAACACTAACTACGCTCTTTTAAATAAACACAGCTAGTACTCCTACACACAATCATAAAAATTTCACGTTTACTTCCTATCATTAAGCTTTAAATACTAATATTACTGGAGCCCGTGGGCTGCGCCCCACGCTATTTTGTTAACTTTGTTTTAATAAATAATAAATAAGCTGTGCCGACCTGTAGAACATGTCCCTAAGGAGCCCAACAACATTGCATTTAATCAAATACGCAAGGAGTCAGTGAATATAAAATAAATAGCTAACTTTAAAAAATAACATCAAGTGGGCGTTGAATGCCATTGTTTTACCGATCCGAACGGTATAGCATATGCAAAACGGTATGTTTTTGTTAATAAAGTTGGTGTTCCCATAACGTCTTAATTATTGCTTTTGCTTTAACACTCAATATATGCAAGCTGTTGAAGTCAAGTGCTGCCTAGCCTTTTACATAAATAGCCGAAAGCTTGACCTACGTGCTCTCACTTTCGAGTTTTGTTTTTATAAATAACAGCCAGCAGCATATTATATTCCACTAATACAAACAAACAGTATAAACCTTAATTTGGTTATCTGCATTGAAAGCTGTAGCGGTCCGCTGTACAAAAGAATATGTGCCTTATATAATGAACGCATAATTCAATGTTTTTTTTAAATACTTTTTAAAAATAGTTTACGATACACATGTTTAATAGTTATTTTTCTACAACTGCTTCGATAAGAAATTAATATGCTATTCATTTGCGTTAGGTAATGAAGTTCATTATCGCACTAGTTTAAAATAAGTTAGGTAATGAATTCACTACACAACTCGTTTTATATACACAAACAAAACGGAAGCTTTGTTTATAAGAAAACTGGCTAATTGCCATAGTATTTAACAAATCAAATCTATATCGTTTGTTTGATTTTAAAACAAAAGTATTTTAAAAGTGACTTGACATTTGCAAATAAATTAATGCGAAATGACAAATATCATTTCGCAAAGCAAAAAAATTCGATTTTTAACAAGTTTTGAGCAGTCGTGGATAAAATATTGTATGTCACACGTGAGATAATGCATTATTACGGCACTCGTTTGATTACTATGACCTCGTCGTGCAACTTTCAAACTCGTGTTATAATAACGCCTTTATCCCACTAGTAACATAAATATGAATTAATTCTTATAGTATTAGTTTTTAAAACAAAGAGAATAGGTAATAGTCATAAAAATCCATAAACCCTTTACACATTGTAAATACAACTTTATTATTCACTCAAGCACGTTTTAAAGTAGTATCCGGACAAGCACAAATTTCCAGAAATAAAATCTTGTTAAAAGTAACAACGCAGCGAAGTTTCGTAAACAATTTATTTATAAAATTAAAAATAGCTTACAGAATTTGTAGAAGATTAATACTCTTGTGCTTTACAACATGGTAAAAAAGAATACACGCCATAAATTACTTCACCAACTAACAGCATGAATAACATTGCGTCCAGACTATATTCAAGTTTAAGAACCGGTGACTGAATAATGAAAACATACAGCAGCGATGCCAGAGAAAGCAATGTGAAAGATACAGCCATTGCTATGGACCATCCTAAAACAAAAATGTCCGTTGTTTTACAGAGAACCGTAAATGTTAGCTCAAATATCTAAGATCATACCTTGATACCGATTCCGAAATCTCCGAAATAAAAGCAGTTTGAGAAGCTCGGAAATAGTTAAACTAGCCGCAACATAAGCATCTCGCACGATGTCTGGGGTAGGATATTCCTCTTCCGGTGCCGTATTCTTAGCTGTCCAAATTGCGAAATTAGCAATTGTGAACATGAAGTAGTAATACGTATTGATGTACATTAAGCAATCGAACCAAAGCAGAGCGTCCATTATTTAGAGCTGACGGAAATACACTGCCTTGTATCGTACTGAGTAATTATAGAGCTAATTATAGATCATGCTTTAGGCACGAATATGCAAGTGCACATGTGTGTATTTTTAGAAGCGTACGAGGTGCATTTAAAATGTTTGAAAACTATTTTAAAAATGAGCGAAACACTTCGTCTGGACTTTCCTATACTTATAAATTAACATTGTTTTATATTTTCCAACACTTTTGATGTACACCTGTCTAGACCCGGCTAGTAAAAGTAAACAGCGTTTATAAAAACTTCAAGCCCGAAGAGCGTAACTTAAACCTACCATTACCACGCTGGCTCCGCCTGCAACTGAGTAACAACCGAACTGAAATGAACCGGAGGCACGAGTAAGGAAGCGTGTTGATGTTTGAAAATGTATTAATAACTCGAGAAGTATTATTTTTAGCAAGAAATTACTCTTATTAATTTGTATTTAGAATTTCAAAACCTTTCTGATTTTAAAGCCAAAATGCCACGTTTCCATTTAAAAAAAAGTTATTTTTTACCGTGGCCGCCATATTAAAATTGGAAACTCAAGTTTTTTTCTTAAAAACAATCGAGAAGAATTTGCCCTACAACTTTGCTCTTGGGTTTGCGAGTCTATCTATTAAAATAAAAAAGTTAGCCTACACTGAACATTAAACGACTAGTACAAGAATACAACTGCTGTAGAAAGTATGTGAAATTCTTCCAAGGACAAAAGATTATTAAGGGGCAAAAAATTCGATTTTTTGATTTTTGTAAAAAGATTCTCCTAGAGCAAACAAAACAAAAAACCAAATTTTTAATTTTTCATCGAAAAAATTTGGGGGGAGGGGGAACAGTAGCTTCCCTAAATATGAAATTATCGAAAAAATATTATGATATTCGGATTTTGCTATCAATGATGAGTTATATTGCTTTAACAGAAATATTTTATTGCCCCCCGTTAAATAAATAAAAGGGTACCAATTTTCAATTTTCAAAAATTCATAGAGGGCGTCACAGTGAAATTATAACAATGTGCAAAAAACAAAATTGTAGCAGATGCCTATCTCTATCAGCTTAAAAAGTTTAAACAAAAACGTGTGGGCAGTTTATGAGATTCTTTTTTTTGAAAATTTCAAAAATTTTGGAGTGGTGCCATTGAGATCGTTTTTCGATTTTCAAAATTAATGATATTTCATGGTATAGTACCCTTAAGGGGCTACCAAACAAGATGTAGTTGATCCCAATCAAACAACTGATTTTTGAGTAAATGGGCGTTAAAGTCAAAATTTTCAAAAATTCGTAGCGGCCGCCATGTTGAAGCTAGGAGTTCGGTAAAAAATCGTTTGATTTGTCCTAAGGCCTTCTTTAATCTCCACTATTAAAATTCCCAAAATTCCGTTTCTGAAAGAAATGCTACCAAAAAAACATGTCTAACTTCCGCTTCCGGTTTCGGATTCTTTTTAAAAGCTTATTTTGTCGATGAATTTTTGATATACCTCCTCATTCCAAAGCACATCGAAATCGGTCCAGCCGTTCCGGAGATATGAGCGTTACCCACACACCCACACACACACACACCCACCCACCCACAGACAGACATTTTTTAAAAACCACTTTTTTAGGATCCTGGAAACCCAAAACATGTATTTCCGTCAAAATCTCGATTTTGAAAATTTGCATGAAATCAATACTTCCCTATACTGAAAGTATAGGAAAGTAATAAGCAACAGAGCCTCACAGTTCAGGGGTTGGGGTTGTAACGCACACATCAGGACTGCATTCAACGAACCTACAAGGTTCTACGTTTAAAAAATATTTTAGTTATTACACAGAAAAAACTACTTTTTAAAAATATATTTTCTAGTAACAATATTACATTTTTTTATATTAAACGTATTTTATGTAATCAAGAAACGCCATATGCTTAATTCGAGCAAATGCTTTTCTTAAAATATTTTCTTAATTTAAGGAGATACGATTATTTTAAGAAAATATGTAAAATCAGTTTGATAACATTATACATTCGGTTGAAGAGATTCTAGTTTACTTAAATGGGTAAGATATAATCTAGAAAAAATGTTATTTAAAGTCTTGGTTTAAAGAAATGCTGTTTAAAGAAACGGTTTCTTTAAACCAAAACTAAGTAATATTACTTACTAAAACCAAGAATCCATATTCTTGCATTCAGTATAACGACAAAATACGCGTACGTAATGCAGAATTAGATCATCTGAAAACGGCGCCCCGCCAGTCAATATTTCTGACGGTGGAATGTGGATTTGTGTTAATTAAATTATTGGGTGTACTTGTTCATTGCGATTGCAATTTAATAAACAAGAATAAATACAGTGAGTAAACTTTTGACCTAAAAACCTGCTGTAAAGGGTAAAATATTATCAAACGTCAATTCAAGGTTGCCTACTCATTGTTTTGCCTACATATGCATCAACGAATTTTATCACTGACTCTATTATTTAAGAGCAAAGCATTTAAAAGAGTTGTTGCCCAAACTAGACAATGATTTATTGCGGGAACTGATTCCAAATATAGAAATCAGGGTAAGATTTCGTGAAAAATTGAAGTCATATCTTGGAAACGACTGCAGTGTTGAAGATACATACGAAACTTCTAGCCTGGTGTCAAGATAACAGTTTGTTTACTTTAGTAACTGGTACTTGTATAAAAAGAAGACTCATGGTCACGAGATTTATTTGTTTTTAAAAATATGAAAGATCAAGAGGGAAGACAAAAGCAAGTGAAAACTTTTTGTTAGTTACGGCTCGTCCTGTAAACAAAAACATAGGATTTGATATTCTCTGAAACTAAAGAGAAGAAAAAACGAGTTATAAGTAATTAAAAGTGATTTTGAATTGAAAAGAAGATATTATAAAACGGATACAAGTGTATATCAACTATTTGTGGGAAAATCCAAAAGAATAAACATATAAAAGCGGTGCAGAACGAGTTTACAGTCATCATTGTAGAAAAGCCAAGAATTAATAAACATAAAAGCAGTCCAGTACATATTGGTACTACAGTGGACGAGGATTCTAACTAAAGGCGAGTGCCGTGGTTTTTGAGGAACCTGCAAACCAGAGAAGAGGGAGCTCAACATTCAACGATTGTCGAGTGAAGGATATCTTGATAAGAAAACACAAAGATAAGTGCTCAGTTTTAAGAACATTAGAATTAAAAGAAAATCTCTAGATTTTTCTAAAAATCTAACCAAGTTGATTTTTGAATAAAAAGCTTTTGTAACGTTGATATTGTTTTGTGTATTTTCTTTTTGAATCTTATATGTTAATAACTTTTCTTCCAAGCTTAATAACGACCCTGAGAAATTTAATAAAAGAGTCTCGTATATAATATAATTTGGAATTGCGTGAATTGCAGGCATTTAGGGGATTGTGTTCTAGTAAATACAAAACCACTCATATTATAGCAATATATTGGCTACCGTATGTATGTATTGCTACCGTATTGCTACTGTATTGCTACCGTATTTTCCACTGAATTGCTACCGTATTTGCTACGGTATTGCTACCGTATTTGCTACCGTATAGCTACTGTATTGCTACTGTATTTGCTACCGTATTGCTACTGTATTGCTACCGTATTTTGCTTATTATTATCCGCTTTATCTTTATAATATTAATTTCGGTTGGTTGTTATTTAATAGACGTATTTAAACCATACTACGTTGTTTTCTTTTATTTGTTGAGTATACCCGAGTTAAGTAAAGCTGCTTCAAGAACTTGCAGGCTGTCATTCCATCAAACAAACCCCTGGAGACCGACATCTTCAACTACAGTTACCCAGGTCTTCGCTAAGTCTTTCTGTTACAGCGAAGCCGTTCTGGAGAGTAAACTCCATATAAAATCTGGCGCCCGAGAACTTCCCAGCGATTATACGAATAAGCAGCCGTATAATCCCGCCCGCAACAAAATACAAGTTACCTATCGGACTACAGAGTTGCCAAACAGGCAACCGGGGAAAAAAGCGTCGCAAGTGTTGGAAATTTATATATAATCTAGCCGGTCAGAGCCCGCTGCAGACGGCGTTGGTTACGCGTTTACGTTACGTTTTTAGGTTTTAAATGTTCGCGCGCCAATAACTGAGTAAATAACATTGTTTTTACAAAAATTAAAGCAAGAAAAGAAAGCCCCGTCTTAAGTATAGCGCTGTAACTTCGGCTAGCCGCATAGGCCAGAAGTACGTCAGCCGACCGAGTCTTGCATTTGATTTGATGCGTTTCGGACTAAAATCGCGGTAAAAGCTTTATTTTAAGAGTTATTGAAAATATGCAGAATATAAAAAATATTTTTTTAAAACTAGAGCTAATTGACAGACGTAGTTAAAATCACGTAACTGCCGGAAAACACGTTGTTAATATTGAAAAGTATCGGTTTTTTCACCATTACATTTATCTTTGCAACTGGAATCATAATTATGAGTTATCAGCTCCAAAAAACTTTTAAATTTAAACGAAGAAATGATACCATGAAGACTGAAAATACTGGAGGTACTGTAAGTAGGTACTGTTGAAGTGCTGATAATTTTGTAGACATTAAGAAATATCTGGAAGCAATAAATATGCACGGGTTCAAACAAGTCTATAATAATTTAAAACAGATTGCATGGGAAAGACGACAACCGTAACTTATAGCCGGCCATGCAAGTAAGATTCCTTTAAATCTGGGAATAAATGTGACACATAACCGAAATTGTTACTACAATGCAAAAAGTAACATTATCAACAGCAATACCACAAGTCAATTAAAAAATGTCGGTAATTCTGTGGCTTCATTGACAACGAAATTATGTTGTTGCTGGGCAATATCACGAGTCCAAAAACAAGTAATTTTACCGACTAGCGTCTAGCCCCTTGTGCCTGCCGATCCCGAATTGCGCAATATCATCTAATATTGGCTCGCATATGTGCGAGTGTGATATTTACATCGAGATTTGCATTCTTAAGGCCGATTTTTTCATTGCTAATAAATTGCGTTCAATATAAAAGAACAAATCCTTTTTTTTTTAATTTATTACCAGACTTGTGCTAGTATGCCGTTAATCAGTGAGTGAATGCAAATTTGCCTTCGTATTTTTTCTTTAAAAATATAACTGCGCTTAACAAATAACCTCGCGTAAACAGCAAAACGCAACAACAGTGTTTAAAAAAAAATATAAAATAAAAAAAATAATTTTGGTCCCAACCGAGATTCGACCCCACAACTACTTATGCAGTAAAAAAATAGTACACCCGAACACACCCACATATCCATCTGTGCCACTGCGAACTTGTGGTTTACACACATTCCAGCTGCATGCAGTGAAGGTGCTCAAGTCATGTGAGGTAGGATCGGCTGTACGGACAAGGGGATAGACGCTAGTATATTACCGTGCCTCAACACATACGAGTTGGCCAATGAAAGACAGAATTTATTATACGAGTAGAAAATTTTTAATTCACGAGCGGGATTTGTTAGAATATTCCACAAACTAAATATTAAAACACTTAGTTGGTACAATTATTTGTTACTTGCTGACATGTAAACGCGTAATTTAAACATTAAAAAGAAAAAAAAATGTTAACGTTACAACAGCGATAGCATCGAAGCTTCATAAAAAAACTATTATCGCGGCCAGTCAGGATGTGATTGGTTAAGAGCTTGCAAATAAACGGTTGCCATTGGCTGTTAGAATATGAGTGGAATGTTCAAGCAAATTTTTTAATATCTTTTAAGAAATAAACATTAGGCAATTAGTAACTGCGGAATTTTGTGCTTAAAATAACAAGGACTTTGATAAATCTACCCTGGAATAGGGAACTAATTCCACAAAACCATTTCAACGAGGGTAGTTTACGTTAAAACCGGAATTTGCTCAGTGACAAAGTGAATTTAATGATTCGTGCAACTATTTGTTATGCATGTTACCAAACGTACTCTACTCTATTTACAGAAAACAGTACATAAGCGTTGGCATAGAAACTATTCACTTATTATAAACTATGGTCTCCTATATCGTGAAACAGTGTATTATAATTCAATTTCTCGCTCATATTTATCATAATAAAGCTGTCAAATTGGCCGACATTTTACGCAGACTTAGCTGATACTTTTGAAATAGTATACCCAAAAATTCGAAAGTATTTAAATAAATTTATCGTATTAAAAATGGCGATTTGTATTGATTGCACGCTTAATGGCAGCAGGAATGTCCCTTATTGCAGTTGAATTTACTCTCCCTGGATTGTCACAAACAGTCTCACGGTCATTCCTGAAACGGTTAGATGATTCAAATGTTTTCGACTACTTGAGAGTACTTTCTTGAGTCGCAAGTAAAAGTCGCAAGTATTTAAATAAAATTTCCGTATTAAAAATGGCGATTTGTATTCATTGACACGCTTAATGGCAGCAGGAATTACTCTTATTGCAGTTGAATTTACTCTTCCTGGATTGTCACAAACAGTCTCACGGTCATTCCTAAAACAGTTACATGATTCAAATTTTTGCGACTACTTGAGAGTACTTTCTTGAGACTCCAGAAAACCGGAGCCCAAGTTCTTATATGGATGGACTCAAACGCGCTGGCGTAGGACGTGGGTGAAAGAAGCTTTCCCTTCCTGCCGACATACTTGCACAAAAAGTTGGTATCTACGCCAATACCTTGCTTTTATCCGTGTACACAATTATTTAGTGTCGCTTGAATCAATCTGTATTCACGCAAATGTGTTTAAAGCGCAAAAAAATAAAATGCGTAGTATGCAGACGTAATGCAGTGGAAGCTTGAAATTCCTCCATGTAGAAGCAAGGTTTTAGAATTTGTTGCTTAGTAACCTAAGTTGCAGTAGAATGTGATGAGAATGACCTTCTTGCTACTCTGTTTGGGAATGTGTTTTTGTCAAGACAATTCATATCAACCGCGTTTAGAATATAGAGTAAGGGCAGTCATTTTAATGATCGGAAATTTTACAATCTACGACATAACAAGAAATATCGAAAAATGTATCTTTCTCTCCAGTAATTCTTTCTTAACTCGACCATTGGTAGAATAATGTCTGAGTTTGCTATATGCATCGCTTTTTCACGCACAGTAGTAAAGGATAGAAGTAGCAAAATTGTTTTTGACAGAACACCTGAATTACTTCGATAATCTAGTTGGTTAGAAAGTGAAAGTATACGTTGCAAACGGAGATACCATTCTACAAAATATTTTTGAATTTGTTTCATACGGCCCTGTTAATTGTGTAATTGACAAAAAAATCAGGTAGGCTGTGATAAACACTATAATACTGTAATTGCTACTTGCTGAGAAAATAGTGCTCTCTTTTACCAACAGTAACTGGCGTTTAATAACAAACAGAATATCGAATTTATGCTTCATATGGTCCTATTAATTGTGTAATTGTCAAAAAAATCAGGTAAGCTGTGATAAACACTCTAATGCTGGAGTTAGTGGTTGCCGAGCAAAGAGTGCACTTTTTTACCGGCAGTAGCTGGCGTTTAAGAACAAACAAAATATCGACTTTATGGTTTATACGGTCCTATTAATTGTGTAATTGACAAAAAATCAGGTAGGCTGTGATAAATACCCTAATGCTGAAATTACTGGTTGCCGAGCAAAAAAGCTCTGGTTTACCGACAGCAGCTGGCGTTTAATAACAAACAAAATAACGACTTTGTTCTTCATACGGTCCTATTAATGGTGTAATTGTCAAAGAAATCAGGTAAGCTGTGATAAACACTCTAATGCTGGAGTTAGTGGTTGCCGAGCAAGAAGTGCTCTTTTTTACCGACAGTAGCTGGCGTTTAATAACAAACAAAATAACGAATTTATGCTTCATACGGTTCCATTAATTGTGTAATTGTTAAAAAATCAGGTAAGCTGTGATGAACACTCTAATGCTGGAGTTGGTAGTTGCCGAGCAAAGAGTGCTCTTTTTTACCGACAGTAGCTGGTGTTTACTAACAAACAAAATATCGACTTTATGCTTCATACGGTCCTATTAATTGTGTAATTGTCAAAAAAAATCAGGTAAGCTGTGATAAACACTTTAACGCTGGAATTACTGGTTGCCGAGCAAAGGGTGCTTTTTTTACCGACAGCAGCTGGCGTTTACTAACAAACAAAATAACGAATTTATGCTTCATACGGTTCCATTAATTGTGTAATTGTTAAAAAATCAGGTAAGCTGTGATAAACACTCTAATGCTGGAGTTAGTAGTTGCCGAGCAAAGAGTGCTCTTTTTTACCGACAGCAGCTGGCGCTTACTAACAAACAAAATATCGACTTAAAAATATCGACTTTATGCTTCATACGGTCCTATTAATTGTGTAATTGGCAAACAAATCAGGTAGGCTGTGATAAATACTCTAATGCTGGAATTACTGGTTGCCGAGCAAATAGTGCTCTTTTATACCGACAGTAGCTGGCGTTTAATAACAAACAAAATATCGAGTTTATGCTTCATACGGTCCTATTAATTGTGTAATTGTCAAAAAAAAATCAGGTTAGCTGTGATAAACACTCTAATGCTGGAGTTAGTAGTTGCCGAGCAAAGAGTGCTCTTTTTTACCGACAGTAGCTGGCGTTTAATAACAAACAAAATATCGACTTTAAAATATCGACTTTATGCTTCATACGGTCCTATTAATTGTGTAATTGGCAAACAAATCAGGTAGGCTGTGATAAATACTCTAATGCTGGAATTACTGGTTGCCGAGCAAATAGTGCTCTTTTATACCGACAGTAGCTGGCGTTTAATAACAAACAAAATATCGAGTTTATGCTTCATACGGTCCTATTAATTGTGTAATTGTCAAAAAAAAATCAGGTTAGCTGTGATAAACACTCTAATGCTGGAGTTAGTAGTTGCCGAGCAAAGAGTGCTCTTTTTTACCGACAGTAGCTGGCGTTTAATAACAAACAAAATATCGACTTTAAAATATCGACTTTATGCTTCATACGGTCCTATTAATTGTGTAATTGGCAAAAAACTTAAGTAGGCTGTGATAAATACTCTATTGCTGGAATTACTGTTTGCCGAGCAGAGTGCTCCTTTTTACCGACAGTAGATGGCGTTTACTAACAAACAAAATATCGACTTTATGTTTCATACGGTCCTGTTCATTGTGTTCGTTATACTAGTTTGCTTTCTTTCCATTTTGCGCTGATGTTTAATGCTAACAGGAATTTTATTAAGAAATAATATTTTATTTACTTCTTGACAAAAAGACAGATACCACAAAATCCATACATTCAAGATGGAAAAAGCCCATTGGTGCAAAGATTAGAAGGAAAATAGTATTTGGGTCGGTATTGTCGGTCAACAGAAAATTAGACCATTTGCTTTTTATAGAAGGCACTTTATAATTTCTTCAAGGTTATTTAAATCCGCTTCAAAACAAAATTAGGACAATCATTTCCAAATGCCATTTATCTCAACAAACTGTTCGAAATTATTTAGTTTCAATAGGATGGGGGCACGAGGCATCTCTTCAATTATGATTGGAGGCAATATCTATATGTAGTATTTATTTTCAAACAGGTGGATTGGATAAGATCTGTGGACCATTGTAAACACTACAAATACAATTTTATTATTAACTCACGCAAGTTTCAGTGCAGTATCCGGACAACCATAAATTTCCAGAAATAAAACCGTGTTAAAAGCAACAACACAGTGGACTTCCGTAAACAATTTATTTATAAAATTAAAAATAGTTTACAGAAATTATAGAAGACAGTCAATACTCTTGTGCTGTACAACATGGTAAATAGGAATACACCCCATAAATTACTTCACCAACTAAAAGCATAAACAACATAGCATCCAAACTATATTCTAGTTTAAGAACAGGTTTCTGAAGAATGAAAACATAGAGCAGAGATGCCAGGGAAATCAATGAGAAGGAAACAGCCATTATTATAGACCATCCTAAAATAAAAATGTGCGTCGATTTATACACAAGATCGTAAAAAGTAGCTCAAATATCTAAGATTATCATACCTTGATATTTATTCCGATATCTTCGAAATAAAAGTAGTTTGAGAAGCTCAGAAATAGTTAAACTAGCCGCAACATAAGCATCTCGCACGATGTCTGGAGTAGGGTATGTGTTTTCCGATGCCGTATTCTTAGCTGTCCAAATTGCGAAATTGGCAATTGTAAACATGAAGTAGTAATAAGAATTGATGTACATTAAACAATCGAACCAGAGGAGTGCGTCCATTATTTAGAGCTGACGAAAACATACTGCCTTGTGTCGCTCTAATTATAGACCACGCTTTAGACACGAATCTGCAAGTGCACGTGTGTGTATTTTTAAAAACATACGAGGTGGAATCAAAATGTTTTAAAACAACATTAAAAATATAAGCAACATAGCATCCCAACTAAAAGGATGTTAGGAGTTCGCGCGCGGATACCTTTACTATCTGAACAGTGATGTGAGGAAGAGTATGGTGTTGCAACTCCTACCATTTGTCCATATAAAAAATTCATCTTAAAAGTTTGACAATCTCGGGACTCTTTATAAGATTTGCGCATAGATGGCGCTCTTAAAACTTCATATTTAAGGTATATTTCAAATTTGGCGCGGTTTGATAATTATTTATATCACTACTTGACCATTTTTGAGACCTATCCTGTATACAAAACTTGTTTGCTAAGGTTAGGTTAATAAGTTACTTTCGTTTTTACTTTTATTAATAAAATATGCAAGTAAGTGAAACATTTATTCTGCATTTTTACGTAATGTTTATAGTTTATTGTAGTTATTTTTGTGGTGGGTTTGAGTTGGCAAAAAAGGTATAATGATACTAAAATCCAAATAATACCAACAACCAACAACATTGGACAAACAAGTTGCAACAATAAGCTGGTTTTATAGTGCAAAAGCAAACTGTATTCATAACAGAAGTAGTCAGTAGAATAATAGAACTCGTTACTTACTACTACGAAATGTAAGCGTTCTTCCAGTCACTGCATAAACTTAACTTGGTACAAAGCATAATTTTAATACAAACTATTTATTTACTGATTATATAATTAGCAATTGTAGGTAGGCAAAATAGGTAAATTCACTTTGGGACCAGCAAATAATGATAAATCTTTTGTTTTCACTTTTTTATAAGCTGCGCAAACAACAGCATTTTGGCAATTTCACCGCAATAGTACTTTCAGAACTCCACTCGGATCACCTGCCGGTTTTACTGACTTTCAATAACGCTCTCCACCTTATAACCAAACTACCGAAATGAATAAATAATTTGATCGACTGGGAAAGCTTCAAAGAACAGTTGGATAAATCTATAAAATGCCAATCGCATATTAAATCGACAGATTTAATAAATAAATTTGTAGAAATCATAAAAAGCTCTATACAAACTGCAATCAAAACTACCATCAAGAATCTATACGAACCCGCCTCAAGAAACAATAAAATTAATTAAAGAAAAGAATCGCATACGTAGGCTCTGGCAAGACACAACAAAACCCACACTATTAAAACCGGCTAAGCCAACTAATCCTCTTCTTCTTCATAAGCCATCTTCCACCCATTTTCGAGTAAGGGTCTCTCTCACACTACGCCATTTGTTGCGGTTTGTTGCTGATCTGTACCATAGCATTTCTCCATGTTTTTTATTGTCATCTGCCCAACGTTTAAACGGTCTGCCTCCCAAGGTCGCCATTTATTGACTTTACTGCACCATCCATTCATGTTAGGTTTTCAAAGACGTTCTCTAGAGTGATTTAGAATAATTTTGGAGATATTACATCACCCTGTCTGATACCTCTTTTCACTTTTACTTTTTCGGTATTCTTATGGAGTTTTATTTGGATAGTAGCGGCGTCACGTATGTTGTTTATTATTTTACTACATCTGCGGTCAATTCTTACGTCATTTAATGCTTTCATTGCCGCCCATATCTCGATGCCGTTGAAAGCTTGTTTGAAATCAAAAAAGCCCAACCACAACGAAATTTTATATTCTCTGGTTCTTTCGATTCGATTTCTCATGGTCTGCAGATGGTCCACGATACTAAAATGTTTCCCGAAGCCAGCCTGTTCTTTATTGTATATAGACTGAATTTGTTTTCTAACCGGTTTAGTATCATTCTAGTAAACAGTTTGTGAATCTGCAAAAGCAGACTTATTGGACGATAGTATTCTAGATTTTCGGTATGTAACAAGATTCCGGGAGGTAGCTTCCTACCGGGTGCATCCCCAGGCAGCGGATAGGGAGAAGACTTCTTTGTAGATGATCGTATGTGATGCAGAAGGTTAGTGCTGATAAGACCGCTCGTCGCGTGTATAAACAACGGCTGGTAGCGACCTTAAGCGGCACCGCGGACCAAGCTACCCAGCCCAACTGTTATGTCGTGGTCAAGGACCTGCACTGGGTTTTAACGACGTCGGATAGTGTTTAACACTTCCGTTAAACCGTAAACCGCTCTGTGTTGCAAATAGCAATGCAGAGGGACACAGGGGTCTGCGCTTAACCACCTGAACCGCGCGGATGAGGCCACTATACATATAAATCTCCCAACTCCCAGTGGTATGGTGAGCGCCGAAGGGATGCAACGTCGAGGGGAAGCCCAACCATAGCGACCAACTTAGGGGCACCGGGCGCGCCCCTTTGTATCCAGCCTTCCACGTCAACTGGAGGCTCCTGGCGTGCTGACCTTTATTTTCCCCTTACGCGTAGGACTTCATGGCCCTATTACGGTCCTGAACCTGCATTGGGAGTATCAAAAAATGCAATCCGTAGAATGCAATCAGCGAATGGATCTGCAGTCAACATAAAATTTACTAGATCAACCGACCAGGATTAACCCATAGCAAGGCATTCATTAATAGACCTTGCAAAACAAAACCACAGAACTGCTTATGTTAATCAGGACACAGCTCAGAATCCTTAAGGGCCTCCTAACAGAACACGCGACTGTTAAGAAGCACCTCAGAAGGATTAGGAAATTTGATGGAGACCCCACATGCAGACTCTGCAGTGAGGAACCAGAAACACCCCGTGAGTGACCTGCGCGCAGTGGCACAGGGAATCAAGATCACTGACTGGGTGTGAGTAACTACCAGGGTGAACACAATAAGCTTTATAGGCTGCAGTGTCTCCGGAACCAACGGTACCCGGACCCAGGGGGAAAGAAATGTAACAAGATTACGACAGCGTTCTCCCATTCTTTCCCTTATTTATACATATATTGAACAGTCGGGTTAGTTTTTTCCATAGATTGATTCCTCCTTCTTTTAACACCTAACTTACTAATACGAATAGTTACATGAGAAAACCAGCAAATTAAAACTTATCAAGCATACATGGAAGAACTAGAACCCCAAGGTAGCACGTTATGGTCAGCCACCAAAAAAATTCGAAAACAACCGCCCGTAATCTCTATTCTACACGTAAATAATGACACGTACCCAACCGATGTATTTGCAAAACATCTTAGAAACGCGTTTTCAACAGAAGTAACAAACACAGAATTCGCACAAGAAGTCGAAGACCACACATTGCATAATTTTCCAAAAGAAGCAGATGAAATTATTTCAACATCTACTGAAATTAAATAATATATTACAAACAGCAACAACAAAAAATCTCCTGGCCATCCAATAAAGTCTTAAAAACAGCGTCGCCTACATAGCCAGCTTATTTAACCGATGCATGCGTCTTGGATACTTCCACAACATATGGAAACGGGCCATTATTTTATTGTTTGTCAAACCAGGGAAAAACGCAAAAAAATTATATAAATACCGACCGATGTTACCGACTGTTACCGACGTTATTGCAAATATTTGAAAAACTATTAATTACAAGACTATCCTGTTGTACAAACTCAAAATCACTACTTCCAAATGCAAAACTTGGGTTTTGTCAGAAACAGACAGTATATGACAGCAATCCTCCTAGACGTAATCAATACCTTCGACAAGGTGTGGACAAATAAATTACAATACAACGCATTCGTTCAAGTATACCACCAATGCCGGAGTATCGCAGGGTATTGCTATTGGGCCCTCTGCTCTTTAACAACTTCGTACACGACATACCTGAACCCCTAAATGCAACACTGGCTATGTAGGCAGACGATACGGTTCTAATGACTCAAAACACCGACATGATAATAGCCATTAACCAATAACAAGACATCGTTAAAGAAATCAGTAACTGGTTGAATAATTGGAGTATACAACTAAACCGTATAAAATGTAAACGAAGGTATTCACACTTCGCAGAATTAAAACGAGTTAACAACCGAGAAATGCAATAGATCGGAGCAGATAAATCGGTGAAGTGCTCCTCGACACACCATTAACATGGGGTATATGTACAAATACCAAATTAACTCAAAGCTATGCTAGACCAGCGATGCTCTATCTACTAAGAAACCAAAAAACGACTTTAAAATTTAAATGGTCCCCAATACTGTACAAGTCGTTATAACTCAGAAAATTAAAATTTCACGAGTGCCATGGACGTCATTTAAATTATTTGAAAAAAATTATAGTTGGCCATGAACTGAACATTATTATGAAAAATAAAACAAAACACTGCTGGTATTAAATATTAACCTCCGCAGTGTTGTTGTAAGAAGGTAACAAACACGATTGCATATTATCAGGGCAATATGTTGAAAACAAAATTGTTACCATTTTTATAGTACAGTGAACTATTTATTTGGAACATGGCCAATTAACATGTAAAAAGTGAAATAGCTCTATATTGTGTCGCTAGAAAAATTTTATTACTTGCAGTCACACTAAGTAGAAGGATAACATGTTTTTACATCACATGTTATATTTTTAAAATATATAACATGTGTCCCCCTCACAGAACCAGCGCTTGGTATAATTTGCATTTAAAATAAGAAAGTTGGGTGGTGTTGTATTTTGTTAATATGTGCTTTGATTGCTGCTCTCCAGTGGAAAATTGGGCTAAAACTATTTAAAAAGGAAAATTTTAAAATGCCAAACGTAAAAATGAAAAAAGTTGATAGCCAAAAATCAACAAGGATGGCAGTTCGAACTAGGGATCCTAGATGCCATTGATAATGACACATTTGTTATATGAGAGGGTTAGGACAACAACATTCATTTCCTATCTTTTTTTGTTCATAGTGATTTTATTTTACATGGTTTCCTATACTGTAAGCAGCTGACATTTTCAACAATTTTAAAAGTGAAAGATCAGTGGCGTATCATGAATTTAATAATTTAGAAATACTAGAACTAAAATTTTCGATATACCTCTAGCTTTAAAATTTCATCAAAATCGGTTCTGTACTTTCGCCTTTAGAAGCGTCACATTGCATGTGCCAAGTTCAAATCCATATTTTAATATAAGACAATCAATCCCCTTATTAAAAAGCACGCACATGACTACTACCATAACCTACAAACTTGACATTGAGAAATATCTAGTAAGAAACACTAAATTAGTAAAAGAGGGAACGATACACCCATCTCATAAAGCACAGTTTGGAAGTTAAAGTGAGAGGAAACGACGACGTGTCCTAACCCTCTCGTATAACAAATCTGTCATTATCAATGGCATCTAGGGTCCCTAGTTATAACGAATCTGATACAAGAATTACATTCAGCATAAAAAGTATATTAATATTTTTAAAATGTATCGGTTTAAAATTTAATTTTTAATTATTTTCGTATTTTTCAACAAGAAAAGATTCTTTTTCAAATGATTTATCACTTTTAAATGTTCGCAATACAAATTTTTCTAAAGGAAAAAATAGCGATTTTTGTGACAATCGTTAAAAATTACTACCTAAATGAAAATGAAATAAATTATTTTCCAAAACTTTACCCTGTATTTCGAAAACAAAGCGTTTGTCGATCCGTATTTATATTAAACTTTCTGCTATTTTTGTTTGTTGTATCAGCTGGTGAATTTTGAGACACTTATTGTGGGACACCCTATATAGAACCTCCTCACTCCGTAATGATCTGCTGAGGCGAATTTATAACCCAAATGGTCTCTCCAAAGTCCCCAGAAAATGAAGCAAACGTATAAGTCCTACAGGAAGCGGGGTGTTAGGTATACGGATCGTCTAAGTACTAGGCCCCCCTCACGGGTACATTATTTTTAACATCGTGAAATCGCTAAGCTGTAAAACCGTGATTACCAACTGAGCAAATCTTACACTTCTCCGAAGGGAGAGACAGACATATCAAGTTGAAATCACCTAGGTGACGGTGTATATATCCCAGTCCACCCTATCTGAAATACAGTGGGGTAGGTTTGTCCCTTAAGCAGTGGCGGCTCGTGGTGTGGTGTACTGGGAGGCATTATAAAGTATTTTTTTGTTTTTTTTTTGGAAAAAAATTGTTCTTACCCAAGTTACGTTGGCAAAATGATTTATTTTTACCAACATTTTCATTAAAGTCTTTGGTAGACTAACGATAAGCACTCTCAAATAAAATTATTGTAAATTGATACCCAGATTGCCAGTGTGTCAAAACGCACAAAATTTTTCATGTGGTTTACAATTAAAAAATGTGTTTCAATTTTAGTTTTTAAATGTTTGCAGTCAATATCACACAATGAATTATCACAAAATGGCAGACAATGGAAACAAGTGAAAGCATTTTCTTAAATGGCATTCACAATCCAACATTATTTTGCACGGTACATCGTACAACACTACTAAATTATAATTACACAACCAACTGTTTTCGCACTACTACGTCGTGTACGTGCGAATCCCGCAAATTAGGCGGCTATTGGCATGCGCTTATCACGGACATCTGACACCATAATTCTCGGAAGTTGTGGGTTCGTGACCCTGAAGTCTTTAATACGCAGATACTTCTATCCTCTTTTAGCTTGTGCAATATGAATTTTACCGCAATGAGCTTTTTATTTCACTCTTATTCATTTGAAGGCCTTTTAAGCCGGCGGCTTTATTCGGTGGCGTATAGTTGAATAGGGGACTGACAGCCAAATGACCCTCGCATAGATTCGTTTAATGCGCGCGAAATACTCAAACATTAAAACGTTTTCAGATTCTGCGGCAGCTCTTTAATAAACGTTCTCGCATAGAAATCTCATACAAAAGTTAACTATAAAGTATTTTTTAAATATTATAGTGTATAATATCAAACAAAAAGTAATTATTTATTTTTTTCTTATTTCATTGGGAGGTCAATGACCATTTGACTCAATGGAGAAACCGCCACTGCCCTTAAGTATTTGCCCTAGTAATTTCCTTAGTGCGGGGAGCCCACGTATATTCCGAACCGATAATCCCTTAATGTTAACTTCTTCTAGCCTGTTCTGTTTGAAATGTTACAATCAGCTTGAAATTTAGGTAGGTAGATGCATTAAACAAAGCAAGCGATGATAATGGTAATACAAAAGATAGGAATCCAGATTAATAAGGAAGACATCGATGAAGTGAAAAGAATTGGAGGGTATAAAGGGGATAGACAAAGACCCATATTAGCGAAACTAACTACCGGAGACAAAAAATGGGAAATACTTAGTAATGCCAACAAACTGAAGGGAACCAACATTTGGATAGATGAGGACTATACGAAGGAAACGATGGAAGAAAGGAAAAAGCTGATCCCAACAATGAAAGAGGCCAGAAAACAAGGACATAGAGCATACCTAAAACATAACAAACTGGTAATTAACAATGAGGTATACGAGGCAAAGGATGAAGGAGAAGAAACACTAGGAAGAGAAAGAGAAAGCACGCAGGCAGGGACCAGCAACAGTATCAAAAGAACTGTGAGTGTGAGATCACCAAATAGCGGGTTAGAAGAACAACTAAGGAAAATAACACGCACAGCAAAAAACTAGTAAGCACAGACACAACAATAAACATGAGTAATGAAGACCCTGGCAAAGATAATGGATACGAATTGGCAAAACAAATAAAGCAAAAGAAACAAATAAATAAGAGATGGAAGATTGGGACATGGAACATAAGAAGTATAGCAGGAAAGGAACACGAACTAGATGAAGAATTTAACAAGGCAAAAATGGATATACTTGGAATAACAGAGACCAAAAAGAAAGGGGAGGGAGAGGAAAGCCTACAAAGTGGAAATATACTAATATACGCGGGAGTTGCACAAAATCAGAGAGCAAGAGAGGGAGTGGGCTGCATAGTAAAAAAAGAAATGTATAAATACCTTAAAAGTTGGGTAGCTATAACAGAAAGAATACTCAAGATAGAAATACAATTAGAAAAAGCAAATAAAACAACGATAGTAATAGTCTACGGACCGGGAGAAGACGAAAGAGCACAACTAAAAGATCAGTTTTGGGAACAACTAGCAGAAGTAGTAGAAAATATAACTGGAAGGATAATCATAGTGGGTGACCTAAATGGAAGAATAGGGAAAAAAGATGAAGAAACAGGAGAGTCAATAGGTCTACACGGAGAGGAAACAAGAAACAATAACGGAAGAAGATTAATTGATTTTTGTATAATTAACAACCTAATAGTAACAAACTCATTCTTCGAACATAAGGACATACACAAATACACCAGGGAAATGGTGAGCAGAAAGGAGAAATCGATTATTGATTATGTAATAATAAACAAAAAAAACAGAAATGATATTCAAGATACAAGAGTAAGAAGAAGAGCTGAACTGTACACTGACCACTACCTGGTCATATCAAAGATGAAAATAGAAATGGAAACAAAAGATAACAAAAAGGCAGTGAAAATGGATATACAGAAGAAGACAAAAATAAGAACGTACAAGCTGAGAGAAGAAGAAACAGCAAATAAATATACAGAAAAGATAGAAAAAGAAATAGGAAAAATAAAGCGAATGGCAGAAAAGCACAACCTAGAAGAGCTATGGATACAATTTAAAGAAACTATAATAAATACAGCCAAACTAACCTGCGGAGTAACGAACAACAACAAAACCAAAAAGAAAACACACTGGTGGAACGAGGATATAAAAGCGGAAACAAAGATAAAGAAAAAAAAATGGGAAAAATACCTAAGAAGCAAAACCAATGAACACTATGCAGAATATAAAGAACAGAGAACCAGAGTCAAGGAACTTGTGAAGATAGCGAAGCAAAAATCGTGGGAGGAATTTGGCGAGAAGATGGAAAAGGACAGTGTAGGTAACCAGAAACTGTTCTATAAAATCCTGAAAATGCTGAGAAAGGGTAAAGAAAACAAATGCCAATACATTACAAACAAGGAAGGTAGAACTTTAACGGAAAAGGTAGACATAACGAAGCGCTGGAAAGAATATTTCGAGGAACTGCTAAGCACCGAACAAACAAACAACCAGGATAAGGAAGAAGAAAACATGGAAAGGGAGGAGGAAGACAATGAACAAGAAGAAGAATTCAGACCAGAAGAAGTAACAGAAGCCATAAAATTACTCAAGAGAGGCAAAGCAGCAGGACATGATGGAATAACCTCGGAAATGTTGAAACTACTAGGGAATAATGGAATTGAGATGCTAACAATACTGCTGAACAAAATTTCTGAGGAATGCACAATACCAACAGAGTGGGAGCTAGGAATAATATTGCCTATACATAAGAAGGGCAACAAGCGAGACTGCAGCAATTATAGAGGGATAACGCTTCTAAGCAATGTTTGTAAAGTATATGAGAGACTTCTAGACAATAGGCTGAAAGCTAAAATAGAGACACACATGGAGGAGTCGCAAAGTGGATTCAGAAAGGGGAGGGGAATCCAGGACCACATATTCACAATAAAACAATTGATAGAAAAACAATACAATAAGGATATGTATGTTGCATTTATTGATCTACAGAAGGCTTTCGATAGTGTACCACGGAAAATACTCTGGGATAGCCTGAAGAGAAGAGGAATTGGGAGCAGACTAAGGAAAAATATAGCTAGCTTGTACAAAAACACTCGGAACTATGTTAGGACAAACAACGCAGAATCAGAAGAATTTGTGACTAAAGAGGGAGTGAGACAGGGAGGAGTTTTGAGCCCAACACTCTTTAACATTATATTAGATGACATAACAAAAGAAGTTAAAGGGCACATCAAGAAGGTTCACGTGGGATACAGATATATGGAACCAATATACATAACAGAGTGTGCGTTCGCAGACGACCTGATGATATGCGCCAAAAACGAAAAGGAATTAAAAGAAAACTTAGAAACATGGAATAGATCACTACAAGCACGCAACCTAAAGATAAATACAGAAAAGACGAAAGTAATGGTAATTGGAAAGAACAATACACAAACAAAGATCCAACTTAATGGGAAAGAGATAGAACAAACAGACAGTTTCAAATATCTGGGGGTCACAATACAGAAAGATGGGAAAAACGAAGCTGAAATAAATAATAGAATAGAGAGTGCCAACAAAGTGTACTACGCCCTAGGTAATAACTTCATCAGAAAAAAAGAAGTAAATAAAAAGACAAAACTAACGGTATATAACACGATATTTAAACCAATATTAACGTTTGGGTGTGAAAGCTGGACGCTAACTAAACAACAAGAGAGCAAAATACAAGCAAGCGAAATGAAGTACCTAAGAGGAATCATGGGAGTAACGAAAAGAGATAGACTAAGAAATGAAGAAATACGGAAAACATTAGAGGTAGAACCAATAAGGAAGGCCATAGAAAGACAACAGCTGCGATGGTTCGGGCACCTATGCAGAATGAATAATAGCAGGCAAGCCAAAACGATATGGCAAACTAAAACAAACATAAAGAGACCAAGAGGAAGGCCAAGAAGAAGATGGGACGAGGTGATAGTGGAGAGCCTGAAGAAGAGAAACCGAAGCTGGCAAGAGGCTAAAGCATTAGCACAAAATAAAAGAGAATGGGCAAAGTTTGTACATAACTACAATGGTTAAAACTTAACTGAAGAAGGAAGCAATAGATTTGGAAATTAGTAAACACAAGATGGGTGTAAATAGTGTGAATAGCTAAAGGCGTATAGTGAAGTGCGGAAAGTCGAGGTTAAATAGTGTAAATTTAGCAGAATAAACATTAGAGTGGATATTGATTTAGAATAATAATTTAATTTTATCTGTATATTGTTAACTACAGTATAAAAAAGTTTTAGTAATTTTGTAAAACACCCTACACCGAAAGGTAAATGGGTCAAGATTATATATATATATATATATATATATATATATATATATATATATATATATATATATATATATATATATATAGATGCATTAAATATTAAACTGTACAAACTTACCAATGTAAAATCTGAAAACGGCAGCGAGATCGTGCAAATAGGGAAACAGTTTCTAAGCGATACAACGCGTTTTAATGTTTTACATTTGTCGCAAAGCCCAATGGGATTTTCGGAAATGAGAAATACAACATTGTTTTCATTGTGAGACAATTGCTCTTTATAATATAAAGCAAGAGATAAAGCATTCAAAAACAAAAAGTGTAAATGTCACTAGAAACATGAACAATAAACTTGTAAAGAAACCTTTACTTCTCTTGAAAGCTATTCCAATAGAAAGCTGTATTAATAAAGCAAGATCCGTAAATAGCTATCTTCCATTTATCTTGTATTAACGTTAACAATAAGTGTAAATAACCTTGCACTTGTGGAAAAATCATAAAATCTAAAAACAAGATACAATTAAGATCAGTTGCTATTGTAAGTAATCTTAGTCTTTAAATGCGAGCGTTTGTTATTGTAACTCGAGCTCCCAGTATTATCCGATTCGAAATTCCTAGCTTATTTATTTTTAAACATGACCATAAACATTGTCAAAGCACGACAAACAAAATCAAATCGGTTCATTTTAATCATCCAAAAACTGTTTTTACTTGTACGTTTTTAACAAATTGTGCTTATCAGATGTATGACATTCCGTTGCGCTGACCCGCGTCCGCCGGGCGTGCTGTTCGGATTGGGAATGAAAAGTCAGCCTCGCGACACAATCACTCAAGCAAATGTTCGCCAAAATTTTCTTCTTTATATAGGGTGTATAGAGGCCTCCGAGCGCCACCAAGGCTACCAACCTAAATCTGGTGATAAATAATTCCCACGAAACCGGTTATTTTTTAGAAACAAATCAGTTTAAAATTACTTTAGAGCGGTTAGTTTTAGTAATAGACCGGTCTCTATTACAAAAAATAACCGCTCAAAAATACGTTTAATCAGATCTGTTTTTAAAAATAAAAGATTCCAGGGAATTTTTTGTCACCAAATTTAGGTAGGTAATAATCTAGAAAATTTTTTGTCACCATATTTAGGTTGGTAGCCCTGGTGGTGTTCGAACCCTTCTATACACCCTATTTACTTGCTTCAAAAGGTGTAGCAGTCTGCTGTGCAACGAAATATGAGCCCTATACAATGGACGCGTGAGTATGCGGGTTCTAGTAGTAAGGGCTTTATCAATATTACAATTTACTTTTGATTTCGAACGCGTCGGTATTTGGGAATTAAACCCTGCATAATCAGGTAAGGATCCACCTATAGCTTCTCTGTCTTTACAAGCATTTGCTCTAAAAGTTTGAGCCAAATTTGTTCGTAGGCCCTGCCTGCCTAAAGAGGGCCGTGTACTTAAATTATTTAAACCGTAAGGCAAGGACAAGCATTTGATCTCAATATATCGTGTTTGTCAGGACAAGAATACTTAATCGGCGTATGACTGTTAGCTTTTTGTAAACCCATACAAAATAACATTTCGTAGGATATTGAGGCTTGCATCTTCAGAGTGATCAGAGCACTGGATTCAAATCCGGGATGCAGAGGTATTTAAATCCCTTTGAGCCACTGCGACAGAACGGCGGAGTTGTGGTTGGCTGTAACCATTGGGCGAAGACGGAACTACTGGAGTTCAAGCTTTACTAAGTCTAAAACCATCCTCTCTGTTTATGTCGTTAGGTTGTTTCTCAATTTAAATTGCTTCACGTATGATACGAGGGAAGTAATGAGGTACTCTGGCGAGTACTCGAGCGAGACCTTTGTGCTCTCGAAAACTTACCTCAATGGAACGACCAGTTTGTGCGATATAATTTGAACCACAAGAGCAAGGGATGTTGTACACCCCGGCTGATTTTAAGCTCGATGTTTGGTCTTTTGCGGATCTGAAGCCGTTTCTCAAAGTTTCATCAGTCCTAAAGACTTCCTTTATGCTGTATCTTCTAAGAACATGCCCTTTCTTATCAGTAATGCTATTTCGTAATCAGCCTTTACGTCCCACTGCTGGGCACCGGCACTCTTCTCTGCCACGCACTCTCCTTAGCGCTAAGGTGGAGTACGGGGGACCTACAGTTTAACGTCGAATCCGAACGACTAAATTCCAGAGAAGGTTTCAGGCATTAAGACCCCACGGCCGCCTACACCGGATTGGGGAATGTGAGTGGCGGGTTGCGGCATAGATTTTTATAGCTGCATGGCTCCGGCGGGGAATCGAACCCTAGACCTTCAGCGTTAGAGACTGAGCGCCCAACCTCTGAGCTACCGCCACTCTAGTAATGCTCTTACGGTAAGGTAAAAAACTTAAGCCTAAGTCACAGGAATCTCTTATGTAAGATTCTGTATTGCCACTAAGTGGGCGAAGCTTAGTGGCTAAAGCATGTGTAGGAGAATTGATAGCCCCTATAAATAGGTCTGAGTAAAACTCCAACCTTGTGTGTTTTGGGTAAACCATAGATAGAAGGAGATGAGAGAGTAGAGCGGATTGCGATTAAGATTTCTGTACGTGGAATCGGACAATAATGCTTCCATCTTTAAGTTGTAATCCGAGGTGTTCATCACAACAGTAGCATTGCCTTTATTAAGTATGAGGACATATTTGGCTTGCTTTGGCAATATACTT
This sequence comes from Ctenicera cuprea, assembly GCA_958336395.1. Lineage (NCBI taxonomy): Eukaryota > Metazoa > Arthropoda > Insecta > Coleoptera > Elateridae > Ctenicera > Ctenicera cuprea. The sequence goes on from OY284493.1 coordinate 43,473,852, forward strand.
AGCCACCAAGCTTCGCCCACATAGTGGCAATACAGAATCCTAGTTCATCCTCTGAGAACTCGTAAGCATAATCAAACTAACGATCACGTTCCGGATCCGTTTCCGCCCAACGGTGACAGCTGCCCAAAACTCCGCCGTTCTGCCCAATTTGCTCAAATGCAGTGCCTTAATTAAATACGGATACCCACGTGACCTTTGATCCGCAGTGGCCTAGAGAGTTTTAGATTTAGATGTTGAAGTCAGTTCAGGATTGGTATTCGTGGTAACTAAAAATTTTCTGTAAGTTTTACTGTCAATTTTATTGCTGTCAGCCGGTCAAACACCCAAAGTGAGGTTATGTATGTAAACAAGCAAGCCTTGATAAGTTAACAAACGGCTTGGGAATTTTTGGATAAAGGGTGTACCAACAGTGTAAGTTGGGTTGCCTATATTTTGTGTTCACGTGGGTATCAGTATTTAATGAAAGTACTGTACCTTCGCAACCCTTGCCAATGCCAACGAATTATTGTAATTTTAAAGATATTGCGATTGTATACGTGCACTCATAAATGCTCACAATTATTTAGTGTCGCTTGATTCAAACTGTATTCACGCAAAGGCGTTTAAAGCACAACAAAAATAAAATTCACAGCATGCAGACGTAATATAGTGGAAGCTTGAAATTCCTTCATGCAGAAGCATGGTTTTAAAATTTGTTGCTTAGTAACCTGAAGTGCAGTGTAATGTGATGAGAATTGACCTAACCACTACTCTGCTTGAGAATGTGTTTTGTAAAAGCAATTCATAGCTGCAGCGTTTAAAATATAATGTAAGAACAATCCTTTTATTGATGGAAAATTTTACAGTCCAAGACAAAAAAAATTATAACAAACGTATATTTTATTTCTAGTAATCGTTTGTACTCGATAATTTGTATAGCGTGTCTGAGTTTGCTATACGCATCCTCTGTCCACCCGCAGTAGTTAAAGTGGCAAATATACCTTGTTAAGCAAAGACCTGAACACAGATAAGGTTAACACTACAGATATACGGTAAATATGTGAGCTATCGGCAGCTTGTTTTATATGATTAATAATCTGCAAAAAGATGGCGCTACAATGACAATTTATAATTAAGTCACAGATGACTGTAATTGGGCAGATTACTTAGCACATATTCAAACCAAAAGTTAGACAGCCATCTGCCATGCTTAATTGTCAAATCGCAATTTTTCGTAAATAATTAATATTGAAGCCAATTCTACTTAAATTATATTCATGATGTGACAGATGCACTCAAATCCGCGATAAAACAGTTTCCAACACATTTCAACAGTAATAAACAAATAGCGATAGCAGCGCCCTAAAATTGGTCTGGTGCGTTGTAGCCAAACTAACGCTAATTTCGTCTCCAAATATGAGCGGACATTTTGTATAAAGGGTCGTATATCTGTAGTGTTAACCTTATCTGTGACCTGAATTACTTTGAAACCTAGTTGGTTAGAAACAGACAGAATACGTGCACTTAAAACGGGAACATACCATTTTAAAAAATACTATCGACTTTGTTTCATACGTTCATTTTGTTCGTTGGGCGTTTGACAAAAAAAAACAAACAGGTAAGCTGTGATAACACTCTAAAGCTGGCATTACTGCTTGTCGAGCAAAGAGTGCTCTTTTTTACCGATAGTAGCTGGCGTTTTGAGTGTGTTTGAAATGCCATTTAAACGTCAAAAAGCAACAAATAAAATTGATTTAATTTATAATTTGGTAAAAATACGTTAAGATCCCACTTATACAACCAAGAAATAAAAAAAAAGGTTAGTTTCGTCTTTATACAGTTTTTAGGCTTAAAGCCAATGTAATTGAATATGTAATGGAATAACAACACCACAGTAAATACACAAAATGCTGCCCTCGGCTTTGTGCTTCGATAAATAGCATTCCATTCTTTGGTTCATGTTGTCAAATGCGTTTTGCAGTCAACAATCATTATTGACTAAATTGCAGGTATCAACAATCGCATCCATCAATTCTTCTATCGTTCGACGTGCATTTTTAAATAGTCAAAGATGGTTAAATCTGGGGAACGTCAAAAGAAATTATATTTCTTTTGTCAAAAAATTCGTGCAAAAATCCAATTGTCCCGCGAGAATTGCGTGTAGTGCCATTATCTTGTTGGAAGTAACCTTCTTGAATTCATCATCGGGCAATTGTTCGACAAAGCGCTGCAGTAAATAATTACGATATCTGTTTACCGTTACTGTATTAAGCAATAAATATTGATTTATTACAGGTGTTTCCACAAGTTCATGGAAATGTTTCTTTCGGTGTGCCAGAATCTCATCTTTTGGGAGTTAAAGTAGCCTGAAAACAGAACAAAGTTTCATCGCTGAAAAAGGTTTTGTCCAGAACAGCATCGTTATTATTCGAATGATTCAAAAACCACGGGCAATACTCGGACTTTCAAAATCGAGCGGTCTTAATTTTCGATTTTTTTATGAATACTTGGCACGTGCCACAAGAAAATTCTATTTCTTCAGCTAGTTTACGAATTAACTTTTTAGGAGATTGCTGCATTCTTAGTTTGATATCTTGGATATTTTTCTCCGTTCTAATTGTGGGTTCCTCCACTACCCCACTTACGAAACAAATCTCTGCACTTTTAAACTTGTTGAAACAGCTGTCCGGCGGTGGTTAGAAAATCCGATTATTTTTCACGAACTTCTTCGATACGCCTGGGCACTGAGTGAGACCATTCGCCATTCTCCAGCTCCTCACCATTTCTAAAGTAACTTGCACGCATGGAAGTTTTATAGTCAAGAAGGAACATAATTCCAACAGTATGTAATTGAGAATATTTTTTACAAACCATCAATATTTTGTAGCTGGATGTATATTGCCAGCAGGAATTTTATTAATATATAATATTATAATTAATTTTTTAACAAAGAAAAATTTTGTTTGAAAGCCAGTGTAAACAGATAGGTACCAGCATCGATATTGGTCTGGCAACAATCCACCTTGGATGGATAAAGCCACTATCCAAAGACCAAGAAATATTAATATTTGGGTCGGTATTGTAGGTCAGCAGACAATTAGACAATTTTATTTTTATAGAAGAATTCACGTCCTAACAGAATAAATTCCAAACGCCATCGATCTTAACGGACCGGACCGTCCGAAACCATTTAGTGTCGATACAATGGGAGCATGAAGCATCTCTTCATTTTTGATTAAAGGGAATATGTGGATAAGGTATCTATTGTCAAACAGGTGGATTAGATAAAGAGACATGTAGAGTGGGCCAGGACGCTCACACGACTAGACATTTTAGTAACATCACTTAAAAAAGGCAAGTACAGAGCCTTCGTTAATTACTGATACCCACGTGACCTTTGGTCCGCAGTGACTTAGGGAGTTTTAGATTTAGATGGTGAAGTCAGTTCAGGATTGGTACTCGTGGTAACTAAAAATTCCCTGTAAGTGACATTGTCAACACTCAAAGTGAGGTTATGTATGTAAACAAGCAAGTCTTGATAAGTTAACAAACGGCTTGGGAATTTTTGGATAAAAGGCTTACCAACAGTGTAAGTTGGGTTGCCTATATTTTGTGGTCACGTGGGTATCAGTAATTAATGAAAGCTCTGTACATGTAAATAGGTCACTTGGTATTTCAACTTCCTGACAAAGAATACGAGTAAGAACACAATCGGTGCCAAGAACCTTGAAAAGCTTCACACGAAGATGGGTTAACACTCAAAGCTGTCGTCAAGCAAGGGCTGCTATTACGGCAGAACATGTCCTATGTCACTGCCCAGCTCTCGCAACAACCAGAGGATCCATGCTGGGGGACTTCTGGCCTAACATGGCCGAAATCAGCAACACTCCAATTGCGGATGTCCTCAAGTACATCCAAAAGGTTGGATGGCTTGGGTGACGTCCAATGTGGAGAGCTGCTGGGGAGGTAGTACAATGGGCCCACCTATTGTGGCCTAAGTGAGCATGAGGTAACTCACACTCCCAATTCCAAATCCAGAATCAGGATTGGTACTCGTGGTAACTAAAAATTCCTTGTAAGTGTCACTGTCAACACTCAAAGTGTGGTTATGTATGTAAAACAAGCCTTGATAAGTTAACAAACGGTTTGGGAATTTTTGGATAAAAGGCTTACCAACAGTGTAAGTTGAGTTGCCTATATTTTGTGGTCACGTGGGTATCAGTAATTAATGAAAGCTCTGTACATGTAAATAGGTCACTTGATATTTCAACTTCCTGACAAAGAATACGAATAAGAACACAATCGGTGCCACCTAAGTAAGTTAATAATTTTTTTTACGCGTAAGTGGTTAATACTCAGCTGTTTCAGTATTGTCTTAAAATATCATCTGTACAAAATGGGCTTTTTGCATCGTACGTCAAAATCGGTCGGTCGGGACGCCCAAGGACCCTCACTTATGTGAAAAGCGTGAACTAAGACATCTTGGGGTCGGCGTTGTAACGGTCACTTCGTTGATTTCAACTTGGTACGTGAGACCATGGAATTTGTTGAGTGATTTCACAAGATGAAGTGTTACTAGCTGCCAGTATGGGTACCTAACACCTGAGCAGCGGCGCGTCCTGTGAAGCAGGATCCGCACTTCCTGGCCGGAACTGTGAATACGCCTGCGTCCCAGTCACTACGTCACGTTACAGTGTCTCCATGGGATGTAAATTTTCCCAGACGATAAACTAGGTGGTTGGAGGCAGCAGGAAGGAATGGCTACTGGTATTGGGGACTTGAGCCGTAAGAGTGGTGTGTCCATTTGCCTGCTCACACCCACTATGAAAGTGTCCACCCAGAGGCTCGTACGTTTGCAAACCCGACGCTGTTAAAGTACCGGTCACTATGATCAGACCGGCTACCGATCGATTTGAGCGGTGTAAAGTTGACCAGTACCGGGTACTACAGTTTCGGCTGTTCCGTAAAGTTCAACCAGTGATTTTAGTGACTGGTACCATAGAGACCAAGTCCGAGTCCGCTAGGAAATAGCAGCCCCCGTGTTGGTCACGGCGTAGAACTCGTGGTGGCAGTGGTAAGCTTGTAAAGCCTAGGGTCGTCTTGGTGCGGCTCGACGGGTTAGCTGCGCTTCAGCTTGGGCACTGATCTACAGAATCAAAAGAGGTTTGGGTAGTATCCCCGCTCCCACCATCAGGGGACTTAGGGCTCGCAGTCTGATATCGTGACTGGTAGATTGTTCTCGTTGGAACTTAACTTCCGCCGTTATTACGGTCGTCCCGAAGATAAATAAAATGTGAGAAGGTGGACACTTAAAAAATCGGAGTTAAATTTTAATTTTGTAAATAAATTTAATATAAATAAGCTGTCGGAGAACCGCCTCGAGACCTTCCTCGCATACGCTCGTTGTTTTTTTTAATCATTTATTTAAAGTATGTATTAAATTGCTCTCCATTGTAGAAGTGATGTTCACCTGTTCCGAAATTGAGTTGGGTGCAATTTCAAAGTGTAGCTTTAATAAAGAGGACGGTAAAGTTTTAATTTTTAGAGTTAAGGCTTGAGCGCTGTTTGGAGTTGCTGATTTAAAAAAGAGGATGATTCGCGACCAAGAACGGAAACATTGCACACCGAGTTTGAAGCAAAATACATTTTCGAAAAAAAAAATTGATGGTGGGAATGATTTGGGGTTTTAAGAATATCGCGCTTGTGCTATGTGGTATCCGTAGAATACGAATCTGACCTTCTTTTTCGAGCTCGTTTATATTGATGTAGAGCCCTTTTTCACTTCCCTTATTTTTTGAAGGAGTAATTCAGTGGTACGATTTTTTCAAGACGTTGTTTTTTTTTTTGGTGACTACTCACTTAAACTATTTAGGTAAACGATCAAACGGAAATCTCCCAGAGATGTTTTTTTTTAAGTTGTTCCAATTATCTTTTAACATGGTCGTATTGAGTGAAAGCCTAAATGGAAAAGTCTGAAAACACGAAATAATATTTAAGGGTGCCTGTCCTAAAGTAGAGCTCCCCCGCTCTTTTTATTTTTCAAATGCGTCATATCGTTTTATGGTTTATGCTATTTTATAATTGCAGGCTAAAAGTAAACATTTCAAAGGTATTTTCTCAATAGAAAACTCGTTGTTATTGTCATTTAACACAGTCACACCGGATTTGAAGCTAAAGTACCCAAATATTTAAAAAGAGAAAATATTATGAAGGGGGGAGGATGGTTGGGCTAACACGCTTGCGCATATTGGTTATTTGGTATAGGGAGCACACATATTTGAGCTTATTGTCCTCGTGCGCTAACATTGAAGTAGAGCCCCCCCTGTCATAATCTGAGTTTATATCTTCAATTGCAAACAATATTTATCCGTTGAAGTATTAAAATCATTTTACGATTAAGTTTGACGTAGAAATTCTTAAAAAAAAACAAAAATTGCTGGTGGGGGCGGTAAGCACATCGCGCTTGCGTGAATTGGCTAGTTAATATGAGAAGAATACGTATCTAAGCTTCTTAATCTAGTGACTCTCTATTGAAGTCAGACAAAATATCCTTTTTTATCGGACCAACCTCGTTTCTTGACGGTTCTATCTCAGTGTGATTACAAATCTTTTCAACCTACATTGGGCGTTTTTATTAAGACGCCTGGGCTGTAATAGTTATTTAAGTAACAAGGAATGTAAAAACGTAATAACATTCGAGGTAGGTAAATACGAGCCGAGGCGAAGCCGAGGCTTGTGGCCTGCTGAGAATGTTAATAGTCGATACATTCCGTGTTACTTATTAAATTTTTCACGCTACTGGTAGAAATTTAATCATATTTTTAAAAGTTCGTTTTGACAGCTGTCATCTAAATTATTTTTTAAGAGCCCCATTATTCTAAGTTGCCTGTACTTGTTACAATATCAACAAACAGTTAAAATCAACATTATTATCCTAGGAATGTAAATAACACTCCTCCTTTGCATAGTACAGAATTATTTAGACGATCTTTCAGCTACCAAATTACTAACCTCTATAATAAACTACCTTTTTCTTTTAAACATTTATCTTTGAATAATTTTAAACGACATATAAAAAATGCATTTTTTGAAACTAGCTCTTTTATCTAGCTAGTTATACCAGTGATCTGCTCTATGATTTGCGTGTTGTCTTGTTTTGCATGCACTTCAGAACTTTACCTAAGGCACTAGAATAGGTAATTTATTTTATTTACCAATGTTTTTTCTAGGGTTAGGTGGTAGAGCAGCAGGTTGGGCTGTGCCCCCCCGCTGAACCTCGCCCTTATATGTACAAATTTATTCTGCATTTTTCTTATAAATAAAGTCATTATTATTATTAAGTTCCGTAGTCAAGGGCAAAAATTAAACGAATGTTATTAATTGGCATTTACATCTTTTGTAGCTACGGATGTATCATTTATTTACCTTGCCGCAGCATGAAAAAATATATCGCACCCACATAGAGTAACTTGCGTGTGCGTGCGACCATGCCTGACCATTTCATAAATAGCCAAATGCACTAGTTTGTGTTTTTGCACTGAAATTTACTTACAGCATAAACTATTTTTATAATTTACATCAGTTACATATTTACTAACAATATTTCAAACATTGTTTTAAAGTATGAATAACATCGCAGTTTTATTCAGAGTACATTTCTAGAAGTCTGCAACCCGCCATACACGACTGTAAATCAGACATACCCACATGTTTCTCGCCGAGAAAGTTTTACTGCGAGACACTCGTCTACAAATAAAGCTGCGTTTACAAGTACTATGCATTATTATACGGACGCTGTGACGTCATCGTTGGTACCAGCTGAATGTGAACAGTGCCGATTTGTGTTGAGCTTTATTAAATTTACTGTGTATGATGATCAAAAAGCTATTTTGTATTAGTTCCTTATTTGAATTCGACAGACATTTTTTATTTTACCCAAGCTTAATAATAACATCATTAAAGAAATAATCCAAATAGTAACAGTTCCAAAGGTGACTTTATTCGTTTGTATTCCAATTACGTCATACAAAAATTTGAAAAAAATGTAATGCAATTTGGCGCCACACTCTTATATGTAACTTATTTCATTTTTCATGCGATGTTTATGAATGAAAATTTTATATTAAGATAACACAAGGTTTTTAAAAATTTTTAACAAATAAAACACACTTTTGTGTATGAAGAGACCTACTTGCAATCAATTCCCAGATTCTAAGAACTTTATCGCCCCGTAAGACAAAGAAGTACTTTCGCCATCCTATTGTGGTCCAGAGAAAGCTCTTATTTACAGGCTAAACTTTCTCAATCACTTAATGACGTGTACCTATTACATTACACTAAGATTAAACGCTTAATAACCGATTTCTTAGTTGTGCCTTTTTTCATGTAAAAAGAAAGAAAGAACAAGGAACAGATACTATCTATCGACTGTTAAGAAGAAATTAATCACAGAGATTAAATACTTTCCACTCTAATTGGACCGAAAAAGTTCGTGTTAACTTGTTCTCCCCATTTCCCTCCCCCTCTTTCTTTCCGTTCCGTAACTTCCGAACATTGGTGCCAACTTCGCAGACCTACGTTAACGTGAACTGGGGTAGGCGTCAATATACTCGCTAAAGTAAACGACGCGACGCGACGTAACAACTAAGCTGTTCCTATTAATAAGATATTTCATCAAACAGTAGAAAGCAGTTAGTGAGATGTGTGTGTTGGGTGAATAATAAAATAAAAAGCTGAGTGTAGACTCTCTTATACTAGATATTAATACTTACCATATTTGCAAAAGTGTAAATTTTATAATTATAACGTTGTACATTTCGCCGCCTGTTAGATTTCTAAGAAAGCAAGCTATATAGGCAACCCTCCATTCCGACCATCCAAATTCATAGAAAGCGCTACAGTGAAATTATAACTTCAAGAAAAAATCACATTTTAGTCAAACTTCCGTTCTAACAGCCTTAAAAAAATCGTGTAAGCAGTTTTTGAATAATATTGTTATGAAAATTTTGAAGAAGCGCCATTGCGATCATTTTCAGATTTTTGAAATTAATTTTGTTTCATTGTATACCACCCACCAAGGGCTCTCAAACAAGTTGTAGCTGATGCCGATCAAACGACTACTTTTGGACTAAATGGGTGTTAAATTAGAGATTTTCAAAAAGTTGTAGCGGCCGCCATTTTGAAGCTAGAGAGTTCGGTAAAAACTTTTTCAATTTGTCTTAAGCTCTTCTCTCATTTCACCGTATGTTAGATTTCTAAGACAACAATTTATATAGGCAACCCTACGATGTCGCATGCCGTATAAGAATAGTAAGAACGAAACCGCTCGCCCTCCAGCTAATTAGATGCGCTTCGAATTTCGGACTGAAAGTTGATATAAACGGTTTATTTAAAATTATAAATAATATACAAAGAACGATAAATATATTTTTTAACTAGAGCTTATTGATAGGCGTAGTTAAAATCACGTAAATGCCGGAAAACGCGTTGTTGATATTAAAAAGTGTCGTTTTTTTCCCTTAATTTTCAAATAAGTAGAAAATCCTTGCTGATCCTAATAAAGTACTTTAAATAGTCTATCGAACTGATAAAAGTTTATAACGATCGGCGTTTGCGTTTAGGAACAAATAAGTAATCAATTTCAAATTTTTCAAAAATGTTTGTTAAAGGCGTCAAAGTACAATTTGGGAGATTAGTAAAAAACAAATTTGTAGCTCACTGCAAGCTCTATCGGCTCAGAAAGTTTTAAGAAGATTGTGTAGATAGTTTGTGAATAATATTTTTGTGAAAATCAGACAATTACTTTTTGAGTAAACGGGCGTTGAAGTCGAGATTTTCAAAATGCTGTAGCGGCCGCCATTTTGAAGATAGAGAGTTCGGTAAAAAAGTTTTCGATTTGCCTTAAATTCTTTTCTAAGATCCCGTTCCTAAATATCCAAAATTTAGTTTTGGAAAAGACACTACCAAAAAACATTTTTTTGAAAAGCTTCACTAGAACTACAATTTTCGATATACCTCTTGATTTAAAATTTCATCAAAATCGGCCCAGTACTTTCGCCTTCAGAAGCGTTACCCACACACCCACCCACAGACAGACATTTGTTTAAAACAATTTTTTTTGGGTTGCTTAAGCCCCAAAACGTGTATTTCCGTTAAAATCTAAATTTCTTAAATTTTTGTTTTATCAATACTTCCCTATACTGAAAGTATGTGAAAGTAAAGATTCAAAGAACGCTAATTATTATTGTACTATCGGAACTCGTAGGCTACGACTCACGTTCTTTTTTTTTTAACTTTTAAAAGCCGCCATACGCGACTGTTACGTAAACATTCGCGACAAATACTGCTAACAAAATAATAAATAAGATGTGTCGTCACCAAAAGTTGAAAAAGGGAGAAGGGATCTGGATTTATTATACAGCCTGAGTCAAAAAATACGGGTTTTGATATACTTCTGATATTTAAAAAAATTGGGGAAAAAGTTGTTAATAAAAATTGTGCAAACAGACACATACTATGCAGATGCACTGACATATGAAAATCTTATACAAAGCATTCCATAATAAATTTATTAATAAAATAATACTTTTCTTAAATGGAATGCCCTATATTTTTTTTATCTTAATGGGAAGACCATTTAATTCCCAACAAAAAATCAAAATAACTTTTTTCTGTAAATGCCATAGTTTTCGAGAAGAATAATTTCATTGATATTACTATAAAACTCGTGCACACGCAAATAAGGGAATCGTGGCGCGGATGAAAAACAATCGCCGTTGACAGATGTGTTATTCAGTTACATATATGTCATATTTTATATATTTTTAGTGTGGCATTTGAATTACCCAACTACTGCTATTAGTATTTTACAAAACTTAAAACAATGACCAAACGATTAAAGTAAAAATATGACATTTATGTAATAAAACTGAATAACACACCTGTCAGCTTCATTTGTTTTACATTGCGCGCCACGATTCCCGTACTTGCGTGTGGTCCGCGAGCCCGCAAGCTGGATAGCAATATGTATGAAATTATTTTGTTTTCTCAAAAACTATGGCACTTACAAAAAAAAGTTATTGCGATTTTTTGTTGGAAATTAAATGGTCTTATTCGTGAAATAAAATAATTTGGGGCATTCCATTTAAGAAAAGTATTATTTCATGAATAATTTTTTATGGGACACCCTGTATAAGATTTTCATATGTTAGTTTATAGTATGTGTCGGTTCGCACAACTTTTTTACCTATCTTCTCAAATAGCAGATAGATATTAAAACTTGTATGAATGACTCAGTTGTATAAATTTTTTGCGAAAAATTATTCTACCGGGATTGTCTTTTCCAGGAAAATGATTTTACCATTTTTTTTTCTTAACTTAGTAAGGTGTTGCTTTCATATTATTAGTTAAATATTATTATTCCTAAACTAAATATTAGCCGAATGTATAGCACATCTTGATAAAAGACAACGTAAGCTCTAAATCAGAACTCTTCGCCGCACCGCTTCGTTTGCTCCTGGCACTGCGAGGTATAAGCAAGACCACCTTCCATCCAGCGTAAACTTAAGTTTTTATTTGCATCGAAAACTGTAGTGGTCAGATATACAGTAGTATATACGAATATGTGCCTTATATAATTGACGCGTAAATATGTGGCTTCTAGTAGCGCGGGGTTTTCGTCAGTAAAAATAGAGACAGGTGCAAGGAATCCGAATTTAATGTATACATATTTCAACTACTCTTTTGGGAAAATGGTTATACTTTCAGTTACAACAGACAGCAATTATACTTTGATTGAACTCTTTCATAATAATTGATGCTTTATACTTACTTATTTTCAAGAGCACTTTTGTATCACAACATTTTACTTCAAACCAATAGAAAAATCTGCCATAATGCATTTTAAACATACATTAATTAAAAAAAAGCTGTCACGCAACTGCCACGGGACGCTCCTAGCATTTATTAAAATTTGTATAAATATTAGGGAAAAGTTAACAATTTTATGGGTATTTAGAAAATTTAAAACATCTGAAATAACTTTTAAATATATTTTAAACTCAAACTTTTTTAAAAATTTAAAAATTTGATTTTCTTTTAAAATTTTTAGAAAATTATGATTTAATAATAATTTATTTTATTGAAAATTGTAGAAATTTTGAATAAAATCAAAATTTCAAAATTTTCAAAGAATTCTATAATTGTTAAATTTTTAAAATTAAGAAAACGATGAAAATTTTTGGAAATTATAAAAATATTCAAAAGTTTGAAAATTTTTAAAATTTAGAAAGTATTCAATTTATAAATTTTGAAAATTTTTGAAAACTTTAAAATTGTTTTAAAATTTTGAAAATTTTTGGGTTTTTTACAAAATTTTTTGGAAATTTTGATAATTTTTAGCTGATTTGAGTTTTTTTAGTATTTTTTAATTGCAAACAATATTTCATCGTTGAAATCTAAAATCGTTTTCATAATATATTTTTTTGGCGATTACCCAATTAAACTTTAGGTTAACGACTCAAACGAAACCACGGGGTTTACACCATATCAATTCCTACATTTTTGAAATATCAAAACATTGTTGGTAGGGATACGATGGTAAAATACGAATCTAACGTTCTTTTTCTGAGCGCGTCTATACTGAAGTAGAGCACCCCTCCCTCAACCAATGTTTAAAAGCAGTCGCTCTGTTTTATAGTATTTTGTGTTTTCTAGTTGCAACTAATCGTTATCCATATAAACTGTTCAGGTCAATGACCAAAAGGAAACGCCCTATAGATTTTCTTCAATTGGAAGTTGTTCATATTAGAATTTAAGTTGATACCAAATTTGAAGAAGAAAATCGTAGAATTTAAAAAAATAAAAGATCGATGGTGGGGGTTACCGGGGGGTGGTAAGAGGATCGGCGGATATCTTCGTGATAACACCTCAATACCGTCATACAAATGCTGCTCAACAACTTTTAAAGATTCTGAAATTGATTTCTTTATGGAACTAGCCAGGGAATGCAACTAACCATAACGTTTCGGTCATTTTAAAAACTAAAGTAGCAAGTTGTAATGATGCATTATTTGTTTTAGAATTTATTTTACGGATAGATATTGTTTATTCTAGGTTTCATGTTTCTAAAATGTATTTTACGTAAGCATTGAAATCAATTTTACCGGGGCATGTTATACAATTTTACGCGTGACTTCGATGTGCACGCCGGAGATCGAGCGAGTCCCTCGCCTATAAAATTGGTTTAACGCGGGCATCCCTCTCTTTCCCCCTCCCTGTCTGTCGCAGATCTCTCTATTTTTCTCTGCATTTCTGGTCTGTCGCGGATGTTTGACACGAGGCAGATCTTCTATTTTTATTTCTAACTGGCGCGGACGTTTGATACAAGGCAATATTTCTTATTTGTTTGTTATAGCTGTCTTACCCGTTGAATTTTACATTCAGTACGGTTGCACCAGAACGTCTCATTGTTATTTAGTTAGTTGTTACCGTTCCATACTGTTAGCTATCGTATCTTAATTGCTACCGTATGTTACAGTATCTGAATTGCTACCGTATGCTACCGTATCTTATCTGCTACCATACTGTTTGCGTATTTTGCTTGCCCCGTATTGCTGCCGTATTTGCTTCTGTTTATATTTTGTTTTGTTTGGCTTGTAATACCTTGCGCTTTTAGTGTAACGATTATTTTTGTAAATAGTTCCTGTAGTTAACCTTTTCGCTTTGTTTAACAATATATTATGTAGTTGTTTGTTTATTAACATTACAGGAGCACAAATGGTTTTGGTAAGTAAAACTACTTAGACCCGTGAAGACCGTCTTTTTCACTGTAGTTACCCAGGTTTTCAACTATATACGAGGGAACCGTGACGACCGACTGGGGAAAAGCTTTCCTCAAAAGTGTAGTCAAACTGGAGAAAAGCCTTCTTCAAAAACAAAGTCATATTAGATAAAAATTTACTCCACAAAGTGCAATTCTACTAGTAAAAAGCCCTTAGCCAGTGAAGTCCGTTCGGGAAGTAAATTCCATTATTAAATCTGGCGCCCGAGCATTTTACCGAAGTTGTATGTGACTTCGATTTGTACGCTGGAGATCGAGCGAGTCCCCCGCTTATTTCTTTCTTTCTTATATCCGTCACAATCCCGTTTGTTTGTTATACCTGTCTTACCCGTTGAATTTTACATTTAGTACGGTTGCACCAGAACGTCTCATTGTTATATAGTTAGTTGTTACCGTTCGATACCGTTAGCTATTGTATCTTAATTGCTACCATATGTTACCGTATCTGAATTGCTACCGTATGCTACCGTACTGTTTGCTTATTTTGCTTGCTCCGTATTGCTGCCGTATTTGCTTCTGTTTATGTTTTGCTTTGCTTGGCTTGTAATAACTTGCGCTTTTAGTGTAATGATTATTTTTGTAAATAGTTCTGTAGTCAACCTTTTCGCTTTATTTAACAATATATGATTTAGTGCTACAGTTGTTTGTTTATTAACATTACAGAAGCACAAATGGTTTTGGTAAGTAGAAGTACTTAGACCCCTGGACACCGTCATCTTCACTGTAGTTACCCTAGGTACGAAGAGAACCGTGACGACCGACTGGGGAAAAGCCTTCCTCAAAAGTGCAGCAAACTGGGGAAAAGCCTTCTTCAAAAGCAAAGTCATATTAGGGAAAAATCTACTGCACAAACTGCAATTCTACTAGTAAAAAACCCTTAGCCAGTAAAGTCCGTTCGGAAAGTAAATTCCATTATTAAATCTGGCGCCCGAGCATTTCAACGAGGTTGTACGTATGAGTCAGCGTACAATCCCAGTCGTAACACCGACTACGTAACAAAACAGCGTCACAAACTATGACGCACTTGGACTTTTTTCTTGCTTTAGACGTCATTGTCGAGAAGAGTTGTATCCGAATATTGAGTGTGCTTAAAGTATTGGAATATACTACAAATTTATTTGAATGCTTCCTAAGTTCTATAAGAACCATTTGAGCGCCATACCCGTACGTAAAGCCATTCGAAACATACAAATTACAAATGCTTTTAAGTAAGAGGTTAGTTAACAATACATCACCGTTGTCATATAAACCGTTCACTTGTTATTCAACATGGCCGATGTAAATGTCAACTGTACCGTAAAACAGCGTATTATAATTCAATTTTTCGCTAATATGTTTCATTAATGAAAGGGCGAAACAGGGTGAAATTTTATGCAGGCTCCGCTCATAGCAGTCTCAACCATTTGAATAGGATAACCGTTTTAAAATCGGCCGTGAGACTGTTCGTGACAGTCCACGAAGACGAGGTTCAACTGCAACAAAAGTTATTCCTCATGTCATTAAATATGTTGGTTTTCTCTATTATTTCAAATATAGTTATTTGGAAAATTGCATTAATCAAAGCTTTAACACGTTTAATGCCAGCAGGAATGGCCTCTTCCTGGATTGTCACGAACAGTCTCACGGCAATTATTAAAACGGTTAATACTATCAAGCACTTGCCACTCCCTGAGTGCACGTTCTTGAAACTGTGAGCTATATTTTACGTAAAATTTCATCTAGCTTGGTGCTTTCATTAACGGAAAATTGAATTATAATATGCTGTTTGATGGAACACTTGTCCGTGTTTATATCGGCAATGTTGAATAACAAGCGAATGGTTTCCATGACGATTATGTATTGTTCTTCGTTTAGAGTAGAATACGTTTGATAACGTGCACAACAAATAATTGCACGCATCATTAAATTCACTACCCTCGTAATGAGAATGTCATGCAAAACTATATCGGAATTGTTTAGTTTTAGACAGCATCGCCGTAGTTTGTGATAGAATTGCAGATTCCAACAATACTGCAAAGCATCAGTTTGTTATGTAGCTTGTTGAAAGAGTAACACAATTCAGTTGTATCCAATAAACTTAATTGAAGTTGCTGTAATAAAAACTGTGGTAACGGAGAATCAACAAGGAACGTCGGGCAACTTTGCGATTGCGGTTTCGTTTGATTCTAATGTTAACTCTGCTGTTAAAACGGAGTTCCACCGTAACTATTAGCAGTTAGGGTTCATTACTGCCGTCGTCGTTGCTTTTGCGGTTTCTCTCCCTCACGACAGTTTCCGAAACACGGGTGTGTGCGATTTTTCGCTTAGATATATTAACAATGCAGCGTTGGCATTTGTATACGAAATTGTCCCGGATGCAAATGCCACGCATTCTTGCCCTAACAGAATTTCATGTAGTTGCCGGGCCGACCGCGTCCCTTTCTATTATTGTGTCATCACAGCGAATACTTTAAATTGGCAGTAACATCGGCTAACAAGCTCTCATTTCTCAAGGCGTTATCGTCCACCGGATATACAAAGACAAGATATCAGTTATTCTGGTTAGTGTGCGCCACCCACTGAACCATATTCCCGTATTTAATTGGTTGTTAATGAGACGGTGTCTGAGTGTCGTGCAAAATACGTTTCCTCCGGCTTACTAGCTCCCATCGTGCTGCTTATAGCCGTCCCGGACGTGCTTCGATTTATGATGCTGTAGACTTCTTCGGCTTATAGAATTTCGATAAAATTCTAATAACGGAAATTACGCGCAAAATCTCTGCCTTTCGGCATTTCAGTAATTAATTATCCAAGAGCTTATTAATTAACACTGGCAAACGATCCTTGCGCGGATGTGATAGCAATAATACTATAATTAAAGGAGATCAATAAAGCAGCCTTTTGTAAGCTGAAAAACATCTCGTAGCTCTTAATTTTAATTAACCAGTTTAATTAAAAAAAATAGTTTTATCGTTTTTCTCTTATTGTACTACTACATGCATAAAAATAAACGCAAAAATGAGCGAAACACTTCGCCTGGACTTTCCTATACATTTAAATACATTGTTTTATATTTTCCAACACTTTCGATATACACCTGTCTAGACACGACTAGTTAAAGTAAATAGTTCTTATAAGTTGTAACATCTTGAAGCGGTTGAAGAAAGACCGACCGCTGCGCTGCAAGCATAAGGTTGGGTAAAATATTCGGACGGAAGCGCGGAAATTGATATTTGATATTTGAAAATATATTAATAACTCGAGAAGCATTATTTTTAGCAAGAAATTACTCTTATTAATTTGTATTTAGAATTTCAAAACCTTTCTGATTTTAAAGCCAAAATGCCACGTTTCCATTAAAAAAAAGTTATTTTTTACCGTGGCCGCCATATTAAAATTGGAAACTCAAGTTTTTTTCTTAAATACAATCGAGAAGAAGTTGCCCTACAACTTTGCTCTGGGGTTTGCGAGTCTATCTATTAAAATAAAAAAGTTAGTCTACACTGAACATTAAACGACTACTACAAGAATACAACTGCTGTAGAAAGTATGTGAAATTCTTCTAAGGACAAAAAGATTATTAAGGGGCAAAAAATTCGATTTTTTGTAAAAAGATTCTCCTAGAGCAAACAAAACAAAAAACCAGATTTTTAATTTTTTATCGAAAAAATTTGGGGGGAGGGGGAACAATAGCCCCCCTAAATATGAAATTATCGAAAAAATATTATTATATTCGGATTTTGCTATCAATGGTGAGCTATTTCACATTAACAGAAATATTTTATTGACCCCCGTTAAATAAATAAAAGGGTACCAATTTTCAATTTTCAAAAATTCATAGAGGGCGTCACAGTGAAATTATAGCAATGCGCAAAAAAACAAATTGTAGAAGATTCCCAGCTCTATCAGCTTAAAAAGTTTAAACAAAAACGTGTGAGCAGTTTTTGAGAAATATTTTTTTGAAAAATTCCAAAATTTTGGAGTGATATTGCGATCGTTTTTATATTTTCAAAATTAATAATATTTCATGGTATAGTACCCTTGAAGGGCTACCAAACAAGATGTAGTTGATTCCAATCAGATAACTGGTTTTTGAGTAAATGGGCGTTAAAGTCGAAATGTTCAAAAATTCGTAGCGGCGGCCATTTTAAAGCTAGAGAGTTCGGTAAAAATCATCTAATTTGTCCTAAGGCCTTCTTTAATCTCCATCACTAAAATTTCCAAAATCAGTTTCTGAAAAAAATGCTACCAAAAAACATGTCTAACTTCCGCTTCCGGTTGCGGT
Source organism: Ctenicera cuprea (assembly GCA_958336395.1). NCBI lineage: Eukaryota > Metazoa > Arthropoda > Insecta > Coleoptera > Elateridae > Ctenicera > Ctenicera cuprea. Next base: position 43,491,935 of record OY284493.1, read on the forward strand.
TTTTTTAAAGCTTATTTTGTCGGTGAATTTTTGATATACCCCCTCATTCCAAGCACATCAAAATCGGTCCAGCCGTTCCGGAGATATGGAGATATGTTCACATTGTGATTTAAAACTCTCATTAGTAAAGGCCTGATTTTCGGCATCAACAATGTTGCCAAATATGTTTTTTTTCTGTTGTAACAGGGAAACGATATCTATCTAATAACATTGTTAGTGCATGCCGGATTTACATACACCAACAGTGTTACCAGATACGTTATTCTGTTTGTTGCAGAAAAACTATATCTGGCAACACTGTTAGTGCATATAAATCCTACCTTTACAGTGATTAGTGATTACTCTGTATTTTTATAAAGATCTGACATCAGCATTAAGCGAGCAGCGCGGATCAGTTCATTGCCATACGGTGCAGTGTTAGGAATGTTGTGACCCTATAGCAAATTGTTGATAGAAAAATACGTTTGAAAATATGAGAAGCAAAATTATTAAAATATTGAAAAGTCCACGCAAATCGTTCGTCCTTTCTTTTACCTTCCTCCTAGTTTTAAAAATATTCTAAATTTCCATAAAATTGTCAAAATGTAAATAAATTATAAATTTTCCAACACTTATATAAATGCGAGGTGGTCCCGTGGCGGTTGTCTGACAGCCTTTTTTAAATCATCAATAAATTTTACCATTAACTATTACTACTAATTATTCTATTTCCTATACAGGGTGCCCATTTGTATAGTGTAAACCCCCGACTCTTCCGAGTAGGCATCATACGTTGCATGTCATAATAGGTTGCTTTACTATTAAATCATAATTTAATATGCGAAAACAGTTTTCTGTAGGTATAGCTCACTGTCAAAGTCAAATTTGCAAAACAGTCAAACCTAGGCAATTGCCTAAAGGCGCCAATCAAACTGGGGCGCATAACACTTTCTAAGCCGGCAAAATTATTGTTCGAAATATAAAAGTTAGTTCTATTGATACTCCTAACTTACTATAATTCAGAGTATTAGTACGGTGTGATCGAAAATGATTGAGGGTCACGTTACCACGATCTGGTCCCATTATTATCAAAAATGCGTTTCGATGTGTCCGCGAACCTGTTGTTTATCAATACTTACATCCCTGGAATCCATTAGCGTACGCGCATTCTACCTGTCAAATGGTCGTAATAATAACAGTTATTGTTTTCTTTTGTGTTATTGTTCTCGTTTTTGTAATCCCCACGTTATAACAGTTTTTTTTTAAACTCAAAGTTTGTATTCGTTCCCTTTATTAGCTAAGACAATAAAATTACAAAGTTTATTTTAAATGAGGATGATAACCGGTGTGTAATTTTAGGTTAATATGGTGTTTACAATAGAGCTTGATAAATTTATTTTGGAACCGTACTTTAGATCCGGAGAACGTGACCAAAATGGTGTTTGGCAGTACTCTTATCCCTCCTGTTTCAATCAGTTCCAAGAGCATTTTCCCAACGAAGCAGTTCACTATCAAATTTTTAGTCAACACGTTCGTCGTATTATTCAACGGTACCACGAAACAGGCAGCGTCTGCAAAGGAAAGTCTACGGGCAGGTCATCTGTACTCACCGAAGACACTGTACATGATATTCAGCAACGAATGGATGTAAGTCCCAACAAATCGTTAAGATGTTTATCTGCTCAAACAGGTAACGAGCATAATGTTGTTTTTGTAATTGATTTATCTATGTTAGTTTCAGATCTTTCATACGGATCGTGTCAGAAGGCTTGCAAAAAATACTTCATATGCACCCGTACAAAGTGTCGGTGGTGCAAGAGTTGCTACCAGCAGATTTTGGAAAGCGTCGACAATACTGTACATGGTTTAATGAAAACTTCAACAATGATGACATTTTGGATCTAACATTTTTCAGTGATGAAGCCTGGTTTCATTTAAGTGGCTACGTAAACTCTCAAAATTATCGTACGTGGTCAACTGAAAATCCCCATGTATATCGGGAGACCTCATTGCATCCCCTTAAAATTGGGGTTTGGATTGCAATGTCGAGAAGAAGAATAATTGGCCCTATTTTTTTTAATGAAAACATCAATGCTAACAATTATCAACGACTACTTTTAAGACCGTTTATTGATCAACTCCACGATGACGAACTGCAGCATGGGTTCTTCCAGCAAGATGGTGCAACAGCTCACACAGCAGGTGCAACGTTGAACTTTTTAAGGGAATTCTTTGATGAACGAATAATAAGTAGAGGTCGTTGGGCACCGCGATCGCCCGACTTAACACCTCTCGACTACTTTATGTTTGGCCATCTTAAGAATGTTGTATATGCAAATCGTTTACACACAATTGAGGAGTTACAAGAGGCCATAGTAAATGCCGTGAATGAAATCACACCGAGACAGTTAGTAGCCGTTCTTGAAAATATGAAGCGCAGGGTCAATATTTGTTTAGACAATGATGGAGGGCATTTCGAGCAGTTATTGTAAAAACTATCTTACAAAGAATTTAGTTTTTGTATTCATTTAAATTGTGTTATTGAAAAATGTGATTTTTATTAATTTAAACTGCTATTAAATTGTTAAATTGAGCAATTATTGTAAGCAACAATCAAGAAAAATGTGTTTTTTTATTAATTAAATTGTGTTATTAAATTATGTTATTAAATTGTCTTGTTTTTTAACCTATAGGTTAACTTTTGGAATATAAAAATTTACTAACATAAATCGTAATTTACAACAAGAAAAGTCTTTAAAAGTCCCTAACAGTAATTATTTCGCTAAAAAAAATGGTGCACCAACATTCATATAAAGAACACGCCACCCATTATTAAATTTCCCGCGCTATTTAAATTACCATTGCATGCCAGTGGAATTAGTCAAGATCACATTAGCGGACAAGATCAAATCAGTATGAAGCGGCACGTTCAATCATTTTCGATCGCACTGTATAATTCATGTACTACTGGGTTGTATTCCCGAGGTGGACGTTCAGATACAGCCCTTTATATTTCAAAATCTTGATAGACAACTGCCAAACTAAACTAAAATATTCATTTTTGGACCTCCATCTTTTGAGTACCATCTAATTATGACTACGAGTAAATATATTTATAATACGACACTATCCCATTTTGTTGCTGACGTCACAAATCAAATTTAAGACGTCGCAAATTGATTTTTTGACGTCAAAACTGAACCTTTTGAGGGCATAAATTATCAAATTTTGGATAAAATTATTTATTCAAATCCTTAAGCGAATTCTTGACGTCAAAAATCTATTTATTTGAAGAAAAATGTCTATTTTATGACGTCAAAAAGTAAGTTATTGTCGTCTAAAAACAGTTCAAACAACTTTAAATAAAATACTAAAATAATGAAGAAGTTATTCCTAAACTACAAATAAATTATTTTCAGATATCAATAAATGAAGTTTTGATTTCAATAAATGAATTTAACGACAATAAATGATTTTTTGTTCTCAATAACTGATTTTTGACGTCAGAAAACAAATCGGAAAATGCTGCCGCCTAGCGCGATTTTTGCTGTAAGTAGTGCGTACTACAAAAACGCCAAAGAATACATTTTAGACAGCTGAAAATTATTTATTGGCGTCAACACACCAATTATTGAAGTAAGAAAATGTTATTTTGACGTCAGAAATTCATTTGATGACACCAGAGCATGAAACCTCTGAGGTGAACAATTTATTTCCTGGCGGTCAATAAATGTTTAATAAAAAGTTAAACGGCGTTCCATGGGGGTGGGGGGTGCGCAAAATATAAATTGCCTAGGGGCGCAAAGAATACAAATCCGGCTCTGTCCATTATATATCTTTTAAATAGTAGCATGCCAAACAAGGGTGCTTTTTTATCCACAGCAAACTGCTGTTCTCATTTATATAATTATATTTCAATAACAACCTATGACACGCAACGTGTGTTGCCTATTCTGAAGAGTCAAAGGGGTACATGATAAAATGGACACCTTGTATATTTAATCCGGCTGCCTTTTATCTTTTTTAACTTTTAGTGTTAAGAGACCCCCGCTCTAGAACACATATTTACGCGTCTATTATATAAGGCGCATATTACTTTGTACAGCAGACTGATACAGTTTTCAATACAGATACGCAAATTCAGGTTCATATCATGTGTTTGTATTATTAGGGCATAATCTGCTGATAGATGCCATTCCGAAAATAAACTCAGAAAAGTGTATTTAAAAGTCACGTGGGGCGATGTATCGGGGCAAACGGCTTGAGTAGAAAAGTTCTTAAAGATTGTCTTTTAGTATTAATTTCTAGGGTTTCATACAGCTTTACGCAACAGCTTAAACTATTTATTTATTATAATAACACGTCTAGCGGCAATTGTAGTAGAGACCACTGCAACGGAGGATATCCTGAGCGTGGCTACTGCTTCTTTATGCTGTTGGTGCTTATGCGTGAACACTGAACAGTTGGGATTCTCAAGATCCCCATAAATTCAGTAGAAACATTGTACTAAATTTGCTAAGTTACTGTTTTACCATTTCAACTTAGAAGAAAAATATTTCCAAACAAGGATCAAGAACAGACATTTCATAAACTAGTTATTCATTTACAACAGCACACGCAGCATTTTCTGCGGTTACAGGGGTATCAAATATTTAAATTACATATAAAACCACTAATGAACAGGGTCAACCTAAAGGGAAAGTTGGTACACATTTAATAACAATATTGTATATAATGAAATAATATAATTATAATTACGATACATTGATTTTAAGATTACGGATTTGCTGTCTCGACACAGCTTATGTACTATTTTTAAAAAATGTTACCCCAAAAAAAGCGTAAGGCGTAGACCACGGGTTTTGCTAGTTTATGTATAATTACTACGTAATAAATAGCAGTTATAGTATCTATGTTCAAAGTAGAGGGTCAATTATTAACAACACTTCTTCGATATTCTGAAAAATTTTGCTAGTGGATGGCTCTACAGAAAATTTCCAGGAAGGAGGAAGTCGCTTGGATACCCACTGCACTTGTACTTTGATTTTGATTTCGAATAAAATTTATGGATCTAGATTTCATGAACGGTTGCAAATTTGGTGAGAAAGCTTCTGGGGTCTGCCGTAAAACGTGCTCAGTTGGCTTCCGAAGTCTGCACTCTAGAACGTTTCTGATCAGGCAACCATAATTTTGGTACCCACATCTTAGAAGCAGCTTTAGAAGCTTCAAATATTGGTGTAAAATGTTTTCGATGCTACTGATAGAAAAATACACAAAATTTCTCCTACAAATTTTACAGCAACTTGACTTTCTTGGGTAACGGCAGTTTGAGAGGGCCATTAACTCATTACCTTGACTATGTTCATAGGGCATCCTTTAAAGTTTTAATTCCCGTTAGCAATTTTAACAATAAATTTAATAATACGTATTCACCTTCACCTTTGTGAACTTGTTGGCGAGAATCCCTTCTTTTGAAAGAACTTTATCACCGCACCGTACTTCCTCGTATAACTCTGCACTGGATAAGCAATGTTGTTAAAACTGCTTACTTGCCAACTCTGATAAATAAATAATCAATAATAATAGTGCAGATTTTTCCATTTTAAATAAATCCGAAACGTGACAAGTTGGTGGAGCGCTGGCGACGATCATAGCCGTCCTAAATTAACTGATCTTGTCGCAAGCCAAGCTATAACTGGTCTTGGGAGTCCCATATGACTTACACAACGCACATATTCATGTAAGTGTTAAATTAATTTATGTACTACATTCACTACATCAATTACAATGGTCAACAAAGTTTTTTTTACTTACACTCTAATACGTGTACCGTATGTACTTTTTCATGCCGATTCTGAAAACATTTTCAATTTTTTTATCATGTTAGAATTTTGAGAAATTCTCAATAATAATTTTCTCCCAAAATATATTAATTTTCTACTGGATTTGACATTTTCTGTTTTATCGCATTAATGAAGAAAATCTTGTGTTGCCTGACTTGTTTGAACAGGTCTGAAGAAGGTTTGACATGTTAAACTATTTCCCATAGCGACCGCTGAATGTCCTGTGGTGTGCACATTTGCTTGTAGAGCGAAGGGGTTCGATTCCCGACAAAGTTTGGTGAAATCAATTAAGTGGATGTGCTTTCAGAAGAGACGCAAAACACATTCAATTAGAGAAATATCTGGAAATATCTCGAGCGGGTACAGAAAACAATTCGAATGATTTTACGATTTTAAAATTTTCGAGTTTGTCCATTTAGGAAGCGGGCGTTGAAGCAATAGCCCCTTACAGTAGGCAACTGCAAATGTCCCATGCAAATACACGACACGATGACACCACCAGTCGTGGTATTATGATGCGAATACACAAATGGAGACAGAATTTCTGAAATATGGTTGCTTAAATGTTTTGGTTTGAACATTCTACAATAGTAATGTATTGCTATGATATTCGGGGTTGTATGATTTGACTGGAGTATTGTGATTCCTGGAAGGCAATTTTTGGGATGCTTGTTACAATTTAATTTACGTTTGGAGGTTTGTGGAGACTGTAAGTTTTTGATATTCAATCTTATAAACTCAGGGTTGCGTATTATTGCAGTAATTTCTTGTTTTTAAAATTCAAATAATGTGGTTACCATTATATCGTTTATATTTTCATATTTATGAAGTTTTGTTTACACTGAAAGAAAGAAGAACACAATCAAATTGATACGATTATTGTTTATGTTAATTTTAATTATTAAATAGTTCAGAATTGTTTTAAAAGGTTTAATTTATAAGAAGTTTTAGACTTACCTGTTTGTGCATCGTAAAATGTCATTTGTGGGGGTTATGGATTTGAATGTCAATTTGACAAATGTATAAAAGAATACTCATTGTCACGAGATTTATTTGTTTTAAAAAATATTAAAGATCAAGAGAGAAGACAAAAGAAAGGGAAATTTGTTTAGGTAGTTACGGCTCGTCCTGTAAACAAAGACACAGGATTTTGAATTCTCTGAAAGAAAAGAGAAGCAAAACGATTTTAAAGTAATATAAAAGTGATTTTGAATTTAAAAGAATCTATTATAAAACAGATACAAGTGCTTATCAACGAATTGTGGAAAATCCAAAAGAATAATAAATATAAAGCGATCCAGAACGAGTTTCCAGTTACCATCGTAGAAAAGCGAAGTATAAATTAACATAAAAGCAGTCCAGAGGAGGATTCAAACTAAAGGCGAGTGTTGTGGTTATTTGAGGAACCTGCAAACCAGAGAAGAGGGAGTTGGACATTAAACTTTTGCCGAGTGAAGGATTTCTTGATAAGAAAACACAAAGATAAGTGTTCAGTTTTAAGAATTGTAGTATTAGAAGAAAATTCTTGATTTTTCAATCTTTTGACCCCAAATTGACTTATTGAATAAAAGCTTTTGTAACGTTGATATTTTTTTTGTGTATTTTCTTATTTGAATTTTATTTATCAATAACTTTTCTACCAAGATTAATAACGACCCTGAGAAAGTTAATAAAAGAGTCTCATAGAAAATATAATTTGGAATTGCGTGAATTGCAGGCATTTAAGGAATTGTTTTCTAGTGAATACAAGACCACGCATATCATAACAGTATATTGTAACATTACTACTTATTGGGAATAGGAAACACAACAGTGTCTGCCGCATTGTTTTGTTTCTGGTGGCCATTTAAACGCAGGGTCGTATTTGAAAATTTGATTAAAGCCCTAAAACGTACAAATAATAAAAAATATGAAAGTATAAAGAAATTTATCATTATTTAAAATAATACGGTATTGCTGTTGATAAAAACAAGTAGAACATTTCACAAATAAAAAAATAAAAACTTCTTGTTTACATAATAATTAATAATCGGATATGATTTCTATCCTTGGTTTGATTATATAAAAATAATTGATTTATAAAAAAGAAAAATGTATCCCATTTCGCGGATTATAGAAATAATACTCAAAAAACAGGCCGGTATTAGCGATAAAACGTAACCAAATTCATAAAAATACTATTCAGAAGGTTTACGCTGTTTTGCCGAGCGACCCGAGAAAAGACGATGAGAACGAAAATTCCTTCATAGGGGCATTCGGGAAGCATGCGGAGAGTGTTTTTACTACTTTTTAGCGCATAGAAGCATCTGAATGATTTTATCCGAATGAATCATTCGATTATTAAATGCTTTTGAATGGTAATCCTTGGATTATGAAAATATAGTTGCATAAATTTAGAGTTAATTTTAATAGCTAAGAATTTAATTTTAAGTAATTTAAAAATAGTTTAATAATTTCCAACTAATTTAGAATAAACGATAAAAGACGCCCAAATGTACGGGCAGGAGCAACCTACGAAGCGTTTCGTCCTTGTTAGGACTTCTCCCTCAGTAAAGTATAATTCCTATCCGTACTCCTAAAGGTATATTATATTATCTATGGTTAATCTTATTTATACTGTGCCGTCAAAAATGCAAGCATTGGGGCAGAAAAGGCATGCAAACAATAAAATACATAGTGAAGATAGATTACAAAACGACATCTGTATGAATTACGACGTACTTTGTATTTACACTAACTTGATATAAAAATAAAATCTTTTTATTACAGTGACGACAATAAATCGTTGCGAAAAACGTAGTAGACTTTTTATATTCCTTGAATAACAACATGTAACGAAAATATTAAGCTTTTTGGCGTGGGATTACCACTAAATTTTAATTTTATTAAATTTGTCAGGTCAAACGCAGTTGTTTGAGTTATTAACATTACGCGCTAGCAAATTTAATTTTGAAAGATCAAGTTTAAAAAACACTTAAGCAAATATATAACGTGTATTATTAACAAAAATATGTACTACGTCTGCATTGCCAATCTTTTTAACTGAATCTCTAACCTTTCTCAGAGATAATACCCACAAAACAAGGATGGGATAAGTGGGCCAGTTACATCATATCATAAAAAAGATATTTTTATGTGATTTTAGAAAGCTAAAGCAGCGATGTGCTATGCAAAAAAAACATTACTCAAACATAACAATTGAAAATATTATAGGGCTAGCGGTTGGTCTAGTGGTTAGAGCCTCAGGCTCTAGAGCTAGATTCCCAACGGCAGTAGGTTCGAATCCTTTGTACGTCGAAAATTTTTCTGAATAAGTTACACCCGGAGGCGTGTCCATGAACGTTGTGTGTGGTGTGTACGTTGGGTTGCATGTCTTAACGGGGTGGGGCATGTTAGACCGGCGAATAGCGCTAAGTGCGCTGAGCCAGGGTGAGGGAGTAGCACGGGAATCACAAAGTTGTGCTCACGCACATTCCCATGATTCTTAAATAAAAATATTATAGAGGTATCTTTTCAAGGATAAAAAATAAATTAAACACATACCCTATAGCACAATCTGATTTGCAATGAAGAAACTGGATTTACATAGTAAATCCAAGAATCTAGCACACAAAAATAATATCTACATATTTATTACTTTAATTGACAAACCCTAAAAATATGCGTTATATGAAAACAGCATTATTAGGTACCTCAATAAACTTCGCCAAAAATTTAAGTGATCACATTTCTTTAAATAGTTCGTTGAACTATTATTTTTGAATAAACATTTTCTCTTGCTGAATTTTTACAACGAACAGGTATACCGTAATAATGTAAACTAGTGTTACCTCGCCGAAATTCGACGGCAGACTCAGCGTTGACCGATCCGGCGAAATGCTAAGTCACGTGATGCATTAGTTCCAATAATAAGACGCTGCGTTAGTGTAAATGTCGCCTCAAGTGAAGCGCGTCTAGCAGACTTTCATATATAAATTAAAATAATTATTAATGAAAAATCGACGTAGAATAAAAATATAAAAATGTTTCATGTTCCATCTGAGGATAGATACCATTGAAAAAAAAATGGTCCAAATTGGTGAAACGGTAGCCGCTGGAGGAACCGGAGAAAAATACCCTTTGAGCTTTTATATATGTATGGATGGAAGGATAATACATACAATGTATACAATCAGCCATATAAAAGTTTAATGTCAACTGAGTTTTTTCTAAATGGTCTATTTTAGCTGTTTCTACTCGAAGAAGTTAGTCTGAATCGCGATCTTCTAAATTGAGAACTTTTGCAGCTCCTTGTTCCTTGTAAAAGCTTCCCATTTTGAATGCCATGATCGGAATTTTATTTAAAATTCCCGCATGACATTGGTTGACGCCACTGTCATAAAATGAATTTTTTATTTTTATACCAAGTCGCTGTATTCGTATTGTACACAGAGGGCCATCTGGCGGTCTTGATTGCAACTGAGTTGGTTCGGCTGTATTTTATAGGTGGTTGGCAGCTTTGCTACAATTCCCTCAACGTACTTCATATAGATGTCGTTTAGTCATCTAGCACTATTTATTTAATTTACAGTACATTGGCACTAGTTGAAGTTATAAGCACCTAAGATTAAAAAATCTATTATATAATGTTTTATAAATAAAATCTCATTAAAATTATTATGTTTCAAAGCTTTCCATTGGTTTGTGAAACAAACAGGACGCAGACGCATTATTAGAGTTAGGGTGATTTTAGTTTATTTAAATGTCAATCGAATTATTGCCTCTTGTTCATAAATGCAATGAATTCCAACTTAGGTGGAACATGACAGTTTAGCGTGTAGATTGTGAAATAGTTGTATATTATGTCCCAAGACTAATTGCAGTCATCGTAAATAGAACATTTTTAACATCATTTGAAAGCAATGAATTAAAAAATTTAATATAAGTAATACGCTCCAAATAAATGATTTAAGAATCAAGCTTGCATCGGTATACTTATTTGCGAAACTGATACTTAGGTGTTCCCGTGGCACTCTGGTAAGAGATCTGTTCCGTGTGCCAGAGGTTATAAGTTCAAACCGTGGTAATTGTTTTTTAAATTATTGTAAAAGACAATCAAGTTTTTATTATTCTATTTAAAATACATACTTATTATTTTGTAATGTTACATAACAAAACAACACCAGACTGATTTCAATTCTACCTAATTAGCTGTAAAAAGTTTATTCTTAACTTGTTATGTTTCAACGGAATAATTTTGTTGTGTAGCAAAAAAAAAATTAGAATTATCTATTTAAATTTATTAAAATAAACCTGATTCTCTTTTTAGAGTAATTAAAAAATAAAAAACTGATCTCACCGCGGTTTGAACTCATAGTTCCTAGTATACGAAACAGATCCTTTACCGGAGCGCCACTACAACACCCAATAATCAGTTTCGATAGTGAGTATATCGATGCAGGAGCGGCTTCACTATTAATAAATAATTTATTTAAAACCTTACTTGTATTAAATTTCCAATCAACTTGAAACGCGATGTCAAAAATTTAACAGTTATCTTATCTTTCTTTGTTATATTACTACAGCGTGAATTTAATTTGCCCATTGGTCATATCGGGGCTAGAAGAGTTTACAGCTGCAGGAGAGTCTGTAGAGGCAGCCCGCCAAGCCAAGCACCAGATACGGGCGGTAAATATAAAACGGAACCGGACCAGCCGAGCGCAGTTAACCAGGCGCGGAATCCACATAGGCAGCCGGTCCAGCCGAGCGCCAGTAATGAGCAGGAAAACTTTGATGTGACCTGGAGAACGCAACCGGACCAGCCAAGCTTAGAAAACCAGATAAAAGAGTCTATCGAGACAGACGGACCAGCCGAGCGCCAGTAATGAATAAGGTAAGGAGACCTGGACGACTTTGACAACTTAAAATAACTATTCAAGAATTCAATAACTGCAATCACAAACCAATTATTAACAAATGATGTAAGATAACGTGAAGATGAGCACAAACAATTAAAATAGTAAAACGATTAAAATTACTTAAATAAAAATTCACAGAATATAGCCAGCTTTAACTTTAAGTAATTAAATATCGTGTTTTCTACACAAATAAGCCATTAAGCTTCTTGCCTCGTAAAAATTAATGACCCTAAAAACTGAGAACGCGAAAACTGATTATGCAATCGTACTAACAGCAAACAGGAGGAAATTTTAAAAACTCGTGGTATATTTGAATTAAATAATCATTAAGAATTAGAAATATTAAAATAGAGGGCGGCCGGAGCCGAATATTCACTAGATGTTGGGAAAACAGAAACAGTTCTGTAGTTGTTCATCAGACGTTACTTCATTAATAACTCGACTCCTGAACACTCAATCTGCTTGGTTCAGTCACCACGCTATGCTGATTAATTCGTGATTGTTAATGTAAATTGAACGTTTGTTAATATAATAATTTTTGGTTTATGTATTAATTAAAAGATCTTAGAGATGCAACCGCAATGATTTCCGGAAAATTAACAACAATCACTGTAGTCATTTCCGGATGTATTGCAGAATGTCTTATTGACACTGGGGCGCATGTTTTTGAGTATCCCAATATCCAAAATTAATACAAAGCCAACTCGGTTGTCGTATAGCTCCCCGTCATATTTCGAAATTTACACCTGTTAATAATAGCACTACCGACGACTTACTCGGTGAAGAAAAAACCAATCTGGAACCGAGCAATGCGACGCGTCTGTTGAATTTGTTGCATAGTTTTCGAGACATCATTACCTGTAGAAATGCTGTTAGTTTGGTAACGATTGGAAAACTTAAAATTCGTCTGTCACAGGATTCTATAATTAATTTCCCTCCCTATCGATCGTTGTATTGTACAAAATTTAAAAAACAACGGTATCATCCGTGATAGTCAATCACCGTACGTACGCGAGTCCAATTTTATTGGTAAAAAAAAAATTGATCAGAACGCATGTGCGTAGATTTTCGCGCATTAGATAAATTGATAATCAAGGATCCTTATCCACTGCCGATCAAATAGACTAATAAAGCCAGGTTTTATTTTACTTTGCTTGACATGGTTTCCGGATTCCATCAAATCTCTATTCACCCAGACTCTAGAGCAAAAATAGCGTTTGTGACGCCCGACGGGCATTATGAATACCTCCGCATACCGTTTGGCCCTGCAAACGCTCCCGCAGTATTCCAAAGGCTGGTCAATAAAGCACTTGCTCCATTACTAAATAGAGTAGCACTTGTGTACCTTGATGATGTGCTCATTCCAGCACGGACTGTTAACGATAGGACTAAAACGACTCGAACTTGTACTGATCGCATTGCGAACAGCTGGGTTTTCGCTTAATATCGAAAAATGAAACAAGTATTGAATACCTTGGTAGAGAGATTTTAGCTAGTGGTATTATACCTGGTAGGCGCAAAATTCAATTAGCTTTCCGCCATTTTATCTTAAAAGGATCGAGTTCATTGGGTGGATAAATGAGGTAGAACAAATCAAGGCCGACTTTGGCTGGTCAGATCAAAATTATGTGAGTAGAGTAGGTTCGTATTTGCTAGGTGGAAATAAACAATGATTTGAACGATGACAATCAAATAAAAGAACGTGGCCCGAGCTACATTTTGACTTAACCCGACGTAGATATCATTTTAAATGCCTGTTGAGCCGACGCAATGGCTTTTATGACGATCGATTAAAACTTTGCCAGATTACGTTTACTGGAGAACAATATGTTGAATTAATAGTCCATGGCCTTAATGATATTAGTGTTAGTGCTACAGTCTTGAATATACTTATTGTCACTGCTATTACTGCCACGATTTGCGCTTAGAGAGAGCAGTAAATTGAGTCCAATTCATTTTTTTGCTACACTGATTATGCTAGAGTTAAAACTAAATTGATTCCAAGAGTAAAACTTGAAATATGAGTATACAAAGGAGGAATTGTTATTATTTAAAACAAAACTTAATTAGTTACTATTATTACAAGCAAATACAATCAGAAAGTTTACAGATTCAACGCTGTTGCCCCAGTTGTCAATGTAGCGTGTACGAATGAACAAGCGCAATTCTAACGATTCAGTTTATGTTACATTTGAGGTTGCAAACAAAGAATTCAAAAGAGGTCCAATGCTTGTACCAAAGAACAGACTTAAGTGTTGGCTTGGTGAATGGTCACGTGATTTTACAAAGAATATAGACGTTAAGTTGGTGGTTGGGAAAAAGTAACGAATGTTCTAAGCTGGAGACTGTTGTTAGCGATTATTTGTTGAATGTGGGGTAACAAGCCTAGAGTAACCTCCCAGCACTGCCGACTGACAAGTTTGGAAAAGGATCTCTGAGCATCACGGAGTGCCAGTAGATGGCCTCTGAGTACCACGTGGATTCAGTCAGGTAAATGAATTGTTTAGCTGGTAATGGCAGTAGTCAGGTAAATGACTTTTGTTTAGCCGGTAATGGCTGTAATCAGGTAAATGACTTTTTTTAGACGGTATATAGCTGTAGTCGGGTAAAAGCCTTTTGTTTAGCTGGTAATGGCTGTAGTTAGGTAAATGACCTTTTGTTTTGGCGAAATATGGCTGTAGTCAGGCAAGTGACTTTTGTTTAGCCGGTAATGGCTGTAGTCAGGTAAATAACTTTTGTTTAGCCGGTAATGGCTGTAGTCAGATAAATGACACTCGTTTAGCCGGTAACAGCTATAGTTACGTAAATTACCTTTTGTTTGGCCAGTATATAGCCGAAGACAGGTAAATGACCTTTTGCTTGGCCGGTATATGGCTGCAGTCAGGTATATGACTTTTGTTTAGCCGGCAATGGCTGTAGTCAGGTAAATAACTTTTGTTTAGCCGGTGATGGCTGTAGTGCTATTGTGAAATTGCTGCCTTTTAAATTTGACTTGTAAGTATGTATTAAGGCAAAGAATTGAAATTTAATGTTGTGAAATACCGGCACGATTACTATCAAAAGACATTCAGGTAAATGACTTTTGTCTACCCCATAATGGTTGTAGTAATTTAAATGACTTTTGTTTCGTCGGTAATGGTTTAAGTCAGGTAAATGACTTTTGTTTAGTCGGTAATGGCTGTAGTCAGGTAAATGACTTTTGTTTAGCCGGTAATTGCTGTGGTCGGGCAAATGACTTTTGTTTAGTCGATAATGGCTGTAGTCAGGTAAAAAACTTTTGTTTAGCCGGTAACAGCTATAGCTAGCTAAATTACATTTTGTTTGACCGGTATATACCTTAAGTCAGGTAAATGACCTTTTGTTTGGCCGGTATATGGCTGCAGGTAAATGACCTATTGTTTAGCCGGTATTTTGCTGTAGTCAGGTAAATAACTTTTGTTTAGTCGGTAATGGCTGTAGTCAGGTAAATGACTTTTGTTTATCCCGTAATGGATGCAGTCGGGCAAATTACTTTTGTTTAGTCGGTAATTGCTGTAGTCAGGTAAACGATTTTTGTTTAGCCGGTAATTGCTGTGGTCGTGTAAATGACTTTTCTTTAGTCGGTAATGGCTGTAGTCAGGTAAATGCCTTTTGTTTAGCAGGTAACAGCTGTAGTTAGGTAAATCACCTTTTGTTTGGCCGGTATTATGGCTGCAGTTATGTAAATGACCAATTGTTTAGCCGGTATATCGCTGTAGTCAGGTAAATAACTTTTGCTTAGTCGGTAATGGTTCTAGTCAGGTAAATGACTTTTGGTTAGCCGGTAACAGCTATGGCTAGGTAAATTACCTTTTGTTTGGCCGGTATATAGCTGAAGTCAGGTAAATGACCTTTTGTTTGGCCGGTATATGGCTGCAGTTAGGTAAATGACCTTTTGTTGGTCGTTATATGGCTTTAGCCAGGTAAATAACTTTTGTTTAGCCGGTAATGGCTGTAGTCGGGTAAATTACTGTAAGTTTGCCGGAATATGGCGGTAAAGATGAAAATAATATGTAAACTGTTGCATAAATGCTTTATGTGGCAATTTTGTGTAGCAGACATCACATTACTATTTAAAGACATGGTACAGCACTTGGGCGTGGCTCAAAGGCTGTACCTCAATATGTTGTAGATACACCTTTTACCGATCCCGATGAAATCAAATCGGGATGAGCCGAAGGTTAGTCTAGCCGTGTTAACGCCGATAAGAAGTAATATTAAAAATCAAACACTATAATTTACTCAGAAGACAAATTGTGTGGGCGTCAGTTTTATGAGAGCAACTACGCCTTGACGGTCCTAAACAAAAGCAAAGCCGGCCAATTCACTTCACAAGCTGAAATCTTGACGAATTCGTTTGCATTTGTATTTGAAGACAATTAATAAATATTTCATCGTATTTAAACGGTGTATTGTAAAATTTATTTTTACGGTTGGTGTTACTACTACTAATCTGTAGGTTTTCTTTTTCAAGAATTTCTTAAGATTACTTTTAACTATTTATTAATTGAATTAATTACGTTAACATAATTATTATTAAAAATAAAAATGTGCATATAGACGAACCTCCATTTGAAATTGCAATAAATGTAGTTTTTTCCAATTTTGAAATTTCTCGTTTAACCTTTGCTAAAAAGCGACGTAGTTAGGACATGTAACATATTTCCCAGAATTCTATGTCAAAGTGTATCTAGAAGAAGTTCCTCTTTATAAGTGATACTCTAGGGATTTACACAGAAAGTAAAACGAAACGAAAGAAGAATCTATTTGCTGCAACAAAGACTTTTGTACTTAAAGTTTTAATTAACACCCAGAAAGTTTTCGTTGTTTTCTAAAACCTGAAAATAAGAACGCCTGAGTAGAAAATTATATAAATTTTTAAAATACAAGCGCAGCAGAAATATCTTGAATGAAATACTTTTTGAAAACACGTTCTGTTCATGTACGTTGTTCGAGAAGGGGCTACTGAAAAGAGTTGCTGTTTCAGAGCAGCACAAAGGTATCTGTCGTCGCTTTTCCCTTATATATTTATTTACCCCCGAGCCTCAACCTTTGCTGCACACAACCCTCGGTGTAATTTATAGCGAAAACGCATTAAACAAACCAAAACGTTCAACGAACTGCTAAAAACGCAGTAGCGCTGGAAAAAGAACAAAACCGCCCGTTCTTCATTAGAATTCGTTCCTCTTTATGTGAAAATTTGCTCCCTCATTGTATCGGGAAGAAGCAGCAGGTGTGGAAGGAGCGCGGAGTGCTTTAGTGGGTGTTCATTAAAAGGCAGGGCCTACTTTGCAGCACTCAGCTAATTACAAAAAACTCGAATTTTTCACGGCATCAACAACGAGGAGGTGGCTCCGAATTCCGGGACAATTATAAATGCCGGATAATCATTCTTCCTTATTTCGTGGTGCACCCCTGCCAGTTCCCCGGAGTAATAAGACAATGGAAATTAAAAACATAACAAGCTCAAGGCGCCGGGTGGGAGGGGGGACGGCGAACTGTGCATTGAGTTTTCAAATCAATTAGCGACTCCCCAGACAGATTATTAATTAGACCTATACAGACAATTATGATAATGAAGAAAGCGTAACTCGACGCACTTCGCTGCTTCTTAAAGGATCCATTATTGTCCTCGTTAACTCATTATTTTACACGCAAAGACGAAAAAAGTTGACGCTTTTTCAAACAAAGCAGCTGCGATTTTCTCAACTGTAAAACCATTCCAAGACTGAACGATTAAAATTATTAGCGGTGAAGGGATGTTTTTAATTTTGACACACACACACAACGCACTCTATTGCGATTATAGCGGATAAGCCTAAATGGCATTAATTTTGTATAAGGCGGTTGACGATGTTTGAAAGTAGGCGCCGCGGCGCAATGTTATTAAACATTCCTCAGCCACCTTGATTAAACGAATACTTTACACTTTAATTGTTGAAATTGTTGCGTGCAATTTCCCTCGATTGCTCTCTTGAAGTGCCTGGAAGTTGAGCACTCGGCTGTCTATTTTATGACCGTTTAGGAAAGTTTTCTGCCGAAACGTCGACTATTTCAGCTGGCAAGCAAATGAGGGTGAATTATTAGCAGTTTGACGCGGCGGAATTTGTAAAAGATGGGTATATGCAAGTGTTTGAAAATGAAATATCCATCCCTTGTCTGCCCGTTTGATAAATTAACCAATTTCGGCGCCCAAGCAGCGATAGTTCATCGATACTCTCACCCTAAAATACAGCGGCCCATTTGATACGGAGACGCGCTCTAAATTACACCTACCCTAAAAAATAGCAACCCTTACGCGAACAATTGAACACACAAGTCTTTTTCTTCCCGACTACACTTTTCTTCAAGATTCTTTTATAATAGTCGTGATCTGCAAAATCTCTAACTGTTTTTTTTTCACTTTCCCATACTCCCAGTAATTGATGTCATGAAAATTATAATGTTGCGTCTATATTGTAATGAAATAGACCTAATCTATCTAAATCTATAACTCTGAAGGAATACGTTAGTAGGTTTACAACCGCTAACTCTCGAGCACAGTTAATTAAATTTTGTAAATAAGTATATAAAAAGCATCGGAACTAAGTCAGGAGAGTATAGTGGATCACAAAAATATTGCTCTTATGATCGAATTTATTGCCTCGATGAAAAAGATTTTCCAAGTAATGTGAAGTAATACTGTAATTGTGTGCTCATGATACAAAAAAAAACAATTAAAGGTACAATAATAAAATAAAACTCGGAAGTATTTAATTATTCGTTGATTCACATTTTATGATTAGTATTTGCCAATCGGCCACATCAAACATATTTTTCTTAAACAGTATGCTACATTTTTATGATATATTTTGATATAGCATTACATTTTCTAGTTAGTTCAACGCAACCGGACGTTTGGGTGCAGGGATTTTTCAGAGCAGGGACGTTTTGGGCGCAAGGACGTTTGGGCGCAGGGACTTTATGACGAGAGCCGTTTGGGGGCAGCGACGTTTTGGCGCAGAGACGTTTGGGCGCAAGCGTAATCTATTGTAAGTTATTTTACAGAAAATTCAATATTTATATTAAAATCGTTGAACTATCATATTTGAGAAACAAATTGTTAAATGTTAAGTAGGGGACAATGAAAGATTTGTAATTGTTTTGTAATTAAAAAACTATTTTGTCAGTAAAAATTTTGAGTCTCGTGTTAAATGTTAATAAATAATGGAGTAGCTATTAAAAACTTAATTAATTAAAGAAAAAGACAAAACCATATAATTTCCCTTATTGCGCCGAAACGGCCCTGTGCCAAAACCGTCCGCGCCGAAACGTCTTTGCGCCCAAACGTCCCTGTTGCCAAACGGTCTCGCGTCCAAATGTTCCTGGGCTCAAACGTTTCTGCGCCCAAATGTCCTAGACCGTTTATAAAAATTACACGAAAAGTTAAACAGTTAACCGGTAACGAGCGTTGAAGTAAAAATTCAAGTTGGCCATGAATTTGTATATAATATTTAAGTCTGCTACAAGTTTTTTGAAAAGGTTGGGGTAGTAGCAAAATTGAACATTATGAAAAATTATCTTTATTTAAACTCTTCAAACCGCTTCGTGGCTAACTTTGTCCCAAAAACTATTTCATTTTAAGACATTTTCAGGAGTTCAATTAAGTGTTTTTTTGCCTTAATCAATATCGGAAAAAATAAACTTTTATTCTAAATCATAAAAAGAATATTTTGCAATTTGAAATTGCCCTAAAAAATGTATTTAAAAATTCCTGCATCTAACTAAAGTGAGAAAACCGAAACTGACGTGTAAAAACAAAAAAAAAAGTATTTTGATAATATTTATCAGAGACGTGCTAAGCCACGGCATATTTCCCGTATTCTCTATGGATCACCGGCATGTCAACTTTTTCATCCCTGGCGTACTCCATCTTTCTTTTAATTGTTTTTGCGATACACCGATAATCACAAGAAAAAAATAACACAACAGCCCCTAACAATGTTAGTAGGCTGTAATAACCGTTTGCCGTGTCTCAGGTACCTACTGTACCGACGGGCCTTTAACGCCTGGACTTTCCCGCCGGGACTTTAGTGTCAGTACCCTACCGTCGGCGTCGCCTGTACTTTAACGCCGCGAGTCTCCCTTCTTAACTTTACCGCTGGTACTTTAGTGTCGGTACCTTACCGTCGCCGGTACTTTATTGACGGGAGTCTGTCTATGAAGCTTTAGGACCATGACCATTACCTGGATAACAAAGTACCGCCGGTGCTCTAGTAGCAATGATTTGGGGAATCAAAAATATAACAAAGTACCGGACACGAATGTGAAAAGGCAACAATGACAATCGACGGTTCAGCAGGTGGCGCTAATCCGCTACAACTCACTATTATAATTTCCCAGGTAACACGGAACGTTTCTGGAACATGCAGAACGTTCCAATAATGGCACATTTGTGTTCCAAATAAAACGTTCTGCCGGGATGTTTCTAAGACTCTCTTTGAAACGTTCCATCGGGTTGGCTGAAACGTTCTACTGAGACGTCCAAAGATGTCCTTGGAGAACTCATCTTGCAAAGATTAAAATCTGTGCCTAAAATTGATGAAATGATTGCTAAACACCAGTTTGGTTTCAGACAAAAACACCCGGATTGAACAAGTACATCGAATAGATAAAATAATCATATACGATTTGTAAACAATGAGATGCACTACTACCAAATCTACAATCTTCTTAACAGACAGGTACTTTATGGTAAAATACCAAGACCTGCAAACAATCTTTTTCCCGATCAAGTCAGGAGTACCTCAAGGTAGCGTCCTTGGGCCACTATTGTACTTATCGTATGCAACAGATCTGCCCAAAACTAGATTAACCTTGATTGCCATTTTTGCTGATAATACGTCAATCTTGGCGTCACATAAAAATCCCACAATAGCTTTTCAAAATTTGCAGGAGCATCTAAATGAAATTTAAAAGTGGCTCAGATACAGGCGCATAAAAGTAAATGAATCCAAGTCAGCACATGTCACCTACACACTAAATAGAAATAATTGCCCAACAGTCCAGCTAAATAGTTGTATTCTTCCACAAAAAGACGTAGTCAAGTATTTGGGGAATGCACCTAAACCAACGGCTTACATGGGGCAGACGCACATAATTTGGCCTTTAATTGTCCAAAACGTACTGGCTAATTGGTCAACAATCCCAGCTGTCGCAAGAAAACAAAGTGTTGCTATACAAAGCAATTTTGAAGCCGGTGTGGACCAGCTTTGGGGTTCCGCAAGCGAATCCAATATTGCAATACTGCGAAGATGACAATCAAAAGTGTTGATGCGCTATGGTTCGTTCCAAATGTAGTGCTAGACCGCGAACTCCACATCGAAACAGTAAAGGTCAAAATTAAAAACTTCAGTGCTAAATACAAATTTCGCCTCCAAGAACATCCTAACAATAGTGCTTGCTAGAACCTTGCTAAATGTGCCCACTGCCCAGTGTTAAAAGACTAAAAAGATGCGACCCCCTGGACCTTGCAAATAGATATTAAAATTTGCATTTAGATTCCATGTTGTCATGTATTAACATAATTGTACCAAGCAAAAAATTTTAATGAAGAAAGCCTATCAGCTACCTCTTGCTATGTTATTTTATTCATTGTTAGATTGTTTACTGATTGTTTTATGCTGAACAGATTGTAAAGTCATGGAAGACAAAAAAACAAAATCATAACTGCAGGGAAGGAGGCAGTGGCTGAATCTCCATGATATAAAGTCGGAATGTTTTGGAATGTCATCTGGAGTAGCACAAGGCAGTAATTGAGGCCCACTCTTGTTTCCTATATCTACTACCTCCCAGGTTTGGTAAAAACTTTAAATTTTTTGCAGACGAATTTAAAATTATTTACAAAATACAAAACACAAGTGACGCAGCTTGTTTGCAGAGCGATTTCGATCTTGTTGTAGATTGGAATACTTATCAATAGACTATATTTTAATGTAAACAAATGCCACACAATGACTTACACATTACGCGAAAACGCAATTGAAAGTGATTATGTAATAAAGGGTACAACACCAAATAGGGTTAGGCTAATTTGTGATCCGGGAGTATATTTTACGCAAACTCTAAAATTTGATACTCATATATGTATAGTAGATAAGACGATTAGCTCATGTATGCCATGTTTAGGTTTCATAATGAAAACATGTAATGGATTTTACAACATTGCTGTTCTAATTCTGTCATAATTCTCTGATACGATCACATCTGGAGTACGCTGTGTTAGTGTGGGGTTCAGGAGCAATGTAGCTCATTATCAAACACTAGAAGAGGTAGAAAATGAATTATTAATATATTTTCATTACAAAAATACATAAATCTCGAAAAAGAACAACGTTATACGTTCAACACCGAAATTATCAAGAAATTCAAACAAAAACATAAATACCGTAAACTTGATTGCACTCGATAAAAACAACTTCAATTAGTACACTTATTTACAAATTAAATTGCTCACACTGTAATTCGGTTTTTATAGGCCAGACAATTAGAAATTTTGATACTAGGTATAAAAAACAAACGTTGTTACAAATACAAACACTCACATAAATCAAACAGAAACATAAATACCGCAAACTTGATTGCACTGGACAAAACAACTTCAATTAGTACACTAATTTACAAATTAAATTGCTCACACTGTAATTCGGTTTATATAGGCCAGACAATTAGAAATTTTGATACTAGGTATAAACAACACGTACGTTGTTACAAATACAAACACCCCCATAAATCCAATTACGCTAAACACTTATTAGAACACAATCATTCAATGACATCTAATAATCCTACAAAATGTTTACATTCTTGTGATTATAAACGTAAATTAGGTATACTGGAAGCAATTCAAATTCACAACCGTTTAAAAACAGCACATTTAATGAATGACCAAATTGATATTTTAAATACACCCTTATTGGATGTTTTGGAATGAGAAATCAAACCATCTGCAAACACCGATAACCAAGATCAAGTCACCTGGTTATATTGTGCCTAAAGAAACACTAACTGTTTACTTTTTCATATTACCTTTGATAATAGCGTGTAAACATGTCGAAATACGTATAAGATTACAATAAATAATTAATGTTGTAGTAAAACAAACTATTTTATTTAACAGGAAGAAAAATGAATGTAAGAAATAATTCAAAACAATTTTGCAGTTACGTTATGTTATTGAAAACAGACAGAGGCACCCCAGCCAGCACCTATTTAACGAAACTACTATCACCTGATCCCATAAACTGTCGGGCAACCTCCACCTTTCTTGTATTTATTGAAATTTTTCAAAATTTTTAATGTATTTCAATAATTTTGACATTTTATGTAAATTTAGAATATTTTTAAAATTCTCGAAAAATTTCTAAAATACCAGATGTTTTTCGAAATTTTTTTAGAAATTGTAATATTATTGAAATTTTTTTAACTGATTATTTATCGAATGTTATAAATTTTGAAAATTTTAAACATTTTAAACATTATTAAACATTTTGCAAATTATGAATATTGTGGATGTTTTGAAATCATTTAATATTCTACAAATTAATAAAGTTTAGACAACAGCTGAGATGAAAAATGATCACAGGCTACACACTGCATGACAGGAAAAGAAACGCAGAAATAAGAGAAAAATGCAAAGTTGATGACATAATTCGGTGGGTGAGAAACCGCAGAAGACCGTGGCACGAACACATAAGTAGGATGACTGAGGAAAGACTTGTTAAGATGGTTAGAAACGAAATCCCCTTAGGTAGAAGACTTTCCGGACGACCACATAAAAGACGGCGGGATAGATGACAATTCACATCACAGAAATAGGTTAACACCCATATCAAGAATAAAAAGTAATTTTGTTGAGAATTCTGAAAAACTTTTACTCTTTTGGAAAATGTTTAGGAATTTTTAAAAAATTTCCAAACGTAAAAAACATATTTTTGAGTTTTAAAAATTTTTAAAATTTGTGAAAATTTTTAGAAAATGAAAAATTTAAAAAAGTTAATAGTTCTGAAATCTGAAAATTTTTGTAAGTTTTTAAATTTTCCAACATGAAAATTTAAAGAATTTGAAAATTAAAAAAATTGTCAAATTTTGAGAATTAGGAAAACTTTAATATTTGGAAAAACTTTGAATTTTAGAAAATTTTGAAATTTTGAACATATAAAACATTTTAGGGTTCTAAAAGCTTGTTCAAATTTGTGTAAGTTTTTAGAAACTGAAAATTTTTGTTAATGTTGATATTTCTAAAATTTTGAAAATAATTGACAAATTTAAAAATCTAAAAATGTTGACATATTTTAGTAAAATTTTAAAAATATTTAATTTTTTTTTACTGTTTGGGTAGAAATATAAAGTATTTGTTTTCTTTTTGATTACTCGGTTTGTGCGTTACTCTATCATTATTTGTATCATAATTACTCTCTAAAGCGAACAATGTTCTTAGGGTAAGCCTGTTTTGTTCTACTTCTTTAAATAAATAAATAATACAAGCACAGGCAGAAGCGATTTTTCAAATTGGCGTAGTAAAATATAAAGTGAGATTAACCACACTACAGTAGTCTCAGTACAAGAAGACCAGAGTTACATTAAAATAAAAACCATAGCTGTCAAGTTGCGACATGCGAGGATATGTACATCAGAAAGTCAGCGCTTCCCAAACAATTTTAAGTTTATAAACGCGTAACAGAGGAAAAGCGATGCTTTATAACTATTTATATGTGTATTGTTTTGGTATCCCTGCTCTCTAGCAGGCTAGGACAGGCGGTTAAGCGCCCGGTTTCTGTTCTGTTACATATTTCTAGTTAACGCATTATTAGGACACTTTTTCATGCTGAATCTAAATTTTTGGTCAGATTTGGAATAACTGTTACCATTGCTCATTCTCGACTGTCAACTTTTTTTTTCTTATGGTGGACATTATAAATTTTTTTATATTTGAATAGAGTATTTAATTCTGATTTCAACGATGTGCCACACTTTGCATTTTGTGTAAGTTTTGAGCATTTTATTACAACCAATAAAAATTTCATAAGAGTGCCATGGACAGACCACGTCATTTAATTTATTTTGAAAAAAATTTAGTAGGCCATGAACTGATGGAAGTAAAACAAAACACTACTTTTACTTTTAGATACATTAGGTACGCGAAAATTCTAGCAAACTTTGTTTTGAGCGTAGGCAGCAGGTTATGTTATTTTTTATAAAAACAAATGAATGACAAATTTTCTAACATACACAATTTACTGAAAATTCCACCTGTAGTTTCTATGTTTGCAAATGACATAACAAATTTGACACCTTTGTAAGACATGCTTAAAAGCTCGTCTAAAATAAACTCTCTAATCTGTGTGGTAGTAACTGTGTCATTCATTTGTTTTTGTAAAAAATAACAACCTGCTGCCTACGCTCAAAAGAAAGTTTCCTGAAATTTTCGCATACTTAATGTATCTAAAAGTAAAAGTAAATAAGAGAAGTGTTTTGTTTTACTTCCATCAGTTCATGGCCTACTAGAATTTTCTCAAAATAAATTAAATGACGTGGTCTTTCCATGGCACTCTTATGAAATTTTTATTTTCTGTAATAAAATGCTCAAAACTTAAACAAAATGGGAAGTGTGACACATCATTGAAATCAGAATTAAAAACTCTATCCAAATATGAAAAAATTTATGTCTTCCATAAGGAAAAAAAAGTTGACAGTCGAATATGAGCAATGGTATATACAGGGTGTTAATGAATTGTAGGGACAAACTTCTAGGGCTTGCAAAACACAACAAAGCAAACAACTTTTGTTAATAAATGTGTGGTCAAAAGTGTTTCCTTTAGAAAATAGAGCCTATTACAGATCCTTGTAGAAGTACCTGAAAATAGGCAACCCGAATTGCATTTTCAAATATTTTGCACAGGTCACACGGAATTTTGAAGGAAGAAAAAACGATCTAGACATACATGCATTCAAATAACGTCAATTTTAACACAATTCGATATTTTTGTGATATTTTTCGACTTTTCTTGCATTCGTTTCTTTCTGTGCCTTTTATAATTCGTTTTTCTCGTTCTGTGATTTTTTTGATAATTATTTTCGTTCTGTGTTTCGTATTTTTGTGTTATGGCGAATTATACTTTTGCCGAACAGCATGACATGATGTTCATGTATGGAGCTGCTTGGGGTAACGCACGCGAAGCTGCTCGCCTGTACCAAGAACATTTTCCGAATAGGAATCATCCATCGCACAAGGCCTTTAGTGTAGTTTCACGTCAGCTGCGGGAGGAAGGTACATTCGTTGTCAACAGACACAACTGTGGAGCTACCAGAACAAGGCGAACGGTGGATTTTGAGGAAGAAGTTTTGGAGAGAGTGGCTAAAAATCCTTCTACTAGTTGAAGAGCCATCGCTCATGAAGTGGGAGTGAACCATGTTTCAGCATGGGAGATACTACATGAGCAGCAGCTACATCCGTACCATCCACAGAAGGTACAAGCCATGGTTCAAGCAGATTCTCCCAGAAGGGTAGAATTTTGCCAGGAATTTCTGCGACGGTGTAATGAGGATCCAGAATTCCAAGTAAACGTTCTGTTTATAGCAACGAGGCATCTTTTACGAAAGAATGATTATTCTACAGTAGAAACAGCCACATTTGGGACGATGAAAATCCCCATGCGGTGGTTCAAAAAGGATACCAGCAAAGATTTTCAGTGAACATTTGGGCCGGGATTGTTGGCGATAGACTCATTGGACCATATCTGCTACCCCAAAGGTTAATTTATTTAAATTTCTTGCGCCATGTCCTGCCTGAACTTTTGGAAGATGTTCCACCTCAAATGTGGCTGCAGCACGATGGTGCACCTGCTCATTTTTCGGCGGAAGTAACGGAATTTTTAAATAACATTTTTCCCAACAGATGGATAGTCGAGGACGGCATGTGGTGTGGCCTCCACGTTCTCCTGATCTGACCCCACTTGAATTCTTTTTGTAGGGTCATGTTAAAACGTTAGTGTATGCTACCCAAGTTGAAACTGTAGAAGAACTTACGGCGCGTATTCTTGCTGCATGTGAAGAAGTTCAACAGACTCCTGGTATATTTTGAGCGGTGCGCAGGAATTTACTTCGTAGATGTGCTTCGTGTGTAGAAGCTGGGGGCGACATTTTGAACATTGACTATAATTTTGTTAATCTTTGAATTAGTTATTGTAAATTTTTCAAGTAGTTGATTTTTGCTTTGTAATTTTGGTTTTTTCTATTGCTTAGTTTTGAAACATTTTGTTAATTAATTTATTTTAAATTTAATTTGAATTTGAAAAGTGGGAAAGAGGGCTTTATTTATCTTGTATTAATTTCCGTCGTTATGGAAACAAATAGTAGGTAGTAAATTGAGTTGCCTACATTTAGGCGCTTCTTAAAGAATCTTTGAGAAGCTCTATCCCTGAAAGGAAACACTTTTGACCACACATTTATTAACAAAAGTTGTTTGCTTTGTTGTGTTTTGCAAGCTCTAGAAGTTTGTCCCTACAATTCATTAACACCCTGTACATATTTAACTACCTTTCTATGGCGACGGAAGAAAGTGTGATTATGCATCGAGAAGTGACCGACGTAGAACTAATTAGCCAAGCAAATATAACATTGACAAATATTAAATCCCTTTAATTCGACCAAACACAAAATAAACAAGACAATCAAACGAGAGAATAGTATTCGAGAAACGTTAGAGAGCTGCTTTTATTATAAACACAGAGAGCGCGGCCTGCTTAGATTCCATTCCCCAAGCATTTGAATGGCCCCGGGGTGATGTCAATATGGATCCGATTGTGTGGTTTCTACCCCCGCAGGTATTGTTCGACGGCACCGGAGCAAGACTTGGATAAAACTCTTGGGAGGGGCCCTAATCATGGGTAACGTGATAGCGTGCCTGTTTACCAACTACCGCTCGTTCAAGCTGCCTTGCTAATTTATTAAAATTACTCCTATATTGCTACACACTGATTAGCAATTGTTTAGGAAAACTGGTATTTCGCGAAGTTATCACTTTCGGGCAATTTATTCCACACGGATAATTATCGCTCTATTTTCTTCATTTTCAATTTTGCAGAATTAATTAAAATCTGGAAAACATTTGAATCGTAACATTATTTCATAGATAATTACTTTTATAAATAGGACATCACCTTTTAAGCGGATATTACTGTAGAAAATTAATAAAGAACGCCTTAGTACTATGGGGCGCCAAGTGTAAAGTGAAAATTTGCTGTGCATTTGACGGTATTAAAGGCAATGTGTCCCAATATTTATTATATATACATACATTTAGCTAAATGCATTTTATTTTAATAAATCGTTGTAGATTTAAATAAATCCTTAAACATTTGGTTTAAATATTTCAACATTTACTTTAAATTTTTAAATATTTAGTAAATCTATAAGTATTTAGATAAATTTGCCCATATTTAAATTCTTACAGATTTAAATAAACATTTCAACATTTAATATTAAGCTGTCATATTTAATGTTAACTTGTCATACTTTTTGACCTTGGTAGACCCAGCATACATAGAAGACCAAGACCGTTTACACTGGTGGTAACGTTCAACAATTATGAACACATTTTCCGTATTTCCAAAATTTGTACCCAATAATTTTAGTTCAATCATCAATAACAACATATTTAGCAACATAAACATTGCATAATTTATTATTCATACAATGAAAGTTTCCCCAACAACCCCTTGAGAACGCAATTTTAAGTTGTGTTTTGTTTAAGCGTCGAACGCTCCCACCATGACCCTGCTTTGTACCTTACTACCGGTATAAACGGTCTTGGTGTCCTAAGTCGGCTGGGCTCACCAAGGTCAAATAAATATGACAGGATAACATTAATTGTGACAGCTTAGAATTAAATGTTGAAACATTTATTTAAATCTGTACGGATTTATTTATATCGGTAAAAATTTATTTAAATCTGCGAATATTTATTAAATATTGAAAGATTTAAAACAAATATGTGCAGATTTGGTTAAATACATAAAGGTTTACTAAATTTTTTTAAATTTAAAGTAAATGTTTTAGGATTTATTCAAATCTCTAATGCTTTATTAAATGTTGGAATATTTAAACCAAATGTTTAAGAATTTATTTAAATCTAGAATGATTTATTAAAATAAAAAGCATTTAGCTAAATGTGTGTATATATAATAAATATTGGGACAAATTGCCTTTAATACCGTAAAATGCACAGCAAATTTTCACTTTACACTTGGCGCCATATATAGTACAAGGTGTTTTTTATTGGTTTTACCTAGGGTTTTTGGTCGAGCTTGTAAGAGTGTATTGACGCCACATATTAACACACAGTTCGTATTTTATAACTGAAACATAAAATGTATACAGCGTGTAACGGACCACCCACACACTATCTTTTACAGCTAAACGAATGAACTTACCCGGATAGGAAAAAAAATTGTAATATAAATCGTACACGAGGTATTTAGAAAAAAATACTTTCCAACGATGTATCACATGGAAACAAACAATAAATGTTAGTACCCCCTCTCCTCTTCAAAAGAGCGGGAACATTCAAAAGATATTATCTCAAAAATCTTAAATAGGACGAGGGGTCAAGCGATACCTCATTTTAAAGGTCCCATTAAACTGAACAATTTCTGTGTATTTAATGTTTTTCGATATCTCTCACCGTTACAAAATGGCAACTCAATTTATAAAAATTTACATTCTATTATCGCACGAATCGCTTGCTCTACCGCATCTAAGGCAGTGAAACAGAATTTGTTTTGCTGATTTATAATGTCTATTCATATAACATTTAAAACCACGTGCGAATTTGAGTTGGACAACTCAACATCGCACTCGCACTAAATACTCATTATACCGTGTACTTTTCTTAACTTAGCTCTTTTAAGGAAGAGAGAGGGTACTAACATTTATTTTTTTGTTTTCATATGGTACCTTTTAAATAACGTACGACTTGACTCACCTTCGTATTTGAAAATCACGAGACACCGTCCTAGCCCTCCCCCCCACAAAACTACCCCTTCCAAAACCCCAAAAAAATTATAAATAATTGTACTGAATACCTCTGAATACTGAATTTTTTAAAATTTGTAAATTTTCATTATAAAAATTTTGCAAATTACGAAAATATTCAAAATATTTTACCGCCAAAAACATTATTATTATGTATCTGCATTTCAGGAGTCGGGCAGACACGAGTACAGCGTTGTCACATTGCACCTCGTCACTGCCGAGTGAATGACCTCTTCGAGAATAAAAGAAATTCAGTACAGAATAATAAATTGTTATTCTACAAAAACAAACTATACGCTTTATTACAGTAAATTGGTTCCCTCTGTATACATTTACCCCTCTAAAACTCAGTTCGACAAAAATAAACACTTTTTCATATATTTTTTCTTTAATAATATTTTTTTTAGCGTATAACTCTTTTAATTTTTCTACAAATTGTTTCTCTCTATTGCATATTTGTTTTTTTGGATATACAGGGTATCCAAGATAAGGAGTGCATGCAGGGGGATTTCGTAAACGATAAGAGATAGAGATTCGGTTAAATGAGAACTGTTCAGCATAATTATCACGTACATATCCACATTCAAATCCTACAATTTTTGCTTCACTTTCAGTACAGATTGAAAAAACTAAAATTTCAAGTTTTCGTTTTTTTTGTATAATCCATACATATAAAAAGCACTAAGGGTTTTCTTCTCCGGTTCCTCCAGCGGCTACCGCTTCACCAATTTGGACCATTTTTTTTTCAATGAAAGGCCTCTATACTCAGATGGAACATGAAACATTTTTATATTTTTATTGTACGTCGATTTTTTATTAATAATTATTTTAATTTATAATATATATGAAGGTCGGCTAGACGCGCGTCACTTGGGGCGCCATCTACAAAACCGCCGTGTCTCATTATTGGAACTAATGCATAACGTGACGCATTTAGACGGGTCGGCCAACGCGAGTCTGTCAGTGCATTGTGCGCTGGGGTCTCACTAGTTTAGTTATTATTCTGAAAGATAGATCAAAGTAGTTTTGACATTATTAAGACACTTTTTTTACACAGATTTCGAATATCAAATTCAAATTTTGATAGGTCGTTAAACTTTCAAGATATTGACATTAACATTGACATGTCAAAACCTCTTTGCGCTATCTTTGGTAATAACCAAACTATTCACAAAAAACGAAAACTGAAAATGTTAGTTTTTTCAGTCTGTACTGAAAATTAAGCAAAACTTTTAGGATTTGAATGTGGATCAAAGCAGTACTTGAGATGCTGAATAATTGTTCTCATTTAACTGAATCTCTATCTCTTACCGTTTATGAGATTCCCATGCATGCACTCCTTATCTTGGACACCCTGTATACCAGGTGACCTCGAGAATATGTAACAACCGGCGAATTTCGCAATTTTAAAATTATTATTTTCAATTTTTTTTAGATAGTATATACATAAAAATGCATAATACGACGTAAAACGGTGTTAATTTGGACTTCCGGTTTAACCGGAAGTGACAGCAATTTTTAAATTTTTTAATAGAACACCTTATATATTTTTGCACATTTGGATATACTTTCACATTTCCTCTACGGTTATGTATAATACTTACCCATTAACTTTTAATTTTGGCCACCAGAAGGCGTTTAGCTATTTTTAACAACATAACATAATTTTTTTTGCTGTTGTAAAAATAAACTGGTATGTTATTGGTATTAAATTAAAGTAAATAAAAAGGTAATTTAGAAAGTGCAATAAAACTCAAGAATGGGAATTAAAAAAAATAAGTTATGACCGTGTAAAAATTGAGAATTTATATTTTTAAATATTTTAAAATTTTTTTGCCACAATAAAATGGCTAAACAAATTAAGAAACAAAAAAACACTTAACACATTATTCAATTGTTTTCAAAGCCAACTTAAAAAAAATTAATTATGAATAACATAATTAGGCATTTAAGATTTTTTCTAAAAGCGGTCTCTGGCGGCCAAAATTAAAAGTTAATGGGCAAGTAGTATATATGGCTGTAAAGGAAATTTAAAGGTCTATCCAAATATGCAAAAACATACAGAGTGTTCCATTAAAAATAAAAAATTTGTCATTACTTCCGGTTAAATCGGAAGTCCAAAATAACACCATTTTACGTCGTAATTACTGAAAAAAATTTAAGTTAGTAATTTAAAAATTGAGAAAATGGCCGGTTGTTACATGTTCTCGTGGTCACCTGGTATGTTGCTTAAAATGTTGATAATATTGTCATTTTTCGCTATTTAAGTTTTGCAAATTTAACTCCATCCTTGTTCATCCGTTACTGCTTCTGCTTGGCGAATTTAATACGTTTAAAGTTCAGTCCACTTTCGCCCATAAATTCGCAAAGAACCACGTTAGTTTGAGTTAATTTAGTTCCTTTAGATCGGAAACCGAAATCCTTTGGCAAGTTCATTTAGCATGCCTTGTGTCATTCGTATGTTGCCTTTATCCCCTTTTCGTTGCTCATACTACCGAGCATAATGGTTTCCGCGCGCTGGCTACAGTATTGTCTTTTGAATTTTGCCGTAACTAAGCAGAACAGCAGTTTGGTCCCGTGAGATCACCGATGAGCACTACCTATCTTCATAACCGTAAAGTATAATCAAGGATGGTACGTCTCGTGTAAAGTTTGGTGTGTTCGTCCGTCCGTATCATCGGCGGAACGCCTCTGGCGCGGGGCAAGTTTGAATCCCCAAGGTGCAATCGCTCAGTTGCACGCACAAAAAGCCGTTATCCACTTCTCGGGGCCTCTTGGGATGCATATGTACACCTACACATCTACTCGAACTGAATAAAACTTGCCCTTTACACGAACACGACGCGACACATAAAGGAATTTTATTTTTACTTTCTCGTGCTTACTGTATGGAAATGGAATGGATTGCGATAGTGAAAACCTCGATTCTGAGGTTATGATGCAAATATACGTTGTGGGTCTAATACAGTGGTTTTTAAAAATGTCTGTCCGTACGTGTGTGTGTCCAGGTGTGACGCATTCAAATTTCAGGAGCTACTGGACCTATTTATTAAAATACACAACAACGATCAAATTCTACGAGTAAACAAGTTTTCAAGAACAATGAGGAACTAAAAACTGAAGTTAAATAATTATGTTATCTAGTATCATATTTTGCGACAACAGAATTTTAGATAAGCCCGACAGCAAATTATGAGAGAAGGTACTTACTGCGCGCGACCAAGTAAAAACTTAATCGAAGTCGCCTTTGAAACAAACACGTCATGTCGATGATTAGTTTGCAAATCGTGGAGTTGTACGGCTTATTATTTTATGCAATTGATCATATTTAACATTTTTGAACAATTAGCAAGTGAGCATGGTAAATTATTTTTAATATTGCGCATAATAAATGTCAGTTGTAAACCGTGACCCATTTAACACACATAATCGGAAACAAATATTAGACGGTTGTTTGGTTTAGCGGTAAAGGCGAGGACTTGTAATCTGGTGACGCCTTTTCAAATCCCGTGACAGACCTGTTTTTATTCAAATTTTTATTATTTATTTTTGACATTAATTAATTTTTAATTTATTTTTAAAAATGCAACACAAACAAACACCTGTGGAATAATGGCCGCGTGTTTTCAATTTTTACCACAGAGCACAATCTATACTTAAGAGTATGCACGAATCCTGGTTGCCATGACCTTATTCTGCAGTGTTTTAGAGAGAAATGACCGAAAGAAGGAAACTACTAAACGTACTATTTCAAGGATATGCTGATTCGTGCTAATATTGTTCCTTAATCTTCTACTATATATTTAAAAAAACCGATCTTCGGCGTGTCTCAGCTTTCGCCTGCCAACGTGCGCGGCTACACATAATTTCGGTCTTACATAGTGCTAGGCGTGTGTGCTTGCAAGAACCGAGAGAGCTCAATATCTAAAACGACTTTGAGGAGAGAGGCCACTGCATTTACTCTCGTGTATATTTAAAGGCAGCAAATATAACGTTTGGGGGTATTTCATAATTCTTCTTCTGTAATTTATTTTGTTATTTGTATACCATTTCTTAAAATTGTTTTTTGTTCACAATTAGGATTGGAAATCTGTCAGCGATTTGATTTTACTTTCAAAAATGTACAATTTTCATAATAGATCCGACACCATCAATAAATCAACTAACGTAACCTAACGTATACTGTCTTTATCAACGTTTAAAATAAAATATTGACGGTTGACGAACGAGTACGTTTTATAGGTTCTTTGTGTCGGTTATCTCTGTCACATGTACTGCAAAATTAAGGCCTGCATATCATAGCAACAAGCGGTTCGTGCACTACCTTCTGTTTTGTATTACTTCGTGATTTTTACATACTTTTACTTACTTTCCTAAACGGCATTTCAATTTGTTCCTGCGTAAAAATGCTTTTACAAAGCAACATGAACCAGTTTTTAATTTCAATTAAAAACTAATTTTTTTAAAATTGTTACAAGATAAAAATTAAAATAAGTTATAGACATAGGCTAAGAAATTTGAACCAAATTACAAGCCCCCTCCTTTACCGCTAAACCAAACAACCTTCTAATTTTTTCCATTATTTGTGTTAAATGGGTCGCGGTTTACAACTGACATTTATCATGCACTATTGTAAAATAAAAATAATATGTAATATAAATAATTTACCATGCTCACTTGTTAATTGTTAAAAACGTTAAATATTAGTAATTGCGGTAAAATAATAAACCGCGCAACTGTGATAATAGCTCCACGATTTGCAAACAACACATCAACATGACGTGCTTGTTTCAGAGGCGACTGTAATGAAGTTTTTATTTGATCGCTCTGTATAATACTTATGACCCTTAAGCTGTATGGACGTTTCGTTACGAGTTATAAGAGCAGGACACAGCAGGTATCTGTGCAGTCTGCACTTGTGATGATTTTAATCTTAAATGCAAGTTAAATAACACAACGAAAGCATAAACTACTTATCACGATCAAATAACACTTTTAACAAAATAATGTTCTCTTGCGGAAATATTTGATCAATTTGACCATATGTTAAATTTGTGATAAATAAATTATTAAAGCAACACTAATACAAAAATACAAACGAAGGCTACGTATTATTAAAATATTGTGACCTCTTGCGAAGGGACGGAGTTTTATGGCAGTTGCAAATTGTTTGAAATTGCTGTCCGCAATAACAAACGATTTCTTAGAATAGTATTAACTGTAACAGTGAACAATTAACTAACTACAAACTGTTTTAAGTTGTAGGGCATTTAAATATAAACTCGTGCTACTCGCGCGAAGAAGGGCAACTAACAACAATTACGAACTACTAGGGTTGAAATTTCAGGGTCATGTGATGCCTTCGGTGATACGTAGCTATCCGGTCGGCTTCTGTCTATTATAAGGTGATTATCTTGCGCACTATGTTTTTCACAGTCTATCTAGCATAGTCTTAAGTTGTCATCGATGCTCCTATGCTAAGTAACAGCGGAATTTTTTGTTGAGAAAAATAGTCTAAGAATAGACAAACCAAGAATGATAAAACAAATTAGTTCGACAAAATTAGGAAGGGAAGGGAAGGGGAAATTAAACCCTACAAATATTGCTGCACCTTAAAATTAAGTTATAAATAGTATTCCACTATCACTTATGAGCAATTTAGGTTAAACAGAATTGTTTTATCTTCTCCGTTTTATTAAAGAGGGGGAATGCATTTCCGATTTTCAAAAATTCATAGAAGGCGACACAAAACAAGGAAATTAACGTTATGGGACCCAAAACAAGTAATAAGCCTATCTCTAGTTATGTAAGTGTACAAAGTTTTAAATACCAAATTTAATTTCTATCCTGTCGACTCGTTTTTGAGTACTGAAATTTAAAAAAATTGTAGCGGCCGCTATTTTAAAGCGAGAGTGGTCAGAAAATAGTTTTCGATTTTTGTTAACGCCTATAGTGTAGTCATTTCAAAGATAGAGCGCGCGAAAACGTTTACGTTTAGTGTTCGGATGCCAATCTTGCTCGCTACTAGTTTACCCCTGCTGCACGCGCCCGGTCGTAGCGTGTTAAACGATACTGCCCTGTTCACTGCATCTTACTGCAGTGGTTCACGTAAACAGCGCGTGCATTTGTTTACGCACGCTCTAGACATTAAATAATTTTGATTATGTTCTGTTCTTACATATATGAAATTCCGATCCCAAAACAAAAAAGTGAGCCGGCGGCGGGTGGTCTAGTGGTTAAAGTCCCAGGCTTTGAAACTAGACTCCCAATGGCAGTTGGTTCGAGTCCACTGCTCGTCGGTAATTTTTCTGAATAAGCTAAATCCGACGGGTCCATGGATGGTGTATATAGGTGTGTATGTTGGGTTGCATGTCTTTCAGGGGTGGGGCATGTTAGACCGGTGAAGAGCACTTAGTGTGCTGAGCCCGGGCAAGGGGGTGGGATGGGAATCATGGGGTCGTGCTCACGCACGGCTTCATGATTCTTAAAAAAAAAAGTTATACCAAAAAAGCATACTTAACTTCAGTTTCCAGTTTCGTATCTTAAAAACGGACACCAATAAAACGATATTTAAAAAAAAATTTCGTTGGGTTCCTGTGAGTCCAAAACATATATTTCCGTCAAAATCTCCGAACCGAAAGTTTCCGCGATCACAATACATTCCTATAATGGAAATATGAAAAAGTAAACAAATTGGACGACGAAGTGAGCCGCCCGTTTATCCGTTTTTCCGACTTTGATGAAATTTGAAACTTGGAGAAAGATCAAAAACTTCTGCACCTACGCCACTTGGGCTCATTGAGTCCCTTATAAACTGCGTTTTATTGAACAGGTTGGTCTCTTCAGCGAAGTGCAAAATTCTGGTCAACAACAATTCCTAATTTTCATTTGTCTCTAAGAAGGGAAATCCAAGGATTATATACGGGAGGGCCGCCAAAACGGCGCATTCAGGTAGCATGCGTTCAGAGGTTTCCTCCTGTACTTGACATGTTATACACTGTGAGCTGTTGACAGTTTTGGTTCCGATTTGTCTTTTGTTTGGGCTCAGAAAGGATTTAGCCCTTCTAGATGTAAAACCGCTGTACATCTGATACAGAGTGTTACCGGCCTCAAGCGTTACGATCGGATTGTCAAAGAGTGCCGATGTCGTTGCAAAACGTGACGATCGTGTTGTGAATGACGCGTAGGTGGTTGCAGTCTCTCGGTTCCTTGACACAGTGCACAGACGGAAGATTGTTTATTACCGTGACCAAGGCCAAACCCCTCATATCGTTGTCTGAGAAGTGGGCGACCCGGGCACAATGCCTGACGATGTTCTGCCGTGGTGTTTAGAGTAAGAGCTCCGCTTCAAGTTTTCGTGACTTGAATTTGCTGAACAAAATCACAACTCTTGTTCTACAAGGCTTTTTCATTCAACATGGCGACTGGTCGCATGTGAGACAGCTCACATCGGATATGTGACTGGAAGATTCGATCCTTGAGTGTACCATTCATGGATCCTTGTTCGGTGCGAGTCTACCCCTTCCTCTGTAGAATACAATAACGTTTGGTCTTATACGACAGGTCCAAGATAATTGGGATTGGAACTCTGACAACGTCCAGCTACATACA
This sequence comes from Ctenicera cuprea, assembly GCA_958336395.1. Lineage (NCBI taxonomy): Eukaryota > Metazoa > Arthropoda > Insecta > Coleoptera > Elateridae > Ctenicera > Ctenicera cuprea. The sequence goes on from OY284493.1 coordinate 43,529,355, forward strand.
TCGTTGCATTTGGGGTATATTCCAAAAGCCTGTTTTGAACCCATTAGGGTTCAAGAATATCCCGAAGAGAAAGAGTCAGAATGCAAGAATACGCGACATAATGCCTGCAGAAAAGGACATCGTCGAAAAATTGAAAAAAGACAACTCTTGTGGTACGGGCATGTCTAAAAAATGGAAAAGCAATGGAATGGCAACCAAGAGAAAGCAGAAAAAGAGGTCGCCCAAGAAGAGGTTGGAATGGGGAAATACAAAACCTAAAACAAAAATGGCATATCCAACAAGACGCCTGGATGAACAGAAAATAATAGAAGAAAATATTGAACTCCGGAAGACCCAGATAGAGGTTTAAGAACGGAAAGAAGAAGAAGGGAGTACGTAGACTCAGCAACAGCCAAGGCATCGACCTTTTTGTTGTCATCAATTCTACTATGGCCAGGAACCCATAGAGTTTTTAAATAGTTCTTAATAGAGGGCTTTGGATTTTCCGACATTCTTGGACCATTCGCGACCAGACCTTAAAGGAGATTAGGATTTGATGGCCGCTTGACTGTCAGGGAAAATATAGAAATAGTACTTTTGGAACCTCTTCTAAGGTTCTTGTTTGCACAGGCCGTTATCGCAAAGATCTCAGCTTGGAAGACAGTTGGGTATTTTTCCAGAGCAAATTTAACATTGCGTTTTTCCCCATAGACTCCAGTTCCCGCCCCCTTCCAAGTTTGTAACCTATTCGTAAACCATGCAAGGCACTGAGCTGAAGAAAGTCTCCCAAAGGATTAGTAGGGAACCACACCGTTTCTTCACATCTGAAGGTTAGGGTTGGTTGTGGTTGGGCATTAATTATGAGGCTACTCTGGTATGCCCTGTAAGCCGCCGCTCGGGGCCGACTCCGAGCAGAAGGGAATCTTTCGTATCGTTACAGCCTTAAAAGGGTAATATGTCATTATATAACTGTCAAAATTAAAGTATTTCACTTTTTAAAACATTTTTAAGTAGTTATTAATTTGTAGTTGGTTGCATGGCGGAGAACTGCGGATGCCGGTCATACGGTATTTAAAGTTAAGCACTGTCCGCTCTGGTCCCCACTCGGATGGGTGACCAATATAGGGGTATATCTGCGACCAACCGTGCTTTGGAGGGCACGTTAAGCCGTCGGTCCCGGTTGTCGTACTAACATCTTTGGCAATCGTAAACCATTTAGTGGAACTTCGTATACGTGCAAAGAGGGCTCACGGAACCCGCACTAGTTGCGGGTATTAAACAGGCCATTGGCCTATAACAAGAGGAAGAAGAAGAAGAAGATTAATTTTTAATTATTAACCCAATTCTTCTTAAATTTTGTGAGCCAAATAAGTTAGAAATAAGCTAGCATTTAGCGTTTTTTCCCAAAAAATCTAATTTTTCTGTAACGCCCCCTATATATTTTTGAATTTTTGAAATTCTGATTTAATAAACGCGTTTAAGCTACATTGCTCATCAGCGATAGAATAAGATTCTAAACCTAATTTCTGGTATTAGTAAATATTCAAGGAAGGGAGCAATCGTTCTTTTCCCCCTGCCATGTTTTGGATGGTGAAGCAATCTTTTTCGCAAAAATAAAAATAAGCAAGTGAGCGTCGCAGGAGTATTGTAATTTTATAGAAAAAAAAATGTAGTTGAAAGGTCGACATAAAAACATTATTGAAAGTATGCAAAGTAAAGGATTAATCGCTAGTCTGGACTCTGGTGGGATTACTGTGAGAATTCCGCAAAACGTGATTCTTGTTCGATGCGCGGTTATAACGCTTTCGGGAAAACTCAATAATTTTATAGTTTTCTAAAGATAGAACAGAAAACGAAAAGTTGGTATAGATGGATGCGAGTTGCAATAATAAACTTTCAAAGCTATTTCAGAGGTAATCACAAGTGAAATGGAATTTTCTCTAACGCTTCCAAAGCACGTATCAATTTTGAAACCAATCTAGCGGTTTATAAAGGTTTTCTTGGTCTGTTTGTTGGAAATCGCTGGTATATTTACGATATCGCAGTAAAAATATAGCGGAAGGGAACACAGTGGATTGGCCGGCAAGGATGTCCTTCCTGCCGACCGAGAAGATTGCAGAGGCCATCCCGTCAATACTTGCCGTCCCTTCCTACTCCTGCCGCCTGAAAGTCAATGTCAATCTATACGTTATATGTGGACGGAGTTTGCCACAATGGACAGAGAAAAAAACAGGAAACATCGCCACAGACTTGAGAACTAAACGTTCCGAGGAAGACTGAAAATCCTCCTCGAAAAGCAAAAAATCTCATTAATTTTGCTTGATTACTCGGAGTTCAACTTCTAATTTAATAATCTAGCAGACGTCTGGTCTGATTAGAATCACGCTTCGGTGGAAGAACTCTCGCGTTTTATTAAAAAAAAGAAGGAAAAAGAAATACACAACATTTGCTTCCTTCCTAGTTAACTATGGACGAAACAAATCAACCAGGGGAGTTTGTCTGATAAACAAAGATAGCATCATAATGCGGTATTATAGTTAAAGATAGAACTCATTAACCACACAACTTTTCAAACACGAGCGTTAAACCCAGTTCTAGAATTAAAGGTGGTGCAAATTTGTAACACTGCTGTTCTAGTATTTTTTTTAAAACGGTCTGTAAGCATTTTAAATTATTCCGTAATTTAAACAGTGCCTATGAGAAAATTCACTTCATATAAAAAAACATTTCTAAATAAGCTTAGCTTAAATGCTCTTAAGACGTTTTTAAACAAATTTGGGGCCAGCGGGTGGTCTTGTGGTTAGAGTCCTAACCTCTAGAACTAGACTCCCAACGGCAGTAGGTTCGAATCCTCTGCCCGTCGGAAATTTTTCTGAATAAGTTAAATCCGGCGTGTCCATGGACGGTGTGTGTGTGTGGTGTGTATGTTGGGTTGCATGTTTCTCGGGGTGGGGCATGTTAGACCGGTGAATAGCGCTAAGTGCGCTGAGCCCGGGTAAGGGGGTGGGATGGGAATCATGGAGTCGTGCTCACGCACGCCCTAATGATTAAAAAAAAACAAATTCAAAATATTCAAGCCAGTTTTACTAATGCTAACTAAATAACTTAGATTAACTAACAAATACGATTTTACTAAGTTGATTTTTGATAATATCGACATATTATTTATAGTAGTAATAGTACTAGAACATTTATTTAGCACTGTCTGGCTACAAGTCGCAAATATATTTAAACAATTACTCTTGTTTGAAATTAAAAATAAACAATCCCCTCTCCCCGCGTCCTAAGAAAAACAAACAGTAAATTCTCCTTCGGATTATAAACTTACTAATTGTCCAATTATTTAAATACAAATGAATTGCGCTTCTCTGGAAATTATTATGACAGCAATACCTCGGGTGGTCACCTAATTAATGTTTTCAATTCTTACTACCACTAAAGTTAGTTTAATCTAAAGGTAGAGGAACACATTTTAATAGATATTAAAACTAGGTACGTTTCGGTGTATTTTCTGGTATGTTTGTTGGAAGAGTTGAATTAGATTACAGGGGGTGAAAGCCGTCATCCAAATCTGTATCTAAAACGTTATTTGACGCTGAATGAAGTCCTCATCCAAATCGCCAAACAGTTGTATTATTTTTTTGTATTCATGGTTTTAAGGTTTAGGAAAATTTAAGAGTACACAATTCGTCACTCATTAGAGTTCTACGATTTTAGAAGATTAATCCGAATGACACTCGTCATCCCAAACATTTATCAAAAGTTAGGTTATATTGTTTTCTGATAATACTGTTTTATTATTTACCTAATTTTGATACCTTTTAATTTGCAGTAAATTTAAAATTTTGTAGTACGGCTCTGGGGACGTTCCTCGCTAATATTGGTGCTACTAAGTAGGGCTGGTCTGCTTGCAGTTGACCTCCGCAATGGATTGTTAGGTCCGCTGGTTGTCGGCTCACAATTAAAAATTGCATGCCTAGAGGTGTGGTTTTTATACTTCGACCATTCATCAGGACGATCATGTGGGGTTATTGCAGTGGGAGCAACGATGTTGGGTTCGAAACATGCGCGCGTATGACAGCGCGTACCGGACTGTTGGGCCACCAGCACCTCAGTATGGAAATAACAAATAAAGAAATTCGATGCTTTTGAATAACATTTATTATGGTTTATTTGGTTTAATGTAAACCGTTGTAGCGTCTCTAATTTATGATGAAACTTAATTGATTCTTGATCTGTTTTTAACAGTTTCCTAAGACTTTTCGCTACATTTTAGTTTTCCGCATAGTGCTCTTGGTCTTGTCTTGGTATCATCTTGAAAATCAAGACAAAACCAACGCAAGACTTGCTGCAACAGATAATGACTAATACCATGCCCCTAGAGACCAAGCGGCTTAACAACATCTTACCAAGAGTCTTGGTCTTGACATTAGTTTACACTTATTCTTTGAATTTCTAATTTCAATTCGTGACGAAATAGTAAACATAAATATGTGACTGATATCATTGTGCCAAACGTAGTTTTTGAGGGCCACAAAGCGATACCATTTCGTATGCAAGAGTAGTGTAGGGCAAGGGTTATTCGTAAAATATGATTAGCCCAAAAGTCCTATAACCTGCAGCACTGGGGTCAGAGGTCCATTGTGCGTGCCGTTAGTTAAAGATTCTTCCCGAATACGCTGGTGCGGGTGGCAAAAGCTAGCACCTTGTTTAGATTGATAAGAGGAATAAAATGTATTTCCTCCGGATCCAAAGATTTAATCTAAAGAGTTTGTTAAATTGATAATGGCCTAATAAGAGACCTGCCATCATCTTAATTTGCTTCCTGTTACTGCAGAATTAATTTGGATGCCGGTAGCGATAGCCCTATGATGAAGAGCTTTGTCTCCCTTAGTCCTTGTTGCAAAGACCAACTTTGTGAGAATTGGGTTGCAACCCAGCTTTGCATTGCAGATGAATGAATATTCCCGGAAATGGTTCCAATCCAGGCGGCTGTTCGCTATAACCCCATCTGGTCAGTAAGCTCGCTTTTTCGTTTGCCTCAATGTTGCTGTGGCCTGGTACAGTTTGAGCGAGGTCTGCGCGCAAAGGCTCGTCAGTGTTGATTTCAAGACATTTCAAGACTAGCTCTGAAGTTACCCCCAAAAGAGCTCAGAGCTTGAAGACCAGCCTGGCTGTCCGAATAGATATAAACATGTTTATTTGAAAATCTTCTGTTAAGGTATTCCTACGAACAGGCCAGTATAGCAAATACCTCGGCAGCGTGCTGTCCAAAAAAGCAAAAATGTCTCATTCGTGGTGTATTGCCCCTGTACCAACCTCAGTCCTTGAACCGTCTGTTAATCAGACAAGGTCCTTAGGAATTAGAACGTTCTGGTTATGGATGCTCCTTTATTTTACTGTGGTATATTATTATAAAATGTGGAGAAAAATTGATCAAGACCAAGACCAACATAGTCTTGGTCTTGGCATTGCAATACTACGAGACTACAAGACTTGTAGTTCAAGACTATTCAAGTCTTGTCTTGATCTTGTCGAAGCACCACTTCTACTTCTGTCCTCTACTCATATTATTGTTGCGAACAACTGTTCTGTGAAATTGCAGTTTTCTCTAGGAGTTATTTTTTTCATTTTTCTACTTTTAATGTTAAAACCGGCATTAAAAAGTTATTTTGTGTTTCGTAGCACTGTCCGATAGTTAGCCATTATATTTCCTCGCATCTCGGCGTAATAGCTTACCATACCGAATTCTTCTGTAAACCATGCTACCGTACGTTAAGTGAATTGGGACTACCAATATGAAATTCAAAATACAAAATTCAGTAACGAATTGGAACATAATGATCTTGTCTGGTCTTGCGTCCCTGTTTTGTGTGAGCACTATATTTATATTTTCATCGTAAGTTGATTCAATGGTTAAGATTGGGAAGGGGATATATTTAGTGTTTAGGCAATTCGAATAATAGGAAGGGTTTTGGAATAACAAACATATGTCCGTGCATAGCAAAACTCGCATCTATAAAACAGCTGTGAGACCCATCATGACATACGCTGGAGAAACCAGAGCAGACACTGGTAAAACAAAACAACTTCTAAGATCTACCGAAATGAGAACCCTGAGATCTATAAATGGGTTGACATTGAGGGATAGAACAAGGAGCCAGGAGATAAGAAACAAGTGCGAAATTCAGGACGTGGTTAGGTGGGTGCGATATAGGAGAAGGGGATGGAGGGACCACGTACAGAGAATGGAGAACAGCCGAGTTACCAAAGTAGCGATGATGGAAAGACCGCAAACAACGAGACCGCGTGGCAGACCACCAAAAAGATGGAAAGACTGCTGGACATCCGCATCGCAAGATAATTGACGAGGAGAGGCTAAATTAGGAAACGACAGGGCAAGCCCTATAACAAGAAGAAGAAGAAGAAGAAGAAGAAGAAGAAGAAGAAGAAGAAGAAGAAGAAGAAGAAGAAGAAGGTTTTGGAATAGGATTCCTTCGTTTTTTGTCAGGCATAATACCCTTCCCAATTTCCTTCTTCCGAGTAAACTGAACTTGTTTTCAATAGGCTTCACCCGATGATGGCCAAACTGTCAGTGACACAGACTTTAGACAGACAGACGGGCAGACGCGAGGCAAACGGACAAGCAGTTTCTGCGTAAACAGACAGGCAGATTCGATACAAACAGACATAAAAATAGACAGACGCTAGACAAACAGAAACACCAAACGAGAACAAATCCCATACATTTGAGACAGACAAGCAGATCCTTCATAGATAAACAGACGAACCGTAGCCCGACAATCCCTACGAAAATAGACAAGCAGACCTTAGATAGATATATTTTGATAGACCCTAGACGGTTTCGAGAAGACCATCATAATGAGCGTTGGTTCAGAGGAAATTCCCGAAATCAGCAGGAGTGAAATCGAACACGCTCTATTCCAACTTAAGAATGGACGGGCTCCCGGTGCTGACGGAATTACTACAGAGATGTTAAAATTCGGAGGAGTAACCACAGTAGAAGCAATAAAAATATTACTAAACAAATGCCTCTCCGAAGCCAGAATACCTGGAAAAACTCGGTTGTCTTCTTATTGTACAAAAAAGGCGACAAACTCAAAATTGACAACTATAGACCTATAAGTCTCCTTCCACTTCCTTATAAACTGTTAACTAAAACCGTTTAACAAATAAATTTGACGACTACCAGTCCCCCGAACAAGCGGGATTCCGCAAAGGATACAGCAGGGTAGAACACATTCAAGCTGTAAGAACATTAATAGAGAAAAGTAAGGAATACAATGTGCCACTTCACTTAGCCTTCGTGGACTATAACAAAGCATTTGATTCTATCGAACTATGGGCTATCTTCAATGCAATGAATCAAGCCAGAATAGACACCAGATACAGAAATTTATTAAAATACATATATGACAATGCTACCATCCAGGTGAAAACTACGGAAGATCTCATGACAGACAAAATACCTGTAAAAAGAGGAGTGCGACAGGGCGACACAATCTCACCAAAATTGTTTCCCCTTGCTATGGAATATATCTTTAAGCAATTGAACTGGGACAAAAGGGGCATTAACATCAACGGCTACTATCTTAACCACCTTCGCTTTGCGGACGACATACTTCTCTTTATCAATTAACTAGAAGAACTCCAGGATATGTTGGTCGAATTGAAAAGTATATCGGAAAAAATGGACCTCACGATGAATATCGGGAAAACGAAGGTCATGACTTCGGAGGATGCAATATTCAGAGTCGGAAACGAAGTCCTTGAAAAAGTTGAAGAATACATCTATTTAGGGCACACAATAAAACTAGGCAGGGAGAATCAAACTGCCGAAATAAACAGACGAGTTAGAATGACATGGGCGGCTACCGGAAAACTGAGTTACATCCTAAAGAACCTTGAAATTCCCGTAAACCTAAAGAGCAAAGTCTTCAATACTTGCGTCTTCCCGGTGATGGCATACGGAATGGCGACAATGACACTAATCGTTAAATTGGCCAAGAGACTGAGAACAACGCAGAGAGCGATCGAGGAGATCAGACGACGAACTCAAACACAAGACGTTATAAAAACGATTGCTAGCTTAAAGTGGAACTGGGTAGGCCACGTTGCCAGACAAGATGGAGCACGATGGACAAAGCAAGTTGTACAATGGAGACCAAGAGCCGAGGGGTTAATCATTTCAAAAATGAGTGTACACCGAATACAGATTTCACATGAATACAGCAAGTACATAATGAGTACGACCGAATACCTGACCAAGTACATACACAGCAAAAAATTCGTTTGTGTACTCAAGAATACCTATGAATACTCGTGAATATATGGGAATACAAAAGAATACATACAAATATTGGATAGAGTACGCCTAAATACGAGAGCAGAAATTACTGCAATAAAGCTACAATCACGATAAACATTTATTAGGTACAGGTAAATGCTGTAATGCAATATAGTTGTAACAATATATTATATACAATACACACTGTGTCCATAAAGTAACCCCCCCCCCCCCCCCAACTAACTTTTGAACGACTTGATATTTTTCTATAAAATTTGGTGTGCTTTAATGGGAAATTAAATACTATTTTTTAGACCATATTAAAATTTTGTATCGTTTAAAATGGCGACTGGGCGCCATTTTGAATTTTTTTTAATGGAAAGGGGGTCGAATGACACCTCATTGGAAAGGTCTTTTAGTTCTGCGTCTGATCCTAACGTTTCAAAGAAAAATACTCAGCCATAACAAAATGACAATGTTTGAAGATAAAGAAGATAAAAAACTAAGAATTAAAGCTTAAATTAGACAAATTAAGAGTTTGAAATGTTTACCATTCACTTCTTGGCACATAAAAAGTCGGTTATGAAATTCCTGCCTTACATTTTCATAAGTTTCTGAAGTGATATTTCTGCAAACTCCTGTAATGCGTTGCTCCAGTTCTTCAATTGTTTCTGGACGGGTACTGTACACTTTCGATTTCAGATATTCCCATAGAAAAAAATCTAGGAAAGTTAAATCTGGGGAGTGAGCCGGCTATTCTACAGGCCCCCGCCTACCAATCCATCTTTCAAGAAAATGTCCGTTGAGAAAGTCAGAAACAGGCCTATAATAGAGGCGGCGCACCGTTTTGTTGGAACATAACGTTTTCAATATTATTTCAAGCCACCTGAGATATTTCTGAGAAAATTTAGTCCTGCAAATGAAAAAGTGGACTACTGGATAAGAAAATCAAAACAATTTTGAACTGAGAGTCTATTGGTTTACAATCCGCCATTTTGTTATGGTTCAATATTTTTCTTTGAAATTCTAGGATCAAACGCAGAACTAAAATACCTTTCAAATGAGGTGGCACTCGACCCCCTTTTCATTTAAAAAAAAATCAAAATAGCACCCAGTCGCCATTTTGGATGATACAAAATTTTAATATGGTCTGAAAAATAGTATTTAATTTCCCATTACAGCACACCAAATTTTGTAGAAAAATATCAAGTCGTTCAAAAGTTAGTTGGGAGGGGGGGTTACGTTATGGACACAGTGTATATATATACTATATAGCTATTGTACAAAAAATAAATTATACATTCTGCAAAGAAATAAACAAAACTTTGACCTTGGCAATACAAATTAAAGTTGTCACAATGTGTATTATATATTTATTAAACAAAAAATAAATTATAGATTAACAAAAAAAAACAAATAAAACAAACACAAAAATGTGTATGAAAAACTTCTCGAAAAACATTAACGATATCATTAGGTGTAGTATTTAATTTTAACTTATCACTGCTGCTTTCCCTGTCGGGAAAATCACAGTCTTCGTTGTGGGCTTGGTCATCATCAATCTCCTCCAAGCCTACATCATAGACCTCTGAATCATGATTATCACATGTATTTATGTGCGATATAAAGTCACTTTCAAATATCTTTACTTTTAACTGAAGAAACATTTCTTCAACAGATTTTTTGGCAGATTCAATAGCGTTTTTGACGCTGTTGCAACAGACTTGGGCAATGAATCAAATGAATTATGTAGCAAATAGTTTTTCATACCAAATATCCATACATATATAAAAGCTCAAAGGGTATTTCTCTCCGGTTCCTCAAGCGGCTACCGCTTCACCAATTTGGACCATTTTTTTTTCAATGAAAGGTCTCTATCCTCAGATGGAACATGAAACATTTTTATATTTTTATTCTACGTCGATTTTTCAATAATAATTATTTTAATTTATATATGAAAGTCTGCTAAACGCGCTTTACTTGAGGCGACATCTACACCAACGCCGCGTCTCCTCATGGAACTAATGCATCACATAACTTAGCATTTAGCCGGCTCAGTCAACGCTCAGTCTGTCAGTGCATTGTGCGCTGGGGTAACACTAGTTAGTTTTATATGACCTGGCAAAATTTTGAAATTAATTATATTTTGGTGATAAATCCCATAAAAGTCCGACCGAGATGCATTTTCCTGAAGGAAAGACTCCATATCTTTTCTGCCTAACCCTTCCATGGCTTCAATGTCGTGATTTTCTATTCCTTTATCGATACGGGTGTATCAAATCCGCAAAACGTCATTAAATTGATCATATACCTTGGAAACGTGCACTTTAAATAATATCGGAGACGCTTCCAGAAGTCATTTTCTGAATCATTATTATTGGCTTTATTAAGATGACGCTCGCAAGTGTCCTCAGATAAGGGTGCTATACCTCGAGTTGTACACTAATCCAATTACTTAAAACAAAATATATTAAGAATGATTTCCTTTTACAGAAAGCTTGCCGGTAGCTCGCCTTATCTCTAATATTTTCATAGTCCGACATTATTTCGTTTACGATTTATAGATACTTCGCATATTACGGTTTTAATGCTTTTAACTCGGTTTTTACTGTTTGTTGTTCACTCGAGTGTTCACTGCATTGTTGCTCACTCTATTCCCTCTACTCACAATTGCAGCTGATGTAAGGTCTGACTATGCTCAATTTCTTCAGAACTAGTCTAGTCTAATCTGCTAAAATCGGCCGGAAAAGTTATGATTAGATTAACCAAGGTCGCACAAATACAAGAGAATGCACGATGAATACGCGAGTACACTAGGAATTCACGCGAATATGGTTGAATACACAGGAAGATGCGAATGCAGATGAATATGTATTCGAATACTCTGCTAGTGTACACCTGAATACGTAAATGATTAACCCCTCGCCAAGAGCTTACAGGAGGAGCGTCGGCAGACCACAACGAAGGTGGATTGATGATATAACAGAAAAAGTAGGGAAGAAATTGCAACAGGTGGCTCAAAACAGAGCAGAGTGGAAGAGAAAAGGGGAAGCATATGTTCAGAAGTGGAATTAAATTATTAAGGGCTGCTAAAGAAGAAAAAGAAGAAGAAGACGGAGATACAGACAGATCCTGGACAGACAGAGTGACACGAGACTGAAAATCCGTACAGAGACAGACCCCAGACAGACAAACAGATCCGATAGTCATACCCTGGATAGGTGCACAAACACACCATACAAGCAGAGCTAAATAGAAAGAGAGACATACAGACAAAAAGACAGCACAAAATTGAATTCTTTTTGATTTTCAGGTCACTTACGTTATCGTATTTAGTTATTCGCAAAATTTTGAACTCCGCCTGCAGTATCACTTTGGTGGATTGAGTAGCTCAAGTGGTACTGTTGCCGGTCCCAAGCCCGGATAAAGGAGGAGGGTTTGCGGGCAAGGCTAGCAACCTACCTGCAGTTAAAAATATATACAGCTCAAAGTAACGGTGTAAGAGCCTCGGAGCCAGGATGGACACAAACGATGACGAATACGGCGAGAAAATGGACAAAGAAAGAGATATTACGAATAGGATGTTGGAATATACAGTCATGGTTAAGTCGAGATCAAGAAGTTATCATCGAAATGAATACCCACAAAATAGACATTTGTGCTCTATCAGAGACGAAAAAGAAAGGAAAGGGAGTGTCTAAATACGAGAATTACTTGCTCATATATTGCGGAAAAAACAAAGAAGATCGTGCAGCATCAGGTGTGGGACTATTACTACATGAAAAATTTGAACGAAATATCACAAATATTAAATACGTTAACCACAGAATATTGAGAATAACACTGAGCATAGGACATCAGAAGCTTCACATCATTTCCGTATACGCACCCGATGCAGGAAAACCCGAACAAGAAACAGAAGAATTCTACGACTTTCTACAACGCGAAGTAGACGACACCCATAACAACGAAAACATTATTATACTAGGCGATATGAATGCTAGAATAGGTAACGAATGCATAAATGGAATTAAACAACGATTCAATGAAGAATCCGTGAACCGTAATGGAGAAATAATGATCAACTTTTGTGCACAGAATGAACTAAGGATAAATAACACCTTTTATCCACACAAACCACAGCACAAATACACGTGGTCAAATACACAAGGGCATAAATCTACGCTTGATTATATATTAACAAACAAGAAAATTCACCCTACTCAAATAAGGGACGTGAGAGCATTAACTTCACCAAACATAGGCTCGGATCATAAACTAGTCCTAGGCAAAATTAACATAAAAATAAAAATAACAGCTAGACCACCGTCTATGTATATAGAAAAATTAAACATCGAAGCGATGGAAGACGAAACAACAAAATGGTTGTATAAGCAAAGATTAGCGCAAAAGTTTGAAACAAATAAAGTGGAGGTAACGAACACTATAGAAGAGATGTGGAGGAAGATTGAACAGAACATAAAAGATGCAGCAACAGAAAGCTTGGGAACAAGAAAAGTGAATACAAACAGCAAAAAAGCAACTAAACCTTGGTTCACCCTTGAAATAAAGGAATTGGCTTACGAAAAACGAAAAGCGTATCTCCATTATTGTGGTAATAAAACACCCGAAAATTACCAAACTTACGTAACAACGCGAAACAAAGTGAATATTAAAATTCGAAATATAAAACAGGAATATTGGAGACGATTCACAGCTGACATGGAACATGATCTTTATGGGGCACAAAGGAAAGTCTGGAAAATGTTAAAAGCGAGGAAAAAACCCATAAATGAATATAATGTCACACACGGAATTGACAAGACGCAGTGGAAATCTTACGTAGAACAGCTGTATAATGACGAAGGGGATCAACCTGAAGCAGACAACAGTATACCGCAGCAGGTTATAGATATAACAGCAGAAAAGGTAAAAGGTGCTATAAAGAAACTCAAGAATAGGAAAGCTGCCGGCCCAGATGGTATCTCTAATGAATTATTAAAATACGGCGAAATAGAAATTACCGACCACATGACTACGCTGTTCCGAAAGATATTAAGTTGCAAGAATGTCCCAGAGAAATGGAGGTCAAGTATTACAATTCCAATACTGAAAAAAGGGGAGAAAAATGATCCATCGAACTACCGCATGATTACACTGCTAAACACCACACTTAAACTATTTACAAAAATACTGGCAAATAAAATAGGAGCAATGTACGATACATGTGAGGAACAACAAGGCTTTAGACCTAATAGATCCACCATTGACGCTATATTTGTTATAAAACAAATTACTGAGAAGGCTATAGAGTTCAATACACCAGCATACATGTGCTTCATAGACCTGACCAAGGCATTCGATCGTGTTAGACTAAAGGATGTAATAGCGATATTAAAGGAAGAAAAAATACCGGAGGAAATAATATGCATCATAACAGACATAAACAGAGCCAACAAAACACGAATAAAAGTCGATAACGAATTATCCGAAGAAGTTACCATAAAGTCGGGAATCAGACAAGGGGATAGCTTGAGCCCAATGCTATTTAACTTAATCATGGATAAAATAATAAAAAGAACTAAAACAAAAGGAGTAGGATACCCGATGGGAAACAGCAGGATAAAGATATTATGCTATGCAGACGACGCAGTAATCATTGGTGAGAGCGAAGATGACCTACAAAGAATGGTGCACGAATTTCGAATAACTGCGGAAACTTACAATATGCAGGTGTCAATAGCAAAAACTAAGAGTTTGGTAGTAGCAAGGGAGCCGAGAAGATGTAAAATAGTAATTAAAGAACAATCTATAGAACAAGTAATGAAATTTGAATACCTTGGCGTAGAAATATCCAGCTATGGCAACCTTAGAGAAGGAGTACGCAAACAAGCTAACAAAGCGGCACAGGTGTCAGGATGCCTACGGGATGTCGTGTGGAGAAATAAAAACGTAAGTTTAGAGAGTAAGGTCCGCATCTATAAAACGTGCGTGAGACCACTTTTGACATACGCAGTTGAAGCAAGGGCTGACACGGCTGAAGCAAAAAGAATACTGCGAACAACAGAAATGAGGACACTGCGATCAATCACAGGCAATACGTTAAGAGATAGAAGACGAAACAACGAAATCAGGGAAGAATGCACAATACAAGATGTTGTTCGGTGGTCTCGGCAAAGAAGGAGGGAATGGAACCAGCATGTGAATAGAATGGGAAGAGAGAAAATCGCTCGATTAGCACGAGACGGAAAACCACCAGGAAGAAGACCGGTAGGAAGACCGCCAAAGAAATGGAAGGATAGCTGGCAATCGACATCACAAGAAAACGCACCGCAATAACAGGCCATGGCCTAATATAAGCAGAAGAAGAAGCAAAATTTTGTTTTTTATAACTCACAAAGTATAGAAATATTAACAGACTTATGACGACCGCGCCAAAATAACGTTATTATACTTCTCGAGGTATATTGTCGCGAGTCGACTTAGTCTTATTTAGAATATTTAATATTAATTATTCAAGTAATTAAAATATTACCTATTTGTCACATATGGTGCAATACAGATCAATACGACTTGGTCACCTGACACACCTCAGGTTATTTTAAGATTATCAAGGGATTGTATGCACCCCTTCTTTGTCACACAATTACATACATATTGATTGACCTATTTAGAAGCCAATCCGGTCTCAGATGTATCTGCACTGCATCATATTAATTATTAATAAAACCATCCCTACTCTGCATCACAGAGTATAAAAGAATTCCAGCTTACTGGTACAACGACAGTTACAACCAAACTCAGCTTAGAATCGACATGAGTCCCTACCATCTACAATAGCTACGACTGAAATACCTCTCGCATATTGGGGGCCTTGAGCCCCAGATTAACAAACTGTATTGTAACGCATGTAAGTAATTTTAACTTAGTATTAAATATTATTGTAAATCATTAACTAAATATATCTCTGTTGAATTTTGGTTGTTCTTATAATATACTGCAATGATATGCGTGGTCTTGTGACTACTAGAAAACAATTCCCTAAACTGTCTGCAATTCACGCAATTAAATTAAACTTTCTATGAGACTCTTCTAACTTTCTCAGGGTCGTTATTTAGCTTGTAAAATAAGTTATTTAAATTAATTTCTAATAGAAATAAACACACACAACGATATCAACTTTACAAAATAAGGTTTTATTTAATAAATAAATTTCTAAATGTGTTTTCCGAAAAATCAAATGAGTTTTACTAATTACTATCGTCTTTTTTTTAAATATAACACTTATCTTAGCGTCTCCTTATTAGGATATTCTTCGCTCGAGCAAAACGCTGAGTGTCCAACTTCTATTTCGCTCTGCTGGTTTCTCAAGTAACCACAAATACTCGCCTTTAATCTGAATCTTCTTCTGATCTGTTTTATATTATTTCCAACTTGGTCTTACCACCATCGCAAACGAAGAAACTTTCTCGATCACCTTTTACTTGTAATACTTCTGGATTTTTTTTCAATTAGTTGTTACTTCGTTGTATTTGGTTCTTATATACTCGTAATTACTTTTATATAGCTTTTAGACTCGTTTTTCCTCTTTTTTCTTCCAGAGGATCTCAATTCTCTGTATTTATTTACAAAGACCAGCCGTAACTATCCAAAAACAAATTCTTTCTTCTTTTTTCCTCCTTCTTTGATTTCCATTTTTTTTAACAAACACATAAATCTCATGCCCATGAGTATCCTTTTTATATGTTTGTCATTTTGACACTGACATCCTGGCTGACATTTATCGACGCACAATCAAGTAAGTTTAAAACTCCTTATAAATTAAACCTTTTGAACAATTCTGAACTAAATTACAATTACAATTAACATAAATAAAATTCGTATCAATCTGTTGTGTTTTTCTTTTCTTTCAGTAAAAACAAACCATATGAACAATAACAATTATTAGAATTTATAACAAGAATTCTAGCAAAAATACGCAACCCTGAGTTTAAAAGTTAGAGTATCAAAACCTTACAGTGTTCATAAAACTCCAATCACAAATAGAATTGCAGCAAGCATTTCAAAAACTGCTCTCCAGGAATCACAATACTCCAGACAAATCAAACACCTCTAAATATCATAGCAATACCTAGACATTATGTCACACGCTACGACCCCCTAACGTGACAATATGCGAGGAACTAGTAAAGAGATAAAAAACACAAAGAAGAAGTGAAAACACGCTACCAAAATTCACTAGTTCTGGTAATACATGGATAATAAACGACCCTCACAAATTGCAATTTGATGTTTATTTGTATAGAGTAATCAATAATGTCCTTCGCTTCGGCATATTATTTAATATTGATTAATATACATACACAAAACATGTGTAGCTGTAGATGATATCGTGTAATGCACTGATATAACATTGTGCCGGTAGCAAATGTAATTTTGTCAATTATTATGTTGTGACGTTTCTGGCTTTTAATTTTATAGCTGTTCAGACAAAAATAATCTCTTAAGCTAGCGATTTCCAAGTATTAGGCGACAAATTTCACGTAAATCTTTTCCCTAAAGAAATGAGCAATGCGTTTCCTTTCTGAATAACGCAAAATTGTGATTCATTGTGGCGAAACAGGTCTATCAATCCTGCTCACAAACGCAAGGGAGACTGGGTTGGAAAGCGGCGGCAGGAGGTGGGCGACTTCCTATCTGCGAGATCCTTCAAACTTTTCGCTATTCTCCTTTAAAATTGACCAATAAACATCATACGAGTCTGGGTAATTTTTACTTCTTTGTGGATTATAAGCGACGTCTGGAGATTGAAGTTCCATTTCTTATTAAAGATTATACAGCTGACTGAGCGTTCGAAGGACATTTTTCAATCTGTCCCACTTATTACAAAATAAGAACTCGGGGAAAGCAAGGGTTTTGATAAAATTAGTCTTCTTACGAAGTAATAGAATTTTCTTCTCCTCACGAATCGAAAACATGGAGAATATTTCGTTAGTTAACTGAGCGAGCTTTCTAATGAAGCTCGCTGGGTTGTCTCATATTAGAGCTCAGTAGGCCATGCATAAATTAATTAACTACCGGTAATGAATCTACATGAAATATATACAACACAGAGCATAACAACGGCTGCGATTAAAATTAGAATACCTCATAATTTATAGCCGTAATTTATATTATTAGTGAACCTGATATACCGAACAGTTCAAACTGAAAGGGTCGTTAGTAGTTCAATACAACTACCCGCAAACTACGAGATTGAAACGAAACAATATTTCTTTGGATGTTATGGGATTATACCATTAAATGTGCTGCCGGACTAAGACAGAAGACAAAATAAATTATCAAATGGCCGACTTCGCTTCAAAACGTAATCTTCTTAATAATTTTTAAAGATGAGCTTAGATAAATACACTTTTAAATTGGTTTTTAATTGCCAAAATTGCTTGAAAAATGTTCTTAGCACTATCTGCATATAAATTAAATTGAGTTAATTTTAACCCTCCATAAATTTTAAAGGGAAGGGTTACAGAATTAAAGCATGAAAAATTAGCCTCCATAAAATTAAATGCACTTCGTGAAAGCTTTTCCGGTATTCCATTCACAATTTCATTAATAATTTCGTTACAATTCCAATGCCTAAAATTCCCATGGCGCGCCATTAATAGATTCAGAAGTGAGATTAAAGAAAGGAGGTACTCAACGTTGCTTCTGAGAGTACTCCTTACTAATTTAAATTGACAAGCGAGAAACGAAAGTGCAGATAGTCACAAAGAAGCAGGCGCAGCGATGCCGATTCAACAAGCAACCCTCCACAGGCTCGATTTTGAAAAGGTCAAGTAGGCCTCGAAATCTGAGCTTCAATTCCTTTGTAATTAGTCCTAGTACGCCATTAAGTAAAGGTGGTCTACAAACGACAACGGAAGTATTGACAAATTTAATGGTGTCAAAGTACATAAAAAGGTGAGATACCCGTCGGAAACATATACGCAAATACATATCAGTGCTTGAAACAGTATGGAAAATAAGAAGACTTTGCTCTGTTTATTATTTATTTCAACACTTCAAAGTTAATTGGATTTCCTGTTTATTTTTACGGAAGACATTGTTTCGAATTTAAACGTTACCAGAAGACTATCTGTTTGATTAAATATACACTGTGTCCATAAAGCAACCCCCCCCCCCAACTAACTTTTGAACGTCTTGATATTTCACCACAAAATTTGGTGTGCTGTGATGGGAAACTAAATACTATTTTTCAGACTATATTAAAATTTTGTATCATCCAAAATGGCGACCGGGCGCCATTTTGAATTTTTTTAAATAGAAAGGGGGGTCGAGTGACACCTCATTGGAAAGGTCTTTTAATTCTGCGTCTGATCCTAAAGTTTCAAAGAAAAATATTCCGCCATAACAAAATGACAATGTTTGAAGATAAAGAAGTCTATTTAAAAAAAAACTAAGAATTAAAGCTCAAATTAATTAAATTAAGTGTTCGAAATGTTTACCATTCACTTCTTGGCACATAAAATGTCGGTTATGAAATTTCTGCATTACATTTTCATAAGTTTCTGGAGTGATAATTCTGCAAACTTCTGTAAAGAGAAAGTCAGAAACAGGCCTATAATAATAAGGCGGCGCACCGTCTTGTTGGAACATAACGTTTTCAATATTATTTCAAGCCACCTGAGATATTTCTGGGAAAATTTAGTCCTGCAAAATGAAAAAGTGGACTACTGGAAAAGAAAATCAAAACAAGTTTGAACTGAGTGAGTCCATTGGTTTACAATTCGCCATTTTGTTATGGTTCAATATTTTTCTTTGAAATTCTAGGATCAAACGCATAACTAAAAGACCTTTCAAATGAGGTGTCACTCGACCCTGGATAAAAAAATCAAAACAATTTGAATTGAGTGATTCCATTTGTTTAAAATCCGCCATTTTGTTATGGCTGAATATTTTTCTTTGAAACTCTAGGATCAGACGCAGAATTAAAAGACCTTTCAAATAAGGTGTAACTCGACCCACCTTTCTATACAAAAAAAAATTCAAAATGGCGCCCAGTCGCCATTTTGGATGATACAAAATTTTAATATGGTCTGAAAAATAGTATTTAATTTCCCAATACAGCACACCAAATTTTGTAAAAAAATATCAAGTCGTTCAAAAGTTAGTTGGGGGGGGGGGGGGGAGTTACTTTATGGACACAGTGTATAACGTAGCTCCTTGAAAGTGCCGTTCAAAATTTTATAAAAATATCAATTTCAAAATAATAAAAATTATTGAAAATCATAAAAATTTACAAAATTTTGATTTTTTTTAAATTTTAAAACTAAAAAAATAATTTTGTTTGAAATTTTAAAATTTTGGAAATTTCAAAATGCTTCAAAACCTTAAAAATTTTAAAATTTTTGAAAAATGTGTGAAAACTTTAAAAATATTGTAAATTTCTGTATATTTTCATTAATTTTAAAATATATGAATATTTTGATATTTTTTTGAATTAAAAAATTTTGAACATTTTGAGAAAATTTAAACATTTTTGTTTTTAGTAATGTGCATTATGAGACAATATTTTTTCGATGTCATAATTTGGTGATTAATTTTTTTATGATTATCTAATTCAACTGTTTAGACAAACAACCCAAAATGACCTCCCAGAGGTGCTTTCTCAATGGAAGTGTTTTTTCTATTGTCATTTAACATGTTCATTGTTCATACCGATGTTGAAGCCGAAATTTGTACATTTTTTTTAATATTGAAAATTCGTTGAGGGGGGGTGTGCTCGAAAAATCCAGCTTAGGCAGATCGCTTATTCAACATGTGTATTATACGAATATAGGATTCTTATCACAGTGCGTCTATTTTGAACCTTCCCCTGGCCGCCCCATTTTTGGATGCAGTCGTCTGGTTTTATAATATTTTGTGTTTTCCAGTTGCAACCAATGTTTATCCATTGAAATCTTAAAATCGAACTTTTCTATACACTTTTGGGTAATTACTCAACTAAATTGTTCAGGTAAACGACCAAAAGAAACCCCCCTGGTGGTGTTTTCTCATGGAAAGTTGTTCCCATTGTCATTTAATATGCTCATACCGATTTTAAAGCCGAACTTCGAAAATTATTGTATAAAGCAAAAAATCGATGACAAGAGGCAGTAGGGGGTGGTAGAGAGATCACGTTGCCGTAGATTGGCTATTCGACATGCGTAGAATACGTATCTAAGCTTCTTTTTTGAGCGCGTCTATTTTGAAATAGAGCACCAATCCCCTCTCCCCCTTTTTTTGCCAGACCTCATTTTCATGCTGTTTCGTCCGACTGCAAGTAACAATCTTTTAGCCAAAGTTGGGTTTTCTGCGTTAAGGCGTTAAGATACACAAGCAGTATTTTGAATCATATTAAAAGTATTCAAAAAGGAGATAGTGTAAAAGCAACCCAATACGTGTTTGAGGCTACAGTTGAGGAAACTGCGAAATTACATTAACGATCTTCAATAAATAAATGGTCATAAGATTGTTATTTGGAGCCGAGTGGTGTGTTATTTTTGAAATAATCTAACCAGAGAAGAAAGAGTGTATCATACAACAGTTATCAAGTCAAGGACCACAACAGTAACTGTCAAGAAACTAAGATAAGTGTTTGTTTTAATTAGTATAACTTCAAATTGACATTTAATAATGACCATTGTAAGATGATATTTTTGTTTTGTGTTTCTGTTTTATTCATTTTACCCTATTTTTTCTAAAGCTTAAAAACAGCCTCGAGATTTAAAACAAAATCATTAAAAATAATTGGTAAATGAGAGGTACAAGCATTCAAAAATTTGTCTTCGGTAAGTGCTTTGAGGCTATATTGTTATAGGCTCTTGCGAGGATCGTTCGAAATGTACGTGGCCTAACACAGAGATGGCGCTAATTCGGCTGAATTTGCATTACCATTTTTCAGAACCATCCTTTCTTAGGTTAAATATGGCAGCATAGATTAATCTGTCCATTAGTTTGTGTTTGACAGTGCGTCAAAGTGACCGTCTCGAATGATTTCGTAAATGATGGAAAAAACTGAGTTGCGAGCAGTGATAAAGTACTACCGTTTGAAAGGCTTACCACCAAAACCGAAATCAAAGCAGAGTTGGATTCGACATTTTTGAAGTCCGCTCCTTCGTTTTTAATGAAAACGGCTACTACTCCGGATATGATTGAAAAAGTCCTCTGTATCGTATTGGATGACCGTCGAGTAAAAGTGCGCGAGATAACAGACATAGTGGGCATCTCAAATGACAGTGTTTCATAACCGTCGATGAAACATGGTTCCATCATTACACTCCCGAAAGGAAGGAGCAACAGTCCAAACAATGGACACACAAAGGTTCTACGCCATCGAAGAAGGCAAAAACGGTTTTGCCAGCAGAAAAGTTTATGGCAACTGTATTTTGAGATTCTCATGGAATTATCTTCGTCGACTGCTAAGACTAGCCCCATTTGGCGAAAAAGAAAGTGCTTTTCCATCAAGATAACGCATCTGTACACACGTCTGCAATCGCCATGGCCAAAATTCATGAATTGGGATTCGAATTAGCGCCCCATTCACCCTATTCGCCAGATATCGTTCCCAGCGATTTTTATCTATTTCCAAACCTGAAAACATGGCTCGGCGGTAAAATTTTTTATCCAATTCAGAGGTAATCGCTGCTGTAAATAGCTATTTTGAGGACTTGTGTTCATCGACCTACAAAGACGGCAAAGTGCGTTGAGCGAGCAGGAGACCATATTGAAAAATAAAAAGATTTTTTGGCCAAAACCTTGCGTTTTCTTTGTTAGGCCACGTACATTTCGAACGATCCTCGTATAGCGAGGAAGGTAAAAAGTTTAAATTTATAAATGTCACAAATATGGTACTTATGTCCTAAAGATTAATTATTTCTAAAAGTTCTTCTGACCCAAACTACCTATTACGTCAATGTAATGGTTGTATAAGGTTTAAAATCAAGCCCTACAAATAATCAGCCATAATTTTCCATGTCAAATGTGAACCCGTTGAGCATTATTTATTCAAAGTGTTACTTTGGGGGTGCTATTAGCATTAATCTAGTGCGGTACTTCAGTCGCAATTTCTACGAATTCCAGTTCGTAAATTCGGAGTTATTAAAAACTAATTTAATTCGTTAGGGGGATTATACTAAGCTCAGAGGAATTAACAAGGCGCGTTTTGCAGTGGTCGTTAAACTGCTGGTCTCCACGATAAATAATAGGGCCCAGTTATAAATAAAGTTATTCGGGGAACGCGGCAATAAATAAAGGAAAAAAACTTAAATTACCGCGATATAAAGTTGAGATGAGGTGAGGCCCGAACGTCAATATCTAAGGTCGTCGCCGTCTATCGCAAAAACCGTTCTTAACACACGGGTCATGTCTATACAGGAAAAAAGCTCTCAACTTCAGAAGTTTATTGTCAATAAAGGAGGAAGGGTCATATAGATATCCATCTTGCTTGGTGGCGCGCGGCAAGAGCCGGAGCATTTTCCGATAATAAGCCAAGAAGTGTATATAAGTGCACCTTCCGCGTACTAAATATATGTCGCGTTTTTATTAAAACGAGGAAGAAATAAATAATCAAGTGCGCCTTGAAAAAAGAACAAAAGCGCAGCAATTCAAACAAAGGGTGCCTTATATCACGGCTTGCTGGTTTACGGGCGAGGGATAATAATAAATGACACCTCCTTACAGAAGTCAGGAACCTAATGTTTCATATAAATGTTATATAACTTCATGTGTGTGGGGAATAGAGCCAAGAATACATAAAAAAGTAGACTTTTCTCCGTTACTCGGAATAACTTCGTTTGGCATTTTTCTTAAAAAAAAATGTTGCTCATTGCCAGCGAAAATTATTTTCCTTCGGCGAAACGGGTGGGTAATTTAGGATTTCAAACCGCTTTAACTTTCTAGAATGGAAATCTACACTAAAGAAATTCTGTTATTATTTTATATTCCCACTTTGAATTCTGCGACAGTTTCAATAATTCAGCGATTCAAAAGCGCGAATCCGTGGTGTGCACGTGAGTATCTCACAAAGCGCCTACTTATTTTAGGCAAAGAAAACGGAAAAGTTAATTTAGAATGCATATTATCAATAATAACATAATAAAAACCAGCAGCAGCAGAGGGAAGCAGCAATATTGGCGAAATTCGAGAAATAGAACTAATGTACTCACTCTCTTTCAGGATCGTGTTCCGGATGTTCTTCGGGATCCTTCAATCGCAAATTCCGTCGAATATCGCTGGTGTCGTTTGCTCTCCTTATGTGTGACAAAGAGCCGGGAAGAAGCATTGCGATTTCTGCAACGAAATTAAAGCAAAGGGTGAATACGAAATCACAGATTTCATCAAATATTTTTGATTTTCATGTTTTAAGTGATTTTTCCTATACTAGGAAAATAAATAAAAATAACATTTATGTTAATCAATAACTTTATATAACATAAACAATAACGTAATTTTATTTTATTAATAAATTCAAGCGTTACTTCGTTGTAATTTTAAAACATAATAAATCCGTAACTTTCTCACCATAATGCGGCGACGAGCTCTCACATCTCAAGACTATTTATTATTTTAAGGCAATGTTTATGTATCAGCCACGTAGGGGGCGCGGCACATACAAGGCAGAAAGCAAACAGATCTCAGCTTTCTTAGTAGCGGCTTAATAATTTATTTATCATAAGTTGTGTTAATACAAATATGAGTATGACTGAAATTGTATGACAAGTAAAAGCAATAATTGGACAAATACATAATTACTCATGCAAGCAGAATAAACAGGGAGCATGAGCCAAATTACAGTAAAAACAAGAAATGTCAATAGTTATGCGACAGGAGCTAAACCATACATGGTAATGACACAGTGAATAAATACAAACAATTACATCTGCCTCCTGCAGAAGCAGTTGGCAAACATACGGTTTGTACCATTCTAATAGGAACGTCAACACATAATCAGTAAAATGCGCTAAACCTAAATATTCATCGGCCGTGTTTTGGTAATAAATTTCAACACTTACTACGAGAACTGAATATTAATTATCCCTGTCTATCTGCTAATTATTAATACTATAACTAGACTAATCCTTGTAGTACTATTAATTATTACATTAAGAAAAACCTGTTAACAATATCAATTTATTTGTACAATCGCTACATATTACATAATCTGCTGCTTGCTGTCACTCCGAAATATATCACCAAGCAGTAGGTGCACCGGAACCCGATGCAGCTGTATTAACTAATACAAGCTAAACCCGTAGGCTACGCCCCCCCCCCACTCCCAACGCAGCAAGTGTTACATCATCAGGCTTAGTTCAGGTTCACTTTGCGACTCAAGTTGGGACACTTGGAAGGGGTACGGATTTAATATACAGATAAGCTGTGTCGAGATGTGTAAGAACATAGTCGCGTAAAGTCGAGACATGTTTCCTTATCCGACTTTGTTTTCGTAATGAAAGCTATCAGCAGATTATATTCCAATAACCCAAACATCTAGCTGTGTGTTTAATTTTCTTATCTGCATCCAAAACTGTAGTGGTGCGATGTACAAATGAATATGTAGTCGACGCGCAAATATGTGGCTTCTAGTAGCAAAAACCTCTCACTAAAAGTTTGGACAGGCGAGGCGAAAAGGATTAGGATTTAATATATATAGATGGATACGCTGACCTCATCGCGGACAATGCGTGACGGTATTTTATTAACTTAAGGTGTACATTTAATTAGTATTTTATAATAATCTGAATTGTATAGATACTGCTCTATGCGCATCTACGACAATACTGAGTCCAACCCACAACGGGTACTTTTAATCAAAAAAAGTAGTAAATAAACGTAAAAATAAATACTATGATGATTACAGTTTAGATTCTACTGAATGTGATGATCAGACCGATTAGGAACATTACTTTAAATATTTAAAAAAATTGTGTAGCGGTGTTAGAATAATCGTGAAAAACCTATTTTTAAATTTAGATGAAACTAAGAGTTTAACAAGGCAGATGTCTGGCAATGTTGTTTTCCTACCAAAAATCACTTTATTACCTTCAGATATTGGATTACCATTTCAATTTAAAAGAAAACAATGTCCTATAAAACTAGCATACATCATCACTATTCATAAATCTCAACCACAGACTAATAAGTAATAAACTAGGAAATTATTTAACCAGACCTTGTATTTTTACTTGAACGATTATACAGGGTTTCCCAGCGATGTTGAACTCTATGCAAAATGCATAGGAAATGATATTTTTCTAGATTTTATACCCCACGATACTGTGGCTACGAATTTAAACTATTATAGTTATAAATACCGTTTAGTCAAAAGCAAAAATTATTTTTACCTTTCAAATTAGAAAAAAATCCAAATAGATATTCATAAATTCAAGATGTGTCCTTTTGGCACCAGAGTGACAACTGCTTAGGGTGGGAATCGTATTCAACAAATTTGAATATATGTATATAAATATTAAAATTTTAATTTTTTTAAAACAAAATTATTCGAAAATTTGAATATCAAATAACCAAAGACTTAAATATTCAATTGTGCAAATATTAAAGTATTTAAATATTCAAGTATTTAAGTATGCCAGTATGCAAATATTGAAATCTTCGAATATGCAAACACATACATATTAAAAACAAATTAAAATAGTAAAATATGCAAATATTCAAGTATTCAGGTACACAAGTATTCAAACATGCAAATATGCATGCATTCCAATATTCAACTATTTAACTATTCAAATATTTACATATTTAAATATTCACACGTTCAAATACTCAAATGATCACATTTTTAAATGTTCAAAAATTCAAACATTCAAGTATGCAAGTATTACAATATTCAACTATTTAAGCATTCAAATATTTAAATATTCACATATTTAAATATTTAAATATAAAAATATTATAATATTCACATATTCAAATGTACAAATCTCTAAAGATTTAAATATTCAAGTAAACAAGTGTTCAAGTATTCAAATATTCAAGTATTTAAGTGTGCAAGTATGTAAATATTCCAATCTTAGAATATGCAAATACGCAAATATCAAAAAATATTCAAATAATAAAACATGCAAATATTCAAGTATGCAAGTGTGCAAGTATTCAAACATGCAAATATGTAAATATTCCAAAATTCACATATTCAAGTCTTCACATGTTTAAATATTCAAATATTCACATATTCAAATGTTCAAGTATTCAACTATTCAAATGTGCAAGTATTCAAACATGCAAATATTTCAATATACAACTATTCAAACATTTAAATATTTACATATTTGAATATTCGCATGTTTAAATGTTCACATATTTAAATATTTATATATTCAAGTATTTAAATATTCAAATACTGAAATAGTATAATATTGACATTCAAACGTTCAAATGTTCAAATATGCAAGTATTTAAGTATTCAATTATTCAAGTATTTAAACATGCAAGTATGCACATATTTGAATCTTAGAATATGCAAGTACGCAAATATAAAAAAATATCTAATAATAAAATACGCAAATATTCAAGTATTCAAGCAACCAAACATGCAAATATGCCAACATTCAACTATTCAAAATTTACATATTCTTGTATTCGCATGTTCAATTATTCAAATATTTACATGTTTGAATGTTCAAACATTCAAGTATGTAACTATTCAAACATGCAAATATTCCAATAGTCCAATATTCAAGTATCCAAATATTTAGATATTCATACATTCAATTATTCACATATTGAAATAATGAAATATTAAAATATTCACATATTCAAATGTCCAAAGATTTAAATATTCAAATATATATGCAAATATTAAAATCTTCAAATATGTAAATACGCAAACACTAAAAAATCTAAAAATTATAAAATATGCAGATATGCAAGTATTCAAACATGCAAATATTCACATATTCAAATATTCAAACAATCAAATATTCACATATTCAAATATCGAAATATTCTAATGTTCGAGTATTTAACTAACTCGAATATTCGAACAGAAGTTTAAACAAATTTTCGAATACTAAAATTTACAAAATTCCCAGCCTTAGTAACAACGACGAATTCCCGGGTTCCGATCTTGGATGGAACGAATATGTTTTTTTTATATATTTTTTTTGTTATTAATTTAATTTTCACACCAGTTCTACAGTTTTTCCAAAGTAGTGTTTAATTAGTGTCAATGGGCGCCACGAGTAAGTTTACAAGCTTATAAGTTTCTTAAAAATGAGGTTCATCTACGGTCTAACAAAATTTGGAGTGTAAGTGATCTACATTTCAATTTTTTAAATCGTCTTCATCAATGAAAGGGGCTTGGCAGACCCTTTCTTTGGCTAAACCCCACAAGAAAATTAATCAGCACTGCGAAGCGGTCACGAACATATTACACCTCTTCCTATTCACATTTCTCCGAAGATACGATTTAAGTTGTTTTTACATTTATTGAATAATGTGCGTCGTGCCGAAACTCGTGCGCTACATTATATCGCACATTTTCTGTGTTGTGGAGAATATTTATGAATAAACCTCCCTGGTTAATTTAACTTCAAAGAGCAAGTTCCAGTAACAAGTTCGCCTGTAAGCAGCACCACACATTTGCAGAAAACATTCTTTAAAAATAGGGCCTTCGAATTCACTGTGAATTTTCTTGAGCATCCTCTTAGCAACCACTTCTGCGTATTTGTGCTTTTACTGTTACCAAGTCTTTCCATGTCACTGAATACAACACAGTTTAAAAAATATGCCTTTAATTGCTTTGTTGATTAACAAACTTAAGTGATCTACTCTCTGGTATTGGTGATAAGCCTCGGCAGCAGAAAATAAAAGTTAGTGAAATATTTCGCCTGGACTGCTCTATACTTGAAATTATTGTTTATGATATTTTTAAAAGAATTTTATATTTACGCGCCAACAGTGACTATAGAATCGCACTGCTTCTACAACCCTAGTGAAAGCAAACCAAAGAACGAGCGGCATACCGGGTACATCATAACCGCAAGAACAGTCAGCTGTATACCCTACAAAATGTTTCAGTTTTTTTGTGAGAAATAAAATCAATTTCTTAATGTTTAGAAAAAAACATTTCCTTGGAATTAAAGAAAAACAGATACCAAAGCGGAATTCTATAAGCCAAAAATTCTATAGAAAAGGGAAAATTAAAGAAAAGTTAAAAATTAGGTTGTAAATCTTATGGTACTGTCACTCATGAGCAATGTAATACAAACCACAATGTTTTACTGCCGTTAGTTTATTAACTAAAAGAGTTTGGATTTTAAATTTTTAAAAATTTATAGAAGGCCCCACGGGAAAATTAGCAGACTGGGATACAAACCAAATTGTAGTTCATCCCTAACTTTACGAGACTAAAATTTTAAAAATACGTATAAATATTGCCAGTTTTGAGCAATATTTACAAGGTTTTGAAAATAGTTTTCAGCCCTATCTTTGTATTTGTTTTTAAGTAGTACGGCATTAAAACCAAAATTTTCAAAAAACCTTAGCGTCCGCCATTTTAAAGTTGGTTACTTAAAAATAAGCATTGCATTTGCTTCAAGATTCCGTTTTCAGAAAAAGAAAATTAAAAACCATGCCAACGCAAAAACATATCTAAACTTCTGCTTTGCAAAAGATTTTTTCCCTGATAAACTTTAATAATTATACTCCTACATTCCGAAGCTCATCCAATTCGAACCATCCGTTCGGAAGATATGAGGCACACTTAATTATCCACCCACCTACACTCTCACCCACTCACAGACAGACATTTTTTGAAACCACTTTTCTGAACTCCTGAAGATCCAAAACGTGTAATTCCGTCAAAATCTTAAAACTTCCATGAAATCATTATTTTCCTATACAAAACGTATCGTAGAAACCGCCATTTTGAATTTAAAAAGTTTCAAGTTCCTAAAGTTCAGTTTTCAAAAAATTTTACCAAAAAACTTCCGCTTCCGGTTTTGGAATTTATTGTTATTATTCTAAAGCGCTTTGAAAATTATTCATCTGTTCGGGAGTTATGACGCGCACATACAGATAAACCCACCCACCTACTAATACTAGGTAAGACATTAAAAAATTCATTTTTTTGATTTCCGTCAAAATCTTGAATTTGATAATTTTTATGAACTCCTGCTGAAAGTCAAGGAAAGTAAAAATTTCATAAAATTGTAATCTTTAGGGTAAAATTTATTTATTTCTGTATTTATTTAAATAATTATTAACGTATGATTCTGTTTGCTGCTAAGGCTTAACACCGACGACAAAGGCCTTGATAATTATATTCACAGATGACTGGCTAATCTTTATTTAATAATAAAATCCTCTTAAGTTAATGCTTCAATTAATGCAGTCATGTCGGCTCTTGAGGGAAAGAACGCACGGAGGCGATAATTTGGTTATCAACTACTGCTATAATTTTCCCAATCTATTGTCATGTTTCTCTAAAATTTGCCTATAACATGTAAACTATTCAAAATTAATGTATGAGTGGCGACACGCAAACATTTCACGACTTTCTTTGTGTAGGCGGTCGAGCCTGATTCAACAGACAATAAAGCATGAAAGGGCTGCTATTGCCATGACAACCGTCACTCGAGGAAGTGGGTGTTATAGGCGTTTATCGGTTAAGCCGGTACAGAGAGAACGTTTCACCTGTAAATAAATCACGAGCCGCTACTAGACTGCAATTTCGTTATTCTCCATTTGTGCCTGTTCCTGTCTTTGCCCTGCTAGAAGCAGGCCAGTTTTTTCGTCGATGCTGAAGCGCTTCGATCGGAATAACGTTCAGCATATTAAAGTTTAGTTCACACTCGCCGAAAATTGGAATCATGTCGGTATTTTTTATTAACGATAAACATGTTAGCAATTTCGGTTACAGCATACTTTCATAAACAAAATTCAAACTTATGTCGAAGTCACAATTTTACATGTGGCAGATGTGAATTAAATCTGTATTGCCGGTTTTATATAAAAGTTAGGTAGTTTTGGAATTTATAAATTGCGCTTTAGACATTATGCATTTAAATGGCATGCAATTTTAAATAAATACTGGTGGATACTTTTGTTGTTAGCGTAGCAGGTCGAGGATCAAAGTCCTAGTCTATATCCATCTTCTATAGTAAATATGAATCCCTTCCCCTGTCACAACTTGTAGTGACCATGTATTCAGTAAAATGCCTTACATCTCGACATACGAGGATCGTTCGAAATGTACGTGGCCTAACAAAGAAAACGCAAAATTGTTGGGCAAAAATCATTTTAGTTTTCAATATAGTCTTCTGCTCGCTCAACGCACTTATTCCAACGATGCTTCAAAGCAGCAATGCCGTCTTTGTAGGTCGATGAACCCAGGTCCTCAAAATAGATATTTACAGCAGCGATTACCTCGCAGTTGGATGAAAATCTTTTACCGCCGAGCCGTGTTTTCAGGTTTGGAAATAGATAAAAATCGCTGGGAGCCAAACCAGCCGAATAGGGCGAATGAGGCAAATTGGTATAATACTCGCCATTTATTGTTTTTCCCTTTTCCCAGTAGTCGACGAAGATAATTCCATGAGAATCCCAAAATGCAGTTGCCATAACCTTTCCTGCTGACAAAACCGTTTTTGCCTTCTTCGATGGCGGAGAATCTTTGTGTGTCCATTGTTTGGACTGTTCCTTCGTTTCGGAAGTGCAATGGCGGACCCAGGTTTTATCGATGGTTATGAAACGGCGCAAAAAGTCTTTCGGATTGCGGCGAAAACGTGCCAAAAGGTCGCGAGAAACAATCAAACGATTCAGTTTTTGCCCCGGTGTGAGCAAACGCGGCACCCAACGCGTGGACTATTTTTGCATTTCCAGTTCTTTAGTTAAAATTCTGTGCACACTGTCATTAAAGGTGCCCACTATGTCTGCTATCTCGCGCACTTTTACTCGGCGGTCATCCAATATGATACGGAGGACTTTTTCAATCATATCCGAGGTACTTGCCGTTTTTGGGCGTCCACTGCGGGGTTTGTCCTTTGTGCTAACACGACCACGCTTAAACTCGACAACCCAGTTTTTAACTATTGAAAACGAAGGAGCGGACTTCAAAAATGTCGAATCCAACTCTGCTTTGATTTCGGTTGGTGTTAAGCCTTTCAATTAAAAGTATTTTAGCACTGCTCGCAACTCAGTTTTTTTCCATTATTTACGAAATCACTCGAGACGGTTACTTTGGTGCACTGTCTACAATACAAACTAATTGACAGATCGCTCTATACTGTCATATTTAACCCAAGAAAGGATGGTTCTGAAAAATGGTAATGCAAATTCCGCCGAATCAGCGCCATCTCTGTGTTACGCCACGTACATTTCGAACGATCCTCGTAAGTTGAATAATTATATTTCTTTCAGTAAATTTGTTACCATTGTGTGTAAGAGATCAACCGACTATATCTTAAAGTAATTCTATGCAAAAAAATCACTCTAGATAGTAGTTTTTCCATTATATACATGCCAATTCCGTTTATGCCTCTTCAGCATCTCCAGCCCTTATTTCCGAGTCACCCCGTATAGATACAACTTTGTGCCGATAATAAAATTGTTTTTCTTGACCCAATTAACAAGAGACTAAAATTTCACTAAATTCTGACTAGTGCGCATTTTCCAAGAGTGGTGGTAGCTCCGAGGTTAGGCGCTTAGCCTCTAAAGCCGCTAAAGGTCTGGGGTTCAATTTCCCGCCGAAGTCATCCAACAATAAAAATCTAAGCCGCAATCCGGTGTAGGCAGCCGTGAGGTCTTAATGCCTGAAACCTTCTTTAGTATTTAATCGTTCGGATTCGACGTTAAACTGTAGGTCCCCCGTACTCCACCTTAGCGCCAAGGAGAGTACGTGGCAGAGAAGAGTGCCGGTGCCCAGCGGTGGGACGTTAAGGCTGATTTCCACCCATTTTTCATAAAAAAAAGTGTCATGTATAGGGAACTGAAAAATAATCTGGTTGAAAATTATAAAAAATTGTTGCATTCCAGCTAGTAGTTTTGTTTGTTGAAATAGCACCGACCAAAATTTTCTTATGCAAAACAAACGCAAGTTGGTAGTGAGGCAGTTTGAGTAATATACACTTTATTTTGCAATTCAACAGTGTGCTATGAACGGTATTTTTTAAAGCAGAATAAACACGATTTGCTACACAAGAAATTTGATTTTTTCTTAGCGGTGCCCAAGCAACCCCGCAGTTGGCGCCGATGCATATATAGTTTAAGAAAACTGATTTTGATAAAATTTAAATGTGGGAGTACATCACAAATTCATCGGGAATACTAGGTTAACAAACAACCAAAACCGGAAGCAAAAGTTCTCAGACATTTTTATTTTTATTACTTATAATAGAGAATATCAAAACATATGAAACGCTTATTTTTATATTATTATTACGATGACAAATATTTGCCGACTCATTTTGAGTATAACTCATAATTTTTAAAACATCGTTGCGGCCGCTGTTTTGTAGCTAAAATTGGTTGAAAAAAAAATTGGATTTACCTTCGCATCTTCCATCAATATTTTTTTTTAAAACATTCTAATTCTAATGGAAAAACATAATTTATTTTTTCTACAGACGTCAAAAAATGATGACATTTTTACATTAATCTCAGTATGAAAAATGTGACTTTGGAGTAGTTTATCTTGACAACGTGCACGAAGTATTTCGCGCACTAAAACGAAAAATCAATGGTAACATTGGAAAGGAACACAGGGAAAAACCTGACAAATATCAAACATGCCGAAATACGTACAAAGTTAAAATAAATAAATATTGTTGAAGTAATTAAGTATTTTATATACAGATAATCAATAAAAACCAATATTTGTTAAATTTTGTTTCCGTAGTAACAAAGAAACAGACTAGACTGCGTTAGAATAAATCTTTCTTTTTGTATTTTATTATGATTTGACTTTTTTTTTCATTATTTTTGGAAGTCTGTAGAAAAAATGTTGTATACTCGTGCGCAAATTTTCTTTGGTGCTTTCGAATGACTTTTGTCTCGGCTGCCGCCTCGACAAAAAATTTTCATTCTTAAACACCAAATAACACCAATAATTTTGCGCACTAGATACATAAATAACTAATTTAACCCCGTGTCCGTCGAGAGTGCTTTCTTTATTCCTTTCTTTATTGTTGATGATTAGCGAGATAAACCCTGCAATCTCATTGAAAATAGTTCACTTTGTATATGCAAGAAAAAGAAAATATTATAACGTATTAGTTATTCTTTAATGTGATCTTTAGGCTTTCTTCTATAATTTCCACTAAAATTTTCTGGAATTTTGTGCGGACTGCATATTTGCTAAACTTATTTAAAATATTTGGTTGTAGAATCCACTTCCAATAAAAAGCCAATACACTTTTGTTGTAATTCTGATAATATTAATTTTTTTCTTAATTATTTTATTTTTAACGACTTGATTGGTCTGTAACTTGCTAAATCTTTGTTAATCGGATATTTTCTAATGTTCTGTACCGAAACATTAGTGAAATCCTGCCTATTTAAAACTCAGTTTACATTCTGAGTGACCAACCTTTAAATATTTTTTACAATATATCCAGTTATTGCGTATCTTAACCTAAACCCATGTTTGATATACAAACACGGATGCTTTCCTTATCATTTATGACAACGCTTTTATATCTGCACGTTATTCTAAACATTCCAGTTCAAGGAAAACTGTTTACAAACCAATTCACAATTTGGCGAGATTGCTGATAAGTACCGGCTACAGCCAAAAGAGCGTGCTTAAATTCTAGCCATCAATACTAAAATTGCTGAACATTTTGGGTCTTGTTTGGGCTATTAGCTTTGGCGGCACAAACAAATCAACTATACCATAATTTACTTTAATATTCAATTGTTTTTAGTAAACCATGTAGCAATAATTTCTTCATGTTTGATAGAATGTTCCTAGTTAGTATAACTAAAATTCCACAGTTTAACATATCAGCATGTTTTCAAAATATGAACTATCTCAGGTCATTCCAATGTGTCTTAAATACAGAATGCCTAGGAAAACCCCGGCTACTTTTCTGGCGGCGGTCAAGAGATGGCGCTTTCGTAAAGAATAATTAAATTAAAATACTGGCAACAACGCAGAATCCAAGACGTTTCGGTTGTTTTGATTTACTATGGGGCGTATTTAATAACTAAAACATCTTGGATTGTGCGTTGTTGCCAGTATTTTAATTTAATTTTTCTTTACTAAAGCGCCATCTCTTGACCGCCGCCAGAAAAGTGGCCGGGGTTTTCCTAGCCACTCTGTACGTGTTAAAAAAAAGGTGATAGCATAAAATTAAAAATTGTTCAAGATTATTGTATAGTTGTCAGTAGCAGCATTTTTATATACAACGTCGTTACGTCACCTACAACGACAATCGATTAAGTAACAATTATAAACGATAAAACAAACCACAACAGATGAGAATTACAAATGTGGCCTTTATACAAATCACTAACTTTTGGTATTAATTAAATTGAATTCTCGTGCGATTTAATTCCGAGTGGCTTTTTCTTGACCTTTTGTAAAACGTTGCGTTCCGGCCGAATCGACAACAATAAAGAAGATCGTAAATCGAGCGATTTTCTTCGTATAAATCATCCGATTTCATCTGGTATTAATATTTAACATTTGCGGGCCGGAGAAAATCGTTCATAGGACTGCCAAAAGCAACGGGCATCTAAATGCGATGCGTCAGGATTACTCTGACATCAACAGCGAATCGACAGCGACAACAATGTATTAATTCATCAGGTTCAAATAATGAATAGGAGAGAACGCGGATGATAGACACCAATAATATACGATGGAGTTTTCGAAAGCCATCTATCAATAATGACATTGGTACATGGAACGAAGACTCTGAATTAAAGAACGCTGTAGCGAAAGAAACTGAAAGAATAACGTTACAGACTAAAATATTTATAAGAGTTAGGGCAGTTACTTTTAATTATTAATTACTATAGAACTATATTTGTTATATTGTTTGTGTCTTGGCACGATTATTTATTTATTTAACAATTTCGTTCCTGCTGCCAACGTTTTTGAATTACTTCAATTACATGAGGGCAGTATACTGAAACTTTGAAATAGGATTTTTGTAAAAAATATACCGAGTGTTGATGGAATTTGGCACACTCTTGTTTTTCTTTATTTATTCTTCTTCTTCTTTAGCCATCCCGTATGCCCTTAGGGCGTCGGCTTAAACATAGCTAAGGATTGGTTTTATCGCTGTGTTCTAGGAGGTGATGGAGTCCTTTGACTTTTAAACCATCATGCTCCATCAGCTTAAGCCAAAATCTTATCAGCCGTTTTTTCGTACCTCTGTATTTGAGGGGACTTCCAACCCCTCTAACGACTGCGCGTTGTTAATGCGACATCCGGGACCACCTATTTGCGTGCCATTCCGAGAGCACGAGGAGCCGTGTTGGCTCAGTTTTTCGGACACCCATCCAAGTAGTGACCAGGCAAAGCTATGCTTAACTTTGCTGATTGCACTTGAATGGTTATTCTAACCGCGCCAACTCGAGACCTCTTCTTTATTTATTAAGAAAAACAAATAATATTTTATAGTTATTTTGGTTTATGCGTTTCTAAATAAAATATTTTTCAAAAATTTCAATGATACCAAAACCTTGTGTTTTTCTTTGGAATCTACAACGGGGTATGTTTTCTAGGATGTAAATTAATACATTTGTTTTGGGCGTATGCAAGTTGATTAGAATCGATTTCGGTGGGTCAATGCGCTTTTAACAATAATCAAAAATAATATTTTAAGATGCCATAATTTTATTTAACGGCAGAATTGTATCCTAACCCCGAATATGCACAAATATACAGTGTTTCATAAAAAAATAAAAACGTTGATGTCATTCCCGTTGAAACACAAAAAAATAGTTTGGATTTTCAAAATACTGCCCTCGTGTAATTGAGAGAGTTGAAAACGTGTGTGGGACGAGTGAAGAGAGAAAGACAGTACAATGAAAATCGAAAACAATTCTGGACAACAGTCAAAAGAATCAAAAACAAGAGCACACCCCAAATAAGAAATATCAAAGAAAAAAACAAAAGACTTATTACGAGGACGGAGGAAATTGCAGAAACCCGGAGGAAACATTACAAAGAGAAACTTATGGAAGAAGAAAGGGAAGAAACAAAAAACAAGAGGCAGGAATGCAGCAATAATAGAAAATAACGAAGAAAAAACAGAAATAACAGTAGAAGAAGTAGCAAACGTTATCAAAAACATAAAAAACGGAAAATCGGCAGGATACGACAATGTTAACCAAGAATTCGATAATATCTCAAGGAAACAACTGTGGAAAATGCTAGAAAAAATCAAAGTAAGCAGAAATCTAGTTGAAGCAATTGAAAGCCTTCATAACAACGTAAAGGGTTATGTAAGAACAAATAGATTAATATAGAATAGTTTCCACATAAGTAAAAAAATGAAACAAGAAGACTGCCTGAGCCCATTGTTGTTTTTTCTTGGTATGAATGAGGTTATGGAAAAATGTAACCAACGCATAGCTAAAACGAAAGTAGAATGTAGACAATTACAAGCGGTCTATATTCAACAACTATTACACGCAGATGTTATAATATTAATAACAAAAACTGACAGGGGGCCAAAGGAAGCTATAAATGTATGGAAAGAAGAACTTGAAAGGTGTTATTTAAAAATAAATATAAACAAAAGTAAAGTAATGAAGATTAGTAAGGAAAGTACACCAATAGAAAACATAAGTATAAATGATGCAAAACTTGAGAAAGTCGACAAATATAAATATTTAGGAACAATAATACCAAAGGATGGTAAAATAAACAAAGAAATAGAAAATAGAATAAACAAAGCAAACTTTAGCTATACTAGTAAGAAAAAGAGAGATTAGTGAAAAGACAAAAATGAGAACTTATATACTTACCAACCCTTACCTACGGAGCAGAGATCTGGATTATGACAGACAAACATAAATCAGCAGTAACAGCAGCCGAGATGAAATACCTAAGAACGATTACAGGAAACACAAGAAGATAAGAAGAATAAGAAATGAGGTATTCAGAGACAAACTAAAACAGAAGTCAGTAATAACAATAATAGAGAAGCAATAGATGAAATGGATTGGACACATATGGAAGATGGACCAAAATAAATTACCCAAGGTAGCACTGGAGGTGGGTGTGGAGAGACGCAGACCAAGAGAAAGGCCGAGAAAGAAATAAGAAGAAGATGTAAAAGCCATAATGAAAAGAAAAGGAAAGACAATGCTAGAAGCAAAAAAGCTGAAGTGTGGACTTCGAGTGGACTTTCCCATACTAAAACTTATCGTATTTGCAAAAGTGTAAATCTTATAATTATAACCTTCCATTCCATTCATCCAAATTGATAGAAAGCGCCACAGTGAAATTATAGCTTAAAAACAAATTGTAGCCAATACTAGATACTAATACTTGCAGTTGCCGTATTTGCAAAAGTGTAACTTTTAATAATTATAACGTTGTACAGTTCAGCGAGTATTAGATTTCTAAGAAAGCAAACAGCGAGAATATTTGAATTTGCGATAGCCTGTTCAATTGGTATCCGTATCGTAACGCTACCCATAGAAGCAGCGACTACTGCAAGAAAGCAAGGTAAGCGCCCGCCGCTGCGCCTTTCGGCGAATTACAAATTCCGTTTCGGATGTCGGACAAAAATGGCTATAATAGTTTTATTTGGGAAGTTATCAAAAATATGCAAAAGAATAAAAAACTTATTTTTTAACTAGAGCTAATTGATAAGCGTAGTTAAAATCACGTAACTTCCGAAAAACGCGTTGTTGATATTAAAAAGTATCGTTTTTTCCTTAATTTTTAAAATATTTGGAAATTTTTACGAATCCTAATAAAGTACTTTTAATAGTCTATCAAACTGATAAAAGTTTATAACGATCGGCGTTTGCGTATAAATAATTAATCAGTTTCAAATTTTTAAAAAATTCTTGGAAGGCGTCAGACTAAAATTTTGAAAATAACTAGAAAATAAATTTGTAGTTCAATACAAGCTCTATCGGCTCAGAATGTTTTAAGAAAATCGTGTAGACAGTTTTTGAATAATTATTTTAGAGATCTAGATTTCGAAAATTTTTTATGTAATAAATACTTCCCTATACCGAAGCTATGGGAAAGTAAAGGGCTAGCAAGACTGCAAGGCGTACAAGAAGTGGATAGAAAACCAGACGCCCCAAAGGCATAAAGAGATGGACAAAATTAAAGTCAAGTGCTTGTTATTACCAATAACAAAATAAAAATAAATTAACAAAATGCAATGGGTACCTATTGGAGCCTATTTTGTGAAGTTACGCCTCTGCATTTAGTAGAATTCTTACAAAACTGTTTTTGTTATAACCGCTAAGTGCACTTAAAGCACTGTATAAAAAGGATTTTGCTAAAGGTGTTGGTCGGGCGGCTGGTGTTTGGCGCCCGACCGCCGGGGTCGACTCTTTGTTCCGGTCACGTAGATAGACGCCAGAACGGCCAAGTGGCGTAACGGTACCCCCAGGACGTCGAGGGAGGAGTTAGAGAGTGGTGAAAAACGAGAGGGTACATGAGATGACCGCAAGCGGTCGAAGGGTGCAGACTAAAAGAACCACCACAGTTTGTGGTGCTTACTGTGAAAATTAAGATTTAAACAGCGTCGTTGTTAGTGAAGGAAGATTTGTGGGCATTAGCTCTACGCAGTGTTTTTAGTGCGTGAATACTACGCCGCGAGATCCACACCCGATGAAAAGCGAAGATCTGGAAACCACCATCTAGCCAGCGCAGCGATTCGATTCCTTCTAGCCACTCTCAGCGACCCACGGTGGAAATACCACCGCTAGCGTCCGTTACTTGAATTGCCCTGAAGTTGTGAGACTGAGCTAGCTGAGGTGCATTACAAATCCAAATTCAATAATTCAAAGAAAGAGTACCATCACACCCACATGTCATTAATTTGATGTATCTAATTGAATAATAGTATTTTAACTGATATTGGGGTTCAATGCAAGCAAGCTACCAAATTGAGAATCGGGGAATGTGCCTTTTCAGTAACTGTGACAGCATTTTATAGAGACATTGTTGTACAAAAACATTTCTATAGATTCATTCATGCTGTTCCCTCTAGTAAAGGAATTACCAACTTACATGTTTTGCACGGTTTAATCACAAAGTTCAGTACATTTTTAGGGTTATTTTATTAAAAAAATATTGACTAGCAAAACCTTATTTCTGAGTTAATTTTCTTAGAAGATCTTCTAGTAATTGTCTACAATTATACATTTTCAAAATTTTAATCCAAAAATTTTCATATTTTAAATTGATATTACGTACGTAAACAATCTTTACGCAGTGGCGGTTTCTCCAGTGGGTCAAATGGTCGTTGACCTCCCAATGAAATAAGAAAAATAAATAATTACTCTTTGTTTGAGTACATAACATATTGTACACTATAATATTTAAAAAATACTTTATAGTTAATTTTTGTATGAGATTTCTATGCGAGAACGTTTGGAATGATTGAGTATTTCGCGCGCATTAAACGAATCTATGCGAGGGTCATTTGGCTGTCAGTCCCCAATTCAGCTATACGCCACCGAATAAAGCCGCCGGCCTAAAAGGCCTTCAAATGAATAAAGTGAAATAAAAAGCTCATTGCGGTAAAATTCATATTACACAAGCTAAAAGAGGATAGAAGCAT
Source organism: Ctenicera cuprea (assembly GCA_958336395.1). Classification (NCBI taxonomy): domain Eukaryota; kingdom Metazoa; phylum Arthropoda; class Insecta; order Coleoptera; family Elateridae; genus Ctenicera; species Ctenicera cuprea. Next base: position 43,569,411 of record OY284493.1, read on the forward strand.
CTGCGTATTAAAGACTTCAAGGTCACGGACCCAGCACTTCCGAGAATTATTCTGTAAGCTGTCCGTGATGAGCACATGCCAATAGCCGCCTAATTTGCGGGATTCGCACGTACACGACGTAGTAGTGTGAAAACAGTTGTTGGTTGTGTAATCATAATTTAGCGGTGTTGTACGATGTCCGTGCGAAATAATTTTGGATTGTGAATGCCATATGTAAGAAAATGCTTTCACTTGTTTCCACTGTCTGCTATTTTGTGATAATTCATTGTGTGATATTGACTGCAAACATTTAAAAACTAAAAGTCAAACGCATTTTTTGTCGGTACACCACATGTAAAATTTTGTGCATTTTGACACACTGGCAATGTGGGTATCAATTTACAATAATTTTAATACAAAGTGCTTATCGAAAGTCTATTAAAGACTTCAATGAAAATGTTAGTAAAAATAGGACATTTTGCCAACGTAAAGGATGGGTTTGAAATATAAGGCTACCTAAAACTTAGGCAAGAACAATTTTTTTCAAAACAAATACTTTAAAATGCCTCCCAGTACACCACACCACGAACCGCCACTGGTCTTTAGATCAAATCCGATTATTTTACCTTTTATGACGTTATTGGCGAACACAGAAATACTTGTCAATAAAGCGTTAACAGCGCAGCGACACTTAGTCACTTCGTGTTCATTTATTATTGATTACCCATAATGCATATATTTAATGGACTGCGTGGGCATTAGCCGTATGACAGCTGGAGATTACCTTCGGTTACTGCGCTTAGTTCAGCTATTTACAGGACTAACCGCAGTGGCCAACGTCCAGTGACCACCAACTATTCAATCGAACCAATTAACGGCGAACAAATTTACAGATACACTAATTCCAATTTGCAGAATCCCCTTTTGCCAAAAAAAAACAACGAAATAATTAACTAATAACACCAGAAACACGTAACGATGTGCAACAGCCCTATAGTATAGTGTGCTTTGATCCGTCTGCGTATCATCAAAGCCCCAGCTTTGGCAGCGGTACATCCGCCGACAGGTTGCTGTCTGTGTGTAGGAATATGTTTCCGCTTCTCTGCCTCCTTTGTTTTTAATAATTATCCTATATTGTCAAAGCTCCATTTTCCAATAACAATGCTGCTTGTGCCGGTGTAATTTATAAAATTGAAGCTTAATAGAGGAACGTAGCTGGCGGCAGGGAGCAGATTAGATCTCCATACTTACTCAAAGAACCATACTTAAGAAGTTGTTATTGAGATACTTTTCTTATCTTTAGTAGAAGCTTTAGGTTTTGAAAGGTGATTGGAGTTATAAGTTATTCCTCGAACAATCCTGTGATGCAATTTGTGGTAGAGTGGAGAGAATTATTAATAAAAAAAAATAACCAGCAAGAGTGAAGTAAAATGCAAAACTCTTCATTATTTTATTGGAGATTAACTTACTATAAAAAAAGGTCGGGCAGAAGCTACGGGTACCGTGAGGTTCTCGCATTTATGTAAATGTTTAATATACTTCGAAAATTTTGATAATTGTATGAAAATTTCGAATATTTTTGTTTAAATTTAAAAATGTTGCCTTTTTTCAATATTTTTGTTGTTTGACTACTATGAACTTTGTTTCTAAGTTATAATTGGAAAAATTGAAAATTTTTTGAAATTTCAACAATTTTGAGTTTTTGAAGATTTTCGGAAAAAATGAACATTTTTGAAAATGTAAAATGTTTGAAAATTGCGGGAAAATTTAAAAACTTAAAGTTTAATATTTTTAATAAATTTTTATTTAAATTTTGAAAATTTGATATTTTTCGGCCGTGGGCTAGCGGTTCGAGCGTTGGACTGCTATGTCTGTGTTTCAAATCTCAGTACCGGAACATCGGATTTTTAACGGCCGTTCTCCCCGCAAGGCAGTGGCAAACCAGCGAGGTATTTTGCCTAGAAAACTTTCTCTGGAGAAGAAGTGCTTGCACTTCCTGCGGTTCGGAGCCCGCATTAAACAGTAGGTCCCCTATGTCTGTGTGATTCATTAAGCACGCTCACCACAGGCATAAGAGCGAAAGTCACCACGCTCTTTCGAGACCAAAAAGACTCTAAAGAGATTATTTTCAAAGATCTTAAAAAATTTTGTATGTTGAAAATTTCGGAAAAATTTCAAGGTAAAAACAGTTGAAGTTGTATTTTATTTTAATAATTTTCTACACCTTCGGGTAGGTATATGAGAGTTATAGATTATGATGATGAATACTTTTTGAAGATTTTGATAATTTTCGAAATTTTTGAGATAATTTGAAATTTTGAAAATTTTGGGAAATTTTGAAAAAAAAACGAAAAAATAAAATTTGGGTGGAAAATGTTTTGAATATTTGTAATTTTTTTTGTTTTTAGTATTTGTTAATTGTAAACAATATTTATTCGTTATTGAAATACAAAATTAATTTCATTATAGGGTTGAGTCTTTTATTTTGACGATTATCCAATTTAACTGTTCAGGTGAAGAACCAAAAGAAAACCTCCCAGTGGTGTTTTCCCAATGGAAAGTTGTTCCTATTGTCATTTAACATACACCGATTGTGAACCTGAAATTCGTAAATTTTTGAAAAAACCAAAAATCGTTGCTGGAGAAAGTGGGGGGAGGGCTGAAAAGAAAATCGCGCGTTTGCGTCCTACCCCGCTCATTTTTTAATGCAATCGCCCGCTTGTATGATATTTTGTGTCTTCTAGTTGCATCAAACAAACGTTTCTTCATTAAAATCTCAAAATCAATTTTTCACTTCCTATGACCTTTGGCAATCTCTCAATTAAACTGTTCAGGTAAACGACCAAAAAAAAACCTGTCGGTGATGTTTTCTCAATAGAAAGTTGTTCCTATTGTCATTTAACATGCTCATATCGATTTTAAAGCAGAAATTCGTAATTTCGAAAAAAACAAGAAACCGATGGTGGAGGAAATGGAAGGGAGGGGAGTAATAGGGAGATCGTGTTTTGGCAGATCGTCCATTCGATATGTGTAGAATATTGAAGTTCTTTTCCGAGCGAGGCTATATTGAAGTAGCCCCCCCCCCCCCATTTGTTAATGCAGTTGCCCGCTTCTATGATATTTTGTGTTTCCTAGTTGCAACCGATGTTTATCCATTAAAATCTAAAAATCGATTTCATAATTTGGCGATAGCCGTTTTTTTGCCGATTACTTTATTAATCTGTTGAGGCGAACGACCAAAAGGAAACCTTCCAGTAATGTTTTCGCAATGGAAACTTGTTTCTATTGTTATTTAATATCCTCATACCAATTTTGAAGCCAAAATTCATGAATTTTTTTAAAATACAAAGAAATCGCTGCTGGGGGCAGTGGAGGGGAGGGCGCGTTTGCGCAGATAGGCCAACCAACATGCGTAGAATCCAAGGTTCTTTTCCGAGCGTGCCCCCCCCTCATTTTTAAAAACAGTCGCCCGCATTTTTAAAATATTGTGTTTTCTAGTTACAACCAATGTTTATCCATCAAAATTTCAAAATTGATTTTCCACGTCCTATAGACCTTTGCCTGATTGCCGTTTTTTTTGGCGATTACTCAATTAAACTGTTCAGGTAAATGACCAAACAAAACCTCTCGGTGATGTTTTCTCAATGAAAAGTTGTTTCTATTGTATTTAACATGCTCAAACCAATTTTGAAGTCGAATTTCATAAATTAAAAAAAAATTGAGGGTGGGGGAAATGGAAGGGGGGTAATGGAAAGGAGGTAGTAGGGAGATCGTGTTTGGGCAGATCGTCCATTTCACATGTGTAGAATATTGAAGTTCTTTTCCGAGCGCGTCTATATTGAAGTAGGGCACCCCCCCCCTCATTTTTTAATGCAGTTGCCCGCTTTTATGCTATTTTGTGTTTTCGAGTTGCAACCATTGTTTATTCATTAAAATCTTAAAACCATATGTTAACGTCCTATAGACCTTTGGCTGATAGCCTTATTGTTGCAATCACTCAATTAAACTGTTCGGGTAAACGGCCAAAAGGAAATCTCTCGGTGGTATTTCTCAATGGAAAGTTGTTCCTATCGTCATTTAACATGCTCATACCGATTTTGAAGGCGAAATTCGTACATGTTTTTTTAACAAACGATGGTGGGGCGCAGTAAGAGCAATTGGAGATCGCGTTTGCGCAAATCGGCCATTTGGCATGCGTACAATACGAATTTAAGGATATCTTTTAAGCGCGTCAATTATGATATAAAGCACCCCTCTTCTCCCGTTTTTTGTTTTGGCGGACCCACCTCATTTTCTTGCGGTGTCATCCTACTACAATTAGAAATCTTTGAGCCAAATTTGGTGTTTCTATGTTAAGGGGTGTGGACTGCGTATACAGACACACAGACACCACTGCAGCAGCGTTCGCTTTATCGGCTTTCCAAGGCCCTAACACCTGCTTATTAGTCAAAATGTTTAGGTTAAAAATGTTTGGCATAGAAGTACCTTTCTTTTAGCCATATAACTCGTGTATCGGCCAGTAAACTCAAAGCGAAAAAAACTTCGCTGAATGACCGCATTTGTTCCAAATCCAACCTGACGGTCACAATACCATACCTCTACAGCTATACTTCGTACAGCGAGAAAGGTAAAAAAGATAAAAGTGGTTGCATAATAACTACTTTTAGTTAGCTCAGTTCAAAAAAAGTAAAACAAAGTTCTGGGTGTATTCCGGCTGTATTTCCAACAAAAACTTATTAATTTTGTTTGCGTTTTTATTCCATTAAACAAGGCTAGCTTTTAGATGAATCCTAAATAGTTGTACTTTCTTGTTAAAATTATAACCGGGGGAAATGTAGGCGAAATGGCAAACAGAGAGTTAACCGTTAACAAATTGCAGACAAAGTAAATATGATGGTACGAAGGAGAGAACAAAAGAGCGACTTTGGCGTGGCTACAAAAATACAAACGTAGTAATAGGGGCAAATTAATTTGAAAACATATAAGGATGGAGAAAGCTTACGTAATCTAATCTGAAGGAGGAAGTTGCTCGATTAGAACGATTCAGGAGAAGAAAAGGCGATGTCGAAGAATCATTTGTGGAAGTAACGAGAGTGTTGAGACGTCAAAAAAAGAAAAGGCATCATTATCTTGAGAGGAAAAATAATGTCTAGAGAAAATAATAGCGTTATAGAAAATGTTCAATAGCAATCTGCAAGCTCATTGAAGTTAATATAATAGAGACATAGAATGTTTTCGCTGCAAAGTACATATACACAGGGTGTCCACAGAATAGCGCTGTTTAGTAAAGCCGCTTTAATATTCAAAATTTAAAAACAAAAACTTATTCAGGGGATAGTTCCACACTCGGTTTTACACCATCCTCAATTAATTTTATGTACGCAAGCTGTTTACTGTTCTAAGAAACTTAGTTATTTTAATGACACACTCTAGACATTATTAATTTTTTAATTCGGTATTTAATTGTCTATAACCATGCAGTCCAATTTTGAAATAAAATAAACTACAATGACTAAGAGGAAGTTTTTGTAATGGTATGATGTTTCAATTTCACACAGCACTTCTTCTCACTGTAAAAACAACATATTGTGTGGTTTCTGTTGCAAATGGGAACAAACAAATGACGGGAGCAGAACATCGCGTGCATGCCCGACGCCTCCACCACATGTCACGGGAGAGGGTTTAAAATAACATTTTAGTTATGTCTTTCTAAGTATCTTACTGGTTGAGCCAAGAGGTAAATTAAATCTTTAGGCACATGTACATTACTTCTTTGTTAGTTGTAGGCTATATACAGGGGTGTTCAGGAAAGTTAAACTATATGCAAAATGCAAATTATATTATTCCAGAGTTTTAGTTCACAGGATACATTGGCTACGAATTGAAACAAAAAATAATAATAATTTAGCAATAATATAAATAGATATTCACTAATTTAACCGCGTTCTTTTAATGACAGAGCAGCAAAAGCACAGTCAAATGTCTTCGTTGTTGTCGACGCGGTACAGGCTCTTATCGTAACATCATATTACTATGTTCGATAGGTTATCAAACTAGGCCTTACGGCCTCGTTTGACAATTTTCCTATCTCATATCGTAATATGATTTATTACGATACTTATATCGTAAATATATTGCAATGATATGCGTGTGCATGTACTTACTAGAAAACAATTCCCTAAATGCCCGCAATTCACGCAATTCTAAATTATATTTTCTGTGAGATTCTTTATTAACTTTCTCAGGGTCGTTATTTAGCTTGTAAGACAAGTTATTAATAAATAAATTTGAGATAGGATAAACACAAAACAATATCAAGGTTACAAAAAAAAAGGTTTTATTTAATAAATCAATTTTCTAATGAAATTTGCGAAAAAATTAAATAAATTTTACTAAATACTATCGTCCTTTAAAAAGAGAACACTTATCTTAACGTCTCCTTATTGGCATATCCTTCACTCGGGCAAACGATGAATGTCCAAGTTCTACTTCACTAGTTTGCAGGTTCCTCAAGTAACCACAAACACTCGCCTTTAGTTTGAATCTTCCTCTGGTCTGTTTTATATTATTTTAAACTTGGTTTTACCACCATCACAACTGGAAAAACTTTCTGGATCGCTTTATACTTGTTATTCTTCTGGACTTGTCACAATTCGTTGATAATTAGTTGTATTTTCTTATTTTATATTCACAATCACTTTTACATTATTTTTAAACTCGTTTTTCCTCTTTATTCATCCAGAGGATATAAAATTCTGTCTTTGTTTACAAAGACGAGTCGTAACTTACTAAAACAAATTTTCCATTCTTTTGTCTTCTTCTTGATTCCCATTTTTTTGAACAATCAAATAAATCTCATGACAATGAGTATTCTTTTATACGTTTGTGACATTGACACTGACATCCATAATGACATTAATCGATGCACAAAACAAGTAAGTCTAAAACTTCTTATAAATTAAACCTTTTGAACAATTCTGAACTAAATTATAATTAAAACTAACATAAATAAAAATCTTATCAATCTGATTGTGTTTTTCTTTTCTTTCAGTAAGAACAAACCTCAAAAATATGAAAAGTATAAATTATTAGAATTTATAACAAGAAATTACAGCAATAAAACGCAACCCTGAGTTTAAAAGTTAGTATATCAAAACCTTACATTACAGCCTTCACAAACCTCCAATCTCAAATTGAATATTGTAGCAAGCATCCCAAAAATTGCCTTCCAGGAACTACAATACCCCAGTTAAAACATACACCTCCAAATATCATAGCAATATATTACAGTTTACTTATTTCTTAATTGTTTAGAAATGTTAAATGTCAGCAATTAAGATAAAATAATAAACGGCGCAAATTTTATAAAAGATCCACTATTTGCAAACTAATCAACGACATGCCGCGCTTGTTCCCTGGGCGACTGTTCTTAAGTGTTTATTTAATCGCTCTGTATAATATACGAGTAGTCCAGGAAATGAAGCATAGCAATTACAGTATATACTTAAATAAAAAAAAGCGCATTGAAATATTACTAATAGTTGATTATGGCGATAGAAGCAGGACAGAATATAGAGTATGGGTTGTTTAATCCGTTTTTCGCAAACTACAAATACAATTTTATTACACAGTCTACAGTTTGCAAAAACGAATGGCACCTCCCAAACAAGAATAACTTTAAATATGGAGGAATATCAAAAATTCACCAGGAAAATAGTTTTAATAATGCAGAATCAGAGATTAAAAAAAAAACTTTTCAATTAGAAAACAGAATCCGTTAGATGATATGGAAAAAAATTAAATATTTTCGTTCTCACTGTTTAGTCCCGGTCGCCATGATAAATGATTAAGATGTTACTTTGTTGCGTTATTATTGAAGAAATCTATATATTAAATACGAATCCCTTGCACATGTCTCAACTTTTAATGACGACAGCCCCCCACTACTATAAGTCAGACCTTTACGCGTCCATTATATAAGGTACATATTCGCTTGTGCTGGTAGGTGTGGGACCAGTACAGTTTTCGATGCAAATAAGAAAGATTTATTACTAAAACGCAATGCGCTGAGTTCGCGGCTAGATCAATTACCGAAGAACTTTCAGCGGAGGAAACACTAAGTGGTGCGCGACGGGCTCAAAGAGTTTGACAATAAAAAATTAGTAGCGTAGCCCACAAGTTTTACTAGTTTAAATATAAATTGCGTAAAAGTATATTCAACGCTATTAACACTTTTTTGAAATATAGAGCTTGACATAAGTCACAATTTCGTGTTCTTTTTTTCTAATGCTCTCGTGTCTAATTAATACTATTAACAAATATTTGAAATTTGAAAATTAATTAGCAAAGCCAACTTGCTCATCAGCGGCATTGAAAAAAAATCTAAACTTAGTTTTTAGATAAAGTAATAAATATTTAGAGAAGCTATTCCCCCTCCTCTTCCCACTTTGTTGACAAATTTTGTATTTTTAGTGTATGGTGTTCTTTAATCCCAAACTATCCGTTAACCCCTCTTTTTTTATTTATTGAGATAAACGAATGAAATTTGCCATGGGTAATATATCGATAAAATGCAATTATTTGATAGTATTAGCAATTTTTTAACACTTCCGGTTTTGTCGAAAGTGACCAAACTTTCTTATTTTAAACGCAACACGCGGTATATTTTTATATATTTGAAATTGGGAAGAAAATATGCATACGATTGTGTACTTCGATTCTTTAGTGTCATGCGGACATAAATCTGTTCCTCTGCAGCCAAGCCTTACCGCATACAACTGTTTATTATCGTTTGCTGTTCGAATTCGTCGCTCCCGGGCGCTTTAAAAATTTGAAAAACAGTTTTTTGAGAAAAGACAGCAATTTCAAATGGAACAATATTGGCTCATATTGTTTTTTCGAAAGAGCACTGCCTAACGGTTGCAACAATACCCGTAACTCGATACCTTATTACATTTTTAACCAGTAAAATTAGGTTTCAATTAGTTGTTAAATAAGGATTTAGCTACGGTCAACTACAGTCGTTATACTTACAAACAAAAGAACATCACAAGATTCAAAACAAACGCGGAAAGCAGTTGAATAACAAAAACAAATACAAATCAAGTAGACAGTAACTGAACAGCAATTGAGAACGTTTTATTTATAATAATGTAGAAATGAGTTTTAAATTTAGCGCAGAAATCAGTCAAAAAAAATTGAACAAACAAAAGACGAAAAATAGTTTATGTGCATTGAGATAAAAATCGAATTCTAATAAAACAACGGAAATTGCTGTTTATTTACTGTCTACTTAGTTTGTATTTGTTTTTGTTATTAAACTGCTTTCCGCTTTTGTTTTGAATGTCTTGATGTTCTATTGTTTGAAGTATAGCGACTGTAGTTGACCGTAGTTACGTTCTTATTTAACAACTAATTAAAATCTTTACTTTACTGGTTAAAAATGTAATAAAGTATTGAGTTATGAGTATCGTTGCAACAGTTAGAAGGTGCTCTTTCCAATAAACAATATGAACCAATATTATTCAATTTGAAATTTCTGACTTTATCTCAAAAAACTTTTACCTGAATTTTTACAGCGACCGGGATCGACGGATAGAGACATCAAATAATAATAAACAGTTTTATGGTAACACCTAGCTGCATAGGAACAGTTCATACCCGTCATGGCAGTATAAACGCAAAAAATAATTTTGTTAAATTTTAATTGTCAAAAAAACAAATGAAGTACACAATTGTATGCAAAATTTTACTTTGATTCCAAATATGTAAACATATATAGAGTGCTGCATTTAAAATAACAAAGTTATAGTCACTTCCGGTGAAACTGGAAGTGCTAAAAATTGCCAATACCATCAGATATGTGAATTTTATAAATATTGCTATGATATTTGGAGGTGTATGTTTTTACTGGGGTATTGCAGTTCCTGGAAGGCAATTTTTGGGATGCTTGCTACAATTCAATTTGAGATTGGAGGTTTGTGAAGGCTGTAAGGTTTTGATATTCTGACTTTTAAACTCAGGGTTGCGTATTATTGCTGTAATTTCTTGTTATAAATTCTAATCATTTATATTTTTCATATTTGTGAGGTTTGTTTTTACTGAAAGAAAAGAAAAACACAATCAGATTGATACGATTTTTATTTATGTTAGTTTTAAGTATAATTTAGTTCAGAATTGTTCAAAAGGTTTAATTTATAAGAAGTTTTAGACTTACTTGTTTTGTGCATCGATTAATGTCATTATGGATGTCAGTGTCAATGTCACAAACGTATAAAAGAATACTCATTGTCATGAGATTTATTTGTTTGTTCAAAAAATGGGAATCAAGAAGGAAGACAAAAGAATGGAAAATGTGTTTAGTTAGAGTTACGACTCGTCTTTGTAAATAAAGACAGAGAATTTTTAGATGCTCTGGATGAATAAAGAGGAAAAACGAGTTTAAGAGTAATGTAAAAGTGATTGTGAATATAAAAGAATAAAATACAACTAATTATCAACGAATTGTGAAAAGTCCAGAAGAATAACAAGTATAAAGCGACCCAGAAAGTTTTTCCAGTTGTGATGGTGGTAAAACCAAGTTTAAAATAATATAAAACAGACCAGAGGAAGATTCAAACTAAACGCGAGTGTTTGTGGTTACTTGAGGAACCAGCAGACTAGTGAAGTAAAAGTTTCGACATTCATCGTTTGCTCGAGTGAAGGATATCCCAATAAGGAGACGTTAAGATAAGTGTTCTCTTTTTAAAGGACGATAGTATTTAGTAAAATTTATTTGAGTTTTCGCAAATTTCATTAGGAAATTGATTTATTAAATAAAACCTTTTTTCTTGTAACGTTGATATTGGTTTGTGTTTATCCTATCTCAAATTTATTTATTAATAACTTGTCTTACAAGCTAAATAACGATCCTGAGAAAGTTAATAAAGAGTCTCATAGAAAATATAATTTAGAATTGCGTAAATTGCGAGCATTTAGGGAATTGTTTTCTAGTAAGTACATGCACACGCATATCATTGCAATATATTACCCATACCAAATTTCATTCATAAATAAAGAAGAAAAGGGGTCGAACCATGTTTTGTTCACACTCGGTATACATAATTTGCCTTTCTTAACTAGAACACTTTTTATGCGTCTATTTACATAGTTGCATTCTTACGAGCGTTTCAAGTTCAAACGAGTAGTGCGACGAGGCAGAATCTAAGGCAAGCAGACGTGATATTAAAACCAATTGTAGCGTCTAGAAAGTTACATTTTTGAGAATAAAACAAAGTAAAAATTTTAAATAAGTTTTAGGCGAAACGTCTTCCATGTTTCTTTCTGATATTATATTTGGTTTTATATTGAACCGCTGATTAAGATTTAGAAAATTTTGTGTAGATTCAAAAGTCCTTTGATGTATTTTTTGCTTTTGCCAGCGAGATTAAATTTGGCTTGAAGGAGCTTTAATCTCATCGTTACGAAAGGAAGACATTAATAACAGTAGTTGAATCCGCGCTTGTTTATTATACTTTTCACCTAATTACGTTTAAATTAATTAAAACATATCTAAAGCCCGAACAAACTAATTAAATTATGTTCAAGTTACAGTTTTGCTTGAATTGATGCACTTTAATAGCTTTTTTTTTAAAGAAAGCTAAGTTGGTGGTGGATGAATGCAGAATCTAATTAAGTTCCAAACGCCGCCGCCGAAAAAAGAATGCTGAAAGAATTTAGAATGTGACGAAAGTGTATGAAGCTACATTCGGTTACAAGGCAAGCCGTGATACAGGGTGTTCCGAAACTCACGGACGCGGACTGCGGGATGGTATTCTACCACGAAAACCGAACAAAAAGTTCCTCTACGATCGATTTTTCGACTCGTCCAATATTTTTGAAGTTTTAAAGTTTAAAAAAACAGAAAATACTAAAAAAATAAACATTCAAACTCAAATTTAAGTGTTTGAACAAGTACTGAAAATAAATACATGATAAATTACAACAAAAACGAGGAGTTCAAAACGATAATTAACAGGAAACCATTGGAACCAAGAGTATTATGATATGCTCAGGCCACGAGGGCTTCTAATAAACAAGCAGTACGAGCGGTACATTTATACGCGACCATTTTTATGATATGCACATGCCACGAGGGCTTCTAATAAACAAGCAGTACGAGCGGTACGTTTATACGCGACCATTTTTATGATATGCTCATGCCACGAGGGCTTCTAATAAACAAGCAGTACGAGCGGTACGTTTATAAGCGACCATTTTTTCGCACTTTAGACAGATTTGAACATGTCATGTGTCATGTGTTTGCATTTAGTTCTAAATGCTGAAATCTGTCTAAAGTGCGAAAAAATGGTCGCGTATAAACGTACCGCTCGTACTGCTTGTTTATTAGAAGCCCCCGTGGCATCAGCATATCATAATACTCTTGGTTCCAATAACTCTCGGCGTTTTCTGTAGTGTTTAAGAACTAAATTCAAACAAATGACGAACTATGAAACAAATAAATAATGACGTGCTGTTTTCAACAGCCAATAGCGTGCCACTGCTCAATTGAACACGCAAATTTTAGTTTTTCAGACACTTTAAACAACATTTGTAATTTTTCGTCTCAATTATCATATGAACTATCTCTTGTTTTTGTAATGTATCTTGGATTTATTTTCAGTACTTGTTTAAACACCTAAATTCAAGTTTGAATGTTTATTTTTTGATTGTTTTAAAATTTTTCAAAACTTTAATAACTCCAAAATTATTGGTCAAATCGAAAAATTCCAGAGAAACTTTCTGTTTAATTTTTATGGTAGAATACCGTCCCGCAATCCGTGTCCACGAGTTTCGGAACTTTTTTTTAAATTAAAATAAATAGCCAAACGAGGTTTTTATTTATCGACAGCAATCTATTGGTCTCATTTATAAAATTATATTTTAATAGTAATGTAACCTTGATATGCAACGTGTGTTGCTTACTCTGTAAGATTCAAGGGGTTACCCGATAAAATAGTCAACCTGTACAATGAATCCGGAACTGTCTCACATTTACGGTATAAAAATGTAGCTGCCGCTCTTACGAATTTCTCCGTTGCAGTGGTCTGTACTACAAAAACTCCGCCGGCTGCAGACGCGAGAAGCACAGCCCACGGCTTCTGGTAGTTTATATTAAATCCGGATCCCTTCTACCTGTCTCACATGTTCGCGACCACAACTTGCGCGAAGCCAGAGCTTGACAAGTCTATTATATAAGGTGCATATTTGTATGAACTGCTATGTATTAGACCACTACAGTTTTCCATGCAAATAAGAAAATTTGTTTTACAGTAAATGTTTGTATTATTGGAACAAATAACCGTTTGACTCCGCGGCATGCTCCTTTAACGAAGCTGTCTTAGCGGAGTAAACACTAGGATGCGCGCAATGGGTTCGAAGGAGTTACAAAAAAGCGTGGGGTGTAGCCCACGGGTTCTGCTAGTTTAAAAATAAATTACATAAAAGTATTTTCAATGCCATAAACACTTTTTTGAAATATAAAGCTCGACATAAGTTACAATGTATTGTATTTGTTCAGTGTTTATGTAATTGTAAAGAATTGCACAGTATGGTTGTATCAGTCGATAGTGAAGCGCTACAAGAAGGAGCTTTTATTAGCAATCGGAATTCCACGGCGCGTGTACGCATGCTAAGTAGGTCTACGAAACTCGATGATTAAACAAACACTTCAGATCAGGTGCGAGTGCAATACGCACTTACAAAAATGTATTAGAACATGTCATGCAGTATTACTGAAAAATACGACGTTCGATAAGATATGTTAAAGTAAAAGCAATAATTGAACAAATAAAAAAGGTAGAAACAAATTAAATATTAGAAACCAAAAGGTATATTTTAGGCAAAATTCGGTCAGAAATGGGTCACACAAGCGTTATCAAAAAAAATATTTTAGAATTTAAAAAAAATTTCATTTATAAGGAAAAGTGAAAGATACCAAAAAATATAATAAAAAAACATATGGCTGCAGTGCCACCATTACTTTAATAAATTAATAATATTTGCTTTTGCTATAGCAAGCCATGAGTTGCGTTAGGTTATAAACGGTGACTATTGTCAGTAAATATATTTTTATAAAATATAAAATTAAATAATAAACTTTTTCAATGCACACACCAATTAAAAAAAATATATTTAATATTTTTCTTTCACCGTATAATTAGCTTATTTCCATTACGTTTGTTTTTATTATTAAAACAAAATAATTTGAACTTGAGCCCCTTTTGATTTTCGGGCCCCAATTCAACTGCATTAGCTGCACTAATGCAGTTACACAACGCTGTATACATTAAGTACATGTCTTACATCTCGATTTAATGGTTTTTAAAATAAGTTATTAAAACAAGTGTGGGCCGTAGTCTATGGGTTTAGCTAGTATATATTAGTATTATATTTATTTACATATACCTATTTATAAATGTATTACGATACGAATAATATTAATAATAATATTAATACTTTTTTGATGTGGTGCCAAATTTTCTTAAAACAAAATTATTCCTTTTCAATTTTTGATTTTAGTAATTTTTGATTTGTACACTGCTAACAAAAACCATGGCTTTCTATAAATTGGAAGCTTTCGCAGGAAGAAGCTACCAAAGCTTCCAATTTAGAAGGCTTTGGCAAAAACTATAACGACCGACGGCCTGATCTAATTTCTATAATTTAGAAACGAACGAAATTTTAAACAACACTCCTTATGGTTGTTTGCCGTTCTTCAACCTCCCACAGTTCATCGTTATGTACCTACCTAACACAACACTTACCGCGTAAATTATTTATTACCGAAATCGCTAACGGGTAAATAGAAACGTCCACTCATCGTAGCTTCTCACTACTTACTCGAATTTATTCCCCGCAGAAATTGCATTTCCAACAACTTCAATAAATACATAATGAGAACATTAAGCTACGAACATAAACCAGACCCAAGACGAGAAAACTTTCTACGGCAGATAATACTGGCTAAAGCAGGAAAAGAAAATATTCCGTACTGATTTTGGATTTTCTTTAAAGCTTCTTTTTAGTTGGGAAAAGCTTGTAATGCGATGTACTATGTAGTAATGCTACAATTTTGGAGTTCTTTAGGAAGAAGGACCGACATAATTTGCGATTTAGTAGGGATTTAAAACAATTAGGAACGTAAATATTAAGTAAAACATTTGATTTTTATTTTATTTCTTGTAACTTTTCAATACAGAAAGTATCAATTCATCAATGTTTGTACCTTGAATTGTCGGTCCTCTGATCCCTTTGCTTCCTACTTCACTACTTCCATCTCGTAAACTTTAATTAAATTACATTAAAAAAGTACTTGAAAGAAACGCTATTCAGAATTTTGTTCTATGTTCGTGTAGATGGAGGTTATAAAAAAACTAATTAATATAGTTTTGGAGGAAAGATATTTTCTTTAGTAAGCAATGCATTTCAAAATTGAAAACAAGTTTACGTTAAAAAAAATGGGGTTTTATTAAGTGTACAAAGCGATCAAATAAAATCTCAACCGTAGTCGCCTATGAAACAAGCGCGGCATGTCAATGATTAGTTTACAAATCGTAGTGCTATCATCATAGTTGCGCGGTTTATTATTTTACCGCAATTTCTCATATTTACTAGTTGTGAACAACAACAATATTTAATATTTTTGTTTTACAAAAGTGCATTATAAATGTCAGTTGGCAACCGTGACACGATTAGCTCAGACAACGAAAAAATATTAGACGATTGTTTGGTTTAGCGGTAAAGGCGTGGGCTTGTAATCTGGCGGCCCCAGCTGAAATCAAGTGCCAGTTTTATTTTGTTTAATTTTTTTTCTTGTTTAAGGGTCTTAAAAGCATGAAAACCTCGAGTTCGTTTATTCCTAGAAACGAATGGACAACATTTTCAACAGTTATTGTGATTTTTAATTATTTTGTTACTTGTTTTTGATTTTAAATTTATATTAAATAAAAACGTATTTCAAGTTAGCACTTTTTTTAAATCAAACAAAGTTAACATTAAAATCAATTACAGGCATAGGGCAAGCATAGCAGTTAAAAGATGCCAAAAAATAAGAACAAACAAAAACGGTCTGCCACGGCATTTGGACTGGGGCCGCCTGATTACAAACCCACGCCTGTACCGCTAAACCAACATGTCGTTAAAAATTTTTCAATTATGTAAGTTAAATCTGCCACGGTTGCCAACTGACATTTATCAAGCATGTTTGTAAAATAATGATAATAATAATAATAAATATTAAAACTAGTTAACAATGCGCACTTGCTAATTGTTTAAAAATGTTAAATATGAGCAATTACAGTAAAATAATAATTCGTGATTTGCGTACTAATCAGCGACATACCGCGTTTGTTTTATAGGCGACTACGAATAAATTTTATTTAATCGCTCCCTATATAGTACCCGCTATATATCCTAAAAATATTGAACGTTTTGTTCTTGAACAAACAGGAAACTTATCCCAATACTATTGATTGCAATAACAAACAGATCCATTGCAGTATCGAAAAAGTTATAATAATAATTCAGTGATTATTCGTGTTGTTTCTTATATAACTCGTAGCATTCGTGCATTTCCTAAATAAACTGATGAATGCAAAGAACATTACAAATATTATTACGACGCCATGAAAATTATTAACTACCCACAATTCCATAACAATTTCTACGTCATCCAGCCTGCAGTGTTGCCAGTATGACAGTATTCAAAAATTTTCTTCTCGGATTTTTAATTAAATTTAAATTTTCAAAGATATAAGAAAAGCGTCTTAATGTTAAAGTATAGAACAATTACTTGAAACAAGTGTGCCTCTGAGGTGTCTTCATTATCCTTCCCACGACGCGTAGTGCGGTATCGTCTGCTTTGTGTTGGTGGTAGATTTCTGTGTTAGGTCTATTAGAAATTCAGGCACCTTCGTTGGAGCCTTCAGGTCTGTTGGTAATTGCATCTGCTTCGCCGGGACCCATTCCATCGGGATTCGCTCCAACTGTGATAGACCCCGCTTCGATGTGATGCGATGTGAAACCTGCGGTCTCTCCCCAGGTACCCGCCACCCTGCATGTCGAAAATGTAAGAACGAGGTGTTTCGTGCCGCTATCTTATTGTTCCGAAGCGATGTATGTTGCGTCCGTTACAGACACTCTCTGTCCGCTTTGAAGTTCTGGCAAGGAGATCGCTCGGAATTGTTAATCAAATTCGATTTTTACTTTCTATGCCGGCTTTTTGTGGAATTTTTGGGTTCAACAATTGTGAGGTCCTTGGCACTGTAGTCCGCAGACCCTTCCCCTTTAATAGTTCTTTTGCCTGAACTCAGTGGATTGCGGGGTGTTACGGAATGTCAGGAAGGCCTCAAGTAGGGGTTTGTTGCTTTCTTTACAGCTAACTTGGCTGCTTAACTATTGACTCTATGAATCCATTACTCTGGGAGTACTTTGGGCTTGATATATCGTGTAATAGCGTAGCACCTTGTGATTGCGTAAAATCAAAAATTGGATTTACTTTCAAATTGTGGGGAAATGCCAGTCCGTAGGTCTTCCGGTATTCTTTGTGTAGAGAATATAGACTGTAGTTGGTGAATCAATGTTTGCGTTAATAGTGGCTGATGATAAACCATCCCAACAAATTGAGAACAGTAAGCAGACACTAAAAGGTACCAATAGCCATTTGGACGATAAAAGTCAGCCCTGACCTCTCTCCAGGGGTGCTGGGGTAACTACTACGGGATGAAAGGTTATGTTCAGTTTTCTCTATGTTTTACCCATGATCCACAAGTGCCAACTAAATTTTATAGTTGGAAACAGAGCTTTGATTACCAGGCCAGACCCACTGTTAACTACTCCTCGCGGGACTTGCTAAACCCCCGATACCCTTTCTGTAACGTTTGGAGAATATTTTTTTGCAATTTCTAAGAATAATTAAACTTCCTTTAACTAGAAGCAACCCACTGTGTAGTGATAGTTCGTGTCGAACATCCCACTATGGCACACAGTCAAAAATCAAGTGTTCTCTTCCAAGTCATTGAAACCGGTGGTGGTGAGCGGTGACTTGAGGTCGTCTTTTTGTTGGACTGCCCAGATTTTAGGCAGCTTTCACTCTGTTACAAGTAAATTACTCACCACTTGATGAACAAATGCGTTTAGTTTGTTTTGCAGCTTCGCTTACCTACTTCGGGCAAAAGACAAATCATCCCGGCCCAGGTTTCTACGAGGATCGTTCGAAATGTACGTGGCGGAATTTGCATTACCATTTTTCAGAACCATCGTTTGTTAGGTTAAACATGACAGTATAGAGCGATCTGTCAATTAGTTTGTGTTTGTCAGTGCGCCAAAGTGGCCGTCCCGAGTGATTTCGTAAATAATGGAAAAAATTAAGTTGCGAGCAGTGGTAAAGTACTTTCATTTGAAAGGCTTAACACCAAGCTATATCAAAGCAGAGTTGGATTCGACATTTTTCAAGTCTGTTCCTTCGTTTTCAATGGTTAAAAACTGGGTTGTCGAGTTTTAGTGTGGTCGTTTGAGCACAAAGGACGAACCCCGCAGTAGACTCCCAAAAACGGCTACTGCCGCGGGTATGATTAAAAAAGTCTTCCGTATAGTATTGGATGACCGTCGAGTAAAAGTGCGCGAGATAGCAGACATAGTGAGCATCTCAAATGACAGTGTGCACAGAATTTTAACTGAAGAATTGGAAATGAAAAACTACTCAGCGCGTTGGGTGCCGCGTTTGCTCATACCGGAGCAAAACCTGAATCGTTTGATTGTTTTTCGCGACCTTTTAACACGTTTTCGCCGCAATCCAAATTACTTTTTTCGCCGTTTCATAACCGTCGATGAAACCTGGGTCCACCATTACACTCCCGAAACCAAGAAACAGTCCAAAGAATAAACACACAAAAGTTCTCCACCGAAGAAGGAAAAACGGTTTTGTCAGCAGGAAAGGTTATGGCAACTGTAATTTGGGATTCTCATGAAATTATCTTCGTCGACTACTTGGAAAAGGAAAAAACAATAATTGGCGAGTATTTAGCCAAAAAAAAAAAGAGAAACGGCCTCATTTCGCAAAAAAGAATGTGCTTTTCCATCAAGATAACTTAGCTGTACACACGTCTGCAATCGCCATGGCCAAAATTCATAAATTGGGATTCGAATTAGTGCCTCATTCGCCCTACTCGCCAGATTTGGCACCCAGCGATTTTTATCTATTTCCAAACCTGAAAAAATGGCTCGGCGGTAAAAGATTTTCATCCTATTCGGAGGTAATCGCTGCTGTAAATAGCTATTTTGAGGGCCTGAGTTCATCGACCTACAAAGATGGCATTGCTGCTTTGGAGCATCGTTGAATAAGTGCGTTGAGCGAGCAGGAAACTATATTAAAAAACAAAATAATTGTTTGCCTATAAAATTTGCGTTTTCTTTGTTAGGCCACGTACATTTCGAACGATCCTCGTATGTGACGTCATAGTATTACCACACAACTCCACGCAAAACTTGTTTTCCAATCTATGTTACAATAACGCCTTTCACATGTGCTCAAGGTTTTTGATGCATATTAGTGCTGAGGGTGCTCGTAATTTTTTGAATCGTTCCTTCTATATTTTACAATCATTAGACTTGAAGGAAAAGGGACCTGGCGCAGGGATGTGGTATACGAGTGTATCGTCTGGTACGTCGAAGAACTTACGAAGCTTAAGTACGTAAAATAAAATTAGGGTGTTTACTTTTCGTAAAACCTAGATGCCACCATGCTATGGGTTGAAATAATAAACATACTAATAATCACTTAATATTAATAAAAGCGATAAAAAAATTTAACCTTTTCACTGCGATAACCGACTATTTGCGCTTGAAATTTTTCGCGTATGTACTGCCAAAGCCGATTATATGCGTTTGGTATTTTAGACAACTGCAAAAGCCCCTTATTGTCGACAAATCAGTGGAGTGAAAAAGTAACAGGCGTTGCCGTACACCTTTTTATTACAAGCGTCTAGCCGGTATAATGCAACAGTCACTCCTGTGTGCGTACGCATGCAGCTGCCACTTCTATAGAGTTATACCGATATCCTGCAAGTCCGTCGTGGCACAGATGGAAATGCGGGTGTACTGCTTTTCACTGCATGGTGAGGCGCCACCGCTACTAAAAGGCACATATTTACGCGTCCATTATATAAAGCGCATATTCGTTTGTGCATCGGACCGCTACAGTTTTCAATGCAGATAAGGATATTTAGGTTCACATTAGATGTTTGAATTTTGGGAGGCTGTCCGCCCATAACTCGCATTAACAGATGCAAACGTGCGGCGCGGCGTCGGGTTCTAGATTACAACTTGCGGTATCTTTCATTAAATTGTGCAATAAATGCGGTTAATATTTAATAATAAGAATATACTATTAAAGTACCACCCTAATCGAATAAAATTGACAATTGCGTAAGTTGTTCAATACATTTAACGCGATAAGTAACAATACTAATAACACTAAAGAATGGTGACTGCGCACGTTTGTATGATCTACATAAATATTGGGAAGTCCAAATATCATACATTCATTGAGTTATACGCGGCTGCTTTTTAACTGTATCAGTGGTGCTTTGATTTTGGGGCCAAGTCTTAGAACAAACTTGCTGAGAAAAACGTCGATAGAAAATACACTTGCCAACAAACATCGTCTGGAAAAAAGCTTGGTAAAAACATTCCAGTTAAAATATTTGGCGGAAAACAACCACAGTAAAAGAATTTCCTGAAAAAAAAACACTACCGAAAACACATTTCACAAACAAAAGCACGTGTATTTTCTTGCTTAAGAGAGAGCTTTCCCTGAAAAAGATACACGTTTGTTTTCTTACTGATCGATTCATATGAATGTGGGCAAATTTCATTTTGGCCAATGTCTAACAAGACTTCTTTAGTGCGTATTTATTAGTTTCAATAGCGTTTTGAAAATCTCCTTTAAGGCACTTTCCTGGAAATGTGAAAAGTATAAATAATTTGTTTTCCTGCTTTTTTAATAGGAATTTTTTCTGGTGCTGTTGTAAGATTTTTTTCTGGGACTTTTGTAAGATGTTTTCTTGGGTTGTTTAAAAAAAGCGGTAGCGTAGCTTACGGGTTCTGATAGTATGGCTAAATCAGACAGCCGCATCTTAGACACTGTACATCTTAAGATGGCTTGTCTGTGGATTTTGTCTAATTATTATTCCTTTATTAAAGTTTACTCATAATTTATAAATTTAAAAAAAAGGGAAACAATTTTGTAATGATGTTGGACTCTTTTTTCATTTAAAAATTTTGTTGTTAGATTTTTGAAGTAGCATTTTAAACAAATAAAGATTGTAGTTTGCTGGTAACCTGGAGTGATGTATGTTTTTCAATTATAAGATGCTTTTTAATGTAGAAGGGCACAATTTTTCTACAGTACAACTTCTAAAAACGTAATTTAAAAATGTAATGTAGTGTTATGTGACATGTAAATATTTAAAAATTTTATAGTTAAAATAGTAAGACTTGGGTTTTGTAAATAACAAGTGATCCTGATCATTTAAAAAATTTGTTATTAAGTTTTAGTAAGTGCTTTCTATAATTTTTATAAAAATTGCTAAAATTTCACGAAAGTAGGTCAAGTTGGCTTTTGTATAGGATTTTTATATGTTAAAATTAATTTTTCCTAATGTGAGTAAATTGAATATCAAAATATTGGAAAAATTTTAGAGATTCTGAATATGGATTTAATTTTTAACAAAGTTTGTATTCAATTAAGATATGTATTAGTTAGGTAAAATTTACTGGTAGTTTTAGGTTGATTTGCTATAGTTTTAAAAATGTTTCGTTGTGATTGGTCCATTTCTTAGTTTAGAAAATTTTTCATTTGTAAATTTATTCGTTTTCAAGCTCTAGTAGCGGTTACACGTTTTTTAACGACTACCGAAAATGTTGTAACTTTTTTAATTAAATTTAAATTAAAACGCGAAAAAGTGAATAAAAAAATTGTGTTTACTTATTTGAAAGTGTCAATAAAAAGATTCTTCGAGTTTAAGTAAAGTTAATAACAATTGTAATTAACTTTAAAAAAAACAGACAAAAATAAAAACACAAAAGTAACATGAGTTAACCAAAGAGTAAAAAATAAATGTTTTTTTATCCAACAATTTAATACTTATTTGTTGTTCCGTTTAATGTAATTAAGAAATTATTGTTTATTATATATTTATTAATTGTTTTATAATTTTTAAGTCGGTGCCAAGTAAAATATAATAAAAATTATATACCTTGCTACAATAACAAATTAGATTCGAATTTTTATGTTTTACTTGGCACCGACTTCAAAATTATAAAACAATTAATAATTATATAATAAACAACAATTTCTTAATTATATTAAACAAAACAACAAATAAGTATAAAATTGTTGTATAAAAAGCATTTATTTTTTGCTTTTTAGTTAACTTATGTTACTTTTGTGTTTGTATTTGAAGTCGGTTTTCTTTTCAAATATTGGAATAATCCAATCAAACAACAACAAGCTATGAACAGTGTGTAAAGTGATTATTTAAGAAATTGGATAAAATCAACTTACCATCAAAAACGAGTAAATTTTAACTGCACAACATTTTACTGCCAACAAGCTGATTTGTAAATTTAGGCTCTACAGTGACGGATTCGATTTAATAAGGAGGAAACGACCGGAGTTAAATGGTTTCTTATTTGTAAATAAAGACTAAGTAAGATAATATTAAGAACATTTTCAATAAAGAACTTTTTTAGGCGACCTTAACAAAAAATTGAATTTTTAGTACTCAAAAGCGGCCAAAAAGTAACCGTTTTTTGGCCGCTTTCATTATTATCCGTTTAAGGGTGGCGCCATCTATCAATAATTTTCTACCTTACATCATGATACCGACATCACCGACAATGTCATAATATCTCTGAATAAAACAGAGTAAACAAGCTGTCAATCTTGCTGTAAACTGTAATAAATACGTGTTGGTAGTCGAATTTTCTAATAATTATGTACAATTGTTCAGTTGTTATAAATACTTATATCAATAAATCATAAATAAAAATCTAACAAATTTGTAATAAAATATAGACGTTTCTGAAGGAGTCACAAATATGTACAATTGTTCAGTTGTTATAAATAATTACATCAATAAATCATAAATAAAAATCCAACAAATTTGTAAATTTTATAATGAAGGTCGCCTAAAAACATTTGTGTGCACCACTGCCAAAAAGTGTTATTTCGTCCTCGTCTGCTTTCTGGTCTCGGCTTCGCCTCGGCCATTAAACTCAGACACGGCCGAAAAAAATCCACTTTTTGGCCTTGGTACACAAATAACTATAATTTAATTGCATAATTAGTTTTGATGCATGTCATATTCCCATGTAAAATTTGTAGGTTGAAGTTGTTTTAGTGTAAACAATATTTTGAGGAAGCCACGAAGGTGTACCAGACGGGTTAAATTAATATTTTCTGAGTACATGAGAACCCTGAGAAGTAAATTCATTTATTTGAATCAAAATTACATCGAGTTTTATTTTTTTATAGTTGTTAAAACTAATAAGCGGGCAAAACCATATTTTAGATCTATATGTTAGTGTTCATGTAGACAAAATATAGGAATAAAATTATACAGCAGGATTATACAATACAGTGCTGTCATCATTCTGAAGATAAAAGCTGCAATGTCTTGGGGAACGTTAGTTTGTATGGGTTCACAAACAGCCGATTAAGTATTATTGGCCTGGCAAACAAAACACACTAACATCAAATCCTTGGCCGCTTCTTGGTTTAAATAATCTAAGCACACGGTCCTGTTTAGGCAGGCTAGGACCACGAACAAATATTACTCAAACTTTTAGAGCAAATGGTTGTAAAGGCGGACAAGCTCCAGTTCGGTCCTTACCTGATGATGCTGGGTGTAATCCCCAAATAACGACGCAGCCTAAGCCGAAAGTTAATTATAATATTGACATTTCGAGAAACCGCGAAAGCCTCAAAGAATATACTTTTCAACGTGTCCCAAATTTTCAACATTTTCAGAAATTTATATAGCCTAAAATATTTTACATTATCAAAAATTTTCATAATATCCAAAATCTTCAAAATTTTTGAAGTTTAAATAAATTTTCAATTTTATAAAGTTGAAAACAATTTACAAAGTAATCAAAATTTTCCAAAACTTTTGAAAAGTAATTAAAATTTCAAATTATTATAATACATCCAGTATAAAACATATTCAAAATTGCTTCGACAATTTTAAAAATACTAGAAATTTCCATAAAATTGTCAAAATTTTCGAAACGTATTAAAAATTTTAAAAAATTTACTAAATGCGATGAAGCTGTTGCCCCACAACTTTTGTATTTACAGAGAATTGAGTTTACTTTCACTCATTTGTGGACCACTTTTTCGTAGGATGATCAGGAAATGACCAGGTTGATAAAATCTGAAGATACGTTTTTTAATTGAAAAACTGATTTTTTGCAGCTATTTGCTAAAATCTAAAAGGGTTGCAGGGCTTAGTCAAAAACTTAAAACCTTTATTTTTTATGCCAAAATAAAAGGTTTGGGTATCTAAGCGCTGTCGACTTAATGACTAGACTATATACAGTTACAAAATGTCTGCGAAGTGTAAAACTGTGGATTTTTCTGTTATCTTAAATCGCTTACTAGTGACCTTGATTTAAATCAAATATTACCTGCTTCAAACTTAGCAATCAATTAACGCATCTCAAAACTATACTTACTTTTGAACAACCCTGTGTAATATCAGCTCTAATGAAACACAATTGGAGTTTATTAAAGCGATGTGAAAATAATTTTTTTTATGAAATAATTAATTAAGGAAAACATACAAAAGGCATTCGCACACCATATGTATCTATTTAGCTGACCCTATTACATTAAAAACAATCAAAAAAATTGGGGACAACTTTTCGTAATTAATTACTTTATATTTGCAGATGTAACGTTTTAGCAAATCAAAAAAAAAGCAAGCAAATGCTACATACATGACCCAAATAGAAGATTCCCAAACGAACATTAAAAAATTCAATTAGAAGTCGAGAGAGGGCACGCTTTTAGAGGAAATATAACCTAGTTCGAAGCGAGCATAATTTCCGTCGAGAAGTGGTACATCAAGACAACAAAAAATGCAACAACGGTGTACCTATTGATAGATATTAATTAAAAATATTAAACAAATTTCTGACCGAAAATGGCATTGCATGAAATTAGATATTTTTCCCTAACAAGCAAAAATGATTTTCTCTTATATTACAGTCTTGTTAAAATTGCTTTCAGAAAAATAAAGCGAGTTCGTTATTGCCAGACTGAAAGCATTCACATTTACAAAACAAACATGTAGAGTCGTATGAAATCTATGCCACGAGTAAGTTTCACCTTCGTTAAAAAGAGATTCGGGGAACACAAAATGAACAGCACGCCATAACGTTATAGAAATCGAATTGGCATTGTACTTAATTACAAATGTGTTACGCAGTTTAACCTCATCATGTGTAATGTAGGGTAAACCAGTAACACATGTGTTCCCCGAATGTGTGAATTACATATTAATATTAAAGAATGAAAGGGATGGTTTGCAAAACGTTTTTTAAATAAGCGAAAGGTTGAAGACCTATTTTTAACCAGATACACCCTGTAAAGGTCAGAAGGTTCGGACAGCCCCGGGTTAAACGATATTAAACACAAGGGAAAATTTACAAATGACTTGTTCTCATAGTAACAGTTTGTAGGGATATAGGAAAAGCCGAGAAAATTAAAATATGGATAGGATAGGCGTTGTGAAGTAAACCAGGGGTTCCCAATTGTCCAGGAAATATAGGCGGAAAAATTCAAACAAAGCTGACTTTCGTCGATAAAGTCGTTTAAATATACAGGGTGTTAATGAATTGTAGGGACAAACTTCTAGGGCTTGCAAAACACAACAAAGCAAACAACTTTTGTTAATAAATGTGTGGTCAAAAGTGTTTCCTTTCAGGGATAGAGCTTCTCAAAGATTCTTTAAGAAGCGCCTAAATGTAGGCAACTCAATTTACTACCTACTATTTGTTTCCATAACGACAGAAATTAATACAGGATAAATAAAGCGCTCTTTCCCACTTTTCAAATTCAAATTAAATTTAAAATAAATTAATCAACAAAATGTTTCAAAACTAAGCAATAGAAAAAACCAAAATTACAAAGCAAAAGCCAACTATTTGAAAAATTTACAATAACTCATTCAAAAATTAACAAAATTATAGTAAATGTTCAAAATGTCGCCCCCCAGCTTCTACACACGAGTGCGATGGAAGATTCCTATTTGGAAAATGTTCTTGGTACAGGCGAGCAGCTTCGCGTGCGTTACCCCAAGCAGCTTCATACATGAACATCATGTCATGCTGTTCGGCAAAAGTATAATTCGCCATAACACAAAAATACGAAGCACAGAACGAAAATAACGAAGAAAATAAGTATCAAAAAAATCACAGAACGTAAAAAACAAATTATAAAAGGCACAGAAGGAAACGAATGCAAGAAAAGTCAAAAAATATCGCATTGTATCAAAATTGACGTTATTTGAATGCATGTATGTCTACATCGTTTTTTTTTCAAAATCCGTGGGACCTGTGCAAAATAATTGAAAATGCAATTTGGGTTGCCTATTTTCAGGTACTTCTTAAAGAATCTTTAAAAGGCTCTATTTTCTAGAGGAAACACTTTTGACCACACATTTATTAACAAAAGTTGTTTGCTTTGTTGTGTTTTGCAAGCCCTAGAAGTTTGTCCCTACAATTCATCAACACCCTGTATAAAATTTGGAAGTACATTGCGAGCAATTCCAAGTTAACAACTCTAGTAGGCCGATTTTGGTTGAATTAATTAATTAATTTTGTAAAACAGAATTTTCAACAAGGTTTGCACGTCATAATTGAAGTGAACTCCAGAAGGATTTTGAAATAACTTTGTCTAAATTGTATTAGAATACTCCCACGTTTTAAAATCTTTGGAAAATACAATTTTTAATTCTAAAAACAATACATCTGTCACTTTTTATATATTAACCAATCCAACAGCAAAACCCAGTATTTAGATACAAATAATTTATTTTATATTTTTCCATAAAAGAAACAATGTAATTATTGTCTGGTCACTACAAAGAGTCGCAGAAGACCAAAATCTATTTAAGGGCTGTATCTACAAAATGAAAATGAAATAAAAATCACAGGCTAGAATATACTTATGTCGCAAGAAAAGGTATTTGGAGAAATGTAATGTTCTCACAAATAATATAACTAGTGATTCTGCTAAGTTCGGGAACGCGTGTTTAATTGTTTTAAACTAACTAGCACAGGCTAATTATCAACCGAAGTTTACAACGTATTATATTTCTAATGACATGACCAGTTCGTGAACCCTTCTCCCTCGAGGGATATTCTGAGCTTAAGCGCACACCAGAAGATTTAGTTATAGGAGGAGTAATTATCTACCAAGCACCTGTTCCTTCTATAAAACGCGCCTCCCAGTCATAAAGAAAAGAATTTCTCCCCTGAACTCCAAAGAGTCCTAAACGAAGTTCGTTTGTAATACGAGGGCGGTCTGAAATGTTTTGAGCTTCAACATGAAGATGGCGTTACTCGTCAAAACCATTCTGGTACTACAATCGTACATGCTTTGGAATATACCTGTAAAAATTTCAGCCATTTTGGACGCTCAGTTGTTTTTTGACAGTCGTTTGTATCAGTCGATGTGTATGTTTTTGTAAACATGGACAAAATCGAATATCGTGCGGTGATTACGTTCTTGCATTTGAAAGGTAATGCGCCTATGCAAAATCAAGCCGAGTTAGACGTTGTTTACGGAGACTCTGCCCCATCATTTGCATGCATTTGAACGTGCTCCGAAAAACGCGAAGAGGGTTTCATCGGCTGGGAAGCTGATGGCGACTGTTTTTTGGGATAGACAGGGAATTCTGCTCATCGACTATCTTGCAAAAGGTAAAATAATAACAGGGCAGTACTACGCATCGTTGTTGGACCAGTGCAATGCAGCAATTGCCGAAAAACGGCCCCATTTGCAGCACCGGTGCACACTTCAGCGGTCGCCATGGCCAAAATTCGCGAATTGCAGTTTGAATTGATTGACCACCCAGCGTATTCACCAGATCTGGCCCCAAACCACTATTCCCTGTTTTCTTATCTCAAAGATTGGGTCGGAAGACAGATTTTTATCGAACGAGGAGTTCATCGCAACCGTAGACGTCTATTTTGCATAGCAAGACGCCAACTACTATTTGAACGGGTTAAAGAGGTTGAAACATCACTGAAAAAAGCGTATCGACTTAGAAAGAGACTATGTTGAAAAATAAAACTCAGCAAAACATGTTTTTCAGGATTTTGTTCTTATGGATATATTTGCCAGTTTTTTCACAAGCACACAAGAAAACAATTATCACAAAAACAAAACAATTGACGTGAGTTTTTACTACGCAACAAAAACTTGCAAGTAACCAACTGAAGTAAATCAGTTAGTTTTGTCGTTTTTGGTGTTTTATTATTAACAAAATGGCGCGGTTTTGTACTTCGACACTTGACAGAGTAAGAATACCCTCTTGAAGAACGGGCTCATACAAAGAGAAGTTGCGGAAACCAATGACGGGCAGGGAGTAATGTCTCAAGAATCTTACAAAAATTTAGGAAGACCGTCAACTAGCTCTGATAGCTCGAAGAATTTGCATATTGTCATCAGTGTTGGGTAGTATCTAGATACATGTATCTAGATACTGGATCTAGATACTGTTCAAGTATCTAGTATCTGTATCTAGATACGTTTATAAAATTGTATCTTGTATCTGTATCTAGATCCTATTAAGCGGTATCTTTTTTTATTAAACAATAAAAGATCCAAGATACATTCAAGAATTATAATTTATTTTATGTAGTTTTCGAAGTTTATTAAAACATCTTCAATTTAAAATTTAGGACATTTTTGGACATTTAAATTTTAGCATTAATTACTTTTGCAGAAAAACCCAAATACGTCTTAAGATAGGTAATAAATATTCAAACATCCCCATTTTCATGGGATAAGAACTGTAAGAAGCTTAAGGTTTTATGTATACATTTACCCATTGTGGCAATACAATAACCGCCCTTGCTGTTTTGGATATTGGGAATTTCCAAGTAAATCTCATAACCAGCGGTAGGCTTGTCTTGACAAAACTTGAAGTTTCCTCGGTATAAATAGAAGTAGTGGACAAGTCCAGAATCAATTCTTGTGCTAGTCTGCTAGTTATACCTTGTGATTACAATTAGAAGAATGAATGATAACGAAAGTGCTTTTTTGGAAGTGCCAGCGATACTGGATGGCGAGTTTTTTAAGATAGTGTTGCGTTGTGATAGTAAGGTTGTCACACAGTGTCGAAACTGCCCCTCAAAGATTCAGGGTGATGTAACTTCAAGTGGAAACTTTATCAAACATCTTAAGGTGTGTAATAAATTTTTTCATTTAAACTATTAATTAATATTATCATGGTTTATGCGCGCTTTCATTTCTGCAAGTGTAATTTTTTAATGTAGTATCTAATTTGTATCTGAGAAGGATCTAGATACATTTAAAAGTATCTTGTATCTGTATCTAGATACACTTAGCAAAATGTATCTTGTATCTGTAACTAGATACACTTTTTTAAAAGTACCTGTATCTGTATCTAGATACAAATAAAAAGTATCTTACCCAACACTGATTGTCATGCAGTGCTCTGAGAAGGGAATTCCGAAGAATGGTAAGAATGAATATCTCAAGACACACACAGTGCGTAGAGGGTTTAAATCGAACAATTTGAATCTTCAAAGGCCTTTTTATGTGCCGAGACTAGCTCAGCTATGCAAAACCGCTCGCCTGCGTTGAACACGAAAAATGACGGCGAGGGCACCAAATTGGAACAGGGTCCTGTTCTCGGATGAAACCAGAATTGGCCTAGTAAGCGATTGAAAACGTATACGTGTTTAGAAAGGTCGAGTAAGTCAAGCACGCCTATCCACAGCCCAGTCTCGCCTCCCGTTTCATGGTGGTAGCGTGATGTTTTGGACTGGCTTAATGAGAGGTGCTTGCACGTCACTGTTGGCCATCAAAGAGACCATGAAAAGGAACCGTTATATATTCAGCCCGTCCTTAATCCTGTTGTGCGTCTGTTCCGGGCTGCAGTGGGTGAAGATTTCATTTTTTTTTTGTCGGTGGCACTACACTCCAATGTGGAGTTTAGCCTGCAATGCGGTGGGTCAGGGCCACCGTACCATCGCTTCCGATACCCAGCCGTCTCGCACTTCTTATATGAAGTACGGGGTGGTGTGGTAAGCACCACGCCTTAGACGGCTGCCCTACTTCCCTCACCCCTCGAGGGGTTTGGTTCCCAATTTTTAAAAAGCGACTGGGTAGGCCGCCCGCCAGGCATCCAGTCTTCGGGTTTGAACCCAAGACCTTCCGCGTAGCAGCTAAGTGCCCTAACCACTCGGCCACTCTGGCGCCGAAGATTTCATTTACATGGACGATAATGCGAAACCCCATCGTACCGTTGCTGATGAAGAATATCTTGACAAAGAGGATATCACAAGGTTGTGGTGGCCACCAAATTCACCCGACATGAATCCTATTGAACATGCTTGAGACATGCTAAAAATCCGTATCAGAAACCTAAACAATGCTCCTTTAACCTTGAGAGATTTGAAAATTGCAGCTCTGGAAGAATGGGACGCAATTCCTCAAAGTCACATTGAACATGTCATTGAAAGCATGGAAAACCGCATAATGGCATTCCTTCGTGCCCGAGGAGGAAACGCACATTAACGAACTGAGATTATTGTTGTTTGTCGTTTGTTTTTTGATCTAGTTGAATTGTGCAATAATCTCTTAAATAAAACTGTTAAAAAACGCAAGTTACCTGGCATATACACGCCATTTCTCACCAATCTTTAGAAATTTACCCTCACTAACATTGAGAATTCCGATTACAATTGATAATGTAGCTGAAAGATCCATCAAGTGGAAATATAGTGATATGCAATAATTTTGATCATGTGTGTATCTTTGCAAGAACAACGTTACAAAAAAAAAACGTAGAGCGTAGCCCACGAGTGTAGATTTAGCTTTAAATTTCTCGTGACATTTTTTATTCTTTATTCAAAAGAAGAGCTTGAAAAATCAAAACCAACGCACACCCTTTAATAACTCTTGAAAGCAGCATTGACGGAAATATCATTTACCCTGTTGCCGTAAGTGTTGGCGATCATTTAACGATGGTGCCAGTCGATGGTCGCGATAATTACCAGTTGAGTAATGACGTCGCCTGCGACCTCCGCATAGGGCTCGTTAAATATTACGGCAATATTAATTATCACGCGCGTCATAATGCCGAGGAATTAATATTAATTATAGGCTTTGATGTGAGTTATTGGATCGGCATCTGTATTGGAAAATCGGGCTCATTAAATCATTGATTTGAACGCTACAAGTGCGCTAAGAGTGCAAAATTCTGTTTTCTTACGTAATGAGTTGCGCTAATCGGTTATAGAAAGCGGATTGAAGTTCGCGTCGCATGAATACTAATAAACCACATCTGCAGATAGCAACCAAGTTATGTTTAAAGAAATGAGGTGTTTTGGTTCCAGGCAGTGGCGGCTCGTGGTGTGATGTACTGGGAGGCATTTTAAAGTATTTTCTTTTGGAAAACATTTGTTCTTACCCAAGTTTTAGGTAGCCTTATATTTCAAACGCATCCTTTACGTTGGCAAAATGATCTATTTTTACCAACATTTTCATTGAAGTCTTTAATAGACTTTCGATAAGCACTCTCTAATAAAATTATTGTAATTTGATACTCATATTGCCAGTGTGTTAAAATGCACAAAGTTTTTCATGTCGTTTACCGATAAAAAATGTGTTTGAAATTTAGTTTTCAAATGTTTGCACTCAATATCACACAATGAATTATCACAAAATAGCAGACAGTTGAAACAAGTGAAAGCATTTTCTTACATGGCATTCACAATCCAAAATTATTTCGCACGGACATCGTACAACACCGCTAAATTATGATTACACAACCAACAACTGTTTTCACACTACTACGTCGTGTACGTGCGAATCCCGCAAATTAGGCGGATATTGGCATGCGCTTATCACGGACATCTGACAGCATAATTCTCGGAAGTGCTGGGTCCGTGACCCTGAAGTCTTTAATACGCAGATACTTCTATCCTCTTTTAGCTTGTGTAATATGAATTTTACCGCAATGAGCTTTCTATTTCACTCTTATTCATTTGAAGGCCTTTTAAGCCGGCGGCTTTATTTGGTGGCGTATAGCTGAATTGGGGACTGACAGCCAAATGACCCTCGCATAGATTCGTTTAATGCGCGCAAAATACTCAAACATTCAAACGTTTTCTGATCCTGCGGCAGCGCTTTCATAAACGTTCTCGCATGGAAATCTCATACAAAAGTTAACTATAAAGTAATTTTTTAAATATTATAGTGTATAATATGTTATGTACTCAAACAAAGAGTAATTATTTATTTTTTCTTATTTCACTGGGAGGTCAATGACCATTTGACACAATGGAGAAACCGCCACTGGTTCCCAGAAATGTCAGCACTAAAACCAATATGTTCCAAAGAGAATCACTCAACTGTTTAAACACGTATATTATTCAGTTAACTAGAAAATAATTTAATTATTATAAGCGTAAATAATAACTAGGTTACAATTGATCATATTATAGCCTTTTGTTCAAATTTGCTATAGAATTTTCGATGAAATTTTGTTAGGGTGAAACAAAAGTATACAGAGTGTCAATTTGAAAACGGACAATGTGTCATATCTTTGGAAGTAAAAGAGGTATTGAAAATTTCTAGAAACCGTTTCTACAACATGGAGGGGGAATCACCATGACTCATAAGGTAACCTTCCCCTTTCAACCCCTTAGGCTCTAGCTACACCACCAGAAAAATTTCAAATGATAACACCCACCTTGTGATACCATCATTGAAAAGTTCTTAAAAATGCTATTCAATAGTAGCAAACACTGCTTTAACCTGATTCGTTTCGGAAAAATTATGAAAGAAAATAGCCCCTAAGATCTCCGGATTTGACCCCATTAGACTCCCTTTTACGGTCCCGCTTAAAATCAGTCGTCTACAAAACTCGGCCTCGGTCCATTGCACAACTGCAACAACGAATAGTTCAGGAGTGCCGAGGTATTCCACGCCGAACATTACAAAATGTTTGAAGATAATTTGAGGATACACTTTACTATTGCTTAAAGAATAATGGAAATTAATTTAAACATTAAATCTAATATTTTTAAATTTGAATTAGTATAATTGGTTCTAAACCTTTCGAGTTCTATTTGTAATTTTTACTCTGCCATACTTCTATCAAAGTAGGGAGAGTTCTGATTTCATGCAAATTCTTGAATTTCAAATTTTAACGAAAATACGCGTTTTGGCCCAAGGAATCCAAAAAAGTGGTTTTAAAAAAATGTCTGTCTGTGGGGTGGGTTCGTTTCCCTACATCTCCGAAACCCCTCGACCGATTTTTATAATATTTGGTGTGTAAAGGTGTTTTAGTTGCAGGTAGTTCTTTGTAAGGTCGTTAATCGCAACCGGAACCGGAAGCGGAAATTAGACCTGTTTTTTGGTATAGATTTTTTTCTAAACATTTTTTTAATATTTTAAATACTTAGCGTTGTAATGCATATAAAGACAAATCAAATGCTTTTTTTAAATGCTGTATCTTTAAAATGAAGGCCGCTACAAATTTTTGAAAATTTTAACTTTAATGCCCTCAAAAACAAAATATCCAATCAACACAAATTATTATATCATTTGATAGCCCTTAATAAGTATAATCAACTGATGTAAAAATATTTTTGGAAATATGAAAATTGTAAATATATCAGCGGCTCAAAATTTTAGATATTTTCAAAAAAAATTCCACAAAAAATGACTACACTTTTTTTTTAACTTTCTGAGCCGATAGAGCTTGCAATGAACTACAAATTTATTTTTTATTTATCTCCGAAATGTTACTCTGACGCCCTCCAGGAGTTATTGAATATTTTGAAATTGATAAATTATTTATTCAAAAACGCAAACGCCGATCGTTATTAGTATATTAAAACACAAGTTTTATAAGACTGATTTTGGAGCACGCGTCCAAGTTTAGAAAACGAGCCGCTTGCGGCGAGTTTTCTAAAGGACAAGTGCGCTAAAATGTCTTATAAAACGTGTATTTTATACTACTTTTTCTATTTTGCGCTTTTTACGCCCTTTTTGTGCCTTTTTAAATAAAAACTTCCAGTTCCAAAATGGGGATTTTGCGATAGCTATAAACGCACGCGTTTGCGTGCTTTAATAGCTTTCTTAAAGACGCAAAATAGAAAAAAACTTTTATCACTTTGACAGACTATTTAAAGTAGTTTATTAGGATCTTCAGGAATTTTCAATTGTTTTAAAATTAAGAAAGAAAACGATGTTTTTTATTATCAACGTGTTTTCCGGCAGTTAGGTAATTTTAACTACGTCTGCTAATTAGTTACCGCGATTTTAGTCCGAAGTGCATCAAATCAAATGTAAGACGCGGTCGGCTGCCGTGCTTCTCTGTCCTATGCGGCTAGCCGTTATAGCGCTATACTTTAGACGGTACACGATATCGTATTGCACTGGCTGTCGCAAGTTCAAATCGACGCTGGGGCATTATTATTTTTTTATTTTTTTTTCTTGCTCCAATTTTTGTAAAAACAATGTTATTTACTCAGTTATTGGCGCGCGAACTTTTAAAATGTAAAAACGTAACGTAATCGTAACCAACGCAACGCCTTGAATCTGCAGCGTGCTTGTAACTGCTAGATTAGATGTAAATTTCCATCACTTTTTGACGCGAGAATATTTAAAACGTAAAAAGTATGAGAAAGTACCAGCGACCCGTTTTGCCCGTTTTTTTCAAAAACAAATCAAGTAAAAAAAATGTATGCTACTATTGAATAGTATTTTTTAAAAGCTTTTCAATGAGGTATCACACATATGAATTTTTTTTGTTGGGGCAGTTAGAGCCTAAGGGGTTGAATGGGGAAGGTTAACTCATAAGTCATGATGATTCCCCCTCCATGTTGTAGAAATTCGAAACATTTCACATTTTAATTTACCGCATTATTACTTTATTTTTATATACCACCGATCTAATAAAATTGTAAACCCATTATATCCTCACTACGTAATGACCTAATCAAAAATTTACTGCATACTCACGCGGTGGTCGTAAAACTTCTTATTTGTCGCTACATTTGCAACTTAATATAGGACACAGATTTCTATATACAGGGTTATTCAAAAGAATGAAACCTATTTGATCATGGATTTTCAAAAAATATTTGATAAAAGTTGTAGGGAAATTATAACCAACATTTTGATATGCGCAGTGGGCGGAAAATGTTTGTCGTAGCATTCTAGCGCTGTGCTGTGTGTTGCATAATCGCGCCTACCGCAAATGTCATTAATTTTGTCGCTTGCTGTACGTCTTGTCTGATCTTATTTTCCACTTCCTGAAAATTTTTGAATTTTTGGTTATAGATTTTAGATTTAAAATGCCCGTTTAAGAAAAAAATTAACGAATTTAAGTGTGAAGATCGTGGAGGACACTCAATAAAAATTTGCATCATCAGAAAACAATACAATTGTTAGTGGTTGGAATATTGTGTAACATTTCGATAATTGGTTCGTTAATTAAAATGCATTCTTGAATCCGGATGTTTTTGAGGGAGATATACTTTGTATCGTCAGTACTTTTTACCTTCCTCGCTATACGGAGTATACCTATAAGAAGGTATTGTAATTTAGGTAAAGTTCAGAACACAATGTTAAAAAGAAAGGCAATTTTATGGCAAACCATTTCCACCTAAATTCGTTTACTAATTTGAGTTGTTCGAGGCCTTTGGAGATCTATAAAGCGGGAGCTACAATGCCGTTTAAGTGTGCGTGTTGCGACGCTCTTTTTCCCAGTTGCCTATTTGGCAACTCTGTAGTCCGGTAGTTAACTTGTATTTTGTTGTGGGCGGGATTATACGGCTGCTTATGCGTATAATCGCTGGGAAATTCTCGGGCGCCAGATTTTATATGGAGTTTACTCTCCAGAACGGCTTCGCTGTAACAGAACGGCTTAGCGAAGACCTGGGTAACTGCAGTTGAAGATGTCGGTCTCCAGGGGTCTGTTTGATGGAATGACAGCCTGCAGGTTCTTGAAGCAGCTCTATTTAACTCGGATATATTCAACAAGTCAAGTAAAACAACGTAGAATGGTTTAAATACGTCTATTACATAATATCCAATCCAAATTAATAATATATAAGCAAAGCGGATAATATTAAGCAAAAATACGGTAGCAAATACAGTAGCAAATACGGTAGCAAATACGGTAGCAAATACGGTAGCAAATACGGTAGCAAATACGGTAGCAAATACGGTAGCAAATACGGTAGCAAATACGGTAGCAAAACAGTAGCAAATAAGGTAGCAATACAGTAGCAAATACGGTAGCAATACATACATACGGTAGCCAATATATATACAGTAGTCACCAGTATACGGTCGGAAACGGTACCAGTTACTAAAGCAAACAAACTGTTATCTTGACACCAGGCGGACAAATTCGCCACTACGGAATTACACAACAAAGCTCTCAAACAAATAGAAAAGAGAAGAGTAAACTTTGCCCAGGAATTGTTGCGCATAGGCGAGTTAGAGAAGTGCAACCTCAGGAAATGTTGCGCATAAGGTGCACTCCGGAAAATAAAAGAGTCAGAGAGAGAAGAGGAAACTTTGCCCAGGAATTGTTTCGCGTAGGCGAGTTAGAGAAGTGCAACCTCAGGAAATGTTGCGCATAAGGTGCACTCCGGAAAACACAGTTTACAAATATACAAGAGAGAGAGAGAGAGAGCAATATTTGACGTTACTAGTAATGGTGTCAAAACACAGCTTGCTTACCCCAATATCCTGGATGCGGTGGTCGGTTACCTCGGTCGGAGCACTGGTGACTTGTAGAAGTGGCTGGACTGGTACTGGGCTGAAACATCGGCGAACTGAACTCGAAAATTCAAAATTTTGAATTTATAGCCAGTCGGTATGCGCCCGAAATTGAAGCGCATCCCCACTCTACGAGAGCGGGGTTGACATAGCATCTCTGCGGCTCGATCCGCAGAGATGCGGTTATCTGATTTCCGGCCGTAAATGAAATGTTTGAAATCAAATATACATTAAAATTACAATTTTAAAATACTGAAACGGTTGCTAAATTACGGAAACTTGCGTACAATGAATATAAAGCATTAACCAACGGAATACTACTTATTTTAAATATAAAAAAAATAAACCCCTAACGGTAACATAATATTGTAAACGGAAAACGGCATATAAACTAAATGTAAAAATTAAACAATTCTTATAAACTCAATGCAAATTAAATCAAAATTAGTAACGATTCGTTACACACCCCTCCTTCTTCGGAAAGAAAAGGATTTATCCTTTTCGGCACAAAACAAAATTAACGGATATTGTTGAAACAAAACCTCACGGAACTAAACTTGGTTTACTGGATAAGGTTGCACTGCACACCCCGGTCACAACACATGGTGGTGCTGGTCGATGGTGTTAACGGTTTCGGTCCCCTCGGAACACACCAGCATTTCCTGGACATCTTCCCTATCAGTCCACAGCCGGAGCTGAACAGAAAAGCTTCGTCGTTGAATCGAGTGGGGGTCGGAGCGGTTTCCATACTCGGGGAAGGAGTAATGTCGGTAATAATGTCGGTTAAAACATCGGTTGCGGTTTCGGTGGCGTTATCGGTAAATGGTCTATCTTGGAAATTCGGTACAGGTTATACATGGGCCGGTTTAAGATCTTTAATATGAACGCGAGGAACACGTTTTCCGGTTATACCTTTTAATTGATAAACTACGGGTGAAAGAACTTTGGTAACGGTATAAGGACCGGAATATTTCGGAGCTAACTTGGCCGCAAATCCTTGAGCTGCGGAAGATAGGTGATGTTCTTTCTTCATCACTTTGTCACCTACATGGCACTTCCAATCTCTTCGGCGTAGGTTGTAATGGTGTCCTTGGGTAGTAAATGCTCTGGCTAAATTGACTCGCACTAGCTCGAACACTTCTTGCAACTTCTTAATTCGGGTCTGATGGGTTTCTGGAATGGTATCATCCTCAGGTTCGGTATCTTCGGTCGGATCCTCTGCCCCTCGTCTGAGAGTGTTCGGTAACTCCAACTCTCTTCCAAAGTTGAGGAATGCGGGAGTAAAACCACTGGATTCATTTGGTGCGGTATTTATGGCTAGCATAAATTCGGATAAATGCTGGTCCCATTTACGGTGGTTACCTTCACAATACTGAGCAATCATGGTCTTCAGCGTTTTGTTGGTCCTTTCAACGGGGTTAGCCTGCGGTGTATACGGTGGTGTAAATCGGTGGTTGATGCCAAAATCTTTGAGGAGCTGACTGAATGTACGGCTATTATACTGAGTTCCATTATCAGTAATGACGGTTTTCGGGGTTCCAAATCGGGTTATAATGTCCTCAAAGAGAGCTTTACTTACGGCTTGAGCGGTAGCTGTACGGATAGCTCTGCACTGCACCCACTTAGTGAACCGATCTTGAAATACGGCAAGGTAACAATTACCTCTTGAAGATCTTGGTAGTGGTCCAACTAGGTCGGTACTAACGGTTTCCCACGGTTGTCGGTTGGCGGACGGTTGCATCTGTCCAGGTGTCTGCTGCTGCGATGTTTTATAGCGTTGGCAGGATAAACACTTCTTGACATATTTTGCAATCTCACGAAACATCCCCGGCCAGTAATATTGTCTGGCAATCCGGGCTATGGTCTTGGCTATCCCCATATGTCCGGCGGTTGGGACGTCGTGATTTTCTTCTAGCACCTTTTGGCGTAGAGGGGTCGGAACGCACAACTTCCATGGGTCGGTAAACTCATCGTCCTTCAGACTGTTGTCGTAGAAGTGACGGTACAGTTTCTCATTTCGGATGACATAATCGGGAAAATCGGTAGGTCGCTGTGTGACTTCTTTGTACTTGCGTTGATACCAGGCGCAGTCTGGCACATTGACAGCACACAGTTCCGGGTCGGTTGGTTCTTCGACATTCGGTAACGGTTCACGGGACAGGGTATCTGCAACACGGTTAAGTACTCCCTTTCGGTATTTTATCTCGAAATCGTACTGCTGCAGAAAAACACTCCACCGGGCCAATCTTCCAGCTGGGCTCTTAATAGCATGAAGCCAGCGAAGGGACTGGTGGTCGGATACTACGGTGAAATGATAGCCCTCTAGGTACGGTCTCATCTTCTCGATTCCCCAGACGATGGCTAAGCATTCTTTTTCGGTCACGGAGTAATTCTTCTCAGCTGGAGACAACGTACGGCTCGCGTAGGCAATGATCTTGTCCCCGCTGCTGGTATTCTGGGTAAGCGCGGCGCCTAACCCATGATCGGAAGCGTCGGTTTGCAGAATAAACGGTTTGTTGAAATCTGGACACGCCAGGACGGGTGCTTCGGTGAGGCTGGCTTTTAATTTTATAAAAGCTTCTTCCTGTGCGTCGCTCCAACACCAACGTTGTTGTTTCCGGAGTAGCTTCGTGAGCGGAGCTACTATATTGGAGAATGACGGTACAAAACGGCGGTACCAGGAAGCCACACCCAGAAAACGTCGCAGACTTCGAACATTTCGTGGGGGCGGTATGTTACGGATGGCTTCCACCTTCTCCGGGTCGGTATGGATTCCTTGCTCACTAACGGTATGCCCCAGGTATTTCAGGGACTTTCGGCAAAACTCACACTTTTCGGGGTTGAGCTTGAGGTTTGCTGCACGGAGACGGCGGAAAACTTCCTGCAAATTACTCAGATGCTCTTCGAAAGTCTTCCCCAAGACAATAATGTCATCCAGGTATGCAAATGCCCTGGGTTCCATCTCTGGACCGATGATGGTGTCCAGGAGACGCTGAAACGTGGCGGGTGCTGAATGAAGACCAAACGGCATTACACGGAACTGGAACAATCCTCTTCCCCCAACGGTAAAGGCTGTAATCGGTTTGCTGTCCTCGGTCAACGGTATTTGCCAGTAACCTTGTTTGAGGTCAATACTGGAAATATAACGGGCTTGTCTCAGTTTGTCCAAGATAGCATTAATGTACGGGAGCGGATAGGCATCTTTCATTGATACCTCGTTAACTTTCCGGAAGTCGATACAAAACCTCGGCTTTCCATCCTTCTTCTGAACCATAACTATGGGAGAACTCCATGGACTGCTTGACGGTTCAATGACCCCTTCTTGGAGCATTCGGTCTACTTCGATGTTGATGATTTCTTGCATTCGGGGATTCTGTGGTCGGTAACGCTGTTTAATCGGTGTGCGGTGCATTAAACGGATTTGATGCTCCACATTCTTGGTGGTACCCTTAATACCTTCAAACAAGGGTAACTCGGTGTCTAGGAAGTTGTTGAGCTGTTGTACTTCCCTCTCGGTTAGACTAGCCAGTGACGTTGACGCTTCTTGCACCATCCCTACGGATACGGCATCCTGCTTCTTGATGGACACAATGCGGTTTTCCAGAAATACATTGCCGGTAGTTAGGTTAATGTGGAAATTCATGGACTGCAGAAAATCCATCCCTAACAAGATGTCGGACACCATGCCGGGTATGTAGTTGAACTGGTGTGTTTTGTTCTGGCGGTCTACCTGGATTGGAACAGCATAGGCTCCTTGTACACGGACGGTTTGACCATTTAATACGGTAGCGTTTCGGGTAAGGGGCGGTTGTTCGGTTATCTGCAACTTCTTGCAAATGTCAGCTACTCGTGGGCCAATGTAGGACAGTACGGCACCGGTATCTACAAGTGCAGAAAATGTTCGGTTGGCTATTA
Organism: Ctenicera cuprea; assembly: GCA_958336395.1. Taxonomy (NCBI): domain Eukaryota; kingdom Metazoa; phylum Arthropoda; class Insecta; order Coleoptera; family Elateridae; genus Ctenicera; species Ctenicera cuprea. The sequence goes on from OY284493.1 coordinate 43,610,410, forward strand.
GGACGGGCAGGTACGGACGGTTATCTCCTGGTAGGGAGGCGATATTTGTCGGGAGCGGTTCAGGCCTCCTTACTGAGTGGCTCCGTTTGCGTTTCCCGGCTGTTGGCACTTACAGTCCCGGGACATAACTCCTCGTGTGCCACACCTGGAGCAGAAGAGGACCCTCCTGTTGGTACATTGTTGTCGGTAATGACCGGTTTGGCCGCAATGCCAGCATACTGCGGGAGTGCTCTTACTCGTTTGGTTACTTGTGGTCGGTACTTCTTTGGAAGCGGTAGCATACGGGTTGTTCTTCCATACGGGTTTCGGATTGGTTCTCGGATAAGTCGGACCGGCTGCTACTACTGGTGTTGGTGGTATGCTAGATCGGGTAGCTGTAATCAATGGAACGGGCTTGCGGATGTCTTCATATTCTTTGACTGCAGCTAACAGTTGGTCTACGGAATGGCATGTGGATCGGTGTATAAATAAACGGTAGTCGGGGAGTAAATTGCGGTGTAACCAGAATAATTCTTGGTCCGGTGACATCGCTCCATGTCTTCTGATCAAGGTTTGCAAGTCGATGATGTAACTCACCGCTGTCTCATGCTTCTGCTGTACCCGTTGGCTGATCTGGGCTTCCAGGTTAATCAGGTAGTCGGCAGGTAGGTAGAAGGCTCGGAAGTCATGAAGGAAATCGCTCCAACATCTCCAACGCTTCTGGTTATTTCGGTACCACAGCAGAGCGGTGCCGGTAAATATCTCCGGTAGCACTGGTAACAATCGTTCTGCCTGTATGTTGTAGCGCAGGCAGATCTCGTCAAGTCTTTCCAGAAACGCTACGGGGTCAGTGCTGCCATCGAATGTCACATTCCATTTATGGACATTCAAATTATCGGTCCGGGGTGGTTGGGTCGGGGTTGGTACGGTCACTGGTGGCGGTGCTTGGTACATCGGGAAGGCTGTAGGAATATAATACGGCATACCTGCGGCAGCGCTGGTTACAGTTGTACGGGTGTTCAAATAATCCTGAGGTACGGATGCCGATGCTGATAACGGTGGTTGATACGGTGTAAATGACCTCGGAAAGTGATACGGTATACCAGCGGTTGTGCTGGTCGTGGCGGTTGACGTCTGGGTATACAGGGTGCTTACGGTCGTAGAAGTCGGTGCAGACATCACGGGTACCTTCCACTGAAATGGATCTTCCATGCTAGTAGCTGCATAAGGTACGGTCGTTATTGGGATTGCTGGTGGATCGGTCACTAGTGGGGCGGTTGGTCCTTCTCGTATGAACTGAACCAGGCGGCGTCTTAATACCTCCGTCGTACCTTCTGGTGACAAACGGAACTTGGTGGCTTCCTCCACTAGCTGTGCCTTCTTAAGGCGGTACACCCAGCTAACCCGGCCATCGGTGAAGTCGAAATTTCTACCTGGATCGGCGTCATCTTCGACTGGGTTGTTCTCCAGGTCGGACTTCTCAGAATCGGTCATAGTTGCGGTGTTCACTTGTTGATATACCTGCTGGAACGGAAATGCCCTCCAAGTCACGTTACGGGACGGTTCTTCTTTGGGATTGACTGGACAAACACAGTCCCTGCTCGGGCGCCAAATTTGCGACGCTCTTTTTCCCAGTTGCCTATTTGGCAACTCTGTAGTCCGGTAGTTAACTTGTATTTTGTTGTGGGCGGGATTATACGGCTGCTTATGCGTATAATCGCTGGGAAATTCTCGGGCGCCAGATTTTATATGGAGTTTACTCTCCAGAACGGCTTCGCTGTAACAGAACGGCTTAGCGAAGACCTGGGTAACTGCAGTTGAAGATGTCGGTCTCCAGGGGTCTGTTTGATGGAATGACAGCCTGCAGGTTCTTGAAGCAGCTCTATTTAACTCGGATATATTCAACAAGTCAAGTAAAACAACGTAGAATGGTTTAAATACGTCTATTACATAATATCCAATCCAAATTAATAATATATAAGCAAAGCGGATAATATTAAGCAAAAATACGGTAGCAAATACAGTAGCAAATACGGTAGCAAATACGGTAGCAAATACGGTAGCAAATACGGTAGCAAATACGGTAGCAAATACGGTAGCAAATACGGTAGCAAATACGGTAGCAAAACAGTAGCAAATAAGGTAGCAATACAGTAGCAAATACGGTAGCAATACATACATACGGTAGCCAATATATATACAGTAGTCACCAGTATACGGTCGGAAACGGTACCAGTTACTAAAGCAAACAAACTGTTATCTTGACACCAGGCGGACAAATTCGCCACTACGGAATTACACAACAAAGCTCTCAAACAAATAGAAAAGAGAAGAGTAAACTTTGCCCAGGAATTGTTGCGCATAGGCGAGTTAGAGAAGTGCAACCTCAGGAAATGTTGCGCATAAGGTGCACTCCGGAAAATAAAAGAGTCAGAGAGAGAAGAGGAAACTTTGCCCAGGAATTGTTTCGCGTAGGCGAGTTAGAGAAGTGCAACCTCAGGAAATGTTGCGCATAAGGTGCACTCCGGAAAACACAGTTTACAAATATACAAGAGAGAGAGAGAGAGAGCAATATTTGACGTTACTAGTAATGGTGTCAAAACACAGCTTGCTTACCCCAATATCCTGGATGCGGTGGTCGGTTACCTCGGTCGGAGCACTGGTGACTTGTAGAAGTGGCTGGACTGGTACTGGGCTGAAACATCGGCGAACTGAACTCGAAAATTCAAAATTTTGAATTTATAGCCAGTCGGTATGCGCCCGAAATTGAAGCGCATCCCCACTCTACGAGAGCGGGGTTGACATAGCATCTCTGCGGCTCGATCCGCAGAGATGCGGTTATCTGATTTCCGGCCGTAAATGAAATGTTTGAAATCAAATATACATTAAAATTACAATTTTAAAATACTGAAACGGTTGCTAAATTACGGAAACTTGCGTACAATGAATATAAAGCATTAACCAACGGAATACTACTTATTTTAAATATAAAAAAAATAAACCCCTAACGGTAACATAATATTGTAAACGGAAAACGGCATATAAACTAAATGTAAAAATTAAACAATTCTTATAAACTCAATGCAAATTAAATCAAAATTAGTAACGATTCGTTACAGTGTGTACGTGTATGCGTGTGCGTGCTTGCGTAAGCGCTTGTGTATGTGTTTGCACTCTACAGTCAAGGCGGCAAAGGTTTCCTTTTGGTTGTTTACCTGAACAGTTTAATTGGGTATACGCCTAAAACGACCGCCACCAAAATTTAAACCGACTTTAGATTTCAACGAATAAGTATTGTTTGAAATTAGGAAATACTAAAAATCATTTTTAAAATTTTTTAAAATCAAACTTAGTTTACAAAATTTAAAAAAAAATTAAATTTACGAACAGTTGACATTTAAAAATTTATAGTATTCAATTTTTTTTAAATATTCACATTTTTACAATGATTAACAAATTTTCAAAAATGCCAATATTTTTTAAATTTCCGGTTTTAAAATTTTTTAAATTATAATTTTAAATTTAAAAAAAAATTTTAAATTTAAAGATTGTTTTCAAATATTCCAAATTTTCAGTGGAATAAATTTTCAAAAATTTCAAATTATTTTCTATAGTTTCAAAACATTTTTGACATTTAAAAAGAAAACGTTTTTTAAATTATTTTTTATAATTATCATGTTCAACTCAATTAAATTCAAAATTTAAAATTTCAAAAAATTCGAAACTTATTAAAAATTAAACAAAAAATTTGCAAAATTTTCTGACAAGATTTTTACTATTTTGCTTTAAAATTTTTTTAAATATTAAGAAAGGTTTAGTGTTAATTTTTAGAATTATCTAAAATTTTCAAAATTTTCAAAATCTTTTAAATGTAAACAAATTTTCAAAAATGGCAATATTTTTAAAAGTTTTTTAATTTCCTAATTCACACTGGGATGAAACAGCAACAAAACGAGTTTGGTCCGCCCAAAAAAAAACAACACTGGTTAGAGGTGTGTTTCAATACAGACGCCCTCGAAAAAGAAGTTCAAATTTGTATTCTACGCATGTCAAGTAGTCGATCTGTACAAGCGCGATTTTTCTATCCCCGGTCCCCCCTTGGTACTTTGTTTTTCAAAAAATTTGGCTTGCTCAACATTTATACAATGCTATCTCGGTCGGGTTTGTCAAGGTCATGTTTACAATCAGCCTTAAAGTAGGAATTCATAAACATTAACTGTTCCAGATATTTTGGGATGCAGTTAGATTACAAAAAATAAAACAATCGCAAGTTAATTTATAAAACTAGCAGAATCCGTAGACTACGCCACACACTTTTATTTACAAACAGTTGCTAACTGCAGCTGATTTTATTGCTAATATGATACTTCTTTGTTGAGCGCGTCTGAAACTTTACAATAAAATAGCAAAACCCGTGGACTACGCCACGCGCCTTTCTTTACGTTCTAACTGCAGCTGATTCTATTGCGAATATAATATTTCTTTGTTAAGCGCGTCTAAACCTTTACAATAAAATAGCAGAACCCGTAGACCACGCCACACAGTTTTATTTACAAACAGTTGCTAACTGCAGCTGATTTTATTGCCAATATGATACTTATTTGTAAAGCGCGTGTGAAACTTTACAATAAAATAGCAAAACCCGTGGACTACGCCACGCGCGTTGCTTTACGTTCTAACTGCAGCTGATTCTATTGCGAATATAATATTTCTTTGTTAAGCGCGTCTAAACCTTTACAATAAAACAGCAGAGCCCGTAGACTAGGCCACACACTTTTATTTACAAACAGTTGCTAACTGCGGCTGATTTTATTGCCAATATGATACTTATTTGTTAAGCGCGTCTGAAACTTTACAATAAAATAGCAAAACCCGTGGACTACGCCACGCGCCTTTCTTTACGTTCTAACTGCAGCTGATTCTATTGCAAATATAGTAATTCGTTGTTAAGCGCGTCTAAAACTTTACAATAAAACAGCAAAATCCGTAAACTACGCCACACACTTTTATTTACAAACAGTTGCTAACTGCAGCTGATTTTATCGCTAATATAATACGTCTTTGTTAAGCGCGTCTTTACAATAAAATAGCAGAACCCGTGGACTACGCCACGAGCCACGTTCCAACTGCAGCTGATTTTACTGCGAATATGATATTTCTTTGTTAAACGCGTCTACAATAAAACAGCAAAACCCGTGGACTACGCCACACGCTTTTTTTTTATAAACAGTTGCTAACTGCAGCTGATTTTATTGCTAGGATGATATTTCTTTGTTAAGCGCGTCTAAATTTTATAAATTAAATAAAAAAAAGTCCTGGGCTACGCCACACGCGTTTTTATACAAATAATTACTAGCAAATTTAATAGAAGAGGTATATCGATGTAATTCGTACATTTCGCCAGTATCGCAGCTTCACGGCACCGATTACACTGCGTGACTATTAGATAAACATTGAAATCCGTCAAAATAATAAATAATGCTCGTTGAGAATGTTACTGAATATGTCGTCACTAAATGTTAAAGCAGAGAGAAGGTATCCGGCATGGTTGGCAAACGAACCAATTTTTGTAGCTGTGGCGAAAAATGCTTAAAGAAAATCTATACTGGCGAAAAATGTGTGCAGTCACCGTAAAAATCTGTAAACGATTAAATACGATAGAAAAGATGTGAATATTCCTATACATACAACGTCAAGAAACATACACAACTTTTGAAGTTTGATATCAATCAACTTTGTAGAAATGTTGATGAAACTAATTTCCGATGCGGTAAAAGGGAACGAAGTAAGCAAGATAACTCTCTTCTCCTTGTGCATGAAGCTTGAGGAAAGCTTTTATAAAAATTACTTCAAAAATTCTGAACTTGATGCAACATGAATGATGTACTTTGGTGTATGCAATACAAGAGTTTCTTGTAGATCGTCTATCTCGTTGGCCCTTGTTTTTAATTTATGTGGTTAAAGCAAGCTGAAAAAGGAGGTATGAGCTGGAATCGTGAACTGTAGTAGCAAAACAATGCTTCAAGATTATCTAACATTTCCCCCCGGAAGTGTTTTAAATCTCCGGGAAATTTTAAAGCGTCTGCTTTTCGTATAATTGTTCTCGGCTTCAGATAATTTTCTTTGTTGTAGCTGCGGTTGAATTGGCGAAAGGATGGTTTCAATGTGACGGGGAGGCCATCGAACGCCGCCTAGAATTATCAGATGTAGTGCTGCGTCGTCTCGCAACTTCCCCATGTCTTAAATATTCCATTTCTACGCAAATATCCTGAAGTTCTGCCTCTGATAACTTACTTCTGTTTGAGTTATAATGGCTGTTTTAATTGCGACGGCGAAGCACCATCCTCGCTTTTCTCTTCGTTGTAAATTTGACAACTAAAATTTATCTGATCGTCCTCAGCCAGAAGAAACAACTGATAACTTATCAAATAAAAAACATCTCTGGGATACTTTCGCCTCTGACGTACTTAATGGGCTTAGGCGATGATAGTTACGTAAAATAGGATTAAGAACTAAGACAGGCACTTAGCTTTAGCATCCCTGCAGGTACAAAGAGGATTTTAGACGCACATGTCGGGTTTCGGTTCGTTATTTGGCTGGAGGCTCTCTGGGCCCTACGTAATCGCAATGTTCGTTGGCATTTTACAACTTGTCGAGTTTTATCCAACTTCTTGCAAGGAACCGAAAATCAATACAATGAAAGACGCGAGGTAGATTAATAAGCCAGTTAAGTGGGCATAGTAGGCACTCTTAGTTGGTCGGTAAACTTAACCCGTGAATTTCCGGTTTCTCAAGAATTACACTTCCTCTTCCAACTTCGGCGCTTAAGTTATTCAATGGTGGAACAAAATTGCCACGCGCCAGTTACTACGAATACTTTTGCAGGGATCGATTCACGTGAGAGAAGATTACGGCTAGCTTTAGTGGTAAGTAGGGTTGCTAACAGTCCCGTATTAGCTGAGATTTTCTTTCGTCAAGGGACCGCTTGGTATACAAAATTAATATGAAAGGTCCCTTTCCATATAGCTATTCTGGTGAAGTTAGTAAAACAGAATATAGCTGTCATCAGAAAAGTTAGCAAGAAAAGTGCCTGTTACTTGTTCTGTGATACCTATAAATCAGGATTATTGGCAGAAATATAGCTGCCAATCTGAAACGTTGGCGGGAAAAGTGCCCGCACTCGTATTGAAACTACAAATCACTTGTCACTTGTTACGTTAAAGCTACAAATAATTATTAGTGGCGAGAATACAGCTGCTAAACAGAAGAGTTGGCGGAAAAGTATCCGTCACTCCTTTTCTTAAATCTACAAATGAGAAATATTGACGGGAATACAGCTGCCAATTAGAAATGTTTGGCGGAAGTGTATGTCACTCGTTGTGTCGAATCTAAAAAGAAGGATTACTGGCGGGAATACAGCTGCCAGACAGAAGAGTTGGTGAAAACAGTTCCTTTCACTCCTACTGTTAAAGCTTAAAGTCGGTATGACTGGCGGGAATGCAGTTGCCAAGCAGAAGAGTTAGAACGTTACTGTCACTCGTTCTGTTAAAGCTACAAATTAGGATTATTGGCGGGTATACAGCTGCGTATAACAAGAATTGGCGGAAAAGTGCCTGTCGCTCCTTCTGTTATAGCTACAAATCAGGATTATTGGCGGGAATACAGATGCCAATAAAAATAGTTGGTGGGAAAATGTCTGTCACTCGTTTCTGTTAAAGCTACAAATCAGTATTATTGGCGCAAATGTAGCTGCCAATCACAAGAGTTGGAGAAATAACTGCCTGTCACTCGTCTTGTTAGAGCTACAAATCATAATTATTGGAAAGATACAGATGCCAAGCAAACGAGTTGGCGGTAAAAGTTCTGTTAAAGCTATAAATCAGGATTATTGGCGGGAATACAGGTGCCAATCAGAAGAAATGGAAAGTTCCTGTCACTCATTCTGTTAAAGCTACAAATCAAGATTATTGGAAGAAATATACCTGCCAATCAGAAGAGTTGATAGAAAAGTGTCTGTCGCTTGTTCTGATAAAGCTAGAAATCAGAATTATTGGCGAGAATACAGATGCCAATCAGAAAAGTTGGCGGAAAAACTATCTGTCACTTGTTCTGTTAAAGCTACTAATCAGTATTGTTGGAGCAAATGCAGCTGGCAATCAGAAAAGTTGGAGAAAAAAGTGCCTGTCACTCGTTCTGTTACAGCTACAAATTAGGATGATTGGTATACAGCTGTGAATCAAAAAAATTGGCGGAATAGTATCTGTTGCTCGTTCTGTTAAAGCTAGAAATCAGGATTATTGGCAGAAATACAGACGCCAATCAGATGAGTTGTGGAAAAGAGTCTGTCACATATTCTGTTAAAGCTAGAAATCGGAATTATTAGCGGGAATACAGCAGCCAATAAAAAAGTTGGCGGAAATAGTTCTTGTCACTCGTTATGTTAAAGCTACAAATCAGTATTATTGGTGCGAATGCAGCTACTAATCCCAAAATTTCGAGAAACAAGTGCCTTGTTACCCGTTGTGTTAAAGCTACAACTATAATTATTGATAGCATACAGCTGCCAATCAGAACAGTTGGCAAAAAAGTGTCTACCACTCGTTCTGTTGCATTTACTAATCAGGATTATTGACGAAAATACAATCAGATGAGATGGTGGAAAAGTGTCTGTCACTTGTTCTATTAAAGCTAGAAATTAGGATTAATAGCGGGAATACAGCTGTCAATCAGAAAAGTAGGCGGAAATAGTACTTGTCACTCGTTCTGTTAAAGCTACAAATCAGTATCACTGGCGCGAATGCAGCTGCCAATCAGAAGATTTAAAGAGACAAGTGCCTGTCACTCGTTGTGTTAAAGCTACAAGCCATAATTATTGGTAGGATACAGCTGCCAATCAGAAGAGTTGGCGAAAAGTGTCTACCACTCGTTCTGTTAAAGGAACAAATTAGCATTACTGGCAGAAATACAGCTGCTAATCAGAGGAGCTATCGGAAAACTGCTTGTCACTTTTCTGTTAAATTTGCAAATTAGCATTATTCACGGAAATACAGTTGTCAACCATAAGCGTTGATGGAAAAAGTGCCTGTCAGTCATTCTTTAAAGCTAGAAATAAGGATTATTGGCGGGTATACAGCTGCCAATCAAAAAAGTTGGAGGATAAAGTGCATGTCACTCGTTCAAAAGTGCAAACCATAACGATTGATACAGCTGCCAATCGGAAGAGTTGGCGAAAAAGTGTTTGTCATTAGTTCTGTTAAGGCTAGACATCGGTATTACTGGCGGGAATATAGCTGTAATTAGAAAAATTGGCGGAAAACCAGCCTGTCACTTGTTCTGTTAAAGGTACAAACCATCACTATTGGTACAGCTGCCAATCGGAAAAGTTGGCGAAAAAGTGTCTACTAGTCATTCTGTTGAAGCTGTAAACTAGGATTAACGGCGGAATCAAAAGAGTTGGCGGAAATGTGTTGTTGCTAGTTCTGTTAAAGCTAGCTAGATTATAATACAGCCAATAAGATGCGTTGGCGGAACAGTGTTTGTCACTTGTTCTGGTAAAACTAGACATCAGGATTACTGGCGGAAATACAGCTGTCAATCACAAAAATTGGCGGAAAAAGTGCCTGTTGCTAGTTTGGTTGAAGCTACAAACCATAATTATTGGTAGGATACAGCCGCCGATCAGAAGAGTTGGCAAAAAAGTGTCTACCACTCGTTCTTTTGAAGCTAAAAATTAGGATTATTGTCGAAAATACAGCTGCCAATCAAAGGAGTTAGCGGAAAAGTGCCTGTCAATTGTTCTGTTAAATCTGCAAATGAGCATTATCCGCATGTCAATCAGAAGAGTTGGCTGAAAAAGTGGAGTTATTAGCGCAAAGACGGATTACAATGTTAGAAAATATAGAGCAAAACAGCCATTCTGTAGAAGCTTAGAAGATATATGGAAAAATTACCGACCAGTAAAATTGTTACAGGAAGGATAATTCAAGGAAATACAGCGGCTAATCAGAACAGTTGCCGAGAAGTGCCTGTCAATAATTTTGTTGCCCTCCACAACAACTGTTACTACCGCTACTATTCCCAATTTTCTTTTTGGACTTATTGTTTGATGTATTATTAAATATATTTTTTTAAACATAACAGAATCTTTTTTTAATTTCTCCTGCATAAGTTGACCATACGGATAACCCCAAGTGAATGACGAAAGAAGTGGATCGAAAAAGTTAACGAAATACCACAAGACGTTGATCAAGTAAGCTGTCGACTGAAACAAACGAGTGATACGTAAAAAGACATCGAACGTCTCTACTTGCTACCGTCTATTCCAGTTGAGCAATTCGACGATGCGACTGGCTGGATTCTGGACACAACAAACTCAACGATGTGTGAAGGAATTAGCAGATTTGTTTTTAATTTCAAGAGTAAACCCGACATCCACATATCGCGTCACGCCTGTTTAAACTCGGCCGTCATTTTTCAATGTTCAACGCCATCCAATTCGCGATAAAAACGTGTATCGGAGTCGCTAAAAATTAAAATAGTAAATAAACACTGAAGGGTTCAACCGTTCAACGTTTATCTTTATCGGAGGCGTTCAAGCAGCGAAATAAGTTGGCCGTCTGTTTTTCTAAGACTCCGGGAGTATTTGCTTTGCTGATGGAGAACCACTTTAAGCAATTTTTCAGTTTCCGGTCGTTCGATTCATTCGGTGCGGAGTTAACCAAATATATTCACAGCACGGCTGTCTTGATAAAGGTTGTGTTTCACCTTAACAAGCTTTAATATAATCAATCCTGCGAGAGAGAGAGATGGATACTCGGTAGGCGAGAAGATGGATTGCGACGGACGCGTTCTCTTGTTGCCACGTTGTCATTAGTCGCCGCCCGGATGGTGCATTTACGTGGAAGTGCAATCAATCCAATTAATATTTCTCGTCCCATATTAATGAGTTGTATTAATTAACCGGTTGCTGCACGGAAAGGTCCACAACTCGCGCAGTAAATACATTATTATTGTCACGAATTGAAATGCTTTGCCAATGGAAGGTTCAGATTTTAGGCTCGAGGTGACTGGGGCACAATTAGTTAAGACCCGTCTGTCCTATTTATTTATCATACAAGTACAGGCTTTTGTGAATGTTTGGAGCCAATTAGGGGGAGCAAGGATGCTAAAGCGATAATAAATAGCAGCGCGTGAACATTCTCTGCGAAAAGGGCATGCTTTAAAGATATTAACTCGGGAAATTCCAAAAATAAACACAATCAAATTAAAACGCAGCAACAAAAGAATTTTGCTTTCATGAACCATTTATCGAAACACGCACGTACACACTCGCGCATGGTTACACGTTGATGATGATACGGAACCATTGATATGTGCCTTATATTTACGGAAAGTTTAACAATTCATGATTACTTTATGATGACAATATGTAGGTAAATAACATTTCTCCCTAAGCACTACAATTTCTTTAATACAACTTGGTTATCTTACAATTTCATTTATGTCCAGATGTATTACAATCTTCTTGTCGTAATCAAAATTTGATAAAAGAGCTTATTTCGCTAAAATAAAGTCAATTGTTTTAATGGTAATTACAATAGCATGTGGAGCAAAACAAACAATTTACTGGTGGTTTCTTGATACATTGATTAGATATTTATTACAAAGCATCTACAACTTAAAGTAGCCACAAAAGAAAAGTTTTACCATCAGAACCTGTTTTAATTATCTACTACGCCACATGATATTTATATACAACTGATTTTCGGCTTAGACCGCGTCGTCGTTTAGGGATTATACCCAGCATAATCAGGTAAGGACCAACCTGTAGCTTGTCACAAACATTTGCTCCAAAAGTTTGAGCCATGGTTGTTCATAGGCCCTGTCTGCCTAAACAGGGCCGTGTGCTTAGATTATTTGAACCTTGGGGCGAACAAGAATATGATTTTAACGTCTTTTGTTTGCCATTAAGATCAAATTCTTATCCGCGACAGTACTTTCCGCAAAAATTCTCCTTTATCCAAATTCCGTGTTCTAACCCTACCCTACCATCTTTTCTTAGCTGAAGAAGGGCTTAGAACTCATGCGCGGAGTCCGAAATTCCGCTATAGCAGCCCGCCCCTTCACGAGGAATAAACCGACACTAATTTTCCTTTACTTTCCTGTCAACGAAAAGCAAAAGGCAGACCGTCTTGTATTACAATATCTTCTCCTGGAGAAATATCTGACCACGCTCGCCTACTACGCTTGCAGCTTATTGTTCTATTGTACTTTATTGTGTATACATATGCTTTCTGTATTTTTGTGTGTTCGTCACACTCTAATAAACGTTTAATTCATTTTATCCGGTTAAAATTTTTACTTGGAAGTTTGTTGTTTTTTCACCTTCTAACACGCTTAATTTAAACTGTTAATTGAAGAGTTTCAGCCAATGGAAAATATGCCTCAATTTACTCAGCTGCTATATTAAAGCTACCAATTTTAGGAAACAAATGTATCAGACATAATTTGTAGAGAATTGAATCCTCTTTTATTTTGATAATAGTTATTTTTGCTCTAAAAGGCACTGAAAAGAGATATTGAAATAAAACGCCGTTTTAAAATAGCCGCGCAAGGACTAAAGCTGTAAAGTAGCAAAATATTGCTATGATATTCAGAGTTGTATCATTTGACTGGAGTATTGTTGGTTCCTGGAAGGCAATTTTTGGGATGCTTGTTACAATTCAATTTACGTTTGGAGGTTTATGAAGACTGTAAGATTTTGGTATTCAAACTTTCAAACTCAGGGTTGCGTATTATTGCTATAATTTCTTGTTTTTAAAATTCAAATAATGTGGTTGTCATTGTAACGTTTGTATTTTCATGTTTGTGAAGTTTTGTTTAATCTGAAAGAAAGAAGAACACAATCAAATTGATACGATTATTGTTTATGTTAATTTTAATTAGAAAATTAGTTCAGAATTGTTTAAAAGGTTTAATTTATAAGAAGTTTTTAGACTTACTTGTTTGTGCATTGTGAAATGTCATTTGTGGAGGTTATGGATTTGAATGTCAATTCCACAAATGTATAAAAGAATACTCATTGTCACGAGATTTATTTGTTTTAAAAAATATGAAGGATCAAGAGAGAAGACAAAAGAATGGAAAATTTGTTGAATTAGTTAAAAAAAACGAGTTTAAATAAATATAAAAGTGGTTTTGAATTTAAAAGAACCTATTATAAAACGGATACAAGTGTTATGTCAACAAATTGTGGAAAATCCAAAAGAATAAATAAATACAAAGCGATCCAGAACGAGTTTCCAGTTATGATAATAGAATAACCAAGTATAAATTAACATAAAAGCAGTCCAGAGGAGGATTCGAACTAAAGACGAGTGTTGTGGTTATTTGAGGAACCTGCAAACTAGAGAAGTGGGAGTTGGACATTCATTTTTTGTCGAGTGAAGGATATCTCAATAAGGAGACACAAAGATAAGTGTTCGGTTTTAAGAACAGTAGTATTTAGTAGAAATTGCTCGATTTTTTCGAAAATTTGATCAAAAAAAATTGATTTATCAAATAAAAGCTTTTTTGTAACGTTGATATTGTTTTGTGTTTTTGCTTTTTGATTCCTATTCAGTAATAACTTGTCTTACAAGCTAAATAACGACCCTGAGAAAGTTAATAAAGTCTCATAGAAAATATAATTTGGAATTGCGTACATTGCAGGCATTTAGGGAATTGTTTTCTAGTATATACAAAGCCACGCATATCATTGCAATATATATTTTGACAAAGACGCCGTAATGTACAAAATTACCAAGTTACAAAAATCCCCCATTTTATCCTTTATCTACCTGTTTTTCGCCTCTATCGCATGGACTAGTTGGTTCATTGCTAATAAAGTGTGTAGAACTATTTTTACGAAGTGGCTTAGTTATTCAGGCTCAATGGCAAATCCGGAAATAAGTAAATTGCGTCATTGCTGCTCCATCGTGTAAAACATTGAAAAGATGAGTAAGGAGTGGGAGTAAACAAGACGAATAAGAACTGGAAAGATTACAAGTAAGCAATGCTGTGGAAGTATATCCAAATAAATCTTTGCGTCGTTCTTTATCTCTACAATTTGGAATTTCCCACGTCTCCATGAAAGCAAGTTCAAAGAACGATTTCAATTATAGCGCTTACAAGTGGCAACAAGCTCAAAAACTTCATCCAAATGATCTCGATACATGCATTTTTGAAAAGAACGGTTTATACTACGAGGACAGGTCACGCCAAAACCGGAATTTAGTTATTTGATACGAGGGCGGAGTGAAAAGTCTGGTAGAAATAAAACAAGGAATAATTTTTCAACGTAGTCGCCTTTTAGGTCGCTACACTTAGTTCAACGTTTTGCCAATTTTTCGATCTTTTCCGAATAATACGATTTCTCCAACCCTTCAAAAAAGGCGAATCTCTTTCCGCCAAGCCATTTTTTCAAGTTCGTAAACAGGAAATAGTCGCAGGGGGTTAACTCTGGAGAATATGGTGGATGTGGAAGCAATTCGAAGCGTAATTCATGGATTTTGGCCATGGCAACTACACACGTGTTCACCTGTGCATTGTGTTGATGGAAGAGAACTTTTTTCTTCGCCAAACGCGGTCGTTTTTTTTTTCAAAACGTCGTTGAAACGTTCCAATAATTTGCAATAATATTCGTCGTTGATTGATTTTCCTTTTCAAGGTAATCGATGTAGATTATGCCGCATGCATCCCCAAAAACTGTGGCCATGACCTTGTTGGCCGATAAAACCGCCTTAGTCTTCTTCGGCGCAGGTTCGCCAGTAGAAATCTACTGTTTAGACTGTTCCTTGGTCTCCAGTGTATAGTGATGGATCCATGTTTCGTCCACAGATATAAAACGACGCAAAAACTCATTTTTATTGCGCTTGAGCACCGCCAAACCTGTCTCTGAAGTTGTCACACGTGTGCGTTTTTGGTCGATTCTGAGCAAACACGGCACCCATTGCGCGCATTGCTTTTTCATATCCAAATGTTCGTGTAATGTATTGCGCACACGTTCATCTGAGATGCGTACTATCTCAACTATCTCGCGCACTTTCACTCTGCGGTCTTGCAATACAATATCATGGATTTTGTTAATCATTTCTGGTGTGGTGACCTCATTTAGGCGTCCTGAACGTTCGGCATCAGTTGTGCTTGTACGACCACAACGAAAATTAGCAAACCACTCGTGAATCATTTTAATCGATGCTGACGAGTCTCCATAGTATTAATTACGCTTTTTTTTAATTTGCGTAATGGTTTTTCCACGCAAAAAAATAATGTTTAATTAACACACGAAATTAAATTTTTTCCATGTATGCAAAAATGCGAGAGGTTGTCTGCTTTCAATAGCTGTCAAAACTGAACTCAATGACAGATCTGTCTGAAAATTTTAAAGTGGCCTAGTGACAGATGGTATTGACAAATGTCATCTGGGATTTGCGATTGTGGCGCTCTTTGTTGCAATTTTACCAGACTTTTCACTCCGCCTCGTATGCACATTATTGAACGTGCTCTATACTCAGAAAACAAACATAACCGTTTCATGCAAATCGTTTACTTGCTATTCATCATGTCAGATGTAAATGGTAACCTCTTGAAACAGATGATTACAGTTCAAATTCTCGTTAATAACGTCGTCAAATGAACTGAAATTTTACGCAGACTCAGCTCACAGTTTCAAAAAGTATACACTCAAGAAGTCGTAGGTATTTGAATGACCTTATCACTTTAAAATGCTCGTGAGACTGTTCGTGGCAATCCACGACGAGGACGTTCAACAAGGATTCACCTGCAACAAGAGTTGACGTAGATCGTAGATATGGCTAAAGATAAAAATCTCGCGGCGAATGTCCGACAGTTTTTTGTTGGTATTTTAACTTCCAATATCATTCTCACATATTGTTACTTGCATGACAATTAGTAGTGCAATGTAAACTTCATAAATAATTAACATGTGAGCAAACGAAAGTCACATCAAGCTTGGCTTCGAAAATTGAAACATATGTCTGTGATTAATTCAATGTGAAAAAACGAAAGCGAAATCACATTGTCATGTGCATTATTACTTCTAGAAGTGTCAAAGTCATGTCAAAGTTGAAGTTCTAACAGACATACGTTTCAATTTTCAAAGCCAAACTCGATGTCACTTTCGTTTGCTCGCATGTTATTTATTTCTGTATAATAAATACAATAGAATAGTTTTGATAGAGAATTTTAAAAATATCAAACATTACGCATAGAATGGAGCATTTGCATTCTACAAATCGCAGAGCATTTTTCAAAAATTAGAAACTTTAAGAGCGCGCCGCGCCGAGGCACACAACACAGATGGCGCTAGTATAGACATCATATAGGCATTTTCATATGTACTCAGCGACTTAATTAAAAAGAAAACGAAATGAAACAAGTTAATAGATGTTACTTAATAAAGTAACTTAGATGCTCAGATAATTATTTTCTTGTGAAACATGCAAACAAGGTAAAAAAACTTACTTTTCTTAGCAATCATAAAACTATAAATTTAACACTATTCTTCATTTGTATTTACGCTGATCATCGAGGTACTGTTATAAATAGGTACACCAATTTAAAATTTTTGTCAATTATTTAAACTATGTGCCAGCTGAGTAAATTTAAAAATTCGATGCGAGTAGCGTCAGCCATGTTGTTGAAAAAAAGTTCATAGGAATCAGCACGGATGGCGCTACGGCGATATGCATTTGGCGCGTTAATTTAAAGCTTTTACCAAATTTCGCACATAAATAAGAGATTAGTTGCACACAAACCCACCAGCAAGTAATGCTGAGAATTGATTTTATGCGAGAAATCAATAATTCTGCTAGTGCAGTCCTGTAAAGAAAAATATATGCACGTCAACAGAACGCATGTGACGCTACCTGTTTATGTTTAATAGAACCATCAGTAATTAAATTCAAATTTAGAATGACTAGCGCTTCTAGCGTCAAAAACAAAAAGGTGCCACGGCGGCGTGCTCTTAATGACCAATTCACAATAATCAAAAAAAGGGACTTTTAAAGACCTTTTTAAAAATTAGGTAATTTTAGCAAAAATAGGGACCTGGTTTGAGGGCTGTTGTTTTTATATATTGTTACTCTTAAGTTTTGTTGACAGGTTCTATTAGTGTGTGTCAGTATAAGCACGTACACCATCTTCTAGTTCTATTTCTATTTCGTTTCTTTCACAGAGTGCATCTGATGACAGTGTTTACATAAGCTCGTCTATCAGTTTTCAGAAGGATTGTAAAGACATAACTTCAATGGAAAACGAACAAAAGTGTTTAACCGTTTAAAAATTTCACAGCAACAATAAGTGCTACTTTTTTGTTAATTTTCTAATGAAATTATGATGGATTTACAATCGTTTTGAAAACTGATAGACTAGCTTTTCTAAAAACTGCCCTCAGATGCACTCTGTGAAAGCACACCAACAAGCATTACACTAGTTCCAGCATTCCTGTCATATTTCAGAATCTTAATTTCACAAAACGTGAAAAAATTTATTATTAATGTCGGTAATTTCAAACTAAATTAAGCTCCATTTTAAAAAATGGCGGAAAGACTGCTTTGCCAATAAAACTAATGTTTTATTAAATCCCTTGGCCCCAATAACCCATATTTTGACACCAACATCAATACTATACGTGTGTAGTTGATGAAGCAATAGTGACAACCAAAAACATATCCACCATTTTTAAAATGGCGCCTAAACAGTCATGCGAAGGAAACAAAAAGTCTACCCAAGTTATTTTAGTAGCACAATAGCTAGACATCACGTTTCAACAGAGAAAATCTCTGGAACTTAACATTTTTACGGAGGTATAGTGTGGTACCTGGATTAAAAGGTCTCAAATGATCACTTAGAACATGTTACCTTAATTAATTAAAAATTATGTAAGTAAATTCCATACGCATTTCTTTTTGATTCACAAAATGGTCAATCACTGAATTATTAAAGTTGTCTGTGTTTTGAATGATGTTTTTTAGCTTCCCACTTACATATTTTAAATATATGTCACCTGTCGCTACACATGGCAAAACCACAATCAATTATAATACAAATAAACAAAATAAAGCACTTCGCACTCGTAAAATCATATCCACAGATTTATACATATTGGACTCAAGCTTTCACACAAATATTAGTCTTTATTTTTCATATTTTCAGATTGATTAATTTGTATTTGTTGCGACGGAGCAAGCTCATATTTTTTATTTAAAGCTTTACCTCGGAAGTAGACTGCTGCAGATTATGTTTTAAATTCAAAATATTGTTTACCGAATTCGTTTTGGTAGCAGATGACCTTTAAATGTGGTCACTGTAATAGTGGAAAATACTGATTAAATTCCCGCACGCGTTTGGATCCGTGTTTGATTTGCCACCTTTCTTTCTAGCGGGGCCGTTTGTTTATAACACAACATAAATATTGTGATAAGAACGTAAACAAATGAAACTAAACTGGAGAATCAAATAGAACGGCGTTAAATCAATATTAAAATACGTACAATAACTACCTTTGTTTCTGACCACTGTTGAGATAGCACAAATCTCACTGTTGAAGGTTTTTTTAAATGTTTTATCTTGTTTTGTTTACATAGCTGCGGTTTCGTTCAACAAAAAAAACAAAAAATTGGCCGCTTAAGATGCTAAAAACATTGCTTTATAGTAGGTACGTTTTAAACGGTATTTCACCTTTTAGAAAAGTGGAATATATTATACAGGGTTTGGCAAAAGTACGGAACAATGCAAATATCTTCAATACGGCGACCGCGATTTTGACAAAATTTTTCACGTAAAGCTGCTAGATAACAATTACGAAACATTATTGTTCATGTTATCTCTAGAATTATTAAAAATAAAGGCATGAAACCTTATATCACTAAACTCGCAAAAAGAGTTCTCTCGATATATCAAAAAATATACAGGGTGTTTCATTTAAAATAAAAAAGTTGATATCATTTCCGGCTAAACCGGAAGTCCTTTTAAACCGCCGATACTTTCATTGTATTCGCTGTATATCGGCACCTTTATGTAGAAAATTTTGTAAAAATCGCAGTACCCGTATTAAAGATATTTGCATTGTTCCGCACTTTTGCCCAACCCTGCATACAGGGTGCTAATGAATTGTAGGGACAAACTTCTAGGGCTTGCTAAACACAACAAATCAAACAACTTCTGTTAATAAATGTGTGGTCAAAAGTGTTTCCTTTCAGGGATAGAGCTTCTCAAAGATTCTTTAAGAAGAAGACAATACTCTGTTTTATTTTATTTGAATATTTGTGAATTGTTGTAGCCTGAAGATGGCCGTAGGGCCGAAACATGTAGCCTAGCTTATTCATTATTACTTAAATATATCCAGTGGTGAGGCTGTGTGAGTTTTTATTTATATTATTCTTTAAGAAGCGCCTAAATGTAGGCAACTCAATTTACTACCTACTATTTGTTTCCATAACGACGGAAATTAATACAGGGTAAATAAAGCCCTCTTTCCCACTTTTCAAATTCAAATTAAATTTAGAATAAATTAATTAACAAAATGTTTTAAAACTAAGCAATGGAAAAAACCAAAATTACAAAGCAAAAATCAACTATTTGAAAAATTTACAATAACTAATTCAAAAAATAACAAAATTATAGTAAATGTTCAAAATGTCGCCCCCCCCCCAGCTTCTTCACACGAAGCACATCAACGAAGTAAATTCCTGCGCACCGCGCCAAATATACCAGCTCCACAGTTGTGTCTGTTGACAACGAATGTACCTTCCTCCCGCAGCCGACGTGAAACTACACTAAAGGCCTTGTGCGATGAATGATTTCTATTCGAAAAATGTTCTTGGTACAGGCGACCAGCTTCGCGTATGTTACCCCAAACAGCTCCATACATGAACATCATGTCATGCTGTTCGGCAAAATTCAAAAAATATCGATTTGTGTCAAAATTGACGTTATTTGAATGCATGTATGTCTAGATCGTTTTTTTTTTCAAAATTCCGTGTGACCTGTGCAAAATAATTGAAAATACAATTTGGGTTGCCTATTTTCAGGTACTTCTTAAAGAATCTTTAAGAGGCTCTATTTTCTAAAGGAAACACTTTTGACCACACATTTATTAACAAAAAGTTGTTTGCTTTGTTGTGTTTTGCAAGCCCTAGAAGTTTGTCCCTATATTTCATTAACACCCTGTATAAAATTGTTTGTTTTGCATATTAGTAGGGAGGGCGTTACCCACGTTATCTCTCTTGCGACCGCAGTGTTTTTATGTTTTAAAACATTTGGTATCATGATACTACTACTATAAGTATTGGTATAAGTTGCACCACAGAATATCTAATACTTCCAGAAGTGTCACTTGGGTATTTTTTTTTGTTACTTCGTCGCCCATATAGTAAATTCTTTTGTTGTCAATCTGACGGACAATTGTGGCTAGCTTACGTTTTCGTGGCGCTAATTTGAAGTTATGCGATGGCAGTTGGCACATATTGTGCGTTTTAATTACCGTTAGCAACATGTTTTAGCTGGTTGTAAGTCTGCAAAATATATTTAAAATCGGCGCCATTAAATTTTTCCGTCTAAATCAGTTTTGATATGGCGAAGGTTAAACATATTGATGCTCAAAACATCAAAAGCACCGACACGAGTGACAGTTCTGAAAGTATTTGTTATGCTGTGGTTCTAGTCTAAGAGTTTTATTACATCAGCGGCCAATCTCTTCTCAGCTGTGTTCGCTATATATCACAATCTGGTCACAATAAAGTGCTTGTTATAATCTTTATTTTAAGATTAAGTTTAGAATCATTGGAATGACTAGAGCAAGGGTGACGGTTCACAACTTGTTGTCGGAATAACGTCAACGGTGGATGACGTTTACATTTGTTTTATTCCGCTATTTCTTGAAAATGGTGCACATGGGTTAACATTGTTATTTTTTTTATTGTGTACATACATGGTGACTACTGCTGTTTTGTTGCCTGGCATGTCTCCAGCATAGTGTTAGCGCTGAAAGCAAGCGCAGTTAAGCGCACGTCGGCTCATTGACTGCCAGGAACACTAAAAACGAACTGGGCTAAAACGTCGCTGGGGTTTTTACGTTTTAAGTATTCTCGTACTACAATACTAGCATGTGTACGCATTTCAAAGACATTTGTGCAACGAAACTCGGTGGTCTAGAGGCCTGGACCCCGCCTACTATGGAAGGGTTGTCGGTTCGTGCTGCAGACTTAGAACGAATAAATCCTTATAAATAGTTTATTTGAAGAGTTATCAAATAATCTATTAAACTGTTTAAAGTTCATAACGATTGGCGTTTGGGTTTTTGAATAAATCATTATTCAATTTTCAATTTGACAAAAATTTCTAGAAGGCGTCAGAGTAAAATTTGGGAGACTAGTAAAAAACAAATTTGTAGTTCACCGTAAACTCCGCCGGCTTACCAAGTTTTAGAAAAATGGTGTAGGCAGTTTTTGAGGAGTAATGCATAGAAAAATTCCATAATTTGAAAACGTGTGATGTGATATTAAGTAATATGACAATTTTTATCGATTATATTTTGTTAGATAACGATGAGTGAGTTTTTATGCTCTACCAACATTTTGCCGTTATGACATTGTGTTGTATTAAAATTATAAACTATGAAAAAATTGAAAATTTGCTGGAAATTATGAAGTTCTTTGATTTTTAGTATTTTGTAATTGCAAACAATACTTATTTGCTGAAATCTAAATAGATTATAATTTGGTGAAGGTCGGTTTCTTGACGATACCATTACCTTCCAATAGATATAATCCTTATAGCTAGGAAGGTAAAAATAAATATGATAACCCATGTATATCAACATTTCAGAAATTTTCACTTATAATACAGGAGTACTTCAACTTAAGTCGATAATGTTTGTAGAGGTATCACGGCTGTTTATTGCAGTTACTTAGTTAGTTTCTACCGTTCGATACCGCTAGCTACAGTATCTTAATTGCTACCGTATGCTACCGTATCATATTTGCTACCGTATCTTATCTGCTACCGCTTGCTACTGTTTGAAATTTCCTTCCGTATTTGACCTGCTACCGCGTTGCTTTTGTACACAGTTTGCTCTGCTTGGCTTGTAATACCTTCCGCTTTATTGTAATAATTATTTTTGTAAATATAGTTAACCTTCTGCTTTTTTTAACAATGTATATATGATTTAATGCCATGCTTGGTTTCTTGATAACATTAAATGAGCACAAATGGTTTCGGCAAGTAAAACTATTTAGACCCCTGGCGACCGTCATCTTTACAGTAATTACTTAGGTCTTCAACAAGGAACGAGGGAACCGTGCCAACCGACTGGGAAAAAGCCTTCCTCAAACGTGAAGTCAAACTAGCAATAGGTCTTCGCCAAAAGGTGAAGTAGAAAAGCCCGTTTGCAGAGTAAACTCAATTATAAAATCTGGCGCCAGAGCATTCCAACAAGTTTGTACGTACAAGCCAACGTAGAATCCCACCCGCAACACCGATCACGTAACGAAAGTTACGAAAGAAAATAAGTTCTAGCTTTACTTCGTTAAGTCGTTAAGTTTATATTGATTTATGAATAAAATACTCTGTTTTACTTCAACAACGTTTATTTATTTACACCTTATAGATATTTTGACTTATTTAAATGTCAATGACATGTCGAAATACGTATAAGGTGTAAATAAATAAATGTTGAAGTAAAATAAAATATTTTATTTGAAAATTAAATTATTTTAAGTTGATGTTTATAAAGATATAAATGTTTGAAAGAACTAAAAGTTTAGTTTTTGATAATAAATAACTTTTTTCAATCAAAAATATATGTTGTGCCGATAACTAAAAAAATACGATTTAAATCAACGAAATCGATTTTTTTGAATTCCTAAATTTCTATGCAACTGTTTTCAAATTTCCAAAAAATTTAATCTTTTCAAAATTTTTAAAATTTAAATATTCGAAATAATATCAAAATATTCAGAATTTTTCATATTTCAATCAAGTTTTCAAAATTTTCAATATTTCTCTAAGTTATTAAAATTTTCAATTTATTACAAAATTTATTTTCGAGTTTTAAAACTAATATAATTTTTGAATTACAATTTTTTTAAAATTTAAAATTTATTATAAATTTAATAAAATCTTAGAAACGTTTAACAATTTTATTCAAATAATTTATAAAAAAATTAAAAATTTTGAATTTATGGGCTTTTTTAGTAACAATTCAAAATTTTTAAAAATTGGATCGGCGGCAATTTTGAAGCTAGAAAGTAAAAAAATGCATTGGTTGCCTTGAGGTCTTTCTCCGGTTTTAGATTTAGAAAATTCGTTTGGTTCTAACTTCCGCTTCGGGTTTCAGAGCTTATTTGGTCAATCAAGATTTGTATACCCCTGCATTCCAAAGGATATCGAACTTATGAGCCCCGCATGTACTTACATACATACCCACCCACAGACAGACATTTTTTTTAAACTATTTTTTTGGGTTCCTTGAGCCCAAAAAGTATATTTCCGTCAAAATCTCGATTTCGAAAATTTTCATGATATCGATACTTTCCTACACTGGAAGTAAAAGGTGGTTTCCGAAAACAATCAATATTAAACACTTCATTTAATTTCCGTTTCCGGTTTCGGATTTTTTAATGCTGTTTTTCTCAATGAAAATCCCTCCTCCCCATTTTAAAGCTCGCAAACATCGGATGCATTTGGAAGATCGAGGGTATGAACGCACTGACGAAGATCGTTCGAAATATACGTGGCTTAACAAAGAGAACGCAAAAATCATTTTATTTTTCAATATAGTCTCCTGCTCGCTCAATGCACTTATTCCAACGATGCTCCAAAGCAGCAATGCCGTGTTTGTAGGTCGATAAACCCAAGTCCTCAAAATAGGTATTTACAACAGCGATTACCTCGGAATTGGATGAAAATCTTTTACCGCTGAGCCATTTTGTCAGGTTTGAAAATAGATAACAATTGCTGGGAGCCAAATAAAGCAAATATGGCGAATTAGGCACTAATTCGAATCCCAATTTATGAATTTTGGCCATGGCGATTGCAGACGTGTGTACAGGTGCGTTATCTTCATGGAAAAGCACTGTCTCTTTCGCCAAATGAGGCCGTTTCTCTTTGATTTTGTTGCTCAATTGCTGCAACAAATTGGCATAATACTCGCCATTTATTGTTTTTCCCTTTTCCAAGTAGTCGACGAAGATAATTTCATGAGAATCTCAAATTGCAGTTGCCATAACCTTTCCTGCTGACAAAACCGTTTTTCGGTGGCGGAGAACTTTTGTGTGTTCATTCTTTGGACTGTTCCTTGGTTTCGGGAGTGTAATGGTGGACCCAGGTTTCACCGACGGTTATGAACGGCGAAAAAAGTAATATGGATTGCGGCGAAAACGTGCCAAAAAGTCGCGAGAAACAATCAAACGATTCAGTTTTTTCTCCGGTGTGAGCAAACGCGGCACCCAACGTGCAGAGTATTTTTTCATTTCCAATTCTTCAGTTAAAATTCTGTGCACACTGTCATTTGAGATGCCCACTATGTCTGTTATCTCACGCACTTTTACTCGACGGTCATCCAATACTATACGGAAGACTTTTTTAATCATATCCGGGGCAGTAGCCGTTTTTTGGGAGTCTACTGCGGGGTTTGTCCTTTGTGCTCACACGACCACACTGAAACTCGGAAACCCAGTTTTTAACCATTGAAAACGAAGGAACAGACTTCAACAATGTCGAATCCAACTCTGCTTTGATTTCGCTTGGTGTTAAGCCTTTCAAATGAAAGTGCTTTATCACTGCTCGCAACTCAGTTTTTTTCCATTTTTTACGAAATCACTCGAGACGGTCACTTTGGTGCACTGTCAAACACAAACTAATTGACAGATCGCTATATACTGTCATATTTAACCTAAGAAAGGATGGTTCTGAAAAATGGTAATGCAAATTCCGCAGAATTAGCGCCATCTCTCTGTTAGGCCACGTACATTTCGAACGATCCTCGTACCTTATACCCACAGACGGCCATTTTTAAAAAGCGCCTTTTTGAGTTACGTGCAATTCCGTCAAAACCTGGTAAAAAAATTGTTCTCTGAAATCAATACTTTCCTGTAATTACTGAAAGTATAGGAAAGTAAAAAATGAAAGCTAAACGAGAATGCGACAGCACTATACTAAGCGGACAATAGAACAAAGCCCGCCAACCCTTGTAAAATAAACCGTCATATAAAATGGGTCACGCGAAGTTTGGGGTTTTATCAACTTTATATTAGTCGAACAGCAACGACGAGTTGTTCCAAATTTCTAGCCCTAGTAACCGATAATGTTTGAGAGTTAGTTTCACTTTTTGTGGCCGCATGATCCTTTGGAAACCACGAACATGTTACGTCGCTTTGCCAAGTCCGAAAGTTACTTATAAGCTCCTCCCGAGGAGGCATAAACTTGCCTCCAATCCCCATTCACTCCCACAGCTAATTAGAATGAAAGTTATATTTCCGTTAAAGCCAAAACCCGCTGGAAATTTTTTTTTGCATAATCGCATTTCATATTCTACTGAAAATAAAACAAAACTTCAACAGGTTTTGTATTTTAGCCTTATACGAATTTCTAACGTGTTTACACGTCATTATCAAAGGCAAGATTAAAAGTAAACAGTTGGTGTTGCTATAGGAACAATAAATCTTCATAACTTGATCTTGGTTTTCTATATCTGCGTCCAGATGACTTGATTTCTCATTCCAAAACGTCTAATAACGGTGAATTTAAGATATCAATTTGCTCATTCATTAATGGTACAGATTTTAAATGTTTGT
Organism: Ctenicera cuprea; assembly: GCA_958336395.1. NCBI lineage: Eukaryota > Metazoa > Arthropoda > Insecta > Coleoptera > Elateridae > Ctenicera > Ctenicera cuprea. The sequence continues at coordinate 43,636,245 of OY284493.1, forward strand.
GAATTTCAAATGCTTGTAGTATATCCAACTTAGGTTTGTCATCACAAAAGTGTAAACATTTTATAGTGTTATTAGATGTCATTGAATGATTGTGTTCTAATAAGTGTTTAGCGTAATTGAATTTATGGGGGTGGTCTATACTTGTAACAACGTACGCGTTCCTTGTACCTAATATCAAAATTTCTAATTGTTTGTCCTATATAAACCGAATTCCAGTGCGAACAATTTAATTTGTAGATGCCTGATTTTAGTAAATTACGAATGAGAAATCAAGTGATCTGGACGCAGATATAGAAAACCAAGATCAAGTTGTGAAGATTTATTGTTCCTATAGCAACACCAACTGTTTACTATTAATCTTGCCTTTGATAATGACGTGTAAACACGTTGAAATACGTATAAGGCTAAATTACAAAACTCGTTGAAGTTAAAAATTGTTTTATTTACAATAAATTAAAATGAACTTCAACGAAGTAAAACTCGAACTTATAAATAAAGTATTTCAAAATGCTCTAATATCTATGAAAAAATCTTGCAGCACAAAAGCCGTATTACCGTGGCAGATTGATGTTATCCCGATAAGCGTCCGATAGCATTTCAATCGCGGGCGGTCTGTTCCACAATGGGAACAAACAAAATCCGGCCTGAACAAAAGCCATCGGCGGCTGCAGTAGCAGTAACACAAGAACTTTAACACATAAAGCGCACTTCTTAATAGGATTACAATAGCCGTTATGAAAAAACAAAACCGCTGCGGTAGAGGCACATTTTAAATTTTTATTTCCATTTTCCGGTGATCCCACTCCTGAAAACTAATTTAAGTTTAAATTATTCTCGGAGAAGTTTAGTTTTCGGATTTCCGCGCTGGGACACGTGAGGGCCTACCGATGTTTTTGGAAGTTTAAGCCCTGGGATCAAAACTGCAACATCCCATGCCTGTTATGTTCGAGAAACGATCAGCGCGGCACTTATTATGCGAAGGGAGTAAACGCTACGGAGATTGAAAACAAAAATTTATCGTGGTTTTTATTAAAATGCAAAAAACACGGTAAATGCAATATCAAGTTGTGAGTAATTTTGCTCACAGCTCACGCACCTTCGCTCCTTTTTTTAACTAAAAAGCGCGGTTTATGTTCCCTTCTACACAATAGAGTGTATATATTGTTGGAAAAGTGGACCGTGATGGGAGGTAAAAACGCTTTTTTTGACACTTCCAGTAAACTCCAACTACAAAACAACCCCTGTGCCAATTCTCAATGGTACCGCTGAGTATTCACGGCACGTGAAGGTTCACCAGATATTTTTCTAAAAAGTTTCTATACTGTTGGAGCTGAACACAAATTAAACGCAATTGAAGGTTTCAGTCTGCAGCTTTTAACTGTGATTTTTAGTAAAAAAACAATATAAGTGTATTCATGAGCTTAGGGACCTTGAGTGGCTGTGTTGTCCCAACAAACAACGAAAACGACTTACAATTTCTTACTGTAATTCAAAATCAGCGTGTTTTCTTAAAGAGCGGTAAACCGGATACTTTCTGATGCAGTGGGAAAAAAGCTGTCGGACAACCGCCACAGGACCGTCTTTGCATTTATGGATATTTTAAATATTTTTAAAATTCTCGAAAAAATTTCGAATATATTTTATAGGTACCGGATGTTTTTATAAAAATTGTTTTTTATTTCAAATTTTTGTAAAATTTTGATTTCGATAAAATTTTTTTAACAATTATAAAATTGAAATTTGAAATTTTGAAGATTTTTGAAATTATTGAAAATTTTTCAAAATGTAGAACACTTTGGGTTTTAAAAATTGTTAAAACTTTTTATACATATTGAGTAGTATTTAAAATTTAAAAACTTTTTTAAATCGAATTTTTTGGAAAAGTTAATAATTTTAAGTTTTTAAATTTTTTAAATATTATTAAAAAGTTGAAAAAGTTATGACATTTTGAAGATTCTGAAAAGTTAAGTGTAAAAAATTAGAAAATTTATTTAAACTTTTAAAAATAATTTTTAAAAATTTTGAAAATTTCGAAAGAATTTAAAAATAATAAAAATTTTCAAGAAATCTTTAAAATTGTTGAGCAAGAAAACTTCTATCAGACGCTAGTAGCCGTCCGTAGCATCAAAATACCCTAGTCGAGCGCCAAACATGGTTAATTTCATGCCTTTTCATTGGCCTCATGTGGCAGCACTGGCAAATTTTGTAAGCGGATTTATTATAAAAAGTCGTTAGGCCGTTCGAATGGCTTTCCAACGCGTTGGAAACAGATACCTCAATTTTGAGTCAAGTTATGTTCTTCTAAAGATCACATTTTGTGTGCTTCATTCAAACCCGAGCCGTACGTTAACGGGTCTACCAATTGGGTTCTGCTTTCGATATGTTACAGCTAAGGACGCGGGCTTCTTCATTCATAAATGGAAATTTTTTCCTTTCAAAGTTGTTTTCGGAAAAAAGCTTTTTGGCCGGAGTTGCTTTAAAACCTAGACCTCTCTTGTTAGGCGTTTTGTCCGGTCCCTTTGCACATCGAATAGCGTGGGTCCGTTCCTCTAATCAAATTAGGAACGGGGCAATTGTCAAAAAGACAGAAATTTAGCGCCCTCTAACGGCCGAGAGAAAAAACTAGCGACGACATGTAGCAAAACTTTGGAAAGTTCAAACCGAAAACTACAGATCTCCCCACTCGTATTTTAAATATCGACCAAAAGCCATTTTACGGATCGATTTCGATTCCGTGTGGTGTAATTAAAGTTTCAAACTTTTCGAAAATTTTACTGGATTGACCTCTAACATGGATGAAAGTACCCGAACTAAAAAAAGTTTAATACAATCTAAAGATGGTCGATTTCGAAGCGGATGCTCCCTAAAGCAAAATCTATTCAAAGTCTGTTTGAAAAACGTAGCATAAATGTGGAAATGAGGAGAATGGAAAATCTTCAAAAGTCGCACAAAACGGCACTTTGGCCTTCCATGGCCAACTAATTATTTGTTCCCTTTTCCCAAGTAAAAGCACAAAACACCAAATTATTGGATTTACGCCAATGCGTATTAGAATGGTTTATGTACGCATTGAATAAATGATAAACATATGTGCCCCAACCGAATAAAAGCCGAAGACAGAAAAGACAACTTCTACGATGACTTTGAAATAGTATACACTCACATAGAAAAATATAGCAACTGACACAATGGAAGTATTTGAATTGAATACGATCCGAAACAAAGAACAGTAACATAATTTACTTCAACAGCAGAAATATTGTGATGTATTATCTTCGTGGAGTGTAATTTGGTAATGAGATAAGAGTTGGCAGCTGGTTCCAATAATGCAAACATACAGTGTAAACCCATTTTTCTTTTTTTCATTGAAAACTGTACTAACTGGTTCCATACACACCAGTATATACGAATATGTGTGTTATATAATGGACGCGTAAAGATCTGTCTTTTACTAGTAGAGTCCCTAATCACTATAAGTCGATACAGGTGGAAGGGATCCGGAATTACGATTTTGTGGGTTACTCACAATTGACATGGAATCATTTTGTGGTAGCGACGTCGACGTCATATTTTTGGATTTTTAAAAACCTGTTCATTGCTGTGTCTGTTATTAGAAGCCATACACTTAAACACCATTTTATTTTAAGTAATTAAATAAAATATTCTTCTCATGTCTTTAATAAATTACAGATATTTATTGAAATGCGAATAAAATTGTATAAAGTTAAAAGATAGCCTTATCACTTAAATGCATAAAATAGCCCATGTGTTGAATTGTTGAACTTGCTAAAATATGTATTATATAAGTATTACTTTGGCCATTTTTATCTTTTTAAATTCCCGAGGTTCACTGATTATGCAAACATATAATGACTGTATTTTTATTTATTCTTAATTTAGCGTAAAAAGCGGGATTCTACATCCGGCTGCGCTCAAAACTGCTGATGCAGCAGAGAATCCAATCAAACCGGGAATTATTATTGTTATTTTTTTTTCTTCGGGCGGACACAATCCTATCCACAGTCGGGAACAAAAGAAACAGCAGTAATTCACCAGAAAGACAAAATCAGGGGCTTACGAATACTATGTGTAACGGTGAATAATAGTTCTTATCAGTACGAAAAGCGTCGAGAACTGTCCAAGCCAATCGTTCATACTTATACTTTGGCAACTCTTCTACGCTCCAATCAGAGCGAAGTTTACAAAAAATTTTAGAGCCATATATTGAGCTTTTCCGAGAGTCCCACGGACAGGAAATTTTAGAAAAAATCGAAATAAGCTCAAGAAATTGCAAATATCTGTTAAAAAACAAGTGGATATGAGGAAACGCAAAGAACATGCAAAACAACCAATTAAATAACAAAAAAATTTCCCATTTTTTGCTTGAGAAAGTCTTTGGTTTTTTAGTATGGCAAGGAATCTTTTTTCCAAAAGTAAAACAGTTCGGTAAACTACAGTATGGCGTGCAGTTAAGCGTGGCTGCGGTTATGATGTGCCCGATGAGCCGTATGCTTGCGCTAAGGTGAGAAAAGTGTTGCGATCGTATACTGTTACTATTAAATTATATGCGACGTGCTTCGCTCTTCTATATATATTAAATCTGTACCCTACCACCTGTCTCGCCTTTTACAGCCGCCGAGCCAGCGCTACTCCAAGCCGCAAATATACCTGTCCATTAAATAAGGCGCATACTCGTATGTAAATAAGAGAAAATGGTGTACACTAGTTGCTTGCATGATTAGATCGCGAAACTCAAAGCCATTTATTTATAATCCGCGGCGGACGCAAGCCGGTCAACCGAAAATATGAAAACGACTAGACAATGTAGAACACGGGCACTTGCAATACGCACCTATAAAAATATATTACAATTTATCATAAAATATTACTGAAAATTTCTGAAATACAAGACATGTACAATTAAAAGCAATAATTGGGCAAATAGTTGTTGAACAATTGCATTAGAAGTGACCTTTGCTCATAAATTTGAAAACAAATACTCCCATCTCAGGGTTACGTGCAGATGTAATGAGCCGATTTGATTCTGTTTATGGCATTTTAACGATTTTAGGCTTATGTTTCAAAATAAATGAGGTAAGATTTAATAATCAGAAAACAAACTTGACCCAAATAAAGAGAGCTCGCGTTATAATAACAAACTTGTTACTAACAAACAGCTGCTTGAACACTAGCAGCTCGCGCTTGTGAAACAATATAGCCATCCCTAAATAATTAGTAAACCTACTTAATTAGCTTATTTATTATTAAAAAAAATAAACAGTAAACGAGTAGGGCGTAGCGCACAGGTTTCGCTATTTTTCAAAATATAAATGTTACATGAGAGCTAATAACATGTATGATTAAAAATATTTATACAGAGTGTTTATTTAATCTTGTAACGCCTTGAATCTTCTAGAATAGGCAACACACGTTGCATGCCATTATTTATATGTCATTCTATTAAAATAAGAACAACCGTTTGCTGTTGGTATAGCCCACCCAGTACGTAATATGTCAAACGAGGGTGCTTTTTAAATCCTCTTAAATTGTTATAAAATTACATTTTAATAGCAAAGCTACCTATGACATGCAGCGTGTGTTGCCTACTCTGAAGAGTCAAGGAGTGACAAGAGAAAATGAGCACCATGTACTGTTATAAACTGTAAACATGCTGGCTTTTTAATTCAATACGTTAAGGGACCAGTTTTATTAAAGAAAATAAGACGGGTAAATTAATATTATTTTATTAATGTTCTTCTTCAAAAATATATAATTTTATAGAATTGCGTTTTTGAAAACAAATGAGTTAAAATTTCTCATCTTGAATTTAGCATATACAGCTTTGTAGAATATACTTCTAGTTAAACAGAAAAGGCAACAGATAAAAAATTACGATCATAAAAAGATAAATACGGACAGTGCTCAGCTCAGCAGAATCGTCACAATTTTTTAATGACTCCCAGAGGTTGTAAAGATAAAAGTTAACGAGCAATAAATTGTTTTTAACATTGCTGGACACAATAAAAAAAAATATTGTAACTTGATGGTAGAAACAGGAAACTTTAAACGTACAATAAAACAAAGTTAACAATCAAGAACGAGAAAGCGCAAGCAAGATTTGAGTAATCAAAATGTGCATATTGTACATTTATGCACTCTATCGTTTTGTTCTCCGTTCTCGCATGCCTGTAAGTGTAAAAGGAAAACAAGTTCAGCCCAATGGATATGTTCGTTCGTTTTTACGTTCCCCGCTCCCTTAAATTCTACGAACGCGTGCTTAGCGTTTGATGAAACTGCAAATGTGGAGACCAGTTAAAAATGTATAGGCAGAACAAATTCAGGTAGCTGGAATCACTTTTGACAACGTTATGTTCATACAGGACGGGGCACTGCCTCATTTTTATAGGCCTGTTACTGAGTTGGTAGGGGATTGGCCGGCACGCTCCCCGTATTTAACCCACTTTGATTTTTGGGGGATCTTTGAAGTAAAGAACTGGAGCACGTATAACACAAGTTTTCAGAGTTATCACTGTAGAAACTTATGGAAAAGTAGTAGGGGAATTTCATAACAAACTTTTCATGTGGCAAAAAGTCAATGGCGAACATTTCAAACACGTAATTTATTTTTGTTTGTTGTAATCTTAGTTTTTCAATAAACTTGTTTTTTTTTCAATTTACCGTCGGTCGTTTTGTTCTAAAACATTAGGTTCGGACGCAAAATTAAAAAACCTTTTAAATGAGGTGTCACTCGACCCCCCTAGCTATTTAATTTTCTTTTGCAAAATGGCGCCCAGCCGCCATTTTGCATGATACAAAATTTTAATATACGCGACAAAGTAGTATTTAACCTCTCATTAAAGCACACAAAATTTTGCGCCGAAATAAAAAGTATTTCAAACGTTAGCACTATGGAGGGTTACTTCATAGACACCACATATCAGAGACACAAAATTAATACATTTCGCCAATATCGGAGCGTCATGGCCCTAATCACCCTACGTGATTAGAAGGTAAATATGGGAACCCGTAAGTATAATAAATACCTGAGCTGTCTCGCGATGTATGACATGTTACTGAATGCGTCGTCACTCAAAGTGGAGTTCCTACTGAAGCATTTAAAATTTTGAATCAACAGTTTTGTAGTAAGCAATTTTTAAAATAAACAGATCCCGTGGGCTATGCCCCACGCCTTTTTTAAAATAATACTCAAGCTACTTTAGTTGGTAGTGTAGCGGAGCGTGGACCGAAATTATAGTTTTATGAATTTTATACAGAGATTGCTATACTTTTGTATAAAACGATTTTGAGAGATTTGTTTGCAAAATTAGAGAGGAGAAAAAATTAGTCCTGCTAAGTATTGCTGCACCTCATAGTTAATTTCTAAATTTTATGATACTATGGTCACTTTAGCTAAAACATACTTTTCCATCGCCCTCCGTTTATTAAAGAGGGGGCATGAAGTTACGTTTTTCAAAAATTCATAGAGGATGCCACGCACAGATAAATTAGTGTTCTGAAACACGAGATAAATTATAGCCCTTCCCTAGAAGCTTTACAAAATTTAAAAAAATTATGTGGCTAGTTTTTTGAGCAAAAATTTTGAGCAAATCGGCGTTAAAGCCGGAAATTTACATAAATCCCAGCGCCACCCATTTAAAGCTAGAGTTTGGGGGAAAAAATGCTACCAAGAAAAATGTATAACTTTGTATACAAAATTTCTTAATATATAGCTTGATATTGTCACGTTAGTCGCTGATCGTCTCAGTAAAATAAACGATTGTTCGTAAATCTTCAAATCTCCTTAAAGGGCCCGCATGCAAGAGGTGTGAGGGCGATACCTTTATTGGAAATGGTACAGTCAACGAACTGCGTATGCGAAGTGCATACGCTTATAAAGGGACAAAGTAGGCCAAACATATTTAATTGTTGATCAATAAAGGTGCATGTGCAATAGGGCCTGTATGCCCACAGCCTGGTTATTTCTAAATAGAAATCTGAGGTGACTTGGATCAATACTTCTTACATGCATTGTGAAATATTATGCAATCTTACTAATTTTGAGAATTTATTAGCATAACACGGCCGATTATTTAGATGACCCCAGTGTACTGATTATGTGTTTCACAAACATTGGCTCGTAACAGTAATTTTTTTCCCACTCTCGAAGAATAAAATACGCTATAAATAACCAAATTATGGCAACAGTAGTGACTCCAACAGAAACATTTGTTGAGAACAATCAATAAAGCGAGTGTAGATGTAAGGGCCCGCCGACATGTTATAGCGATCAATTTTGTATAGTTCAAAGAGCCCGTCATTGAGTTATGATAAGACAGTTAGCGATTTAGTGTATAGATTTCACGAAGTCTTTATTACATATGTTTATTTTATTTAACGGCGGCTAAGGCTAAACACCTAAACAAGCCCACCACACCTGGAAATGCATCCAACCCCCTGTAGGGGTTTAATATTTTCTCCAAAAGATGGCATAACTATTGTATGTCGCGCATTCAACTTCATACCATTGCAATTGCCATCGGCCCCATCGAACTTTGATCTTTTTCCAAATGCCGCATTTAAATCCGGGTTTTCTGGACGCCCGCCCTCTGATATGATAGACCAACTGTGCCACCGAGGGCGACTTTTAAATACAAAGTAATAAAATATGACATACGGTCATCAAAATAAAGTTAGTTAAAGCAGAAGCGTCTCAAACTGGGAGGCTCTGGTACTCGTTTTTAAGTCTTCTTAAACTTTTGTGTTAAAAAATCTTATTTTTTACACAAAAATACACCAAACATGTTGAAAATTGCCAATTCCAACAGATTTTGAAATAAATCATTTTATGTGAAAAACCGATTTGCCATGAGGTCTGTATGTTTCCTTAAAATACTCAAACAATTTGTACAAATTTTCAGGGTAAGTTCTATACAACAAATCAATAACAAAAGTATTTACGGAGTTCATGTTTTTCTCTCCTCCCCCTCCCCATCACCCTTGAACGACGCATTTTGTTTCCTGTTATCTGATTTAATTTATTTCCTAAGCTATTTTCTTCAACTCCGTTGTGCGTTTACAAACGTGAGATATTTTCGGTTTACGCCTGCACTTGTATTCTTATAAGCGTTCCGAGTTTCAAAGAGTGGTGGTATCAGCTAGAACCCGATACAACCGATCATGTTAGAGGTATTTCGGTAAAATGTAATAACTGTCAGTGCAGTTGAAAAAGTAAAACATAAAATCGTTTGCAGTTCAGACCAAATGCTTTGCCAATTTTTTGCATTGTGTAATTAAACTAATATTTATACAAAAAACAAAACAAACAGACAAATTAAAACTGGAATAATTTTGACTACGTATTCAATTTCAAACAAGTGAACGTAAAATTACATTTACGGAATAAAAAAAATAAAGCAAAACAATTAGAGGTAAATTATAAACAATATTACATTATACGAAATCGTGTCTATCGCACAGCAAGCCAAATTCATTCGTATGTGTTCGTCAGCTGTCTTCTTGAAGAAAATAAGAACATTAAAAATTTTTAATATTCGCAAAAAAAAGCTGTTATTAGAATTTTTGAAAATTTTAAATATTTTTTAAAATTTTTACGATTTTATGGAAATTTAGAAAATTTCTGAAATTCGTGACCTTTTTTAAATATATTTTATACCATGTTTAACAATATTTTTTAAACATTTATTTTAACATTTTTGAAAATATTGAATTGATTTAAAAATATTAAAAATTTTTAGAAAGTTTCGAAAAACTGGAAATATTGCAAATTGTGAAAATACGCAACACATATCGAACAAGAGAACTAATTTTTCTGATAGGAACGTAGAAAAAGTTGTTGTTGTGTACTGCAATTCTTAAATTTTTTGCTCAACGGTGGTTTTCCGTCTGTTGTTTTTCGTAGAACTTAGTTGTTGTATTAATGAATTTACACGTTCTATTTTCATTTATTCGTGGTTGCTATTTTACATTTCAATTTAAAAAAATATTTTTACAGTTTCATAAAATTGTTTCGTGAAGTACTTTTAAAACTCATGGCCATTCATATTCTACGCTTATGAACCGTGTTTTATTTTATTTTACTATTACACAAGCATCGAATCCAGCCGACCAAATAAATAATAACTTATCTACACAAAATTTGTAGATACTCTACTCGATATCCTAATGAACACAGTCGAGTTCCCCATTCATACGAATGGAGCTTCCGCTGCCGTATTGCAAAATGGCCGCCGATTTAGTTATTTTTGTCATTTACTAGGTAACCGCTGTTTTTACGGCGATTTGTTAAGAAAAGTAATTTATATAGTAATAAAACTCTACATAAAACAGACTCTATAAAATTTTAGGGTAATTACAACGGTTTTGGATTCTTGGGAGGTTTATGTACTCGTATACGTGCGAACAATCTTGGATAAATAGTGACTATAATCTATTACTTTGAAAACTTTGCGTTGATTTATTTTACAACGAGAGGGCGTTGAAATGGGCAACGTATCCTCAGTTCACGAAACAGTTGTAGGAAGAACAAATTATTGCTCGAAATTGTCACCGATATGATGAGTGTTTGTTAAGTGATATAATGGAGACTGGTATAAACGTATTATATTTTTTATCTATGGAGACTGGTGTTTGCACTCTATTCAATTGCTTTCATCTCCAATCTTTGACAATCTCAGGGCTCGTTATACATTTTATCAACAGATGGCGCAACTGTAAATGTCGATTTTATTTTAAAATAAATTTGACAAGTAAGTAGTGTTTTTATTTATTTATAACCACGGTAATGTTCTAGGCAAAAATGCCAAAATACTGTGGTTTGCGAGGGTTATCAAAAGGCGATAACAAAGATAATTGCTAATTATATAATCAGTAAATAAATGGTTTATATTAAAATTATGCTTTGTACCAAGTTAAGTTTATGCGGTGACTGGAAGAACGCTTACATTTCGTAGTAGTAAGTAACGAGTTCTATTATTCTACTGACTACTTCTGTTACGAATACAGTTTGCTTTTGCACTATAAAATCAGCTTATTGTGGCGACTTGTTTGTCCAATGTTGTTACTTGTTGGTATTATTTGGATTTTAGTATCATTATACCCTTTTCCAACTAAAAACCACCACAAAAATAACTACAATAAACTATAAACATTACGTAAAAATGCAGAATAAATGCTTCACTTATTATGACAGGGGAATTACAAAGTAATGCCCTCTAATGTGCGGCGAGAAAAGTTGCAAAGCAACAAACCGATATATAGTTGTGAAAGGAACCCGCTAAGCGAGTATCTACAATCACTAGCGGCCTCTAGGCACAGCACACGAAACGCCGTGTCATGATTTTATCTTCTGGGTATATTTCTGCCTGACTGTTTTGGTTTCAACTGTAGCTAGGTTTGCGTCCACCTGATGAGTTCCAATAGAACGAAACATGTCGTGGTCTATCCTAGCTATAGTTGAAACCAAAATCCTTTTCTTGCTTCACTTATTGCCTATTTCGTTAATAAAAGACGAAAGTAACTTATTAACCTAAAGTTAGTAAATAAGTGTTGTATACAGGATAGGTATCAAAAATGGTCAAGTGTGATAGAAATAATTATTATCAAACCGCGCAAATTTGAAATATACCTTAAATTTGAAGTTTTAAGAGCGCCATCTATCCGCAAATCTTATAAAGAGTCCCGAGATTGTCAAACTGTTACGATGAATTTTTTATAAAGACAAATGGTAGGAGTTGCAGCACCATACTCTTCTTTACATTAGTGTTTGTTGATATCAGCTGGATATTGCAATTAAAATTACTAAACCAAACCTAATATAATATACAGGATTTACTCAGTTTACAATTATGATTACAGTAATAGTAGTATTTTTTAAGTAACTTTTACTATAAGAATGTAACACACAAGGTAAAATGTGTTTTATAACTCTACAAAATACTGCCAATTAAATTACTAAAAATTAACTGTTTTAGTACCTCGACCACTACAGTAAATATGAAGTTATGCTAAAATAATCACACAAAATATACACAAATTGGCACTTCCTTTGAAATGTCAAACAACCAAATATTTTGTTTAGAATCCATAAGCGACTTATTTCTTTTATTAAAATCCCCTGGCGCATGATACAGAAATGTAAATATGGCGCCGGTGTCCGGGTGCGGAACTGCCTTCGGGTCTCCCAGCAATTAATCCCATAGGAATTTACTTTAATATTACAATTTCATAACTATTTGAAGTTGTAAACTGATTTTATAATCACCCTTTATTAATATAAATTTATTTTGAATTTTAATGTACCCCCAACCCTTAAAACATTAAATTTTTAAACTTCCTTTATTCAAATAACATCTCCAACCCATCCTTAATGCACCCCCAACCCATCGAATTAAACATTTCCAAAAATGACGGGAATGATCTTTTCTATAAAAGCAATATCTTTAAATACCCTTAAGTGCATCTTCAACCCTAAAAATATATGAATTTTTAAAAATGAAGGCACTCTCACGACCCGCAAGCCCTAAAAATTAATAAAACTGGCACGAATCAGCCCCGTTGGTATAGAGCAACACCGCTAAACCACACTCAAGTACACTTCAAACACTAAAAATTAATAATATATTAAAATTACGAGAACAATCCCGTTTATTAAAACAACTTCTGCAAACCTTTCTCAAGTACGCTCCAACCCCTAAAAATTTTAAATTTATAAAAACGACAAGAATCGTTTTCTTTATTAAAGCGACACCTCCAAACAATATTCAAATAAGCCACCTACTCTTGAAAATCAAAAATTTATAAAATTAACAAGAACAGGTCAATTTGATATCAACGAATACCTCGTTCAGCCATGAGGTCAGCAGAGGGGTTGCTGCGGTCTTGGTTTGCTATTTGGTTCGTACAAAAAGCACAAGCTGCCGCACGTGTTAGTGAGCTTTTAAGTGTCTTTTTAAATGTTTGGCAAAACGATTATATGAAGAGTTTAACTGGTGCGGTAAAAATTCACTATATGGCGAAGTGGCATTTTGAAATTAATTTAAAAAAATTCAACATTAAACGGGAATCTGTATTGCAGCCACAACCAAACACAGCTGATTAGATCTTGTATTTTCCTAGTTAGGTCATGTTACAATTATTATCACTGTTTAATGAAAACCAATGCCATAGTAACACTTAATTCGTTAAACCGTGCTGTTATTGTAGTGGAGAATTTAAATTGCAATTTTGCATCGATGGGCGGAGTTAATGCAAATCAACGAAATTATTGTATAATGACTAGGATATATTACTTATGATCATAACTGTCATGGCAGTTCACGCAGACGCCTTGACTAGCACTGTTGTAAGAGTCTGGAAAAATGGGTGCCGAAAATACATACGATGTGAGCATGTGGCTCCTACTTAAGAAAGTTGTTGGGCAACCGCCACGAGATTTTCCTCGCACTTTTTGATAATTTAGATAATTTTAAAAATTTACAATTTTGAAAATTTTTTTTTATTTTAGGTTTATTAAATTTGTTAAATTTTTGGCAGTTTTATGAAAATTTTCAGTTTCTTACAATTTTTGACAGCTTTAAAAGTATTGAAAATATTTAAAAATTTCCAAGTTGTCGAAAATTGTAAATGTTTTAATGTTTTCAAAATTATCAAAAATTGTTTTAAGTAAAGGCATAGGTACTTTTGCAGCAGGAGCAAGTTGTTACAAGTAGCCAAGACTCAGATGTCAAGTGGTACGGGTAGCGGTACTAAGACAAACGCGTTAATTCACGCAAAACCGTTGCATTTACGTTAAAATTATATACAAACTTTTTTTATACAAAATTTAATGCCCTGTAAATTGATTTTCTGAACAAATCGCCGTAAAGTAGCGGTTACCTAGTGAATGACAAAAATAACTAGATCGGCGGCCATTTTGCACATATTGCAATATTGCACAGAAGGTCCACCCGGATCAATGGGTGGGTCGTAAAGCTAATTTTCCTAGACTTAAATATTTAAAACAAAGCATACACATCAGACTCAGTATGCAAATTACAATGTTGAGTTTGGTAAATCTAATTGTTGATGTAGCATAGATGTAAAGCTACTGTTGATAACAGATTATTTATTCAGTTGTTGAATGTTAGTAGTTACTGTTGTTGATGAGCTGTTATTGTTGCTGATGTGCTAGTGTTATGTTTGTTGGTTTTGTTACTGTTTATTGTTGTTGTTAAGCTAACGTAGAAACAAGTACTTGTATTCTTGGAGCTAGCTAGTACGGCGGGACTAGCTGAGATCCTCTGCCTGGTTAATTTACAGATTACTAACCAATGTCCCCAGAAAGTACGCCCTGAGGACGTATTCTAGTATTCCGCTTGGATTCCTTGTGTTGTCATGTCTTTCGAAGCGAAGGGCCACCCGGGTGGTGAGCACATTGACATGGGAGTAAAACTCCATTGATCGGTTTAACAATCGGTTAATTAGTATCCGGCGCGATAAACCTCCTATCCTCCTCCTACAGGTCTTGTAGGTATAAAATGTTGGTGCACTGAATATAATGGTTCAGTATACTCAAAGGGTTAATTACTAGAAGCTAGGTGGGATTTCCACGTGGGGAAAATACCTCCCCCGTAAGTAACATATTTTGATCATGCTTTGCTAATATCTTCTTCTTATGCTTATCCGCTAATGTATGTTGGCGATGCACATATTCCACATGACTATTTTAACTTCGTTGGCTGCTGTTCTAAATAGTTCTTAGTTGTAGTGCTGAACCAAGTTCTTAAGTTCTTCAGCCAAAAAATTCTGCGCCTTTGAGGTCCTTGTCTTCCTTTTACTTTCCTCTTGAATATCAGTTGTAATAGTTCATATCTCTCTGGGTGCTTCGTTATATACCCAAAATACTCAAGTTTTGCCTGTTTACGATTTTCACAGTTTCAACTTCTTACTTTAGTCAATAGAGAAATTTCAATTATTAAACAAATTGCATACAGTAATGGTTATAATACTAAACTTATTGATACATTAATTTAAGAAAAAGAATTTATGCGAATACTCCAACTTCATCCGATACAATTAAATATGCGTCGATCCCATATTTTGGTGACAAATCAGAAAAAATTGCTAAAATTGTAAACAAAACACATAAATATAAAGTAAGCTTTAAAACAACTAGGAACATCTTAAACACTTTGTTTATTGCAAAATCAAAAACAGACCATTTGCTTAAATAATGCATTAACAAATTAAATGGTTCGCATTGTAATTCGGTTTATATAGGCCAGACAATTAGAAATTTTGATATTAGGTATAAAGAACACGTACGTTGTTACAAATACAAACACCGACATAAATCCAATTACGCTAAACACTTACTAGAACACAATCATTCAACGACATCTAATAACACCATAAAATGTTTACACTTTTGTGATGATGAACGTAAATTAGATATACTACAAGCTTTTGAAATTCACAAACACTTAAAAACTGAACCGTTAATGAATGAGCAAATTGATCTCTTACATTCTCCTCTATTGGACATTTTGGAATAAGAAATCAAGTCATCTGCAGACGATTACCGAGATCAAGTTACCAAGTTCTATTGCTATAACAACACTAACAGTTTATTTTTTCATATAACCTTTGACAATGGCATGTAAACATGCCGAAATACGTATAAGGTTATAATAAATAAATATTGTTAAAGTAATTATTTTCTATACAGATAATCATTAAATATTGACTTTAACGAAGTAAAGCTGGAATTTATAAATTATAGATGAATGTTTGATGCGTCTGAGCCTGCACGGTGTTTTTCGAGAATGCGACCTGACTGCATCGGCCGATTTATTAAATACCTTGGTGAGTGAATATTGCTTTATGTATTTCACCGCTCTGTTTAAAAAATGGTTTTTACTCGTCCTACAGAAAAATAAAATTATCAGCGGAATGGTAGCAAAACTCCCTTTGAAATATATCGCTCATTGTGTAGAATGTTGTTTTTGACACAAATTACTTTATTGGATTGTATTGTTTACATTTCATTATATTAGGTTTTTGTTATTTTGTTACTGAATAAATAATGTACTTGATTAAATCACAGTGGAAACCTATATTGGTCCACTGATTTGTTCACGACCTCTTTTGTAGAAGCGCAAACTTTAAGATGCCGAGGTAATTTAAAAATATTACGGACGCATGACAAATACATATAAATTAATATGCACTCACACAGTCCTGCTAACGTAGCACGGTCACGTTTTAGGGCATTATTCAAATTAACGTACTTTTCGTAAATTCGTTGCTTTCAGACACAGCAAACATTCAAAATATCGCCAAAGAAATATTTACCACTTCCGATACCGAAGAAGTAAGCATACCTACCCAAACAGCTTTAGGAAACCGCAAAGTCCCCGCTACCTAACGGCCGCGACCCCCCGGAACCATATTACCATTCCTTACACGCCTAGGGCAGTCATAAATATAATACCGTCCTGTTGTTAGTTTACATCTATGCACCACGTACACTTTGCTGCGCCTGCGCGCGGCCAGTATCGCTAAGAAAATCTTATGGAGCATAAGCAGTGGCCATGTGCACAAAACAATAGTGTAAGTATTAAGGAGTCATTTAAATTTTTTTTAATTACTGTGTACATGGTGAAATGCTACTGCTTATGCAACCTGGGATGTTTTTAGCGATAATGAGCCGCAGCCGCAGCATAGTGCACACGGTGCATGCTATAACAGAGCAGTATGAGTTATGTTTGCCCTAGGTGTGCAAGGAATGGTAATATACGCCCTGGGACCCACTATCCCACCGCGCTTCTCAGAAGCCAACGAGATGCGAGGTCAGGGCAAACCGTAACCACAGAATATCGTCAGTATTAACATTAAAAGCAAACAAATTATTAAGTTAACAACGTACCTATGTCAAAATATATTCGGTCCCGAACTGCCAAAATCTTAGCAATACCCTACGCAAAAAACGAGTTTTTAATTTTCTAAAAAAATTTTCAAAATTTACAAAATGTTCAAATAAATTTTTAAAAATTTCAATAAATGTGAAGCAACTCTTGCTTTTTTTAGGAGGAGCTACACACTCGCACAGCAAGTATTTCCGGCACGCATTTTTCCATAATATAAAGTCAGTGCCTGTATCAACGCGTCTGAGTGAACTGCCATGACAGTCATAGATAATACAACCTAGTCATAATACAATACATTTATAAATTGGCATTAACTCCGCCCATAAATATAAAATTGAAATTTCAATACTCCTGAAAAAAAATTTAGCATGGTTTACCGAATTAAATGTTACTATGGTATTGGTTTTCATTAAACAGTGATAATCATTGTAACATGACCTACCTAGGAAAATACAAACTCCAATCAGCTGTGTTTTCTACTACTACTACTTTACTACTATTGTTTCAGATACGATTTAAAATGCCACTTCTCCATGTGAGAGAATCTGTGCCGCAAGGTTTAAACTTTGCAAATACTTGGTCTTATCAAACATTTAAAAATAAAACACTTCAACACATAGAAAATACGGGACAAAGACGATTATAAGTGCATAAATACAACACGTGTGACAGCTTGTTCTTTTTCTACAAACCAAATGGTAAACCAAGAGCGCAGCAACCCCAGAGCAAGCTCTGACGTTATGACTGAATGATAAATTCGGTGGTTCAAACTATTACATTACTTTGCACTGTAGAAGTCAAATTGACCTGTTCTTGTAAATTTTCCAAATTTTTAATTTTCAAGGGTTGGCGGTGCACTTTAGGGGTTTGAAGGTGTCGCTTTAATAAAAAAAGATGATTAACGTTATTTTCATAAACTTTTAATTTTTAGGGGTTGGGGCCTATTTGAGGGTGGTTTGGATAAAATGATTTAATAAAAAAAACTGTTCTCGTAATGTTTTCTAAGTTTTATACATTTTAAGAGTTGAGGTGCACTTGAGGGTGGGTTAGAGGTCTTGCTCTAATAGGGGAGCCGATCTTTTCAGTTTTATACATTTTTAGGTCTAGAGGGTGCGCATTGAATGTTTTGCTATACTAAAGGGGATGGTTCCGGTCATTATTAAAAATTATTTTGTTTTGTTTTGGAGGGCACTTGAAGGTCTCTTCTTCTGCTATAATAATAAAGGGGACGATTACGTCATCTCTAAAATTTTTTTACTTTTTTGGTGTTGAGGGTGCACTTGAGGGTGATTTAAGAAATCTTATTTTATTAAAGAGGCCAATTCACGTCAGTTTTTGAAATATTTTAATTTAAGGGGTTCGTTGGGGTGCACTTAATGGTGGTTTGGAGATGTTACTTGAATAAAGAAAATGACCCTCGTCATTTTCAGTTTTTTAAGGGTTGGGGTGCACTTAGGGGTTATTTGGAGGTGTTTTAGCAATTTAAATAACAAACTGATTTATAATCGTTTTGTATATCAGGTTTGGTTTGGTAATTTCGATTTTTCGATTAAAGAGGATGATTCCGGTCGTCTTTAAAAATTTTTACTTTTCTGGTGTTGAGAGTGCAGTTGAGGGTAATTTAAGAAGTCTTATTTTAATAAAGAGGCCAATTCACGTAAGTTTTTGAAATATTTTAATTTGAGGGGTTGGTTGGGGTGCATTTAAGGGTGGTTTGGAGATGTTACTTGAATAAAGGAAATGATTCTCGTCATTTTTAAAAATTTGTTTTTTTTAAGGGTTGGGGTGCACTTGGGGGTTATTTGGAGGCGTTTTAGCAATTGAAATTGTAAACTGAGTTTATAATCACTTTGCTTATCGGGTTTGGTATGGCAATTCGATTTTGATTGCAATCATAATAAAGGGGATGATTCCGGTCATTTCTAAAATTTTTTACTTTTTTGGTGTTGAGGGTGCACTTGAGGGTGATTTAAGAAATCTTATTTTAATAAAGAGGCCAATTCACGTAAGTTTTTGAAATATTTTAATTTGAGGGGTTGGTTGGGGTGCATTTAAGGGTGGTTTGGAGATGTTACTTGAATAAAGGAAATGATTCTCGTCATTTTTAAAAATTTGTTTTTTTTAAGGGTTGGGGTGCACTTGGGGGTTATTTGGAGGCGTTTTAGCAATTGAAATTGTAAACTGAGTTTATAATCACTTTGCTTATCGGGTTTGGTATGGCAATTCGATTTTGATTGCAATCATAATAAAGGGGATGATTCGGGTCATTTCTAAAATTTTTTACTTTTTTGGTGTTGAGGGTGCACTTGAGGGTGATTTAAGAAATCTTATTTTAATAAAGAGGCCAATTCACGTTAGTTTTTGAAATATTTTAATTTAAGGGGTTCGTTGGGGTGCACTTAATGGTGGTTTGGAGATGTTACTTGAATAAAGAAAATGACCCTCGTCATTTTCAGTTTTTTAAGGGTTGGGGTGCACTTAGGGGTTATTTGGAGGTGTTTTAGCAATTTAAATAACAAACTAATTTATAATCGTTTTGTATATCAGGTTTGGTTTGGTAATTTCGATTTTTCGATTAAAGAGGATGATTCCGGTCGTCTTTAAAAATTTTTACTTTTCTGGTGTTGAGAGTGCAGTTGAGGGTAATTTAAGAAGTCTTATTTTAATAAAGAGGCCAATTCACGTAAGTTTTTGAAATATTTTAATTTGAGGGGTTGGTTGGGGTGCATTTAAGGGTGGTTTGGAGATGTTACTTGAATAAAGGAAATGATTCTCGTCATTTTTAAAAATTTGTATTTTTTAAGGGTTGGGGTGCACTTGGGGGTTATTTGGAGGCGTTTTAGCAATTGAAATTGTAAACTGAGTTTATAATCACTTTGCTTATCGGGTTTGGTATGGCAATTCGATTTTGATTGCAATCATAATAAAGGGGATGATTCCGGTCATTCCTAAAATTTTTTACTTTTTTGGTGTTGAGGGTGCACTTGAGGGCGATTTAAGAAATCTTATTTTAATAAAGAGGCCAATTCACGTTAGTTTTTGAAATATTTTAATTTAAGGGGTTGGTTGGGGTGCACTTAAGGGTGTTTTGGAGATGTTATTTGAAAAAAAGAAATTATTTTCATTTTTAAAATTTTTTATTTGTAAAGGGTGGGGTGCACTTAGGGGTTGCTTGGAGGCGTTTTACCACTTTGAATTGCAAACTGAGTTTATAATCGTTTTGTATATCAGGTTTGGTTTGGTAATTTCGATTTTGATTGCAATATTGCGGAGCTGATATTGTCAGTCTTTGTATAATAAAAGGGTGATTCCGGTCACTAAAAATTTTAACTTTTTTGGTGTTGAGGATGCACTTTGGTGTTATTTAAGAAATCTTATATTAATAAAGAGGCCAATTCACGTCAGTTTTCGAAATTTTTAATTTAATGGGTTGGGTGGGGTGAATTAAGAGTGGTTTGGAGATGTTACTTAAATAAAGGAAATGATTCTCGTCATTTTTAAAAATTTTTATTTTTCAAGGGTTGGGGTGCACTTGGGGTTACTTGGAGGCGTTTTAGCAATTTAAATTCCAAACTGAGTTTATAATCGTTTTGTATATCAGGTTTGGTTTGGTTTGGTAATTTCGATTTTGATTGCAATATTGCGGAACTGATATTGTCAGTTTTATACATTTTTAGGGGTTGGGGGTCTTGAAGGTGCGTTGAATGTTCTGCTATAATGATAAAGGGGATGATTCCGGTCATCTCTAAAAATTTTAACTTTTTTGGTGTTGAGGGTGCACTTGAGGGTGATTTAAGAAATCTTATTTTAATAAAGAGGCCAATTCACGTCAGTTTTTAAAATATTTTAAGTTAAGGGGTTGGTTCGGGTGCACTGAAGAGTGGTTTGGAGATGTTACTTAAATAAAGGAAATGATTCTTGTCATTGTTAGTAATTTTTATTTTTTGAGGGTTGAGGTGCACTTAGGGGTTATTTGAAGGGGTTTTAGCAATTTAAATTGCAAACTGAGTTTATAATCACTTTGTTTATCGGGTTTGGTTTGGTAATTTCGATTTTGATTGCAATATGCAGCTGATATCAGCAACCGGTCATCATCACAACTGTGACATTTTCGAGCAATAATTTGTACTTCCTACAAATGTTTCGTGAACCAGGATACGTTGCCCTTTTCAACGCCCCCTCGTTATAAAATAAAGCAACACAGAGTTTACAAAGTAATAGATTATAGTCACTATTTATCCAAGATTGTTCGCACGTGTACGAGCACATAAAGCTCCCAAGAACACGAACTGTGGAGAATTCGAAATATTCATAAACCAACACTTAAAGCTAAGTTAGGCAGCTACCTAAGTGCTGACATATTAAGTATGTTTAGATCTGGAAAGTTAAGTAAGTGAGTATATCCAGTTTCAAGACTAAATATAAAACCGAGTCAACGCACTTTCCATGTACACAAACTGCAGTGTTTTATTACTCCCTCTCTCTAATTATGTCATGAGAATTTACAAATTCACGCACATGTGCACTTTATGATCGATGGAACGCCGCGCCGGCATGCGAATACCACATTTTCCAATCGTGGGGTTGGAGTATTTCAAAAAACTTACTACCTGCAACGGCTAATTAGCGGCAATCACACACACACTTCCAATTCATTATTAATGTAAACTATGCGCGACAATCTGGCAACTTTTTACCTACTTTCAGTATAGTAAAATATTTATTTTACACAAAACGAAAAATAACAAGTTTCTCATATCAAGAAACCCTATCAGAAAGATTTTAGAAAAAATGTCTCTTTGTAAGTGGGTGGAGAAACGTGCTTCGGTGTTTCATAAAATCTTCGAAAATGAGGAATTCGTGTTTGATAAAATGAGTCATAAATCAGTGTAGAAAAATTTCCGGAAAATTGATTTAACCTCTCATAGAAGTGACTTGCAATTAATTTCCCTTTTACATTCAGTTAGAGATCAGAAATGTTTCCGAGCCTTAAAAATCACTTTCAAAATTCAAGCCTGTTGTAAACTCAAAATTAACGTTTCTTAAAATCGCTATGTGCGGAATTCACACCATACACCTTTTTTTGCTTTCCTTTACCTTTGGCATAGCAAAGTATTGATTTCATGAAAATTTTAGAGGACAAACACATTTTGGGGCTCAAGGAACCCAAAAAAGTGGTTTTTAAAAAATGTCTGTCTGTGGGTGGGTGACGCCTCTACAGGCGAAAGTACTGGACCGATTTTGATGAAATTTTAAACTAAGATTATATCGAAAATTGTAGTACTAGTTAAGCGTTTCAAAAGAATCCCAAACCGGAAACGGAAGGTCACATGTTTTTTTAATAGCAGTTTTTTTACAAAACTTAAGGCAAATCGAAAATTTTTTTACCGAACTCTCTAGCTTGAAAATGACGCTGCTTTAAAAAAAATATTTATCAAAAACTGCCCACGCTATTTTTTCAAACTTGCTGAACCGATAGACCTTGCAGTGAACTACAAATTGTTTTTTTGCTAATCTCCCAAATTTCCCTCTGGCGCCTTCCAGGAAATTTTAAAAAAATTGAAATTGATTAATTGTTTATTCAACAACGCAAACGTCAAGCGTTATAAATTTTCATCAGTTAGACTATTTGAAGTATTTTATTAGGATCAGCAAGAATTATCAACTATTTCAAAAGTTAAAGAAAGAATGGCATTTACGTAATTCTAGTTACGCCTATCAATTAGCTCTAATTAAAAATATATTCTTCATTCTTTGCAAAATTTGTGATAACTCTTCAAATAAACTATTTATATCGATTTTTGTCCGAAATCCGAAACGCATCTAATTAGCTGTAGAGTGGGCGGTTCCGTTCTTACTAATCTTATACGCTATGAAACATCGTAGGGTTGCCTTTACAGGGTGTCCAAGATAAGGAGTGCATGCATGGGGATTTCGTAAACGGTAAGAGATAGAGACTAGGTTAAATGACAAGAATTGTTCAGCGTCTCAGGTACTACTTTCATCCACATTTAAACCCTAGAATTTTTGCTTAATTTTCAGTACAGACTGAAAAAACTAAAATTTTCAGTGTTCGTTTTTTGTGTATAATTTGGCTATTATCAGAGATAGCAAAGCGCAAAGTGTCACGCGCCCTAACGGCTGCGCCCCAAGGTCCTAGGCCGAAAGATGCAGATATTGCCAAAACAATTTAAGTGGTACTCATCTCTTTGTTTTCTTGTTAATTTTCAGCCTACTCAAGAAAACAGTTTTTCACAGCCTACTATTAAAAAAAAGGTTTTTTGCTTATAACTCCGTTATTTGTGAAAAAACCCATTCCTTATATCAGAGAAAATAGGAAAAAGAACTCTCTCCATAGCCGCCTTTGACGCATATTTATAAAAGCAAAGTTAATGCCACTATCTTGAAAATTAAACGACCTATAAAAAGTTTGATTTCAGATTCGAAATCTGTGTAAAACAGTGTTTTTATAATGTTGAAACCGTTTTGCGCCATCTGTGATAATAACCTAATTATA
Organism: Ctenicera cuprea; assembly: GCA_958336395.1. Lineage (NCBI taxonomy): Eukaryota > Metazoa > Arthropoda > Insecta > Coleoptera > Elateridae > Ctenicera > Ctenicera cuprea. The sequence continues at coordinate 43,659,687 of OY284493.1, forward strand.
TACAAAAACAAAAACTGAAAATTTTAGTTATTTCAGCCTGTACTGAAAATTAAGCAAAAATTGTAGAATTTAAATGTGGATCATAGTAGTATTTGAGATGCTGAATAATTCTTCTCATTTAACCGAATTTCTATCTCTTGCCGTTTACGAGATCCCCATGCATGCACTCCTTATCTTGGACACCCTGTATAAATTGTTTTCTTAGAAATCTAGCATATGGTGAAATGAGAGGAAAACCTAAGGTCAATGAAAAACGTTTTTATCGAATTTTCTAGCTTCAAAATGGCGCTTCTTCAACAATTTTAAAATTTTCAAAAAACATTATTCAAAAACTGCCCACAGAAGTTTTTTTACACTTTGTAGGCTGTTAGAACGGAAGTTTAGCTACAATTCTATTTTTTTCTAAAAGCTATAACTTCCCTGTGGCGCCTTCTATGAATTTTTGAAAATCTTAAATGGGTACCCTTCATTTATTAAACGGGGCCCGAAATAAAATTTTTTCTTAAGCAGAACTGCTCATCTGGAACAATCAAAATCTAAAAATATATGCATTAATTTTATTCCATAGCTTTGAAGCTCGCGGTAATAAAGTTACAATGTTTCAACCTATTATAAATTAAATTAAAAAAACAACTCAAAACACCATGAAATGTGTATATCTGTAAAGGGTCGGCACATACCTTTCACATGCTCTAACCTGTAGGCTATTCCTAGATGAATTATTTTTTCTTAGTTGTTCTTGGTAATAAAAAATTAATTAGGTACAACGCGTCGGAAGTTATTTTATTTTCTCTAAAAAAATGTGGGTGATGATAGCACAGCAATTCTGGCATCGAAAATAAATTCAGAAAACTCAATTTCACTTCAATTGCCATATTTATACGAAAGTGTATTATAAGGCTGTGTTAACAATGATCATGCAGGGTTATAAAGGGCAAAAGTACTAGACCAAATTTGATAAAATTGTAAATGAAGAAGCATATCGAAAATTGTGGGTGGCGGAAAAAAGTGCCTCGGAAAAAAATGCCGCGGAAATAGTGCCGCCGGAAACAAGTGCCGCGGAAAAAAATGCCGTGTGTAAATTTGACAATTGCACTTGCAAAATAAAATAATATAAACAATGTAGATACCGTTATACTCAATAATAATATAATACAGAAGAATTGGAGCAAATGGCGGAAATGGTGTTCTCAGGTTACGTCATATCTCTCCTATGTTTCCACCACGTCTATGGAACGTGCAAGAAGCAACAATAAATAAGGAAGATCGCACGAATAACCAGATGGAAGGCTGGAATAACAGATAATGGAGTTAGGTTAGGTTAGGCACCTACACGGCACTTTTTCTGCGGCACTTTTTTCCGGGGGCACTCTTTTCCTCGGGGAAATTTGTCAGCGGCACCTTTTTCCGAGGCATTTTTTGCCGAAGCACTTTTTCCGTCGGCACTATTTTCCAGGTACGTGTATCTGCGGCACTTTTTTCCGCGGCACTTTCTTCCGGGATTCGAAAATTGTAGGACTAGTTAAACTATTCAAAAAATCCGAAACCAGACGCGCAAGTTAGACATGTTTTTTTGGTAGCGTTTTTTTCTAGAAGCGGAATTTTGTAAATGTCAAAAGGCGATTTGAGAGAAGACCATAAGGCAAATGCAGCGCTTTTTTATCGGACTCAATATAGAATCAATGGCGCCCGCTACTTTTTTAGTTTTTACTGTAACGCCTCATTACTCAAAAACAAGTTGGTAAATAAATCGGGTTGAAATTTTTTATGGTAATAGTCCTACAAACATCTGCAAGATGTTTTTAAAAAATAAAAAAAATATTTAAATAAATATAACATTTAAGAATTTTGGAAATTAAAAATAGATATTTCTCAAAAACTGGCCACACGATTTTTTGAAAACTTTGCAGGCTTGTACAACTAAAGATAGGCTACAATTTATTGGAAATGGGAATCCCGTTATTTATTAAAGGGGAAATGATAAATAACTTCTACTTGAGCAGATTCACTCATCATTACTAGTAGAACCAACGTCCAATGTTAATTTTTAGATAATTTTATACTTGATGGTGAAGCTATTGTAGAAAATGTAATTACCAAATTTTCAAAATAATATTTCTCAAAAACCGGCAATGCGTTTTTCTTCAAATTTGTAGTCTTATAGAGACGAATATAGGCTACAATTTCGTTTGTTGCTAAAAACCATCATTCTACTGTGGCCCCCCCCTCTAAATTTTTGAAAATCAACAAATGGTACCCCTATGTTTATTAAACGAGATACGATAAATAACTTCTGCTGAAGAAGAATTACTCATCTTGACCAGATTTTATGTTATGCCAAACAATCTCTTTTCAAAGTACCAAAAAGAAGTAAAATAAACTTCGGCTCATTGGACAAGTTAGGATGCGGGCAAGTACCAGTATTAAAATTTGGCATCATCTTGGCTGACGTCACGATAAACCTCTGACTGAGCTGTAATAAATGTTGAAGTAGGGATTGGAATGGAGGGTTGCCTTCTTAGAAATCTAACAGTCGGTGAAATGTACAACAATATAATTATAAAAAATTACACTTTTGCAAATACGGCGAGAATTAATATCTAGTATGGAAAATATATTCTTTGAGGCTCGCGGTTTCTCGAACTGTCAATATTACAATTTACTTTCGGCTTAGACCGCGTCGTCATTTGGAAATTACGCCCAGCATACTCAGGTAAGGACCGACCTGTAGCTTGTCTGCCATTACAAGCATTTGCTCTAGAAGTTTGAGCACTATTTGTTCGTAGGCTCTGCTTGCCTAAACAGGGCCGTGTACTTAGTTTATTTAAACCTTGTGGCGGCCAAGGATTTGATCTTAATGTAGTTTGTTTGCCAGGACAATAATACTTAATCGGCTTATGCCTGTTAGCTGCTTGTGAACCCATACAAACTAACGTTTCGCAAGACATTGCAGCTTGCATCTGCAGAGTGAATAGAACACTGTTTAGGCAGGCAGGGCCTACGAACAAATATTGCTCAGACCTTTAGAGCAAAGGCAGACAAGCTACAGGTCGGTCCTTACCTGAGTATGCGAGACGCGGTCTAAGCCGAAAGTAAACTGTAATATTGATAGTATGGGAAAGTCTACTCTAAATTATAACTCCAGCTTAGAGTAGAGCATAGTACGCTAATATATTTTGCTACAATATTTTACAAAGAAAGTTATTGTTTCGTCAAAATGACAACAGTGAAATAGGCTACATTTTAGCAAGATATACGGAAGGTTAACAAGCTAAAATAACATAATTTTGTATGCAGTATCAACACACTCAATTATCTTACTCATTTGCAGAATTCTTGAAGATGTTGAAGCTGGATAATTTTAGAAATGTTTTACGGCAGTTACGAAACCTTCCGGATAAACTACTACTATCGTAGTTTAACAACATAACAAAAATAAAATTGGTTAACCGCCACGTTACCTTCTTGGCATTTATTAAAATCGGTTAAAATATTTTTAATATTTTGAAATTTTTTTTTTGGAATCTTACAATTTTGAAATTTTTTACAAGTTTGACAATTTTATAAAAATTTAGAAAGTGTTTTTCGAATGTTTGTAAATATTTTGTGAAAAACCTTTAAACCTTTGAAAGTTTTTAAAACATTTATCAAAATTTTTTATTTTTAAGTTTGTGAAACTTACAGTAATTCAAATTTTTTAAAAATAATGAAGATTTTAAAAATATTAAAAATTTAAATTTGTGTACATTTAAACAATTGAAATTTTTGTACATGGTAAAAAACTTAAAAATTTTGATAATATTAATAAAAAAAGATTAAATATAGAGTGGCTAGGAAAACCCCGGCCACTTTTCTTGCGGCGGTCAAGAGATGGCGCTTTAGTAAAGAAAAATTAAATTAAAATACTGGCAACAACGCAGAATCTAAGATTAGTTATTAAATACGTCCCATGATAAATCAAAACAACAAGTTTGTGAAAATTAATTAGTGTAAAAGATAAACAGCCGAAGCCTACAGAAAGAAGAAGAAAAAACATTTTTCTAATATTTAAAATTTAAAATTTTTTGTTTTATTTGATCTTTAAATGTAAGTTTCTTTATAAAGTTTTGCTATTTTAAAAATTTTAAAATATTTAAAAATTCTATAAATTTTGAAGAGTTTTTTAGTCTTTTTAGAATATTCTAATTGTAAACAATCATTTTTTTGTTGAAATTTCTAAATAAATTTTCAAATTTGATTTTATTGACGACTATTGAATGAAACTGTACAGGTAAGTAACAAAACAAAACCTCCAAGAAGTATTTTTGCAATGAAAAATAAATTGTAAATTGTAGGGGGTGGCACGAAGCTCGCGTTTGCGCAGATCGGCTATTCCAAGCGCGTAGAATACGAATCTAAAGCGCGGTTATATTGAAGTGAAGCACCTATCCCCACCCCCATATTTTAAAACAGAAGCTCACTTTTATATTTGGTGTTTTCTAGTTGCAACCAAACTTTATTCGTTATAGTTTTATAATCGATTTTTCTTCGTGTGTACAACTGGGTGATTTCTGGCGATTGCTATATTTAAATAGTTCAGGTATTTTTTAATACCGAAAAATGGAAAATGGTTTTGCGTGCTTCATTCAAACCAGTGCTGTTCGTGAACTGATTGACCAACCAAGTTCCGTTTGCGATATGTTATAGTCAAGGATGGGAGCTAAATCTTCCAGGAGTTTTAAATCTCTCCGCTTGTAAATGTAAATTTCCGATTTTTTCTATACGTTTGTTTTTCGGAAAAGCAGTTTTTTGTGATTGGGGGTGGTCCAAAAGATTTCTGCCCTGAACTTCTCTTGGAAGGTGCTATGTCCGATCCTATAGCGCGTAGAATGGCGCAAGTCCTGTTCCCTTAACTAAATTAGAGATCGAGTAATTGGCAAAAGCAAAAAACAGTTTGACGCCCTCTATTGGCCGAACGGAAAAGCGTACGACCAAAATCGTAGGAAAGCCCGAGTCAAGTACTACCAATCTCCCAACTCGGATTTTGAATATTGACAAAAATCCATATTACTTTCTCGCTTCCTATGGTTCGATTTTGGTCCCGTACGGTGCAAACGAAGTTTAGAATTTTTTGAAAATTTGACAGCCCTACTTTAGTATTGGCTAAAAGTACCCGTACTAAAATAAATTTAATAAAAAATCTGACAATTGTGGAGTTCACAACGGGTGGTTCCTAGAGCCAAACTTTGTCAATGGGGACTTTTATTAAAAATTGGTTTAAAAACCGGGGCATAAGTGTACAAAAGGGGGGGTTTGATATTTATTAAAAATTTAAATAACGGAAGTTTAGCTTTCCCATATGGGGCGCCAAGTGTAAAGTGAAAATGTGATGTGCATTTCACGGTATTTAAGGCAATTTGTCCCAATATTTATTATATATACACACATTTAGCTAAATGCTTTTTATTTTAATAAGTCATTCTAGATTTAAATCAATTCTTAAACATTTGGTTTAAATATTTAATAAAGCATTAGAGATTTAAATAAATCAAAAACATTTATATAAAATTTTCAAATATTTAGTAAATCTTTATGTATTTAGATAAATCTGCACATATTTGTTTTAAATCTTTCAATATTTAATAAATACTCGCAGATTTAAATAAATCTTTACCGATATAAATAAATCCGTACAGATTTAAATAAATGTTTCAACATTTAATTCTAAGCTGTCACATTTAATGTTAACCTGTCATATTTATTTGACCTTGGTGAGCCCAGCCAACTTCGGACACCAAGACCGTTTAGAGCGGTAGTAAGGCGCAAGGCTGGTCATGGTGGGAGCGTTAGACGCTTAAACAAAACCGACTGAAAATTACATGCTCAAGGGAATGTTGAGGAAACTTTCATAATATAAACAATAACTTATGCAATGTTTATGTTGTTAAATATGTTGTTATTGATGATTGAACTAACATTAATTGTACAAATTGTTGAAATACGGAAAACGTGTTCATAATTGTTGAACGTTACCACCAGTGTAAACGGTCTTGGTCTTCTATGTAGGCTGGGTCTACCAAGGTCAAATAAATATGACAAGTTAACATTAAATATGACAGCTTAAAATTAAATGTTGAAATATTTATTAGATCTGTAAGGATTTATTTATATCGGTAAAGCTTTGCTTAAATCTGTGAATATTTAAAATTATTAAAACAAATATGTGCAGATTTGTCTAAATACATAAAGTTTTACTAACAATTTGAAACTTTAAAGTAAATGATTTATTTAAATCTCGAATGATTTATTAAATGTTGGAATATTTGAACCAAATGTTTAAGGATTTATTTAAATGTACAACGATTTATTAAAATAAAAAGCATTTAGCTAAATGTGTGTATATATAATAAATATTGGGACAAATTGCCTTAAATACCGTGAAATGAACAGGAAATTTTCACTTTACATTTGGCGCCCCATATTCCTATAGCCAATTAATTATTTGTTGCGTTTAGTTGAGGAGGAAAACACCAAATTATTGGATTTAATCCAATAAATATAAAAAAGGACGTTCACTTAATTAATATCACTTTGAAAAACACACATGCCCTATCCGAAAAGCGGCCTGCACAACGAAAGTAGTGAGAGTGAGAGCGAGAGCGAGTGCCGAATACGGTCCAGAGCAAAGGACAGTTAAGTAACATAATTTACTGCAGCAGAAGAAATATTATTTGATGTTAATAATCTACTTTACATTGTCTAGTATATTTCCTCCAAAGATTATTTTGGTAATAAAATGAGAGGTAGCAGCTGATTGCGTTCCAACAATACAAATATGCAGTGTACACCTAATTTTTTTATTTGCATCGAAAATGGTAGTGGTCCGATACACAGCAGTACATACGAATATGCGCTTTATATAATGGACGCGTAAATCATGAGTGAGAAAGGTGAAATTGATATGGATTTAATACTGAGTAAGAATACTGAAACAAATTAAATTGCAGTAAGAAAGGGAACAAACCAATCGGTAGAAGCAGATATTTTTGAGAAATATCACACACCAAACTTCCAATATTCAACGCTGATGTAAAACGAAATATTTATTTTCTGTAAACGGGTAAACCTAATGCCTTAATTACTAGGTCAACAAAGCAAAACCAACGCGACTGATAACCTCAGCAATCGTCGAACATTATTACGAATCTGAAACGGGGGAATAAGGGCTCCATAAGGGAAATCGGGGATTAGTTCAGTAGATAATCAAAATGTGGAAAATGTAAGTGCGTCCAAAAGACATTTGAATAAGGGAAAGGTACAGAGTTGAAATTGAATCGATATTATGAAAGAGATGATGAGAACGTAATTTGTTGAAATTCAAGACTATTTCCTTAGCTTCATTTTCGTCTCCTCTCGTTCTTTGTTCAGTTTTTATTTTGAGTTTATTACAAATGAAAATGTTTTTTTACGTTTATCTTCTGATACTACATGTAGTTGGAGTTTCTTTGTTTCGTTTCAGTCATGCATAATAACGCGCAAAAAGTTAGATGACGTTAAACGTTTAACGATTAAGAGCTACTGTTTAAGATCAGCATGCGCATGCTCATGACATTCTAAGCTTTGTTGGACAAATAATGAACTCGTGAGTTTATCATATAAGCAGTAAAACCCTACAATTATCTATGTTTTTCACTAATAACAATTGTGTAATGTTTGCGGAAAAATATTACTTAACGTTAAATAAAGTCACGGACAACGAAATGCTGCAACAGCAAATTCCCGCAACGTTTACACCAGCTTGACATCAACCCTAGGAATTCCGTTAGAAAGTGAAAAGTAGTTGAAAACATTAATCTCGTAGCAACTCGATGTAGACTCTACGAGTGTCGCCAAAGAAATGTGTTTGTCTGGGCAACAGCCAATCAGCTCCCCCAAAGGGCGTGGTCACAGCAGGGATAGATGGTAACATCGCAAAAGGAAATATAGTACCGCTTCGTATCTTTCTCTCTCTACCCAACAGCCTCGTTAGAATTCATACTGTTCTACCTTCCCTTCAACTATGGTGGAATTGGATTAGGTTAGATTTAGTTACAGCATAACATTACAGAATATTTTAGCAAAGTCAACATGAAGGAAAAAAATGTAAATAAAATTTAGATGTTTCACTGCGGGTGTCAACGGAATCATTAAAAATTCCGTATGTTCTAGAGTTTTTGAGATATGGCAACGAAACTTCGCATAGATAATATGTACCTAAAAGGGCACATTTTAACATAGTTAAAAAAATGACGATAACTTTTGAATTTTAAATAGGACACCCTGTGTAATTACACATTTTTTGGAATTCTGAGTACACCTGCACAATTTTTGAAAATTTTTAAGCATACTAGATTTGGTAGAGTCAACTTTTATCTTATATCTCAAATGCAGGTTTTCATCACAAAACCAATGATGTCCTCAAATCTAAAATCGAAACGATGTTAATCTAAACCCACCAATTTCTTTGTGTATGAACATTTACCATTTCTTATTTATGTATGAAGTTTTAAAACATCGAGATGCAGTCAGATAAATTTAAAACCTCATTTGGCTTCCGAAAGCTGTTCGAAATAATTATACGAGAACGGGACGAGTGGAAAGAGGATAAAGTTTTCACAAAATAAACTAGGAACGTCATCTGGTATATATTGACGGATCCAGAACAGACAGTGGTACAGGGCTGAGCATTTAGAGAGAAAGACCAGGCAATGCCTATAGAACAAACCTGGGCCGCTTTGCAACAATGTTCCAGGCCGAAATCACAGCCATTCTTACCCGTGACCAAGTTACAATGCAGAGGTCCTACAGAAATAAGAGAACCTACATTATGACTGGCAGCTAGGCGACGCTAAAAGCGCTGATGACATGTCCATTTAATTCCAAATTGGTTCTTGATTGCCGCACAAAACTAGTAGAACTGGGAGAACACAACAAGCTACGCGTGATGTCGGTACCAAGGCACCAAGGAGTACATGGCAATGAGGAAGGAGACAAACCAAAAAGAGCTGGCAGTGCAGAACAGCTAATAGGACCACAATCTGCGGGTTACCCTACAGCACAGTCGGAGAGCAGACTAGAAGCTGGCCAACAAACACTCACCGCAGGTACTGGGCAGAGCACCTAGGCATGAGACATTCAAAGTTCCTTGTTGGGGCGTCGTCTAAAAAAGTGACTGAAACACTCCTCACAATTAGTAGAGAGAAACTAATGCATAAAAGGAGCTTAATTCGATATTGTTGTATGAATAAACACCTGCCCACAATAGGACTCGCAGAAAAATCCCGCTGCAGGTTCTGTAAAGAGGACGATGAGACACCCCTCCACTGTTTATGCTACTGTGGGGTATTTAACGGCCCTCGGACTAAGACACTTTGGAGTACCCAAAATGATCAGGAAAATCTTCATTGGCCATGTCCTGGGCGTCTTTGAAGGTACAAAACGATCATTGTCAGCCCAAGAGGGTTATGAGTGGGGGCACAATAGGCCTTTTAGACCGCGTTGCTTGGTACAACCAATTAATACCAACCCAGCGGGAAAAAAATCTCCCCTGGTATCGGAAGTATAAAACCCGACGCAAGAACACCGCAAAGCCAGAATAGGACAGGTCATAAGGTAAACACTCCAACTGAAGCTACCGGTCCTGAGATCGAGCTCAGCCTGCGGTCACCGGCCCTAACTGTCGCAGAGCTAGTTTTACTCACGGTCACGTGATCGAGTTGATCCTCTGAAATGGAGCTCCACCATCAATTGTAATTAAACCTCCTATTCTTCTACTAGCAGAATTTTGAATGATTTCATCCCCGTTTGTTTTACAGAATTTCTCAGGTCAAGCCACGGCAAAGTCGACCAACGCAAGCCAGAAGACAGAACCAACCCCTCGGCAGCTGGCCAGTGCTCCACCACCCCGACAGGAAAAGAGAACTCCGGTCCGGTCAGTAGTTAGTCCCCTTTCCCCCGACGCCCTACTCTGCCCACAATAAAGGACCTAGTTGCCCACCAACCGGTAACAGCCCCGACGTCCTAGAATTCCCACCCTGACCTCAGAGAGTACTCTGAAGTTGACGCTAGGTGGTTTCGAACCTCTACCCCCAACACGACTGGTCTACTCAAGGCCCAGGAAAACCAAGGACTCCCGGAGTCATTGCTGTGTGCGCCCCAGATCTCCGCTATCTGCCGAAAAGTTGCAAAAACAACCCGTGGTCATCCCCTAAACGAGTGAAAAGTGTAGTGAGCCTCTGAACTTATTTTAATAACTTTGTGTGAAAGTGTGGTGGCAAACACAAATTTTCCAATTTTTTTTTACCTTTTGTGTTCTAAAATAATTCGTTTTGTAAATAAAAACAATTGTATTTTCACCCTCATAGCTTGCTTACTTACTATAGTTGGTGTTACACTAACTATTCAATTTTGTAATGACACTGACCGCTTTGAAAAATGTTTAGCAGATTTAAAACTGAAATGCATGGCCAACTTTAATTGTTACTTTAACTCCCTCTAGCGACTAACTGTTTAAGTTTTTGAGCAACTATTATTCATGAACAAATAGAGAATTTAATTCCCTGTTGGAAACTATTAGAAAAAACGTAAAATGATGTTTAAAAACAAGTTGGCCTCACTTCCGGTGTAACCGGAAGTAGTGATACGTACTTATAATGCAAACTTAAAGGTTTCTAAGTACCATAGACGCTTACAAAAGCTAATTTTGATAGCTTAAAAAATAATTGACATATTAGCTTAGAACATCTAGGCTGAATCACCTGGTATTGTGTAGTAAACCGCCAAAGAAATGATTGGGCCGGCGGGTGGTCTAGTAGTTAAAGTCCCAGGCTTTGAAACTAGACTCCCAATGGCAGTTGGTTCGAGTCCACTGCCCGCCGGTAATTTTTCAGAATAAGTTAAATCCGACGGGTCCATGGATGGTGTATGTAGGTGTGTATGTTGTGTTGCATGTCTTTCAGGGGTGGGGCATGTTAGGCCGGTGAAGAGCACTTAGTGTGCTGAGCCCGGGTAAGGGGGTGGGATGGGAATCATGATGTCGTGCTCACGCACGGCTTCATGATTCTTAAAAAAAAAAGAAATGATTATTTTCCAATAAAAAATCAAATTAGTATTTCAATTCTTAAATAATAATAAATTGTGGCGGGACGTTTAAATCCTGAGGCGATTCTGCTGGCAGAATTTTATGCATCCGCCTGCAATTCTCGTAAACGAAGAAAAGGGAGAAAAATAATAACACGGAGAACGTTGGCCAATAATGTTACGAAACGGTAGTAAGTTTGATTTTGTCTCACAATTTTTCAGTAAAATTAAATACACGTTCCAAGCAGGCTCCATCGAGCCTTAATAATTCATTTGTTAAACAGAAGACCATTTAGGAAGAGCAGCGAATCGATACGAAGGACACGAAGCACAAGTCCAATTATAAAATGGTGAACACGTAAAAAATTGTCCATTTGTACTTTTGAGAACTTGTAACGAGTTGCGAAAATAAATGTTTTAAACCCGTATGAAATTTATTATGGTTAAATTTACAACCCTGTTAAGTCTTTTACAAATAACGTATATAGAGATTTTCTTGTAAGCCTTAAAATTATGTATGCTCAATGAAACGTATAGAAGCTGCTTGTTTAAAGTGTAATATATGGCATTGCCACGTTGCACGTAAATGGTACACGAGTGGAGCGACCCCAGCAGCGCATTGGAGATGAAATGTACTTGAAACTATCATGTTTGAGCCGCCATAGATATTTATTTGTTTTGTTTATAATTTTAGCAATTTTTTCTGATTTGTCACCAAAATATGGAATCGAAGCATATTTAATTGTATCGAACGAAGTTAGTTTTATGTTAGTTTTAGCTAACATATTTATGGAAAATCTAGAAGATCAAATATTCGAATCAAATCAATCTGAGAAAGTTATATTTTGGTTTCGTTATGTTGATGACATTTTAGCATGTTTTAATAGTTCATTTGATTTAATTAATGAATTTTTAATTTTTATTAACAGCTTGCACCCAAACATAAAATTTACACTAGAAACTGAACAAAATAAGTCCATTAACTTTTTAGATTTAAACATAAAAATTAATTCAACTAATAAATTTGAATACTCAGTTTATAGAAAACCTACACAAACAGACATTACAATACCACACGATTCTTGTCACCATAAAACACATAAATTAGCAGCATACAGGTCCCTGATACATAGGGCTTTGACGGTCCCTTTAGATGAAATTAATTATAATAGAGAAATTTCAATTATTAAACAAATTGCATACAGTAATGGTTATAATACTAAACTTATTGATAGATTAATTAAAGAAAAAGATTATAAATTAGCTATTCAAAAAATTTATCCGAATACCCTAACTTCGTTCGATACAATTAAATATGCTTCGAGCCCATATTTTGGTGACAAATCAGAAGAAATTGCTAAAATTATTAACAAAACAAATAAATATAAAGTAAGCTTTAAAACAACTAGGAACATCTTAAACACTTTGTTTAATGCAAAATCGAAAACAGACGATTTGCTAAAATCAGGCATTTACAAATTAAATTGTTCGCATTGTGATTCGGTTTATATAGGCCAGACAATTAGAAATTTTGATATTAGGTATAAAGAACACGTACGTTGTTACAAATACAAACACCCACATAAATCCAATTACGCTAAACACTTACTAGAACAAAATCATTCAATGACATCTAATAACACCATAAAATGTTTACACTTTTGTGACAATAAACGTAAATTAGATATACTAGAAGCTTTTGAAATTCACAAACATTTAAAAACTGTACCGTTAATGAATGAGCAAATTGATCTCTTAAATTCTCCTCTACTGGACGTTTTGGAATGAGAAATCAAGTCATCTGCAGACGATTACCAAGATAAGTCACAAAGTTCTATTGCTATAACAACACTAACTGTTTACTTTTTCATATAACCTTTGACAATGACATGTAAAAAACATGCTAAAATACGTATAAGGTTAAAATAAATAGATATTGTTAAAGTAATTAAGTATTTTATATACAGATACTCATTATGAAAAATAACTTGCTATGATATTTTTTTTATTAAATTTTTAATAAACTTATTTTATTTAACACAACACCTGTACAGTGTTTAAGATATTAAAACTGGTCATAATGACCAACCATTAATTTTCCTATGTTAAATCTCAACATCAAAGGGTAGATATACTTAAGTACATCCAGTAACGTCCTAGGTTTGAAGTTAACTTTACTTTTGTCTATTCCTTTATGCCCCTAGGGCGTCGGGTTTTCTATCCACTTCTTGTACGCTTCGCGGTCGTTCGCTAGTCTTTTTTGCTTCTGGCATTGTCTTTCCTTTCCTTTCCATTATGGCTTTTACATCTTCCTCCCATTTCTTTCTCGGCCTTCCTTTTGGTCTGCGTCCCTCCACTCCCATCTCCAGTACTGCTTTGGGTAATTTATTTCGGTCCATCCTCCATATGTTTCCAATTCATTTCAGCCATTGCTTCTCTATCATTGTTATTACTGACTACTGTTTTAGTTTGTCCACAGTATACTTATTCATACAGTAGCGAAGGCAAAGGTCATTTATGGTAATTATAGCACCAAGCGGCGCTTGCTTGCGCACAGCTAACGGTAGTAGTGTTTCTCTGCTTTAAGAACAATTTTCAAGTTGTTTGCCAGTATTTTTATAAAAATTTAAACAGTGATGTACCAATCTATTATGAGAGTCTCGAAAGGAAGCGCATGTTCCGCCGTGAACTGCGAAAACAACAAAGGAAAGAATCCTAACCTTAGTTTTTTTACATTTCCCAAAGATCCAAAAAGGTAATAAATTCTGATAAATATTAATACATTAAAGTTTGACTTTCTCGTCGTTCTAAATCAAAACAGTGGGTTGTAAACTGTAGACGTGAAGATTTACGTGAAAAGGAGGTGGGATATTTGAATAAAAACTGCACTTTGTGTACGCTGCATTTTGAAGATTCGCAGTTTATATATAAATGTAGAGAAGAAGAAGTTGGTTTACAACGCAGTACCAACAATATTTCAAATTAAAAAACCCCCCTAAACCACTTTGATGTAAAAGAAAACTACCGGCGCTTCGAATAATAAAGCCTGGTTAATATAGGTATTATTCACTGTTTAATGTACAAATCGAAACTTATTTTGTTAATAAATCATATTATTGGCATTATCTTTGTATTATTTAAAAACCATTATATAATATAGCTCGTAATTTTTCTGTTTTGCTTATTAAAAATATGGTAACAACAACGAACTGGATTGGAATTTAAAACCCGCCATAATTTAAACGATAGTTTAACTTGTCGACCGCTTGGAGCGCCACTAGTTACAGCTTACCAGGCGTTATATGGGCGCTTTTGCTACTGTGTAAATAAGTATACTGTGGTTTGTCTCTGATAACCTCATTTCTCATTCTATCTCTTCTTGTGTTTCCTGTAATCTGTCTTAGGTATTTCATCTCCGTTAGTGTTATTGTTGATTTATGTTTGTCTGTCATGGTCCAAGTCTCTGCTCCGTAGGTGAGGGTTGGTAAGTATAATGTTTTAAAAATAATAAAAACACTACAAAACTTTGTACAAAATATCACACTTAATAAACACTACAAGTGACCGCGGTTTCGTTCTTCACAGAGACATTGTCAAACTAAATACTAAAAACCAATGCAGGTACAACATTAAATAAAATTTCTGAAGAGTGGGGTGTACATAAGGTCGAGTTGGTCGTTTAAAACTATTTTATCAGGTATGTTTTTGTGCTTGTAAATTTCTAATGATTCCTAAAGGGTAAGTCTAAGGCCTTTATTAGCGAGGTGCATCACGGACAAGCTATTATCCCCAAAACAATGGCCACTATCTAACGCGTGATTGGCAAAAGTGGATGTTCTTTTTTTATTTTTAAAGCCACTTAAATGTTCTTTAAATCTAGTGTTAAAATTCCTTCCCGTTTGTCCTATGTACACACACCCCCTCGCAATCATTACAGGATAATTTGTAGACGCCTGGTTTTTACAGTTTGTTTGTCTTACTACTTTTCGCATTATATAATAAATTACTGAAAGACAATTACACAATTTTTTAAATTCAGTTCATCTGAGAATCAAATTCACACTGGAAATAGAGAAAAACAAAACATTAAACTTTTTGGATCTTACAATATCACATAACAACAATTAAATCAGTTTCGACATCTACAGGAAACCTACATTTTCTGGAGTGACTATCCACAAGACTTCGCAACACCCGTTGTATCAGAAGATTAGTTCTTTTAACGCCATGTTGCATCGAGCAGTGTGTTTACCTCTTTCAGCTGATAGTTTTAATAAAGAAGTGTCCGTGATGAAACAAATCGCCGTAAATGATGGTTTTAAAGCAAATGTCATTGACCAACTCTTGAACACAAAATTAAGAAAACATTGCGAAGGTTTAATTTTTCCGGTATTTAAGAACCAACAAAGTTTTTATAATACACTCTCATTTTTTGGTCCAATATCCAACAGAATCTATAATACAGTCAAAAAATGTAACAATAAGGTAACTTTCAAACCTCATATTAAAATGTCTAATTTATTATATAATGCGAAAAGTAAGACAAACAAACTGTAAAAACCAGGCGTCTACAAATTATCCTGTAATGATTGCGAGGGGGTGTGTGTACATAGGACAAACGGGAAGGAATTTTAACACTAGATTTAAAGAACATTTAAGTGGCTTTAAAAATAAAAAAAGAACATCCACTTTTGCCAATCACGCGTTAGATAGTGGCCATTGTTTTGGGGATAATAGCTTGTCAGTGATGCACCTCGCTAATAAAGGCCTTAGACTTACCCTTCTGGAATCATTAGAAATTTACAAGCACAAAAACATACCTGATAAAATAGTTTTAAACGACCAACTCGACCTTATGTACACCCCACTCTTCAGAAATTTTATTTAATGTTGTACCTGCATTAGTTTTTAGTATTTAGTTTGACAATGTCTCTGTGAAGAACGAAACCGCGGTCACTTGTAGTGTTTATTAAATGTGATATTTTGTACAAAGTTTTGTAGTGTTTTTATTATTTTTAAAATGCAGTATCACCAAGTAAAGGCTGAAACTATTAATTATATAATGTTTTATAAATTTTCATTTTTGTCTTTTCACTAATATCTCCTTTTCCTACTGGTATGTTGTTTCTTGTATAAAATATCTGGTTTGCTTTGTTTTTTCTGTTTTCTATTTCTTTGTTTATCTTACCATCATTTGTTATTGTTCCTAAAGTTTTTTATCGTCTATATTTATGTTATCCATTAGCGTACTTTCCTTACTAATCTTCATTACTTTACTTTTGTTTATATTCATTTTTAAATTAAACCTTTCTAGTTCGTCTTTCCATATATTTATGGCTTCCTGTCAGTTTTTGTTATTAATATTATATCATCTGCGTATAATAGTTGTTGAATATAGACCGGTTGTAATTGTCTATTTCCTACTTTCGTTTTAGCTATGCGTTGGTTACATTTTTCCATAACCTCATTCATACCAAGAATAAACAACAATGGCCCAGGCAGTCTCCTTGTTTCACTCCTTTATTTATGTGGAAACTATTTGATGTTACTTCATTTGTTCTTACATAACCCTCTACGTTGTTATAGAGGCTTTTAATAGCTCCTATTAGATTCCCGTTTACTTTGCTTTTTCTAGCGTTTCCCATAGTGGTTTCCTTGATATATAATCAAAAGCTGTTTGTATGTCTATAAACGCTATGCTTGTTGTTTGTTTTTTGCGTTCTCCTACCTGGACTGAAAGCCGCTTGTTCGTTTTTAATATTCCTCTGAATTCTATTCCATCTGAAATAATTTGGTTAAACCTGTTGTTAGTTGCTCTCCTCCTAGTTTTATCAATTCCGGGTGAATGTTGTCTTTTCCTGCTGATTTTCCGTTTTTCAGGTTTTTGATAGCGTTTGTTACTTCTTCCACTGTTATTTCTGTTCTTTCTTTCTCATTTTCCGTTAATGCTGCATTTGCTGCCTCTTGTTCTTCGTGGATCTCTGTTTCTTCCCTTTCCTCTTCCATAAATTTCTCTTGGTAATAAGTCTATTGATTTTGTCTTCGATATTTCTTATTTGTGGTGTGCTCTTCCTTTTGATTCTTTTGACTGTTGTACAGAATTGTTATTAATTTTTATTATATTGCCTTTCTGTCTCCATTCCGAATTCCTCCCACACTCTCCTTTTTGAATCTCGTACTATGTTTCTCTCTTCATTTATTTTGTTTATGTAATATTCTTTGTCTTCTCTAGGTCTTCTTTAGTCGCCATATATTTTTTCCATGCTTTTTCTTCCTCCCCACTGCCTCTTTTACTTCTTCGTTCCACCATTTTGTTCTTTTAAATCGCGTATCTAGTAGCTTTTTTCCACATATTTCTGTTGCAGTTTCAATTATACTGCTCTTTATCGTTTTCCATTTCTCGTTTACGTTTTTCTGTTCTAACCTATCTTGTTGTAATCTCTCAGTTAAAATTTCTTTATATTTATTTTGGTTTGCTGCACTATTTGGCTTCTTGATATTTATTATATCGATCTTTTTTATTCTTTCCTTCTCCGGCTTACTAAATTTACATTTTCCCATACGTAACATATGGTTTGTATCAAGTTTAGCATCTCTATGCACCCTTATGTCTTTAATTTTTGATTTCGTGTTCCTGCTGACCACTACATAGTCAATTATACTTTTAGCATTTCTGGCTTCTATATACGTGTATTTATGTTTTTGTGTGCAAATAGCTCAAAATTCCTATTATTAAAAAGTTTTCAACACAGAAATTTATCAATTTCTTCCCGTTACTGTTTAATGTTTCTTCTCTTTTATATTTGCCCGTGACTCCATATCCTTCGTCTTTATTACCTATTCATGCATTCCAATCGCCCATAGTAAATGTGTTCCGCTTGGTTTGAAGCTAACTACTGGTGCAAATATACTTAAAACACTCTCACTCGCGCATTGTGCTCTGCTATTAATCACGCATCCACGACACTCACTCGAGACGCTTAGTCCTCTTGAGCTACACTAGATGTTGGTTGTCCAACAGTTGAAAAGCTTCCACAATAGCATTCCGATGAAGTCTGAATTCATGCTTCTTTGCAAATCTTCTAATCTCACCCTCGACAAGGGGGAATGCCAAGATTACGATAAATATCCCTATTGCGTACATACCATGGCACATTTACTATCTAACGCAGTACTTTGTTCTGGAATGTTTGATTTTTATAAAATTAAAATGTTTTAAAACCGAAATTCTTTTTGAAATATCAAAAAATCGTTGGGGTGACACTGAGGGGTAGTAGAAAGATCAGGCTTGCGCAGATCGGCTATTCGACATGTGTAGAAAACGAATCTAAGATTATTTTCCGAGAGCGTTTATTTTGAAGTAGAGCACCCTGTCCCCCCCGCCCGCATTTTTTGAAGCAGTCTAGTGGTTTTATGATATTTGTGTTTTCCAGTTCCATGCAATGTTTATCCTCTGAAATTTCAAAATCGATTTCATACTTTGGTGATCAAAGTGTTTAGGTTGAAAATGTTTGCTATAAAAGTACCTTTCTTTTTGCCATAACCCGGATATCGGCCAGTAAGCCAAAGCAACAAAAAAATTTTGCTGAATGATCGCATTTGCTCTTAATCCTACATGGCGATCACAATACCTTTCTCTAACGACGAAGGTAAAAGACTGTCAAGCAACCGCCACGGGAGCTTCTTAGCATTTATTGTAATTTATGGAAGTTTTATAAATTTATCATAAATTTTGAAAATAGTGTGAAATATTTTACATTTTTGCCAATTTTATGAAACTAGAAAATGTCTTTAAATTCTTGAAAAGTTTTCAAATTTTGTATTTTATATCGGATTTTTTGACAAATTGAATGAATGAATGAATTTTGAATATTTGTTGTAATTGGGAACATTAAGAATTACGAAAGCGCGGGAGCACGGTTAGTATTGAACTCGTCACTTACGGCAACGAAATGGTCTAAAACCAAACGCAAAAAGGCAGAAAAAGCAGTTTACCTATAGGAGCGATTAGACCGGTCTTAACTTTTGAGAATGATCAATTTTTTCCACCTTCCACTCCTAAGATCGAGTTTCAGCCTTCAGTCATCCCCAGATCGAGCTTTAGCTTACGGTCGCCAAATCGAGCTTAGCTTCCGGTAACCGCCAGATCAAGCTTTAACTTCCATTGATCAGCACTCTCTGCAGATCGAGCACAAGTTTCCAGTCACAGGAACCATCCTCGTAGGCTCCTCCTACATTCTGTCGTACGAACTCACCTCCAGATCAAGCACTAGTTCTGGCCCAAGGCAACTCCTCTGCATAGGTCAATCAGCTCCGAAGCAAGTCACTTACGCACTCCAGGCCTTGACGATGCCCTTTGATTTTATTAAAGGTTTGGGGGAAAAACTTGCATTAAATCGCAAAAAATGAAAATTTCGGTAACAATGAAAAAGAGACTACACACTAGCGTACTTAAAAAATAGTTCCAGAGCCGTATTATTAATATTTTAAAAATTCCAAAATTTCAAACATCATGAGCTTGTGGAACGAACACAGCGATAACTTTTCATCATTTCGAAAACAAACAGGTAGAAGTTTAATTTTGATCGATTAAACGAACGTATTAGCCGAGCAATCGCCAAACAAAATGACAAAACCTCAGAGGTGCGAAGAAGACAAAAAATGCTTCTGAGATTTCAACGAATAAAGATATTTGGGAATAAAGACGTACAGAAATTCAAATTAAAGGTTGTTACAGTAAAAAACAGAGAGACAATAGAAGAATACTCTAAGTTTCGTTATTAAGTCCAGTTATATTTAGAGAAGACGCTCCTCAACTCCGCCACTTTGGACTAATTACTTTTATTTTCTGGTTTCAACTGTTCTTTAGTATCAAATTAACATATTCCACAAAAAATTCGCCTTTTCAACTTTTATTAAGCGAGTTTTCGACATCTAACCAAACTTGTGTAGGATCGGTAAAAAACAGATTTTCTGCAACAGAGCGGCGCAATACATGAATTAATATTCACTCAGCGAAGTCTGTAACAGATCGGCCGATGCAGCCAGGTCGCATTTTCGAAAAACACTGTACAGACCTAGTCTAACTACGTTCGTCTAGTAATTACTGTACTTTCTGAGCCATCAAACATTCATCATGTAGAATATCAGCAGTATTAACATGTAAAGCAAGCAAAAATACACATTACTACATTATCAAAGCATGATCAAATTGTGTTACTTGCGAGGAGGGTATTGGCCCCGTGAAAATCCCACGTAGCCTCTATTAGTTAACCCTTTGTGCATTACAACTTTATTTTCAGTGCACCAACGTATCCAAAACCCCGTAAGAGCAATACTTTTAAGTCATGCCATTGTGCTCACCAGTCGGGGCCCCAAAAGGAATCTAATGAGGATTTTAGCCTCCGATTCCTAGCCACTCCAAGATGTTCTGGGGTCACTGGTCGCTTTCAATTAACCAGCTCAAGGCTTCTCAATAAAAGTAACGTTGTTACTAACAAACTTGTAATTATAGATTTTAAACGGATAAAATGAATTGACGTTTATTAGAGATTGACAAACACACAAAAATACAGAAAATGTATGTACATAAACAACAACGCACAATAAAACAATAAGCTGCAAGCGTAGCAGTCGTGCGTGGTCAGATATTTCTCCGAGAGAAGATATCCAAATACAAGACGGTCTGCTGCTTGCCGTTGACAGTTAATTCTTGGTCTATACCAACGGACCCAACATTAACTTCGTTAGCGATGTACGCTGCTGCTGCCCTCTTGAGGTGGTGTGATCGGACTGCTGCTGCTTAGCCGGGTGACGCGCCACTGGTTTCGCTCGTGCCGTATTGCGCGGCCCGCACAGTTGACGCAAGTAGTATATTATTGTATAAGGTGCGTGTTGCAGGTGTAACATGTGTTTGTCGTTATGACGTCTAAAATTGACGAGATCATTTCAGAGAGATTTTTAGCTTTCCTATGTTATCCGTCTATGTTCGGCTAGTCTTGAGACAGATTGTAGATTAACACGCACCTCATACAATAATATACTACTAGCGCGGTCACCCGGCTAAGCAGCAGCAGTCCGACCAGACCATCGCAAGAGGGCAGCAGCAGCGTACATCGCTAACGAAGTTGTTGTCGAGTCCGTTGGTATAGACCAAGAATTAACTGTCAACGCTAAGCAAAAACAGACCGTTTTGTATTTGAATATCTTCTCTCGGAGAAATATCTGACCAAGCTCTACTACTACGCTTGCGGCTTCTTGTTTGATTGTGCTTTGTTGTTTATGTACACATATTTTCTGTATTTTTGTGTGTTCGTCGAACTCTAATAAGCGTTTAATTCGTTTTATCCGTTTAAAATCTTTACTTACAGGTTTTTTTAGTAACAACGTTACTTTTACCTTCTATTCTAACACGCATATTTTTCTAGAAATTATGGTAAGCTGTCGGAGTAATGCCGAGGAGATCTCAAATCATTATTTGAGATCTCCTGAATAGTGATTTTGGTCACTGGCCGAATAGCGAATATAACTATTCGGCTAAGTGCCAAATATTAGCCAAGCAATTATTCGGCCGAGTACCGAATAATACTGGTAATCCAAGCGTAAGCCAGTTAGTAAAATTTAGTAATTGGCATTTAGTGGCAAATAGTTGGCTGACTCAAAATAATATCAGCTTATCCGAATATTCGGCAAGATCAACAAATTGACAAACAGTTGGCCCGCCGAACATTCGGTGCATCCCTATCGATTATGTGACAAATAAATCTAAGTAGACTTTTTAGTTTTACAAAAACAATTAAGAAAATTCTAACAAATTCTATACATTTTAACAATTTTTAAGTATAACTTAATCGCGCTTCTTCTCAAGGATGCATGGCACCCCCAATTAGCCTAAGGGAGTACACGAGCAATGAGCGTCCCTATTTGACATGGCAAAATGTTTAAAGTAGCTGTTGGTACTGGAATGTTAGGATATAAAATATTTATATCCCATTTCTGATTTCATTAACAAGCAAGCATAATACACTCCAGTTTGCATTAGTCGAACTGCAATGTCTATTTACATCAATCCATAATTAAACTGCAGAGGCAATATGTACGATTCGCAATGCAGTTAAATTTACTACCGGCATTTCATACGGAAATTCCCCTAAACTACAACAGAATATAGGTAGCGCTCTCAATTTTAAATTATAACCCAATTTGGAAGGTTATTCTTACAAATCATATTGTTACCAGCAATTTATATCGCTCGTGGCGGTTACCTATGGAATTAATACTACTCTAACCGATTAAGCTTATATGTTCAACAAAAGCTTATTGCTAAGTATTGAAATTACAAGTCGGTAAATTTGAAAACTCCTGCTGAGATTCTTGATGGGAATGACAATGTGTGCTGTAAAGCATTCTTTGCCGCTGCAACTGTGTGAAAATGTGCTTTAAACATGCACATAATCATTGCCATAATGTAACGGCACCGCGCCGTACCTAGCACGACCTTCCGCTTCGATACTGGACATAGGATAAGCTAAGAATTAAGAAATGAAAAAAGTTTTATGATTCTGAACACGAAAGAGCAAATCGAAAATATGTCCATGCTTTATAAGTTCATATAATAATAATAATAAGCTTTATTGAATGCTACCATTAAATGACAAATACACACACATTTTATTTAAAGGTAAAGAAAAGCTGGCAGGATCCAACCGCAAGGCGGGTTCTACCATCTAAACCTTGGCAAAATATAAAACCAAAAATAATACATTTGTACCTAACCTTAAATATTGTATTAATCCCACAGCCATGCATCGACTTCGACCATTTTTTATTGTTAGTTGAGATTATAAAGTGAGAACCAGTTTCATAGCAATATTTAATTACTAAATGTGTTAGTCGTAATACCTGTTTCCCAATAAATTATTTGAATGTACTATATTATTTTATGGGAGGACTCAATGCATGTCTGTAAAATCAATACAACAGTTAAAATCAAGTAAATTTAGTAATGGCACGTGAGGAGGCGTGTGTGGTAAACAAAATAATAAATTAACACTGCTATCAAGTGCCACAAATAGAAATCATTTTATACATCCTATCTAGCAATTCGTTGGAAGTCGCTGCACTGCTTCTGAAACAATGCTGAACGCAAATTTGTTTTAAATTGTATTGAGTTGGAGCTTTTGTAAAATTTGTTTAGATTATTGTATATATCTGGAAGGAAAATGACTGTTCAAAACGAGCCATAGTGTGTTGTGGGGCGAAATTAAACCTCTAAATCTCGTGGAGATGTTATGTACATCCGTTCTAAACTTTATTTTGTTATATAGATACGGAGGTTTCTTGCAAACTAAAATTTGATAAAATAAACATTGACACAGTAATATGCGACGATTTTTCATCGTCAACCAACCAACATCTGCCAGTTTATGCGATATATGGTCATATTTTCTTATACCATAAATAAACCTCAGACAGGAGTTTTGAATTTTTTGTATCCATTCAGCACTCCCATTGTCTATTGCGGCATGATAGACTGGAACACAATAATTAAATTGTGATAGTACGAAAGCTTCGCAAACTCTTTTTTTAATTTGGTATATATAGGTATGACCTATGAGGATAAAGCCTTTTGAGATATTGATACCCCTGACAAATATATTCAGATATTTGATCTCTGTATCAAAAGGTATTGTCTAGCACTAACCCAAGGTTTTTTGCTTTATCAGCGATAGGAATTTGAACATTATTAATACGTACATTTATAATGTTGTGGAAGTGTCGTTCTTCTGAACTTAACTTTGGCTTTATTTCTTAAGGACATAAGTACCTTTAAATTGTCAGTTATCCAAGGACTGTGAGGCTTTCAAAATTTACAAGTTCTCACAGGGACGTGTATATCAAAAAGTATAGGAAGGCAATTTAAAAACGTGCAATGTGTTATACCTCTGGAAGTAAAAGAGGTATTGAAAATTTCTAAAAACTCTTTCTACAACATGGAGGGGGAATCATCATGACCGTCACGTCATAAATTGTCACACATGAATGTATTCCTTACTGGGAGCATATAAATCTAATTACGCTTCAAAAAGGTTTACTAAGGAAGGGCCTTTGGTTGATCATCCCGCAGTGCTTGAGCAGACATTCTTGACAAATTGCACACCGGGCATCACGGAATAAATAAATGTGGTTGCTTAGGAGGGCAATCCGTGGCCTGGACTGTCGACCCAAATCGAACAAATCATAAATAACTGTGTAGTTTGTATAAAAAGCCAACTAGATCGGTTTGAACTATTGATCCCAGGAGTGTTTCGAGAATGCCCGTGGAAAGTGGTTGGAACTCACCTTCTGAAGCTCGTCATAGTATCAGATTCGTAATCAGCCTTTACTTCCCACTGCTGGGCACCGGCACTCTTCTCTGCCATATACTCTCCTTAGCGCTGAGGTGGAGTACGGGGGACCTATAGTTTAACGTCGAATCCGAACGACTAAATATCAGAGAAGGTTTTAGGCATTAAGACCCACGGCTGCCTACACCGGATTGGGGAATGTTAGTGGCGGGTTGTGGCATAGATTTTTACTGCTGCATGGCTTCGGCGGGAAATCGAACCCTAGACCTTTAGCGTTAGCGGCTGAGCGCCCAACCTCTCAGCTACCGCCACTCTATCAGTACCAGATTACTTTTCTAGATACCTAGATGTAGCAAAGTTAGAGAGATTTTCGTCTGAATGTTATATTACTCATCTCAAACCAAAATTTGCTAGACATGGAGTATCAAAGACAGTGGAAAGTGATAACGGTACCCAGTTTTCTCAACTATGGAATCAAAATACCATCAATTCGCAAAAAAATATGGGTATAAAACTGTAACGTCAAGCCCTAAATTCTCCCAAAGCCACGGATTTATCAAATGCAAAGTACAGAATTTTAAAAGGCATTTTCAGAAGGCTAAAGACTCATACCAAATGTTGTTAGCTCTTCGTTCAACACCTCTTGCTACAGCTACAGCCCAGCTGGTCTCTTTGTGGGAAACTTCGTCGAGTAGCCTTTATGTTCACAAATCAGCTACTCCTTACCCTTCCCAATAAAATTACCGTTCGTCGAAAGGGGAATAAAAGAAGAGAAATACAGAAGAGAATCTTCGACGCTCGGCATGGGACAAGTTCATTACCAGAACTTCCTATTGGCCAACTTGTTTGAATCTCCGATCTTTGGCTAGAAAGAAGGATTGAAGGTAAACATAGTACACCCCGTTCGTACATCATCAAAAGTCCAAAGAGATGTTATCGAAGGATTCGTAAGTTTCTTCATCAGGAAGTCAGCCCTGAAGATAAGCCTACCGACTCAGATTCCAGTGTAGTGGATGAAGAAAAAGTTACAACTAGAGAACCTGAAGTTTTACATGGCGCGGAACACCGGTATGACTTAAAAATACCCCAAACCCAGGTGCCTCCATTCATGAGGCACTTCATCGAAGTCAGCGACAAGTTAGACCTCTTAAAGGGTTTGGATTTTTAGGGGAGAGATGTGCAGTTGGCACGACAGTCGGCATGGGGAACTAAAGGGGTAACCGAGAATGACAAATAATAAACGGTAGTTTTGATGTGTACAACTTATCCTCAATGTCTATACAACATATTTGTACATCCTAAGGAAACACACAATCCTTGATGGCAACTCGATTTTCTACAAAAATTAAATTACCTCCAGAATAGTATTTTTTATGAAGATTAAGATTTTCAAGTCAATGTTTGATCATCTTGAACGTGTAAAAATAGATAAAAAATCTACGTCGGGCAACCCTTCCCATCTCTGGCTAATGTTTTTAAAGGAAAACAAGTTTCAATCTAAAACACCAAAAATAAAACTACCATACCGTAACGAACCGCGAATAGGCACCCTCGTTTTATTATTTTATTTAATTTTTTGCACCTACTTAATTTCTTTCTGTAAGCTAAGCTCGACGACCACGAGCTCGTTGTATCCGACACATTTGTTAACTAGGGGGAGCTCGTAAATTAGTGTATGGTCGAGATTAAGTTTTGAACGTTTCTTTGCAATTTAATGGTTGTGTATGATTGTTTTTTTTACTACGTTGGAGTTAGCTTAAGGATATTCTAATTAACTTTGATATTGCAAGATAATTTATTAAAATTGTATTTTCAACGCAACTAAATTCTAAAAAAATTTGTTTGGTTTCTAAATTCTATAATTTAAAATTTGGCAACCCAGCTGCCGGTCATTTTTTGTATGTGGTCGGGGAATCATAGCTGCCACAACAAGTTTCCACTTCCCTACATCTGCCATGCGCTATAAAAAAACAGCTGCCGGTAGTCACGTTGTATGCGCTGGGGGAAACCCAGCTGCCACAACAAAATTCCGATCCCCTTACCTTTACCATGCGCAAGGGGATACCCAGCTCCCACACTTGATTTCTTTTTCCTTACCTCTACCATAAGCGCTCGGGGCAACCGAGCTGTCGGTAGTTACTTTTTGTATGCGCTCGGGGAAACCAAGCAGCCACAACAAAATTCCCTTACTTCTACCGTGCGCTCGGGACACCCAGCTACCGCTAGTCAATTGTTGTGTGTACTCGGGGAAACGTAGCTGTCACAACGAGATCCACATTTCCCTTGCCTCTACCATGCGCTTGGAGAAACCCAGCTCCCGTTAGTCACTTGTTGTATTCGCTCGGAGAAACCCAGCTGCCATAGCAAGATACCCTTTTCCTTACCTCTACCATATGCGCTCGGGGCAACCCAGCTTCCGATAGTCACTTATTAAATGCGTTCGGGGGAAACCCAGCTGCCACAGCAAGATTCTCTTACGTTTAGCATGCGCTCGGGTCAACCCAGCTGCCGGTAGTCACTTGTTGCATTCGCTCGGAGAAACCCAGCTGCCATAGCAAGATACCCTTTTCCTTACCTCTACCATATGCGCTCGGGGCAACTCAGTTTCCGATAGTCACTTATTAAATACGTTCGGGGAAACCCAGCTGCCACAGCAAAATTCTCTTACGTCTAGCATGCGCTCGGGTCAACCCAGCTGCCGGTAGACACTTGTTGTCTGTGCTCGGGGAAACCCAGCTGCCACAACAAGATCTCCTTCTCCTTACCTCTATCATGCGCTTGAGGAAACCCAGCTGCTGGTAGTCACTTGTTGTATTTGCTCGGGGAAACCCAGCTGGCAGAACAAGATTCCGATCCTCTTACCTCTACCATGCGCTCAAGAAAAGCCAGCTGCCACAGCAATACTCTCTTTTTCTTAGCTCTACCATCTGCGGGTAGTCAGTCGCTTGTTGTATGCGCTCGGGGAAACAGAGCAGCCACAACAAGATTTCCTTACCTCTACAATGTTCTCGGGGAAATTCAGCTGCAACAACAAGATCCCCTTTTCCGTACCTCTACCATGCGCTTGGGAACAAAACTTTCTCCCCCTTACTTGTGCGCAGGACTTTAAGAGTTTCGTAACGTTAATAAAAGAGAAACCATGATAAACCTCGCCTGTGTTTTGTTTATCGAATTTAGTTACTTTAAATCCCGAGATTCCAAACTTGACTTAAAACTTACATAAAAACTAGACACAACGTATCACACTTAGGGTTCACAACGTTACAATACAAAATTTGAATCAAATATCTCAATTTATGCCAGTGGTAATAATTAAAGCAAGATTAGATTGTGTGATTCTGTAGAAAGCCGTTGTTCCCCTTCACTATTTTCCCATTGTTTTCTATCTTCTCCTATCAATACCCCACTCTTGCCGTCTCTCTTTTTTCTCTCTCATCCCTTTTTCCTAAGCGCCTCCAGACCCGTGTTTATATTATTTTTACCTAATGTTTCTGATCTGCTATCCGCACTTAAAATATTTACTATCATTTTGAAAACATCCTGTATTTGAAAATTATTCTAATACAAAACCCTATTTGATTAAAATTAGTTTTGCATACGTCTATAAAATTTTATTGAGGTACTTGAAAATTTTTAAAACAATAAAAAGTTTGAGAAAGACTGCTTTAGAATATACAGGGTGTCCGCGCGAAAAATTCGAGTGCGATTATATCTGGTGTCTTTCAAGTTAGAAATTTCAGATTTTAGGGTGTCAGTCAGTGCTTATGGGGAAGTAACTCACTATAGTTATCGTGCTAGTACTCCGCCCCAGCCGCATTGATAATAATATTAAATTTTTTAAATTTTTTAAGTGAAATATCTCAAAAACTTATTCTTCTAACCTAGCACTTTGTGCAAGCAGACATACTAAAAAAAATGTCCCCTTTTATAATTCGTCAAAAAATATAGTGTCCCATTTAAAATTTTGAATTGGGGGTGACTTTTCGCTCGGACACCCTGTATAACATGATATTCATAAGTGGAACCACATCGATCGGATATCTATTTATATACTGTTAATCAGCACCGTCCTCTTCTAATTAAACCTTACGGAACGTGGATTATTAAAACTATGAGTGAAATGTTCAATATTAAAAAAGGAAAACAATAACAGAAGTCTTTGTTATGAAGGTATTCACAAACAACAAAATATTTGCAGCGCTGGTATAAATAGAGAGCATAAGCTTTTGATTTATATTTTAATTAAAATTACATGGCCGCTTTCGAATAAAAAGGACATGCGGCGTTGGAAACGCAGCATCTATTTTATTCCATTACCAGATTGTTCAATACCAAAAAAAATATATTAAATCAAACATAAACTCTGAGACAGTGCAAAAATAGCGCATACCTTACAGATTTAACAAAGGTTAGAATTTGTTTCCCAATCTGGCAGCATAACACGAGCTGAGCATTCTTTGAAGAAATATACCAGAAAATAAGTCGTTTGTGCAAGTTCTAAATAGAGCCTTTAAAAAGAAGACACTCCAAAAATGTTACTTTCTTAGAAAAAAGTTCAAAGAAAAATCGTACAGAAAAATACTAAAAAGGTAGGCTTAGTAAAACGTTACAGATAAATGTCGTGAAAAACATCTCAGATAAAAATCAAATAAATACATTTTAGCAAAACTCTGTAAACAAATTTATGTATGTACGTCAAAAATTGGTATCCCTACGAGAATTTTATTACTTGCACTAACTCTAGACGGAAAGATTTTTTTACGTCACCTGATGGCAATTTAATTAAATGTTTAGTACACATAAGGCTACAAACAAATTATTTAATAACAGTCAAGTGTAACCATGGCGCTGTTCTACGGATTCTGATTCGTATGCCGGAGGATCATTAATTTGATATTTAACACCAAAATGATTTTCATTCTACCTAATTAGCTGCAAAACGTTTATCGTTGACTTTTTATGTTTCGCCTGATTAATTTTGATATATGGCATTAAAAAACAAAATTACCCATTTTAATTAACACAATATAAACCTAATTGTTTTCTACAGTAATTAACAAAAGTAAAAAAAGCAGATCTCATCACGATTTGAACTCATAACCTCTAGCATACAAACTAAATTCTTTATCAGAGCGCCACGGAAGCACCTGAGCATCTTTTTCACAATCATTTTGTGTATCAATGCAAGGCTCGCTTGACTATTATTGTTATATAAATTATTTCGAGCCTTAATTCCAATAAATTTTCCCATAAGTTGCCATCACATGATGTAAAAAATGTTATGTTTCTATTTAACGTGACTGCAATTAATGGAAAGTTGCTAGTGACATAATATACAGATATTTTATGCTCTCCATGCTAAACTGTAATGTTCCACTTAAATTGGAATCACTTATATAATAATAATTAGAGATTTTATGCAAATGCATATTCTCTTGTTGATAAATCGCGTTGGTATATATCCGTATACACAATTTGATGATTCTATTTTCATTTCGCATATAATAATAATAATTATAATAATAAACAAAAACGAAGTTTATTTAGCACTTTGGCAAACAAAAAAAAAGAAAACACATAATACCACAAAATAACATGCGTTCAAAAAGTTTTCTAATTGGAGTTGGCTATGAAGGAAAAGTGTGGCTTAACTTTGTTTGTACACTCTACTTGGCATGTATGGAAGTTTGTCATATCTGACCTTATCATAACTTAAAGTAAATAAACAGACAAAAGTTAAGACATGAAAAATATTTCCAATATTTCTAATTAGAAACGTTTTTGATCGCATGTTATGTTCATAGACAAACAAAAACGCTTGACCCTATTTAAATCTCAGTATTTTTATTAGCGGTAACTAGACTCTTGACGAAGGAACCGTGTTTACGTGTCTGGCGTAATTAGTGTAATTAGCGTAATTATGTACCAACTAACTTAATGTTTACATTTCATATTTTACTGTTTTTTGCGAACAGACAAAAAACGCGTCCACAATGTTTTGGGTTTATCTTTTTTTTTAATTATACGGTTTATTTTTAATGGTATATATGGGGTTTTATTATTCATATTATGCACATGGTGAAACGCTCCTGGTTATTCTCGTAGTGAAGTTAATAGGAAAGCAGTAAGATATGTCAAAAAATAAAAACAAACAGGTCTGCTACAGAATTTTAACTAGGGTCCCCAGATTACAAGCCCACGCCTTTACCGCTAAACCAAATTTTCTTTTAAAATTGTTTCATTATGTAAGTTAAATGAGTTACGTTTGTCAACTGACAATCATGCACGTTTCTAAAATAAATAATAACTAATTTTTATTAATGGTGGTGGTGGAATACAGACGAAATAAAGACGCAGCAAAAGAGGAAAAAGATACTTTTTGGGAGAACTTACAAAAAAATAGGAGCAAGAGGAACAAATATCATTATAATGGGAGATCTCACTGAAAGGGTCGGGAACAACAACAAACGCATAGAGAGATATCACATGGGAAACAATAAGAAACAGCAATGTAAACAAAATAGTCGAACTATGTATAGAAAATGATTTGGTAGTAGCAATCTCTAAATTCCAGCACAAAGAAAACCACAAATGCACACGCGAAGTAAGCTCAACGCAAGAAAAGGTCAATCATAGAGACGTAATTGTGAAAAGAGAACCGGAAATAGAAAGCGACCACAACATGGTACGAAGAGACATGAAGATGGAAAGAGAAATACCGCAAGAAAAAAGAAATAAGGTAATAAAGAAAAGCATTGAAAGAAGAAGACACCAGAAAAGACTATCAGAAAATGATAGAAAGGAAACTAGAGACAAAAACTTGGGAGAGCTATGGAAAATACAAAGATGAAAGAACGGAAGTAAACAACGAAATTAAAAGAGCAAAACTAGAAGAATGGGTGAAATTCGGCAAAAGAATGAAGGACAACTTCGCAGAAAATCAAAAGTTATTTTACGGCACATTAAAACAGCCGAGACAAACCGAACCAGTGCATTAAAAAACATCATAGATAAGCAAGGAAAACTACTTACAAAAGAAGAAGACATAATGAAAAGATGGAAGCAATATTTTAAGAAGGTGCTAATGGATAGCAACGAAGAGGAAATGAGGGTAGCAACGAAAACAAACAAAACACCACAGATGAAAATAACGACGCAGACGTCGAACCTATATCAAAAAATGAATTAGAGGAAGCAATACAGAAGGTGAAACTAGGAAAAACAGCCGGGAAAGACGGATCATCAGCAGAGATGATAAAGTGCATAGGAGAGATACGAAATGAAAACAACTAAGACTAATGAACAACATATTAAAAGCAAAAAGAGCACCAAAAGATTGGCAGTCGGGTATAATCGTACCACTGTACAAAAAAATTTTACAATTGCAGAGTAGTTACACTGTTAAGTATAACAGGAAAGGTATGGGCAAGAATATGAAAAACAAGATTAAGAGAAACACTCGAAGGCACAATAGAAGGCAGTCAATGTGCGTTTAGAAAAGGAAAAGAAGTGGAAGACAATATCTTTATACTAAGGCAATAGGGAAAAGGCAATAAGCAAAGGAAGTGAGGTTTCACCTATGTTTTATAGACCTTGAAAAAGCTTTTCATAGAATTAGAAGGAGAAATATGGGTATGGAAAGGACTAAAAAACAGAGGTATAGAAACAACGGCGATAGAGATGGTCAAAATAATATGCAACAAGACAACAAATTTAGTGCTGATCCCGATAATATTTGCACTAGTTATGTAATGAATGAGGTAGTTAAAGAAGGCAATAAGAAGACCAAAAAATATGAAGTATGGAGGTGGAAGATGGAACACTAGCACAAATGTCAGAATTTATATATGCAGACGACATGGTGTTAATAGCAGGATCTACAAGAAACACCTTTTTGGAGAAAAAAGCACCAAAAGAAACGAAAGTAGAAGTAGTGGAAAAAGTGGTGTACCCGGCTCTAGTTTATGGCAGTGAATCGTAGACGATTGCAAAAAAACAGAAGAGTAGACTGACAATCACAGAAATGAGGTTCTAGAGAAAAACAGAAGGAAAAACAAGATACGGCAGGATTAGGAACCCAACATACAGAGAACAATTGGCGCAAAGGCAGTGGAAGAAGTTATTCAAGAAAGACAATTAAGATTGCTAGAGAGAGAATGGCGAAGCAAACTTTTGAAGCAAGACCAGAAGGAAAGAACAGGGTGGGAAGTCCAAGAAATACATGGATAGAAGAGGCAAAAATATCAGCGCGACAGCGAGGGTTAGAATGGAACGCAGTGAGACAAAAGTGTAAGATCAAGAAGAGTGGAAAAGTGGTGCCAAAAAACTCCAAGTGACGACGAGTCACCACAAACCAACACCAAGCCTTACACTTTAAGGTAGAAAGGATTATGTATGTATGTAAAAATAAACTACAACGCTCAGTAGATAATTATTAAAAAATGTTGAATATGAGGAATTGCGGTAAAATAATAAATCGCACTACTATGGTAATAGCTCCACGATTTGCAAAATAATCATCGACATACCGCGCTTGTTTCAGAGGCGACTGCGATTAGGTTTTATTTTATTGCTCTGCCAAATGTCAAACGACCTCAAACTTTAATATTAACAAATATGAACAATTGAAACAAACGATAACGGGAAAAATTAATATAGCCCCAGAGAAAAAAATACAGTGGTGTCAGGTCGGGCGATCGAGCCGGCAAAAATGGGCCCGTAAGTGCTTAGCCACGTATTAGAATATTGGTGATTTACAACATCTCTTGTTGTTTTGTTGATTGTTATATTATCAAGATCGTTTCTGAATAAAAAGAGAAATTCCATTTAAACTCAGTTATTTTTATATATTTTTATATCATTTATATTTTTTAAATAGTACAAAATTTTAATCGTGTCACGGCCAACTATCGTTTCTATTTGAATAAATGTACGATTTTTGATTTGACCATTGAATTTGGTTCAAAAAAATGTTCAAAAAACGTGCTATCATTTTTGCCCTGGCACTGACGGATACTAAGCTCCCCGCATTCATTTGCATCGAAAATGCGCCTCGCTGCACATGATGAAAAATTGTTTTTGAAGATTCATTTCCACAGCAAACGTCTACTCAATTTTACTTTCCTATACTTCTACTTAAGTATGGAAAGTTATGATTTCATGCAAATTTTCGAATTTCCGATTTTAACGGAAATACACGATTTTTATAAGATTTGGTATGTGGAAGTCTTTTGGTTGCAGGTAGTTATTTGTAAAGTGTTTAATCGGAATCCGCAACAGACATGTTTTACAGGTATAGATTTTTTTATTAACTTTTTACTAATTTTGAAAACATTGTAGGGAATCTGAAGACAAATTAAATGGTTTGTTTTCGATTCCTGTATGTTCAAAACTAAGACCACTACGAATTTTTAAAAATTTTAACTTTAATGTCTGACTACTTGTAAAGCCGCTTCTCAAAATTTTGGAAATTTCCAAAAAAATATTCCTCAAAAACTGCCGACACATTTTTTTTTAAACTTTGTGAGCCGATAGCGCTTGCAATGAACTACAAATGTGTATTTTACTTATCTCTCAAATTTTACTATGACGCCCTCCATGAATTTTTGAAAAATTTAAAATTGATTAGTTATTTATTTAAAAACGCAAGCCAATCGTAACAAACATTAAACAGTTCAAAAAACTATTCGAAGTAGTTCATTATTATTATTATACGGTAAAAAAAGTTACGTGATTTTAACTGCGCCTAATTGGCTCTAGTTAAAAACGGTTACAGTTAGTTTTTCTTAAAGGCGAGTTGGTAGTGTAAACGCAGCAGTTCGTTCCTAGCGCGTTTGTTACTGTAACTCGAGCTCCCAATATTTAGGTCAAGTTTAGTTTCTGGTTTTAATTTTTAGTTTACTTATTTTCAAACAAGAACGTAACATCGTCAATGCACGACAAACAAAATCAAATCGGTTCAATCCATATGACAGCATTTTTTTTTTACAAATGTATGAGCTAAGATTGTTTATAATGCAACTGTTCAGTATCTGTTTGTTCATTTACTACTTTTACATGCACATATTTCTAGATTTAATACGTAGATTAGTGTCCTTGGCAGCACAAGGTAAGAAGATGCCACGAAAATTTGTAGTGTAATAGCATTGGGGCCCAAAATTGAAAAAACTTGAGTTCCCGCCGTTAGCGGCTCCGATGCGATGTTCTCAAATTTTGTTTTTGTAATGACGCTGTTGCTATCAGCAGATTTTGTTGCCATAATACAAACAAATAGTAGATTCCCAAATTTGATTGCCTGTATCGAAAAATGTAGCGGTCTGCTGTACAAAGGAATATGCACCTTATGTAGTGAGTTCGTAAATAATTATATGGGTTCTCGTAGCGAAAGGTTTTTAATTTTAAGTTAATATTGCATCGGAAGTTGTTTAAGTCAGAATTAAATTCTCTTACAGAATATGCAGAAATATACAGGGTGTTCAATTGTAAGCAAACCTATTTTATGAAATAACTCAAAAACAAACGTTAATTGAATTTTGCCAACGGTATCGTTAATGAGCATAAAAAGTTCTACTTCTTTTCCACTATAAACAAACCAGTAACCCTAATAATAAAAAAAAGTTAACACTAGTGCCGAAGCGTTCAGTTGCCAGGCGGCAACACTTTTTATAATCGACATCGTATCAAGCAATATTTTATAATTAAAGCATTTTTCACGCCTACTGTTTAAAAATATATATTTTAACTTTTAGTAGAGGTAAACATTTTGTGTCGGTACATTAATCATGTCAAATCCTAATTAATCATTGAGTTAATTTCTATTTCAGATCAAAATTATTGGATACGGTTGCTATTAATTGCAAGAAATAATCACTGTTTGAATCGCGCAGGCAAAGCTAATAAAACTGGTACGTTTCTAATTAACTACATTCCGAATTTCCCAAGCTTAATTTTCCTTGCAGTTGTGTGTTTGAAGTGTGAAATAACCCGAAGATTGGTTACTAAACCTTGAGTAGATTACTGGAACCAAGCCAAATAAGTAAAGTTAAAAATTATAATGCGTTCCCTTGCTCATTAAATTACAAAGCTTGTGCAGTACATTCATACTCGTACATGCACTTGTTTGGCATGCTTAATATTAATTAATTTTATTCCTACTTTTTTTAAATTGATTCTCTGGGAAACCCGTCATTTACGCTTTTCAGAAATAAAGACAGGATTTAAATGTGGAAGATACCTAAAATTCATTATAAAGAAAAACCTGGGCAAAGGACATACTTCGCCTGTACTTGTCGTGCTTTTTCCTTTGATGTTTTCAAACATAGTTTCTATCGTTACGTTTTAAGCGTAGCAGTTTCTATAAGATGCTTGTAAGAAGCTCACCAAATACCCTCTTAACCAAAAATTTCCCAAGCTCCCCGTATGAAAACAAGAAAGACAAACAGGTTGTTTTTTATTTTCGTAGAAGCGGAATATGTATCAGACAAGAATCGACAGGTAAATTTTAGTAGAGTGCAAAGCGAACACTATCGTGTCGTGTGAAATGAGAGGTAAAAAGCTACGACCTTGCAAAAAATTGTTCCTTGTGCCCTAACAATTCAAAATCTGCTAATTGTCAAAAAATCGTCCTGTGCAAATGGGCGTTAAACAAAATTTTCGAGTTAGAGCTACAGGAAGAATATTCAATATTACAACTACCTGTAACAAAAATTTCAAACAATTTTCTGTGACCTTTCTATTTTTGTGTAAATGTTACATTTGTGAAAATTAATAAAGTATCTGAAATGTCTTGCTTCGAACGTTCACAAAATTCTAATTATTTTCAAGCTTTTTTCCGTTAACACTGCCATATCTGTTAAAGTATTGCTGTTATTTTGCCAAGTAATCACACAAATAATATAAATAAAGAAAATTGCAAATAACTAGATCTACAGTATAGCTGCTATCGCATGTACGAGTCACGAGTTCTCCCTGCTTTCCCCTTGGCGCGCTCTTCCTGCGCCGAAGCTTTAGTATAATACTAGTTGGCATAAGTTTTGGTGTTAGCAATTCTACTTCCTCATCCAGATAATGTAATTATACATTGAATAAGGTTATATTGAACTGCAAAGGTGCAGTAGCGTTACATAATGTTTTTTCCTAGCATTATAACTTAGACTAAAACTTCGACTTTAATTTAACTTGAGCCTTTCTCGTCCTTGTAAATAACAAATAATAGTTGACACTTACGTTTATTATTATTTGCAATTTTTGTATGGATATTTTAGAAAGTGCAAGCTCAGAAAGTGGGCTTAAAAAAAAATTTAAATTTGACATCGTTAAACCCTTAAAGCAATGCAATGCAATCTGCAAAAACAGTTAATTGTATCAGAATGCTCATATTCTAAAATATTCGTAGAAAAAATATTTTTGATATTAACAAATGTTATCTGTCACAGGCGTTTAAATCAGAAGAAGCTTTCACCAACAATATTAAAATTTGAATAAAAACGTCTCGCTTACCTGCTCCCTGATGCCAACTAGTGCCCAACTCAAGTGTAGGGACAGGCCGAGGGCAGCGAGAACTCGTGACTCATACATGCGGAAGCAGCTATCCTGTCGATTCGAGTTATTTGCAACTCTCTTTATCTATATTGTTCGTGTGATTACGACAGTTTGCAAAATTATGTAATTTACATCATTAGAATCAGCACAAATCAAGCTACAATTTATCACCAATACTTCTTTTTCTAGCCGCAATACTTTAGCAGATATGACAGTGTTAACGGCAAAATGCTTGAAAGTAATTACAATTTTGTGTACTTTCGAAGCGAGAAAATTTTAGCTCTATAAGGGTCCATGTATTTTCAAAAATTTATTATTTCTTTTAGCTAGAAAGCCCACAAAAAACCTTTTGAAATATTTTTAACGACATTTATTCGTAATATTAAAATTTCTCGCTTTACCTCTAAATCGAAAGTGTTGTCTAATGCTCTTTTATATAGGACGTGTTTTTGACAACTTGCAGAGTTTGAATCCTCAAAGAATAAGAAACGTTTTTTGCAAGGTCGCAGCTTTTTACTTCGGAGTGCCCGCAAGCTCGCTTTTTAAGCGAGCATTCTACTATTAGGTACACATAACTCAAACCAATGTTGGGAAATCTGCAGTACCAACAATCGGCCGCGCCCACACATGCCTTCGTGTGCGCGCACATACAATCCAGAAATTTAAGAATTCGTAACACTGCAACAAGATCGAACATCTAAAATGTTTCTGATTACTTTTTTATACATATTAGAACCAATAAGAACGCAGTATTGACCAACCTACATGTGGTGTTAATCGTTGTAACCACAGCAATCACATCAGCAAAATGATTTGATTTTTTTAAACAAAAATAGGAACCCATATTAAACTAAATAGAGGGTGCTCACAAATATAATTTTAAATCCTTAATTTAAATAGTACACAACATGCGTTGCTTGGGTTGTTTACATTCTACGTGAAAAAAAATATACAGTACGTCTTAGAGCTGTTCTGTTGTTTATCGGTAGAAGAGATCTCTAAACAATGACTACAAAGACAGACCTGGACAAGTGACGCACGATCAGTCAATGTAAACAAGATTAATAAATGCTATTTATTTTTATGTAAGAAAAAACAAAAATAGTATTAAATTTGTTCATAATTGACCTTCTAATGATGCATTATTTATTTTACTGAAATACATTTTATTTAAGTTTTACCGTAGCATGTAATTTAATTTTACGCGTGTCTTCGTCGAGGCCGCGGAGATGCGAGCAAGTCCCCACTCGCGGATTGTGTTTAACGCATGCATTGACTAGAGTTGGATTTGAAATATTTTAGTCTCCACTATGGAGGTAGCCTATAAAATCAAAAATCAGATCGTAGTAAAGATAGTTCATCATTACAACTTCAAGTCTCCAGTACAATTCTCCAACCATTAACCAGCCGACGTAACCGATGCTAAGAAGTATACTGAGTGAGTAATACTTGAGCCATTCTAGTGATTTTTGCACAAAATTTATAATCGTGTTGAATACCTGTTGTTCCATTTCTTTTCTCTTTATTTCTGACGTGTGTTGCGGAGACCAACACGGGGCAGATTTTTTTCTTTTCCTCTCCTAATTTCTGAAGTCTGTTGTGGAAACGGACACGAAGCAGTGCTTCTTTCTTCGTCTTACTCTTGCTTTCTTATATCCGTCATAATTCCGTTGGTCCGCTGTACCTGTCTTACCCATTGAAAATTTGATTCAGTATCGTTTGCACCAGAACGCCTCATTGTAGTTGCTACCGTTTGCTACTGTATCTTTATTGCTACCATACACTACAGTTTGCTACCGTAAGCTACTGTATCCTAATTGCTATCGTAAGCTACCAGTTGTTACTGTAATTTATTTGCTACTGCTTGCTACTATTTGAGATTTACTTCCGTATTTTACCTGCTACCGTTTGATACTGCTTGCTACCGTATTTGCTTATGCTTTGCTTGGCGTGTAATATCTTGCACCGTAGTGTAATAGTTATTTTGTGAGTAGCCGATGTAATTAACCTTTTTGCTTTGTTTAACAATATATATGGTTGAATGCTAAATTTATTTTCTTAACAACATTACTTGAGCTCCAATAGTTTAGGTAAATAAAACTAGTTAAACCCCTGATTACCGTCACCTTCAATGCAGTTCCCCAGGTCTTCAACTAGGTACAAAGAAACCGAGCACCTCAACTGGGGAAAAGCATTCCAACCAAATAGTGAAGTTACACTAGGAAAGAGCTTTCCCACAAAAAATTAAATCATACTTGAAAAAATCCTGCCTCGCCCGGTAAAGTCCAACCAGAGAATAAACTCCGTCATAAAAACTGACGCCTGAGAACTTCAGCGAGGTTGCAGGAATACGCCAATGTACAATCCCACCCACAACACCAACCACGTAACGAAAGGGCGCAGTAGAAGCCAACTGATCTACTCTATTGCTGTGTAATCAAGCTGAACTGCGCCCATTTTCCAATTTTTTTTTAATATAAATGATTGTACTTTCTCTCTTTTTGAAGTAAATGTCTTATTATTATTATAAATATATAAAGCGCATATTCATTGTACTGCTCTGAAACAGTTCAGTGCAGTTTTCGATGCAAATAAGAAAATTGAGTCAACACTATTTGTTTGTATTATTGGAACATAAACTGCTGCTGACTGTCAGTAGGAAAAGGAACTTCGAAGAGGAACCATGTAAATCAAGCCGCTGACATCTAAGTTTATGTTAAAACACATACGCTGGCCTCAGCGAGGCCACTTCAAGGCTGCGGCGTGTTTCGCGCCACTTCATTTCAACAGCTTGCGTAGAGTTGTTGTTGCAGATTTAATGTGTTCAATATTTGTGACACTTATAAGGTTTACATCTTTAAACAACAGTTTATTATAATGCGCATCAGCACTCTATTCAAGTTTTATTAGTCTACAACTTTGCAAATCTTAAACAAGATTGTTTTATGTGTTGGATATGTTGGAAGAGTCCTTGATAGGAGTTCAGGAATTGCATGTTAACTGCCCCGCATTATATAATTATATCTCTTTTAATAAATTTGCTAACAAATTTTTTTAAAGGACTAATCAAAAAAATAGTGGGGCTCTGGTAGTTATATGATAAAAAATTTAAAAAAAAAGCAATACGTATGACTGGCGACTTACAAAAGAAATGCCCTCTATGCGCGGCAAGGGGAAGTCAATATGGACAAAGCTAAGATTAAATATATGGTCTTTCCTGTACAACGTCAAACTTTTCCTTCCAATCGCGTTGACAATCATCGACGAACTTCTAAAAGTGCTATTAAGTGATCGAAGAGTAGCAATATATCACATAGAGATTTCACTCTATGAAAATAATCTAGAAGAAAATTTGCGTCTACACTTTCGCATGGGTCCCATTATTTCAGCTGAGAGAAGGCCCATTATGATAATGGGTCTCATCATAGCTGTCGGGAGCGAGTTTCGTCCCTAGCAGTTCGTTCCCGAAGGCTGATATTTACACCGTAATAATAATGCGGCGCTACAAGGTGCTTTTTCGCTACTTGTAAGCGCCCGCCACCCGGAGGCGAAATGTAAATTTAATTTTATAGTTGTTGAAGGGTCTTTACGAGACAGCCATTAACTTTATTTTTTTGCTAAAGAGCAAAATGCTTGCCTTCATTCAGTTTCCTAACCCGAAAAGTTCCCCATGAATATTCACTTCGTTAACTGTAAGTTAAGATGCCTACAAGAAAGTCTGTTTCTCTTAATAACTTTCGTATGCGTTGAGTTTTAAACAACGACATTTTGATAAAATGCTTCCAAGATGAGAACGATGAGAAAGATAAATTGTGTCCGGGGCTCCCTCTCAATATGCATTGCGCCGCTTCCCTTGCATCATCAGAATTTAGTTTGGGGTTTGGGTGTTATTACAATTTAATGAACAAAACGAGCAGTATGGAATAGTATAAAATAACGAGCTGTCAGTAACACGGAACTGGAGGATATTTAGTGGTTAATGGTAACCGACTAACAAGTTCGTTATTGTGCTGTCATAGCTTGTTCCAGACGTACAAATACAAATTATTTCCGATTGGTAAGTTACGTGCATTATTGCCAAACAATACATCCATTAATGCCCATTAACGCTACAATTTACACACATCGGTTGTCGTCAGCAAACAATAGCGACAAGGTGGCAATCGAAGTCGGTTATTGTCATTAAAGTTGTTGGCCTGTTGAAATGCGCATCAACGCATTGTTTTTTAGTATATTATTTTTACTCCCAAAGAGGAGACTGTACGTGTAGTACACTATGGGACAAATTATCGTTCGAAGTTCAGGACGCTTCGAGCGTTATGCAACCAATACAACATCTTAGGCGTACTGCTTTTACTCTTTTACATCTATTGTTTATGCGAAAATTTGTTTCTACCACTGTAAAATAGTTCATCCTTAAAAAATTAACAATAATTTGCGCTGATGTTTGCTACTATGAAAGTTTTAAGCATTCCATAATGAGCGATTACTTCACGGAAAATTATATGCTATTTTAAGATAGCCTAAAGAAGTTACATTTAATTAATTCACCCTCGAAGTGTCGAGTTATTTTTACCTTCCCCGCTATACGAAGGAAAATGGGGTTAGTCCGCCAAAAAAAGTGGGGAGAAGGCGCTCGAGAAAGAACCTTAAATTCATATGCTACCACGTATGTCGAATAGCCGACTTGCCCCCCGATTTTTTATTTTTTCAAAAATTTACAAATTTCGGCTTCAAAATGGGCATGAGCATGTTAAATGACAATAGGAACCACTTTCCATTGGGAAAACACCACTGGTAGGTTTTCTTTTGGTCGTTTACCTGAGCAGATTCATTGGGTATTTGCCAAAAAAACACAGCTATCGCCAAATCATCGAAATTGACTTTGCGATTTCAAAGGATAAACATTAGTTGCAACTAAAAAACACAAAATATCATAAAACCACTCGAGTGCCTCCAAAAAATGTTGGGAAGGGAAG
This sequence comes from Ctenicera cuprea, assembly GCA_958336395.1. Classification (NCBI taxonomy): domain Eukaryota; kingdom Metazoa; phylum Arthropoda; class Insecta; order Coleoptera; family Elateridae; genus Ctenicera; species Ctenicera cuprea. The sequence continues at coordinate 43,701,649 of OY284493.1, forward strand.
GGTGCTTACTTCAAAATAGACTCGCTGGGAAAATAATCTTAGATTCGTATTCTACACATGACAAATAGTCAATCTGCGCAAGTCCGATCTTCCTACCACTCCTCAGCGTCCGCCCCTGCCAACGATTTCTCGATATTTTAAAACTGCAAGTTACGTCTTCAAAATCGGTATAAATATGTTAAATGACAATAGAAACAATCTTCCATTAAGAAAGCACTTCTGCAAGGTTTCCTTTTGCTCATTTACTTAAACAACGCCTAATTAAAAACTAACCAAATAATGTATTCGATTTTAGATTTCAATAAATAGTAAAATTTCATAATTTATAAATTTTCAAGAATTTTCAAATATACAAAATCTTTAAAACTTTTCATAATAATTCAAAATATTTTACATTTTTAAAAATATTTATAATTTCAGAAATTTTTAGAATACGATTTTTAAGTCAAAATTCACAAAATCACGAGTAAAACACACACAGGGATACGTCGAGCTTCCCCCACATCTACGTTCTTGGTTAATCAATTTGAACGAAGACAAGTTGACATAAAAATCTCAATTTGTGGTGGAGAAACTAACTAATACTTAATGATTATCTGTATATAAAATACTTAATTACTTTAACAATATTGTTAAAGTAATTAAGTATTTTATATACAGATACTCATTAAATATGGACTTTAACGAAGTAAAGCTGGAATTGATAAACAACTACTTGTTTTCACTGCAATACAGAATTTAACGAAAATGATTGATTTTGACGGAAATACATATTTTGGGCCACTAAGAAGTTTAAGACATGTTTTTAAATGCGACGTGGGTGGGTGGGTGCTCTCCTTCACATCTCCGAAACGGATGGAGGTAGATTAAAAAATCATCTACAAAATACGCTTTAAAAAATTCGTAACGGAAGTGTTATTTTTTTAGAAATCTGAGTTGTGTAAATTTCCAAAATGTCACACTTCACAGTATTCATGGTTTAAAAAATTCCAACAGTAACTATAGTTGATATCGTTCTGGGCAACTCGTTTTTAAGTTGAGACGTTAAAGACAAAATTTTCAAAAGTCGTAGCGGCCGCTAGTTTATAGTTAGACATGTCGGCAAAAGGCATTGAATTTTCGTTTAAGTGCGAAGGCGCTCAGGGGTCACACTAGCTTTTGTTTTTACCAATATATTGAGAAAAAACTTAATATATTGAGCAAAAACTAAATATTTTGAAAAAAAAACTCAATACACTAAAAAAAACTCAAAATATCTAGAAACAACAAAATGTAATGAGAAAAAAAATGAATATATTGAGAATAATACTCAATATATGGATAGAAACTCAATATATTGATAAAAACTCAATATATTGAGAATAAAACACAACATATTGCCAAAAACTCAATATTTTGTGAAAAAAAAACTCAAGATATTGAGAAAAAACACAATATATCGAGAAAAAACTGAATATAATGAGAAAAACCTTAATATATTGACAACAAAACTCAATATATTGATAAAAACTCCATATGTTGATGAAAACTCAATATATTGAAAAAAAATCTCAATATATGTATATTAAGAAAAAAATCAATATATTGAGAAAAACTCAATATTTCGAGAAAAAACTGAATATATATTGATAAAAACTCAATATATTGATAAAACTCAAAATATTGATGAATACTCAATATGTTGAGAAAAAAACTTAATATATCGAGAAAAGCGTGAATATAAGGAGAAAAAACTGAATATATTATGAATAAAACTAAATATATTCATAAAAACTCAATATATTGAGAGGAAAACTCAATATGATGAGAATAAAACTCAATATATTGGTACCACAACGTACATATATTTATATTTTTTTTCTCAATGTACTTAACCAACCACTTACATCGTGTAATATGTGTTTTTGATAGTAATCTAATTTGTTCACCGCCTACCCCTTATTATGTAAATAAATAAATAAATAAATGTTGAGAAAAAACTGAATATAATGAGAACAAATTGAATATGTTGGAAATAAAACGCAATATATTGAGAAAAACTTAATGTATTGAGACAAACTGAATATTTCGAGAAGAAACTAAAGATAGTAAGGAAAACTGTATATATTGAGAATAAAACAGAATATATTGATAAAAACTTAATATATTATTGATAAAAACTCTAAATATTGATAAAAACGCAATATATTGAGAAAAAAACTTAATATATCGGGAAAAACGTGAATATAAGGGGAAAAACTGAATATACTATGAATCAAACTCAATATATTAATAAAAACTCAATATATTGATAAAAACTGAATATATTGAGGAGAAACTCAATATGATGAGAATAAAACCCAATATATTAAGAAAACACTCAATATATTAAGAATAAAACTCAATATATTGAGATAAAACTCAATACATTGAGAAAAACTATTTATTTCATACTCTTCTACAGGTACAGACCCAAAAGAAGTACTGTTCTGATACTAATAAAATTACAAATATAATGATAAAAATGAGCGAAACACTTCGCCTGGACTTTCCTATACTTATAAATAAACATTGTTTAATATTTTCCAACACTTTTGATATACACCTGTCTAGAAACGCAAAAGCAGTGTTTTAAAAAACTATAAAATAAAAAAAAAATTTTGGCCCCAACCGAGGCTCGCCCCACAACTACTTATGCAGTAAAACGGCAGTACACTCGAACACACCCGCATATCCATCCATGCTATTCCGAACCTGCTCGTTATCGTTAAATAAGTGCCTATTGAATGCGTGCGCAATAGAAATGCATAGAACGTTCAGAACTCTAGCCACTTCCGTACAAGAATACAACTGCTGTAGAAAGTATGTGAAATTCTTCTAAGGACAAAAAGATTATTTAGGGGCAAAAAATTCGATTTTTTGATTTTTTGTAAAAAGATTTTCCTAGAGCAAACAAAACAAAAAATCAAATTTTTAATTTTTTATCTAAAAAATTTGGGGGGAGGAGGAACAGTAGCCCCCCTAAATATGAAATTATCGAAAAAATATTATGATATTCGGATTTTGCTATCAATGATGAGCTATATTGCTATAACAGAAATATTTTATTGCCCCCCATTAAATAAATAAAAGGGTACCAATTTTCAATTTTCAAAAATTCAAAGAGGGCGTCACAGTGAAATTATAGCAATGAGCAAAAAACAAAATTGTAGCAAATGCCTATCTTTATCAGCTTAAAAAGTTTAAACAAAAACGTGTGGGCAGTTTTTGAGAAAAATTTTTTTGAAAAATTCCAAAATTTTGTAGTGCTGCCATTGAGATCGTTTTTCGATTCTCAAAATTAATTATATTTCATGGTATAGTACCCTTGAGGGGCTACCAAACAAGATGTAGTTGATCCCAATCAAACAACTGGTTTTTGAGTAAATGGGCGTTAAAGTCGAAATTTTCAAAAATTCGTAGCGGCCGCCATGTTGAAGCTAGAGAGTTCGGTAAAAAAACGTTTGATTTGTTCTAAGGCCTTCTATAATTTCCACTATTCCAATTTTCAAAATTCAGTTTCTGAAAAAAATGCTACCAAAAAAACATGTCTAACTTCCGATTCCGGTTTCGGATTCTTTTTAAAAGCTTATTTTGTCGATGAATTTTTGATATAGCTCTGCATTCCAATTTTCATCAAAATCGAAGTACGGGTTCGAGAGATATCAGCGAAATGACGTACCGTACACGAACGCATTCGTAAAAATGAGCGAAACACTTCGCCTGGACTTTCCTATACTTATAAATTAACATTGTTTAATATTTTCCAACACTTTTGATATACACCTGTCTAGAAACGCAAAAGCAGTGTTTTAAAAAAAACTATAAAATAAAAAAAAAATTTTGGCCCCAACCGAGGCTCGCCCAACAACTACTTATGCAGGAAAACGGCAGTACATTCGAACACACCCGCATAACCATCCATGCTATTCCAAACCTGCGCGTTATCGTTAAATAAGTGCCTATTGAATGCGTGCGCAATAGAAATGCATAGAACGTTCAGAACTCTTCACTTCCGTACAAGAATACAACTGCTGTAGAAAGTATGTGAAATTCTTCTAAGGACAAAAAGATTATTAAGGGGCAAAAAATTCGATTTTTTGATTTTTTGTAAAAAGATTCTCCTAGAGCAAAGAAAAGAAGAAATCAATTTTTTAAGTTTGTTGCGAAAATTTTGGGGGGGAGGGGGAACAGTAGCCCCCCTAAATATTAAATTATCAAAAAAATATTATCATATTCGGATTTTGCTATTAATGGTGAGGTCCTTCACATTAACAGAAATATTTTATTGCCCCCCGGTAAATAAATAAAAGGGTACCAATTTTCAATTTTCAAAAATTCACAGAAGGCGTCACAGTGAAATTATAGCAATGATCAAAAAACAAAATTGTAGCAGATGCCGATCTCTATCAGCTTAAAAAGTTTAAACAAAAACGTGTGGGCAGTTTTTGAGATTTTTTTTTTTGAAAATTTCAAAAATTTTGGAGTCTTGCCATTGAGACAGTTTTTCGGTTTTCAAAATTAATGATATTTCATGGTATAGTACCCTTAAGGGGCTACCAAACAAGTTGTAGTTGATCCCAATCAAACAACTGGTTTTTGAGAAAATGGGCGTTAAAGTCGAAATTTTCAAAAATTCGTAGCGGCCGCCATGTTGAAGCTAGAGAGTTCGGTAAAAAATCGTTTGATTTGTTCTAAGGCTTTCTATAATTTCCACTATTCCAATTTCCAAAATTCCGTTTCTGAAAAAAATGCTACCAAAAAAACATGTCTAACTTCCGCTTCCGGTTTCGGATTCTTTTTAAAAGCTTATTTTGTCGATGAATTTTTGATATACCTCCTCATTCCAAAGCACATCGAAATCGGTCCAGCCGTTCCGGAGATATGAGCGTTACCCACACACCCACACACCCACACACCCACCCACCCACAGACAGACATTTTTTAAAAACCACTTTTTTAGGATCCTGGAAGCCCAAAACATGTATTTCCGTCAAAATCTCGATTTTGAAATTTTGCATGAAAACAATACTTCCCTATACTGAAAGTATAGGAAAGTAAAAATGAGCGAAACACTTCGCCTGGACTTTCCTATACTTATAAATTAACATTGTTTAATATTTTCCAACACTTTTGATATACACCTGTCTAGAAACGCAAAAGCAGTGTTTTAAAAAAAACTATAAAATAAAAAAAAAATTTTGGCCCCAACCGAGGCTCGCCCAACAACTACTTATGCAGGAAAACGGCAGTACATTCGAACACACCCGCATAACCATCCATGCTATTCCAAACCTGCGCGTTATCGTTAAATAAGTGCCTATTGAATGCGTGCGCAATAGAAATGCATAGAACGTTCAGAACTCTTCACTTCCGTACAAGAATACAACTGCTGTAGAAAGTATGTGAAATTCTTCTAAGGACAAAAAGATTATTAAGGGGCAAAAAATTCGATTTTTTGATTTTTTGTAAAAAGATTCTCCTAGAGCAAAGAAAAGAAGAAATCAATTTTTTAAGTTTGTTGCGAAAATTTTGGGGGGGAGGGGGAACAGTAGCCCCCCTAAATATTAAATTATCAAAAAAATATTATCATATTCGGATTTTGCTATTAATGGTGAGGTCCTTCACATTAACAGAAATATTTTATTGCCCCCCGGTAAATAAATAAAAGGGTACCAATTTTCAATTTTCAAAAATTCACAGAAGGCGTCACAGTGAAATTATAGCAATGATCAAAAAACAAAATTGTAGCAGATGCCGATCTCTATCAGCTTAAAAAGTTTAAACAAAAACGTGTGGGCAGTTTTTGAGATTTTTTTTTTTGAAAATTTCAAAAATTTTGGAGTCTTGCCATTGAGACAGTTTTTCGGTTTTCAAAATTAATGATATTTCATGGTATAGTACCCTTAAGGGGCTACCAAACAAGTTGTAGTTGATCCCAATCAAACAACTGGTTTTTGAGAAAATGGGCGTTAAAGTCGAAATTTTCAAAAATTCGTAGCGGCCGCCATGTTGAAGCTAGAGAGTTCGGTAAAAAATCGTTTGATTTGTTCTAAGGCTTTCTATAATTTCCACTATTCCAATTTCCAAAATTCCGTTTCTGAAAAAAATGCTACCAAAAAAACATGTCTAACTTCCGCTTCCGGTTTCGGATTCTTTTTAAAAGCTTATTTTGTCGATGAATTTTTGATATACCTCCTCATTCCAAAGCACATCGAAATCGGTCCAGCCGTTCCGGAGATATGAGCGTTACCCACACACCCACACACCCACACACCCACAGACAGACATTTTTTAAAAACCACTTTTTTAGGATCCTGGAAGCCCAAAACATGTATTTCCGTCAAAATCTCGATTTTGAAATTTTGCATGAAAACAATACTTCCCTATACTGAAAGTATAGGAAAGTAAAAAACTCAATATATTGGCAAAAAAAGTTCAATATGTTGAGCACAACTCAATATATTGAGAAAACACTGAATATATTCAGAATAAAAGTCACTATATATTTATTTTTCTTCTATATATATAGTGTTTTCTCAATACATCAAGGTTTTCCTCAATATATTGAAAAAAAAACTAGTGTAACACCGGGCACCTTCGCACTAAAGTCTTCTACTAGATCCCCGTTTCAAATTTCGAAAATTAAAATTTCCGAACAAAATATCAGAAGAAACACTATCACCTCAATATGTATCTCCCTCAAAATGCCAAAATCAAAATTTTTTAATAATCACTGCTTACTTCCTTGTACTGGAAAAGTACAGGAAAGTGATAAAACGCTTACCACTATTGTTGCTACTTATTTTGCTAAAGATGCAGTCGACTGTCACTTTCATTACTCCCCCATGTAACCCTTAAACTAAGACGAACAGAAACATGTATGACGATACCAATATGTGAACATACATTTCACAAACACCTTATATCATTAATAAGTGAAATTACGGGGTTTCTAAGAAATGCTCGCGGGGTTACCAAGACAGTGCCGTAATATATTCAACTAACATGTAAAAAATGCCACCACTGTTTATTAAAATATTATTTAGTACACAAATAGAAATAACGTTAACAGATGCATTTTTCATCAAACTATTCGCAAATTTACTCTCGAGGCCCGTAGTCTTGACGGTCACGTATGGAGATTTTATTATATTCGGCCATCCCATCTCTGCCTGTTTCGTATTTATTTGCTTTTTACGTTGAATGTTAAAATTTAAATACCATATTGATCTGAACATCTCCCCTGCGTAGAAATAATCAAAAATTGTAAATGACATAAATTTATAAACAGAAACTGTAAAATTCTTGTAAATAAAGCAGTGTTTGACGAAGATTTCTAAAACTATTTAAAAAAAGCAAAAAACTAGGAATATACTAGTAAAAAAAAAGGCTTCAGAATGCAGGAATTTTGTATATTTGCGTACATACATATAATATAAATGCTTGACATAAAGTTACACTCCTCAACCCTTGAACTTATGTCTTATTATAATATCCTCAGAAAAAGTTATTCCACACTTCGAAGATGAATTAATTAAAATCAAATTAAAATTTCGCTACTCCTACCGTAAAATAGCGGGTGTTTTGGCATGTTTTCTACGTCACAATCGTAAGCCACGCCTCTTTTTGCTTTTAAGCCAATTATATTTCGGAAATTCGTAGATAGGCGATTATGCGGGTATATGAGAAGGCGCAGAAGGATTATTATTAGTATTAAAATTGAATTGAGTCTGTTTGTGATAATCTGTTGCGTTTTATATTGACAATGTTTCGTAAGTGTATAAATGACCCAAACAGTTTTTGTTATGTTTGCAGAGAATTAACTATTCAGCAGCTTAAGCGAAATATTACATCTGCACTACTACTACTTTGGTGTTAAAATTAAAAATCAAGACAAATTTTGGACCCCTAAAACTTGCTGTGTGCGTTGTGCTGTTACTCTAAGAAGCTGGTTGAATGGTAAGAGCACTGCTATGCCGTTTGCGGTTCCTATGATTTGGCATGAGCAAACAGACTATACAACAAACTGCTACTTTTGCTGCACTAAAATCTTCGGGTTTTCTGGCAAAAATAAGAAAAAAATTGCTTATCCTAGTTTGTCTTCTGCTACTCGTTCAGTACCTCATTCGACAGCCTTTTCGGTACCAACATGTCCAAACGTTTTGAAAGAAGAACAAGTTAATACAGAAATAGAAGGAGCAACTGAAGAACTGTAAAACAATGAAGAGGAATTTTTAACACCTCAACAAGACAAACCTCATTTAATAACCCAATTAGACCTAAATGACATGGTTCGAGATTTGAATTTATCAAAATTTGAAAAGGCTCTAAGCGACTTAAAATGTTTTGCTTGAAATGCTTTTAAAGCAGTAAAACAAAACTTTTTGGGAGAGCCTTAAAATACACTTCTTAGATCCCCACTTGGATTTTTTCCTCCGAATCTTGGTGACGTTAGCGATGAGCACAGAGAATGGTTCCATCAAGACGTTGCCACTATCGAAAAACGTTACTAAGGGAAGTGGAACAGCGAAATGCTTGCTGATTGCTGCTGGACGCGGATATCAGTAAGTTCCACAGCCCCATACAAAAAGGAAATTGAAGAGAAGAACATTCTAATCGTAATGCAATAGTGTATCTTTTATTCGTTTTTAAGTTAATTTTTCCAAAACCTGACCTGCTAGAAGTAAATTCTTTTTAAGATTGTAATTAGAACTAGAATACAAAATTAAATTCTATATAGATAGTAAAAAAAAAATAAAAAGTTAAAAACTTGTTGACCAGTGTTATTGGACATTTATTAGGGATGAACTATTTTACGGTAATAGAAACCAATTTTTTGCTTATCGAATGGCTGTAGAAGAGAGCAGCACGCCCCTATTGGTTGCATACAAGCTCGAAGCGTCCTAAACCTCGCACGATCATTAAATTTATCCCATAGTGTACAATGTGTACATAAACACAATTTTTAAGGCGACTTAACTCCATGGCCAGAACTGTCTTGAATAATTTCCAGAAGTTTTAGTTTAGTAGTGGAAAACAAAACAACCTACTAAAATAGTCTAGTAACTTTCAAAGAAGTTCTTCAAAGTGGTTCGTTTATGTGTTATATACGGATGCGGTAAAGACATAAATTCATTTTTATATGCTGTGTGTCACGAAGCTAGGACAATAAAAGTTTTAAATACAGATGCATCTGGTAGCCTCAAGTATCAAGACGTTTTTACAGTACAGGGTTGGGTGTTTAAGAAAGGTTAGGCAAAAATTCTGAGGCATATTCTATACATAAAAATGAGAAAAAAGTCAAAAGATGAGTTCAAAAACTTTTCATTACGGAGTTACAGCCTCTTAAAATAGAACAGTATAATGACCTTTTTCTTAAAAAATTTCCAAGTATGTAGTTGCACTAAAACTTTGAAATTATATCTATGAGCATTACTGTCATAGCTTAGTACTTACACTATTTTTATTTGAATAAGTGCACCAGAGGTGTCTCGTATAAGGGAAACACGTAATATTATCTTCTAAATATTTTAGATCTCATTAAGTTTTGCAATTTGGGCATAAAATCGCATTCCCCATACAAAACTGCACAAGAAAATCGCTAAATATAATAGTTTTAGAGATAATCCATTTTTTTTGTATAATCCGGTTGCCATGGACGAGTAGGTCTATGTACTTTCTTAAGATTTCTAAATTGTTCCCACACACTTTGAGGGTAAATTCGACACATCAAAATGATGAAACAATTTGGATAAATATGAATCCGGAAGCACTACATCGCAGAGTTACAGATTTCGAGAGAGGGAACTGTCTTTATACTCTAAGTTGCAGGCTTCCGCGGCCGTTGTTAATAACAGCTAGGCTTCCGGGTTGGAGCCGCGTCATCGGTGCATGAACTGCCGACGTTTCGTCCTCGGTTCCACGGGACATCTTCAGGGCTGTGGTCACTTTGGGATCTGGAACACAACTGGCGAGACCGGTGCAGGCACCGGGTTTATAAGGGACGGGTGGGTAACAAGGTGTGAATGCTGAATAGATAATTTTATCAAGCCCAAAATGATCTGGACGGCGACAAACATGGTCAAATTTCTGACACAATTTTTTGATAAATTTTACAACAAATTTACGAGTATTTATATATTAAATCCGGATTTCTTTCGCCTATTTCATCTTTTAGTGGGGAAAAGTCCCCACTACTACAACACACGTTTTTACGCCTCTACTACATACAGCTTATATTCTTTTGTAGAGTGGAATAATACAGTATACACGCCAAAGAAGCAAATGAAGGCCACAGTCGTTGTTTGGGTTATTGTGGGTCTGTTCGCTCATGTACCTCGCATTCAGTTACAAATCATGCTTAACGGCCGACGGGTCTCGTTTTATTTCTCTCAGTTGTGCAGTCTGTACGACTAATATTTAATAATAAGCAAAGTACTATTTAACTAATATTAATGTGGCAAATTTATTTTGTAATTATACGCAATTGTCTAGCAAGATTTTTTTTAAAGCGCAGAGTAATTTTATATGGGGCTACAATAGGGTTTTCGTGGAGCTTCGTTACGAGAGCTTTTCTTCTTATAATTTTGTTTGCAGGGCTGTTTTATCGGGGTTTCTTAAGGTTTTTTGTTTCATGGGATTTTCCTTCCGGGAGGAGCTCTCATTCCCAAAAGAGGAAACATTCGAAGTGGCAAACGCGGGGTACGAAGTTACAAAATAATCGGAGGGCGTAGCCCACGGGTTATGCTAGTATAAATTACAAGTGATAAGCAGCAACTTCTATGGCATATTGTAAGAATATTTTAAATAACGCTAATTTTATACACAACTTAGCAATGAACGGCAAAGCCCATTTTTATTTTTGTGAGTTTGGAAATAGGGCTTTTGATAAATTGGCTGAAAACCATCTACAGAAGCTTCACACAAAAAATCATTACATTATTAAAATTGACAGTGTGATGTGGAGTAGCATCATTCGGAGATTGTTTTCCGAGATGAAAATGAAAAACAAACGGTTACCGTTACATCACACATCAATATGGGAGATCTAACACTTATTACGCCCTATTTAATTCCGAAACGGACCAAGATAGAGAAAATTTAATCGAAGTTTTTTGGTAAAATTTGCTTATCTTTCTCCATACTTGAAAAAAAATTAACCAATGCCGTGGGCGATGAGACGTGATCATCATTTTTTTAAATAGCTACCTAGCACTTTTTGCGGTTATTCGATAGAGGATTTTCTTTTTTATAATAGTAGAAAAGTTGTATATTATTGAAAATAGAAAATATTCTCTATCAGTTTAACAAAAAATTGCTAGATTGCTATTTAAAAAAAATGAGGATCGCGTCACAGCGCTTACAGTATTGGTTAAAATAGTAGTAGAAGTAAGTGTTTGGCCACTCTGTATATTTAATTAACAAAACTTTTGTCTTACGGTGTTATCACGATTGAATGAGCAAAAAATGGTTTTATCAAGATGGAGGCACACCACACACTGCAAGGGTTTGCGTGATATTCAGCATCCACCTAGCTCGCCTGACTTTGCAGCACCTTAGAAAAACCTGTATCGATATCTTTACAGTGCAATGCTTTGTAGTTCATCCTACCTCTTAAACAACATAACAACTATTCGGCGGTAATGGAAACTATTTACTGCTTATTTTTCAGATATGGTACTTTTTCACTTCATGTCTTTAATTGACTACGGCAGAAAACTATTAATTTTAAGCACAAATTTTTAGTTTTAACTGATAAAATGGCCGCAATATTACAGAAGGAAAGGTAAACGTTGGTGTAATATTTTCAGGGATACTTTATACCTACTACAACCTAAAAGCACTTTTTTCAATTTGTAATCTCTGTTAGTAGTAATATTAATCAATATACGGTGGGATATCCTCTGAAAGCTCGAAGCTTTTAGCATCCTCTTCGTACATATTTCTCGTATAGAGTTCGTTCAAGTATTTCATTTATTCTGGTCGTTAGTTGCACAGCCTATTCCCAAAGTATACACGATGAAGTTCAGAAATTAACGAGATAACAGGGTTAGTTTAACTATGTGAAAAGTTTGAATTACGCAACACGCATGGGACCTGTCGCGTTTCAATTCCTATGTATATCAGACGGGAAAATTATGCAAAGCATTCCGTTGTGGCGTAAAAGGTCCAAGGAGATGGGTTCTACCTCTGAATCGAATTACAACCGCTATTAGCCAAGCAAAAACTCGGCGGTTTCGCCAAAAAGTCGGTTCAATTAAAAGTTAAAACGGATAGAACAACTTACCCCTAATGGCGGCGTCTTGATGGTGATGGCAGTCGGAAACGTGACAGCCCCGTCTCTGTTGTAAACTTGGACAGTGGCGTCCGCCGTTTTGAGGTTGCATTTTAATCGAACGTGATCTGGACATCATGCCAGGACCGCAGTCTGAATCGCAAGCGGACCAGGGTCCCCACGGAGTTACTTGGCAGTCCACCACTGAAACAAGAAGAAACGCATTTAAAATTTATTAAATCGCATGTTAATCGATATTTTATTTATTTGTTCGTAAAATTATTAAAGGTATACATACAGAGCGAGCATAAAAGCTTAATAACCACGCGACCATTGACTGATTTAAATGTAGTGAATTTTATTTTCCAATGTTGCCTGCCGTGCTGATTTCCTTTTGCAATGTCATTTTGTTTCATTGGCGTTCGTACTTAGGTTATATTTTTATCCACGTTTTTTCTGAAATATGTTTTTCTACAATAACATTCTTAAATAAATCCTATTATTTACTTTTGCTTTATTAAATGTTTTTACACAGTTGTCTTAAGACGTGCCAAATTCATTTTTCTATGAAAATATGTTATCTGTGCCTTAATTTGTACGAGCTACGCCAATGGTAATTGCTACAGCTGTCACATTTAGTTTCCTGAAGCAGAGTAGCCACTTCTATACAATGGGTTGCCTATGTTACGTGGTCACGTGGTTTCGACCTTTTATGCTCACTCTATATTATAAAAGTATTGAGCCATACCAATTAACATTATTTACGATAGCGTTGCAAAAATCTATGATACAATTAATTTATTATTGATTAACTCAGTGGAAAACCAATCTTTCTAAAGCACAACGTTTAATTATTACGTAGCTATTTAACAGCCGAAGTAAAGCTTTAATAATAGGAATAAAAAGATTAGACATTAAAACTCAGCCTCAATTCCTTTTCTAGTAAATAAACAAGTTTTTATTTATAGAGCAAAAACTAATTAAAAGTTTCATAAATTGCAGCCGTTAATTATCCAGTACAATAGCCTTGTTAATTGCAATTAAAATTGCAAATATCTGATGTGTGAAGCTACACATACATATAGCAGCTGCGCCAATATAACGTTTAACAACGAACATTCAATTTTTTCGCTAGATCCAATGCAACCCACAAACTGTAGGAGGTATAATTTTTACTTTCCCATACCTTCGGTATACGAAAGTATTGATTTCACAAAAATTTTAAAATCTAGATTTTAACGGAAATACACGTTTTGGGACTCAAGGAAACCAAAAAAAGTGTTGAGCTGTAATAAAGGCTGAAGTATGGATGGAATAGACGGTTGCCTATATAGCTTGTTTTCTTAGAAATCTAACAATTGGTAAAGTGTAGAGCGTTATAAACTTACAGATTTGCAAATACGATAAGTATTAATATCTAGTACGAAAAAGTCCACTTCAGCTTTTTTCTGTTTTGTAATCTAAATTTTTTATCGTTAATGTTTAATAAAATAAACAGAAATTGCAAAAAAAATAGTTTTTGAAAACATTTATATATTAGTTTTAATTCGTGTTACCTTCCTTGCAGGTATAATAAACAAGGTGCCCATTTTATTGTCTAACCCCTTGACTGTACAGAGTAGGCAACACACATTGCATGTAATAGGTTACTTTGCTATTAAAGTATAACTTTATAAATGAGAACAGCAGTTTGCTGTGGATAAATAAACCTTCGTTTCACTTCTTATTATTGAAAAGATGTATAGTGGGACATACCCCCAGTACACTGTTGTTCTCGTAAATAATATTTGATAGTAAAGCAACCTATGGCATGCAGTATGTGTTGCCTATTCTGAACATTCAAGGGATTACATGATAAAATGAACACCCTGTATAGTATAGGTATATTTAAGAGCTTGAAGGTTTTGTACTCGTGCATAGATGTAGACATGTCGAATATAGATTTTGACATGGCGCCCGCATCCCTACTACCTACCTCACTCTCCCTCCCCTATCCCACTCTACCATCTCTTTCTCCTCTATCACTCCCCACTTACACTCACTACCCAATCTTTCTCACTCCCTCATCTCTCCAATCTTGCTTACCTCCACTCTTTGCTTTTCCCTTTTATCACTATCCCATCTTTCCCACGCTTTGTCTGTGCCCCCTACCCTCCATTCACGTTTGTGAGAGTGAGAGAAACAACTTATCAGAAAAAAACTCTAGCATTGAAAAAATAGGGGGCGCCGTGCCGTGAGTCTTAATATTATTTATTAAAAGAGAACCTGTTTTTACAAGAAAAAAAATATCTCTCTCTTGATGTATTATATATTAATATTAATCTCTTAAAACATGTTCTATGTATCATACGCAAATAGCCAATTTAAGAAAAAACATTTTGAGTAAGAGAAATATTTTTACGAGAGAACTTTTTTCAAGCGAAAAATATTTTTTTGAAAAAACTACTTTTAAGGCAAATATTTTTATGAAAGAAGTTGTTTCAGCCAGAGGTATTTTTATAAAGAAAACTTTTTCAAGAAAGAAGTAAAAATATTTTTCTAAAAAAATTTTCTATTGTAATACTTTTCTTTTATTCGTTGAAAAAATTCTCTCTTGTATAAAAAAATTCCCATATAATAAATATTTGTGAGATACGCGGGGGGCGCCTAATCGAGATATGTTAAAAAATTGTTAAATAAACGCGAAGAAAGTAAATACATTAGAAATTATAAAACGTGCTATAAGGCAAAATGATAAAAAAACAAGAGGGTTTTAAGCAGGGACCTGCACCGAAACGTAACGGAAAATCGGAAATAACAAAAAAATTATTTTCTGTATTTACCGGTATGTTTTTATTCTAGTAAATACATTATTTATTGTATGAAATAGCAATAACTACTTCACAACTATTGTTTTCCACGTGGTTAGCCCTTTTGGTTGGCCAACGAGTTTATAGCCCAAACAATGATTTATGTTGCCCAGTAATGGAAATGTGAACCGCATACTCATTAGAGAGTACGCCCAAAAGTACTTCACTGTGAATTTGTCTTAAGTGAGTGTGTCAGAATCAGCGACAGTAATTTCTTCTAATTTGAGTTAGACCAAATGGCAAGTAAAGAGCAAAACCTCCTACATATGAACGGTCTATAAACTCTGTTCTCTACCGTATTTTACCACACATTCAATCATAACCAAACAAAACATAGTTGACACTAAAAGCGACAACAAATATGGACGTCTGTCTTTTTACATTGCTAAGCAACAGATCATTTAAACTAATTGTATTTGTTAAACTGTTGTGTTATAAAAACTCTGAGTATAGGTATAATAAACTTTCCTCCATAATCTAGATAGTAAATGAAATGTGTCTGCGTCCTTTTATTTACAAGTTAGTTAACCTTGTGGAGTAAAACATTGCGACTGCGATTACGCAAAGTAGTTCCGTCGTTGCTTGTTATAGTAATTCTAATCACTATTTGGTAAATATGCAATTGAACAGCCTGGGAAACTCTTGGAAAATTTAACAGCAATGGGTAGGGGAGGTAAAATGGTTAATTAAACTTTTCTTGTCAGATTTATTATTAAAAAAAGTTATATGCGCATGAAAATCCGCAAAAACGTAGACCGACATTGAACTTAGCGTTCGAGTTGGAACTCATGGCGATTCATATTGTTTTTTTTGCGGTCTTCTTTTCAGTTTTTTTCCCAAGTTTTTCATTCCGGGAGCAGCTCTCGTTCTCGGGACCGTTCTACTAGTATTTATTAATTCTGGATCCCTTCGACCTGTTTCGACATTTAGTGACAACAGGACCCCTTATATAAAGCTAGACTTTACGCGTCCATTATATAAGGCGTATATTCGTATGTACTGATTTGTATCGGACCAGTACAGTTTTCCATGCAAATAAGAATATTGAGTTTACACTGTATGTTTGTATTATTGGAACGCAATCATCTGCTAGCCCTTATCTAATTACCAGAACTAATTCCGCGGAAGAAAGTTATCACGATTTTTCTTATGCTGAAGTTAATTATGATTCGGATCGTTTATCATGGTGTTTTCAACGAACTGAGCGTCCCCTTAATGCGTATGCAACACATTCTCATACTTATTGCCGAAAATTCAATAATTTCTTTGACTACTTGGGAAAACGTAACAAATAAGTGGTTGGCCATTGAAAGCCACAGTGCCACTTAGCTTTTTACAAATTTTAACCCCCTCCCCCATCCACTTCCACACTTATGTTCCGATTTTCAAACCAACTTCAAATAAAAGTCCCCCATGATACAAAGTTTGGCTCTAGGGAGCACCCATTGCGAACTCGATCATCTTTAAATTTATTTAAACTTTTTTTAGTTCGAGTACTTCCAGTAGTGTAAAATCGTCAAAATTCGAAACTGTGTCTGCCACACGGGATCAAAATCGAAATGAGGAGAAGAAAGTAAACTGGCCTTTAGTCAATATTCAAAATCCGAGTGCGCACATCGGTAGTCTTCGCCTCGGGCTTTCCAACGCTCTACGATTTTTTTTCGTGTTTCTCCGTTCGGCCGCTAGAGGGCGCCAAACTTTTTATTTTTTTGTTCCAATTGCTCGGTCCCTAATATGGTTAGAGTATCGGTACCCGGTAGGAACCGTGAACTGTAATCAAAACCGAAATTTGAAGAACTATTCAAACTGTAACCGAAAAGTAACCTAAATTTGATACAATTTAAACCGCAGTAACCGAAAATCGAAACGTTATGTTATTTTGATTGTTGTCCCTCTGGTTTTAAGTATGGAATCAGTAAAAGAGAGTTTATATAACAGCAGTTTAGAATGATCTCAGTGTATTTTTAATTGTTTGGTGTTGTGCAACCCTGAAGATGGATTACTACAATACTGCTGCAGTTGCATATTTATGTTAATAATATCATGCTAATGTCTAAAAATCAGAAATAGAACAAATTCACCTGCAATATTTTAAGATCACTTTTTGCCACGTCTTTAATCATTGTAAAACAGCAGCGGTAATGTTGAAAATAGTGAAAACAGTCAAAACAAACAACTTGCTAACACCATAAGCACTTACATACGTTATCTCTGGTGTGGGAAAGCAAATGTTTTACACACCTACATGTAATCTTATCCTGCAGCGAAAAACCGCAAGAATGACAAATGTGCGACAGTAAAAGGGGGACTATTCGCGAGATTCGAGTTCCTCTATGCAGATTCTCCAATATTGGGGCTATGTTTCTGGTCGAATGCCTTTTAGTTTGATATAAAACTTATAACATTTGATATATTTTGTCGAAGTTTGCGAGTTGGTTGGTTTGCTCGATGGGAAATTTTGGAATATCGCTACAGTGAAATCGTTCAAGCATAAAATGGATGGTGTTAAGAAAAATGGATATTGGAATTTTTGTTTAATTTCTTAACATGTTATAGCTGCAATGTCTCCTAGGTTTTAGTTTATTCTTTTAACCTCACTTCTCTACATTTAGGACCTCAAACCGACGGCTACTTTCAATTTTATTGACATTTTTAATTATGCATAGACTTTGAGTGTATGTGAGGGAGGAGGTTTTTTCGAATGTTATATTCCCATCTGATTTTGTTTTTAACCCCTAGTAGGCCAGGCGACAGGTAAGTTTGACGTTAAAAAAACGTTAACAAAGATTTTGATGCCATTAGAGAAATCTTAAGTTTTCCCCCTCCCCGGAGGTCGGCGCTAGCCACGAAAGTGCAGAAAAGGTACAAAATATTGGTTTTTCGCTAATAACTCGTTTTCTCGTTGTCGTACGACAATAATAGTTCTATATAAAATTACAGCTGATAAAATTCTCTATAAACAAGCTTCTATACATCTTTTTTGTAGAACCCATACTTTGGGAGCAGTAGCCGCGCGAAGTTGAAAAAATAAATATCGTTTTTCACTTTCACTTTTTACTCGTTGTGGTGACGTAAAAAACGTAAATTAATAAGTTTCTTGATAAATAATAATCGTGTTTTATTAATTATAATATTTAATGGTGCTGGAGTGGTAATTTCGCGCGTCAGTTCAAATCCCCAGCCGGGGCATAAACATCCGATTAAATGCCTGTTTGAAAACCGCAAATTCGTGGGCTTTATCAACTTCGCGTGGCTGTTGCTCCCTAAGTATAGGTCCTACCAAAAAGCTGTATATAGCCTTTTTTGTAGAAAATTTAATCGGCTTCAATTTTATTTAGAATAATTTTTGCCGTGCGACAAAGATAAAACGAGTTATTGGCGAAAAACTGATTTATTGTATTTCTGCATCGCGGTGACTAGCGCCGACCGCGGAGAAGAAGGAAAACCTTAAGATTGTGCAAAAATGATACTTAAATGTAGCGTTTAAAACTATTACATCTTCGCTAAAATGTTTTTACACTTTTGACCAATTGTTTCGCCCTGCATGCCGGCTGAATTATACAGGGTGGGCAACTAAGAATAAGCGCCGGCCATATCTCAGAAACCAATCATCGCACAAGTTTAGGAAAAAAAATACCTTGAGTAAAGTGACCCTGAAAAATTGCTGGAAAATATTTTCGAGTTTCTAAAATGGCCGCTAGGGGGCGTAACAGCCATGACCAAATAAAAAATTAGGGTTTTCTCCGTATTTTGCTCAATTAAGTGGTATTGAAAATATATGCATCGTAATCCAGGGACAATTTCAAATCTTATTAGTTTTACAATTTTTGTTCTACCTTTAAAAATAAAGTGGTGGGGGGATGCCAAAATATATTTTTTTTAAATGTCGTTTACTCCGATTAGCCTTATATGGAATTTAACAAACTTGGTCTCGTTACAAAGGGCGTTTCTTAGTCTATCGAGTGCGAGTGCTGTTTTCATTTGATTATTACCGTCGCCGCTAGAGGGCGTTATCTGAAATGTCAACAAATATCGCGCTTTTTCTAAAGAAGTTTAAATGGAATGGTATGTTTATTTTTACACGGTAAAATAGAGAATTAAAAGCTTAAGATGTCAGTGAAAACCGCAACTAGATAACTTTTGTCTAACCGTAGATATTAGCAAACAAAGTTGAAATTATGAATTATTCTCAGATCTTGGCGACGGAATTTGCAAAGTAGCTGTTGAACACAAGTAAGCTGTGAAAATGACACAATGAAGGAACAACATATGTTAATATATTGCATAATATAAAAATTAGTAATTAATAACAACATGCTCCAAAACAACTTAGAAATTTCCAAATCGGTTAATTTTTCTAAAATAATGCAAGTAATATTCTAAAAGTAGCAGCACTAAACAAAAATAAAATTAAATGCAACGAAAAGGCCTACAATTGTATTAAATTCAATCAGTACACTAACAGTAAGAGTGGTTTTTGTACAATACTCGTTTTAACTACACAAAGTAGACAAATAGCTATTTTAAATAGCTTAAGAGGGAAATAAGATACGCCGTATTCTAAATGCGCCGTCCAATTATAAAGCACCGACAGTCTTTGAAGAATGAATACAAAAGGAGAAGCAAACTCTGGTCGTCGTCGTCGTTTTACTCCGATGCTTTGTCTACATGCTTTTTTTCATGTTTTTCTTATTTTAAGCTTTTTTTTTGCAAACGGTGACTGTGCAGACTGAACCGTCGCTCCGATATGCATTAAATTTATAGTCGCTTTGTAAGGTACTACATTATACCTGCTGGTGCTTTGCTCCCGCGTTATTTGTTGCCGCGTAAAGGTTCTTCGATTTATCGAAGTAGGCGATTTTAAATATCTGCCAACGGAAAATACTTGTTTCCCCAGCTCAGCAAAAAAACGCGCCTTCTTTTTCCTTTTAATCGCCCCGTCGGGCTTTGACACAAACATTTAGGAGGAAACGACAAATTTTCTGTTTTAATCGCTTTTAGCCGAATTAATTATTAACGAGCCCACTTTTCCAACATTACCAAGGTTTCTAGAGCAAAAGCATGAGTCGATTAGGCCCAAACACATTTCGGAATATAAATTATAGCCGAAATCCACATTTACAAACCAAATTTCGCGCGTACGAACGCACATTTCCATCTCACTTTGCTAAATTGCTCGCTCGCCTGCGATTATCCACTTTATCGAGGCGTCGTCCAATCCAAAACAAACGAGAATCTAGAAAAGCAAGAAAGAAGAGAAGGTTGTTCAAATGTCCAGGTTTCGGAATGTTGCACCGTGCGATATGGACACGATCCATCTTGGGGAATAATTCTGGGAGGCTGTGTCTGTTCGGTCACTGACGTAAACATATTAAAACCATTCGTCATTTGTTTGCAGAACCACAGCCTATTCAGGGGAGAGATTTAACCCGCGAATCTAGCCACTACACTGGTTAATATGGAACTCAGTTTTGCCATTTAATACATAAAACGTTAGCAAATCATTTTAATTTAAACTATTTGAAGTTGTATACCTAATCATAAAAATTCCCTCATTTCTCTTAACGAATATTCTATTTCCGTTAACGCAAATTGTTTTTCAATTTAAAATAATACTATAATATAACATTTCCATTCATGTGATACTTTCACCTTCCAGTTTATTTTAAATCAACTGAAACATAAACTTGTTTGGTCACAAACTAAAGTAAATATAAAGCAAGTTTTATTACCATATTTAATTTAACAATTTCTAAGTTTTATAAAATCATAATAAATGGTTACATTTTCAAAGTAAAAATAATAGTTCTATTTACATTTAAACCCCTGGAGAGGTAACCCACAAAGGGCACCACTCCTCCAGGGAAACGAAGTCACGAAGCAGACTCTGTTGATACTTGTAGATTTCTGGACGGAACTGTTATTAAATTTAGCTCGCGTTTACTTATATTGCACTGCTAATTAGTACACGAATGTTACCCAAATATAAAAATTGTTTAACAAATCTTTTTCTGATTCGTGACATTTCCTCCCCTTCTAAGCAAGCGGATGGTAGTAACTTACATAACCTAACTAACATACGCAAGGTAATATATCAAAAACGTTTTTTTAATACTACTCTAACTAATCATAACTATTTAAGCAACAAAATTCCCATACAAATAAGCAGTATGTATAACGTATAATTGAATAGAATTAAAACTAACATTTGGTTAAACTACAACACTAGCCACCTGGAACTTGTTCTCAACAGCGTGCAGTTCTTGTTAGAATAATCACAGTTCAATTAACTTTCCCTTACAATCACGGTACTTTCACCAACAGTTCATACTTTTCAGTTATTTACATACCAACTCTTACAAGTTTTTTTAATAACTTCTCAAGATACGCTTCACAATGTACATCTGTTCTGGGGCTGTGCATGTGCACAACTGCATGACTCCCGTCCCACCCCCATTACCCGTGCTCATCGTACTCAGCGCTATTCACCGGTCTAACATACCTCACCCGCGAAAAGACATGCAGCCCAACATACACACGATGCACAACGTCCATGGACACGCCGAGTTTAACTTATTCAGAAAAAATTCCGATGTGCAGAAGATTCGAACTTACTACCGTTGGGAATCTAGCTATAGAGCCTGAGCTTCAACCCACTAGACCACCCGCTGGCCCCGATATTTTAATGAACATAACATAAGAGTATGTATACCATGGGAAAGAGTAAAACACGGAAATTAGTAAACCATTAAAATTCGTAATACAAAATAATTTATAAGCAAACGACATTCATATACCAGAGAAATTGCTAAATCGTTAACATGTCTATACCATAAGTATTTTCATGTCATAGAAATTCGTATATCATGAAAATTTCGAATTCCTACTATCGAAAGTGGCTCCCTCTATCGTGGAACAGATTACGTACCACCATCTAAGTCTACTAGGTTCATTTCTGTGGTTGGTGGAATTCGTAACATGAAGTTATAAACTTTATTTGTTAACAGTTATCTTTGAAACCAATTTTTTTTAAGGAATCATGAGGCCGTGCGTGAGCACGGCTCCATGATTCCCATTCCAACCCACCCCCTTACCCGGGCTTAGCGGACTTGCGCTCTTTCATCGGTCTAACATGCACCCTACCCCTGACAGACATGCAACCAACCCAACATACACACCATCCATGGACCCGCCGGATTTAATTTATTCAGAAAAAATTTCGGCGGGTAGAGGACTCGATCCTACTGCCGTTGAGAGTCTAGTTTCAAAACCTGGGACTTTAACCACTAGAACACCCGCTGGCCCTGAAACCAATTAAAATTGTGGAACGAAAATGAACGATTAGTAAACAGCGGAAATTTTTCTGCTGCGTAAAATATTATCTTACAATGTAAAAATAACCTAAGCAGTATCTGCGAGCATAAGTAGTAGCCGATTTAACAGTGTCGGTTTCACTACTGGGTCAATTGGTCATTGACCTCCCAATGTAATAGAAAAAATAATTATTTAATTTTTGTTTGACTACACAAAAATTTAAAAACTATTCCTTCATTAACTTTTATTTGAGAATTTTATGCAAGCACGCGTATTTAACAGCTGCGAAAACATATTTAGCGCATTAAACTAATCAATCTAACCGAGGGACAATATAGCTGGTTGTCCCCATCGCAGCTATATGGCGCCGAATAATGCCATGGACTTAAAACGCCTTTATATGAGTAAGACTGAAATAGACAACTCATTGCGGTAAATTACAATTTACACAAGTTAAACAAGGAGAAATTACAGCGTATTACGAACTACCTGATTAGTAACCCACAGCTGCCAACAATTATGCTGTCAGCTGAAGATTAGCACGCGTTACTGTGACAGTTTTTGTTTCTGCAATGAATCATAATTTAGAGCTGTCTATTCAAACATTGCGGCTGTTCGAAATAATTTTGAATTATGGATGCAATCAATGTAAGAAATGCTTTATTTCTGTTTTCCGTGTCTCTTATTTTGCAGCTACTCATTAAACACATTGACTTAAAACATTTAAAACTAAAGTACACAAAACTGACTCCGCGGGTCGTTGTGTTTCCGAGGACCTGGGTAGGGTAGCCGGGCTGGTAGAAGGCTTTGGCAAAACCACCTGGCTGCAAAGTTCACGTTCTCCTTGAGTTTCGGGTAAAGTTCAAGGACGTCGGGGTTGTTGCCGTTTGTTGCGCTGATAAAATGATTAAAAGAGTTAATTATGAGTGCTGGTGGGGCTTCGTTTCAACAACTGTAGCTCGGTCCCTGGGCCGTGAGCTATAGCCTCTGAAGGAGTTAGTTCTGGTGGTGGCAAACGGGAACGGTACCTGATAGGGTTGAAGTAGGTGCTGAGGAACGTGTTCTGCAGGTCGATCACGGGACCGGTTCCTGACAGTTTGATCTGTATGGGGTCGGTGCTGGGGACCATGTTCTGCAGGTCGATCACGGGACCGGTACCTGACAATTCGATCTGAGTGTTTACCCCTGAACCAATCTTATTAGATCTGAAGATAAAGATTGCTCCTCCGGTGTTCTAGCTTCTGGTTTTATTCCTTTTCATTGCCACTCGTGACGAGTTCGATGTCAACATTATTCCCAACCATCGCGGTGGATTTTTTTCTATCTTTTTGGTATTACGCAATTTGTTTAGTATATCGCGAAAGAAGGAGACCAAACCGGGGCTGTGACGCAGAGGAAAGGAGAGAGATGCAAGACGCTGTTTCTAATCCCAATACGCTTCTTTAATTCGTAGCTGTGTATGGAAGTTTAAATTGTTTCGTTTTTCGTAATTTTGTAAATTGTTGTGAGAGAGCGAAACGGAGTGGGGCCGGTATGCAGAGGGAGATAGGGAGAGAACAGCAGTATTCCATTTCTTTCGCGTCGCTACGTCAAGTTATGCTGATTACATGACGTGCGACGGGGCCGACGCCGGTATTATTTCAAGAATCTCGTAGTGTGCCTGCTGCCTGTGCACATCGAATGGCTGCATGTTTATTGTTTTCAGCTGATTTTGAATTTAACCGAAATTCGTAGTGTATTGATTAAAAACATTTTTTATTGGCAAACAACATGAAATTTGCCAGACATTGAAGATTTTACACTGCAGTATTTAAAGAGTGCTTATCAAAAGTCTGTTAATGACTTTAATGGAAATGTTGGTTACAATAGATAATGTTACCAACGCAAAGTATTGATTTGAAACATAGGTCTACCTAAAACTTGTGAAATAAGTACATTTTTTTTTCAAAAAGTATTTAAAACAGATCCTTCAGTAAACCACACTACAATCAGCTAATGGTATGCAACACATTAACTGTAACTGTGACAACACAACAGGCATTCCGTTATAGGTATAAATTTCCACTCCAAAAGATTGTTAGCAGGCCATAATGGTATGTAATCTGTTCCACGATGGGGGGCGCCACTTTAGATAACAGAAACTCTAAAGTTTCATGGTATACGAATTTCAATGAAATAAAAATTCTTATGGTATACGAATAACGCTTGCTTAAACATTTCTACGTATTACGAACCTCATTGGTTTGCTAATTTTTATGGTTTACACTTTTTCATGGTATGCGATTCTCAAGTGATGCAGAGAAGACTGCTGTCTGCACCCTATTCAAGTGTATTCATCTCCAAATTTTAAGAATTTCGGAATTGCTTATAAATTTTATCAACAGATGGCGCAACTAAAAATATCAATTTTGTTTTAACATAATTTTGAAGTCTAAAAAAGTAAAAACTAAATTAACTAATTAACCTAATCTTGGTAAACACATGTTGTGCGCAGAAAAGGAGTTGAATTGTGATCAATCCGGGTCAAAATTGAATTTTTCAAAGCGCCATCTATGCGTAAATCACGTAAAGAGCCCCAAGATTGTCAAACTTTGAATTAGGTTAATTTTTTTTATATAGGAACATTGTGGGGGTTGAAACACCATACTGTTTATAACATCACTGATTCTCATATCTGTTAAATGTTTTTTTCCGGATAGTTTCCTTTCTTTAGTTTGCAATTTTTAATGGTACACGTAATTTTATGGTTTACTCATTTTAATGGTGTAAATATACCTAATTATTCTATTATTATAGCTGTTACATAAATCTCCTTAAATTTCGTTAACAAAAACTGAATTCTTGTTACAGAAAATTCAATTTCCGTTAAGGAAAATTCCATTTCTTTTTAATATGTTTTTTTTTAAACAGTCGATATAATTTATAATATAAAAAAAGAGATAGAAAATAGAAAAAATAATTGAGTTTCAGCTAGTATTTTGTATCTGCATTAGAGGGTAGGGATGGACCGTGATGGGTCTGCAAGGAATAAAGTCCGCGGCCACTTAGAGAAAGAAAACCAGCCCTACATGAAGCTCGACTAATATTTATTATCCACAATAAAATCTGAGAGTTCTACGAAAAATATTACATTGTTTTTTTGTCGTTGAATTCCCAAAGTCAAGTGCTCCGATTGTTTCCTTTGTCAGCGATGTGATTTTTACCAAGTTTTCACCTACACCTACTTACCACACTTCCTTTTTCGACATCCTTCTGCACATCCAACACGTTCGATTTTCAAAATACACACAAACAAACAAAACATTCGAAAAACTAAATATTTTCAATTCCAATAAAAAATATACTTATTAATGCTCCTACAACGCTAAAAAGTGAATTTAAGTAGGTAAGCCTTTTAAATATTTATAGCAGTATGATAGGAGGGAGAAGGAAAAATGAAGGAGGGAGAGTGGTGGGGAAAAGGGGGATAGAAGAGTAGATTAGAAACATAAGAAAAAGGGGAATGGAGAGGAAGAGGGGGAGAAAGAGGTAAAGCACATACACGCGTACACATTTCAAATTTGCATTCCTATTTTAAGTCTAAACCGTGCATTTCCGTCACAATTTCACAATAAATATTTTACGATCACAATACCTTCGTTGCCGTGTTGGAAATGAAGAAAAACAAAATTAATGTTGATGTTCATTATTTTTAGAAGTATTCATAAATTAAAATTTAATTTATTTACTAAAAAACAGTTAGCACGGTCAGATTCGTAACAAAGGCGCTTGCCTCGACCGCGCAAATGTAAGGGGCGCAAAAAGACGAATTCAATATATTTAAATTATTTTTTGTTAATTTATTAAAAATAACAATGTAAAATACACCGTTTCGCTAAACATCTGAACTATATTGAAAATACATGGGAAATTATATTTTGTGCAGAATTTACATCCCCAAAATACCTTTGCAAGGAGTTTGAACTGTATTGTTGTTATTAGCCGTTTAGTAAAAAAAAAATAATTTATATATTTAAAATTACGTCAAAATCAAAATAATGATAATCATTCAACACGTTTCCTTTAATCCCAAACCAACATCAACGTATTCTTTATAGAAAAACGGCTGCAGGATGATGTCTTCTAAGTAGAAGTCCCAGGTTCTAATCCTGGGCGGAAAAAACTTTTTTTTTGTTATTTATTTATTTTTTGAATTGTTTTCAACTCTTTATAACTGAAGTTTTGATGTTCAATTACGTTATAATAACGAAATAGTTATCAATTTAATTATTTCATTACTTGAAGTATTAAAATTATATTGTACTGCACAAATCGCATTCTTTTTACTATATGATTTTGGAAGTGTCATGAAAACTAAATAAATAACAAACCACGTTTTAAAACAATTTGCCTCACCCAGGATCGGAACTTCTGCATAGGAGACAGCATCCTCAAAACATCTTTGCAAAAACATTAGAATACGTTGTTGTAAATCTAATATTAATGGGACACTTCTTAAATTTATTAATATTTATTTAGATTTTTGCTTAATTTTAGAAGTAAAAATTACTATTTTGTAACTAAACGGCACTAATAACAATAACACAGTTTAAATTCGTAGCCAAAGTATCCTGAGTACATAAAATTATGAAAAATATAATTTTCCATGTATTTTGCACATAGTTCTATGGAATACGGAAACAGAACACATTTATTGTTTGTATTTACTGTTAAAAAAAGTGTCATTTATGAATTTTACAATACGATATCAATATGACAGCGATTTAAATGCCTCAGAAATTCCAAACGTTTATCGGCAACTAATTTGGGTTTTCTCCAGTTATTTCATGAATTTAATTTGCATGAGGAATATTTCTCTGCTTGCCAGAAACTATAGTTTCTTGCGAAAGGGTCAAGACCAATGATGACATATTTCGAACGAAAATGTTCGAACCATTCGATTATCTTAATATCTCGAGATGTTCGAGAGGTTGCAGAAAATCATTCGAATGATTTTACTATTTTTAAATTTTTGATTTTGTTCATTTCAGAAGCGGGAGTTGAAGCGATACCTCGTACAGTACTCAACGGAAAATGCCCAATGCAAACACATGATACGATGACACCACCCGTGGTATTATGATGCGAATACACTAATAGAGATAGAATTTCAGGAAACGTGATAAGAATGTTTTGACTTGAACATTCGGATATTCCTGATATTAGGAATATCAACCACACCAGTTTCCACCGCATTATTTTTTTCTTGAGGTCATTTCAGCCCAGGGCCGTATTTAAAAATTTTAATATTGCTATAAATAAACAATAAAAAATATGAAAATGTAAAGATATTTTATTAATAATACTGTATTACTGTTGATAAAAACAAGCGATACACTTGACAAAAAAATCGATTATTTATATAATAATTAATAACCGAATATTGTTTTTATCCCTGGTTTCATTTAAAAAAAGAATTAATATAAAACATTTTCGCGTTTTTTTTTTTAGAAATAATTCTCAAGGCGGAGCTAGCGCAAAAATGTAATGAATTTAATGAAAAATTCTATTTAAAGCTGAAGGTTTAAGCGGTTTTGCCGAACGGCCAGAGGAAAGACGATGAGAACGAGAATACCTTCAGAGGAGCATTCGAGAAGTAAAAAGCGGATAATGTTTTTACTAAATTTTACCGCATTGAACATCCGAATGATTTAATCCGAATAAATCATTCGATTATCAAATTCCTTCCAGTGACAATTATTCGATTATGAAAATCATTCGATTATGCCCATAACTACTCAGGAGAGGCTAACAAATATGTCTATCTTGTCTATATAACAGTAAGTAACGAATAATATTAAATTTGATGCAGTTATTGCAGGAAGTGAAAAGTGTAGCGTAATAAGTTAATAACTACTGTTGTATGTTAAAAATTACGAATAAATTATGAAAACCCTAAAATTAACAAGAAAAACATCGAAAAGAGTCGCTTTGAAACTAAACCACGGGTTTTGTGTTCTTAAATCACTCCTCGTGCTACAAATCAATCGCAATTGCCGTGCAGGCAGGTAATCTTTCTATTAATCTAGTTATCTGCGAGCAAGCGACGTCTTTGTCCTCGTTGCTTTTTTGTGAGTCTTGATTGAAATTGGGAACGAGCCGAGATTACCCTTGTTTTTGCGACCGCCTGCCCGGCCTTGTTTCATATTTTGGACAAATCAAAAATGGCTAATTGAAATTCATGACAAAATTGCAAATTACATCGCTACTTCACACAAAAAATAATGCCCATACAGCGTAGCGGCAGCAGCAGACAATGGCCATTTGTGACATAATCCAATTTATTTCCGGCGCCTCAGTCCGGCAACAAATCACGTAAAACATTCTTACAATACGAAAGAAATGTCAAAATAATGGGAAAACCACTCGAGATACCTATAGCACCGCCCTTTATTCTGCACGCACCAAGAAGATTACGGGAAGGTCGAATCCGATGTCAGAAGTGGGATTGGTTGCGATATGCGCTGGTCAAGAAAGCATGCTTTGATCCTTTTTTAAACAGAAACGCTTTTTGACCATAGCATTAAAATACAAGAGCATGTTTACCGTTCATCCTTTGCTCAGGTAGACCTTTAGTGGTAGACGATAAACATCAGAAACACGCGCCACTCATCAAACAATAACACCCGCATTCTGAGGAACAAACGAGAGCAGACAGACGACTTGATCTGACATTGACTAGACACTTGAGTCCCGCTGTGTCTGGTTCTTAACGCGATTCCACGCGCCGAACCTCCTGGCGGAATTGAAAGGTAAAAGAGTCGGACGGCGGCGTCAGGTTCGTCGTCTTTTATTTGTTCTTTGTAACGTGTTCCCCGAGCCGACTGGATCGTTTTACGTTTGCTTGTCAACAGTCAGGAGTCCTGTGTTACCCGTTTATGAATTTATGTGCCTTGTAACGAGGCGACGAGGCGTATGAACGGCCTCATTTGCTGCAACCCTAGAACATCTCACGGATCATTACCTTGGAAGTGTATATACAACGTCACTCATGAAGCTCGAATGGTAGTTTCCGGATCCTCGTAGTGGCCACGGCTACATGAATAATTACCGGAATTACACTAACGGGACGTGGTTAGCCTAACGGAAACGTGAAACAGTCCGTCCACTTGTATTAAGCCAAGGAAGACCGGGAATCTCAACAGGTTGTCACGATGTGCTCTCCTGAGACGCCGAACCGCCGCCGTGGGCGTCCCTACATCCTCATTACCCGACACGCACTTCTAGTGCGTCACAAGACGGACGTATAAAATTACCTGTCAAGAAATCTCTAGAGAATGAAGTATAAAGGCATACAAACAGTAAGTTTGTAAAAGAATTGTTTGTTCAGTCAGAGAAAAATAATTGCGAATAAGATCTTAGCCTGGAATTTTCCATAGTTATTTGTTTATTTTTATCAACCTTCTAATCCTAAAAGTTACTGTAACACCAACAGCAATTAGAAGTCGAAAATCTTTTTAAGTCTATAAGTTTCACGAAATAAATGCAAATACAACTCTACATTTTACTATGCATGTTTAATACCCCCTCCCCACCCCCCACCAAAATTCCAAAAATTTCATTACAAACGGAGCAGTCGTAACGGAGATAGATTTTACAAAAAAACACACACAGATATACCATCTGTCTATTAAGTAACCCCACCCCCCCAACTGACTTCTGAACGACTTGATATTTTACCACAACATTTGGTGTACTTTAATGGGAAATTAAATACTATTTTTTAGACCGTAATAAAATTTTGTATCATCATAATGGCGAGTTAGCGCAATTAAAAAAAAATTTTTTAATGGAAAGGGTGGTCGAGTGACACCTCATTTGAAAGGTCTTTTAGTTCTGCATCTGATCCTAGAGTTCCAAAGACAAATATTCAGCCATAACAAAATGGCGGATTTTAAACAAATGGACTCACTCTATTCAAAATTGTTTTGATTTTTTTATCCAGGGTCGAGTGACACCTGATTTGAAAGGTCTTTCAGTTCTGCGTCTGATACTAGAGTTCCAAAGAAAAATATTCAGCCATAACAAAATGGCGGATTTTAAACAAATGGACTCGCTCAATTCAAAATTGTTTTGATTTTTTTATCCAGGGTCGAGTGACACCTCATTTGAAAGGTCTTTCAGTTCTGCGTCTGATCTTAGAGTTCCAAAGACAAATATTCAGCCATAACAAAATGGCGGATTTTAAAGAAATGGACTCACTCAATTAAAATTGTTTTGATTTTTTATTCAGGGTCGAGTGACACCTCATTTGAAAGGTCTTTCAGTTCTGCGTCTGATACTAGAGTTCCAAAGAAAAATATTCACCCATAACAAAATGGCGGATTTTAAACAAATGGACTCACTCAATCAAAATTGTTTTGACTTTTTTATCCAGGGTCGAGTGACACCTCATTTGAAAGGTCTTTTAGTTCTGCGTCTGATCTTAGAGTTCCAAAGACAAATATTCAGCCATAACAAAATGGCGGATTTTAAACAAATGGACTCACTCAATTAAAATTGTTTTGATTTTTTTATCCAGGGTCGAGTGACACCTCATTTGAAAGGTCTTTTAGTTCTGCGTCTGATCTTAGAGTTCCAAAGACAAATATTCAGCCATAACAAAATGGCGGATTTTAAACAAATGGACTCACTCAATTAAAATTGTTTTGATTTTTTTATCCAGGGTCGAGTGACACCTCATTTGAAAGGTCTTTCAGTTCTGCGTCTGATCCTAGAGTTCCAAAGAAAAATATTCAGCCATAACAAAATGGCGGATTTTAAACAAATGGACTCACTCAATCAAAATTGTTTTGACTTTTTTATCCAGTAGTCCACTTGTTCATTTGCAAGACAAAATTATTCCAGAAATATGTCAGGTGGCTGGAAATAATATTGAAAACGTTATGTTCCAACAAGACGGTGCGCCGCCTCATTATTATAGGCCTGCTTCTGACTTTCTCAACGGACATTTTCCTGGAAGATGGATTGGTAGGCAGGGGCCTGTAGAATAGCCGGCTCGCTCCCCAGATTTAACTTCCTTAGATTTTTTTCTATAAGGGTATCTGAAATCGAAAGTGTACAGAGCCCGTCCAAAAACAATTGAAGAACTGGAGCAATGCATTACAGAAGTTTGCAGAAATATCACTTCAG
This sequence comes from Ctenicera cuprea, assembly GCA_958336395.1. Classification (NCBI taxonomy): domain Eukaryota; kingdom Metazoa; phylum Arthropoda; class Insecta; order Coleoptera; family Elateridae; genus Ctenicera; species Ctenicera cuprea. The sequence goes on from OY284493.1 coordinate 43,733,278, forward strand.
AAACATGAAAATGTAAGGCAGGAATTTCATAACCCACTTTTTATGTGCCAAGAAGTGAATAGTAAACATTTCGAACACTTAATTTAATTTCTTTTTGCTTTAATTCTTAGTTGTTTTTTTTAATAGAATTCTTTATCTTTAAACATTTGTCATTTTGTTATGGCTAAATCTTTTTCTTTAAAACTCTAGGAACAGACGCAGAACTAAAAGACCTTTCAAATGAGGTGTCACTCGACCACCCTTTCCATTAAAAAAATATTCAAAATGGCTCCCAGTCGCCATTTTGAATGATACAAAATTTAATTATTAGCTAAAAGATAGAATTTAATTCCCATTAAAGCACACCAAATTTTGTGGTAAAATATGAAGTGGTTCTAAAGTTTGTTTGGGGGAGGGGGGTTACTTTATAGAGACAGTGTATATAAATTGCGTGTTAACTATGGGGATCTCGCTTATTTAAAGAGATACAACGATGGTTAAATTAAAGAAAAGTTGTAGAATTTTATGTCTACTACTAATCTGAAGAAATTGAAGCTTGCTTAGTTTCTGAATAAACTAAAAAAAACTGAAATTTTGGATTTTTTATTTTCGACTATAGCTCATTTGTCATTTATATTACATATTTCTAGTTAACGCATTATTAGGACACGTTTTTATGCTGAATCAAAATTTTTTATCAGATTTGGTATCACTGTTACCATTGCTCATTTTCGACTGTCAACTTTTTTTTTTCTTATGGTCGGCATTTTAAACTTTTTCATATTTGAATAGTTTTTAATTCTTTTAATTAAGGGAGAGGGGGAGACAGAGAGAGAAAAGTAAACTAATAGTACGTTGAATTTTGTTTGTTTTGTAAAGAAAATCGATTCTTTTGAAAAAGCTCTCTTGGAATTAAAGAAATCCAAAAACGGAAGGATAAATTCTCCCACTAAAAATTGGGCGGGAGGGGGAAATTACCATTCCCTCAAATGTTACCGTAAGTAAAATTTAAGTTAAGAACGTTATTCTACTATTTAGCTTAAGCAGCTTTATCGGCCCCCACAAATTAAATAATGGTGTAGAAACTTTCAATTAAAAAAATTCATAAAAGGAGTCAAAAATAAGTTACCAGAATGGGACACAAATGAAGTTTTTGCGCAGTATGGTTTTGAAAAAATCAAAATTTTGATATTTTCTGTCACTATACAGTTTTAGTAGTTCCAAAATTTCTAGTAGCTTGTAACATTGTTTACTCATATGGCATTTCCAGTATCAAACTTCATCCCGATCTGATAACTCGTTTTTGAGTAAATAGGCGTTAAAATTCAAATTTTCAAAACTTCATAGAAGGCGTTGAAGAGAAATTTGCGAGCTGGGACAGGCAACTGTACAGAGTGCCCATTTTAAAACTCCAAGCCTAAATTTTCTTAAATAGGCAACACACAATGCAACCCCCAGATCACTATGAATTTCTACCATTTTTTTAAAATTGAGATCAGAGTTGTTTTACAGTACATGTATCTACTAATGATTTAAGTACAAATTTAAGGTTACTTTAATAACTCAAATTTAATATTTGACAATAATAACTACAATAATTTAATAGGAACATAGTACAAAAACTAACGAAGAGGTGTTCAAATTGCCTTCCCCCTTCGTCTTCGCAGATTATAATTCTTCTACGCATTGAACCTCTAACACGAGCTAACATTTCCGGTGTGATAGAGAGACAACATTGAATTATCCTTTCGCGTAGATGTTCTTCATTTCGAATGGGCACTTCATAGACATCATTTTTTACTTTGCCCCACAAAAAGAAGTCCAGCGGAGTCAAATCGTGACTACGGGCAGGCCAAGGATGCAATGCACCTCGTCCAATTACGCGTCCCTCAAAATGTTGGTTAAGATCATTTCTCACATCCCTATGAAAATGCGCAGGTGCACCATCATTTAAAAACCACATGCTATTCCGTACGTTTTGAGGAACTGTTTGGAGGAGAGCCGGTAGTTCATTAATTAAGAAATTTAAATACATTTCACCATCTAAATTTCCATTAAAGAAATGTGGACCTATTACAAAATCGCCAATAATACCGCACCACACATTAAGAGAAAAAATTCTCTGAAGTTATGAGTTATCGCTGATCGAGCGGGGAATGTCTTGGGCGTAATAGTGGCAGTTATGTCGATTAACCATGCCGTTGTTTGAAAACCTCGCTTCATCACAGAATAATACCATACTTAAAAATTCCGCATTGCCGTTTACTTGCCGTCTAAGAAATTGACAATACTGAACACGATGCTCATAATCCCTATCTTCAAGATGGTGTATGGTATAAACATGGTAGGGGTGAAATTTGTTCGCCTTAAGAATATTGAAAACAGAACCTTTGCTAATGTTTAAGGCATTTGCAATCGCTCTTTGACTTGTATGGGGATTATCCGTAACCATTTCAATTACAGCTACTTCGTTATGTTCAACCGTAACTTGCCGTGCCCTTGCTTTTGGTTTTGAAAATTGCCCATACTCTTGTAAATTCAGAAGAAGCATTCTAAAAATGTTTTGTCTGTTGGAATTCGTCTACCTGGAAAGCGTTGCGCATACAAAATACTGGCAGCACTCGCATTTTTTTGACATTCACCCAGAATTAGAAGCATGTCCACTTTGTCAGCGTTGGAATACATTTTGCACCAAAGATTAGTGATCGATAATCTTTGTTTTGCACCGTTCAAGTAATGTGGCTTAACGAATTTGATTAGTAAACTGTCAAGTTAATGCAAACATGATTGCCCTGATCTTAATTATAGAAATATTTTGTTTTAAAATAACAGTCGGCCGTGATTTGTATTGTGTGTTGCCTATTTAAAAAAATTTAGGCTCGGAGTTTTAAAATGTGCACTCTGTATTGAAGCGCATCTTTGGCTCTATGAGCGTACTAAATTTTAAAAAAATGGAGTGGCCACTTTTAAAACATTATTATTTTGAAAATTATCGAAATTTTGAAAATATTTTCACTTTATAGCTTTCAACTTTTCGAAAACGTTTGTGCACAGTAACATTTTGTCTCTATAGGGCTATTACGATAAAATGTTTGAACTCGATGTGTCAATCTGTTTTTGGGTAACTAATAAGGCTGTAATTCAAAATTTTCTAAAAATTGAAGCTATACAGTTCGGGGAAAACGCTTTGGATTCCCTTAAAAGTTTTTTATTGGATTCCGTTTTCAAATTTAAAAAATTAGGTTTCAGAAGATTGCTATCAAAAAACATGTCTATTTCCGCTTCCGGTTTTGGATTTTTTTAAGCGTGTTTGGTCAGTGAATTTTTGATATAACCCTACATTCCAAATCTCATTAAAATTGGACAATCCGCATCCGTTTAATAGTTATGTTGCACCACATACCCACCCACAGACACATTTTTTAAAAAACACTTTTTTGGCTTTCTGGAAGTCCAAAACGTTTATTTCCGTCAAAATCTCGAATTTGATCATTTTTATGAAATCAATACTTCCCTATACTGAAATATACGAAAGTAAAAATTACGTTTGAACTAAATTGCTCATCATAAACACAGAAGAATAAGACTCTCAAACTTCTTTTAGTAATGCCAAGAGGCGCTGCTTTTCACCTTTTCCATATTTCTTTGCCTTTTGGCTTTTATTTTGTTGTTTTATCTTCTATTTTCTTTCATTACTATCTATCTATTGCAAAAATTGCAAAAATCTATTTTTACTTTCCCATACCTTCGGTATTGATTTCATGAAAATTTTCGAAATTTAGATTTTAACGGAAATACACGCTTTGAGGCTCAGAAACTCAAAAAGTGCTTTTAAAAAAATGTCTGTCTGTGGGTGGGTGGGTGTGGGTGGATGGTTTTGTGGGTGTGGGTGTAGGTGACGCCTTCACAGGTGAAAGTACAGGACCGATTTTAATTAAACTTTAAATCAAGAGGTATATCGAAAATTGTAGTTCTAGTTAAGCTTTTCATGAAAATCCAAAACCGGAAACGGAAGTTAGACATGTTTTTTTGATAGCGTTTTTTTTCCAAAACAAAATTTTGGAAATTTGAGCACGGAATCTGAGAGAAGAACTTAAGGCAAATCGAAAACTTTCTTACCGAACTCTTTAGCTTCAAAATGGCGACCGCTACAGTTTTTTGAAAATCTCGACTTTAACATCCATTTACTCAAAAAGTAGTTGTCTGATCGGGATCACCTACCACTTGTTTGAGAGCCCTCCCTAGGTAATATACATATAATGAAATAAAATTAATTTCAAAAATCAAAAAAATATCGCAAGGGCGCTGCTTCAAAATTTTGACAATTTTCAAAAAAAAAATCTCAGAAACTGTCCACACGTTTTGTTTTAACTTTCTGAGCCAATAAAACTTGCATTGACCTACAAATTTGTTTTTACTTATCTCCCAAATTTTCCTAAATTTTACTCTGACGCTTTCCTGGAATTTTTGAAAATTTTGAAATTGTTTAATTATTTATTCAAAAACGCAAACGCCGATCGTTATAAACTTTTATCAGTTCGATAAACTATTTAAAGTACTTTATTAGGATTCGCTAGAATTTTCAACTATTTTAACAATTAAGAAACAACAAAATTTTTTAATATCAACAACGCGTTTTCCAGCAGTTACGTAATTTTAACTACGCCTATCAGTTACCTATAGTTAAAAAATGCATATTTTTCATTCTTTGCATATTTTTGATAACTTCCCAAATAAAGATTTTTGTCCGACATCCGAAGCGGAATTTGTAATTCGCCGAAACGCGGCGGGCGCTTACCCTGCTTTCGTGCAGGTAGTCGCTGCTTCTATGGGTAGAGTTACGGTACGGAAACAGCTGCTTGTTTTCTTAGAAATCTAATACTCGCTGAATTGTACAACGTTATAATTATTAAATGTTACTTTTGCAAATACGACAACTGCAAGTATTAGTATCTAGTATTGTCTACAATTTGTTTTTTTTAAGCTATAATTTTACTGTTGCGCTTTTTATGAATTTGGATGGATGGAATGGAAGGTTAAAATTATAAAATTTACACTTTTGAAATACGTTAAGTTTTAGTATGAGAAAGTCTACTCGAAGTCCACACTTCAGCTTTTTTTAGTTGTGTTTCGCGAGCGGAACTGGTTGTAGGACATTTTTGATATACAGGGTATTTCATGTAGTCCGGACCATAGCATTTTAACCATGCCACTAATTAGTCAGGATAAAGGTAAGTTCTTTGAAATTTTTTATCACATTACGTGCTTGTATTACTTGTACATAAAATAAAGACAAATTAGACACGTAGTTCGAATGGCGTGGAGGTACAACACTCTTCGAGCAATGTATCCAGGGTTGTATTCCCAGATATTTCTATTTTTTCAAATTATTTTTTATCTTCTATTTATGTTGATTCGGCATTTTCAAAAATTCAAAGCAATTAAAGTATTTTATTCGCTCTAAAGTGTTCGTAAATAATTCGTCATTTTACTTTCTCCATACTTCCACTGAAGTAAGAAAAGTTATGACTTCATACAAATTTTTTTATTTCATATTTTAACGGAAATGCACTTTTGGGGTCCAAAAAGGTGTTTTTTTTTATAAATTTCTGTCTGTGGGTGGGTGCGTGGGTAGGTGCGTTCGTTTCCCTACATCTCCGGACCCCTTGCCTGATTTTTATAAGATGGAAGTGTGCGGAAGTTTTTTAGTTGCAGGTAATTTTTGTAAGGTCGTTAATCGAATTCGGAAACGGAAAATAGGCCAATTTTTTTCGGTACAGGTTTCTTGCTGAACACTTTTTTGGAACTTTCAAAATATATAGCGTTGTAGTGCATCTAAAGACAAATCCATGGTTTTTCCAAATGCTGCAACGAATTTAAAAAATTTTTATTATATGTCCGATTACTCAAAAACAAAATATCCAATCAATACAAATTATCATATTATTTGATAGCCTTTAATAAGTACAATCAAAAGAGGTTAAGAATATTTTTGGAAATATGAAAATTGTAAATATGTTAGCTTCTCAAAATTTTTGATATTTTCAAAAAATTACTCCTCAAAAACTGCCTGCACCATTTTTACTTTCCCATACCTTCGGTATTAATTTCATGAAAATTTTCGAAATCTAGATTTTAACGGAAATACACGTTTTGGGGCTCAAGGAACCCAAAAAAATGGTTTTTAAAAAATGTCTATCTGTGGGTGGGTGGGTGACGCCTCTACAGGCGAAAGTGCTGGACCGATTTTGATAAAAAATTAAATCAACAAGTATATCGAAAATTGTAGTTACAGTTTAGCTTTTCAAAATAATTCGAAACCGGAAACGGAAGTTAGACATGTTTTCTATGTAGCGTTTTTTTTTCCAAAACAAAATTTAAAAAATTTGAGCACGGGATCTGAGAGAAGAACTTAAGGCAAATCGAAAACTTTTCTACCGAACTCTGCAGCTTCAAAATGGCGGCCGCTACAGCTTTTTGAAAATCTCGACTTTAACGCCCATTTACTCAAAAAGTAGTTGTCTGATCGGGATCAGTTACTAGTTGCTTGAGAGTCCTTCCGAGGTAGTATACAATGAAATAAAATTAATTTCAATAATCCGAAAAATATCGCATTAGCGCAAATTTTAAATATTACCAACAAAAAATTATCAAACACTGTCCACACGTTTTTTTTAACTTTCTGAGCCGATACAGCTTGCATTGAACTACAAATTTGACTTTTACTTATCTCACAAATTTTACTCTATTTTAAAAATTAAGAAAAATAACGGTACTTTTTAATATCAATAACGCGTTTTCCGGCAGTTACGTGATTTTAAATACGCTTACCAATTAGCTCTAATTAAAAAATATATTTCTCTTTCCCTGCATATTTTTGATAATTTCCCAAATAAAGCTATTATAGCCATTTTTGTCCGACATCCGAAGCGGAATTTGTAATCCGCCGATAAGCGCGCCGGCGGGCGCTTACCTTGCTTTGGTGGTGCAGGTAGTCGCTGCTTCTATGAGTAGAGTTACGGTAGAGAAACCAATTGAACAGGCTATCGCAAATTCAAATTCCCGCTGCTTGTTTTCTTAGAAATCTAATACTCGCTGAACTGTACAACGATATAATTATTAAAAGTTACACTTTTGCAAATACGATAAGTTTTAGTATACTCGAAGTTCACACTTCAGATTTTTAAACTTTCTTAACCGATAGAGCTATTAATTTCCCAAATTTTACTCTGACGCCCTCCAGGAAGTTTTGAAAATTTTCAGATTGATTAATTTTTTATTCAAAAACGCAAACCCCAATTATTATAAACTTTAAACAATTTGACAGCTTATTTGGTGTAGCAAGAATTTCCATTTAAAAAGATCGACCTCTTTCGAAACAAAAACGTTTTTACGAAATTGAAAGTCCGTAAAGTTAAAATTTTAAAAATCATTTTTAAAACAATACTTTATAGCAATAATTTTGGGTGGGTCATGGCACTCTAGACAAGAAACTTATTTTTGCCTCTAAAAAAATTTATGGCACCAAAAAGTTTGCTATATAACACATTTTATACCGAATTCAAAAATTTTAGTAACATAGAGGGTGTTCCGTTTAAAATAAAAAAAAATTGGTGTCACTTCCAGCAAAACCAGAAGCGCCATAAAGTTGTAAAATATTAGGGTGCAATGCGCATGTATTAACCACCCAGTCGTCCGTTGACGGAAGATCCTGCATTTACTACGAGTATTACACGTACCCAAATTTTGTTGGTTCTTAAGGTTCCTTGTAGAGCTTTATGTCCGAGGTGACTGTATTTTAAAACAGTGCTTACCATTTCTCTCAGGATTAACATTCGATCATTCTTGAATAATAATCCTTCATAGTATGCTAGTTGTGCCTTGTGAGTCCAGTATTTTTGTATTTTGCTGGTAGTTCTGATTTTCTGTTTGACCAACCTGTTAAGACTATGTTTATTAGCGTTTGCAATTCTCTGCTACTGTCTGGTAATCGCTTATCTAACTTGCTGTGTTTTATCGGTTGACATTGGAATTGCTACATGTATTAGAAGGGTATCGGAACTGTCTTTCAATCCCTTTCTTTTGTGTGTTGGCAACACCTTTTTTGTATTAAATGATCGGGTTGTAGAGTATTACTTCAAATAGGATCATTTGTAATCTTGCCGGTGCTTCGTAGATGGATTTCCTAAAGATTGCTTCTAGGGGTTTGTGATCTGTTTCTATCGCGGTTTGTTTTCCCCAGATGTATTCATGAAATTTCTTACATCCTACGAGTATTGCGTATGCTTCTATTTCTAACTGGCTGTAGTTACTTTGAGCTTTTGTCACAGACTTTGCGCTGTATGCCACTGCTCGTTTCCCTTGCAACAACACTGCTCCTACGGCGGCGCTACTGGCATCGACAGATAGAACTACTGGTACTTTACGGTTGAAGTAACCTAGAACTGGCGTTTTTTTCAACACTTCTTTTATTGCTTGTATAGCTTTGTCTTGTTGGTCGTCCCATGTCTATTCATTTTCCTTTTTTAGCAGAGTTCTTAGCGGAGAGCTGTTTGGGATACATTTTGCACATGCCTAGGAAGCGTTGCAATTTCTTTACAGTTGTTGGAAAACCTCTGGTGCTGAGGCGAGACCGAATGGGAGTCGACGACACTTGTATCTGCCCCAGGGTGCTGCAAGCGTTAAGTACTTGACTGTTCTCTCGATTACCCTTACTTTCCACGAGCCTTTTCTGCAGTCTAACAATGTAAACCACTTCGACCTATAAATACGGGTTGATATTTTTTCTAAAGTTTGCAAGGGATATTGTCTAATTTAAGATTTTTGTTGAGCTGTGATGGATCGACACAAAAACGTATTTTTGTTGTGTTTGACTATTACCGCTGGCGATACTGCGGGTGTTGGGTCATTTATGGGCTGAATTATTCTCATTTCAGTCTTCCGATCCAATTCCTATTTCACTTTGTCTCGGATAGCATATGGTATTCTGCGTGCCAGACTTATTGCCAGCTTTGGATTGTCGATCAAATCTATGTCATACTCGTATCCGGCCGTGGATACGTTGAATTCAGTCTTTTTATTAGAGCAAAGTTTACGCATGTGTCCATTCCCAGTACTGGTTGAGAACCCTTTGATCGACTACTAAGAATTTGACTGTTCTGTGGTGACGTCTGGTTTGTATTTTTACCGAGCTCTCTCCTATTGAGTGCATGATTTGAGTAACATTTTAGTTGTGTTACCTTGGATGATTGTAGTGTTAGAACAGCTGCTTCAGCTGTGCATTTGGTGATTACGTTACATTGTGCTCCGGAATCGATATTGAATTTTACCTTGCATTTTTTTGGGAGTGTTAAGGTTTCAAACCAGTCACCGCTTTCTTCTGATTTGCTTCAAGTGCTGAAACGTAGTAGACCTGTTCATCTCCATCATCGCTGTGGTTTGCTCGAACTGCTTTTATTTCTTTTCCTCTGCACATCTTCTTAAAATGACCTTGTCTGTTGCAGCGTTTGCATGTTTTCTTGTATGCTGGGCAAGCCTTCTTCCCATGTCTTGTGCCGCATCTCCTGCAATCGAATTCTTTGTTCTGTTTAGTGACGTTTTCCTTAATTCCGTTTTTTTTGTTTCACTGCATCTACCTGCGGTTCACCGCTCTCGTTTATGGTATTTAATTGCCTTTTTGCCTGTTCATTGACCCTGCTGGCGCTTATTGTTTTAGTTAGCTTTAGATTAGATTCTTCTAGCAGTCGTGTTCTTAGACTGTTGCTAATTATACCACACACAATTCTGTCACAGAGCAGACTGTATTCGAGTGCACCGTCACTGCAATTCTTTATTTTTCTGCGAAGTAATGTTAAGAAGTCATCGAACGATTCCTCTGGGTTTATTTGTGGTACGAAGTGTTTTTCAAATTTGGTTTGTACATTGGCCTTCGTCCTGTGCCCAGGTAATTGGTGTTGTAAATGACAACTGCTTCAGGGTCGATTATCGTCAAATCTCAGGGCTCCTTCTAAATTTTATCAACAGATGGCGCTACTGTGAATGGCAATTTTATTTTAAAATAAATTTGACAAGTAAGAAGTGTTTTTATTTATTTATTACCACGGTAATATTCTACGCAAAAATGCCAAAATACTGTGGTTTGCGCGGCTTAGCAAAAGGCGATAACAAAATTTATCATTATTTGCTGTTCCCAAAGTGAATTTACCTATTTTGCTTACCTATAATTGCTAATTATATAATCAGTAAATAAATAGTTTGTATTAAAATTATGCTTTGTACTAAGTTTGTACAGTGACTGGAAGAACACTTGCATTTCGTAGTAGTAAGTAACGAGTTCTGACTACTTCTGTTATGAATACAGTTTGCTTTTGCACTATAAAACCAGCTTGTTGTGGCGACTTGTTTGTTCAATGTTGTTGGTTGTTGGTATTGTTTGGATTTTAGTATCGTTACACCTTTTTCCAACTAAAAACCACCACAAAAATATCTACAATAAAATATAAACATTATGTAAAAATGTGGTATAAGTGCTTCACTTACTTGCGTATTTCATTATCAAAAGTAAAAACAAAAGTAACTTATTAACCTAACCTTAGTAAATAAGTGTTGTATACAGGATAGGTGTCAAAAATGGTCAAGTAGTGATAGAAATAATTATCAAACCGAGCCAAATTTGAAATATACCTTAAATTTGAAGTTTTAAGAGCGCCATCTATGCGCAAATCTTATAAAGAGATTGTCAAACTTTTAGGTTAAATTTTTTATACAGACAAATGGTAGGAGTTGCAACACCATACTCTTCCTTACATCACTGAATTTACCTACGAGTTCAAAAACAAACATCTGATTCAGAACATCGTATTTCCTACTGAACAAAATACATATGCAACGAAGAAACCGAGAAATTAAATATAAACGCCCCTGAAGACGTTATTGAACATGATACTCCTATCGCAACCCCTTTTAGATGATATTTTTTTATGGCAAGGCCTCTACTTACGTTTATCCGGTAAACAAACGGATGCGGCTGAGTAGGCTGTTTGTTTTGCACGGCTTGTGGAGATTTTTACACCTCCGCACGGTTAAATGATCCTTTTCAATGCGCAGCCAAAATCTGCGAGCATTTTTCAAGAGGATTTTCAACTGTCAAATTGTAAGATCCCCTCGGAACATGTGTTTTTTCCAGTCGACCTAGCAGGGGATAATAAACTGTCAATTTGAGATGGCGGGCGGGCGGCGGGCAACCCGCGAAACCTGCCAGTGCGTCGTTAGCAAATGTAAGTTCGAAACCGTGGTTGCCGAATTTGGGACGCGTTATCGGAGCTTAGCTCGTCAATCTGGCAGAATTTACAGTCGCTCCTATTTAAGATCGTTTGTCAGTTAATGTAATAGATGGTACGCCAGGAGTTTGCCGTAATTCGATCAAGATGGCGGCTTTAGACAGTGGGAACGGGCCCGTCAAGTAACTGCGTTAACATTAATATTGAATTAGTTGATAAAAGCCCGTTATTAGAGTGTAAAGTTCTGCATTAAACGAATTAGAGGGCATTTTCCCTATTTGCCTTTTATCGACAACCTAACAGGCACCGACAAACAAGAATTAACCGAATTACGTAAAGCAGGACTCTACGATAACAACCGAGCCCTGTACATTATCACACTTCTCCCTTTATTCACTTTTATTCCTTATTCTAATGATGCCATTCTTATGCGTTCCCTCTATCTATTTCTACCAACTTCTTAACAACCTCGTTTAGTTTCTCTCGGCGCTCACATTTTCCCCTGAAAAATTTATTTTACCTAATTCCCTTTTACAAATATCTCATTCTGCTTAACATTGTCGTTTCAATTGAACGTTAAATTTAAATTTAAGTATACAGCAACCAAAACAGAGTTTCTCCAAAAAAGGGGGTATAAAAACACCAACGAGGCAAAGTTGAATCAACAAATTTATGCACCAATTCATGCATAAAAATTGGATGAGGCACTCCCCCCCCCCCTCTTTGTAATGCTTCAAACGCTTTTATTTTGTATTCAAATGTATTTTATATCAACGTTCTAGCCCCAACAGCTACTACATAAGATTAATAGGTATACTCTTGGTATGTTCGGCTCCATTACGTTCAGACTCGTTATAGCCTTCGAAACAGATATAAAAATAAATATTATTGGCCTTCATCAAATTAAATTTAAAAAAAAATTGGACAACCGTGGCGGGTTTACGCTAGGAAGTAGTCGTGGCGACTACTTCCTAGCGTAAACCCGCTGCTTTCATGCCTATTCACTGATTTTAACTTTTAAATTAATTAGAACATTTTAAAAACGTTCAAAATATCACTGCAAATTTTGGAAAATTTAAACATTTAAAAAATTTTGAAACTTTATGTGTAATTTTAAATATTCTGAAAATTTCGTAATTCGAAAAGTTTCATTTTTAAATTTTTGTATATTTAAAACCCCAAAAAATTTTAAAATCAACAAATAATTTGGAAAGTATTTAAAATTAATGAATATCTTGAAAATTTATATATTACGGAAATAATAACTATATTTTAAAATTTTTGAAAAATCTAAAAATATTGGAAATTTCAAAAATTTCGAAATGTTCGTAATTTTAGAAACTTTTTTTTATTTTGGAAATTATTAAACCTGCAAATTTTATCATCAATTTTAAAATTGAAAACTGTAAATTTATAACACGAAAATTTCGAAAACATCGAAAATTTGGAAAATGTTGAACATATTCACAATTTGGTCAATTTCAAAAATTTTAAAAATATTAAAAGGTTTTGATGTTAAGCACTGAATGTTTGTAAAATCCTGAACCTGAAAAATTTGTACATTTCAAATTTTCGAATTTTGCAAAATGTTTGAAAATTCGAGATTTTACATCAAAAAATTGGAAAATATAGAAAACGTTGACAATTTTAAATCTTTTTAATATTGTAAATTTTTGTAAAATTTTAAATCTGAACAAAAAAAGGAATAAACAAAAATTTTGCCCTCTTGCCACCCTCCCCCCTAAAGTACCATTTTCGGAGAACCCAATAATAAATCAATATTTTTGCTGAATACCTCGTGTACGATTTATATAATGTATTTTTTAATCCCTTCCAACTAGGTTCAATAGTTTAGCCGTAAAATATAGTGTGTGGGTGGTCCGTTACGGCCGTACAGTAAAAAGATGTTCCAGAAAATACAAAAGGTAATTACGTATAAGGTACGGAAAAAACCAGGCAAACTATTTGGGCCATATTTGTTGATGTACCTGGGATTAAAGTACACCAGCGACCAAACAAAATCGACAACCCCTTAAATAGGGGGTGCAAAGCATAGCCCTCCCTAAAATTTTTATCGTCTAAATGCTGGTTTACAATATTATTGTACACTTACTCATAAGAAATTTGGTTTAAATATGATTGTTGCCCCATCCACAGTTTATTGAATAATCTATATATTAAATCAGGATTCCTTCTACATGTCTCAACTTTTACTGGCGAGGAACCCAGTAAAGCCACCTATGATACGCAACGTGTGTTGCCTACTCCGAAGATTCAAGGGGTTACAGATGCAAGTAAGATACATAGGTTTACGTTGGATGTTTGGATCATTGGAAGGCGGATTTCCACTTATCCCTCGCATTGCCAGGTGCCTTTCATTAAGTTGTGCTGTATATTCAGCTAATATTTAATATAGGTACGATAATATTAAACTAATATAATACTAACACCTTAATAAATTGACTAAAATGGAGAATTGCGTGAGTTGTTTAACACATTTTACGCGATAAGCAAATAGTTTTGAGAAATAAAGCACAACGAATAATAACAGCACACATTTGTTAATCGCTGTAAAACTCCACGATGTCTGATGACGTTCATAAATAATAGGAAGTATAAACCAGAATAACATCGTTTCGATAAACATGACTGGAAAACACACCGCCCGAAAATCTAATTTTCAGTAAAAACATTCCCCAAAAATAACATCCTTGATAAAAAAAATTTCCGAAAAAAAAACTACCACCGAAAAATATATATATTAAATCCGGATCTTCTTGAACTGTCTCAACTTGAGAGGAATACGGCTGCAGCTGAGATTATGCATACCATAACCACATAAAAATTAGTAAATACAAAAGTGACAGCAAATATACAGAACTGTCTGCCTTGTAAGTCACTAAGCAACAGGCCACTTCCACTTTTTGTTATAGTCTTTACACCTGCAAATGTTTGTTCATTAAGCAACAATGACTTCTCCACCTTAGAAAATGTTAAGATTACACCTTCTGCAAACGTGTGTTTCAATTATTATGCAAAACTAAACAAGAGGCAATTTCTGTTTCCTGCTGCGATAGCTTCGCTTACAAATGTTTGTTATTTTGCCATGCGACGACGGTCAAAAGGGTAAAAAACTGCATTTTATACGAAGAGGCGCCGAGCATAGTTCATTTTTAGGATCGAAAGGAGCCGACCCTCTAAATACGGCCCAAAAACTATACCACGTACTAAAATCAACTGTCGCTGGATCGCTTAAACGATCCTATACAGACTTAGACACTCGTACGCTTTACTAAAACAACTCCCTTCAAACAGGAGGGACGTTTTCGTATAAATCCTACTGCACCCACCTCCTCCCAGAGCTGTAAAACAAATAATTTCGGTCCTTTTCTGAAGCCTGCAGCAACCCCAGCTCGTAACAGAACACGATAGTCCATAACATCACTCTTTCTCCAAATCCCACAGCACCCCCATCCCTTACCAGAGCACTGCAGCCTGAAATAAAAGCTGCAGGATCTACCTGTGTCCGCTGCCGTTTACCAAAATTCATTGCAAAGAGTGTTTCGTTTGTGTGAATCAACTTGATATTTATTTACTGTCCTTTTATAATTAACTATGTTTAATATTCCGTTCGTTCAATGTATTGTTTGCTAAATATTAAACTAATTGTTCTTGTTTGTTAAAATGTTGTGTTACAAATCTTTGACTGGATAATTAAAATACATCCATTACCATGAAAGGTGTTGAAATCTAAAAAAGAAATGGTGTGGCGCAGGTTTTAGATAATATTTGTTTAAAAACTAAAGAATTTAGTGTTAAATCGTGATTGATACTTAAGCCTCTTAGAAGAACTTTTAAACAAAATTTTAATCACTTCATTTTTAGATGATTAACTAGGAATTAGAGTCAAACTCTTCGAAAATTATACCAAATGCTAATTAAACAGGCGACAAAAAAGTCAATTTATCTGTTTTAAGGGTTTCCATCAGATTTCGTTTTTAGATGAAAAAAATATATCAGTTTTGCTATCTGTAATAATACGATACAAATTATTTATGTTTCGTATAGGAAATTAGAATACATAACTACACTTTTTGAATATGTATGTAAAACACTACGTTACTCTCTCAATCAGTTCTCCCGGCAGCCAATTTACCTCATTGCTGATTGTCTTCCTAGTTGCACTTAGCGGTGGGTTGATCTAATTGGCCACTTTGTTTCCCAATAAGTGGCGGTGGTCAAACAGTATACCGTTAGGGGCAGCTATAAATAGTTGCATATTTTATACAATTTGGGTTTCCTATTGAACTTCACCTTTCGAGATACTTAAAAGCTTTAGAGTAGGCGTTTAGTTCGTTAGCAATAATTAATAACACTCTTGAACAGATAAATTAGCGGTTTTTAAAAAATGAAAAAGGTGAGGTGCTTGCGATACTAAAGTATTCTCAGAAGAAGAAGGTATCGTGATAGAAATTTGCCAAGATATGGTAAGTGTATGTAGCATCGACAATATCTTACACAGACGTTTAAAGATCTCCGCAAGCTGTCTGCAAGATGAATAACAAAAATTCGGAATAAAAAAGCCAAAATATGGAGTAGTGACTCAAGAAAACTCTTTCCAACATATTTTATGTGGTAAAATTTTAATACCAGTTTCTGGGATGCCGATGGACTATTGGTTATTGATTAATTATATTAGAGTGTAAACACTAACGTTAGTATTTTACTACACGAAATTGTTATTTAAGTTAATAGTTAAAATGCCGTCTATTCTTTTAACTAGCCCCCCGTAACGTTCCTCAAACTGATGGAACGCCTTTAAGGATTTCATTGTCCTGATCACAATGTAGTTAAATAAGCAGTGGTACCGTAGACAACGGTTGTTAGAGAAGCAACCAAAAGAATATTCCGAGAAAGGCATCAATCGCCACTAGCCCCTATCAACGCTGATGGAACACCTTTAGGGGAATTCATTGTCTTAATCCAAGGGCAGTTATACAGGCACTGGTACCGTAGACAACCGTTGTTAAAAGAGCAACCAAAATAATATTCCGAGGAAGGTATCAAAGAGCCACTAACCTTTAGTAACGCTAATGGTACACCTTTAGAAAAATTCATTGTCTTGATTACAATGCAGTTGCTGAGGCAGTGGTACCGTAGACAACCGTTGTTAGAAAAGCAACCAAAAAGAATATTCCGAGGAAGGCATCAAGAGAATTTATTGTCTTGATCCCAATGCAGTTATAGAGGCAGTGGTACCATAGAGAACCATCAAGGAGCCATCAAAAGAATATTCCGAGGAAGGCATCAAAGCGCCACTAGTAACGCTGAGCGTACATCTTTAGAGGAATTGATAGTCTTGGTCACAATGAAGTTATAGAGGCAGTGGTACCGTAGACAACCGTTGTTAGAAAAGCAACCAAACAGAATATTCCGAGGAAGGCATCAAGGGAATTTATTGTCTTGATCACAATGCACTTATAGAGGCAGTGGTACCATAGACAACCATTGTTAGGAGTAATCAAAAGAATATTCCGAGGAAGGCATTAAAGCGCTACTAGTAACGCTGATCGAACATCTTTAGAGGAATTTATTGTCTTGATCACAACGCAGTTATAGAGGCAGTGGTACCGTAGACAACCGTTGTTAAAAGAGCAACCAAAATAATATTCCGAGGAAGGTATCAAAGAGCCACTAACCTTTAGTAACGCTAATGGTACACCTTTAGAAAAATTCATTGTCTTGATTACAATGCAGTTGCTGAGGCAGTGGTACCGTAGACAACCGTTGTTAGAAAAGCAACCAAAAAGAATATTCCGAGGAAGGCATCAAGAGAATTTATTGTCTTGATCCCAATGCAGTTATAGAGGCAGTGGTACCATAGAGAACCATCAAGGAGCCACCAAAAGAATATTCCGAGGAAGGCATCAAAGCGCCACTAGTAACGCTGAGCGTACATCTTTAGAGGAATTGATAGTCTTGGTCACAATGAAGTTATAGAGGCAGTGGTACCGTAGACAACCGTTGTTAGAAAAGCAACCAAACAGAATATTCCGAGGAAGGCATCAAGGGAATTTATTGTCTTGATCACAATGCACTTATAGAGGCAGTGGTACCATAGACAACCATTGTTAGGAGTAATCAAAAGAATATTCCGAGGAAGGCATTAAAGCGCTACTAGTAACGCTGATCGAACATCTTTAGAGGAATTTATTGTCTTGATCACAACGCAGTTATAGAGGCAGTGGTACCGTAGACAACCGTTGTTAAAAAAGCAACCAAAATAATATTCCGAGGAAGGTATCAAAGAGCCACTAACCTTTAGTAACGCTAATGGTACACCTTTAGAAAAATTCATTGTCTTGATTACAATGCAGTTGCTGAGGCAGTGGTACCGTAGACAACCGTTGTTAGAAAAGCAACCAAAAAGAATATTCCGAGGAAGGCATCAAGAGAATTTATTGTCTTGATCCCAATGCAGTTATAGAGGCAGTGGTACCATAGAGAACCATCAAGGAGCCATCAAAAGAATATTCCGAGGAAGGCATCAAAGCGCCACTAGTAACGCTGAGCGTACATCTTTAGAGGAATTGATAGTCTTGGTCACAATGAAGTTATAGAGGCAGTGGTACCGTAGACAACCGTTGTTAGAAAAGCAACCAAACAGAATATTCCGAGGAAGGCATCAAGGGAATTTATTGTCTTGATCACAATGCACTTATAGAGGCAGTGGTACCATAGACAACCATTGTTAGGAGTAATCAAAAGAATATTCCGAGGAAGGCATTAAAGCGCTACTAGTAACGCTGATCGAACATCTTTAGAGGAATTTATTGTCTTGATCACAACGCAGTTATAGAGGCAGTGGTACCGTAGACAACCGTTGTTAAAAGAGCAACCAAAATAATATTCCGAGGAAGGTATCAAAGAGCCACTAACCTTTAGTAACGCTAATGGTACACCTTTAGAAAAATTCATTGTCTTGATTACAATGCAGTTGCTGAGGCAGTGGTACCGTAGACAACCGTTGTTAGAAAAGCAACCAAAAAGAATATTCCGAGGAAGGCATCAAGAGAATTTATTGTCTTGATCCCAATGCAGTTATAGAGGCAGTGGTACCATAGAGAACCATCAAGGAGCCATCAAAAGAATATTCCGAGGAAGGCATCAAAGCGCCACTAGTAACGCTGAGAGTACATCTTTAGAGGAATTGATAGTCTTGGTCACAATGAAGTTATAGAGGCAGTGGTACCGTAGACAACCGTTGTTAGAAAAGCAACCAAACAGAATATTCCGAGGAAGGCATCAAGGGAATTTATTGTCTTGATCACAATGCACTTATAGAGGCAGTGGTACCATAGACAACCATTGTTAGGAGTAATCAAAAGAATATTCCGAGGAAGGCATTAAAGCGCTACTAGTAACGCTGATCGAACATCTTTAGAGGAATTTATTGTCTTGATCACAACGCAGTTATAGAGGCAGTGGTACCGTAGACAACCGTTGTTAAAAAAGCAACCAAAATAATATTCCGAGGAAGGTATCAAAGAGCCACTAACCTTTAGTAACGCTAATGGTACACCTTTAGAAAAATTCATTGTCTTGATTACAATGCAGTTGCTGAGGCAGTGGTACCGTAGACAACCGTTGTTAGAAAAGCAACCAAAAAGAATATTCCGAGGAAGGCATCAAGAGAATTTATTGTCTTGATCCCAATGCAGTTATAGAGGCAGTGGTACCATAGAGAACCATCAAGGAGCCATCAAAAGAATATTCCGAGGAAGGCATCAAAGCGCCACTAGTAACGCTGAGTGTACATCTTTAGAGGAATTGATAGTCTTGGTCACAATGAAGTTATAGAGGCAGTGGTACCGTAGACAACCGTTGTTAGAAAAGCAACCAAACAGAATATTCCGAGGAAGGCATCAAGGGAATTTATTGTCTTGATCACAATGCACTTATAGAGGCAGTGGTACCATAGACAACCATTGTTAGGAGTAATCAAAAGAATATTCCGAGGAAGGCATTAAAGCGCTACTAGTAACGCTGATCGAACATCTTTAGAGGAATTTATTGTCTTGATCACAACGCAGTTATAGAGGCAGTGGTACCGTAGACAACCGTTGTTAAAAGAGCAACCAAAATAATATTCCGAGGAAGGTATCAAAGAGCCACTAACCTTTAGTAACGCTAATGGTACACCTTTAGAAAAATTCATTGTCTTGATTACAATGCAGTTGCTGAGGCAGTGGTACCGTAGACAACCGTTGTTAGAAAAGCAGCCAAAAGGAATATTGCCAGGAAGGCACCAAGGGAATTTATTGTCTTGATCACAATGCAGTTATAGAGGCAGTGGTACCATAGACAACCATTGTTAAGGAGCAATCAAAAGAATATTCCGAGAAAGGCATCAAAGCGCCACTAGTAACGCTGATCGAACATCTTTAGAGGAATTTATTGTCTTGATCACAATGCAGTTATAGAGGCAGTGGTACCGTAGACAACCGTTGTTAGAAAAGCAGCCAAAAGGAATATTCCCAGGAAGGCATCAAGAGAATTGTCTTGATCACAATGCAGTTATAGAGGCAGTGGTACCATAGACAACCATTGTTAAGGAGCAATCAAAAGAATATTCCGAGAAAGGCATCAAAGCGCCACTAGTAACGCTGATCGAACATCTTTAGAGGAATTTATTGTCTTGATCACAATGCAGTTATAGAGGCAGTGGTACCATAGACAACCATTGTTAAGGAGCAAACAAAAGAATATTCCGAGGAAGGCATCAAAGCGCCACTATTAACGCTGATCGAACATCTTTAGAGGAATTTATTGTCTTGATCACACTGCAGTTATAGAGGCAGTGGTACTATAGACAACCATTATTTGAGGAGCAACTACAAGAATGTTCCGAGGAAGTCATTGAAGCACCACTAGCCCCCCGTAACGCTAATGGAACACCTTTAAGGAAATTCAATGCCTGCTACCGTAGGCAACCGTCGTTAGAAAAGCAAACAAAACAATATTCCGAGGAAATCATCAAAGCGCTGAATAAAATTTCAGCCTAAGTATATTTCGGTCTAAGCGAACTCTGTTTTCATTTCTCTGACCCACTTGCTTGTTACTCGTATTTTAGGTAGAATAAATACATATCTCGCAAGTCATAACTAACCTAAGTCTCTATTGAAGTATTTTGGTGCTACTTATGTTACTACCAGCTCCACAAGCATCAATATAAAGACATCTCAACAGTTTTTCACAAATGGAAACTAATACTTTATAAGACAAAACAAAACAATTAAGATTATTTAAAATCCTTGTTTCACATTCGACTACCGCATTCTATTTCACTTCGAATCGCTCTTCTAAGTATGAATTCATAGATGCATTAATAATTGCGTCCAAGAGTAAGTTTTAAACACCTACGTAGCAAAGACATTTAAACAAAGTCGCTAAAGAAATACATACTTCTAAAAACTTCATCCCATAGCAAGCTGCAGCGATTACATGAAAAAGTATTTCTAAAATGTAGTTAGTCTGTTTTAACTATCAACTAAACATATACAGTATGTAGTTATACGCACTCTTATCCTTTCGGCTAAGTGAAACGATAATATTGTAACAGTTTCAAGGTTACACATGTCGGTGAATCAAGTAAATTATTTTCACCTGAAAATTTGAAAACCCCATTTATTGTCTAATAAAGCTGTTTGTGTACATTCAAATTAAACTTTTAACTAGGATGAAAAGTTGCGACTCCTTCAGACGATTTAACCAAAAATTGCCACAAAAAATACATCTTTCAAAGACACTATTTTTAGCTGCAACAAAATTGGCTGTAACGCTGAGAGGTTTGGCTTCAAGTGATTTGTTCAGAAGTTTGTTTGAGGTTTCAAAGCAAGCTATATCAACGGTAGTGCCTGAAATATATATACAAAAATATAATTGAAGCTTTGCAGAAATACGTTTCAAGTATCAGTTGTGGGCGTACATAAAAAGGTAGTAAAAAGAACCGTATAGAATATTATAAAATAATATTGTTATGGTTTTATTTAAACAAATTTCATAATCTGAAATGTCATCACCAACGAGAAGATTTTTTAAGTATTAAGTAAAAAATTAGTTTGATGAGAACATATCTCAGATACAAGAAGTTAAGACAGTCAATTAGCCTCAATTTTGACATATCAATCCGGCTATACAGTTTGCTGATGTTGATGTACAATTTTGAACGCTTAAGGCAAGATTAACCATCACTAAATGTTTTACTACTATGGTCTTAACACTAATGTGAAAAAAAAAATAAAACAAATCCTTCAGTAAGAATATGTTACATTACAATACAACCAATCGCAAAGGAAAAACAGCTTCAACGACTGTTTGGAAAACAATTTGCCTTCTCAGTTACTACGAGATAGCGACATTTCCATCAAATATAGTCCTGTAGCATGTCCTACGAATTCTATGGTAACAACCACCTTCCAACCAAGATCATCTCATAGGAGTTGGATTGGGTTCAAGGAGGAGCTGAACGCAGATTATTTCAACATCAGAATTCCACACGTACCAAAGTTAACGAAAAGGTTCGTGCAACCCCCAAAGAGATGCCTACCCTAAACCAACCCCAAATGTGTCTCCCTCCTAAGCTGCTGCCGGAAAACCGCTCACCGGGATGTGCCCACACTGAACAATAACCATGGCACAAGATGAGGCAAAACAGCAACTCTAAAAGCGAGTTTACATTTGGACACGCATAGGTACAGCGTGCGCGCACAGGTATGCGTTGATTTACGTCGCCTTAATTTTATTTTACCGCGCATGGCACAAAATTTGTGTTCCCCAACTAATGATCAAGTTGTGCGGCAAAGTCAACATAGTGAAAAAATAACTATGTGGCAAGAGACCCCACCAAGCTATTAATTTTGTTCAGGGCATCGAAAATCAGAACTACGTCGGGCTGCCGTTAATCTTCTATTAATAAAAAAGAATAGGTAATATTCGACTTTATCTGTATACTAAATCCGAATCCCTTCCACCTGTCTCAAGTATTAAAGGTGCCCCCACTACTAGACACCAGATATTTACGGCTCTATTACACACGATTTGTTTAGACAGACCGAGACAGCATTTAATGGAAATAGGGCAAATTAGAAGCCGACGCTTTGTGTGTATGAGTGTAAAGTAATAGGACGATAGCTGACATTTCTACATCCCATTCCGCTGCTATAAACACGTTCACACTAAACATTCACGACGAGCAGTTTCTTTGAGCGATTACCAAAAACCGATTACAATCGGCTCGCGTGCGCAGCTATTCACGTCCGCGCAATTGATAAATGCACGTGCGTGTTAAAAATGTAAACGTGCCCTAAACCGAACATTAACATCTATTGGTCTCTCTCCTAATGTCGGCGTTAAAGGGCGAAAATAAGACGATATCTTGTGTGGCGTGGTGTGAAACTCGGCTTACAAAATTGACCTTCTCAGCCTTACTTAACGTTATAGCAACCTATTTTTAATAGTACTGTCACAGATCTGGATTCCAGTGCCGAATTCCATTTTGCAGATCCGTGGCAGTAAAACTGCGTTGATTTAAAAATGCCAATATGCAGCTGTATATACGTATTACCACATCCTCGGATTTAAAATGGGCTTCCTATGTTACTTGTGCAGTAAAGGAGGACAACTCCGTTCTTTACATATAGACTCTGGCAGTAAGACCTGTAGGAATTTTTAGGTAGACGAGTTTTCTCTTCAGATTCTGTTAGAGCATACCTAAAGGAAAAAAAAGTCGGAAATTAGGCATCCCTGGCATAAAGTCATGTTTTAGGGCATATGCATATAGGTATCCTCTCTAGATTTTCACAAGTTTTCTCCTCTTGTCTACAATTTTGTACATTTTTCAATATCAAAATTAACTAATATGCATTTGATGTGCGTGATGAGTCTGTATTAGCTCCACAAGGAAGTGATTTACCAAACGCCATGCAATGCAGGAAGATAGAAGATGCTCAACTCACGTTTTAATAGCATCAGAAGATACACTTGAACCATTAGACGAAATATTCGTATATCTAGTTGGTTTTCTAAAGAATCTCATTAGAGTTGAAAGAAAATAAAACCTCTACCTGCAAACAGTACAGGAAACCGTTCCTGTATTTTAAGTATCTGACTACTTGAGATGAGGTTCACTGTTCCTAAAGACAATGATGGATCTTCAGAGACATCATCCTGAAGTTTAGCATAAGTACATGTAAATAAATTTTGTTCGAATAAGTTTAATGTTGTTAAAATCGACATGGCTCTCAAACGGACAATAAATCGATCTCAGAAGTCCGCTGGAGGAATCATTCGCCAAACCAAACGAAAAGATAACATTGCTGAATGTGAGCTTGCATATCATGTCGTCCTTTTCATATCATGTTGTTCTTCCAAATGACTCAGATGTGTGTGTTACTTATTCATTTCTACTAGTTTCCTCATGAAAAGAGGCCGGATGAACTCTGGATGAGCAAGTCAGCATCGGTCATAATCCCTATTCATACTCTGGCCAACAAAATGTGTCGTATAAGTGAAGCCATTCTCGCATTCATTTTCTTGCTGGACTGATGTAATCAGTTAAATAGTCATCAGAGCGTCTTCGGTTAAAGCACGTCCAGAAAATATCTATAGAACATCGGCCAACTTCTTCTACCCAGTGCCCAACTCATTGAGTTTGCAGAGCAATACTTGCTGAAAGTTTTCATATCAGGTTTAATGTGTAAGACATTTAATGATTTTCGTGTTGAAATCTTTACGCAAAACTAGTGTAACAAAATTACTATACCTACCACGGTGTATACGTGTGTTTCAGTGACAACTCCTCACTTATGCCAGATCCTTTCATTAGTGAACTGGCAACCACATTATGTTCTGTAGATCATTTTCATTTTTTAAGAATTCCAGTATAAGCTTCAATGCATTTTCAATGTATGCATCCTCCTAGATGTAAAAATAAAAGCAAGTGTTTTTTAGGATACACTTTGATGTTAATTCCCTTACAAATATTCAACCAATAGCACCAGAAAGATGCAAATTTATAAGGAATGTAGATAACGTATCACATTTGACACAGCTGTAACCACATTGAGAGAATATACTTAATCCATATGCCGAAAACAAAATGGCGTATTCAAATTTTTGGGTCCGGGATGACAGATGTCTGCTCAAGATTTGTTTCTTCCTTTAGGCATGCCCTAACAGGATCTGAAGACAAAACCCGTTATTTGTAAATTCCCACAGGTCTTAGGGCCTGCAAATAGACTATAACGAGCCTTTAAAGATCCAAGTTTGGAGTTGATGCTCAAAATATGTAAAACTGCATTTGCACGCTGCTCGAATGTGCATTGTCAGTCTTTACTGTGTTAAAGAAATTGAGCTAATTGAGAAGGTACATAAACGAGTCACTAAAATAAGGAAATTCCTTAATCCCTTATCATATTAGAAAAGATTGCCTAAATTAAGCTAAATTATTACGACATTGTAACAGAATCGTGAACGTTTTGACCTAATCGAATGCTCCAAAGTTATTTCAGGTTAACATTTGTGTCCACCGAATATTTTTCAATTTAATGAAAATGTGCATTTGCGCGGTCACTCATTTAACTTAGTGCTTGAACGGTGCAATAAATTAGCGAGGAAAAACTACTTGTGTAACGGCGTACACGTTGCATGAAACTCGCTACCATCAGTAATACGCAATGGAAAAAGCATTCTCTATACTACATCTATTTCCAATAGCAAAATATATTCAGAAGAAGTACGCTTTTTGGCATTTTTGAGTTTCCTCGTATGCCACTTGATTTTTCTAACATACCACAATCCTATCAAAACCTCATAGACACTTAAAATCGTCTGTTTAAAACCAGCTTTTACAAATTGTTTTGAGCTGTACGAGCATAAATTTCACGTTATCGTAAATTTCAGTTTACACAGCGACATAAACATTAGTTAAATAAAAAATAGTAACAATTTTAAATTTTTAAACGAATTAGTTTGGTTTTATGTACGTTTTAACTACAAGACATTGTCCTGACGTTTGTTATTTTGTCATTATTCACAGCTTTGAGCTAACTTTTTCGCTTTAAGAGAAGGGCAAACGTGGCACGCGACACACTGTCACTAAATTTGGGATAAATTGCAGCAAATTTAGGGTTTGGTCTTGTGCCGGTTAAACGTCGGTTCCGCGCTGTTTCGCACCGGTGATGGAGCCGGTGTTTAATTGTTGTAATGCGAACGTTGCAAACTTGGCTAAGTTAGATATAAACGAACATAGTTTGCGACTACTATTAATTATATCGTATGGAAACAAGAGCTTAGTTGGCAGTCTACTTGTACTTTGCGTAGTAATGCAATTATTATACAAAGTTAGAAACAGCACAATCTATTAGTCGGTTTTTGTTACGAAGTTCGACAAAACACTTCAATCAACTGCATCCTGAAAATGTGCAAAGGTGGCTTTCTCGCGCTGAAACTACGACGACGTTCAGTAATCTGAATAAACAAAGCCGCCTGGGATTATTGATTACATTAGTTTATCCCGTCCGAGTTGTCCTAAACCAATGTTGACTTGGATCCACCACCGGCGCTGCAATTCTAGTATTCCCATGAATTTGTGATACTTGTGGATTGCGGGCTGTGTTTATTTGAAAGCGGATAATGGACAGGAAATTAACAAATGACCAACTATTGGAATTGCTGCAGTTTAGGTCATGAACATTTCTGTTCTGATCTATTACAGCTGACGTCATCAGCGTGAAGACTCGATAAAATTAGGCGAATGCCCATCGTTGTCGTATCTTACTATTCTCTGGTTGACTTCGACCTAAATGGGGTTCCAATTCTCTTTGTCGGAAGGGTTTGATTGCTTTATGATTAACAATAGGCCTTAAAAGTTATCGATATTCGATTAATTAATTGCCTCCTTCAATGAATTTATGTGGATATAGAAGCTCTATAGGAAGTAGGAAATTGAACATTTCTGTTTTAAGCATGGTGATAAAATATAATTTCCTAATCTAAGTATTTATATTTCTATCAATTTTTATTCCAGTTACGCCAAATACGATACCAAGAGATTCGAAAACTTTACTGCAAACTGTAGTAATGTAACGTACGCAACAACACACCTCCAACATATTTCCAAATTACATGTTACAATCAAAATTTGTATAACATACTAATCTTTATCAATGCTTCATTGTGATACACTGTTTGAATTTGCGACATATCACACAATTAGCATAGACTTTCTAAAAAATGGCGTCTGGTTTAGATTTTTATATAAATGTTACGTATTTATAGACACCTGTGAGCTTTAGCAATAGATAAGTAAGATAGTAACGTTATCGCAATTTGATAGTTACTCTGTTGCTGAGTTGATATAATTGATATTACCACAGCTGAAGCATAGTAATTCGGTAAAAACAGCAGTCGCTGCAATTAAAAAAATGCGAAATACCTCAGTTGGACTTACCTATGCTTTAGAAATTGTAATTTGTCATGTTTTGAAAGTATTTCAGTATCAACGTCTTACTCGCCACTAATTAACATAATAAAAAGCCACTGCGGTGGACGTTCTGTCTCAGTAATACTTCTAAACCTTAGTAATGACAGAAAATTGTCACATTTAACCTATACAAACTTGGTAATAGGGTACGCTAATTTAGGACTGTAGTTGAAACTTGTGGGTGCTGGTTCTCCCAGAACAAGCCTGGCAAGTATTAAAATGTGTTGCGAATTTCATATTTAAAGAAAATATTTTTTGGCTGCGTATAGCATTTGTTGCTAGTAGTAGTGAAGGGTTGAACAACCTGACATGTGTAATCCGGTAGTTATGGGCAGATAATAAACTTCAAAGTGAAGGATTTGACGACAAATCCGCGGCCTCTCGGTCGCCGTCGAAACTTAAGGAATGAAGAAATGGTTGACCGCGTGCGTGGTGCTCTGGCACGCAAGCCAATCACACGGTGCGCAAACAAGCTCTGGCAATACACCGATTCAGTGTGCATCGCATATTGAAAAAAGACTTACATTTCCAAGTCCTCAAGATACAAACTTTGGCCGAAACAGACTACCCTCTTAGACTCCCTTTTTGCCATTGAAATTTTCCAGCAGGTTAAAAAGTACAACAACATTACCTTCAGCGATGAAGCCGATTTTCGCATGCAAACAAGCAAATTTATTGTTATTGGCCCCTCTTTAGTCGAGGAATCAGATCAATTGTCGATAAGATGATAACTGTCGAACTATTAATAATACTACTTTTGTGGACAGTAATAACAAACGAAATAATCTGCATTTATTTATTGCTGTCGGCAATACGAACCATGGGAAAAAAACAATTAATAATTGGTACCATTGACTCCAGTCTATTATTTTTTGCGGGGATACGTTAAGAGTCGAATCTACCGCAATCACTTAGTCAGCGCGTCATCGCGGATTTAATTTGTCGTTTCGAGGATTCTGGATTAGGATTGGAGGGTAAAAAAGCTCACGCGCACTTAGGCCACATAAGCGAGCCTATTGTACTACCTTCACCTCTACAGCAGCTTCCCAACTCGGGAATCACCCCAAACCACCCAATTCTTTGAATGAACTTGAGGACGTCCGCAATTGGGGTGTTGCTGATGACGGCTATGTTAGGCCAAAAGTCCTCCAGCATGGATCCTCTAATTGTTGCAAGGACAGGACAGCGCGTGTTCTGCAATCTTGTCCTTCAGGTTACATCCTCGAGGATGGAGGAATGCCAGCTCCGTCAGAGACAATATCTCGATGATGCGATGTTGTAAACTTAATTTCCAAATAGTGTTTTTTCGGCAACTAAAGATAAATAGCAATAAAATTCAAAAATATCTTACTTATAAAGTTTTTGAAAAAAGAATACCATTCTGAGACAACTTGTGTATATCCTACGAAACGTCCACGGCCGAATTCATACCATTTGTACAATTCTAGCCAAACATCGTGGCATGAGCGGTTCCAACGGCAGGTTTTTATGAGGACAAACAATTTTTTTTGATTTTTTTCAAAAAGTTTTTTGGAGTTACAGAAAACTAAAACGAAAGAACAAATTTGTCCGTTTAAATTTAAGCGAGAGAAGAATGTGTTCCATTAATTTTCGCTGCACCATAAGTTATGTTGCAAACCTTATTCTACTATCACTTATGAGTGGCACCCAATTACATTTTTAAAAATTCATACATAAATTAGCGGGTTGAGACCTAAACGCAATTGTAGCTCATCCCTAGCTCTATTCCCTCCATTTTTAAAAAATTGTGGAACCAGTTTTTGGGCAATGTTTTTTGAAGTGGCATAATTTTGAAATTGTTTTACTTTACAGTTTTAATAGTTTAAAATTTCCGCCATAGCTGGTAACATTGTGTACCTCTAGGAAATTTAGAATATCAAATTTCATCCCGATCTGATAACACGTTTTGGCGTAAATAAGCGTTAAAATCAAAATTTTCTAAAATTCATAGAAGATGTCACGCATAAATTAGCAGGCTAGGACAAACCAAATTGTAGCTCATCCCCAACTCTATAAGCATAGGAACTGAAAAAGAATTGTGTGGCCAATTATTTTGGACAATATTTTTTTTAAATTTCATTGTTTTTAAATAATAATGTTTACTTTACAGTTTTTATGCGTTTAATAATTTTTGTAAATAGAAATATTTTATGTCTTTTCAGAGCTACTACAACACCAAATTTGATTCCGATCTGCCAACTCTTTTTTGTGTAATAAGGCGCTAAAATCAAAACTTTCAAAAAATCGCAGCGGGCGCCATTTTGAAACTAGAAGATTCGAACAAAAAATTGTTAAATTTGCCATAAGGTCTTATTAGATTCCATTTTCAGATTTAGAGAATTCGATTTTTGGAAAAAATGCTGCAGAAAAAAAAGTATTGATCCGTTTTCGATTTTTTTAAAATAATTTTTGATATATCGCTGCATTCCAAAACGCATCAAAATCGGCCTATCCATTCGGAAGATATGAGCCGCTCATACATGGCTGTATATATACATACACTGTGTCCATAAAGTAACCCCCCCCCCCCCCAACTAACTTTTGAACGACTTGATATTTTTCTACAGAATTTTAGTGTGCTGTAATGGGAAATTAAAAATTATTTTTCAGACCATATTAAAATTTTGTATCATCCAAAATGGCGACTGGGCGCCATTTTGAATTTTTTTTAAATAGAAAGGGGGGTCGAGTGACACCTCATTTGAAAGGTCTTTTAATTCTGCGTCTGATCCTAGAGTTTCAAAACAAAATATTCAGCCATAACAAAATGGCGGATTTTAAGCAAATGGACTCACTCAATTCAAAATTGTTTTCATTTTTTTATCCAGGGTCAAGTGACACCTCATTTGAAAGGTCTTTTAGTTCTGCGTTTGATCCTAGAATTTCAATGAAAAATATTGAACCATAACAAAATGGCGGATTTTAAACAAATGGACTCACTCAATTCAAAATTGTTTTGATTTTCTTATCCAGTAGTCCACTTTTTCATTTGCAGGACTAAATTTTCCCAGAAATATCTCAGGTGGCTTGAAATAATATTCAAAACGTTATGTTTCAACAAGACAGTGCGCCGCCTCATTATTATAGGCCTGGTTCTTACTTTCTCAACGGACATTGTATTGGCAGATCGATTGTGAGGCGGGGGCCTGTAGAATAGCCGGCTCACTCCCAAGATTTAACTTTCTTAGATTTTTTGTATGGGAGTATCTGAAATTGAAAATGTACAGAACCCGTCCAGAAACAATTGAAGAACTGGAGCAACGCATTACAGAAGTTTGCAGAAATATCACTCCAGAAACTTATGAAAATGTAAGGCAGGAATTTCATAACCGACTTTTTATGTACCAAGAAGTGAATGGTAAACATTTCGAACACTTAATTTAATTAATTTAAGCTTTAATTCTTAGTTTCTTTAAATAGACTTCTTTATCGTCAAACATTGTCATTTTGTTATGGCTGAATATTTTTCTTTGAAACTTTAGGATCAGACGCAGAATTAAAAGACCTTTCCAATGAGGTGTCACTCGACCCCCCTTTCTATTAAAAAAAATTCAAAATGGCACCCAGTCGCCATTTTGGATGATACACAATTTTAATATGGTTTGAAAGATAGTATTTAATTTCCCATTACAGCACACCAAATTTTGTAGAAAAATATGAAGTCGTTCAAAAGTTAGTTGGGGTGGGGGCGTTACTTTATGGACACAGTGTATATGCGTACACATATACCTACCCACAGACCTTAAAAACCTGGAGGTCCAAAACACATATTTCCGTCAAAAACCGAAATTCGAACAGTTTTATAAAAACAATAGTAGCAAAAACTAACGAGGTATTTTATATCGCAACATTTACACTCCAACAGAGCGCTGCTAATATTTAGCGGTGCGCAATGCTATGAAAAGCAGGGAGTCATCACTCATACACACATGTATTGGTACAAAAAATAATTAAAATTTCATTATTTAAATTTCATTTGCGTATGTATATGTGTGTATTAGGGGGTTATTGTAAATGTGACATCCAAACATTTTACCTGAGAGAATATAAAACAATACAACAAATAGATATCTATTCGGATGAAAAAATTAATAAACCAACGAACAACGTAACGAGTAAAACAAATAAATTAACAAGCAGCTTTTGTTCAAATTCATACATTCATGTAATTGTTTTAAATTTTCCCAGTGTAGTCTGTCGATGCAAAACATATGAAATTTTATACAATACAATTAACATTGGACCGTAATATCGAACAAAAAATGTTGTATCATTGTCAGGTATTCAAATTAACAAACATAACATTCCAAAATGATACTTTGCAGCAAATACTCAAACTGTTATCATTGATTACTTGGCATTGGTGAAACAAAAGAAAAATTTGATATCGAATTTTGAAACCTAACGTATTTTTAATTTAGAACAAGAGATATTTGCATATATTCGACGTTTGAGTGATTCTAGGGTTACAGAGTCGGGTGACCGTGCTGGCCACTCAATTAGGTCCCCGTATTCGATGGAATTTGGGACAGAAATGCTTCTTTTACAGCGGAGATAAAACTGTTTTAAAGTAAATTAAAATAACCCAAAGTTTACTTTAACATGACTTTTCTCTTAACATCTTTTTATGGTTTTCGTAACAGCAGCTTGAGAAATTGGTGGCGATTCATGAAATAAGCTGCGTAAATATGTGATTTCTGCTGATCTTCATAGGCAGCCATTGTAGGAATTTGGATACGAAACAAAGGTAAGATTTACTAAAAAAGTATGTTTGAAAAAGTACGGAAGTAAAAATATCGTCTCTGTAATTATTGCGCCTACCCAGCTGTTGCTTATTTTTGCAAAACAAATCATTTAAATGTGGGTGGTGGTTTTCATATTTCACGTTTTTGCGTGGCAATGTAATTAAGCGAGTATATGAAGTTTTGTAGTGAAATGAAAGGGTAACTGACTGTCTCTCACAAACACGCAATGTCCATGATTTTCAGTCTTAATTCGTTTTCGCCCTGTTCTGCTTTCGTTTTTAATTTGACCGAAATTATTGTTGCACATCACAAAGCCCTTCATAATTTTATTTGGCTATACTTCTATGAGGGTGCCGTTCTGGAATATTTTGCAAAAACGTTAAGCAAAACGCGTTTCTTGGACTCTCCCATTGTTTAAAATTCCACCACAAATTTTCTACTTTAGTAGTAGTAGTAGAAGTATTGAATTCATGAAAATTTTCGAAACCTAGATTTTAACGGATATACACGTTAAGGATCTCAAGGAACCCAAAAAAGTAGTTTTTAAAAAATATCTGTCTGTGGGTGTGTGACGCCTCTAAAAGCGTAAGTACTGGACCGACTTTGATAAAATTTGAAATCAAGAGGTATATCAAAAATTGTAGTCCTAGTTAAGCTTTTCAAAAAAATCCAAAACCGGAAACGGAAGTTAGACATGATTTTTGTAGCGTTTCTTTCCAACACGAAATTTTGAAAATTTGAGCACGAAATCTGAGAGAAGAAATTTTTTTTTACCGAACTCCTTTACCGAGTCTAAAAATGGCGGCCGCTGCAGCTTTTTGAAAATCTCAACTTTAACGCCCATTTACTCAAAAAGTAGTTGTCTGATCGGGATCAGCTGCGACTTGCTGGAGAGCTCTTCCTAGGTAGTATACAATGAAATATAATTAATTTAAAAAATCCGAAAAATATTGCAATGGCGCTGATACAAAATTTTGAAAATGTTCTTAAACAATTTCCCAAAAACTAACCTTTTTAGCCGGCAGAGCTTTCATTAAACTACAAATTTGTTTTTTACTTATCTCCCAAATTTTACTCGGACGCCTTCCAGGAATTTTTGAACAATTTGTAATTGATTAATTATTTATTCCAAAACGCAAACGCCGATCGTTATAAACTTTTATCAGATGGGTAGAATATTTAAAGTACTCTATTAGGATTTTCTAAAATTTTCAATTATTAAGAAAAAAACGATGCCTTTTAGTATCAACAACACCTTTTCCGGCAGTTACGTGATTTTAACTACACCTATCAGTTAGCTCTAGTTAAAATACATATTTTTTTTATTTTTTAAATATTTTTGATAACTTTCCAAATAACACTATTACAGCTATTTCTGTCCGACATCCGAAGCGGAATTTGTAATTCGCCGAAGAGCCGCGGGCGCATACCCCGCTTTCGTGCAGGTAGTCACTGCTTCTATGGGTAGAGTTACGGTACGGAAACAGCTGCTTGTTTTCTTAGAAATCTAATACTCGCTGAACTGTACAACGTTATAATTATTAAATATTACAGTTTTGCAAATACGGAAACGGCAAGTGTTAGTATCTAGTATTGGCTACAATTTGTTTTTTTTAAGCTATAATCCACTGTAGCGCTTTCTATGAATTTGGATGGATGAAATGGAAGGTTATAATTATAAAATTTACAATTTTGCAAATACGATAGTATGGGAAAGTCCACTCGAAGGCCACACTTCAGCTATTTTTTAAGTATGAAGCGCTGTTTGGGCCAGTTAAAGGATTAACAATTATACGATCTTTTCAACTCAAATTGTTTTTTTATTTTTGTGCACATTTAAAACATATTTATGCAGAATTATTTTTATTTTTCTAGAAACTTTTAAATAACAAAAATTAATTTAAAAACAAAATTTGTTTTCTGAAACACAAAAAAATATTTTTTTCTACCCCTTAAGTAATACATTTGTTATACATGCGTCTCTTAATAATTAACGCTCTTCATTACTCACCGGCAGTGAGTAATAATTTATTAATTGTAGGTTGTGCCTAATCGCAAAATTTAAGTTGCAACACCATCGAGTAGGCATAGGTCATATCATAATCATTTTGAATTGTCATCATTTGTTGTTGATAGCAACAATCGTTGTAATTCACGAGTCTAAATACGTGCTTTTTTACTAAAAAGGGGTAAAACATGAGTTCTGATAGTGACAATGTTGAAATTAGAACCACCAGACATTTTTGAAGCGGCTAAAATAACACCTATAAACTTATTGCCAGAAAAATCAAGGAAAATTGGGAAGCACACTCAAAACATAAACAACAGCCTAAATCTGAAGGTTATCAAGCGGAAACGGGTCAAAACATTCAATCCAGATGAGATTAATAATTGGCAGTGACTACTGCACGGTCCGACCGCGCAGCAATTTTTTTTTGTGCACGGTCGGACCTGCGCAGTTAGTATGCCGTCAATATTTTGCGGCTTGATGAACACTCACGCATGCGCAATTGATTAGTTATTTATCAGTAAGTAAATTCAACTTTGTTTCGTCTTTTTTCTTTAAAAATATAACTCCTCTTAACTATAACCTCGGCCAGACCGCAAAGATCAACATTGTTCTTGAAAAAGCAGTATAGAAAAATTTTGGCCCCAACCGTGATTCGACCCCTCAGCCATTTATGCAGTAAAAGGCTGTACCCCCGCATTTCTATCTGTGCGAAGTTAGTACGCGGTCGAAGCGTTACCGTTCTTTTTGTTGCTGCACAGTCCGACCGTGCAATAAGAAAAAATTGCTGCGCGGTCGGACCGTGCAGTAGTCACTCCCTTAATAAATTCATTATTGAAGCACCTGTCAAAATTTATCTTGCAACAAAAAATATAGATAATTCCATGAGAAATAAGATGGATACGGTAGATAAAATTTTATAGTCAGTGAAACAACGTACAAACACCTATACACAAAAAACATCAACTACAAATGAAAATATTAATTTTGATTTTAATTCAACACTTCAGTAATGTTTTCAAATTATTCTAATATTAGGTACTATTAATTTGGTTACTAATAAATGTGATTGGTAAAAATTATACTAAGTCTAATAATAATGCAACGTTATTTTTATCAAACTTATCCAGACCAAACTTGCTATTAAATAGTCGTAGAAAAGGTATGGTACTCTACTCGCGTGTATGCCTATTACTCACTCGGATAAAATTTCATCCTCATGAATAATAGCCATCAATAAACGTTCTTTGAATAATATGCTATTAATAAGTAAAAAATATAATTACAAAACATTTTATCTTTAGACGCATAAAATATTTGCTGTTAATGTGTGAAATCTGATAAAATTATATTGTAAGTTCAAAAAAATTGAATCTTAAAAACATTATTGTAGTGAGTCTCGAATACCTATGTGTATACCAAGGGTTGAAAGTAGCTGTTTGCAGACGGCGGCTATAGTTTGCAGTACCAGCGCAGAAGCGAGGGCTGGAACTAGTGAAGGTCTGCAAACATACTATCAACTAAAGGTGTACACGAAACTCTTTTTACAACCAGAAATGTCACCGTTTATCGACAAAGTTTTTTTTATTATAATTAGCAAGAAATTATCAAAGTTAAGCGTGAGGCGTAGCCCAGGGGTTTATCTATTTTGATATAATTGTATATATCCTGATACTGTAGTGAATTTCTGGGTGGAATAACTTGGTCGCAATGTTAAAGTACACGGTTTATAAAAAAATACAGACCTGCTTGGTCAATGTGGACTGTCGCAAAGTCTGAAAGCTCAATAGGTGCTATGCGATTATTGGATCCAAATGGCCAAGTTTAATTTCAAGTAAACAGATTCTATGTCAAACACGGTACCAAAGATCGTGAGCGATTGAACGAGGTAAAATTACTACTAATAAAATTATCGTATCGTCCCACTGCTGGGTTCCGGCACTCTTCTCTGCCACGTACTCTCCGTAACGCTCAGGTGGGTTACAGGGGACCTACAATTTAACGTTGAATCCAAACGACTAAATACCAGAGAAGATTTTAGGGCAACGACTGCCTACGAATGTAAGTGGCGGGTTGCGGTATAGATTTTTGTTGCTGCGGAGAATCGGACCCCAGACCTTTAGCTTTAGAGGCCAAGCGCTCAACCTCTGAGCTACCGTCACTCCGCATAACTAATCTCAAAACAAACTTAACGAAACCAGGGTTCATACAAGATGTGCACAAGAGTTTCGAGAAAGAGGAATTAACTCTCATATAACACCTATCCTAAACAGGAAGAAAAGCTGTGGCGGCTCGTATGGTGAAGTGAGTAATACGGCGCTTTACCTAATTGCTATGCCTCATATAATTTTATTTTAGTCTACTTTCATACTAATAGTATGTATGGATACCAAATGTAAATAGAATCTGTACATTAAATGCGGATCCCTTCCACCTGTCTCAACTTTAAGTGAGGAAAGACCTCGCCACTAGAAGCTGCATCTTTATGCGTTCATTATATAAGGCAAATATTCCTATGTACTGGTATGCCGATACATACCAGTACATAGGAATATTCGCCGTTTTCGATGCAAACAGGAAAATTAGGTTTACACTCTGCAGGTGAATGCGGTCCGAGGCGGCAGATTGAGCCGGTCAGCTAAATTATTGAGAACACTTGCATTTGCAACACACACTTACGAAAATGTGTTACAAAGTGTCGATTAACATTTCTAAAACATAAGTCATTTTTTACGATATGCAGCAATAATTGGATAAATAGATATTGAACAAACTCAAGCGATGATAAGAACATAAAAAACAAACTAAGAATTAATAATTAAAAATTCGTAAAGAAGTAGTCAGAAACCAAACTTTGGCCAAATATTCGGAGCTCGCGATAAAATAACGAACGGGCTCGACACTTCGTGATTGCTGCGTTAACACTAACCAGTTTGCATTTAAGATTTACGATTAAAAAAATCAAAACAATTGCACCGCGACCCGCTACACCACCAACTTAGTTAGCTTCTTTTTATTTTAAAAATAAACATAATTAGATAAAAGTTCAATTATTCAATTCTCCCTGCGCGATCCTCTAGCTGCCACTACAGCGTTGAATCAAAATGGTGCTTAAGTTGAAGTGTTTAAGTGACTTCAAAGATCTAGTAAACTGCATCACTCTAGAATGGAACACTAATGTGGTTGCCATGATAATGTACCCCATGCCCGCCCGCATGCTCGGCTACGTGATGCGTTTTTAAAAACGGTTCAGTTTCAGTCAATTGTGTTTGGTAAACTGTGGTTTGCGTACTTGAAACTCCTTTATGAGGATTTAAAAAAGAAGATGCAAAAAAAGTTTGAAAGGCGGAGAGACATATGTCAACGTTAATGTTGGTAAATCTGTTATCAATACCAAAACCAAACTGCAGAAAACTTAAAAACGTTTAGTATAAACAATATCAGTGGTTATGTCGCAGTTATTATCGTGTTCTTTCTTCTTCCTCTAAATAAACTACTCTGTTGAACGTTCTGTTGTTAACGTTAAGGCTTGCCCACAGAATCAAATAGGATTTTATGATTTTTAAAAGAATCTGAGGATCACAGGAAGTACTCAGTTAGCTATAATACTACCAGGCTTTTAAAAACGCTTCACCCATTTCTAAATCCACCAATCGCCACTGAACAAAAAAATTTTAAAATTTAAAACCGACACCTACTAGCAATTTTAAATAAAATGTAAATAGATGTACAAATGATGATTTTAATTGTAAGAAATTTCTCCCTTACCAAAAATAAAGTAACTTTTCTAAAATTTACTGAATTAACCAAATAAAAAGACTATGTGAAAATCACAACGATGAAACAAAGTCGACGGAAGTTAAGTTACTGCTGAAGCATATATTGTAAATAACTATTAAAAACAACCCGACCAAAATAATAATCAAGTAACACCGAGCTGCTGCAACAAAAATAAACAATTTAGAGTACAGAGCCCGGATCCACCTAAACTCGGCCAACCAACAGAAAATTGGCTTCGCCAGGAGTCCTAAAACAACACTATGGTCCCTTCGGAGAAGACCAATTCAACATTAAAGATTCATTCAGAAGATATGCAAATAAGTCACAACAACTTCGAAATTCCGACCTTAGACAATTTTCTACAAAAGGAAAATTGATAACAGCACGCAAAGAACTGGCAAAAGATTAGCAAATAGCTAGGACTCAAAACTACAGAATTCGAATCACATACTTCTTCTTAAACGTTTGCTATTCATATTCAAAACCAAGAACATAGCCAAGTGGTCAACAAAGAAATCAAACCAAACCAAAAATACAGGGTGTGTATAAATTGGCGAAAGAACTACACGTCAATGTTTGACAAGTGTCAAAATTTGTAATTGGACTTGCTTTTTCTATCATCGTTGCTTTTCTCGTAGTTATTAGTATTAATTCTTATTATTTTCGTTTTCTTGTTTCGTTCACTAACAATGGATTTTACGTTCAATGATTATGCTGGCTGATATGTACATGGTATTTGGTTTCTGTAATGGAAATGGCGACATGGCAGAACGTGAATATCGTGCACGTTATCCAAACCGGAGGCATCCTACAGCAAATGTTTTTCGAAGGCTGGACCAACGTCTTCGTGAAACTGGTTCATTTGGTCCAAGGAATGTAAACGCTGGTCGACCAAGGCAAAGGCGCACGGTACAACTGGAAGAGCAAATTTTAGATGCAGTACAAGAAGATCCTTCTCTCAGCACCCGGCAACATTAAATATTCCCAGCAATAAAACCGTTCATTTGGTTCTAAAACAAAACCTTCTTCATCCATATCATGTCACCAAAGTACAGCCCCTTTATGAAAATGATAACATAGCCCGATTGAATTTCTGCAACACGATGTTAAATACAGTTCGTGACAATGACGGCTTCTTGAGACGTATTCTTTAGAGCGATGAGTGCCTGTTTACTAGAGATGGCGTGTTTAATAAACATAATATTCACCATTGGGCTGAAGAAAACCCGCACGAATATCGAGAATATGGTCACCAGAGAAGATTTTCAATTAATGTTTGGCTTGGCATAATAAACCATAGGGTTGTTGGACCAATTTATTTACCGAATCGCCTTAATGCCCATGAATACCTCAATGTTTTAGAACAAATAATTGACGAGATGCCGTTGCAGATAAGACACGAAATGTTATACATGCATGCTGGAGCTCCTGCTCACTTTGCTCGTTATGTAAGAGAGTGGTTGGGCGAACACTTGCCAAACAGATGGATTGGTCGCGGAGCGGCCCTATCTTATGGCCCGCGAGATCCCCCGATTTCAATCCATTAGACTTTTTTGTTTGGGGTTTCATTAAAGGAAAAGTTTATGCTACGCCTCCACCAAATTCTGACGAAGTTAGGAATAGAATTAATGCGGCTGTATTAGAAATCACCCCCCAAAAACTTGAACGAGTGATGCAAACTACAACACAAAGGTTACAACTGTGTTTGCAAACAGACGGTTTTCAGTTCGAACAATTACCTTAACTTTGTTCCAACATTCACGGAGTATTGCGATGTAACGGTTCCCGAGGACAGAGGAAGCATTGTCTAGCATTTTGGTATTAAGATTTTCGACTCAAAATTTTATGACCAACATCGCCACGTGTAGTTCTGTCGCCAATTTATACACACCCTGTATAAGGGAGATAAAAGAAAAGTTCAAATATTAGGACACAGGGGCCGGCAGAGTATGTACAGAACGATAAGAAAACTTCATCTCAGTCGGCTATGAAACAAGCACGGCATGTCGATGATTGGTTTGCATATCGTGAAGTAATTATCATAGCTGCGCCGATTATTATTATACTGTAATTACTCATACTTAACGTTGTAAATTATTTTTAAGACTTATTATTATTATTTTACAAACGTGCAATAAAAATGTCACTTAGAAAACTTAACACATTTAACTCACGTAATAAAAATTACTTTCAAAAAATGACTTGCTTTAGGATTAAAGGCGTGGGCTTGTAGTATGGCGGCCGCAGCAGCAGTTCAAATCCCGTGGCTAGCCAGTTTTTATTTATGTATTTATTTGACATCTCTTACTGCTATCTTATCGTTTCCTATGTCTATAATTAATTTTTATTTAATTATTTGTTTTATTAAAAAAGAGTTTTTTAAATTTAAATTTTAATTGTAACAGAAACAACCGCGTCTGGAGACATAGCAGCGTGTATAAAATAATAACGCGACGACGTACTAAATTATGACATTACTTTTAAATAAAAAAATATAAAAATTAATAGTTATTTATTGTACAAGATGATAAAATTGCACTTTATCTTCGAGAGCGATATTAGCGTCGAGGCGTCAGCCGAGACGCTAATAAGCATCGAGAAGATAATGAAATTTTATCGTCGTGTGGAATACAACATTTTTTTCTATAGCAATTGTTAAAGAAGACCAAAAAATGAAGAAAAATCAATGATAAATTTAATTTAAAAGTGTCAGGAAAAAACAGTTTCACGAAAAAATGAGTAGGTGGCTTTAATAACTTTTTGGTTGCTATAGAGTTTGTTTATAAAATAAAATACTTTATCTATCCTTGCTGTTAAAGTACTACTTTATCTACCCTTGATGGTAAAGTGCTACTTTTCCCTCTAATTTTAGTTAATAATAGCACGTTTTAACAGTTGCTATAGAAAAAAATAAATTATAGACATGGAATGGAGTAAGATAGATATCAAAAAGAATTAGAAAAAAAACAGGTCTGCCGCGGGATTTGAACTGCAGCCGTCAGATTAGAAAACCCCTAAAGTAAGTCAGCTTTCGAATATTTATATTATGTGAGTTAAATGTGTCAATTTTAATCAACTGACGTTTATCATGTACGTTTGTAAAATAGAAATAATAAATAATTAAAAGAATTTACAATACTCACTTATTAATTGTTTAAAACGTTAAGAATAAATAATTGCGGTAAAATAATAATCCGCGCAACTATGATAATACCTCCAAGATTTGCAAACTAATCATCGACATACCGCTCATGTTTCATGGTCGACTGCCATTAAATTCTATTTTCGCGCTACAAGCAAAGTAAATAGACGATACATCCATAGCTACAAAAGATGAAAATGGCCAATAACATTCGTTTACTTTTTGCCCTTGACGACGGAACTTAATAGTGTTATTTACATTCCTAGGATAATAATGTTGATTTTAACTGTTCGTTGATATGGTCCCAAGCACCGGCAACTTAGAATAATGGGGCTTTTAAAAAATATTTCCGATGACAGCAGTCAAAACGAATTTTTTAAAATATGATTAAATTTCTACCTGTAGCGTGAAAAATTTAATAAGTAACACGGAATGTATCGACTATTAACATTCTCGGCAGGCCACAAGCCTCGGTTTCGCCTCGGCTTGTATTTACTTACCTCGAATGTTATTACGTCTTTACATTCCTCGTTACTTAAATAACTATTATCGCTCTGAAAAAAAAGCAGCCAAATTTAATACAATACAAATTTAAATCGTAGCTGCTCTCAAAAATGTATTCATGTCATAACAGCTACGATACTAAATTTTATGAGAATCTCGTTTTTGAGGAAATAAGCGTTGATTGCTGTTACCGCCAAGAGCTGTCAACATTTTGTAAACAGCGTTTTCTGCTCTCATCACACGTCAACGCACACTACGCTAGAAAGCATTTGAATTAAATGGAAAATTTCTATCAAATACGCCCCCTTCACATTTAAAAAAAGCTGAAATGTGAACTTAGAGTGGACTTTCCCAAACTAAAACTTATCGTATTTGCAAAAGTGTAAATTTTATAATTATAACCTTCCATTCCATCCATCCAAATTCATAGAAAGCGCCACAGTGGAATTATAGCTTTCAAAAAAAAACAAATTGTAGCCAATACGAGATACTAATACTTGCCGTATTTGCAAAAGTATAGCATTTAATAATTATAACGTTGTACAGTTCAGGGAGTATTAGATTTCTAAGGAAACAAGCAGCGGGAATTTGAATTTGCGATAGCCTGTTCAATTGGTTTCCGTACCGTAATTCTCTACCCATAGAAGCAGCACCGACTGCACGAAATCAAGGTAAGCGCCCGCCGAAGCGCTTTGGCGAATGACAAATTCCGCTTCGGATGTCGGACAAAAATGGCTATAATAGCTTTATTTGGGAAGTTATCAAAAATATGGAAAGAATGAAAATTGCATTTTTTAACTAGAGCTAACTGATAGACGTAATTAAAATCACGTAAATGCCAGAAAACGCATTGTTGATATTAAAAAGTATCGTTTTTTTTTCTTTTAAAATAGTTGAAAATTGTAGCAAATTCTAATATAAAGTACTTTCAATAGTCTATCGAACTGATACAAGTTTATAGGTCGGCGTTCGCGTTTTTGAATAAATAATTAATCAATTGCAATTTTTTTGATTCCTTCAAGGCGTCGGAATAAATCTTGGAAGATAAGTAAAAAACGAATTTGTAGTTCAATGCAAGCTCTATCGGCTCAGAAAGTTTTAAAAAAATCAAGTATACTGTTTCTGAAAAAAATTTTTTTGAAAATTTTAAAAATTTTGAAGATTTTGAACTGCGATCGTTTTAAGATTTTCTAAATTAATTTTATTTCATCGTATACTACATATGAAGGGCTCTCAAATAACTTGCAGCTGATCCCGATCAGACAACTACTTTTTGAGTAAATAGGCATTAAAGTAGAGATTTTCAAAAAGTTGTAGCGGCCGCCATTTTGAAGTTAGAAAGTTTGGTAAAAAAATTTCGATTTGCCTTAAGTTCTTCTTTCAGATTACGTGCTCAAATTTTCAAAATTTTGTTTTAGATCAAAAAACGCTACAAAAAAACATGTCTAACTTCCGTTTCGGGTTTAGAATTTTTTGAAAAACTTAACTAGAACTACAACTTTCGATATACCTCTTGATTTAAAATTTTGTCAAAATCGGTCCAGTACTTTCGCCTGTAGCGGCGTCACCCACATACATTCATACACACACACCCACCCACTCACCCACAGACAGACATTTAAAAAAAACACTTTTTTGGGTTTCTTGAGCCCCAAAACGTGTATTTCATTTTTAAAAACTTGTTTTTGTGCACTGGACGATGCGTGGTATGGCAGTGAAAATTCAAGAGTGACAAGGTGCACTATGGGTTGGCGGCGTTACTGCGTGTAACCGCTACTTCCTGAAAATTTAAGGCATTTCGTTGGCTTTCGATGTTGTAGATTGGAGGGTATACTAAGCATTGATTTTTAATTACGTAGTCCGCTGTGTGTCATCGTAATGCATGTAATTAATCATCATGAATATCGCCTCATTTTTGTAAGATTGATTTCTCTTCAAAATTGTATTTTGATTTGGTTTAGGAGAGCTTTTGTAAGTCATGAATGGGTCATAGAGTACGTCCAAGTTTTCTAAAGCAAAGCGGGACGATAGAAGGCAACATAAATCCATTATGTGATAAAACTATTATGGTTATATTTAAAAATTTGTAAAGATAATTGTCCCTAAAAATAAAAAAGAAAATAATTAAAAATTAATGACTGAATTTTTCAAAATCACAATTTATAGCCGTTCTACTAACGACGGACATGCACAGAAGTGGCAAACAAGTTCGCATTCTCATGACAATCCTTTGTTAAAAAGCAGCCGGGCAACCGCCACGAGACCCTCCTCGCATTTATTAACATATTGAAAAATTTTGAATAATTTCATAATTTTGAAACGTTTTTGAAATTACTTGCATTTTTGACAATTATATGAAAACTTACGATTTAATGAAATTTTGGATACATTTTCAAATTTCATATTTTATTTGGATATTTATTGACAAAGTTGTTCGTTATGTTTTTTCTAAAATAGTTGTAAATTATTTTAAAATTTTTAAATTAAGAAAATATTTTTAATAATTTTAAAATTTAATAGTGAAAAACAGGTTTTTACCTATACAAGGTTATTTAAATATAAACGGCATCCTTTTAAGGGCGTGTTCTTCTCACGAAAATAAGAGTAAAAGTTAATATTACTATGGCTCCGCAAATCTTCGTTATCGAGATACAGGTTAACATTAAAAGGGAATTACACAAGTAACGCCCCCTATGATGTGTGTCGAGGAATAGTTGCAAAGCAACAAACCGGCAAAAATGTGATCGGAACCTGCCAAGCAGGTAGGTATCAATTATTTCCCCCTTTTTTGTGCACATGGTGGCCTTTTGCTGTTTATGTTACCTGAAATTTTTGTAGCAAAGTGGTAACGCCGCAGGTGCAGTCAAGTGCACGTCGCGTCGGCTCACTGACTGCCAGTAACACAAAAAATTAAGTGTTTAGAAGTAAAAAAAAATTATGCGGTTACGTTATACGATGACGTCAAACCGGCAAAATGTTGGTAGCCGGCGCTCTAGCATTAGAACCAGCCATGATTTAATTGTTCCCTTGATGCCTTCTGCATTTATTATAAATTATCAGTACTTGGAAACTAATAATTACCTTTTTATTTAATAAAGAAAACTAAAATTAATCGGGAACAGTAGATTAGAATTGTATACTTAGTTTTTATATGTAACAAGATTTAGAGGCACAACTCCCCCCCCTTAATATTTGACTGATATTTTGTTGTTTGATGTTCTTTAATATTTTTTTGCGGAAATAAATAAAAACTACTAGAAACCGTAAGCTACGCCGCACTCCCTCT
Organism: Ctenicera cuprea; assembly: GCA_958336395.1. Lineage (NCBI taxonomy): Eukaryota > Metazoa > Arthropoda > Insecta > Coleoptera > Elateridae > Ctenicera > Ctenicera cuprea. The sequence continues at coordinate 43,777,566 of OY284493.1, forward strand.
CGGTTAAATTATTTTTTAAAACAATAAATTAGCTGTGTCGAGATGTAAGACATGTACTTTAAGCACCCAGCAGTATTGTATATACTCAAATACTTAATTAAGTTTATTCTTTTCGAGTAATATCCCCAACTCAGTGAGAGTGACGTCATGTAATAATTAAAGTGGACTGTTCCTTCCGCGCGCGGCTTCGTGTCTTTAACAACATTCGCCAGCGGTTGAAATAAAGTGTTGCATTAGCCTTTTACATAAACGGCCGGGATCTCTGTCTGCATACTTCATCCTCGGAGTCTGTGTTAGAAATGGCAGCAGCAGTTTACTTTTCAAACATCGTTAAGTAATTCCGTAAGCCTTCAGCTCCCTGAAGAGAACGAATTAAATTTGAATTTTAATTAATATCTCGGATCCCTTTAATATAATGCAATAAAATTTGGCATACGGTTTAGTACTAATAAGTGTTACTATGTAACAGTATACAAATAAAATTATTAAAAACAGAAAACCGTTTTATTTATCATTCTATTAATTTGTAATTCTTACCAATTTTAATCAATAATATAATTCTAAGTTAAAAATGCATAAAAATAGTGCGCTTGATCTTCTTTGTACAATTAGTCATTTTCCATTTTATTTTTTTTTATTCCGTACTTAATTTGGTAACTTTGGATCTAGAAAACTTAAGAGATAGTGGATAACAACAAACTACTAACTAATATCAAAACGTAATTATTACGGTTTTTAAACAATAATTGTTGTTCAAATAAAAACTGAAATAAAATTGACAACAAAAAGTTTTGCGTTTCTAAAATACAATCATTATTTTGCAAGAAAATGTTATTCTTGTAGTTTTTCCAAAAAACGTACCGTTCTTCTGTTAAATTAATGAAAGTTAATAAATAAATACAAAATAAAAATGTTGTCTATTCTGAGGGAAAAAAATTAATAATCATTTTTTTTCGGGAAAATGCTGATTGTACGAAAAAATCAAGAACCTATTATTATGCTGTTTTTAACGTAAAATCATACTGCTTACTCAACTAGGAAAAAAAATTAATAATTCCAAAAAAATAAATAAAATTGACCCCCCCCCCCCCCCCCCGACAGCTTGGAACCCCTCTAGTTTCCATAATTTAATTTCGATGCTTTTACATATTATTAATCAAAATTAAATTCGTCCCCTTCAAAGAACCGTAGCTCCCCGCATCAGCATTTTAGGACACATGTTCATGAAAATTTTTTTTGCTCCTAAAATGACCTAAGGAATCACCTACCGAAGTTTTAAAGGTAAACTTTGGGACACCAATGGACGCGCAAAAATGTGGCTTATAGTAGTGGAGTCCCCTCACCACTGGAAGTTGGTACAGGTGAAAGGAATTCAGATGTAATATATAGATAATTGTTTCCCTTTATTTTTCAAGGATATGTATACTTGTAGGCGTTCCCAGTCTAAGCAAGCAACTACCTGCCTACATAGTAATAATCTTAAAATAACTGTTGGCGTTAGAATATTATGGTTGATACAAACTATTTTTAAAACATAAAATCAGGGTGCAAAGATTTAAATCAATTTGATTTAAATCGTTGCGATTTTTTTATTTTAATCAACGATTTAAATAAAAACGTCAATTTTTTGAATGATTATTGTAAAAAACAAAAAAATGTGAAAAGGCAAGTTTAGTATCAAACGCAAATGTATGATTTTTTATTAAAAATAAAACAAATTAAACATGTCGCATGCTCATAGCATAAAATTAGTCGTCAAATACAACATTACACTTATTGTTAAAATAACGAAATAAAAACAGCAGGCAGTCTTCAACTTAAAACTAATTTCTGTAACGTACAGATGTACAAAATAAATTCCCGTTTGTGTTTCACTGTTTCTTTATTTAGGTATATTTAAACATATTAGTCTTACGCGTAATACAAGGGCACAGATGTGGACGGAACCTTAAAAACACGTACTGTTTTGTAAAGATAAACAAAGGTTTCAAGACACCAGAAAAATTAATTTAAATCACAGAAATCTTGATTTAAATCAAAAAAATCAATTTGTTTGATTTTTTTTATAAACATTGTGATTTTTTTGTACCCTGCATAAAATTTAAGCATTTTGTATACTAAAAGTGTGAAAAGTCACCTCCAAAATGTTCTGATCATAAATCCTGAGCTTTTCAACCCAAACGATTGTAGGTGTCATTTACTATGGGGCGGCAAGTTTAAAGTGAAAATTTGCTACGCATTTCACGGCATTTAAGGCAATTTGTCCCAATATTTATTATATATACACACATTTAGCTAAATGCTTTTTATTTTAATAAATCCTTGTAGATTTAAACAAATCTTTAAACATTTGGTTTAAATATTCCAATATTTAATAAAGCATTAGAGATTTAAATAAATCTTAAAACATTTTTTTTAAATTTTCGAATATTTAGTAAACTTTTATGTATTTAGCCAAATCTGCACATATTTGTTTTAAATCTTTCAATATTTAATAAATATTAGCAGATTTAAATAAATTTTTACCGATATAAATAAATCCTTACAGATTTAAATAAATGTTTCAACATTTAATTGTAAGCTGTCACATTTAACGTTAACCTGTCATATTTATTTGACCTTGGTGAGCCCAGCCGACTTAGGACACCAAGACCGTTTACACCGGCAGTATGGCGCAAGGCAGGGTCATGATGAGAGCGTTCGACGCTTAAACAAAACAGACTGAAATTTCGTTTTCAATGGAATGTTAAGGAAACTTTCATTGTATGAATAATAAATTATGCAATCTTTATGTCGTTACATATATTGTTATTGATGATTGAACTAACATTGATTGAAACGTGTTCATAATTGTTGAACGTTACCACCAATGTAAACGGTCTTGGTCTTCTATGTAGGCTGGGTCTACCAAGGTCAAATAAATACGACAAGTTTACATTAAATATGACAGCTTAAAATTAAATGTTGAAATATTTATTTAAATCTGTAAGGATTTATTTATATCGGTTAAAATTTATTTAAATCTGCGAATATTTATTAAATATTGAAAGATTTAAAACAAATGTGTGCAGATTTATCTAAATACATAAAGATTTACTAAATATTTGAAAATTTGAAATAAATGTTTCTAGGATTTATTTAAATCTCTAATGCTTTATTAAATGTTGGAATATTTAAACCAAATGTTTAAGAATTTATTTAAATCTACAACGATTTATTAAAATAAAAAGCATTTAGCTAAATGTGCGTAAGTATATATAATAAATATTGGGACAAATTTCCTTAACTAGGAGCCCAATGTTTTCTTATTTTGAAATGAGCGCTCGGGTTAAACAGAAATCTTTCCGCCTAAACGCAACTGTGAGTCCATAGAAATTATCAAATCGAGTTGGCGAGTGGGGTTGACAGGGTTCATCTTGTCGTATCGACCCCTCCTTTCATTGCTTTGCACCTCGAGTAAACAGCTCATTTATATATTTATTTATTTTAAATAAGTGCTATAAAATCAACTCCCGCACGCCGGTTAAAAGTTTTAAACGAGGTACAAAATAAATATTTGAGTTATGGTGGAGGAGCCGCGCACACCGAGTTATCTATTTTAGAGAAGCTTCGGTTGCTTATTTGTATGTAAAACACGCTCAGTCGAACAACTTTGCTTCATCGTTCACCTTCTGGCTTTCATAAGTCTTCTGCCGGCGTAAAGCGGGGACTTTCCTACCCCGATCTCCTTCAATATTACCCTAGGAGACTAATTTTTGTTGAGTAAACATTGTTTCGAAACGATGAAGTTGGCGACTTTCTAACGAAAACTTCACTTTATAGTAAGTTTGTCGTGTAAACTTATCTTCAAGATGCCCCGGCAATGTTTTCCGGAAAACTCATTAACGGTTCGCATAAACCAGGCCATCCTTTCAAGAAAAAAATCGCAATCTCCGCAAGAGCATCCGCCTTCTTGGATTTCGTGCCATAAAATGTTGGCCGTTCCTTTGTTATTTTTTCGCGCCCTTTGTTTTTTGTAACATACGCGAAGTCGTTTTTTCGCGGAGATAAACAAATGAATGGGCTGGCGAAACAAATGCACAAGCTGCGCTCGTCGACCGCAACACAATAAAGAAACTCGTAATGATGCGAGGCACGGAAAAAAAAAATTTGCTTACGCGCTCATTAAGGGCCGAAAAGAACGCCGACTAATAAAGCGTAAGATTGTGCGTGAAAAAATCACTTAATCCAAAAATAATAACGTTCCGAGCTGAGGTAAAAAAAATAAGAGCGCGGCGTCGTGTAATTGTATTCTCTTATTAGGACGCCAGCTGTTCGTGTCGGTTATTTTTCATGATCACTTTGATAATTAGTCAGATTTAGTCACGTCGAGCAGCGCCTACTTCGTAATGGGCGCATTAAACCCGCTCGATGTTCACGTTTTATTCCGCCTCTAAACATTCGAATGTCTCGGATAATCGCTGCCGTTTTGTTTGTGTCTGTCTGTCTCCGTCGAGCCAGCTTTGATCACTTTGTCTCAAATAGATTTTCTTGTTTGCAGTTAATTGGTTTGTTGTGCATTACTCAGTACATTAATAGCTTAGGTCACCCGCAACATGCCAGTGGAGGCTCGTGGTGTGGTGTACTGAGAAGCATTTTAAAGTATTTTTTTGGAAAAAATTTGTTCTGACTTTCGATAAGCACTCTCTAATGAAATTATTGTGAATTGATACCCACCTTGGTAGTGTGTCAAAATGCACAAAATTTTTTGTGTAATTTACCGATAAAAATGTGTTTGATTTTTAGTTTTTAAATGTTTGCAGTCAATATCACACAATGAATTATCACAAAATAGCAGGCAATGGAAACAAGTGAAAGCATTTTCTTACATGGCATTCACAATCCAAAATTATTTTGCACGGACATCGTACAACACCAGTAAATTATGATTACACAACCAACAACTGTTTTCACACTACTACGTAGTGTACGTGCGAATCCCGCTAATTAGGCGGCTATTGGCATGCGCTTATCACGGACAGCTGACAGCATAATTTTCGGAAGTTGTGGGTTCGTGACCCTGAAGTCTTTAATACGCACCTACTCCTATCCTCTTTTAGCTTGTGTAATATGAATTTAACCGCAATGCGCTTTCCATTTCACTCTTATTCATTTGAAGACCTTTTAAGCGGGCGGCGGGCGGCTTTATTCAGTGGCGTATAGCCGAATTGGGGACTGACAGCCAAATGACCCTCGCATAGATTCGTTTAATGCGCGCGAAATACTCAAACATTCAAACGTTTTCGCGGATCCTGCGGCAGCTCTTTAATAAACGTTCTCGCATAGAAATCTCATACAAAAGTTAACTATAAAATATGTTTTTGAATATTGTAGTGTATAATATGTTATGTACTCAAACAAATAGTAATTATATTTATTTTTATTTCATTGGGAGGTCAATGACCATTTGTCCCAATGAAGAAACCGCCACTGACATGCCTCAAGTTAATATGCTTTGGAAAATTACGTTTTCCAGAGAGATAAAATTATAAAACAAAAACTCCACGATAATCTGACATGCCAATCATGCACAAATGTTGATAAATGCTATTTATGCGTTCAGCAAAATACCAACTGTTGACTTCCATCGTTACCAATCGTTTTGAGTGTTGACTAACAACAGGCGAGGTCTTTTGAATGTAAAAATTGTTAAGAGTAACATGTCATCAGCAGTGTTGACGGTTACAGGTAAACGCTTTTAGATGAAATCAATAAGTTACATGATCAAACTTTTTGTTTATCGGTTTCATCTAAAAGCGTATACCTATAACTTTCGCCACTTCAAGTTTTGACAGGAAAAGAAGCCAGCGCCGGGCCTGCTGACCACGTGTTATCTTAATAACGTTGCTAAATGTAGCAAAGTAAAATCTTTCGAATATTATAGCATTAAATTTTATTTATCAGAGAGATTTGTATTTCCTACATAAAATTTTATCATAAGAATTGTTATTTTTCAGAAAAATTTTTTTTTTGTAAATATTGTAACGATGCAGTAGTGAAATGTATTGAAATTGATTTTGACCGGTAAGTGTTTTTACATTTTGTGCGTGACCTCGATGCATTCGCCGCCTAAACAGAGCGAGAGATCCCGCTAGTAAGTTTCGATATTTTTTATACTAGGTTGTTGCGGCAGTTTGACACGAGGCAGATTTCTTCTCTCTTGGTTTCTGACTGTCGCGGACGTGAGCCACGAGGCAATACTTTCCACTCTTATATCCGTCGCAATCCCGTTTGTCCGCTATACCTGTCTTACCCCTTTGCTTTTTAAGTTCATTAAAATGTACACCAGAACGTCGTATTGTTACTTGGTTAGTTATCTGTTACCGTTTGCTACCGTGGACTACTGTATCTTAATTAGTACCGTGGGCTACCGTTTGCTGTCGTAGACTACTGTATCTAAGTTGCTACCGTAGGCTACCGTATCTTATCCGCTACCGTTTGATACCGCAACATGCTTGCTACCGTATTTTATCTGCTACCGTTTGCTACCGTGTTGCTACCGTACCGTTTCCGTATTTTGCTTGCACCGTATTGCTTTTCCAGTTTTCTTTTATATATATTTTGCTTTGTTTGGCTTGTCATACCTTGCACTTCTAGTGTAATTGTTTGGATTTGTAAATTGCTGCCTGTAAATAACCTGTTGCTTGATTTTAAACAATATATGGTTAAACGCTAATGTTGTTTTCCTTTTTAACATTTTACGATCACGAATAGTTTTGGTAAGTTAAGTTATTTAAACCCCCTGAAGACTGTCATCCACTGCAGTTACCTAGGTCTTCAACTAAGTATGAGAGAACCGTCGCGATCGGTTGGAAAAAAGTCTTCCTCAAAATGATCTATTTTTATCAACATTTTCATTGAAGTCTTTAATCGACTTTCGATAAGCACTGTCTAATAAAATTATTGTAAATTGATACTCACATTGCCAGTGTGTCAAAATGCACAAAATTTTTCATGTAATTTGCCGATAAAAATGTGTTTGTATTTAGTTTTTAAATGTTTGCAGTCAATATCACACAATGAAATATCACAAAATAGCAGACAGTGAAAGCAAGTGAAAGCATTTTCTTACATGGCATTCACAATCCAAAATTATTTTGCACGGACATCGTACAACACCACTAAATTATGATTACACAACCAACAACTGTTTTCACACTACCACGTCGTGTACGTGCAAATCCCGCAAATTAGGCGGCTATTGGCATGCGCTTATCACGGACATCTGACAGCATAATTCTCGGAAGTTGTGGGTTCGTGACCCCGAAGTCTTTAATACGCAGATACTTCTATCCTCTTTTAGCTTGTGTAATATGAATTTTACCGCAATGAGCTTTCTATTTCACTCTTATTTATTTAAAGGGCTTTTAAGCCGGCGGCTTTATTCGGTGGTGTATAGCTAAATTGGGGACTGGCAGCCAAATGACCCTCGCATAGATTCGTTTAATGCGCGCGAAATACTCACAAACATTCAAACGCTTTCGCGGATCCTGCGGCAGCTCTTTAATAAACGTTCTCGCATATAAATCTCATACAAAAGTTAACAATAAAGTATTTTTTAACTATTATAGTGTATAATATGTTATGTACTCAAACAAAAAGTAATTATTTCTTTTTCCTTATTTCATTGGGAGGTCCATGACCATTTGACCCAATGAAGAAACCGCCACTGACATGCCTCAAGTTAAACTGCGGCGCGCTGTTATAAGCAATAATCCCTCCTCGGTTTTTGCATTTCGCGGTTCATTATTTTATGGGAAAAATAATTTAGTTCCCCGCGGTCTTTGTAATAACTCGCGTGCCGCAAATAGCAAGATTCGCAGAGGGGAAGGCGAAAATTCCCGAAAACGGAGTAAATGTAATCAATTCTCCACGTTCCGGATTTTTAAAGATAGAAACTTGGCGAGTTTTATCGAACACGACAACTCAATTCCTACAGGAGCGGTTGTATTTCACAATTATCTTTCAATTTTGCAGTTAATGGAGACCTTAATCGAACTTCGAATTAAAAATTCATTTCGCAGCTGTCGAAACCTATTTTTTGTTCCGTGGATGGCAAGTTATTTTATTCGGGGACGCTTTGAGACCAAAGTAATATTGGCGATGCCACCGAAATAACCCTCCTCGAATATAGAAATTAGGCGTTTTTGTGACTGTCCAGCAAAACCTTCCAGTCTGCTATGTGTGAAATGATGTAACATTTGTTATCAAAATTCACTTTTAATAGAAGCCATTAGGAAGCAGGACGTCTCTGTTTTTATACGTAGCCGAAGATCATCAAAATTTACTTTTAATGGGGTGTATCCAAAATCCTTCATCTGGAACTTATCCTTAATGCTAGCAGCTATTGATTTATATAATCTGGAAAAACACAAACATCCTGAATTTCTTCGCTCCACTGCGCCTTTACACGAAAAGTTAGAATTAACATTTAGCACGTGTCAATCAAGATTAAGTTTCAAAAATAAACGGCATCCTTTTAAGCGCGTGTTTCCCTCGTGAAAATAAGAGGAAAAGTTCCCATTAACATGGATTCGCAAATGCTTCGTTATCGAGATACAGGGTGTTGAAGATTGTAAACAAATATCGATTTTTGCATTTATTCGGAAATGATCGGAAATTAAATTTAAAAAATTACGCAATACGTATGTATGTTTATGTGGCATAAGTGGATCATATTAGTTAGTTTTTTCCTTCTTCAGTGGCGTAGTACAAATTTCAAAATGGTCAATTAATTTATGATCGGAAATACCTCTTAGGTTTTTTTCCTATAATTAACTGTATGCATGTAAAACATATTGGAAGAATAAAAACATTAAGTACTGGATTGTTTTGACTTTTTGGTCGTGTTTTTCATCTTTGAAGTGTGATTTACACGAAAACGGATAATGGTAGAAAAAAACTCAAAAGACCCTTTCAACCTTACATTAGTTGAGCATTTGAAAATTGTATCAAACCAAAAAAAACATGGCGTATCATTTTTTCCTCTCTAAATATCCACATACACACCTGTAGCTACGCCACTGAAGAAGGAAAAAAACTGACCAACATGGTCCACTTATGCCACATAAACATACATGTATTGCGTAATTTTTAAAATTTAATTCCCAATAATTTCCGAATAAATGAAAAAAAAATCGCTATTTTTTACAATCTTCAACACCCTGTATCTCGATAACAAAGCATTTGCGGACCCATGTTAGTAAAAAAATTTTCTTTTATTTTCATGAGAAAAACACGCCCTTTAAAGGATGTCGTTTATTTTTGAAACACCCTGTATATTAATTATTAACAAATCGACACAACGACGGCGATCTATATCAGACGCCGCCCGTTTGTGTCAAGCATAAAAGTAAAAAAGCTGTCGGACCAGTGCCACGGGACCTTCCACCCCCCCCCCCTCCCCATTTATGGAAATTTAGAATATTTTTCACATTCTAGAAAAATAAATGTAAATGTATTTTGTACTGGACGTTTTAAAAAACAATAATTATTTTTTTTATTATAAAACTGAAATTAATAAAAATTTTCTATTTTGAAAATGTAAAACATTTTGGGTTACAAAAATTTTGAAATTTTGCATTTTTCTAAACATTGAAAAGTATAAAAAATTTGAAAATTTTTGAAAACATCAAAAGTGCTTGAAAATTTTTGAAAATTATGAGAATATTCAATTTTCCAATATTTTCGAAATTTCAAAATTGTTCAATTTTTAAATATTTACATAATTTTCAAAATTTTCAAACATTTTTAATCATTTTTTTCAATTTCAAATATTTGCAAATTATTTAAAAACTTTCAAAATTATTAAATCACAAAAACAAACAAATTGTAGTTGAATTTTTATTTATTTGATAAAAGTTTTAAAAATTTTCATATAATTGATATAATTGAAAATCTTGGGTTGTGTTGGAAGGTTTTGAAACCGCTTTATCGGTCTCTCAAGGCCCTAAATCCTGCTTATTAGTGAAAATGTTTAGGTTAAAAATGTTTGCCATAAAAGTAATTTCTTTTAGGCATAACTCGTACATCGGCCAGTAAGCTCAAAGCGAAAAAAACTTAGCTGAATGAACGCATTTGCTCACAAATTGTTACGATAAATAAAAGTTTTCATAAAAAACTTTTTTTTTTATAATACACAAAAAATTGTATGATAAATATTTTTTTTTAACTTTTACGATACATCAAATTTGTTGTGAGAAGTAAAAATAGTTACGAAAAACAGAAATTAATGTGAAAAAAATTCTCATGGTAAAAATGCAAGAAATAAAAATCTTTCTGATAAATATATTTTTATGGTATAAAAGCAGCTTAGTCTAAGCAAAAATAGTTTATGCTGAGTTGTATAGAGCGGGTTAGTTATAATATAGTGGTGAGAGTAGCGATTATAACTTTACTTTTGTGTTTAAAAAACGTTCATGGGGATTGCTGCAACATGAATAATAAAACCGTATATGCTTTGGAAAATTACGTTTTCCAGAGAGATAAAATTATGAAACAAAAACTCCACGATAATCTGACACGCCAATCTGCACATGCACAAATGTTGATAAATACTATTTATGCGTTCAGCAAAATTCAAACTGTTGGCTTCCATCGTTACTAATCATTCTGGGTGTTGAGTAACAACAGCCGCGGTCTCTGGATATAAAAAAAATTGTTAAGAGTAACATGTCATCAGCAGTGTTGATGGTTATAGGTAAACGCGTTTAGATGAAATCAATAAGTTACATGATCAAACTTCTTGTTTATCGGTTTCATCTAAAAGCGTGTACCTATAACTTTCACCACTTCAAGTTTTGACAGGAAAAGAAGCCAGCGCCGGGCCTGCTGACCACGTGTCACCTTAATAACGTTGCCGAATGTAGCAAAGTAAAACCTCATCCTTCTAATATTATAGCATTAAATTTAATTTATGAGAAAGATTTGTATTTCTTACATAAAACTTCATCATAGGAATTGTTATTTTTCAGAAAAATTTTAATTTCTTGTAAATATCATAACTATGCAGTATTCATTGTAATGAAATGTATTGAAACTGATTTTGACCGGACTTACATTTTGTGCCTGACCTCGGTGCATTCGCCGCCTAAACAGAGCGAGAGATCCCGCTAGTAAGTTTCGATATTTTTCATACTAGTCTGTTGCGGCAGTGTGACACGAGGCAGATTTCTTCCCTCTTGATTTCTGACTGTCGCGGACGTGAGCCACGAGGCAATACTTTTCTCTCTTATATCCGTCACAATCCCGTTTGTCCGCTATACCTGTCTTACCCCTTTGCTTTTTAAGTTCATTAAAATGTATACCAGAACGTTGTATTGTTACTTGGTTAGTTATCTGCTACCGGTTGCTACCTTGGACTACTGTATCTTAATTGGTTATTACTGTTGGAATAAAGGTGTTTATTATTTATTATTATTATTAATTGGTAGCGTGAGCTACCATTTGCTGCCGTAGACTACTGTATCTAAGTTGCTACCGTATGCCACCGTATCTTATCCGCTACCGTTTGATATCGTAACTTGCTTGCTACCGTATTTTATCTGCTACCGTTTGCCACCGTGTTGCTACCGTGCCGTTTCCGTATTTAGCTTCCCCAGTTTGCTTTTATACCTATTTTGCTTTGCTTGGCTTGTTGTGTTTCTAGTGTAATTGATTGGTTTTGTAAACAGTTGCCTGTAAATAACCTGTTGCTTGATTTTAAACAACATAGGGTTAAACGCTAATGTTGTTTTACTTTTTAACATTTTTTGAGCACGAATAGTTTTGATAAGTAAAGCTGTTTAGACCCCCTGGAGGCTGTCATCTTCACTGCAGTTACCCAGGTTTTCAACTGAGAGAACCGCCGCGATCGATTGGAGAAAAGTCTTCCACAAAAGGCAGGCATACTGGAGCAAAACCTTCCGCAAACGTGCAATTCTACTAGAGAAAAGCCATCGCCCAGTGAAGCACGTTTGAAGAGTTAACTCCATTATGAAATCTGGCGCCTGAGAGTTTCCCCAAGGTTGTACGCACAAGTCAACGTACAATCCCACCCGCAACATAGATCCCGTAACAAAAGAACGTCACAGTAATTTCTCACAAAAATTGTTATTTATCCTATAAGTTTTTACATACAAAATTGACATCACAAAAAATTTTATTTTATAAAATATTATTTCCTAGCAAATTGTTATTTATTATGAAAAATATATTTTTCGCAACAATTTTTGTTTCTTTTTTATTTTTATGCTACTTTCCTTGTGTTTTTTGTCCTCGCGGCACGTTCTTTATTTAGTGTGTGGGTAACAGTATACCGTTCTATTGACTACTGTTGTGAAACATGGCGGAAACTAGCATTAGCCATGCTCTTCTGACAAGATTGAGTTATGCTAAACAGGCACGCTTGCCCACTGTGAAACGCAAACAAGCTACCAGTACGATAGAAAGCTGCGAGCCCTATTCCCTACTGCTGAGAAAAGGTTGCCTAAATCTTTACTGATTCTACAGATCAGTGCTCGGGCTGAAACACAGCTCACCTGTCGAGCCGCAACATGACGACCCTTGCCTGCACAGGCCTATTACTGTCACCACGAGTCCTATACCTTGACCAAGAGCGAAGGCTGTAATTCCGCCGCAAGCTTTAATTTGGTCGCTGTGGTACCAGCCAAGAAAGTTACTAGCGAGATTTTCCGGAACAGCCAAAGGCTACTCATAGCCCCATTACTGGCCAATTACGCATCGTGCAGATAGGTTAGAAGTCGATCTGATCACAATAAGTAGGACCTTAACGGCGTCGAGGGTGTAGTATCCTGGCTCGACACTTTGATTATGCGTGTATGAGCAGACAAAGTGATACCTCACACCTACAACCCAGGTTTCTATTTTCCACGGGCCTTCCTCTTTTACTGAATCTCAGCTTGACTACCCTATCGATGGCCTATAATTACCCAGATTAACGCCTTGTTAAATTTTTAATCCGAAGGGTAACCCAAACGCAGTCACTGGAACGCAGACATATTTATTGTCACGGCTTGAGAGCGGGGTTCCCATGTCAGAAGACGCTCAGGTATTTGGCACCCATACTGGAAGCTAGTGAACATTCCACCTCGTGAAATCACCCAACCACAATTAAGAAGACCTTGAACATCTCCGAAGAGAGATGAACGTACCGAGTTGAAATCATCTAAATGGCCGTTACAACGCCAATTCAGCGCAACGTGTCTTTTTTCACGAGTCTCACCGAGGTGTGGGTGCTTGGATGCTCCGGCAGCATTCTAGACAGAGGGGCCCTAGATCTGTAGGTGAACTACAAACCACTGAAAGCTTTATTGTTGTCAGTAACGTTTTCAATCCAGATGCTACTTACTCGGCAAACTTGGCCAAAGCTAGGCGGGTTGCGTCTAACCACACATAAACTCGGGACGACATGGTCTCCTGATTTAGGCAGTCGCCCCACTCAGAAGCACGTACTCGACTAATTGACCGCCGGACAAAGGCTATTTCTTCTTCTTTATTTGTAATTTGTTGGTCAGGTTACTTTCATGTTTCATGAAATGCCCCCTAATTCCTTGGGGGTAGTTATATTCTACAATTTTCGCTATTTTAGTGACATTCATTGGAAATAGTTGCTCATTTCATTTTTCTTCTATTTCTTTAAAAAAAGGTAATTAAAAGGCGATATTTATGCAAGAAAATACAGACATATCTAGGACAGCAAATTTTGTTTTCTGAAATCTTTAGTAACATCCTGGGTTGTTTGTTGAGCTGACAAACGATGTTCTCATCCTACCTCTCTTTACGCGCTTTATTTGTGTGAAATTCTGACCAAGAAACAACAAACACCGTTAAACCAACCAAGTACAACTTACCTACTCCACCTTCATAGCATGGCAGACCAATTTAGTAAACCCTGATTACTTTGAAGAGATACTCCTCTGATTCCTCCGAAACAGTTAATGGGTATTCGTGTTTCTGAACACGAAAACTGTACTCAACTGAAACACGCATCTGATACAACCGTTAGCACCGATTGCGTAATATGTAATAACCACAAATCCAAAACTATAAAACATGCAAATGGTCCGTATTGTTGAAAATGCAACCGCCATTAGAGGGTGGTTTAGAGATGGTGCTTTAATACAGAGGATGATTCGTGTTATTTTTCTGAATTTTTATTAATTAATGATAAAAGCGCCCTTGAGGGTGGTTTGGAGGTGTATTAAAAATTGGATAATTCTCTACATTTTTCGAAATTTACTTTGTAAGAGGTTGAAGCGCATTGCGCAAGCGCAGGTATTGCTTTAAATGACGGCACAACTCTCGTCATATTCAGAAATTTAAGATTTTTTAGGGGTTGGGGATGCATTTAAAAGGGGATTAAAAATGTGACTTTAAATAAGAATATGATTTTCGTTATTTAAAAAATGTTCTTTTTTAGGAGGTTGCACTTCTCAGTGGCTTAGGCGTGTTGCTATATATGATGGCATGATTCTCGTCATATTTAGAAATTTAAGAATTTTTAAGGGATTCAAGGTGCATTTGAAGGTGGATTAAAAGTATGACTTAAAAAAAAAGGGTACAATTGTCGTCATTTTTGAATATTTTGCATTTTTCCCGTACTTAGGAGTAGTTTGGGTGTGATTTTTTAAAAAGGGAAATGATGCGCCTCACTTTTATAAATCTCTTGTCATTTGACTACTTCATACCGCCCTTGAAAATGAAACACCTGCTTTTTGACAATGTGAAAAACTAAGGGTATCACGCTTGCGCAGGTGGGCTATGGGGTACCAGTAGAATACGACGTTGCTTTTTCCTAGCGCGCCTAGTTAAAACAAAGTACATCACCCGCTCCCATTCCACGTATTTTTTAAAGGAAAATAGTTTTACGATATCTGTTATCTCATCGCAGACCATAGCCATTCAATGAAATCTCAAAATGGGTTGTTTGCTTCCCAAAGATTTTTTCTCAATCGAAGGTTATTCCCATACTTTCCTCATACTGAGTTTAAGATCGAAACGCTAAAATTGTCAAAAACAAAGTAAAATCAATGGTGGGGGAAACTGGAAGATGGTAAGAATACCGCGCATGCGCATATCAACTATTTGGTATGCATAGATTAGATATCTGCGCTTCTTTTTCCACTGTGCTTATATTGTAGTACAGCACACCCCCTTTTCCTAGTTTTTGATGGGGCTACCTCGTTACTTTGCAATTTCATCCCAGTGCCATTACTAATCTGTCGAACCTAAATTGGTTTGTTTTGGCTTGAGGCACCTGCGCAGTAAAGTGCATACAAATACATAGACTGACTGGCACACAAGTGAGGAGGCCATAAATCCTCTAGTTATTAACGTAGCGGCATCTAGTGTGCTCAATCAGCGCGCATTCCTCCCAAGTTAAAAAAAGTTTAATGAGAACAAACTACCAGTCATGACATCAGGATGCGAGCCCTAAGTCCCCACTGATCGGAAGAGATTGCCTACATTTCTACTGATTCTGCAGATCAGTACCCGAGACGAAACGCAGCTCACCCGGCAAGACGCAACCAAGAGCCTGTGCCTGTGCCGCGTACAGGCTTACTACCACTGGCATCACTAGTCCTACGCCGTGACCAAGACATATATATATATATCAGTCAATAAAATCACAGGTTGGACGTTCGGAACTAGTTAAATAACTAACAGTACGCAGTATTGGCAACTTCGCACCGCCCGGATGGGTCAGTAGCCGGTCTGATTATAGTGACCGGTACCTGAACAGCGTCGGATGTCCAAAAGCACGAGCCCCCTGGGTCGACACTTTGATAGTGGGCGTGAGCGGGAAAAGTGCAGCACACTCTAAGGGCCCAGACCCCTAATATCAGCAGCCACGTCACTCCTTCCTGGAGCTTACCTTCACCTGCGTCCTGCAAATAATATTATAGCCACGGCGGAGGATCCCGTTTCAGACGACGCCCTATCTTATCTCTCAGGTGTTTGGCACCCATACTGGGCGCTAGTACAATTCTACCCGATGAAATCACTAACCCAGATCTTCATGATCCCAATTAAGATAAACATTGAACCTCTCCCAGGAGAGGGGAACTTACCAAGTTGAAATCACATAGTGGCCGTTACAAGCCGACCTCCCGAATTGAGTCTTTGTTAACGCCTCTCAACAAAGTGAGGGTCCTAGGCCGTACCGCCAGACAGGCACACACAAACGTCCCTTTTTCATAGGCATCCCTCGTAAGTCGGCGGGTAGGCCAAAACCGAAAGAATACTTCAGTGAAACGTCGCATTTGCTCGATGTGCTTGAAACCGAATACAATATCTTCTTCTAGCTATACTCCGTGTAAAGAGCGAGGTAAATCAAAAGTTACTATCTCCAACAACTTGGTACGCGAATCCGTCTTTGTAAGTACTATATAAATAAGTAGGTAATGACAACATAACAAGCACATTATTCAAATAAATAATTTAAAAGGGTTTTTTTCTGGTTTTTCTCTTCAGCAATTTCGGAAAAATAAACAACTATTTGATTGAAACATGAAACATTTTTAAGACTTCTCAATTTTGCAACTGTAAACTGATACCTTTTTATGGTGCGTTGACTGATTCCTCACCTACTTGCAATTTTGTATGTAATATAAAGTATATGAATCAAACTGATATGTGAATCTCGACTGCTTTAAGTTTTCACCTCTGAAACGAAAAAGACATGAATAAAAACACCTAAAAACGCTCTAATAATTTACATACCCTTCACGTCCTGCGTACAAGGGAATATTTAAGATACAATATGTCACGGCCTGTTTATTTCCAAAAGCTTCATGTCTGCATTACAAGGTTTTTTGCACTAGTTTACGTCGTCCCGTAAAGGACAGAAAAGGGCGAGAACGAGGAACGGAGTGCGGACGCGGAACTTCTTTCCCGTTTTCCTCCCGTCAAAAGCAAACAAAGTGGAACTGTGCACAGAGCATATAAACCGAGTATCTTAGCGTATAAAGTGGATAATATGTTGTGCAACGGCCGGAGAAGAATAAAGCGAGTTCCATTTTAAAATGTACATGCCATGAAAAAAATGTCTAATTAAAGTGGCCCACTTTGGAGAGCCCTTTAGAATTAGTTTTAGGCCGTAACTTAAATCGCCTGTCTATTTAGTTTAGGTTATAAAAGTTTCAGATTTGATAAACCTTTATAAGCGCTAATTACATTTTACGACAAAGTTAAAAGCGGGGTTTGTTTGATTTTAATAAGATGATTTTTTAAAAATTCAAAACTCTACATACACCCCATAACGCTAGGCTGCAAGCGATTATGAATTGAAATATGCAACCGACTCTGTTTAGTTTGTTTGAAGTTTCTAATTTTACTTTGGTGAATAAATCCGTCAATAAACACCTTCACTAAAAGTTTACAAAGCAGCACTGCCATGCAATTTTTGTTATTCATTAGCTAATCGCGAAATACAAACAATACACTACTTAAGCTGTAAATAATGAAAATCATGAAATTTGAATTAAATTAAAAAAATCAATTAAAAACAAAAAAGGTTTAACAATAAATTCTTTAATTGTCCAATTATTCCTTTTACTTGTACATATCTTAAGACATGTCTTATTTTTCAGTAATATTATATGATATGTTGTAACACATTTTTGTTAAGTGCGTATTGCACGTGCACGTTTTCTGGAGTGTTAAGTCTCCGAGTTTTGCAGACCAGATAAGTATGCGTCCGCCGCGGAGTTTGGATTGCTAATGAAGGCTCAGCTATCCCAATCCAAGTAACCAATGTAAATCAAATTTTCTTATTTGCATCGAAAACTGTACTGGTCTAATACATCTATCACAGTCAACCAGTTGATACGGGTATGCGCCTTCTATTATGGACTTGTAAAACTTTAGCTTCGCATCGAGGGGGGGGGGGAGGTAATCGCCGCGAAACAGTGCGATAGCTGGAATTTACACATAGAAGGAGAAAAAGAAACTTTCTTCTTTATACTTTCAATATAGGAAAGTATTAAAGACATGAAAAGTTTCTATTTTGAGATTTTGATGGAAATACATGTTTTGGCCCTCCTGGAAAAGTAGTTCAAAAAAGTCTGTCTATGGGTGTGTGCTTTTTACAAAATCCGAGTACGAGCGCGGAAGGCAATTATGTGTTTTGATAATATTTTTTCAGACATTGAATTCTGTAAATTTACAAGTGGAATTTGAACGAAGACCTTAAAATGGCGGCCGCTACGATTTTTTAAAACTTATTAATTTTATCCACTTATTACACAAAAACGATTTTTAAGATCGTCATCAACTTTAATTATTATAATAGTCTTTGGGAACACAATGTTATTATGAGAAAAAAGTGTAATTTAAAAAAATTAAAAAATTATTGCCAAAATCCTGCCAAAATGATTTTTTTTGTATAAGCTCAGAAATATAAATAAGCTATAATTTAGTTGTTGTCCCAATTGCACAATTTTTAGTTTCTCAAATGGCACCATGTACATTTAATGGTGAAAATCGACAGCATATTTTATGCTCCCTTAAATCACACAAAACTTTAAAATGCTTACATTGGAAAATTTATTTTAAAAAACGCAGTTTTCTTAGAATTGAGAAATACATAAGATCCATCAAAAAAGTCTAGATTATCTTAAATCACAGATAAGGTTAACACTACAGATATACGACCCCTTATACAATATGTCCGCTCATATTTGGAGGCGAAATTAGCGTTAGTTTGGCGGCAACGCACCAGACCAATTATAGGGCGCTGCTATCGCCATTCGATTATTACTGTTGAAATGTGTTGGAAACTGTTTTATCAGGGATTTGAGTGCATCTGTCACAGATAACGTTAAAAACCTAACCCTATTTTGGATCTGGTTAAAGCGTGTATTTTATATTTTCCTTGTGTTTACTGTTTACTGAAATTTGATATTTCAGAAAAAGTAAATTATTGTTGATCTTTTGTTTGTTTCTTCTAAGGTTCTCGCAGACGTAATGTGTATACCTACGTTCACATTTCACCAAAAGCTAGCTCATTCTAATGTTTTTATCTTTAACACTGCATTCTGCAAGGTTATGGTTACCTTATTAGTTATTACAGACTGCAGTTTAAGTGCCAGAGCTGAAGACCATAGGTAAAGGTTTCTAAAGCTTCGCCACGTGAGGGTGACTTTAAAGTGATGCTATACCTAGATATTTACCTTATAAATTATATTGATTATATTTTAAAACTGTAATATGTAATGGTTCCAGAGGTATAACATAAAATAAATTGTAATTTAAATATATTTTGAGGTTACAATTCTACTGACTTTATTATTAATAAACTAGATTCCAGAACTGTATCATACGTCTTTGTAGTCTTATTTACTTGGAGTCTGTCACATCATGAATTACATTTAAGTAGAATTGGCTTCAATATTAATTATTTACGAAAAATTGCGATTTGACAATTAAACATCTCAAATGAAAGCGTTAAACATGGCAGATGGCTGTCTAACTTTTGGTTTGAATATGTGCTAAGTAATCTGCTCAATCACCGTCATCTGTGACTTAATTATTTGTTAGAGTACAAATTGTCATTGTAGCGCCATCTTTTTGCATATTATTAATCATATGAAACAAGCTGCCGATAGCTCACATATTTACCGTATATCTGTAGTGTTAACCTTATCTGTGCTTAAATGTATATAGAAAAACAAACAAAGCTTCTAGTTCAGTTGTTTATTTAAAATAGAACCACGCCCTCCTGGAATAATATCGGCTGTGTTATGCCACATTATGCGTTTTCCAACAAATTCTCTGTGCTGCAGAGGCGCTACTAAGCAGTGAATCACAAATGTCATCTAAGGATAGGTTGTTAGCGATCGGTTAACGTAAATGCCCAAAAAACAAAACCTCTCCCTGCATTTTACTTTCAATTCCAGTTGTTATTAGTAAAGAAACTATATATTCTAACGTAAACCGATAACATTTTAATGTGTTGCTTTCGCCACAAACCGCTAGATGACGCCAAGGACAGAATGTATAACTGTATACAGACGTCTCTCTCTATATTAATCTAGGGAGCCGTGAACATGACAACTTCGCATTAACTTGGAGAATTTAAATAAAAAACAAAACAGATGTCGGGCAATCGCAATGGGGCCGTCTTCGCATTATTTTAAATATTTAAAAATTTTTAAAATACTTGTTAAGTTTTGAAAAATTTGTTTTTTATCTTCAATTTTATAAATCTAAAAACTTCAAAAATTCATGAAAAATTAAGAAAATTCTTAAAACAGTTTATGAAAATATGATTTTTTAAAAATTTTAAAAAGGGTTTTAGTAAATTTTAAAATTTTGGATTCTGAAAATTTTAAAAAATTTTGTCTTCTTAAAACAATGTACATTTTTGAAAATTTATAAAAATGTTTGATAATATTACTGAAATTTTTTAAAAATTTAAAGTTTTCAGAAATATTGAAAATATCCTGAAATTTTGATAATGTTTGTTATAAATGTAACGCATTCTTTTAGGCTTAGTATATGGGTCAGTAAGGCCACAGCGAAAAAATCTTCAGCAAATCCTACATGATGATCACAACACCTCCCTATAGGTATACTCCGTCTAGCTAGGAACGTAAAAAGGAATAATGATACGAATGTTAATATCATTGCTAACAAACTTAACAGTTAGCTATAATAATTGGTAAACAGCGACTTAAAACAATAAAAGCAAATGTTTTTACAGACGCTTTCATATCGACATTCTAATAGTTTCTTTTGATTAAGTGCAATATAACCGATTTATCACAGTAAATAGTTTTGTAATATTAAAAAATAGCTAAACTAAAGGTTTCGTTTATTTTTTATTGTTCATACAATACACGTTTAAAATAATCAAAGCTTGCTTGATGAATATTATGTTTTCCCTCCTTCCTCCCTTCTAAGATATGCATTTTATTTTTCCTCAAAACATTTTCTAATGTTATCATATTAAAATTTTAGAAATTGTACAATTCTGGCTAAACTGGAAGTGATATAAAAATATTAGTAGTACACACAGAAAGCACCCCCTCCATTATACAAATTATATTAACAATTTCTTGGATATCTGTACAAATCCAAAATTTATTTTTTGTTACCACAAAACACCCTGTATTCTAATAACGGCTCTATGGGATAACATTATAGAGAATTACTCTCCTGCCTGTACCAGGTGACCACGAGAACAAACAACCGATCGTTTTTTCAATTTTTAAATTATTAATTTCAATGGTTTTTGGGTAATATACACATAATAATGAATATGCATATTACGACGTAAAACGTTGTTAATTTGAACTTCCGGTTTAACAGGAAGTGATAGAATTTTATTTATTTTTAATGAAACACCCTGTATATTTTTGCACATTTTGCATAGACCTTTAAATTTCCTTTACAGCCATGTATAACAGTTAACCATTAACTTTTAATTTTGGCCGCCAGAGGGCGTGTAGCTATTTTTAATATCCGTTATTAATACAATAATTTTATTTTTTCTTGCTATTAGTATTAACTTAAAGCAAATAAAATGGCAGTTTAAAAAGTGCAATAAAACTCAAGTAGGGAAATTAAAAACAATATGTTATGATCGTTTAAAAACTGAGAATTGTTCTTTTAATTTTTTTAATATCTTCTTGCCACAATAAAATGTTTAAACAAATTAATAAAAAAACACTTACAGTTCATTATTCTTTTGTTTTCAAAACCAACTTTAAAATCACTTAATTTTGAATGAGATTGCCACCGTTTTACGTCGTCATATGCATTTTGATGTTTATATTACCCGTAAAATTTGAAATTAACAATTTAAAAATTGAGAAAATGGTCGGTTGTTACATGTTCTCGTCGTCACTTGGTATACAAGCATTTTTGTCCATAGTGAGAAGAGATATACAGTAGTCGTAAGACAGAATGACAAACAAGATACCAGAGGGTATTTACATCAGGAAGTCAGCGCTTCCCAAACAATTTTAAGCTAATAAACGCGTAACACGAAAAGTGATACTTTATACTATTTATACGTATACAGGGTGTTAATGAATTGCAGGGACAAACTTCTAGGGCTTGCAAAACACAACAAAGCAAACAACTTTTGTTAATAAACGTGTGGTCACAAGTGTTTCCTTTCAGGGATAGAGCTTCTTAAAAATTCTTTAAGAAGCGCCTAAATGTAGGCAACTCAATTTACTACCTACTATTTGTTTCCATAACGACGGAAATTAATACAGGGTAAATAAAGCCCTCTTTCCCACTTTTCA
Organism: Ctenicera cuprea; assembly: GCA_958336395.1. Taxonomy (NCBI): domain Eukaryota; kingdom Metazoa; phylum Arthropoda; class Insecta; order Coleoptera; family Elateridae; genus Ctenicera; species Ctenicera cuprea. The sequence goes on from OY284493.1 coordinate 43,799,861, forward strand.
AATTCAAATTAAATTTAGAAATAAATTAACAAAATGTTTCAAAACTAAGCAATAGAAAAACCCAAAATTACAAAGCAAAAATCAACTATTTGAAACATTTACAATAACTAATTCAAAAATTAACAAAATTATAGTAAATGTTCAAAATGTCGCCCCCCAGATTCTACACACGAAGCACATCTACGAAGTAAATTCCTGCGCACCGCTCCAAATATACCAGGAGTCTGTTGAACTTCTTCACACGCAGCAAGAATACGTAAGTTCTTCTACAGTTTCAAATGGGGTGGCATATACTAACGTTTTAACATGACCCCACAAAAAGAAATCAAGTGGGGTCAAATCAGGAGAACGTGGAGGCCACGCCACATGCCCTCCTCGACCTATCCATCTGTTGGGAAAAGTGTTATTTAAAAATTCCCTGACTTCCACCGAAAAATGAGCAGGTGCACCATCGTGCTGCGGCCACATTTGAGGTGGAACATCTTCCAAAAGTTCAGGCAGGACATGGCGCAAGAAATTTAAATAAATTGCTCCTGTTAACCTTTGGGGTAGCAGATATGGTCCAATGAGTCTATCGCCAACAATCCCGGCCCAAATGTTCACTGAAAATCTTTGCTGGTATCCTTTTTGAACCACAGCATGGGGATTTTCATCGTCCCAAATGTGGCTGTTTCTACTGTTGAATATTCCTTCTTCCGTAAAAGATGCCTCGTCACTAAACATAACGTTTACTTGGAATTCTCGATCCTCATTACACCGCCGCAGAAATTCCTGGCAAAATTCTACCCTTCTGGGAAAATCTGCTTGAACCATGGCTTGTGCCTTCTGTGGATGGTACGGATGTAGCTGCTGCTCATGTAGTACCTCCCATACTGAAACATGGGTCACTCCCATTTCATGAACGATGGCTCTTGAACTAGTAGAATGATTTTCAGCCACTCTCTCCAAAACTTCTTCCGCCTTGTTCTGGTAGCTCCACAGTTGTGTCTGTTGACAACGAATGTACCTTACTCCCGCAGCCTACGTGAAAATACACTAAAGGCCTTGTGCGATGGATGATTTCTATTCAGAAAATGTTCTTGGTACAGGCGAGCAGCTTCGCGTGCGTTACCCCAAGCAGCTCCATACATGAACATCATGTCATGCTGTTCGGCAAAAGTATAATTCGCCATAACACAAAAATACGAAACACAGAACGAAAATAACGAAGAAAATAATTATCAAAAAAATCACAGAATGCAAAATAATTGAGAATGCAATTTGGGTTGCCTATTTTCAGGTACTTCTTAAAGAATCTTCGAGAAGCTCTATCCCGGAAAGGAAACACTTTTGACCACACATTTATTAACAAAAGTTGTTTGCTTTTTTGTGTTTTGCAAGTCCTAGAAGTTTTTCCCTGCAATTCATTAACATCCTGTATTGTTTTGGTATCCATGGTCTCTGGAAGGCAAGGACATGCGGCGGTAGCGCCCGCTTTCTCTTTTACACTACCTGCTGAACAAAGAGAAAAGGATTGACGGGATTAATATTGTACGTGCAGGTCGTAAAATTGCAGATTGTAGTATGCTAAAAGTGTATTTAAAATATCTTTGGTATTAGCATTAATTTTTTCTAGTTTAACGACAGCATGTTTTTCTTGTTTCACGGCCACTTTATTAAGTGATACATGATGACTAGACCCAACCGGCTCCACCATACTTCTTTTACACACTGTGTACACGCGAGGAAGTAAAAATAACGAGAACAAAAACAGCAGACTTGCCCTATAACATTTTATGTTAACAAGATATCCTTAAAATACACTTTTATTCAAGTATTATATGCCACAAAAACGGTAACGAGAGTGGCTTATAATTTCATTTTCGTAATGAAATTGTGTAAAAACGTAGTTTGCGTTACGATAAAACAACAGTTAAAAATTTTCCTGTAAAAGGGTTCTGTTTAATGTTTCACTTAACACTTTTTCTTTTTCATAATGGTAGTAATTTTTCGTCGAAAACGAAGAGGTGTATCAAATATTATTCGGGAAATTAAGCCCCTAAAAAAATCCGAAACAAATCCAACGCTTTGTTTTAACTTTTTAGCTTCAAAATGGCAGCAGCACCAATTTTTTTTAGAAATATTTACTTTAACTTCATTACTCTAAAACGAATTGCCAGATCGTGATAAAATTGAGTATTATAACAGCCCTATGGGGGCAAATTGTGACAATGTACAAAAAATTTTAAAAACGCGAAAACTACGAAGATTAAAAATTACAAAATTTTCAGTCAAGTATTGCTCAAAAAATGATTATTTTTAAATTTTGTAGCTTCATAGAACTGGAGAAGAACTACAATTTGGTTCATGTCCTAATCCGCTAATTTCTCTGTGACGCCTTCTATGAATTTTTGAAAACCTGAAATTCATGCCCTTTTGTTAAAATATTTCTGTTTAAGCTAAATTGTTCATGCCTAATAGTCAGTGCCGTATTATCCACCAGGCTGGGTAAGCGATACTGCTATAGCCTAGGGCACCAGTATCAACAGGGGCCAAGAGGCTATCAAATAAAAATAATATTTAAAAGATTTTATATTTAACGAAATATTCTGTAATATAGTTTTTTTCTGTCATCATAACACGCACTGTGACAATTATCAAATGTCACATCCAAAAATTTCAATCTGTTTCGTTACATGAAGGCTGCGTAGGCTACATCATAGGGACCCGGTATCAACAGGAGTCCAAGAGCCTATCCAATAAAAATAATAATTATAAAAATTATTTTTTATAAAAGAGCCAGAAAAGTAACTTTTTCTTTGTCAAAATACGTATTTTATAAATGAAGGCTGTTTTTTAACGTTGCCTATAGCAGAGTGAAAAAATAGTTATTTGTGCAACTAGTGCGCGAAATAATACTTTAGCGCACGATAATGATCGTTCGAGGGCACTAAAAACATTTCTGGCATGAGTTCTACACAATATTTTTCCTACCACTGTATTCCAATGAAATAAATCGAGGTAAACTCGTTTTAATTAAATTGCAAAAGAAAATGGGATTGCTGGTACTGTAGCGCACGCTGCTATGGGCACCGTTGAAAAAATTAACTTTTTTCAAGCTGTTATGGGCAACTTTAAAAAACCAGCTACCGTTAAAACAAGGCGTATTTTGACAAACAGAAACTAATCTGAAAACATATTTTCTTTACAGTGAGACTATGAAGCCCCGTTTCTTTTTATTCTAAATTCTGTAAAACAAAATTACATTTTTTCAAGGCGCTCAGTAATTTACAGCGTGTAAAATTTTTTTTGACGTCAGAAAATTATTTATTGACGTCTGAAAATCAAAAATGAATTTTTGACGTCAATAATTTTTTTGACGTCAATAAATCAATTTTTGACGTCAAAAGTTTTGATTTTTTGGTATCGTTTACCCTGCAGTATTCTGGTAATTAAGAAACACTGTTTTAATTTTTAATCTTTATTCTGGAAAACAAAATTACATTTTTGGCAAGTTGTTAAATAATTTCCAAAGTGAAAAATTTATTTTTAACGTCAAAAAATTATTTCATGACGTCTGAAAATAAAAAATAAGTTTTTGACGTCAATACTTTTTGTGTAAATAAACCAATTATTAACGACAAAAAGTTTTGATTTCTTAGTATCATTTAATCTGCAAGATTCTGTTAACTATGAAACCTTGTTTTACTTTTTATTCTGAATTTTATAAAACAAAAACTAAATTTTTGACAAGTTGCTAAATAATTTCAAACTACAAAAATTCATTGTTTTTGACTTCAAAAAATTATTTATTAACGTTTGAAAATAATAATAGAATTTGTTGCCACCAATAAATCAATTGTTGACGTCAATAATCTTTTGACACCGCAAAATCAAACATTGACGTCAAAAAATAAATTTTAGACGTTCAAAATGCTTTTTGACGTCAAAAAACAATTATTAGCGCTTAATATTATTCGGCGTCAGAGAAAAATGTTTGCCATCAATATTCTTACGACGTCAATAAATCAATTTTTAACGTCAAGAAGATTGATTTTTTGGTATCGTTTAACCTGCAAGATTCTGATAACTATGAAACACTGTTTTACTTTTTATTGTGAATTCTGTAAAACAAAATAACATTTTTATCAAGTCGCTAATTAATTTCCAATGTCAAAAATTGATTTTTATGACATCAAAAAATTATTTAATGACGTCTAAAAATAGAAACATAATTTTTGACGGCAATAATCGTTTAACATCAATAAATCAACTTTTGACGTCAATAAATCAAAAGTTATTTAAGGACGTTGTAAAAATCCGTTTATTTCTAAATGATTATATAGTTTTTCTTTAAATTCTTACATTATAGAAAATGGCTTTCAGTCGTCAAAAAATCAATTTTTCACGCCACAAAATCAAAGTTTGGCGCCAAGAAATAAATTTTAGACGTTTGAATTGATTTTTGGCGGCAAAAAACAAATTATTGGCGTTAGTAATATTTTTCGGTGTCGGAGAAAAAGAGACCTTTTTTACAAAACTTACCGTATGTTATTTTTCTTAAATGTGTCAGTTTTTGACTTACTACATCATCGACTGTTGCGACATATAATGTTGTCGGATCCGGAACAATAATTTCAAACTAGTCACTGGCAACTCCGAAATTTTTATTATTTTTAACAGAGAGGAAGGGGTCCACCTTTATTATAGATAATATAATCCGTATATTGCGCCACGTGTAAAGTGAAAATTTGCTGTGCATTTTACAGTATATAAGGCAATTTGTCCCAATATTTATTATACATACACACATTTAGGTAATGCTTTTTATTTTAATAAATCATTCTAGATTTAAATAAATTCTTAAACATTTGGTTTAAATATTCCAACATTTAATAAAGCATTAGAGATTTAAATAAATCCTAAAACATTTATTTTAATTTTTCAAATATTTAGTAAATCTTTATGTATTTAGCCAAATCTGCACATATTTGTTTTAAATCTTTCAATATTTAATAAATATTCGCAGATTTAAATCAATTTTTAACATATAAATAAATCCTGACAGATTTAAATAAATGTTTCAACATTTAATTTTAAGCTGTCACATTTAATGTTAACCCTTTGATATTTATTGGACCTTGGTGAGCCCAGCCGACTTTAACGCCCATTTACTCAAAAACCAGTTATCTGATTGGAATCAACTACATCTTGTTTGGTAGCCCTTCAAGGGTACTATACCATGAAATATAATTAATTTTGAAAATATAAAAACGATTGCAATGACATCACTCCAAAATTTAGGAATTTTTCAAAAAATTAATTCTCAAAAACTGCCCACACGTTTTTGTTTAAACTTTTTAAGCTAATAGAGCTGGGAATCTTTTACAATTCGTTTTTTTGCGCATTGCTATAATTTGACTGTGACGCCCTCTGTGAATTTTTGAAAATTGAAAATTGGTACCCTTTTATTTATTTAACGTTGCCCCCCGTTTAAATAGCTCACCATTGATAGCAAAATCCGAATATAATAATATTTTTTCGGTAATTTCATATTTAGGGGGGCTACTGTTCCCCCTCCCCCCAAATTTTTTCGATAAAAAATTAAAAATTTGGTTTTTTGTTTTGTTTGCTCTAGGAGAATCCTTTTACAAAAAATTAAAAAATCGAATTTTTTGCCCCTTAATAATCTTTTTGTCCTTAGAAGAATTTCACATACTTTCTACAGCAGTTGTATTCTTGTACTAGTCGTTTAATGTTCAGTGTAGGCTAACTTTTTTATTTTAATAGATAGACTCGCAAACCCAAGAGCAAAGTTGTAGGGCAAATTCTTCTCGATTGTATTTAAGTAAAAAACTTGAGTTTCCAATTTTAATATGGCGGCCACGGTAAAAAATAACTTTTTTTTAAATCGAAACGTGGCATTTTGGCTTTAAAATCAGAAAGGTTTTAAAATTCTAAATGCAAATTAATAAGAGTAATTTCTTGCTAAAAATAATACTTCTCGAGTTATTAATATATTTTCCAATATCAATTTCCGCGCTTCCGTTGATTCAGTCCGAATATTTTACCCAACCTTATGCTTGCAGCGCAGCGGTCGGTCTTTGTTCAACCGCTTCAAGATGTTACAACTTATAAGAACTATTTACTTTAACTAGTCGTGTCTGGACAGGTGTATATCGAAAGTGTTGGAAAATATAAAACAATGTATTTAAATGTATAGGAAAGTCCAGGCGAAGTGTTTCGCTCATTTTTATTTGTGTTATTAAAAACAAATTATGAAGGGCCCAAATAAAGTACTTAATTCGTATTGAAAAATAATGAAAACCAATTAGCTATTACAAACTTTGAAGCAGAACAAATGTTTTATGGCACTAATTTTCTTTTGACAATTGTTAATAATTAATAATTAGTTTGAAAGGAAATATCCTGTCGGCTGCAGCGGTTATCAGGAGACCAAACCATTTTCCAGTTCGTACAAGTGTAGCAATCTGTGGCCCACATTGTGCTCCTAAATCAAAGGCTTCGTTAACCCAAATCGCAACTCTGCAATCTCTAAGGGTTCGGGAGATCGCAGATATAAAGCAGCGCTCCACCAGACGCCTTCGCCGGATCTAGCATTTAATTTTTTAAAGCTTGCGAACGCCAGGTTCTGTAAGCTACGTGGAACAATAATCTATCTCGAAGGGAATATTATTAAGCATGTTTCGGATATAATCTCGTGCCGCATAAAATCAAATTTGTTTTACAAGCGACGTTTTAAGAGGTAATCTCAGTTCAGAGCTGATTTACATGCGCAAGTGTCGGTGCTCGTAAAATGTGATCATCACAACTTAATAGGCTTTAAACTAGGATGTCTTTTCTTATTTTACGAGAACTTATTACACCTGAAACCTAACTGGCCATTAATGAAAACAATTTACAGCCACGGAGATTAAACGTCCAAAATTCCATCCACCAAATTCGTGCACTTAAATCATCATTTACCAGACCGATTTTAATAAAATTTTAAACACCTAATAAGATTATAACAAAAATTTATCAAAAATGAAGCGAACGTATATGTTCGAAGTTTTTCTCTTAACTTTTTTTAGAATTCTGTAAACACGCCAAAAGATGTCGATAAAAATTTTCGAGGCGAAGTAAACTGAATGTCGTTTGTAGAATTATCCGTCGTTAAAACGGCGGTCGTTGCGATTTTCTTAAAAAAAACACTCGAACTGTGTACACAAGTAACTAAATACCAGATACGTATTTCGACAGCAAAGCTATCATCATCAGTGGTACACTGACACTGTGTGTCAGTGTCAGTTTACCACTGATGATGATAGCATGGAAGGGTACTGTATTTTTCAAGTTAATTAATGCGTGTTTATTCAAAAATTAAATCCCGTTCGACATTAATTTTAGTATTGTAAAAGTCTGGGACGAGTACCAACTTAAAATAGCTAGGGCCAGGCAATATGGCAAAATAGTATCGATAGTATCCATATCAGTGGCGTTCCGTGGGTTCAAAATTGAAAATAGTAAGCAATTTCAGCAAAATAGGTTATTTTTAATATCGCTATCCATTCTTTTATACCATTCAGTATTAAACAATCTAGATTTTATTCTACTGTATCTGTAACGGCCCTAGTCATTTTTAAGTGCTTTGCCCATGATTTTTTGTTTCTATTTGTTTTTCGAAGGAGTGTCCATTAAATGTTTCTTTTAAAAGCTGGTCAACGAAAATTTCCAAATTTACAGCAAATTTGCAAACTAGGTATGAAATAAATACGCACACAATAGCTTCACGCTGCACTTAACTGCCGCTAACCGGCGTAAGTAAAGTAAAAACTACCAGAGGCCGTGCCTTTGCCCTGCTTATTGCGTTCTGAAATCCTTACTATTTCTTTGCATCTGATCATCACATCATTTGTATCAATGTGCATGCAAACGTATTAAGAATAATAGATTGGTTGATTGTGTCGTAGCTCAAATCATTTTGATCGATAAGCTCGACCTTCGCGTATGCAAAACTGTGATTAAAAGCAACGGGCTATTTATTGTTACGCGGTGGTGTTAAAAAGTAACTTCTTGTTTTCTTATTGAAAGTTAGAATTTGATTTTCTTTTGAAAAGTTATGGTTAGGCACTGCCTACCCTGCCTAATAGGACGGACGCCACTGATCCATACTACACAAAAGTATGGAAATATGGAAAGTATCAAAGTATTAAAAATTCCAAAAATATTGAAAATGTAGAATTTATCGAAAGTATCAAATTATCGAAAGTATCGAAGTATCGAAAGCACGCAAAGTATGGAAGGTATCGAATGTACCGACTACTTGTGTCCCCTTTTTGCAATAGGGAAAACTAGCCAATTTCAAATACCGAATCGAAAATCTATATTGCTATTTAAAAAGATAAAGTTGACGATATCTTTGCATAAACGTTCTGCAAAAATTTAGGTTTTTATCTTTAATAATAATTGAGATTTTATCAAACCGACAAATTAATTGTAATTTTTTCCATTACTGTTACCCTCTCTTCTGCCTATTTAACGAAAAAACAAAATCTCGAAGTTGTATATTAAATTTTTGCAGAAAGTTTCCCCGAAACACCATACATTTTTGATTCAATATATGAAAAATAGCTAGTTTTCTTGATTCCAAAAATGGAACAAGAGATACTTAGACACTTACATACTTTCACTACTTCGCTATTTGCGATACTTTGGGTACTTTTGATACTTTTGATACTTTTAATACTTTTAATACTTTTGATACTTTCGATACTTTTAATACTTACGAGAATTTCGATACTTTCTATACTTTTGATACTTTTGATACTTTTGATACTTTTGATACGTTTGATACTTTTGATACTTTTGATACTTTTTATATTTTTGATACTTTCGATACTTGAGATACTTTCAATAGTTTCGGTACTTTCGATACTTTTAATACTTACGAGACTTTCGATACTTTCGACACATTTGATACTTAGGATACTTTTGGATACTGGAATCGATGCTAGCCAAAGTACCGATACTTAGAGTAAGTATCGATACTTTGCCCAGCCCTATAAATTACGTTGCGGTTTTTGGCTACTGTTTGAATTAAGAGATTTAAAAATTGTTGGTAAATATGCAGATAAGGAACCCTGTATCCAATAGATATCACCTAAATAAAAGAATTTTGCTGTGGGTATAAAATTTTAAAGTTATTCCATCGTGTATACATAGTAGCGCGATATTAGCTCGCGCCTTTCACTACGCTCCACGTACGGCCATTCCTTTTTAAAACATCGTAGTAGAGAATAATCAGTAGCATTCTTCTATGTACAACATGAAAAATATAATAAAGACGCATGTTTACAATACATTACATTTAGCTAGTTTTTTCGATTCCAAAAATGGAATATGAGTGATAGGTACTTTCACTACTTCGCTACGTCGATACATTTGATACTTTTGATACTTTTTTTTAAGAATCATGAAGCCGTGCGTGAGCACGACTCCATGATTCCCATTCCACCCCCTTACCCGGGCGCAGCACACTAAGTGCTCTTCACCGGTCTAACATGCCCCACCCGTGAAAGACATGCAACCCAACATACACACCTACATACACCACCCATGGACCCGCCGGATTTAACTTATTCAGAAAATGTACCGACGGGCAGTGGACTCGAACCCACTGCCATTGGGAGTCTAGTTTCAAAGCCTGGGACTTTAACCACTAGACCACCCGCCGGCCCTTTGATACTTTTGAAACTGTGAATACTTCTAATACTTTCGATACTTCTAATACTTTCGAAACTTTCGAGAGTTTCGAACCTTTCGATACTTCGATACTGGTATCGATGCTCAATACCAGCCAAGGTATCGACACTTAGAGTAAATATCAATACTTTACCCAGCCCTAAAATCAGCGTTGCGGTTTTCGGTTACGGTTCAAGTAGTATTAAATTTTGATTGAGTTTTCGGTTACAGTTTGAATCAAAATATTTCAAAATTGTTGGTTAATATACTGCTGTGGAATATGAATTATAAAAATTCATAATTCCTTTTATAAAATTTGAAATTTTTAAACTTTTGGAATACATAAAAGCCCCACGTTGGTAATATAAATTATGCTATGTAATATGAATTTTGGAAATTCATACTACTTTTAAATTTTTGAATAAAATTAATTGCTAAAAAGCCCCACGTTGGTACGATCATAAATTATGCTATGAATCTGGATTTAAGAAAATATCCAAACATTTTCATGATTTTGAAATTATTAATTAATTTAATATTTAAATTGACCCACATTAGCTAGCTCAGTTAAAAAAAATTAAATGTTGTGTGTTTTAATTTTTTAAGTTCTAATTTTTTAATAATGCAACTGATTATTGTTGTAAATAAATAAAAGATTTTGCATTCTAAACTTGTTTTAATAGTTTTAATAAATATGAGACATTCTTTTATTAGCATGATAAATTCTTCTAGAGCATGAGACTTTAATTATTTTATTTTTTTTAATAATTTAGTTGAAATGAAACTCTTGATTTCAAACATCTCAGGGTTTTTAAAATTGAATATTTTTTTATAATAAAATGGTACGTGACATTCCCTAATTTCGATTGAGTTATTTAATTATGCGCAATGGATTTTTCCAAAATACCATGAATTAAATTTACATACAAATACATACAATGCACATACGATAATAAATAAAACAACTTCTTTATTCAAAATTTAAAATTAAATTTTCGACTTATCTGATGACTTCAAGTAGATTCTTGATGATCTGGGATTTTCATTTCTCTCAGCCAAACCTTCCTCGATGCGTGCGCTTTACATGTATCTGGATGGTCGAATACTCGTCCAACTAATTTCTTTCTTCTCTGTGAAGTGCCAGTGCATAGAACGATATGTGCGCTGTATCAACAATGATCTTCCAAATTTATAAACCATGTGCTCTCCCAGAAAGTTCTTTTATAACAATTTTCAGGTACGTAATTATTTTATTAGACATTTTCTTTTTAATAGATAATTATTTTATCTTAATTTATTGTTAGCATTTTAATTTTTTTATTATAACTGATCAACTTTTATTATTACAGATTTATTATTATATCACACGAAGAAAAATAATTCAATATTATCAGTCAAATACGAATCTGAACCACTGACACCAAGATGTATTACTACACTTCAAAAACCGGAAATTCGCAGAACTGCCTCTTTATCATAAAATGGTGCTCAGGTATGCCATTTTTATCAATTTATATTTTATTTAAATTATTTGTCGAAGAATCTTTCAAATTGTTCTTTAATTACTTGTATCACTGTTTATTATTTTTAAATTGTAATTTATTTTCCCGTTGAAATTTTAATACTTGCACTATTTAATTCTTTCACAAAAAAGGACGCTTCCAAATTCCACTTTTTAATTTTCCAATAACTTTTATCTATTTCGACGGATTTTTCTCAATTTTCTTTAATTAATAAAACACCTTGTTACTTTCACTTATAACAACAATTTATTTTGTTTACATTAAAATTTCTAATTAAATTACCAAAAATTTGGGAGCTAATAATTAACGCAACCCACGCTAACAAATTCTTACCGGAAGCTCTCTTGAAAATTTTAATCTCGATACCCTGACAAAATTTAACAAACTATACAACTATGACCCTTAAGAATACTCTACATAAGGAAAAACCGGAAACTATTAAAATTTTCATTGTTTTACAATATAGCTACGAACCCCTTCACCTATAATCTAAATTTCACCCTTATTCACCTATTACACAAATGTCATATTCCAGATCAACTGGATTACATAAATAAAATCGGAAATCCCAATACAATTTTTAGCACTTTCAATTTAGGTAACTTGCCCAGGGGTTCTTTTTTTAAAAGGTAAAATCATTTTGCAAAATTTACTCCTATTTTAAAATTACATACAAATTTTCCATTTAAATTAATTCAAAAAATCTACTTTACTTAATCATAGATTTTACAACTGGTAATTATTCAATAAACACATTTTTATATTCAAGCTCACCTCACATTTTTCGATGAATCCCTTGGTCTATTTCAAGTCATTGACTTACACCCCATTTAAGTATTTATAAAAAACTGTCTGGTTTATTTTATTATAACCTTGACCTATTTATGCACTAAATAATTTTTATATTTAATTCACATTATATCGGGTGCTTCAAAATAAATAAAATTTCTAATTGAATTCTTAACCCTTATTTAACTTAATTAAACACCTTTAAAACGAATAAATTCCTTAATTAACTATAACTTATAACTTTTATATACAGTTCGACTCACAATAAACATTTAAATAAGTCCTTTTACAAATCTTATTTTATATAAACCATTTTAAATGTCAAACAAATTACATTCTAATTAAATTGTGCTTATTTTGCATCAATATTAAATTACCTTAGCATGTTTTATATATGCTATAATTTTTCATAGTCAAGTTTTACTAATATAAACAATTCTATTCTAGGAATAGTATCCTGGAAAAATCTCAATGCCACTTCAAATGCATTTAATTATTAAGAAATACAAGAAATCAAGATTACCACTGCATTACCGTCGATATAATTAAACTTCAATGAATTACAAGACCACGAAGAAATCTCATACCTCAACAAAATCTCATACTTTTCTTAGTAATAAAAAAAATAGTAATAAATTTTTAATTTTAAGTTTAAAAATAAATTTTTGAATTAGAACACACAGCAATACAGATAAAAAATCCTGGGTCCAATGAATATCAGATATCATAAATAAAAGAATTCTGCTGTGGGTATAAAATTTTAATGGTTATGCCATCGTATACACATAGTAGCGCGATAATAGCTCGCGCCTTTCACTACGCTCCACGTATGGCCATTTCTTTTTAAAGCATCGCAGGAGAGAATAATCAGTAGCATTCCTCCATGTACACTGTACAGTGGACACCATAAAAAAGAACATAATAAAGACGCATGTTCACAATATATAAAATTTAGCTAGTTTTTTCGATTCCAAAAATGGAAAACGAGTGATAGGTACTTTAACTATTTCGCTACTTTGATACATTCGATACTTTCGATATTTTCGTTACTTCCGATACTTTCGAGATTTGCGAATCTTTCGATACATTCTATACTTTCGATACTTCAATACTAGTATCAATGTTCGATACCAGCCAAAGTATCGATACTTAGAGTAAATATCGATACTTTACGGGGCCCTAAAACTAGCGTTGCGGTTTTCGGTTACGGTTCAAATTGTATTAAATTTTGGTTGCGTATTCGGTTACGGTTTGAATTAAAATATTTAAAAATGGTGAGTAAATGCGCAGATAACAAACCCTGGATCCAATAAACATCACATGAATAAAACAATTTTGCTGTGGGTATGAAATTTTAAAGTTATTCTATCGTGTACACAAAGCGCATTAGAGACAAGAAATAAAATTCGTCAGCCAAATAGTGCTGAGATGGATAGCTCTGGTTTTTTTAAATAAAAAAATAATTTTCAAAATTTCCAAAATATTAAAACGATTATTTTTGTGTAAACATGTATTAAATGCAGAAGTTTGAAGAATTACAACGGTGAGAGAATGAGAATTTGCTCTGTAATTTCTAAAATTCCTTTGTTAAAAATATTAGTACCAAAAAAAAACTTTCGCTGCTTTTTGCTACTCCACTAGTTCCTGAGATTTCGAGCTGTCATGCACACTGTAATACATATATACAATAATTTTTTTAAAACATCTGTTTTGGATTATTTAGCGTCCAAAACGTATAATTTTCCGCTGCAATCGCAAATCGTAGCATAACTGAAAACGTAATAAAAGACTAGACTTTTAGTTTTCAGATGCGGAGTAAAGATTTCCCAAATGTCAGTCAAATGGGAGTTTTTGTTTTAAATATTACTTACTACTACAGATAAGGTTAACACTACAGATATACGGTAAATATGTGAGCTATCGGCAGCTTGTTTTATATGTTAATAATCTGCAAAAAGATGGCGCTACAATGACAATTTATAATTAAGTCACAGATGACTGTAATTGAGCAGATTACTTAGCACATATTCAAACCAAAAGTTAGACAGCCATCTGCCATGTTTAATTCTAATTGTCAAATCGCAATTTTTCGTAAATAATTAATATTGAAGCCAATTCTACTTAAATTCTATTCATGATGTGACAGATGCACTCAAATCCCCGATAAAACAGTTTCCAACACATTTCAACAGTAATAAACAAATAGCGATAGCAGCGCCCTACAATTGGTCTGGTGCGTTGTAGCCAAACTAACGCTAATTTCGTCTCCAAATATGAGCGGACATTTTGTATAAAGGGTCGCATATCTGTAGTGTTAACCTTATCTGTGTTATAACGTAACTACAGGGCAGCATGGCCAAACGTGGTGACAGAGAGCTCCGTGATTGGCGAACATTGCTAACATTACGTGCGCCATCTACTGAATTTTATATATACAGGGTGTCCGCGCGAAAAGTTCGGGTGCGATTATCTCTGGTGTCTTTCAAGTTTAAAATTTTAGGGTGTCAGTCGGTGCATAGGGGGACGCAAATCACTATAAGTTACCATGTCAGCACTCCGCCCCGTGCCACCCCCGCATCCCTACTTCAAAATTTCAAATGGCTCACTATCTCAAAAACTTTCTATTCTAATTTAGCACTTTTTTCAGGTACACATACTAAAACAGATGTCCTTTTTCATAATCCATCATCAAAAATATAGTGTGCCATTTGAAATTTTGACGTGGGGGTAGCTGGGATGGCTGGGAGCGGAACACTGACATGATAACTATAGTGATTTACGTCCCATTATGCACTGACCAACACGCTAAAATTTCAAATTTGTAACTTGAAAGACACCAGAGATATTTGCTTCCGAACTTTTCACGCGGACACCTTGTATATTTAGATTTAATTTTTTTTTATTATTTTAAATGTTGGAAAACTCAATTGTTATTAAATTTTACATTATTTGTGACATAGTTCCACAGTTACATTTAAAACTTAGACATTTTGGTAGATATTATTTGCTGTCACATAATAATTACCACCGCATTGCTGCACTAGTAACATCTAGCGGCGGATATGAGAAATGGCTTGAACAACTTGCCATTAAATTTTTATCAATTTAAAAAGTATATTTGTTTGTTTCAATATAGACTGTGCCCAAAAAAAGGCAACCCTTAGTGTCTGTATTCATTTTACAGTGCAAACGCATCAAAACCTAGTTGGGTTTTTAAAGGATTGATAATAATCCATAAAAAAAATAGACGGCTAAACCTCACGCGCGATCTTCCTACCATTCTCCAGTCACCACTCCCCAGCTGAGTTTTTTCGATACGTCTGGTCACATCTTAGATGGGTGACCCATATAGTTGGTGAACATGCAATTTGGCCGTGCTTCGGAGGGCACGTAAAGCCGTCTGTCCCGGTTGTTCATGCTAACACCTATGGCAATCAGTAAACTACGGTGTGTGACACTAGGGACTGTGAAAGCAACAAAAAACTTCTAAGTTTAAGTCGAATTTCCGTAGTAAAGCGGTGTACAAAGTTTATGACGCCACATCATTTAAAAATGTGGCTTTGGCCCTCTCTTCAACGCCCTGTTATGGTATGGCAGGTGAAGAAAAAGAAAAAAAACTCTTGTATGGCTGAAAAATTGCTCTGAAGAATAGACCTAAGTAAACGCATAAAAATAGAGACAAATTTCCATTAAATATTCGATTTTGTAATGACATTAACAGCTTCGAAAAAGCTTTAGCATACTTAAACATGAAATTCGTGGCCAAAATAAATTATTACTTAAACGCCCTCTACCGGCTAACCGTTTAACTTTTGTGTAACTTAAATACATTAAAAAAATAGAAAATATTAAGCTCTATGGAACTACATCACAAAAAAATAAACGCTATTTAAGAAAAATAGTGATATAATATCCAGTGTAACCAGAAGTAACTAAAAGGCATATAAAAGGGCATATGAAAAGATCTTTAAAATGCTATTCAATAGTAGCAAAACATTTTTTGTTACCTGATTCGTTTCGGAAAAATTAAGAAATAAAATGGCCCTCAAGATCTCCAGATTTGACACTATTATACTTCTTCGTATGGGGTTACTTAAAATCTGTTATGTACAAAACTTAGCCTCAGTCCGTTGCACAACTGTGACAACTATTGAATAGCATGTTATAAGATTTTTTTCAATGAGGTATCACAAGGTGGGTGTTACCATTTGAAATTTTTTTGTTGGGGCAGTTAGAGCCTAAGGGGTTAAATGGGGAAGGTTGCCTTATGAGTCATGTTTAGAGCGCGAATTTATAAGCATTTATTTTTTTAAATAAGCGGTTGTAATAAGCTTGATAAATCAGAAAAAAAGCATGAAAAATCACAAAATAGGCAAAATTTAAAAAAAACGCTAAAATTTTTGGTATGGTTACAAATATGTCAATCCAGAAAATGTAAGCATAAACTTCCTTGCCGTTTAAACCATGTTTTTATGAAAAATTTAACTTAAGCCGATTGTGGGAAAACAACAAAATTTTTTTTAGATCAGCTTTTAAAAATAAAAAATATTACAAAAGCGTAACTTACGGTTTTCGAGCAGCTTCTGCAAAATACTTTGTTTTTTTTTCAATCCCCAATTTAGAGATATAGTTTACTCCAAGTTACCGGTACGGATTTATCCTTCCCTTTAGGCATTTTATAATTTCAAATTCAAATATTCACAAAACATCACAACACAATAGAACTCTTCTGACTACCAAGGTTAAAAAAAAGACAAAACAAAGTTTTTACAAATAAACGCGATAGACTATTGTGTGTGGCTTTCGATAGAACACAGAACTTGGTGAAAATTACAAATGTTAAATTCTTTATAAAAAAAAACACCAACTAGCTGCATAAAAGTTAAAATAATCGCATATAAGCGGTTTAAGGAGCAAAATAAGCAGAAAAATTGGCAAAATAGAGAAAATAAGCAAAATAAAAGTGGTGTTAGTTAAATGATTACATTTTTAAAGATTTTGATTTCCTTACAATAACAGTGCATAAGCAAAATGGTTGAAATCGGCGCTCTAATCTTGATGATTCCCTCTCCATGTTGTACAAATTTTCAATACCTTTTTTACTTCCAGAGATATAACACATTGTACGTTTTAAAATGACACCCTGCATATGAATGAAAATACTTCTCTATTCCACGCCGCTCTGAAGAGCGAGAAAAAGGCGCCTTTCTCATGGTATCCCCATTAGGGCCTCTCCAGGATTTAGATCATTTAACGGAATTTTTGTCTCTTTGATTCCGGATACAAGCAAGCAGAAATTCTGTGATTGGCTGAATGTTGCCGTAGCATTACTGTAACGAAATGGTTCCTATTTCCGTAAAGGTAACTTCTAGGAGAAATTGGCGACCTACTAATCAATTCACGATTTTATGCTCTTCAACTTTTTTCATTGGACAACGATAAGTGAGCAAATCGTCACAAAACAAATATCGACGCTATTTCCTCAAGATGGTGGCGGATGTACATAAGCTTATTAGCGTCTTGCCCCTTGGACTTACAGCCGATCCTACCTCACATGACTTGCGCACCTCCTCTGCATGCAGCTGAAATGTGTGTAAACAACAAGTTCGTGGTGGCACAGATGGATATGCGGGTATGTTCGGGTGTACTACTTTTTTACTGCTTAAGTAGTTGCGGGGTCGAATCTCGGTTGGGACCAAAAATTTTTTTTTATTTTATAGTTTTTTTTAAAACACTGTTGTTGCGTTTTGCTGTTTACGCGAAGTTATTTGTTAAGAGCAGTTATATTTTTAAAGAAAAAATATGAAGACAAATTTGCATTCACTCACTGATTGACGGCATACTAACACGCAAGTCTTAGGATTTGTTGTTTTCTATTGAATGCAATTTATTAGCAATGAAAAAATCGGCTTTAACAATGCGAGTCAATATTAGATGATATTGCGCAATTCAGGATCGGCTGTAAGTCCAAGGGGCTAGACGCTAGTCATAAGCTTTTGACAGTTTTAGTTTGTTGTTCAAAATAAACATCATTAGGAAGAAAAAATGGGTATGAATTATTTTGAAATTTTGCCAAATAAAGAAGCTTATTATCCTTGAGTAAATTGGTATTGTAAAGGTGCGCTACACAACGTAGATCCTATACCGATCATCGCAAATAAATAAGTAATCAAGCATAAATACTTGATAAATTTTAAATAATACAATTAAAATTTGTAAATAAAAATATCAGAGAAACTGCACGATCACAGTATCATCAAATTTCGTATTTCATTTTCACGGAAGAATTCCCATCGGGCAGCTTTGGTCACATGCCTTATGAAACATAACTTTAATTAAAAAAAAATATATTAATAATATTGCTAATCAATTTTGAAAAAAACTGTTTTCCAAATGTGACGCTCTTATCGCCAAATGCAGGATTTTTGTTATCCGCTTCGCTATCTATAACGTTCGAAGGGACAAAAAGGTCAAAATAGCAACTACAACAAATAAAAGTAGATAGTTAGTTGATCGAAAAATCGGCATTGCATCTAACGCGATGTGTCCTATCTTTACAGCACCGTTTTGGTAATAAAAGTTGTACGTGGGATCAAGTGGCTTGGGATCCGAGGTCAGATCCGGACTGGACATTATAATTAACGTTTTTACATGGCTAATTACAGTGGATGAGCGCGGGTGCCACCTGGTCTAGCTAACGCGTTTCAAACGGCGCCCAACCTCATAAATAATTAAGAAAGGAACGTGTTTAAAAAGGAGAAACTCGGAAATACAAATTTCATTTTCCTTTTAAAACACGCCATCTTATCCGCCCCGGATTAAACCAATAACTAATTGCAGTCAATTAAACAACGTTAAAACAGAAGAAATGCAAATTAGTTACTTAGTGATAAAGTTGTGCCAATATTTTAAGTCCAATTTGTGGCTTCTCTGTTAACGTTGTCATTTTGTTACATACAGTTTCTGTAGCTGCACTTGCATATTGTGTTGTTTTCCTATTGGTTATAATTTGTAGCCAAAAACTATTGTAGCAGGATGTAATTTTGGACTTACACTACCGACGGAAGTTTACATGGAAGCGGTTTGGTAACGCAGCAAGCAGGGATGTTCACTTGTCTTCTACGCATTCCACGGCACAGCCAACGCTAATCTGGCTACGTTTATTCGACATCAGTTTACTTTAAAAGCGGCATAATTAAGCGAAGTGCAATTAAGTGTGCGAAGTTTATTTACTTAGTGTGTGTGTGTGTGTGTTATAAATATAGAATTTGCGATGTTTAATATTGCTGCCAACCCTCGCACGTTTATTCACGAAGCATTTTATTGCCTTTCGGTTTTACAACGATCTATTAAACGCAATCAGGCAAGACATCTGAGATATCACCGTTTCTAACTAGAAGAAAAAAAGGAAGTCGCTCATATAATATTATTGAACATGGCACGAAAGTTTTATACTTATAGGATTACCAGAAGGTACGGAATAATGATTCCGCTGACGCTAATATTCATTTTATACAAAACATAACACAAATAAAAGTTGTTCAGTAAAAAAATAAGCGGCATGTTTACATACATTTTTGAAATAAGTAAAAAGTTTGACAATTTTCGAGTACCATTTGTAACTTGAAAAATTATAAATTTCGAATCTTTTAGAATTATTGTAATTTTTGAAACTTTGTAATTGAGGTTAGAAAATTTTTGAAAATGTTGAAAATTTTATTAAAACATTTTAATAATTCACAAAATTTATGAAAATTATCAACATAGTCAAATTACAAAGTATTCACACCTTTTCATTATTGAAATTCTTGAAAATTTTTAAACATGTTGAAAATTATAGAAAATTATGAAAATTGTTAAAAATTGTTGGAAATTTTGAAATTCTTTAGAACTATTTAATAATTCACAATATTTTGAACAATCTTTGAAAATTATCAACATTTATGACAATTATTGAAAGCTTTAGAAATTCAAGAAATTCTTGAATTTTTGAAAACTTGAAATTTTCTTAATTTTTAAAAACTTTTGAAAGTTTCTTAGTTATAATTTTAGAAATTTGAAAATATTTTTGAAAATTAAATACATTTATGAAAGTTATTTACAACAAAAATAGATTAAATAAATTTGGAAAATTTGAATATTTTGAAACTTTAAATTTTAAACTTTTGAAAATTTTGGGAAAATTTGAGAATTTTGAAATTTAGAAAATATTGAATATTGATAATTTTTTTAAATTTCGTTAATTTTTGAAAATGTTAAAAATGTTTTTATATTTTGAGTTTTTAAAATTTTGGAAAATCTTGAATATCGATTATATTGGTAAATTTCGAAAATTTTTGAAAATATAGAAAATATATCAGTTTAATATTTTCAAAATTTTAATGAATTTACAAAATTGCAAAAAAAATTAATTTTCAAAGTTTTAAAAATATTCAAAATTTTTGACAATCCATACATATATAAAACCTCAAAGGGTATTTTTCTCCGGTTCCTCAAGCGGCTACCGCTTTACCAATTTGGACCATTTTTCAATGAAAGGTCGCTACCCTCAGATGGAACATGAAACATTTTTATATTTTTATTCTACGTCGATTTTTTAATAATAATTATTTTAATTTATAATATATATGAAAGTCTGCCAGACGTGCTTCACTTGAGGCGACATCTACACTAACGCCGCGTCTCATTATTGGAACTAATTGATCACGTGACTTAGCATTACGCCGGGTCAGTCAACGCTGAGTCTGCCGTAGAATTTCGGCGGGGTAATACTAGTTTTTCATTTAAATGTAATATAAATTACCAAAAACAATGTTCTAGTTTCAAAAATTTGCAAAATTACCCAAAGCTTAACAAATAGTCAAAACTTCTGAACAATTTGAAATGTTAAAAAATTTTCAACATTAACGAAATTTTTAAAAATTTAAAAATGTTTGAATGTTTTTTTAATTGAACTTTTTTATAACTTCATAATTTGAGATATTTATTTATTGCACTATCAATTTTTAGATACTTTGGGTGACAATTTGTGAAGATAAAATTGTAATATTACTGCACGTAACAAAATTTATAATTTACTCTACTTAAGTAGGGGGTGTGCCAAGTGTCGGTTTGAGTATATTTGTTACCTGCATCCACCAGTTCTAGCGTAACGTTAAAAATTACTTACTCGAGCTTACCACCGCAAAACTTGTTTTTTCTTGCCAAGGTTAATCTCCAAGAAGTAACTACAAAGAAGTGTACATGGCATCGAAAACCTTTGGGAATTATTAGAAAACCTTGTGGAAATTCAAGGAATTTCGAGAAAAACCAAGAAATTTCGGGGGGTAAATCCAAGGAAATTCCGGCTAATTCCGAGAAAATCTAAGGAATGCTGGAAAATGACTGGCAAATCCAAGGAAATACTGGGAAAATTCAAGCACATTTCCAGAAAAATAGCTGCAATTATAGAAATTACTCGTGCAAAAATCAGAACGCATACTCTATAATATAAAAATTTTAAATGTTAATCGTGCTGATATAATTTGTAATAAATCCCTAAGTGTCTCACCATAGCACGACGTTGACATGCATCTCGATTAAATTTGTCATCATAACACGATGACGGCGCTTACACCTTTTGCAAATTTCCCAAAACTTAACAAATAGTCAAAACTTATAAAAATTATTAAATTTGAAATTTTAAAAAAATTTTAACGTTAACGTCATATTTAAAAATTTAAAATTATTCAAAATTTTATAAATGTTCCAAATGTTTTCAAGAGTTTTCAAAATTTCAAAAGTTTTCAATAATATTCACAAATATTTTTTATTTTCAAAAAACTTTTTAAAATATCGAAAATTATATTCTTTGAGGCTTTCGCGGTTTCTCGAACTGTCAATATTACAATTTACTTTCGGCTAAGACCTCGTCGTCATTTGGGAACTACACCCAGCACAATCAGGTAAGGACCAACCTGTAGCTTGTCTGCTTTTACAAGCATTTGCTCTAAAAGTTTGAGCAATATTTGTTATATTCCCCCTCCATTCTGAAACATGATGACATTTGAAGACAGCCTTCTTTTTTAGGAAAGGGACGTGCCAACTGTCATGCGTTCTCTTTCTAAGTTACATTTTTGTAACTTAGAAAATAAAACAGTTTTTATTGTGTCTATTTGGTAACCTTTAATACTGATTTAACTGATTATGCTTAGAGTCCATGTAGAAAGTAGAAAGAGAGGTTCTAGTTGTCAAAAGATGTCCGGACCCTCAGTCATACAGAAAACTGTCGTTAAATGTCATCTAATGCAACCTAGTCCCTGTAGGTGATGAAATCGTTACCTCCTAGGGAAGTAAAAAATAAAGCAATTTTCTACATTTTTATACGTTGTTGCAAAGCATGGCGTTTACGCTCGAGTTTTAATGAACATACAAGTGGAACCCGTGGGCTATGCCCCCAGATTGTTTTATTTATTTTGTTGGTAGCGTAGCGGGCCACGTATTAAAGTCCTAACTTGCCTTACATCGCGACACAGGTTATATCATTATATATCTTTCAATATATTTGTTTGTGAAAGAAAAACGTGGAGCGTAGTCCACGAGTTCAGCCAGTTTAAATTAATTTGCGATTGCTTTAATTTGTGTAATCGTGAATTTTAGGGTTCATTACTTTAACTGAAGCTCCCAATATTTGGGTCAATAAAGTGTCGAATTTGTAGATGTGATTTTCGACTCTTGCAGCTGCTAGACATGTTTTCAACATTCTAAGCAAAATATGTTTAAGTTGTTTTTATACTGTAAGGACCCGCCTACTTTTAGTACTAGAAATAAACAAACAAAAAGACATTATTTGATAGGAAGAATTAATATTCTATTTCCGTTAGAAATCTTAAAATTCCTTAGTTTAATGGCAATTTTTTTCCTTATTTATTTGCCTATTTATTATATCCGCATGAGTAATTATTTGTCCAATTATTGCCTTTACTTGTCATATCATTTCACACAACTCGCGATAAACAAATGCTGTTTCTAATAAAGTTGTAATAATGTGCACACAGAGGGCAACGCTTTTAATATATTAATTGTCTGTTTATTGAAAGAAATCATATAAAATGTGCTGCGCAAGATTCCCGACCCGCCAGAATGACAGTCAGCGATAAATAACCAAATTATAGCAACAGTAGTGACAGCAACATAAACATTTGCTGAAAACAATCAATAAACTGGGCGGAGGTGTAACAGCCGTCATCGTGTTGTGATGATAAAATTGTGACGCAAGTCGGCGTCGTGCTATGGTGAGACACTTAGGGATTTATTATAAATTATCAGCACGATTGGCAATTGAAATTTTTATATTATAGGGAGTGTGCGTTCTGATTTTTGCACGAGTAATTACTATAATTGCAGCTATTTTTCTAGAAATGTGCTTGAATTTTCCTAGTATTTCCTTGGATCTGCCAGTGCTTTCCCCGCAATTCCTTAGATTTTCTCGGAATTATCCGGAATTTCCTTGAATTTTCCCCCGAAATTCCTTGGTTTTTCTCGTAATTTCTTGGATTTCCACAAGGTTTTCTAATAGTTCCCAAAGATTTTCTATGTCATGTGCACTTCTTCGTAGTTACCTCTTCGAGATTAACCTTGGCAAGAAAAAACAAGTTTTGCGGTGGGGTTGGGCGGTAAGCTCGAGTGTAGTAATTTTTAACACGCTACACTGGAACTAGTGGATGCAGGTAACAAATATACTCAAACCGACACTTAGCACACCCCTACTTAACAAGTAAAAGTTGAGAAAATTGTAAATTTTTTACGTGCAGTAACTTTACAATTTTTTCTTCAAAAATTGTCACCCAAAGTATCTAAAAATTGTTAGTGCTGAAAACAGAAATAAACAAATATCTTAAATTATAAAAAAGTTCAATTAAAAAAAAAATTCAAACCGAAATCAAAACAAAAACAAACAAATGCTATCACCCATTCACGACATTTAAATCAAGTTTTATTTTTTTGCGTAAGTTGTTTGTCCTGTACATAATTAATAGGAGTTGCCACAACGTAATTTAAATACACCGTTAGATATTTAAAACGCCTTGTTTAAATAAAGAAATCAGCTACTATTTTCCGTCTGCAGCAATGCAATTAATTAGTTTATAAAAAGACATTATGCAGTCCGTGCAATACCGCAATTTCCTCGCGTGCAAAACGGAAAGTCACGTGAACATTCTAAATTAATGATGAGTCAGACGAGTTCTAAACAGTTACCGCTAATGCTGGAAACGTGATCTACGTGATTTAGGATACTGGAGCTAATGATCACATCGATAATATACGAGAAGAAGAATGGAAATGCTTTAGATAAAGTAGTTAGTATAAATTAATCTTGATAAAAAACCTCACGTAAATGAAACTTGTTTTTGCTCCATACTTATAAGAACAGGAATTTGTTGTAAGCGGTTATTAAGTAGAAGTAAAAAATTACTTACTTGTAAATAGAGCAATTAGTACAAGGTTTTCAACAAAGTATTAATTAAATCCTTAAAAGAACTTCTTGGAGACTTTTTTGAATTGCTAGCACAAAACTAATTAGTAAAGATTATTATTAAAAAAACAAATTATTATAAGTGTAATTAATCGTTAGGCCTATAAATTCTATGGCTTTGCATGATTTTTTTGTATGTGCAAACTTAAATTTATACATATTTCTGCGATATTTTTAAGGATTTCATAAATCCTTGCATATTTTTGATTATTCGAATAAATTTGCATGTTTTAATACTTTTTTACAGCTAGAATCTTCAAATCTATGTTTGATTGCATTTTGGGTGTACGTTAATTTGAAAATGCATAAATAATATTAGATTTTTTTCTAAACGCCGGCTTATGTTTAAATTTTTAGAAAATGTGCATTTTCATTCTATACACTTTCATATTGAAAAATTATATTCTGCTTCTAGGTATAGTTCAAACCAGGTAAATTTGAACTTTATTGTTCCTACTTTATTATATAAATAATTATTTGTACATGCCGTCTGTCTATAAAGTAACCCCCCCCCCTCCCAAACTAACTTTTGAACGACTTGATATTTTCCACAACAGTGTGTGCTTTAATGGGAAATTAAATGCTATTTTTTAGCCAATAATTAAATTTTGTATCATTCAAAATGACGGCTGGGCGCCATTATGATTTTTTTAAATTGAAGGGGGGATCAAGTGACACCTCATTTGAAAGGTTTTTTAGTTCTGCGTCTGATCCTACAGTTTCAAAGAAAAATATTCAACCATAACAAAATGGCGAATTTTAAACAAATGGACTCACTCAGTTCAAAATTGGTTTAATTTTTTTATCCAGAGTCGAGTGACACCTCATTTAACAGGTCTTTTAGTTCTGCGTCTGATCCTACAGTTTCAAAGAAAAATATTCAACCATAACAAAATGGCGAATTTTAAACAAATGGACTCACTCAGTTCAAAATTGGTTTAATTTTTTTATCCAGAGTCGAGTGACACCTCATTTAAAGGTCTTTTAGTTCTGCGTCTGATCCTACAGTTTCAAAGAAAAATATTCAACCATAACAAAATGGCGAATTTTAAACAAATGGACTCACTCAGTTCAAAATTGGTTTAATTTTTTTATCCAGAGTCGAGTGACACCTCATTTAAAAGGTCTTTTAGTTCTGCGTCTGATCCTACAGTTTCAAAGAAAAATATTCAACCATAACAAAATGGCGAATTTTAAACAAATGGACTCACTCAGTTCAAAATTGGTTTAATTTTTTTATCCAGGGTCGAGTGACACCTCATTTAAAAGGTCTTTTAGTTCTGCGTCTGATCCTACAGTTTCAAAGAAAAATATTCAACCATAACAAAATGGCGAATTTTAAACAAATGGACTCACTCAGTTCAAAATTGGTTTAATTTTTTTATCCAGAGTCGAGTGACACCTCATTTAAAAGGTCTTTTAGTTCTGCGTCTGATCCTACAGTTTCAAAGAAAAATATTCAACCATAACAAAATGGCGAATTTTAAACAAATGGACTCACTCAGTTCAAAATTGGTTTAATTTTTTTATCCAGGGTCGAGTGACACCTCATTTGAAAGGTCTTTTAGTTCTGCGTCTGATCCTACAGTTTCAAAGAAAAATATTCAGCCATAATCAAATGGCGGATTTTAAACAAAATGGACTCACTCAATTTAAAATTGTTTTGATTTTTTTATCCACTTTTTCATTTGCAGGACAAAATTTTCCCAGAAATATCCCAGGTAGGTGGAAATAATATTGAAAGCGTTATGTTCCAACAAGACGGTGCGCCGCCTCATTATTATAGACCTGTTTCTGACTTTCTCAACGGCCACGTTCTTGGGAGATGGATTGGTAGGCGGGAGCTTCTAGAATAGCCGGCTCGCTCCCCAGATTTAACCCCCTTAGATTTTTTTTCTATGGGGATATCTGAAATCGAAAGAGTACAGAACACGTCCAGAAACAGTTGAAGAACCGGAGCAACGAATTACAGAAGGTTGCAGAAATATCACTCCAGAAACTGATGAAAATGTAAGGCAGGAATTTCATAACCGACTTTTTATGTGCCAAGAAGTGAATGGTAAACATTTCGAACACTTAATTTAGTTAATTTAAGCTTTAATTCTTAGTGCTTTTTAAATAGACTTCTTTATCTTCAAACATTTGTCATTTTGTTATGGCTGAATATTTTTCTTTGAAATTCTAGGATCAAACGCAGAACTAAAAGACCATTCAAATGAGACCCTGGATAAAAAAATCAAAACAATTTTGAATTGAGTGAGTCCATTTGTTTAAAATCCGCCATTTTGTTTTGGCTGAATATTTTTCTTTGAAACTCTAGGATCAGGCGCAGAACTAAAAGACCTTTCAAATAAGGTGTCACTCGACCCCCTGTTCCATTAAAAATAATCAAAATGGCGCCCAGCCGCCATTACCCAATAACAATATTTATTTGAAAATGTATTGAACGCGGTTTGAATTTATTGAAAACGAGGTGTTAGACATTTTCAACAATTATTGTAAATAACTAAATAAATTTCTAAATCTTTTATTGTTTTTTATCCCCAGATCGAGCTCTAGCCAACGGTCCTCAGATCGAGCTTCAGCCTCCGGTTAACCACAGATCACACTCTAACTTCCGGTCTCCAGAACTATCCTCGTAGGATGCTCCTAATCGTGCGAATTAACCCGCACATCAAGAAGTAGCTCTAGTACGAGACAGTTCTGCTACAGGTCAATCAGCACCCACCTATGAGGAAAAACAGCACCTACGTATCCCAGGACTCGTGACGAAGCTGCTCGCCGCCCAATTTATTAAAGCTCTAGCCAGATCCACTTATGCTGTGTATCAATTAAATAATTAATTTTTGTATTGCTTTTTGTAAACATTTTTTATCTTTCACTTAATTTCTGTTTGTGTTTTGGTTTTGTAATACATAATTTTGTATTTAGCTAAACATACTTCCACACACTATTAATCTGGATGACGTTAGTTTTATCTAAATTGTTAGTGTTACATTATCAGGTCGTGTTATGTTGCTTGCTAATTATTACTGTCGGGCGGTTTTCCTGTCGATTGAACTTACATAACTGACGTATTGAGTTCATTTAATTAAGGTTATTTAATACTTTCACTGGTACTATTGGAATAAAACATTATAAATTAGAAAACAGGACTATTTTGTACTAATAATACCTACATAAAAAGGAGGAAGGCCAACTAATGTTAGGTTAACTTAACACAAAAGCAGACTAATTGCTTCAATAGCTGATGAACGTAAATGAAAACACTAGCAAGTAATTTAAAACGCTTTCCCTAGAGGGTTACGGTTGTTAGCAACGTCAACAACACAAAACAAAGAGAACAGCGCAGAAAAAGATTTAAGTAAATACTTAATTAAACAATTTCAGGATACGTCCAAACAAAGGAAAGCTTAATTACTCGAATGCAATAATATTCATGATTTTAAAAAGGATTTTCAAATCACAACATAATAATATCTTCTCGGGCAAAACAGGAACAAAGGAAATAAGATGTAAGTTACTTACTTAGACTATGCGAAAATATCCTGCAATGTAATGTTATGAGCCGGGTGTGGGCGATATATCCCTATATAGATATACCCTCTGTCTATAAAGTAACCCCCCCCCCCCCCCCCCCAACTATTTTTTGAACGACTTGATATTTTACTACAACATTTGGTGTGCGTTAATGGTAAATTAAATACTTAATGAGTATCTGTATATAAAATACTTAATTACTTTAACAATATCTATTTATTTTAACCTTATACGTATTTCGGCATGTTTACATGCCATTGTCAAAGGTTATATTAGAAAATAAACAGTTAGTGTTGTTATAGCAATAGAACTTTGTGACTTATCTTGGTAATCGTGTGCAGATGACTTGATTTCTCATTCCAAAACGTCCAGTAGAGGAGAACTTAAGAGATCAATTTGCTCATTCATTAACGGTATATGCAATTTGTTTAATAAACAAATTGCATACAGTAATGGTTATAATACTAAACTTATTGATACATTAATTAAAGAAAAAGATTATAAATTAGCCATTCAAAAAATTTATCCGAATACCCTAACTTCGTTCGATACAATTAAATATGCTTCGATCCCATATTTTGGTGACAAATCAGAAAAAATTGCTAAAATTATAAACAAAACAAATAAATATAAAGTAAGCTTTAAAACAACTAGGAACATCTTAAATACTTTGTTTAATGCTAAATCAAAAACAGACGATTTGTTAAAATCAGGCATTTACAAATTAAATTGTTCGCATTGTAATTCGGTTTATATAGGCCAGACAATTAGAAATTTTGATATTAGGTATAAAAAGCAATTACGTTGTTACAAATACAAACACCCACACAAATCCAACTACGCTTAACACTTACTCGAACAAAATCATTCAATGACATCTAATAAAACTATAAAATGTTTACACTTTTGTGATGATAAACGTAAATTAGATATACACTAGAAGCTTTTGAAATTCACAAACATTTAAAGACTGTACCGTTAATGAATGAACAAATTGATCTCTTAAATTCGCCTCTACTGGACATTTTAGAATACGAAATCAAGTCTGCAGACGATTAACGAGATGAAGTCACCAAGTTCTATTGCTATAACAACACTAACTGTTTACTTTGTATATAACCTTTGACAATTGCATGTAAACATGCCGAAATACGTATAAGGTAAAAATAAATAAATATTGTTGAAGTAATAAAAGTATTTTATGTACCTATAATCAAACAATATGGACTTCAGCGAAGTAAAGCTAGAATTTATAAATACCTCTACATTATTTTAATCTATTTACGACATAGCAGAAATCAGTAACCAATTTTCCACTGGAAATTCTTTGAGAACAGAGTTTTCCTACTATCCGTCTAATGCAAACGATGATCAGCGAACTGACACGTATTATAAACCGATATATAAAAATCTTATGCAGGATGTCCCATAAAACAATTATTCCAAAAATAATACTTTTCTTAAAATGGAATGCCCCATATTTTTTATCTCTATAGTAAGACCATTTAATTTCCAACAAAAAATCTCAATAAGTTTTTTTTTGTAATAGCTATAGTTTTCGAGAAAAAAAACAATTTCATAGATATTGTCACACAGCTTGTGCGCGCTCACGGATCACACGCAAATACGAGAATCGTGACGCGCGATGGAAAACAAATGAAGCTGTCAGGTGTGTTATTAAGTTTTATTACATAAATGTCATATTTTTTCTTTGTCGTTCGTATATTGCTTTTGTGTTTTGTGAAATATTAGTAATAGTAGTTAGTTAATAAAAAAGCCACGCTAAAAATATGTAAAATATGGCAGTTATGTAATAAAACAGGATGTAAGGAAGAGTATGGTGTTGCAACTCCTACCATTTGTCTATATAAAAAATTCATCCTAAAAGTTTGACAATCTCGGGACTCTTTATAAGATTTGCGCATAGATGGCGCTCTTAAAACTTCAAATTTAAGGTATATTTCAAAATTGGCGCCGTTTGATAATTATTTCTATCACTACTTGACCATTTTTGACACCTATCCTGTATACAACACTTAGTTGCTAAGGTTAGGTTAATAAGTTACTTTCGTTTTTACTTTTATTAATGAAATATGCAAGTAAGTGAAACATTTATTCTGCATTTTTACGTAATGTTTGTAGTTTATTGTAGTTATTTTTGTGGTGGTTTTTAATTGGAATTGGAAAAAAAGTATAATGATACTAAAATCCAAATAATACCAACAACATTGGACAAACAAGTCGCCACAATAGGCTGGTTTTATAGTGCAAACAGAAGTAGTCAGTAGAATAATAGTACTACGAAAATTAAGCGTTCTTCCAGTCACTGCATAAACTTAATTTGGTACAAAGCATAACTTTAATAGAAACCATTTATTTACTGATTATATAATTAGCAATTAAAGGTAAGCCAAATAGATAAATTCACCTTGCGAACAGCAAATAATGATAAATTTTTGTTTTCGCCTTTTGATGAGCCGCGCGAACAACAGTATTTTGGTATTTTGGCCTAGAATATTACCGTGGTAATAAATAAATAAAAAACTTTTAACTTATCAAATTTATTTTAAAATAAAACTGACATTTACAGTTGCGCCATCTGTTGATAAAATTTACAAGGAGCCCTGAGATTGTCAAAGTTTGGAGATGAAAACAATTGAATAGAGTGCAAACACCAGTCTTCATTACATCACTAATAAAACTGAATATCACACCTGTCAACTTCGTTTGTTTTTGATAACGAGCCACGATGTCATTTGCGCGTGGACCTGAGGCGCGCGGGCTGTATGATAATTTTAAATATAGAAAGCAGGGAAGTCCAAGAGAAGTCGAGAAAGTCTAAGGGAAGTCGGGGGAAGTCAAGGAAGTTCGAGGGAAGTCTTTTACTAAGGGGGAGTCGGTGTACAAATTTTAGCCTGCGGCTTCCCTCGGGAAATTTTAAAAGTTTCGATTTTTATTTTCCTAAAAATATTTTGAAAATTTAGAAAATTTTAAAGATAGAAAGCGTCGAAGTCCAAGGAAAGTCGGGGAAGTCCGACGGAAATCAAGAAAATGCGAAAGGAGTCCCGGGGAAGTCCTTTAATAACGGGAAGTTGGTGTTGTACAAATGTTAGCCTGTGGTTGTTTACACATCAGTTATAACCGGAATTATTATACACTGTGTCCATAAAGTAACCCCCCCCCCCCCAAACTAACTTTTGAACGACTTGATATTTTTCTACAAAATTTGGTGTGCTGTAATGGGTAATTAAATACTATTTTTCAGACTATATTAAAATTTTGTATCATCCAAAATGGCGACTGAACGCCATTTTGAAATTTTTTTTAAATAGAAAGGGGGGTCGAGTGACACCTCATTTGAAAGGTCTTTTAATTCTACGTCTGATCCTAGAGTTTCAAACAAAAATATTCGCCATAACAAAATGGCGGATTTTAAACAAATGGACTCACTCAATTCAAAATTGTTTTGTTTTTCTTATCCAGGGTCGAGTGACACCTCATTTGAAAGGTCTTTTAGTTCTGCGTTTGATCCTAGAATTTCAAAGAAAAATATTGAACCATAACAAAACGGCGGATTGTAAACCAATGGACTCACTCAGTTCAAAAGTGTTTTGATTTTCTTATCCAGTAGTCCACTTTTTCATTTTGCAGGACTAAATTTTCCCAGAAATATCTCAGGTGGCTTGAAATAATATTGAAAACGTTATGTTCCAACAAGACGGTGCGCCGCCTCATTATTATAGGTCTGGTTCTGACTTTCTCAACGGACATTTTTTTGGCAGATCGATTGTTAGGCGGGGGCCTGTAGAATAGCCGGCTCACTCCCCAGATTTAACTTTCTTAGATTTCTTGTATGGGAATATCTGGAAATCGAAAGTGTACAGAACCCGTCCAGAAACCATTGAAGAACTCGAGCAACGCATTACAGAAATTTGCAGAATTATCACTCCAGAAACTTATGAAAATGTAAGGCAGGAATTTCCTAACCGACATTTTATGTGCCAAGAAGTAAATAGTAAACATTTCAAACACTTAATTTAATTAATTTAAGCTTTAATTCTTAGTTTTTTTAAATAGACTTCTTTACCTTCAAACATTGTCATTTTGTTATGGCTGAATATTTTTCTTTGGAACTTTAGGATCAGACGCAGAATTAAAAGACCTTTACAATGAGGTGTCACTCGACCCCCCTTTCTATTTAAAAAAAAATTCAAAATGGCGCCCAGTCGCCATTTTCGATGATACAAAATTTTAATATGGTCTGAAAGATAGTATTTAATTTCCCATTACAGCACACCAAATTTTGTAGAAAAATATCAAGTCGTTCAAAAGTTAGTTGGGGGGGGGGGGGTTACTTTATGGACACAGTGTATGTCACATTAGGACTAAATTACGAATAAAACTGTTTTTGTATAAAACAGCTCTTAAAAGAATAAAAAAATAAAGAAACTATCCGAATAATAATTCGTATGAAAAAGGCGAACGTGGTTGTTGTGGAATACGACGAAAGTTACATTTCAAAATCAATCCGCTGAACGTTAAAAATTCGCAGCTTCAAAGTTAGAATTTTGTTTTTACCGGAATTTTTTTTAAACTCCGCTCTAAAGCCGGGATATTAAAAAGTTAGGAAAGTGACAAAAAATACGCCTAATAAATCATTTTTCAATACTTCGCGCCAATCTCTTAAGCTTAACGGCTGTCGAAACATGGGCCATTAATCATTCGGAGCAAAACAACAAAGCAAATTGTTTTATAAGCGCTAGCTTTTTTGTGTAGTTAAATTATTTACCCTTTATAGCGCGTACGGTATAATACTATTACAATATAGCGAAGAAGGGCGAAGGATAAAGTGCCATAAATAAGGTCCTAACGCCGCTTAAGCAGAAACACCAACTCCTTATCTACGGAACGTGCCATATGCCTGCAGCACCGACAGCCCGATGCTAGGCTACCTTGTTATTTTGTCTATTTCCTGTTCTTTTGTCACGTTACGGTTATTTTTACCCCAAGAACGGAGATTTTACTGATTCACTCTAGTTTTTGTTCCAGGGAAACCCCACCACTGTTTCTCCGTCGTCGAACTCACGTATGCATCTGAGCCAGCCAAGCCAATGAATTCGATGGGAAATGCACTGTTTTAGTAAATTCTGTTGAATGCAATTTCCTCATGTTACACGAAGAATACGCGGAAATTAACCACCACGAGCTATGCACAGGCGTGTTCGTGCTGATTTTAATAAAACATGACACAAACCGCAAGTAAACAACGGAAGGACGATGTTCGATGCCAACTCTGCAATCTCGCCATTCTTACAACTTTATCAAAGTAAGACAAAACAATTAAACATATGAAAATTTTGCTATATCCAACGAAATTTATTATATTTTAAATTTAAGGAACAATGGAACAAATTATATTAAAGTTGCCCCACGGCGGAAAACCTGCTCAGTATTTGCTAAATACAATAAACCTACAATAAACAACTCGCCCTTTTAATTAAATTTTCCTAACACTACGACCGGCTTAAAATATATACACTGTGTCCATAAAGTAACCCCCCTCCAACTAACTTTTGAACGACTTTATATTTTTCCACAAAATTTGGTGTGCTGTAATGAGAAATTAAATACTATTTTTCAGACCATATTAAAATTTTGTATCATCCAAAATGGCGACTGGGCGCCATTTTGAATTTTTTTTAAATGGAAATGGGGGTCGAGTGACACCTCATTGGAAAGGTCTTTTAGTTTTGCGTCTGATCCTAAAGTTTCAAAGAAACATATTCAGCCATAACAAAATGACAATGTTTGAAGATAAAGAAGTCTATTTAAAAAACTAAGAATTAAAGCTTAAATTAATTAAATTAAGTGTTCGAAATGTTTACCATTCACTTCTTGGCACATAAAAACTCGGTTATGAAATTCCCGCCTTACATTTTCATAAGTTTCTGGAGTGATATTTCTGCAAACTTCTGTAATGCGTTGCTCCAGTTCTTCAATTGTTTCTGGACGGGTTCTGTACACTTTCGATTTCAGATATTCCCATAGAAAAAAATCTAAGGATGTTAAATCTGGGGAGTGAGCCGGCTATTCTACAGGCCCCCGCCTAACAATCCATCTGCCAAAAAAATTTCCGTTGAGAAAGTCAGAAGCAGACCTATAATAATGAGGCGGCGCACCGTCTTGTTGGAACATAACGTTTTCAATATTATTTCAAGCCACTTGATATATTTCTGAGAAAATTTAGTCCTGCAAATGAAAAAGTGGACTGCTGGATAAAAAAATCAAAACAATTTTGAACTGAGTGAGTACATTGATTTACAATCCGCCATTTTGCTAGGTCTCAATATATTTCTTTGAAATTCTAGGATCAAACGCAGAACTAAAAAACCTTTCAAATGAGGTGTCACTCGACCCTGGATAAGAAAATCAAAACAATTTTGAACTGAGTGAGTCCATTGGTTTACAATCCGCCATTTTGTTATGGTTAATTATTTTTCTTTGAAATTCTAGGATCAAACGCAGAATTAAAAGACCTTTCAAATGAGTTGTGACTCAACCCCCCTTTTGTATTTAACAAAAAATTCAAAATGGCGCCCTGTCGCCATTTTGGATGATACAAAATTTTAATATGGTCTGAAAAATAGTATTTAATTTCTCATTACAGCACACAAAATTTTGTAGAAAAATATCAAGTCGTTCAAAAGTTAGTTGGGGGGGGGGGGGGGTTACATTATGGACACAGTGTATATAAACAACTTCAGGCTTCAGCACAGTGTTCAACAAATATTATCTAAAGTTACAAGGGTAACATACCAACATGAACCCCACTGTCCCCATTCTTAGAGTAAGCGTAACGAAATTAGTAAAAAAAATCAATCGAGTTACATGTTGTCAAGCAGAATTGGTTCCAGTCGTCGCCTGCGTTGATTTGTAAAAACTGACAGTTTTCACAAATCAACGCAGACGACGCGACAGTTCCAATAGAGACAAAAATCGTCTAAAGTGATGTTACAAGATAAAAGTTACACTGAGTTGTGATTGTCAAAATATTCAGTGACATCTGACGTGCTAAGTGGGAGCAATGGGGAAGGTTAAATGCCCTATCGTTGCATAAAAACCGTTATAATATACAGGGTGTGCGCGCGAAAAGTTCGGGGCGACTATCTGTGGTGTCTGTCAAACTATCTATAAATTTAAAATTTATTTATAAGTTCGAGCTTCACTTCGTTGAAGTTCATTTTAATTTATAGTAAATAAAACAATTCTTAACTTCAACAGTTTTTTTATTTTAACTTTATACGCATTTCAACGTGTTTACACGTCATTATCAAAAACGAGATTAAAAGTAAACAGTTGTTGTTGCTATAGGAAC
This sequence comes from Ctenicera cuprea, assembly GCA_958336395.1. Taxonomy (NCBI): domain Eukaryota; kingdom Metazoa; phylum Arthropoda; class Insecta; order Coleoptera; family Elateridae; genus Ctenicera; species Ctenicera cuprea. The sequence continues at coordinate 43,835,325 of OY284493.1, forward strand.
AATAAATCTTCATAACTTGATCTTGGTTTTCTATATCTGCGTCCAGATGACTTGATTTCTCATTCCAAAACGTCCAATAACGGTGAATTTAAGAGATTAGTCTGCTCATTCATTAAAAGTACAAGTTTTAAATGTTTATGAATTTCAATTGCTTGTAGTATATCCAACTTACGTTTATAATCACAAAAGTGTAATTAGATGTCATTGAATGATTGTGTTCTAATAACTGTTTAGCGTAATTGGATTTATTTGGGGGTTTTATGTTTGCTAAGAAAAGTAAGTTTTTTACCTTATTTGCATGTTTCACAAGAAAATAATTATCTGAGCATCTAAGTTACTTTATTAAGTAACATCTATTAACTTGTTTCATTTCGTTTTCTTTTTAATTAAGTCGCGCTGAGTACATACAGAGAGAGAGTTAAAAGTATGGAGACACCGATTTGCTGTCGTTAATATTCATTTTATAAGAAAATGTTCAATACAAAAGTTTTTTATGAAATTTTTATCTACATATTGATATACCCGAAAAATTTTATTATTAAATTGTTTTTGAGTGATCACTTTACGCGATATTTTTTTAAATGTCAACCTATTAATGTTATACTACTATTCGATAGAGAATTCTTTTCTCTTTACAATGGTATAAAAAATTTTTGGGTTTGTATAACATTTCTTTGAGAAAATGCCCGTTGAAGTTGAAGTATTTACAATTAATTAACTTCCCTATTCGTAAACGATATAGCCATGATAAACAAAAGCGATGCGATAAACAAAGGTGAAAATCCTCATTGGGTTTTGGAACACCATACGCAGTATCCTCAAACGGTTAATGTTTGGGCGGGCATTCTAGGGGGTCATATTATCGGTCCCTTTTTCTTCGATGGCAACTTAACTTCGGCTCTGTATTTGCAGTTATTGCAAAAACAAATTATACCTGCTTGTGCTACTCTCTATCCCCATGAAAACAATGGACACCTCCCCAATAACAGTATCTGGTTCCAGCAAGATGGCGCCCCACCACATTATGGTGCAAATGTTCGTCAACATCTGAATAACGTGTTTCCAAATAGATGGATTGGGAGACGAGGAAACATTGAGTGGCCAGTCCGTTCGCCGGATTTAAGCCCTTTAGATTTTTTTCTTTGGGGATACGTAAAAAACAAAGTTTATAAAGATAGGCCCAATAACATAGAAGATTTAAGAATCCGAATTACCAGAACGATGGAAGAAATTCCGCGTGAATTCTTAGAAAATTCTCTTCAGGGTTTTGTAAATCGATTGGGTCATTGTCAAATTGTAAATGGAGGACAGTTTGAACATTTAATTCACTAGAATTAAGTGTTTATTCGTATTTATTTATAATTTTGGCAATTGTTTCTGACTGATTGCCAAAATATGGAATTAAGGCGTATTTCAATTTATCTAATGAAGTAGTTGGATACATTTTCTGAATAGATAATTTATAATTTTTCTCTTTAATTAGTGAATCAATAAGTTGAGCTTCGACTTTTTATGTGCCAAGAAGTGAATGGTAAACATTTCGAACACTTATTTTAATTTCTTTATCTTTAATTCTTAGTTTTTTTTAATAGAATTCTTTATCTTCAAACATTGTCACTTTGTTATGGCTGCATATTTTTCTTTGTAATTCTAGGATCAGGCGCAGAAGTAAAAGACCTTTCAAATGAGGTGTCACTCGACCCCCTTTTCTAATAAAAAAAAATTAAATGGCGCCATCTTAAATGATACAAAACTTAATTATTAGATAAAAAATAGTATTTAATTTCTCATTAAAGCACACCAAATTTTGTGGTAAAATATCAAGTCGTTCAAAAGTTAATTGAGGGGGGGGGGGGGTTATAGACAGATGGTATAAATATTTTCTAGTTCAGTTTAGTACACTTTTTTGAATAACGTTTTTTCTCCTTAAATAGTTTAGATTATATTAATATATTTTTTTACATAATTTTTAATGTATCCATTTTTAATTAGGTATAATTAAGAGGTATATCTATAATTGTAGATCTAGTTAAGCTTTTCAAAAAATTTAAAACCGGAAACGGAAGTTAAGCATGTTTCTTTTGTAGCGTTTTTTTTTTCCAAAAAAAAATTTTTGAAAATTTGAGCACGGAATATGAGAGATGAACTTAAGGAAAATGGAAAACTTTTTTACCGAACTCTATAGCTTTAAAATGGCGGCCGCTACAACCTTTTGAACATCTCGACTTTACAGCCCATTTAATCAAAAAGTATCTGTCTGATCGGGATCAGCTATCACTTGTTTGACAGCCCTTCCTAGGTAGTATAGGATGAAATCAAATTAATTTCGAAAATCCGAAATATAACGCAATGGCGCTGTTTCAAAATTTTGAAAATTTTCAAAAACTGTCCACACGCTTTTTTTAAATTTTCTGCGCCGATAGACCTTGCATTGAACTACAAATTTATTTTTTACTTATCTCCCAAATTTTACTCTGACGCCTTCAAGGAATTTTTGAAAAATTTGAAATTGATTAATCATTTATTCAAAAACGCAAATGCCGATCGTTACAAACTTTAATCAGTTTGATAGATTATTTAAAGTACTTTATTGGGATTTGCTAGAATTTCCAACTATATTAGAATTAAGAAAAAAAACGATACTTTTTAATATCAACAACGCGTTTTTTGACATTTACGTGATTTTAACTACGCCTATCAAGAAGAAAAACAAACACTTCGAAAATAAACAATAATGAAAATGTACTTTTGAACATTAAATTGATAAATTGATTGATGAAAGCTCAAACACAGGCAAGAATCAAAATAACTGATATAAAAAAGAGAATAAAAATTTATCGTTAAATAAAATAACAAAGGTTGAAAGTACGAAAATCAAACATAAGTTCGGAAAATAAAAATGTTGTGTTAAATGCAAAATGCAAAAGTAACGAGCACTAAAATAACAAAAAATGAAAAAGCTGAAGTGTTAACTTTAAGCGGACTTTCCCGTGCTAGATATTAATACTTACCGTATTTGCAAAAGTGTAAATTTTATAATTATAACGTTGTACATTTCACCGACGCGACGGTTAGATTTCTAAGAAAGCAAGCTATATACGCAACCCTCCATTCCATCCATCCAAATTCATAAAAAAAGCCACATTGGAATCACAGCTTTCAGAAAAAAATTAAATTGTAACCAATAGCCTGTCCTAACAGCCTACAAAGTTTTAAAAAAATCGCGTGGGCAGTCTTTAAATATTGTTTGAAAATTTTCAAAATTTTGAAGAATGTTATCAGATTTTTTCAATTAATTTTGTTTTATAGTAAACCACCTGCAAAGGACTATCAAACAAATTATAGCTGATCAAACGACTACTTTTTGAGTAAATGAGCAATAAAATAGAGATTTTCAAAAAGTTGTAGCGGCCGCCATTTTGATGCTAGAGAGTTCGGTAGAAACGTTTTCGATCTGCCTGAAGCTCTTCTCCCATTTCACCGTATGTTAGATTTCTAAGAAAACAATTTATATAAGCAACCCTACAATGTCGCATACCGTATAAGAATAGTAAGAACGGAACCGCTCGCCCTACAGCTAATTAGATACGCTTCGAATTTCGGGCTGAAAGAGCTAATTGATAAACGTCGTAAAAACCACGTAACCGAAGGAAAACGCGTTGTTGATATTAAAAAGTATCGTTTTTTTTCCTTAATTCTTACAATAGTTGAAAATGCTTGCTAATCATAATAAAGTACTTCAAATAGTCTATCGAAGTGATAAAAGTTTATAACAATCGGCGTTTATGTTTTTGAATGAATAATTAATCAATTTCAACTTAAAAAAAGTCGTGGAAAACGTCAGAGTAAAATCAGTCAAAGAAATAAAAAATAAAAAGTAAGAAATAAAATAAATTTGTAGTTAATCGCAAGCTCTAATGGGCTCAGAAAGTTTAAAATAAATCGTGTACGCAATTTTGAAAAATATTTTTTTAATTTTCAAAATTTTGAAGCAGCGCCATTACGATCGTTTTTAGATTTTCGAAATTAGTTGTATGCTACCAACAAAGAGTTCTCAAACAAGTTGTTGCTAATCCCGATCAGATAACTACTTTTTGAGTAAATTGGCGTTAAAATCGAGATTTTCAAAAAGTTGTAGCGGCCGCCATTTTGAAGTTAAAGAGTTCGGTACAAAAGTTTTCGATTTGTTTTAAGTTCTTCTCCCAGATGATGCTTTGCTCAAATTTCCAAATTTAGTATTGAAAAAAAAACGCTACCAAAAAAACATGCCTAACTGCTGTTTCCGGTTTCGGATTTTTTTGAAAAGCTTAATTAGAACTACAATTTTTTAAATACCTCTTCCAGACATTTTTTAAAAACCACTTTTTTGTTTCCAGTTTTTAATAAACGGAAATTGAAATTACTATGTTTACTTTATTCTCTACACAGAAAATGTAGTTGACTTATTAAAAAAACTTCAGAAAGCGTACACCTATCAAGGTAATTTTTAAGTTCCCAAATCTCACTTTTTGGGCATGGAACAACAGAATTCTCAGGTGACAAAATATCAACATGACTCGATCATATTTTTCATAACACCGGTTGCTTGAAAAAAAAACATATTTAGTGATAATTAACCAAGTTCTTCTTACAATACTACTGATTAATTTATTAATCCATATTAGAACCAATCAGAATGCAGTATTGACCAATCTGGCAATTTTTCGTGTAGTTTTCTTAACAATTGTTTAACAAGCGTTTAGGAATGTCTTAGCAACGCCTTAGTTAATTTAATAATCAAAAAATTATAGGGATATAACAACTTATTCTTTTTTTACGATTTAAATTGAATGGCAAACTTTGACGGAAAAACGCTCGCGCTTCTCGCTCGGGTTTTTAGCTGTCAAACTGACACTCTTTGTTGCTATGCAACTAGTAATCGTAATATAACAGGCAATTCCATAGCTCTTATGGTATTACTACAGATTATTTTAAACTGTGGCACAAACGCCACGACAACTTTCTCTTGATTTAATTTACTGTCACTGGTAAAAATCATCTTTTCAGGTAAGTGATCAAAATCAGAAGAAAATGTTTTTACATGATCGGGCATTTTAATGCATTTACTCGCTCTGCTTCCAAGGCATTAAGTTGTTTTTACTGTCCAAGCTTTGTTGCTATGCAACCAAGCTTTTTCAATCAAATTTTAGGATAAACAGAAAATTGTTGAAGAAAAAATAATTATCTTTGCTTTAAAAAAAAATCAATGCAACAACGATTTCACGACACGTTATACGAACACGAGAATCGAAAACCAAACCTTAGCTTTGTTTTTGTTTATACAACTCCATAGCAACAACAACCAAATCAAAGATTATTTTAGAAAATTCAGATGTCATTTTTAAACAATGACTTTTATTGATACAAAATACTTAATTACTTCAACAATATTTATTTATTTTAACCTTATACGTATTTCGACATGTTCACATGCCATTATCAAGGGTAGTATTAAAAGGTAAACAGTTATCATACATAAATTAGATATACTAGAAGCTTTTGAAATTCACAAACATTTAAAAACTGTACCGTTAATGAATGAGCAAATTGATCTGTTAAATTCTCCTCTGCTGGACATTTTAGAATACGAAATCAAGTCTGCAGACGATTAACGAGATGAAGTCACCAAGTTCTATTGCTATAACAACACTAACTGTTTACTTTGTATATAACCTTTGACAATGGCATGTAAACATGCCAAAATACGTATAAGGTTAAAATAAATAAATATTGTGGAAGTAATTAAGTATTTTATATACCTATAATCAATAAATATGAACTTCAACGAGGTAAAGCTAGAATTTATAAATAAAATGACTTTTACTTTTATTTTATTGTTGCGATCGTGCAAAAAATATAATAAGCAACTCGGGCGTTAAGTACATTTTGTACCGGTCTTGAATAATAAAATTGGACTTATATTATCTTTGAACGGTAAACTGCACTTACCGTCCTTGATGCTTAAATAACTATTGCGGTTTCTGTAAAACTAGTTGATAATCAAAATTGTCGTTAATTATATACTTTTATATATAAAATAAAACTACTAAAATGTTTTACTGATTTTTAAAACGCTTCAACATAATTAAACGAAACGAGAGCGACACCAATAGCCTATTCATATTTTGAATTACCCTATACAAAGTTCCATAAATGAATGGGCTAAGCCTGTATCGAGGAAATCCCTAATATATCACTGTATTAAGGAAGTTCTGTTGGTATTCGTTAAAAAATGTGTCTGGGGCTCTCGGAGTCTCCATGGCTATTTGCATAACAAAGGCGTGATAAATTGGCACACCGTCTAAAAGCCCATTCAAATCAAAAGGCCACCCCTAAATAAAAATAACAGGCGCCTCGTTTTACCTTCTACTAACAAATCTCTTTAGTTACCAACAACAATGGATGTAATAAGTTTGTTTATTATTCAATGCATGCGCGCGTGTACGATGTTAATGTCCCATGCGGCTGTCAGACACTTCTCGTGACTGTTAAAAATGAGAATTTATTAAAGCTATAGCCATGTAATACCTGAGAGGTCAAAGACTTAGGGACTCACTCACCTATTGGATATTTTGTGGACGATAAATGATTGGGTACTTATCATACCCACAAAATTCCAAGCCTGTAATCAATATTTAAGTACTTACAGATGGCCAAACGTTTTACATCAAAATCACCTATTTAGTACCTACAGTATAATTGAGATGTCGCTCGTTACAGCAGACAAAAAATTATGTTCTAGCATCACAAAACTTTAACATTTAATTCGTTTTCTTTTTCATGGTGAGTAAATACTAGTTTTCTGTGTTTTGAGAAGATCCAGACGTTAAAAAAACTGTTTACCTACGTGATATTATAATATAAAAGAAAATAATATTAATAAAATAAGACACCCCAAACATAATTTTTACCCTCAACTACACAAAATTCTACAACTTGAAATCTGCTTGCTATTTCTCAAAGCAAACAACATCATAATGCCCAGGCTTGAAATTTAAACAAGCCTGTACAAAATGTTGAATGCAACCCACGAGAATTGAAACCGTGAAAGTATAACATAATAATTAATCTTTTCTGTTACAATTATTCTACAATGATAGAAAAAAAATTATGTAAACTGAAACACCCTATATGTGACACATCTAATAAAAGCCTTTCTTATCGCACTACTACCGTACTAGCTTTTTCATTTTCTGCACTTATAAAATACGTTAATCATAAAACAATGTTCATTAATTCAGTATTCACACAAATAGTTGGTTGTAACAATTATTGCTAAACACCGTGTATATTATCATTGTTTAAGTAGTTTCGTGTTGGTTTATCCTCTACTGGGTTATTACATCGTAAAAATGTTAGGTTAGGTCAGCTAAATCGACTAAGCTCAAATACTGATACTATAATTGATTAACTTTACGTATTTAAACAATGTTACGTATTCTAGGCCAAGGGCCACCAAATTTCAATATTACACCTACATGCGAGTAGGTACGTAGGTACTATAACACACTAGCGCTTCAAATTTAAACCACTAAATCCTGCCCAATCCTTGAATCTCAAACCACGGCACGTGATCTGTTATGAATAGCACATGATTACACGACAATCAGCACATCAAAAATGCAAATTTAATACACTGCAATAGTTTCGGTTAACTAAAATAAACAATTTATTTTTTGACTTACCTCCACAAGCCTGCTTGAAATCATCGCAGCAGTCGCCAAGTTTAAGACAAGCATGATCGCAGTAGCACGGTTTATCGTTTAAATCTTCAATGATAGCGTTAATGGGGGCTTTTTGGACAACACACGAGGAATCCCGTCCGGGACAACACAATTTCGCCTCTTTGCAGCTCCCACACTGTACGCACCTGAGGGTTACCGCGATAAAAACGCACGAAACCGCGGCGATTCTCTCGATCAGCTTCATTTTTAGTTTTCGAAACCGTTTTAAATTCAGAAAATTGGAAACCGTTGCTAAAACCCGTGGTCTTTCAAGAAAAATACGCGGTCTGGTAAGCGCACGTGTATTTCTAAGGAAGTGTTGTAGAACCACCCTCTCGCACCGGCAACCAAGAGCCGAATGAATGTCCTACTGATGCTCCGTCAACTTTTCAGGTTCAGTTTCAGCAGGACGCTTGCAGTGGAGGGAGAACAACCCCTGCTGATTCTGCTCGTACGCAGCAGCTTTCCTGAAGGAACGCATCGTTTCATTGTTGCATTGTTGCACCTGGCTCGTGAAAAACTTGCTATTCAGTAGCTAACTTCACATCGAACAATAAAAGTAGATTTTGTCTATACTTACAATTTTAAAAAGAAAACCATTGCGAATCTTATTAACTTTAACCACAAATTCCTGTTATATCTTTCTGTGGTTGCACGTCGCACCACAGTGCGTTAATAAAACTGTCATCAACATGAGAAAATTTGAAAAGGTGTTATTAATAATACACAAAAACAACAAATTGGTTCAACGTATCAATTAACTATTGATTTAGAGTAATCTGAAATCGGACATTAACGTTAACAGAGAAATTTTAAGTGTATAGCCGCCTACTTAGTAGATACAAGTACATTTCTTAGCTCAGGATAAAATTATGATGGGGTCTTAAAGCAACATTAAAATTATTAAAGAATAGTAGCAAACCCCATGGGCTACGCCCCCTGTTTTGGCAATTCCAAATGTTTTCTTCGCTGAGTCTGTTTCGGAACTGAGAGTCGCTCCCGGAAAAAAGTCTCGGGAAAAACACGAACACAAAATTCTGGAAAATATCCCCGAAAAAGAAAGCGGAAGAAAAGTCGAGAAAACAGTCCTGCAAAATATTTAAAAAAAACGAAAATTTTTCAAGAAAAACATCCCCCAAAAAGCGTCCTAACGTAGACCTGGAAAAATTTATGGGCTACGCCTCCTGTTTTGTTTGGGTAATTCCGAATGTTTCCTTTGCTGTGTCTGTCTCGAAACCGAGGGCCATTCCCGGAAGGAAAATCCTGTGAAGAACGTGAAAAAAAGCATGGACAAATAGCTCCGGAAAAGAAACCGGAAGAACAGTCCGGAAAAAACAACCATGCGGAAAATAAATAAAAAAACAAAATCGCCAGGAAAAACATCTCCCGAATCATAGACCCGGAAAAATTCATGGGCTACGCCTCCTGTTTTGTTTTAGTAATTCCGAATGTTTCCTTCGCTGTCTGTCTCGAAACTGAGAGCCGCTTCCGGAAGTAAAATCCCGGGAAGAATACGAAAAAAAGCATGGACAAATAGCTCCGGAAAAGAAACCGGAAGAACATTCCGGAAAAAACAGCCCTGCGAAAAAAAAAAGGAAAATCTTCAGGAAAAACATAGCGTGAAAAGCATCCTATCATAGACCCGGAAAAATTCATGGGCTACGCCTCCTGTTTTGTTTTAGTAATTCCGAATGTTTCCTTGGCTGTGTCTGTCTCGGAACTGTGAGCCGCTCCCGGAAAGAAAATTCCATGAAAAACACGAAAAAAAAGCTCCAAAAAAAAGCCCCGGAAAAGCACCGGAAGAAAAGTCCGGAAAAACAGTCCTGCAAAATATAAAAAAGCAGTCAAATCTTCAAGAAAAACATCTCTCGAAAAGCATCCTTACATAAACCCAGAAAAATTCATGGGCTACGCCTCCTGTTTTGTTTTGGTTTTTTCGAACATTTGTTTCGCTGAATCTGTCTCGGAACTGAGTAAAGAAAATCCCGTGAAAAATAAAAAAAAAAGATCGGAAAATAGCCCCGGAGAAGAAACCGAAAGAAGAGACCGGAGAAAAACAGCCCTGCAAAATATTTAAAAAAACCGTACATTTTTCAGGATGCGTTTCCCGAAACGCATCCTCACATAGACGCAGAAAAATTGATAGGCTACGCTCCCTGTTTTGTTTTGGCAATTCTGAATGTTTTCTTCGCTGAGTCTGTCTCGGAACTGAGAAAGGAAAATTTTCTGAAAAACACGAAGAAAGGCTCGCAAAAGAAACCGGATGAAAAGTCCGGATAACAGTCAATCTTCAAGAAAAACATCTCTCGAAAAGCATCCTTACATAGACCAAAAAAAATTCATGGGCTACGCCCCCTGTTTTGTTTTGTCAATTCTGAATGTTTTCTTCGCTGAGTCTGTCTCGGAACTGAGAAAGGAAAAAAGTCCTCTAAAAGAGCCAGGAGGCCAGTGTTATCTAGGGCTGGGCAAAATAACAATACTTACTCAAAGTATCGATACGTTTTGGCTGGTATTGAGCGTCGATACCATTCCAGTATCCAAAATTATCGTATCGAAGGCATCAAATATATCACTCGTGTCCCATTTTCCAATAAAGAAAAACCGAAAAACTGTCCAATTTCAAAAATCTCTAGTGCTATTAAAAAGATAAAGCTGGCAAAACGTCTGCAAAAAATTAAGTATCTACATTTAATAATAAGTATAATTTTATTTGTATAAGCGCTCTATATTACTAACGACTGTTAGTAAATCGCACTTTTATTGCTTTAAACGGATACGGACGAAAAACTAATTTTTAAAAGAACGCAAACTGCAAAAGCTCTCACCTCATCATGTAAGACCTGCCGATAGAACAGCAAACGAAACACTTACCAACAGTTGCACTGCTGCAGTTGCCTAGCTTCAAATACCGGGTGATCGTAAAAAAAATGATTCAGAGCAGGCCATGACCGAAGTGTTAAAGTTGGCAATACTTAATATAAGCCAATTGTCAAGTGTTGACAGCTGTAAAAAATTTTGGTTACATAGTAAGTTAAATGTATCTAACCAATTACTCATGCTGGTAAATAATTAAAAGACACAATTTTTATAAAGTCAAATTTAAATATAACGTTACTTCCGTCTTTCTAAATTTTTGTCTGTTTAAAATTCTGTTTCATTTTGATGACATTTTTTAATATTTTTATACCGTATTTTGCTGCCTGATATCTAAGAATCATGGGTGATAAACAGCAGAATAGGGGAAAACACTTACAGGCTAAGACCGAAAAAGCATGCATATCCCCCACAATTACCCTGTGGCTGTATACAACCATGATTAGGCCTATGCTATGCTACGGAGCACTGCACTGGCCTGATGGCCTATAGTCAGACAGGCTACAACTGCAACCACACTGGGACATGTGCAACGTCTTGCTCGTCTTAGTATTACAGGAGCTCTTTGTTCAACCCGCAAGACCGACGCGACGGCCCTAGAAGCAATCCTATGCATTCCTAAACGGTAGCAAAGAAATCAGCTATAAGGATTGCCTTAAGGCTATGTCTTAGGGGCTATGGTATCAAAATGGTATACATGGTATATGGTGTGGGTGTTAGGCACACCCGCATCCTCGATGAGGTAGTCTTAAAGGTTTTTTTTTCTCGTTACGGTGGTCGACTGTCTCACTTCCAAGTATACCTTTAATAGACACTTCAGTGTATATCTGAATGATGGGATAACCCACCATTCAAATATATCCATCTTTGCTGATGGATCCAAAACAAAGCATGCAAAAGGCGCCCGAGTTTTCTCCGACAATCTAAACTTTCGCCAAAGTATACCGCTAGGCAAACTCACCACCGTCTTCCAAGCGGAGGTGTTGGCAATAATGCATGGTGCAAATGCAGTTCTTGAACGACAAATCAAGAACTAACGAATTGGTATCTTCAGCGATTGTAGAGCTGCTTTACTGGCCCTGAGTAGTTGTAAAATAACCTCAGAAGTAGTACTTTAGTGCTATGAAGCTCTCCAAGATATATCCAGAGACAATGTTGTTTGAATGATGGTAATAGAGGTAATGGGGAAGCTGACGAGGTCGCAAAACTGGTATCAGAACAACTTCCTTGGGAGGCCACCAAGATACCTTAAACAGCTTTACGAGAAGATGGGCTAATATTCAAAGTTCTCGCCAGGCAAGAGTTGGTAATGCAGCACCCTCACCAAGGATAGCCAAATACTGTGTGCAGCTGTCCAAAAACAATCTTCAACTTGGTGTAGAAATCCTGACTAAGCACTGCACTTTGCACATGCACATAATGGGGCTGGTAGACATCCCCAACTGTCGAGGATGTAACTTAGAGGACGAGACAGCAGGACACGTGCTATGCTACTGTCCTGCTTTCGCAACAATTTGAAGATCCAAGCTGGGAGACTTCTGCCCTGACATGGCCGTCATCAGCAACACTCCAATCGCGGACGTTCTCAAGTTCATTCCAAAATTGGGTGGCTTGGGTGATTCCCGTGTTGGGGAGCTGCAATGAAGTTAGCACAATGGGTTCGGCTTTTGTGGCCTAAGGGCGCGTTAGCTTTCTTACCCTCCATTCCTAATCCAAAATCGAGACCACAATTTGCTGCATTTATTTTGGCATACGTTTCTGATTAGAATTAAATTGTAAATGAAGTGATTAACAATAGTGGGTTGTCCTACACATACTGTCAGTAGTGCAAACTCACATGCTTGGTGGAAAATCACATTCCCTATCAATGCATTTTTCCACAAAAAAATCACAAAATTTTAGTAACTTGTCAGTGAGAATGTTTAAATATATTTCTGTTGAAAAAAATCACTAAGTGCGCTTTTAAAAACGCAGTTAAAAAAATAATTTAAACAAATTAGCGGTTTCCGAGTTTTTTGCATTCTATAATATTTGTGTGTGGCCACATCGTTAAAGAAGCGTTGTAAATAGCTTTCTCAAAATCAACAATTTTATTAAGCATCCATTTATGCACAAACAATTTTGGTTCAAACTTTTAGAGCAAATTCTTGTAAAGGCAGACAAGCTACAGGTCGGTCCTTACCTGCTTATACTGGATGTAATCCCTTAATGTCGACGCGGTCTAAGCCGAAAGTAAATTGCAATATTGACAAATTAAAAACCGTTTTGTGTGAATCTCTTGTTCTATCAAAATTTAATTACTGCGATTTTCTAATTGGCCACTTTATTGGCGCTTGCAAAACACCTACAAAACGATGTCAAAAACTAAGAATGCCTTTTTGTTAATGATCTATGGTGTTAAGAGATGAGATCATATCTCTCACAAGCTCGGAGAAACAAAGGGGCTGAACATGAAAAATAGACGACTTTTGCACTCCTTGTTGCTGTATGGTCATGACGCCTCATGACGTAATATCAAGTACATCTCCAGCATATTCGTGCAACAACGAGATCAGATTTCGTACTAACGGTATTACGTACACAATTTAGGAGGTTCCGGAAACTATTTACCTTTGATCATTCACTCAACTCTATAAAAGATCTTTTACATATTGCATAAGAATAGTATTTTTCGGAAAAGGTTTACGTATTATGAACTCGTAAAATACATGAAACACAATTTTGCTGTTTGTTTAACTTCTGTTGCCAGGCACCATAATCAAAGAGTTTGTCTTTCTACGCATTTACAGCAGGTGTGATAATACTACGTTTTTTTAATACTACGTATAAAGTAAAAAAGCTGAAGTGTGGCCTTCGAGTGGATTTTCTCACACTAGATATTAATACTTACCGTATTTGCAAAAGTGTAAATGTTATAATTTTAACGTTTTGCGTTTTACCGACTGCTAGATTTTTAAGAAACTAAACTATACAGAAATGGAACTAAACGGAGCATATTGCTAGAATGAGTGAAGAGAAGTAGACATAAAAGATAATACAGTGGTAACCGTGGAAGGAAAAAAGAAAAAGTGAACATTCAAACTTAAGATAGATCGACGACATAAAGAGAACAGCAGGTTCAAAGTGGATCCAAATGGCACAAAACAGCGAACATTGGAAGGTCTTAGAAGAAGCTGATGTTCAAGGATGGTCGACAGGGGCTGATTAAAGAAGAAAAAGAAGAAGAAGAAGAAGGAGATGAAGAAGAAGAAGAAGAAGAAGAAGAAGAAGAAGAAGAAGAAGAAGAAGAAGAAGAAGAAGAAGGAGTTAAAGAAGAAGAAGAAGAAGAAGAAGAAGAAGGAGATGAAGAAGAAGAAGAAGAAGAAGAAGAAAAGTATACAGAGTACTTCTTTAAAAATAAGAAGGTTGATGTAACTTCCGGTGAAGTTATAAATAAAGGAAGAAGAAGGGTGCGTCATATATTATTTTTCTTCAAAAAATGTTTAACGAATGAGCAGGTTTTTTATGTGTGGAATTATGTGCAGTTTTGAAAATTTTAATACTGTAAAAATTAAAATAGAAGACCAGACGTACCACCATATAGTAGAACTATAAAGTTTTACTCTATGGTACAAGGCCACTTGCTTTAGCTACGAGGCGTTTGCTGTCATAGTTAATGCAGTAGTTAGGTTGTTCGTAGGGATTGCTTGGGCCTTAAGCCTCAAAAATCTGTAATTATTTTTTTTTTCAAAATTTTCTCACGGTTAAGGAAGTTCCACCCCACCATCCAAACAAACACTTTAAATAATCTGCCCACTCTAGTAAAAATAACGACTTTCAAAGAACTTTAAAATTCACAAATTCTGTTTCCTTCATGTCACATCTTCAATTTTTACTTTCCTATACTTTCAGTATATGGAAGTATTGATTTCATGCAAATTTTCAAAACCGAGATTTTGACGCAAATACATGTTTTGGGCTTCCAGGATCCTAAAAAAATGGTTTTTAAAAAATGTCTGTCTGTGGGTGTGTGTGTGTGTGTGGGTGGGTGGGTGGGTGTGTGGGTAACGCTCAAATCTCCGGAACGGCTGGACCGATTTCGATGTGCTTTGGAATGAGGTGGTATATCAAAAATTCATCGTAAAATAAGCTTTTAAAAAGAATCCGAAACCGGAAGCGGAAGTTAGACATGTTTTTTTGGTAGCATCTTTTTCAGAAACTGAATTTTGCAAACTGGAATAGTGGAAATTATAGAAGGCCTTAGAACAAATCAAACATTTTTTTACAGAACTCTCTAGCTTCAACATGGCGGTCGCTACGAATTTTTGAAAATTTCGACTTTAACGCCCATTTACTCAAAAACCAGTTGTTTGATTGGGATCAACTATATCTTGTTTGGTAGCCCCTTAAGGGTACTATACCATGAAATATCATTAATTTTGAAAATCGAAAAACGATCTCAATGGCACCACTCCAAAATTTTTGAAATTTTCAAAAAAAAAATCTCAAAAACTGCCCACACGTTTTTGTTTAAACTTTTTAAGCTGATAGAGATAGGCATCTGCTACAATTTTGTTTTTTGCTCATTGTTATAATTTCACTGTGACGCTCTCTATGAATTTTTGAAAATTGAAAATTGGTACCCTTTTATTTATTTAACGGGGGGCAATAAATATTTCTGTTAAAGCAATATAGCTCACCATTGATAGCAAAATCCGAATATAATAATATTTTTTCGATAATTTCATATTTAGGGGGGCTACTGTTCCCCCTCCCCACAAATTTTTTCGATAAAAAATTAAAAATTTGGTTTTTTGTTTTGTTTGCTGTAGGAGAATCTTTTTACAAAAAATCAAAAAATCGAATTTTTTACCCCTTAATAATCTTTTTGTCCTTAGAAGAATTTCACATACTTTCTACAGCAGTTGTATTCTTGTACTAGTCGTTTAATGTTCAGTGTAGGCTAACTTTTTTATTTTAATAGATAGACTCGCAAACCCAAGAGTAAAGTTGTAGGGCAAATTCTTCTCGATTGTATTTAAAAAAAAACTTGAGTTTCCAATTTTAATATGGCGGCCACGGTAAAAAATAACTTTTTTTTAAATGGAAACGTGGCATTTTGGTTTTAAAAACAGAAAGGTTTTGAAATTCTAATAACAAATTAATAAGAGTAATTTCTTGCTAAAAATACTACTTCTCGAGTTATTAATATATTTTCAAATATCAATTTCCTCGCTTCGGTTGATTCAGTCCAAATATTTTACCCAAACTTATGCTTGCAGCGCAGCGGTCGGTTTTTCTTCAACCGCTTCAAGATGTTACAACTTATAAGAACTATTTACTTTAACTAGTCGTGTCTAGAGAGGTGTATATCGAAAGTGTTGGAAAATATAAAACAATGTTATTTTATAAGTATAGGAAAGTCCAGGCGAAGTGTTTCGCTCATTTTTTTATTTTAAAATACCTAACCTTAACTGTTGCACACAAATTCTTAACTGCCTACAGTAACAATCATTCTGAAGTGTTTCTAAATTTTGGAATAGGAATTATAGGTGCGGATATTAAACTATCCCAGCTGGTATTACTTACAACTTATTACATTCGTAGCTAGGAAGATTAATTAAAATCCACACAATAAATCAAATTATTTGGAAATAATAAATCAATTTTGAAGCTTATTGTCTTACACTTCAATTAACTCATAGATCTATTAATAACGTAACGTTATGACCAATGCTGAATTTAATGATTTTGAATTTCTTGTAAACATGAATTGTTGTTAATGTTTTATAAAATCATTATGATTATGGCTTATCTAGAACTGGCGCTATTTTCAATATTATTAATTTTAAATTTGGTGAAACACAATGCTATATGTAGAAACAGATTAAAAAAACGTACGAATTTAAATTAACAAGAGAGATATATTAATTAAATACAAAACAATACAATACAAATGCGGTTTATTAGGCATAACCGAAATAATACATTTCTCAGTCAGTTTTAGAACACAAAATATGAACTTGAAATTAAATTTTAATTGATTGTAAATAAAACAATTCTGAACTTCAACAGGTTTTTTATTTTACCTTTATTCGTATTTCAACGTGTATAATTAAAAGCAATATTAAATGTAAACAGTTGGTGTTGCTATAGGAACAATAAATCTTCATAACTTGATCTTGGTTTTCTACATCTGCGTCCAGATGACTTGATTTCTCATTCCAAAACGTCCAATAACGGTGAATTTAAGAGATCAGTTTGTTCATTCATTAAAGGTACAGATTTTAAATGCTTATGAATTTCAAATGCTTCTAGTATATCCAACTTACGTTTACCATCACCAAAGTTGCAGGCTTCCGCGGCCGTTGTTAATAACATCTAGACTTCCGGGTTGAAGCCGCGTCATCGGTGCTTGAACTACCGATGTTTCGTCCTCGGTTGCATGGGACATCTTCAGGGCTGTGGTCGCTTTGGGATCTGGAACACAACTGGCGAGACCGGTGCAGGTACCGGGTTTATAAGGGACGGGCGGGTAACAAGGTGTGACTGCTGGGTCTGTGATTGACTGTAGCGGTTTAGCGGTTGCGGGGCGGGGTTTTCATCTAGTCGGAAACAGTAGTTTGTAGGCGTTGTGGAGGGAATAGCTGTGGTCTCGGTTAATATTGTTAGGCGTTTGTGTATTTCTATGGATTCACGGGTCACACGGTTGAGGTAGATGGAAGAACGGGCTAGAATTTTGGTCTTGTCAAATTGGATGGTATGGCCTGTATCGAGTTTATGTTCTGCAATAGCCGACTCTGCGGGACGTATCAGTCGAGTGCAGCGCTCGTGTTCAGAAACTCGAACGCTGATCGGCCTCTTCGTCTCACCGATGTAGGCTTTTCCACAGGAGCAAGGTATTTTATACACACCGGAAGATTGAAGGGTTGGTCGGAGGAAGGAAATTGGAAAGTTTTTGAAAGGGGGTAAAAACGGTTTTTATGTTTTGTTGTTTAAGTAGTCTGCTGATGCGGTCGGTGGTTTTGTGTATGTAAGGTAGAAATGCTATAGAGGTAGGTGGTGTAAGAGTACGTTCTGTGTTTGCGGGTTGGGCCTTTTGAGTAATAGAGTGTTGGATGTCTCGTTTGTTGTAGCTGTTTTGGGAAAAGACAGTCGTAATGTGATTGAGTTCGTCTTTCAGGTAGGATGGTTCAGAAATGGCAAAGACTTGGTTAACTAAGGAATTAATGACAGAACGTTTCTGGACGGGATGATGATGGGCATGTGCGTTTAGGTAGCGGTCTGTGTGTGTGTAGGTTTGAGGTACACGGAATGTCCTAGTTTGCCGTTAGGGCGACGACTCACTAGGACGTCGAGGAAAGGAAGATTGTCATTAGATTCAATTGCCATAGTAAAATGAATGCTAGCATGTTGGGAATTAAAATGTGACAGAAAGTCGCAAAGGGAATCCCGTCCATGAGACTAGATAACAAAGGTATCGTCGATGTATCTGAACCAACATTTGGGTTTTAAAGGTGCGGAGTCTAGGGCTTCCTGTTCGAATGCTTCCATAAAAATGTTAGCAACGACAGGAGAGAGTGGGGAACCCATAGCAGCACCCAACACTTGTTCGTAATACTGTCCACGGAATAGAAAATAGGTGGAAGCTAGTCTACTATGAGAGACAAGTCAGTGGGTTGGTTGTGTAAGGAAAATATGTCCTGGATTAAAGAAATGGAATCAGGATTAGGAACCTTAGTGAACAGGGATTCGACATCAAAACTGACTAAGATATCCTCAAGATTTATAGACAAATTTTGAAGTCGTTGAACAAAATGGTTGGAATTTAGGATGCAACCGCTCAACCGCCCTGCAACCGCTCAACCGCTACAGCCTGACAGCCAATCACAGACCCAGCAGTCACACCTTGTTACCCACCCGTCCCTTATAAACCCGGTGCCTACACCGGTCTCGCCAGTTGTTCCACATCCCAAAGCGACCACAGCCCTGAAGATGTCCCCGTGCAACCGAGTACGAAACGTGGGCAGTTCAAGCATCGATGACGCGGCTCCAACCCGGAAGCCTAGATGTTATCACCAAAGTGTGAACATTTTACAGTGTTATTAGATGTCATTGAATGAATGTGTTCTAATAAGTGTTTAGCGTAATTGGATTTATGGGGGTGTTTATAATTGTAACAACGTACGTGTTCCTTGTACCTAATATCAAAATTTTTAATTGTTTGTCCTATATAAACCGAATTACATTAATTTGTAGATGCCTGATTTTAGTAATGTGTCTGTTTTTTCTTCAGCGTTAAACTAAGTGTTTTGTTTAGTTTTTTGTTGTTTTAAAAGTTATTTTACATTTATTTGTTTTGTTTATAATTTTCGCAATTTTTTCCGATTTATTGCCAAATGTGGAATTGAGGCGTATTTCATTTTATCTGATCTGTTTAATAATCAAAATTTCTCTATTATAACCAATTTCACCTAAAGGAACCGTTAAAGCCATATGTATCATGGACCTGTATGCTGCTAATTTATGTGATTTGCTATGACAAGAATCGTGTGGTATTGTAATCTTTGTTTGTGTAGGTTTTCTGTAAACAGAATATTCAAGTTTATTAGTTGAATTAATTTTTATGTTTGAATCTAAAAAGTTAATAGGCCTATTTTGTTTAGTTTCTAGTGTGAATGTTATTTTTGGGTGCAAGCTGTTAATAAAAATCAAAAATTCATTTATTAACTCAATTGAACCATCAAAACATGGTAAAATGTCATCAACATAACGAAACCAAAATATAACTTTCTCAGAATGATTTGATTCGAATCTTTGATCTCCTAGATTTTCTATAAATATATTAGCTAAAATAAATTGGACTTCCCATGGATAAACCATCAAAATATACGTTCGCGCAAAATCTGCAACTTCTGCTTTAGAGGCATGGCTAAAACTTGAAAAGGCACTTCAAAGCACCGGGTTACGCCGTCAAATTATTTAGGATCGTCAACTTTACTCGTCAAAGCTTAGCGATTTTAATCAGATGGAAGATTACATAAATTGTATGCAAACAACTTGTTTAGAATTCTGTAATTGAACATCTTTTGCAAGAAAAAGCTAGAAGAAGTGAATCAACGTTGAAACAAGATACACCACTTGAAATAACACAATCTTGTAAAAGAACTAATGGTACCCGTAATACTCTACTATAAACCTAAGTCATTTTTAAAGCCGTGTTCCAGCGGTGGTAAGCGGAAGCGCCACAAAACTATAAAAGAATATAAGCAGATGTTGTGACGAAGGTTTGGTCTGTTTCAAGATCAAAACAAAGTCGCAAAGTAGTTGGGGTTGTGTACAACTTTGATAAAATACACGGGCGCCAGATTTTATAATAAAGTTTACTCTCTAAACGGGCTTTACTGGGCGAGAACTTTTTTCTAATATAATTGCACTTTTGAGTAAAACTTTTCCCCAGTGTGACTGCACTTTTGAGGTAGACTTTTTCCCAGTCGGTCGTCACTGTTTCCCCGAATCTAGTGGAAAACCTGGGTAACTGTAGTGAAGATGACGGTCTCTAGTAGTCTTAATAGTTTTATTTATGAGTTCGAGTTTTACTTCGTTGTAGTTCATTTTAATTCATTATAAATAAAACAATTCTTAACTTCAACAGGTTTTTTATTCACCGTTATTGGACGTTTTGGAAGGAGAAATCAAGTCATCTAGACGCAGATATAGAAAACCAAGAACAATTTATGAAGACTTAGGATTGTTCCTACAGCAACACCAACTGCTTACTTTTAATCTTGCCTCTGAAAATGACATGTTAACATGTCGAAATACGTATAAGGCTAAAATAAAAAACCTGTTAAAGTTAAGAATTGTTTTATTTACAATAAACTTATTAGTTTTACTTACCAAAACCACTTGTGCTCATAAAAATGTTAATAGGTAAAACAACCATAGCGTTAAACCATTTGTTTAAAATCAACCAACAGGTTATTTACAGGCAACTATTTACAAAACCAATTAACTTCACTAGAAATTTAAGGTATTACAAGCCAAGCAAAAAATATATATAAAAGCAGGACGCGGAACCAATAGGGAGCACGCAAAAATACGGAATCGGTACAGTAGCAAATTCGTTGGCAATACGGTAATAAACAAGATAGGTAGTCTACGGTAGCAAATGAGATACAGCAGCAAACGATAGCAGATAACTAAACAAGCAATAATGAGATGTTCTGGTGCAAAACGTAACTGAATTCATAAACTAACGGGTAAGACAGGTATATCGGACAAACGAAATTGTGATTGATATCTTCTTCTTGTAGTGCCATACCTTATTCAGAGCGTTGGCTACTTCTTGTCTGTCTTTGGTACGCGGCGATAGATAATTTGCACAGACAGACATAGAGGACCTACAGTTTAACGTGGGCTCCGAACCACAGGACGTGCATGCACTTCTTCTTCAGAGAGTTTTTTTTGGGGAAAATTTCACCTCGCTGGTTTCTCGTTGCCCGAGGGAGAACGAACGGGCCGGGAGTCGAATCTGCATCCGCTGCATTGGTAGCCCGCGAACTTACCACTAAGCTACGGCCGCTCTTTTTGATTGATATAAGAAAAAGAGAAAAGTACTGTCTCGTGGCAAACGTCCGCAACAGTCAGAAACCAAGAGAAAAAAAGATCTGTTCCGTGACAAACAGCCGCAACAGACTAGCGTGAAAATAAGAGAATAAAGATTTGTCTCGTGACAAACAACCGCTACAGATCAAAAACAAGAGAAAGAGAAGAGAGACAGTCTGCCTTATGATAAACGGCTCCGATAGACTTGAAATGAAAAGAGAGAGGTGGAACAGAGTAACAGATAATTAATACAATAAAATGAATATAAAAATCACCAGAATGGCTCAAGTATTACTCACTCAGTAAACCTCCCAGAACCGGTTACCTCGGCTGGTTGTCCTCGTGGAGACCTGGAGTTGAGACTTAAAGAAGATGAACTGTTGAACTGTCAAACGGAACTCTTGAAGGAAACTGTGCTTGCCACGGTATAAAATCTGGTGCGTCATTACAGGGTGTTGAGATAATTTATTTACTACTGCGGCTTGGTGACTATTTTTATTGTTATTAGCATTTTACTAGGTATAGCTACAGTTGATATGGGGGCCAGCGGGTGGTCTAGTGGTTAGAGTCCCAACCTCTAGAACTAGACTCCCACGGCAGTATGTTCGAATCCTCTGCCCGTCGGAAATTTTTATGAATAAGTTATTTATTATTATTATTATTAGTTTGTTCTGGGCTTTGGCCTTAACTTGCCTTTCGTCACTGCGACCCTTAATGGTTCTATTGTGACTTGTGAGCCCATGTCTTGTTAGAGAAGTTGTAGGCTGTTGAAGAACCTAAGTATATCTCTGAGATTCGATTCCCTTATTTCGGTAGGTGTAATAGTCTCCTTTCCAAAAATTTTGTGTCTTCGACGACCGGCAGCGTTGCATCTGCATAGGATGTGTTCTGCCGTTTCTGCTGCCTCGTTACATAGTCGGCAGATTTGGTCCTCAGCCTTACCAATCTTGAAGAGATGGTATTTTAGTGGAGCGTGGCCTGTCAGAAGGCCAGTGATGGTTTGTAGCTCGTTCTTGCTGAGAGACAAAGCATTCCTTGCTTTCTTTTGCGAAATAGTTATAAACTGTTTTGCCTGGCGTTGTCCCGGTATGTTTTCCCAGTATGAGGACTTCGTTAGTTCCTCCCATAGACTGACCTCGTGTTTTATGTGGCATTTCTGTACACCACAGCAAGGTTCAGGTCCAATGTAAGGCGTCATTGCTCCTCTTTTTGCGAGTTCATCGGCCTGTTCGTTGCCTGGTATACCCTCGTGCCCTGGAACCCACCATAATGTTACGTGGTTTTTATTAGCCAGTTGCTTGAGGTTACCCAGGCATTCCCAGACCAGCTTAGATTCGCAAGTGTAGGCTTTTAAAGCCTTTATTGCTGCTTGGCTTCTGTGAGTATATCGATTGTTGCACCTCTATAGCCCTTCTTGAGATTTATTCGTGTGCAGAGGATTATGGCGTATACCTCAGCTTGGAAGATGGTAGTTTTGGATCCAAGGGGTTCGTGAATACGGCACCCAGGACCGTAGACACCCGCTCCAGTTCCCCCTCTTTCCATCTTTGACCCATCCGTGTACCATTGGAGCGATCCTCTTTTAAAGGGAGACACTCCTGTGGACCACATAGCCCGGTCTGGGATGTTCACTTTGAAGGATTGATCAAAGTTGTATTTTATTTGCATAAAATCCGATACGGTGTAGGGCGTTCACTCTAGATGGGCGAGGCTTAAGATTTCTAGGTGGCCAGTAAGGTCCCCTGATTTGAATTTGTTTGTCCTGCCGAGTGTCAGCGCATGTGACATCGCCTCCTTTTGCACTTGTAGGTGTAGGGGCGTTAGTCCTAGCATGGCTTCCATTGCTGCGGTTGGACAGGTGCTCATTGCACCTGTAATACTCAGGCAGGCGAGACGTTGTATCTAGCTGTGACTGAGTAGTGACTTGTTTAGTTTTTGGCCACCATACAAGCGATGCGTAGGTGACCATGGGTCTTATAATAGTCACGTATGACCAGTTGACAGTGATTGGAACATTACTTTTTAAAAGTAATGCATTACAATTACTCATTATTTTGCCAAAAAAAGAATGCATTCTCATTACTAATTACTTTACGTGGAAGGTAATGCATTACAATTACTAATTACCGAAAAAAGTAATGCATTATTTTAAACATTACTTTTGTCGTTATTAAATACTACTAATAATTACACCACACAAAACACAATAATTTAAAAAAAATGTATTCTACATATTCCGTGTTTAAATTTAACAATTGCGTTTCAAAATTGTTATCTGCTCGAGCGTAACGTTTCGTTTTAAAAACGTCTGCTGCCACAAAAGCAAAAATTAATCAACATCCAATTAAGCTTTCCTAAAATGTTACAATACCGATATTTCACACTGTTCAACATTGTACATATAAAATAAGGGTAATTGGCAAAATGTATAAGTATTAGGTATAGCTACAAATTTGGAATTAATAATAAGAAAATATCTGTAACATTCAAATAATAGGGTAGTTTTATACTAGGTACTTAGTACTTACCACAAGATGTTTTCTTAAATTAGACGATGCTAATATGTTGCACGAAAGTATTTTAATTTTTGGAACACGAACTAAGTACCTCGTTCTCAACCAAGCAACAAATTTCTTATGAAACCTTACTTAACATTCCTTCACTCAGTGCTGTAGGTATTACACCTTATTCTAGGAAAATAAGGATTTTGTTGGTCCCAGGTTTACCCGGATTTGTCATGTCATGACTCATGAATGATATTCTGAATATCCTGATTATTTATTCTGTTGAATATGAAAGTAATGACAAAAGTAATGTATTTTTTCATCACATTACTAAAAAAAGGTAATGCATTCAAATTACTAATTACTTATCAATTAAAGTAATGCATTACATTCCTTATTACCGAAAAAAGTAATTTAATTACAGTAATGCATTACTTGTAATTCATTACTTCCAACCACTGCCAGTTGATCAGTTGTGGCTTTAGACCCCAGTTTCTTCCAAGAAGCCTGCGGCATGTAATGGTTGCTACCACCGCCTTCTTCTGAAGTTTTTTAATATGTGAGTTCCACGTTAACCTTTGGTCTAGTGTAACTCCAAGGTATTTGACTTCATTGCTGAAGTTGATGGTCGTTCCTTCTAGCGTGGGAGCTTTTAGGTTTAGCTTCCTTCGTCTAGTAAAGGGGATTATAACCGTCTTCTTCGGATTTATGCTTAGGCTTTGGTCTCGACACCAGCTCTGGATGGTGTCGAGAGCCCTCTGCATGCGTTGTGACACTGTTGTGTCAAATTTGCCACGGACCATTATCACTAGGTCGTCAGCGTATCCCTGTGTTTCGAAGTCGTGCTGTGTTAGCATGTTAAGGAGATCGTCAACTACCACAGACCACAAAAGAGGCGATAGGACCCCTCCTTGGGGGCAGCCTCTTGCGGCTGTAATGGTAACTGTTTCTCCTCCTAGCTTAGCTGTAATTTTACGACTTTCTAACATGGTTTTGATCCATTTGATAATCGAAGGTTCGAAACCTTTCTTCATGGCAGCTCTTTCTATTGCTACGAAGGAGGTGTTGTCAAAGGCACCCTCAATGTCAACGAAAGCACAGAGAGCTATTTCTTTTGCCATGTACGTCTTCTCCAGTCCTTTGACAAGACTGTGCAGAGCCGTTATAGTTGATTTGGCCTTTTGATAGGCATGTTGGTTGGGGTGAAGCGGTCGGTTTGGAAGTACCTCGCTTCTCAGGTATTGATCTAGTACCTTTTCCATTCCCTTTAACAGGAAGGAGGTGAGGCTTATGGGTCTGTACGACTTGGGCGGGGTGTTTGAGCGCCCTCCTCCCTTAGGTATAAAGACCACTTTCGCCTCTCTCCATATTTTGGGAATATGTCCAAGGCAATAACTGGCCTTGTATAGTTTGCAGATGGTGAGCAGCAGGTCCTCTATAGATTTTTGTAGTAGGGCCGGAAAAATGCCGTCTCCGCCGGGTGACTTAAAGGGTTTAAAGGCAAGGACTGCCCATTTAACCCTGTTTGGCGAAAATATTTTGTTGGCCTGACTTTTGACCCTTGGGTGTGGACGTACCAAATCCAATACCTCCGGATCAGGTTCGTCAGGCCTGTAGGTTTGAGAGCCAGGGAAATGAGTGCTTAGAAGTAGCTCCAACATTTCTTTTGTGCTCTCAGTAAAACGTCCATCAGCCATCTGCAGGTGGCCAATGTCGTTTGTGTGGTCTTTTGCTAGGACTTTCTGTAGGCGAGCCGCTGTTGGGGTGTCTTCGACCCCTTCACAGAAGCTACGCCATGTCCTTCTTTTTGACCTCCTGATTTCAAGGTTATATCGTGTGAGGGCCTCCTTATATTGGTCCCACATTTCTTGACGCCTCTGTCTTTTGGCTTCATTGAATAGCCTTCTTGTTTCAGATCATAGAGTTTCAAGTTCCCCGTTCCACCAGGGCACTATACGTGTAACCCTTCGGCTTTTGATAGGGCAGCTTGCTTCATACGCTTTGTGTATGAGGTTGTGTAGATTTAATGAGGCTAGTTCTAAGTCCTCTACTGTATCTAACTCACTGTTGAGTTCGTCCACTTCAGATCTGATATGCTCCAGATAGAGGCACCAGTCTGTCAGTTTAGGGACTCTTACTTCTTCGCTGTGTTTGCCCGTAACCTTTAAGTCGAATCTGATATGTTTGTGATCCGACAGCGAGGCTTCGCGGGAAACGTGCCACTTTATGATATTTGCGCTAAGTAGGGGAGACGCAAGTGTAATATCTAGTACCTCCTGCCTAACTCTAGTCACAAAGGTGGGTTCCTTACCTCTATTAATTAAGTCTAAGTTTGTTACAGACAAAATGAATAAGTTAAACCCGACGTGTCCATGGACGGTGTGTGTGGGGTGTATGTTGGGTTGCATGTCTTTTCGGGATGGGGCGTGTTAGACCGGTGAATAGCGCTAAGTGCGCTGAGCCCGGGTAAGGGGTGGGATGGGAATCATGGAGTCGTGCTCACGCACGGCCTCATGATTCTTTAAAAAAAAGTTGATTTGGGAGTTGTTTACTTTCCAGAAAAACAGTTTTGCTCATAATACAATTTTATTTTTTCTTCATTTTTATCTACAGAAACTGTAGATAACTAAGTTTTGCTAACACCAACATATTATACTGATGTGGGTACCAGTAGTGCATGCTGCACAAAAACACAAAAAGAAAAAAAAACTTGTTTAATTAAAATTTCAAATTTACTGTTGTAACAAACCTAGATCTTTCTGTGGAATAACTTGGCAACGCAACGCCGCAACTGAATTTTAAAATCAAAAATTAATCATAGAGGCAATTGAACACAATGTTTAATTTAAAAAAACATAAATTTGGTATGCCGCTCTAATATGGAACACCCTGTATACACGAAAATAATTTTAGAATGTGCAAAAAGTGTCAAGTAGTCCACGTGTATAATACCTTTTGATAATTTAATTACCAAAGGTGTTATCAAAGAATTTCGCAAAGTTGGGAATCCCGGTATATTTTCGCATAAACTTGTAGTTAATTTTCTTTCCTTTTCATCTCTCTAGACATTTAATAGGGCTGCATAATAAAACTTAAAAGAAATGCAAAACACCAAAGGTGATGTGATGTGGAAAGTCATGGAATCTAAACTGGCCTAGAATAGAGAAATTGCTGACAATCAAGTAATTTGCAACAGGAAACGTGCAAAAGACAGTAACATAAGGTGCAACAGAATGAATAACAATATTTCTGCAGGAGCCGTGTTTCGCAAGATTAATCAAACTGTTTTTGTTAAACCTTAGTCAAGACCATATATGCTATCAACCAGATATTTTAAAGTTAAATTTCGTTATACAGGGTGTTTGTTGCAGCAGTGTAAAAACTTCTAACTTTAGTAGGTCAGAACTCGATTTTTATAAATAGAACACCGTGTATATTTTAGATAATTGGATGGAGATCTCTTTGCTCTGCAAATTTTATTAAACAACAGTTATACCTAAATCCAACGATTTTCGAGAAAATGAGATTCTAAGCAAAAAACAGGTAATTTTTAGAAATCCAGACATCATAGAAGGCAGTGGCGCTTGTTTGATTTTTATTTTTGCAAGAAACAACCGTTAAGATTGTTCTAATTCCTGTAAGAAATTTGTTTTTTATAAATTTTGAAATGCTAGTGCGTAATTTCTTTAATTATAATATAAAAAGTTGATAATCGAAAATCGAGAATGGTAGTAGTCATGCCATTGTCTAATGTGATGGAAAGTTAGATTCATCATAAGGAAATATTCTAATAATGCATTAGCTAGAAATGTATAATTTAAACCCAAACCCAAAATACCAAAATTTCCGTTTTTATCGTTTTTTTTTCATAAACTAAGCAAGATAACTCCAACTTCTTTTGAGATTATTAGGGAGCATTAAATTTCTAAACTTTTGTCTAATTCAACCGTTCGTATCTCTTCGAATAAGCTAGATTTTAATAGTTAACACGCAATTTGACACATTCTATATACCTAAATACACACTTTGATTACATAACGTCATTTCTAACATTAAATTTGTGTAACGATATTAAATTTATGAATACAAACGCATATAATTCTCATGGGAAATAATTATAAAAAGACGATCAACTAAAGTATGTTACCGCCCCTTGAATTGGCCGCCCGTGTGCATTGCACACCTTGGTCTTATGGTAGCAACGGACCTGAATCAAATAATCTATTAATGGGTAGTTATATTAATAAACAACTTATTAATCGATTGTTTTACCAAATTTTATCACATGATTAGTAAGATATCAAATCAGATCAAAGTTTACAAACCCTTTAGATAGGAAGTTGAAAGCCGTCTTATTGATACGGAACTTAATTAACTGGGGCAACTAAAACAAATAATATTTTGTCCTTGTGTTTCATCATTTATTTACTATTTACAAGTTACGTATTAATGCATAACTTGTTTAGTGTTTTATGCTTACGATTTATGGACTTCCTTGTGCCCACTGTATCCTTTACTGAGTTGTAACAGATAATAATGATTATATAACCGAATATGTACCTACCAAAAACAGATAAAACTCTAGAAATGAATTTTTGGTTTAAACGATAATCGAACTTTTGAATCAAACAGTACATTAATCAAATAATTGATTAATCAAACAATGAAATAATTAGACAAATTGAAATAATCGAAGAAACAGTTGATTGAACGAACAATCGATTAAACAAACCGCCGAATAATAAATTAATCAATATTTTTTGAAGCAATAATCGATTAAAGTAAATAAAACGATTTATTACCCAGTGTTTTGAATCAAATAACTGTAACTACAGATTTGAATAAAAATACTAAAAACGGATTGCGTGGCCATCTATCTTTTAATAGTCAAAACGACATATATTTTGAAAAATTTAAGTGTATTGATAAGCATTAACTGCTTAAACAAGCCTGTTAGTCATAGTTTTTGCAAATTATTTATAAACTTTTTGTAAAATATATCAACATACGCAAAATGAATTGAATTTACAGTTTAAAATAAATCCAGTAGGTTGTGAGAATGATAGGTGGCGCCAGTAAAAAATGAGAAAAGCATATGGCGTACGTTTTCTATTTTTTGCAATTTTGCTTCGGAAATACTGTTTATACAATGTACAGTGCGAATAATCGCATTATTTATTAATTTTACGTTCATAGACCGCGTCGACGTTGGAACTCGGTGTATATACAAGTATTCTTTATAAATGAAATCGTTTTTCGTGTGTACGTATGTTGACTTTTTGTTGTGAATGCAAACAGTCTGTGATATTACTATTAGTTAATTACCGATAAATCGCTTTGTTATTTATGAATTTCGAATATTTACTATACAATTTAAATTGCGAGACGGCTAAAACTGACTTTCAGAATTTTGTAGTAATTTTGCTAAACTAAGAGTGCTATGTCTGTGGCAACATCAGCAGCTGCTGAAGAAGGAACAAATCAGGACTCCCAAATGAAAATGACGAACACCGAACAGACATCCAAAGATAGTAAGTGTCCGATTTCCTTTCTAAACGACGTTCTTATCTTTACAGCAATTACAACTTGTGGAGGCGATGATATAATTAATTTACCGATTGCACTTGTCAAAACAACAGCGACTTTTAACCATTTTTGCGCCCTAATTCGCAGTTTTAATTTCTGCAAAAATAATTTAATATATTCAGTTGGTGCCGTGCTTGTAATTTTTTGCCCCAACAAAGTGTTCCAGGCATATTGCGCCCCCCTTAAACGACGCAGAAACGCTGCGCCATAATGGGGCCCTTTTTGTTCTGTTTTTTGCTTTCAAATTTCACATCTTGACCATTTTCGTTAACGCTCTGCTTGTGTGGCTTAAATGTGTAAATCTGCTTGTTCAAAATTAATTTTGATGTCCTTGCATTTAATTTTATTGTTTACCACTTTTGCCAGTCTGCATTTTATTAGGGTAACCATAATATTTGACGTTTCTGTTTAAATTTTTATTGAAATAACACGTGCTTGCCAGCAGAGAAAACGAGCACGTGTGTAATTTTTACTTTTTCCAAAAGAGAATTTAAAAAAGAATTTATTTGCCTGTTCTTCGAATTGAAATTTTGCATTTTAACCTTAATCTGTCACCGAAATAATGGGCAGAGCAAAGGGGACATCGCTTAAGTCTGAGAATCAAGCAGGTCCAAGTTGTATCCAAAACCGTCGCAGAAACCGTAGGACTCGTATTATGCGAGTCTCGTGGAGTAAGTTTTCGATTTTTAATTCATTGTAAATTAAATAGTAACAAAATGATTTTACAACCACATTTGTTTTGTAGTAGACGAGCAAGTTGCAGGCATGAGCTTAATGGAAAATTTGGAGCCTGCTGATAACCGACCCGAGTTTGCTGATCCCGCTATTCTAGCAGCAAAGCCAGCACAACCCCTGTTTCGTTATGCTCGAGAGAAATTGTTGCAGTTACGACAAGTACCGCTATCACAGAAAAGGCCTGAATATCTGAATACAGCACATAATAAGTAAGTTTATATGTTATTAATTATGAATCAGGTGTTGGTGCTTAGTTTGTTTAGCAGTTAGAGAACATTGAACTTTCTTGAGTTATTTTATTTTATTTTATTTCATTATTGTTGTGCTTGCAGTTCCAATGGCATATGGGATCCAGAACTTTGGCACCGTAGCAGATCAGACACTCCAAACGAAAACGGAGTTCGTAACGAACCACCAGATACTCATAAGGTATGCTAACTTTTCATATTTAGGTACATTATTGAAAATGATCATATTTATACTTTGTTTGAGAAACTTTTTTTCGTCTTATATTGCTGTTTTAAAGTCACATTTTTATTTTTACATTTCGAAGTAACATTACGCATTTTTTGTAATTTAAACTGCAGTAATGTTATTTGCATGATTGCATAAAAATATGCTTCGCTTTGGTGAAGTACTTAAGTTGGCCTAATTTTAAAAGGTGTAAAATTTGCGACTAGTTGGACTGTTGCCAGAAATCTAGTTGGCACTTATTGAAAAAAAAAAGACGTTAGGTATTGTTCTGTAGAGCCAACCGGATTAGTATTACAAATACCTCAATGAATTCGTATTAAGTTCTAAATAGGAGTGTACGGAAATGTAAATAAGATTAAAATACAACAAGAAATTTATTTAAGAAGAAGTAACACTATGAGAATTTGAATTTACAATTAATTCTTTGTTTCATTATTTCTGATACAAGTAATGATTAATGAGGTATTTTTAACAGACAGATACTGAAAGTTATGGTCACTAAAATGTAAGACGGGGGTGTTACATTTAGAATAGTTGTTGATTAACAGAAGATATAAATTTATTATGAGCTCGAGTTACAAAGATGTGCTAACGATTTTGATAAAAATAATTAAATTGCTTATTAATATAAAAACAAAACTAAGTATAAGCCCGTCTCGCGTTGAGAATTCGGTATTACAAGGTCTTATTGACAGCGATGTTGAAAAACTTTTCCATAAAATTGTTTTAAAGTAACTATGCACCTGTCAATCATAACCTGCTTTTGTAGTACAGACCGCTTATCGGTGATAACTACTGTTACAACTTACCTGGTATCATTTTGCCAGCGGTGCTCAAACAGCCAAATAAATTTTCTAAAATGTCACATATAACCGCAAGAACCTTAATAAAAGTTTTTGCAAAGTTTTATTTATGTTACACATTAAAATGTTGTCATATACTTAATCGCTGATATGGTTTTGTAAAATTAAAGTCTTTCGAACAAAAAGGAAAAAACCTATTATTTATTTAAAAATGTTAATTGAAAAGTGAATTAGAGGTACACTTTCGTCAACTTAAAAAAAACTTAGTTTGTAAAGAAGCAAGTCGTGGGCTTTATCTCCTAAACCCAGAAGTCGACTTTTTTTTAAATTCATTGTTACTATCACTATTGTCAATTTTATTTTCACTATCAGTATCACTCTCTTTATTATGTACATATCTCATAATTGGTTGTATGTCTTTCATTAGATTGTCGATTTCCCACATTGACTGTTCTACTTCTATTGTGTGGTTTAAGTAGTTTGTCAATTTTTTTGTCGTAATTTGCAAATCTGCTTCCCTGATTAAGTTTTGTACTTCAGTTTCTTTAAAGGTTGTATTTTTTCTGGCTATGTACCTTTTTGTCTTACTCCATACCATCTCATGGAGTTTAGTGCGCAGTGATAGGGTGGCAGTCTTAGTACCTCTACGTTTTGTTTTTACTTTCCTATACTTTCAGTATAGGGAAATATTGATTTCATGAAAATTAGAGAAATCTAAATTTTGATGGAAATACATGTTTTAGACCTCCAGGAACCCAAAAAAATGTCGGTCTGTGGGTGGGTGGTATGTATGTGTGTGGTGCTTTATAACTCCTGAACGGATGATCCGATTTTGATGAGCTTTGAAATGTTTGTTTTTTAAAAAATCTAAAACTGGAAACGGGAGTTCGACATTTTTTTTTTGGTAGCATTATTTTTTTAAACGAAATTTATAAATTTGAAAACAGAAGACTTTAGGGCAAATCAACGCTTTTTTCCGAACTTTCTAGATTTTATCTTTAGCGCCCTATTGCTCAAAAACAAGTCGACAGATCGAGTTCAAATATTTTATCGTAATAGCCCTATAGAGGCACAATGTTGCCGTCCACAAAAACTTTCGAAAAATTAAAAGCTATAAAGTGAAAAGAATTTCCAAAATTTCGGAAATTTTCAGAACACATTGCTCAACAAATTACCACACAATGTTTTTTAAACTTTGTAAGCTAATTCAGCTGAGGATGAGCTACAATTTGGTTCATGTCTCAGCTCGTAAATTGCTCTCTGACACTTTCTATCATATTTTGAAAATTTGAGTTTTGACGCCTATTTACTCAAAAACGGGTTATCAGATTAGGATGAAATCTCATATTGGAAATTCAAGGCTACGTATTCCCTCAAGCTACTAGAACTTACGAAACTGCAAAAACTGTAAAGTGAACAAATATCAAAATTTTGACTTTTTCAAAGACATACTGCTCAAAAACTGACTACACATTTTTTTTTAAATTTTGTTAATTTATAGAGCTATGGATCAGCTACAATTTGGTTTGTGTCTCAGCCTGCTAACTTTTTGTGACACCTTCTATGAATTTTTTTAAATCGAAAATTCCTACCGCGTTATAACGGGGCCGATAACATTTGTATTTAGGCTGAATTGCTCATGAGTGATTACTGAATCAAGTTCTCAACTTAATTGTTAAATACAGCAATATTTGGTGGGGTTAACTTTCCCCCTCTCACCTAATTTTTGGTCCTTCCGTTTTTGGGTTTCTTTAATTCCAAGCAATGTTTTTCCAAAAATTAAAACACCGATTTTATTGACAAAAACTTCAAAGAAAATAAGAATATTGCTCAAAAACTGGACATTTGTGACACTTCTTAAAATTTTTGAAAATGGATAATTTCTACCTCTTTGTTTAATTAAAGGGAGCCGATAAAAAATTTCCTTTTAGGTTAAATTGCTCATGAGTGATAGTAGAATAGAGATCTCAACTTTATTTTTAGATACAGAAATAATTGGGGGAGGTCAATTTTTTCCCTCCCACCAAACTTTTGGTGGAGAAATTTGTCTTTCTGTTTTTGGCTTTCTTTAATCCCAAGGAATCTTTACCAAAAAATCGATTTTTGTTTTTACCTCACAAACAAGGTTTTTTGAAACTGTTAAAACAAACAATTTCTCATATTTTGAAAAAAAAAACTATTAAACGGTCACTCAATTTTTTTTAAACTTTGCAAGCTAAGAGATCTGAAGATAAGCTATCAGTTAGTTTTCTAGATTTAATAAATGGAGTATAAGAAGTTAGCTTTTATCCAAATTGCTCATAATACAGAGCGGTCGAAAAGTCTCTCCGCAGTGATAATAAATAACAGTACTATACTTATTTACTAACACTTTACATAAGGATACATTTTGTAAAGGAACTTCACTTGAATTGACCGTAACAACAATCACCGACTAACGAATTACCGCATAGACTTTCCGGTGTCCCCGATAGTAACATTTGGTGTTAGAATCACGGACGTGAACTGAAATAAAATAACGTTTCGGTTTTTTGTTACGGTTTCAATTTTATATACAGAGTGGCTAGGAAAACCCCGGCCACTTTTCTTGCGGCGGTCAAGAGATGGCGCTTTAGTAAAGAAAAATTAAAATACTGGCAACAACCCAGATTCCAAGACGTTTTGGTTGTTTTGATTTAATATGGGGCGTATTTAATAACTAAAACTGTTTAAATGTTTATTTACATGGTGTTATTATTATAAATTTTAAAAACACGATTATTTAAATGGGAAAGTGTTACATTGCCTGATCTTACTACGCCAACCTGTTGTTCAAAACTGGTTTGGTCCAATACGATTTCTGAACTACCTTCTCCGATTGTTCTGGTTTTGCTTAACCAAGTATCTTTTTTGACGTTTTTACCATATTGGCAATGCTATCAGATGGTGCTATACTACTTAATCTGCCTTCTATTTTCTTTACGTTTTTTAAATGACAAATGTCAAAATTTAAAAGGCTAAATAATTTTTTAAAAATTTTCAAAATTTAATAAAAATGGGAAAAAGTAGTATAGTCAGAAACACTTCACTCGCTATCGCTCGTACTCAAGCTTGCCAAACTCGATGCTATTTGACATATGTTGTCAGAACTATGATCAGAATTTTGTTTTAATTATTTCTATTTCGTAAGTAGTTAGCTATTTTCCTAGGAATGTAGTGACACTATTAAGTTCTGTAGTCAAGTGTAACCAATAAACAAAATGTTATTAATGTTAAAGTTAATTACTCTATGTGATTGACATCATGCCTGGGCTTTTCATGAAATGCTCAGTTACACTATTTTCCTACAATATATCACATAAACTAGCCGGCCGGTGCCGGCTGGCAACATTTTGTCGGTGTGCAGTATACCATCATCGGATAACATGCAGCGTAGTTTACCGGCAATTTAAAATTGGGCGGCAGATGACGTGTTGTTTATGTATGTATTCTATATTCTAGTATCGACTATCATCAGGGCTAGAATACGTGTGCAGCGTTGTGAGGCATATGTTGTGCAAGAGTTTAAATTCCGTGTGGTAACATTTTTAAACACGTAATTTTACTACCTTTTGAAAATGGGGTACATAGGTTGTTGGTAGGTAGGCAGCCATGTCCATACTGTCGGCTCACTGACTGCCAATAACACAAAAATTAAGTAGTTTCGAGTAAAAAAGAAAAATGTATCTTGCTGGTAAAGTATTCATATCATGTTGTAAATAGGCGTCATACCGGCAAAAACTTTGCATTCGCGTTTGGAAAACATTAATGACTCTAATCATTGTTTTAGCTACAAGCCTAAGGGGGAATCAAAAAGGCTGAAGCCAAATGCGAAGATTAAATAGTAAATTCTTAACGCTATTTGCTACAATAAACAAATGTCGGTTCTACATTTGTCGGAACGAAAAAATACCGGTATATTCTTAAAATAATTACGATTATGGTTTTCAGTTACCGTTCAAGAAATTTTTAATTTCGGGTACGGTTTGTAAAATTTTGCGGTTTTATCGGTTTTCATTTCAGTTATGGTGCACTCGCTGGTTAGAATGTTAAAGTATAAATTTTTTTTTAAATATAAAAAAAGGGTAAAAGCCCTTCATTTTTTTTTTCCTTTACTTTTGACGGAAACGCATGTTTCCAGAAATTCACATTTGTTAAAAAATATTTCTGTATGGGTGGGTATGTGGATTATGCATCATAACCCCCAAAACAGTTAGTTCGTATCGTCGACAAATTAATGTAAAGAAGATTAAAATTAAATTTTCATATGGTAACCTGTTTTGAATTTTGAAGTTCAAACTATAAAACTACAAATCTTTGTTTTACAGCGACGACCAGGAGATCCTAGGGAGCGTCTGCGCAAGGAACAAGATGGTATAGTGCTGAGCCCGCAACGCCGCAGTTTCAACTCTGGTTGTTTCGTACCCTTAAAGGAGACCCAACGCTCTAACAGGCCTCATAGTCCCTTGGGAAAAGCAGATGGTTCTCACATAGGACACCGAGAACTTCCACCCGGTGCTCGTCGCATTGGCAGTGGCCGTATCTTGACACGAGATGTGCCTTGGGACTTCCAGGATAAACCAGAAGGAGATAATGATTTTGGATATCGAAGGGAACGAAGGGATACTGATCGAGATGAAAGGTATGTGTATTACAAACGTTTTTATATAAAAATCTGACGTCAACGTTGATTTAGGTTTGAAAGGCGTTCATTTGGACGAGACTTTGACATGAGCAAAGATAAAGACAAGCATGGAGGTCGAAGTAATGGTCGCTATAATGATAGGCGTCGTATTTCTAATGACCGCGATGAAGAACCGGAGTGGTTTTCTGGTGGACCTCTTTCGCAACATGAAACTATTGAATTGCGGGGCTTTGACGATGCCGACTGTGAAAAAAGCCTTAAGAAAAAACACTCGTTCGCTCAGAAAAAGAAACTCAAGGAAAGGGCTATTACTAAGAATGCGGAAGCACAACAGATGGATGTCAAAGAAAAGTCAGATGAGAGCACTAAAACCATAACTGATAAAGCCACTTCTCAGGAAGGAAACAACATTACTGCTGCACCCCCACGACCATCTCCAATACCAGAACATGAAGGAGGTGGTGGCGATACAGAAGAGAAAGTCAATACTGCTGGTGATATGATTGGATCGGAACAGAATTCTTTCACTTTGGATGATTTTCTCAAGTGTGATACTATTGCTGGACTTCTTTCGGTAAGATTTAATTTGCCTTTAATAAGGTAATCTTGTAAATGGAACACCCTGTATATTATTGCGTTTTTAGGTTCTACATTTAATTCTAGTTATAAAAGTGTGAAAGTATTACAATTTCATTGAAAAATTTTATTATGTAATCTCAAGAGAAAAATTTTGTACCAGAAAGAGAAACAATTGCTGAATCCGAAAACGTGAAAAACGTATAGGGTGCCATTTAAAAAACAAAAGTTGGCTACCATGGTAACCAAATAACTAAATATAGAAAAAATTGAACGTCAATAAAGTATGCACTGAAATTTAACAACAACTTTCAATTATTTTTTCATAGAATCAATATTAATTTATGAAGTTACAGATATTGTGAGTTACTTTTTACTCACATTCTACAGTTTTATTTATTTGCGTTCTTACCTTTTCCATTGTCGCACGCAAGATAGGCTTGTTTAGTATCAAAATTAATCTCTTTGTGCAACACTTCTGATTATAACCAAAAATAAGAAAATAGGTAGGTGTTGTGAATTTTTCTGAAAGCAATCGAGAAAAAACATTTTTCCGTTTTCCCATCAGTACTTTAAATACATTTTATAATGTTCTTTCCTAGTCACAGTTAATAATTTTTACATAATTTTATATATTTTGCGGTAGGGGGATATGGAACGTGATTTTACTATTAATCTGAATTGGGGAAATTTATTTATTTTTGATGTCGGAAAATGCTGCCACCTAACGGAATACTTATTATAGTAGTAGTGTGGAGTAGAACCATACTGCAAATATTGACTAATGGAGAGATACCTGCCAAATGGCACATACAATCGCTCCGGCTTGTTGAAGCACACTAGACAATAAATAATAATAATAAACATTGTACAAACCCAGCAAAAGGGCACTCTTTTGGCAGCTAAATGTAGCCAACTAGTTTGCTGAGATTTGGTTACTACACCAGCTGCACCGTTAGGTGGCAGTATTTTGTGACGTTAATAAATAACTTTTTGGCGTCAAAGATATACATATTTGTGGCAGTAATTACTTATTGCCGCTAAACAATTGTGTATTAATAATTAAATTGTTTTTTTAATTCCTACGATAAACAAAATATAATTCATAAAATCAATTTTTGGCGTCAAAAAATAAATTATAGACGTCTATCAATTACTCAAAAATTGATTACCAAGGTAAAAAATTAATTTTTTTTCGAAAAAATGTAGTTCTTGACGTCAATAAATGGCTTTTTGACGTTAAATAAACATTTTATGATTTAATAAACATTTAATAAAAACTAAAACGGCATTCCATAGGGAGATGCAGAAATGTAAATTGTAACGAATTTTGCAGGAGAATAAATGAATTCGATTATGTTATAAAGATTCACTATACATTAAAAAAATATTGAGCAAACACTGGGATGACGTCTGTCAGAATTTTGAAAGTGTATCATAGCATTTTTCTTTTAGTTAAGAATATACTGTGAGGTTGAAAAAACAATCAGGCTTTACATGTGATATATAGTAACAGTTGTCAATTGTTTGCAAAACAATTGGTGCCAACCAGTAATGCCAAATTTAACCAGATTTACATATTTTTTAAATGTCCCATGACATTGCAGAATGGTGTTGGTGGTAAAGAAAGCGACACTGCAGGTTCTCGCTTTAGTCAGTGGTTCAAGAGAGAAAGTCCAGTTAAGCAAACAGGGGACAGTAGACGCTCTTCACTTCAAGATGAACACATAATTAGGAACCTACTCAACGATATTACAGAGCCTAATGTAACTATTCCTGGTGATTCTGATTTGTATTTTGCACCAATATCACCTGCGGCCAACACGGGAAGTATGAACTTGAGAAACGCTGGTGCACCCTCTGCTCAGAAACCATTAAACTTAATGGAGATGCTGCAGAGGGGCAGGCAACAATCTGAAGGTCAAGGTTCTAAAAGTATGGGTAAATATTTATATAAGTTTTGCTATGTTAGTTAATCAATAAATAACTGCAACTTGCAGACGTTCCTAGTAAGGTCTTAAGCCTTGAAGAACTTGAAGCACGAATGTTACACCAAGGAGGGGGCGACCCAGGAGCTGCAAGAGCAATGATGACACAGAACAAACAAATGCCTCAAAAGCCCGAGGACGATATGACTGCGTTCAAGAGATTAGTAAGCCGTTTATTGTCAGCTGTGAAATTTTAAATTTAATTATTATTTTAACAGTTGGCACAGGTATCCGGGGGCCATGCTGTTACTGCCAATAATGGACCAGCCCCACCAAAGACACAGCCTATGAGCATACTAGAGGTAATTTTTACATCTATTTATTCCGAGCTCATGTTCAACAGTTTATAAGTTAATGAAAAGCTTGCTTTAAAAAGATTACTTGATTTATTTAGTACTAATCAAATTATATTGTTTAGATGTTGTCACATTCCCAACAACAAGATGAAGCAGCCCGTTTAGCTGCGGCTACACAAATGATGGGTCCTACAAGTCCAAATCCTGTGCAGTCGGCACATATTCCAAATGATCTCGCATTCAAATTGCAACAAGTACAAAATCATGTTCAGGTTCAGGTTAGTAGATTGGCCTGTCTAGTTCCACTGGTTACTTAAAACAAAATAACTGAAAAGCTTTAAATTAATACTAAAGTTTTGATTAAAACTTTGAAATTTTAAAATACTAAATACCGAGTCTCAGATGTTTTGCAATAAGAATGTTAAAATGGTTTGATATGTTGTGAAATTGAAAAAAACTGATATTATTGTGTTCGGTTAAATAATTAAAACTGAGAAATTAAACATGATGACCACTTTAATTTTAATTTTTTGTAAATAAAACAATTCTTAACTTCAACTTCAATTTTGCTCGCCTTTGGATTCTTGAAATTGTAGAAGATAGGAAGTCGGTTGAATTGCAATTTATTTATGAAAATTGCTATGTACATCTAAAACCGTCGACAAAATTGTGAAATCTTCATTTGTTTTTGAGAAGCGATAGTCAATTTTCTTTTTCTTATTAGAAACCATATTGAATTTTGGTTTCATTTTGTATAGAAAAGAATAACCTTTAAAATTGTGTCATTTGTCACAACTATTTTTACAATGGGATTGTTTAGTAATGGTGGGAATTACACCCCTACAACTGACCTAGCATGCCTCTGAAACACCGTGCAAAATGCTCTTCCAATTTAAAGAGTAAATGAACAAAACATATTTAAGCATCAATACTTAGAATTTTTAAACATGATAATCTACTTAACTAACTTGAAGTAAATTGGATTTATAAAATCTCCTCTACTTTTCTTTACCTCTAGGGTAGAGTAGGATTTTAAGAAATAATTGTTTGAACTTTAGATGAACTATATTTATAATATTTTATTTTGTAACGAAACCTTATATTACATTGAGCAAATAATGGTAAGAAACAGAAGATGTTAACCCTTACGAGTACATCACAACACTGGTCTTTTCTGCAAAACCCAAGGATCAGGTTGACCGTTTGCAAGTACCTGTCTCTGTGAAAATTGTAAAAACTAAATACGCACAGCTTGCACCGTCCGGTCATAAATAGCAATACTTAGAAATATGCAGACAAAGTAAGAATTAGGTAACCCAACAGGCGCCTATCATATTTAAGACGGAACATTACCTTTTCCAGTATAACGCATGTTTTCTTGTATGTTGTGTGCGTTGACACAGTTTAGTCATTGGTTGGAATCCAGTTTCGTCGTGACATACCCAATCGGACAAGCTTATGAAATTTTCAAGTCAATTACAATTTAAAAATAGGCATACAAAATCATACAGGGTGTTAATGAATTGTAGAGACAAACTTCTTGGGCTTGCAAAACACAACAAAGCAAACAACTTTTGTTAATAAATGTGTGCTCAAAAGTGTTTCCTTTAGAAAATAGAGCCTCTTAAAGATTCTTAAGAAGTACCTGAAAATAGGCAACCCAAATTGCATTTTCAATTATTTTGCACAGGTCACACGGAATTTTGAAAACAAACGATCTAGACATACATGCATTCAAATAACGTCAATTTTGACACAATTCAATATTTTTGATATTTTTTGACTTTTCTTGCCTTAGTTTCTTTCTGTGCTTTTTATAATTCGTTTTTTTTGTTCTGTGATTTTTTTGATAATTATTTTCTTTGTTATTTTCGTTCTGTGTTTCGTATTTTTGTGTTATGGCGAATTATACTTTTGCCGAACAGCCTGACATGATGTTCATGTATGGAGCTGCTTGGGGTAACGCACGCGAAGCTGCTTGCCTGTACCAAGAACATTTTCCGAATAGGAATCTTCCATTATGAATTAGTTATTGTAAATTTTTCAAATAGTTGATTTTTGCTTTGTCATTTTGGTTTTTTCAATTGCTTAGTTTTGAAACATTTTGTTAATTTATTTCTAAATTTAATTTGAATTTGAAAAGTGGGAAAGAGGGCTTTATTTATCCTGTATTAATTTCCGTTGTTATGGAAACAAATAGTAGGTAGTAAATTGAGTTGCCTACATTTAGGCGCTTCTTAAAGAATCTTTGAGAAGCTCTATCCCTGAAAGGAAACACTTTTGACCACACATTTATTAACAAAAGTTGTTTGCTTTGTTGTGTTTTGCAAGCCCTAGAAGTTTGTCCCTACAATTCATTAACACCCTGTATATGCATGTAATAATGGACCACTGTTCAAAATTTTCCGTGGTTCCGTGCAGTTTAGGCCAAGTTATCACTGCCTTACAACTGTGGTACAACACTATTATACAGACTATCGCAAGTACAGTTTTAAATATCCTTTTTAATATTTACAATAAAAAGTTTAGTTCTCTCTTACTCTTAACGAGACAAAAACTCTTCTTTGACTGAAAAGTCGTTATGTTTTTTAACACAAGTTGGTCAGTTTCAATTAAAC
Source organism: Ctenicera cuprea (assembly GCA_958336395.1). NCBI lineage: Eukaryota > Metazoa > Arthropoda > Insecta > Coleoptera > Elateridae > Ctenicera > Ctenicera cuprea. The sequence goes on from OY284493.1 coordinate 43,876,792, forward strand.
AATTTTCCATTAAATATTCAATTTTGTAATGACACCGACTGTTACAAAAAAGTTTTTGCAGATTTAAACAAAATTTATGAAGTTTTCTTTCAACGCCCTCTAGCGACTAACTGTATAATTTTTTATATTGATAGAGAATTGATAATGCAATTGGAGTATTATGTAAATGTGACGTTGTAGAATATACATTTATAGGAGAAACCATTTACCGATGATACTCTCCTATAGAATCTATTTCCAATTGGAAACCGGCGGTCGGAACGTAACTTGCACTAATTTAGATTGATTGATTTTTCATTCGCCATTTACCAAGACGTTTATTGACATGATTTAGATGTGTTGGAGGTTTTCAGAAGCAGTTTGAGAATTTTCGTGTATAGATACTATAGCAGTATCGTTAGCAACAGTGGTGATCATGGTCTTGTGGGTTTCTGATAGGTCAGCGATAAATATAAGATCGAGAAGGGGCCCTAAGAAACTACCTTGTAGGCCACCACATTTTATAGGGTAATAGTTGGATAAATCGTTAGTGTACATATAGTGCTGATCAGAAAGGTAGCATTTTAGGAGCTAGTAGTAGCTAGGTAGCAGTCTTTTTTAATTTGTAAAGCTGCATAATGTGCCACACTTTGTCAAACTCCCGAGAAACGTGCCTGTGCAGAATTTCTATTCTTCGAGGCTCTTTCCGATCTGATTTACGATTCTATGTGTTTGTTCTGTAATTGAATGGCTTTCCCGAAATCTGAATTGATGATTGGGTAGCAACCTAGATATTGATATATAGCTCTTACCTTTTTACACTTGTTTGCTGTTAATTTTGTTATTATCACCTTGTTTTACAATTTTATTTATACAACTTTTTATTTATACGCTATTTATGTACTATTATTATGAGTCGCATTGTAAACCCATACGCTAAATTACTTAATAAAATTGGGTAGGTGTGTTAACATGCCAGTGTCTACACGAAGCCTTCTGAGAAACAACTTATCAAAGACCTCGCTTAACAGCGGCAGTCAGTTAATAGGTCGGTATGTTGTTTCTTCTTGCTTAGGTATCATGGGCCTATTTGCATACTTCCACACAATGAGTTGGAAGATAAACTTAACATTTGATTGTATATTGTGGTTAGCAGTACGACAGCTTTTCTAGGTAGCTTTGTGCTGCTTTCCAAGTTCAGATCGCAATTCTGCTGGTGAAAATGGCTTTATGGAAATTGACATTTGACGTGGCACATCTAAGAATTCTTCAATTGCATTATTTACGAGGTTAGGCATGGCTTCAAAAGGTTCAAAACGAAAGAATAGATGCTCTGCAAAGGTGTCTGCTTTTTCTTTGTTAGTCTTTTGAAATTCTTCATTGCTTTTATCTGTTTGAGGTTTGTAATGTACTCATTGAAGGTTGCATTTTGAAATTCCTGCAGAATTGTGGAAATCTTCGAGTTAATTTATTGTAGGTGAGTTTATCAACAGTCAACAAGTCAATTTATTTATTTAAGAAAAAAGAAGTTAGCTTTAGTTCCAGTGTGATGTAAATAAATTTGCTATTTAGGAAATTTTAAATAAATTATTTCGTTTTTTTTTCAGTAGTTTTCTTGTAATCCCAGTTTTAGTTATAAATTTTAATTATTAAGTACATTTAATCAATACATTTATACATGTATGTAGTAACAAAATAAAATGAATCTGTATCCATTATTTTGTTCAAAATTTAGTAGAAATTAATTTTTTTGTTCTCTCTTCATTTGTTTTAATTACACACATGATTAAATGTGAATAATGTAAAATAAAATTTGGTTTGTCATACAAATACCTACACCTAGTGGAGGAAAAATATTGAATTATGGGTATCATACGAATCGTTACAAATTCCTCTTTTTAAAGAACATTAGCTAATATCGATCCATTTGACAAAATTGACAGTGACTTTTACCTATTATATAGTGTAGCACATAGTGTTTAAATGACGATATTTATTTTTTATTTAATGTTTTACTTCATAAGACCTGTTTTATGCGAGTCATGGCAGTCTTGACGTAAAGAATAATTTTGGCAATAAAAATTTAAGGTAGTTCTGTATGTACACGTACGAGGTAAAAGTTTCGAGCGCAGCGTACTGTAAAATCCAATGCTTTTACGGTGCTGTTGGTTAAAAACTTTTGACAGAGATTGTACACTCACACCTCATGCATGGATAGGGGATAATTTTTAACCAAACGCCACCCGTGTTGATAAATTGAATTACTGTAATGGCCGCCCAGAACAGTAATATTTGAGAACAGGTATACGCGCGTACACAAGTATTAACACGAGTATTGTTAATATGATAATATCACTGTTGTAAAATGAATATTGAAAGTTCTAAAAAAAAAAATTTCCAATACAAATTGTTGTGTGTATGGATGCCATAGCCGAAAATCCGCGAATCCATCGCTTAGTTTTCATACCTTTCCCAAACCCAAAAGTGGTTTTGTTGAACTACAAAACAAAATAGGTGTTGTGGAAAGTGTTGACCGACGCAAGGCATGGGAATTAAAGTTATTAATGGGAAAACCAACAACACCAAGAATGTTAGTATGTTCCCTTCATTTTTTGAAGGAAGATTTTTATTTACCAGGTATGTTAGGTGCACAAGTACTGTTTATTTTATCCTCCATTTAAAAATTCATGAAATGTTTTGTGGATCTGTGGTTAGCGCACTCGTTTTTAAACATAATGCGAGTAATTTAATATAATTGTCACGGCGCTCCACACTTCCACATGTAAATATATGATTAGCATTAAGAACAGCTTCCCCTTCAGTAATACATCGAGAACTTGGGCTTGCTTCTAAATGCTCAAAGAGCGATTTTAGAGATAAAAATTTCATCTTCAATGATCCTGAAAAATAAGAATTTAGTAGTCAACCAGCTTAAATAAATTAAAAATGAATTCGGGCTATTAAAATGTTACTTTAGAAAATTGTTTAGTAATGCTATGTTAGGCAACATTAATTATTCGAGGACGGTGTTTTTTAACTAATAATTGCTTTAATATTTTATTTTACTTACGTGTGATGCTACAATTCGAAGAAATATTCCGATTTTATATAAAAACTTTAAACTATTCACGTGCAATTCGCGTATTACATCCAGGCCTACGTGTACATAAATGAAGTCATTACTGAACAACGCAGCCATTGTGACATCGATAGCAGCGCCACCAACGGTAGAAATTTATCCCTATAGGTCCCCTACACGTATAGAGAGCGGCGCTGTAATCGTGGCAACACCGCAATTCTCGAGTATTAGTAATCTGCATGCAGCTGAAATGTGTGTAAACCACAATTCAGTAATGGCACAGATAGATATGCGGGTGTGTTCGGTCATGCTACTTTTTTACTGCATAAGTAGTTGCGGGGTCGAATCTCGTTTGGAACCAAAATTTTTTTTTATTTTATAGTTTTTTTTTAAAACACTGTTGTTGCATTTTGCTGCTAACGCGAGGTTACTTGTTAAGAGCAGTTATATTTTTTAAGACAAAATACGAAGACAAATTAGCCTTCACTCACTGATTGACGGCATACTAACCAAGCAAATCTGGTAATAAATTAAAAAAAAAGGATTTGTTGTTTTTTATTGAATGCAATTTATTAGCAATGAAAAAATCGGCTTTAACAATGCAAATCTCGATGTAAATATCACACTCGCACATATGCGAGCCAATATTACATGATAGTGCGCAATTCAGGATCGGCAGGAAGCTTTAATTTCGTTTTGGATCAAACTTGCAACTGGTTGAGTGAAAAAAAGTTTATTATTATTTTTAATATTTGTTCAAAAATTATTTATGCATTCATAATTATTAAAATCCAGGAAAAAAAACACGTTTCACATTCCCGGACTAAACCACGCGCCCATCAGTTCGGGGCAGCGTACACTGTTGCCAATTCGTCACAGCTGACTGTGTATCCGTTCCGTGTCGAATAAAATTAATATATTTCATCAGTCGATATCTCCGAAACTAAAAGGTCAAAAATTGCCATTCTTTTTCACATTAATCCCACAATAGTACTGCATACATGATTGGTTTTATTTAAAAATCTTAAGATCCGTTTAGCGTCTATAATAAAAAATGTGAACAAAGTGCTATCCGTTCACGTGTTAGGTATAGGCATCACGTACAAAATGACCCATTTTCAATTGCAATTATCTCACAAACTAAACGGTGGATCGATTTAAAAATTTGCCAGTCGGTTTATGAAGGTTATGTTTACACCATACTTTAATTTCAGGCAATTCTTAAGATTTGACCAAAACTACAGAACTACCTTAAATCTGAAAAATATTTACACCATTTTCCAGAAAAGTTAATTATGTGTAAAGTGCATCGGAAATCCTATTTTTCCAAATTTTATATCCCCAGGATACTTTGGCTAAGAATTTAAACTGTGTTATTGTTATTAGTGTCGTTTAGTCAAAAAATTAATTTTTACTTTTAAAAATAAGCAAAAAACTAAATAAATATTAAAAAATTCAAAAGGTGCTCTTTTAATACCTAAGTAACTACAATGTATTGTAATGTGTTTGTAGGGAAGCGGTTGAGGCTGCTGCTTCTAAGCAGAAGTCTCAGGTTCCAATCCTGGGTGTGACAAATTTTTTTCTCTTTATTTTTTGTTCATCGATTATGAAAAGATGAAAACAGTTAAAAAATTAAATAAATGGAAAAAAAATTGAAACGTTTGTCCTACCCAGGATTGGAACCGGGAACTTCTGCTTAGAAGACGTCAGCCTCAACCACTTCTCTACAAAGACATTACAGTACGTTACTGTTACTCTGGGATTAAAAGGTTGAATTTATTAGTATTTATTTAGGTCTTTGGTTATTTTTAAATGCAAAAATTATTTTTTTTTTGACTGCACGGCACTAATAGCAATAATGCAGTTTAAATTCTTAGCCAATGTATCCTGGGGATATAAAGTCTGGAAAAATATAATATAAAACTGTATAACTTAAGAGCATGCACTAAACCTGGTTGTTCTGCTCTTATTCTTTAGCGTTTTAGAATGAGAGCACCGGAAACTACTAAACATGCTATTTCAAGGATGTGCTGATTCACGCTGATTTTGTTTTTTGTCGAAGCACAATTGAAATAATTGCCGCTGACATGATTTCTCTTTGATGTACTTCCTTCCGAGCGAAAACATAAACATTGTTGGCGATTTTTTTCAGCAACTTTTTCACAAACATTTATCATTGACACGATAGCCCACAAATGTTGCTTTGGTGGATACAAGACTTTATAGTGGTTGTCAGATCCCAATGGCGAGCAAAATTAAAATGAACATCCTGTATGTAACACAATCAAAATTTAAAATTCTATTGATTTAAAATTTTTGTGAAATTTTTAATTTTCTCGTAGAGGTGAAAAATGCTGTTGTATAAAATAATACATTGTACGCAAATTAATTTCATAATATTAATACTAAATTGTTTTTTAATGAATAGCAACAGCAACGTCAGCAAGCTCAGCTGGAAATGTTAAGTAAACTAATGAACGCTAGCATGCACCGTGGGCAGCAGTTAGGCACCTCCCCTCTGCCGGAAATGGGGTTGAGCCAAAGTAGGGAACTTCTTAGCAGACCAGAGGCGCAAGCTATCCTGCAAGGTGAGTTTAATTTTCAATATAAAATGTAATCTTTGAATTCTCTTACCTTAATTTCTTATTAACCTTTGTTTCTGCCAACAATTGTGGTATTCTAATATAGGCTATAAGTGTTAAGTTTTCTATTTAACATGCTGTACAGGGTTAAAGCGGGGCGATATTACCCCGCAGCACCTGTACCAACAGTTAGCAGCAAATCCGGCAATGCAACCACGTCACCGTGAGTTATTGCTCACAATTTTGAAGTTGCATGGTGGTGGTGGCACGGGCGTGGGCCCTAGTCCTCGAGTCCTAAGTCCTGTGCCTCCACATCCATTGCTGCAGCAGCAACAACAACAACAGTTACGTGTCTCACCTTTGCCCAATGGTGAGTCCATCTTACCGGTAGAGCTTTCTTTGCTATATCAGCTTTGTAACGTAAAATCTGCACTGTTTTGTCGATACGCTTTTTGCCATTCGTTAATTTATAAATTGGTTTATGTAGCTTCGTTTGGTTTAGTTCTACTTTCACGTTGTTGATAGATTTTATTATCTTGACTGTCCCTTGTTACATGCAGCATATTGCGTGTCACCGATTCTCGCCACAAGTCCCAACACTCTCACTGTCCCAGGTGAGTGGGCTCTTAAACATTTCTCAAATTGTCATATTGTTCCAAATTGTTGTATATTACAATCACAGCTTTTCCTTCATCTTCTAGACGCTTTCTACACAAACTTAAGGTTAAAAAAAATTTGTACTCATCTGAAAACAATTTCCTGTTGAATTGAAAATTCGTAAAAAGCTTGCACTTTGTTGTATAGATTAAAGTAATAAATTTGTGCTGCAAATTATATGATTTAGTAAATTGTTCCTGTGGTATTTGTAGCTATGCACCAACGTATCCCATCACCAAGAGAGCTCCAAGTACATACACAGAACATCATGCAGAGAGCTTTGATCAAAAAGAAACTGGAAGAGCAACAAGAGAACTTTAAGAAACGACAGGAGATGCAACAGAGAGGGCAAAGCCCTGGAAGAGGTGTCTCGCCTGCTAAGCACACAGCTTCTCCCACTCCGCTCGCTTTCACTCCAACATCCGTGCTACGCAAAATGACCGCAGAAAAGGATGACGGTGAGTTTATTCACAAAACAAATATTTATAAGGAAATAGGTTTTATATTCTTTGATCATTTCGCGGGTTCTCGAACTGTCAATTGGAAACTACACCAAGCATAATCAGGTAAGGACCGACCTGTAAGCTTGTCTGCCTCCACAAGCATTCGCTCTAGAAGTTTGAGCAATATTTGTTTGTAGGCCCTGCCTGCCTAAACAGGGCCTTGTGCTTAGTTTATTTAAGCCTTGGGGCGGACAAGGATTTGATCTTAATGTATTTTGTTTGCTAGGACAATAATACTTAATCGGCTTATGTCTGTTAGCTGTTTGGGAACCCATACAAACTTAGTTTTTAATACAGGGTGTACTATAACAGATAAGGGTTTTTTTCTATAAAGTTTTGCTTAATTTGTAGTAGAGTGTTTATTTAAACTAGTGTTACCCCGTCGAAATTCGACGGCAGACTCGGCGTTGACCGACCCGGCGAAATGCTAAGTCACGTGATGCATTAGTTCCAATAATGAGACGCGGCGTTGGTGTAGATGTCGCCTCAAGTGAAGCGCGTCTAGCAGACTTTCATATATATTATAAATTAAAATAATTATTATTGAAAAATCGACGTAGAATAAAAATATAAAAATGTTTCATGTTCCATCTGCGGATATTGTTTCATTTAAAAAAAAATGGTCCAAATTGGTGAAGCGGTAGCCGCTGGAGGAACCGGAGAAAAAAGCCCTTTGAGCTTTTATATATGTATGGATTACCATAAATAACAACAGCGATTTTCAGCCAACAATAAAGCCGCTCTCATTGTAACAACATGCTGTTAAAACTAACAGGTCCTTAAAATTACAGAATACACCCCAAGGTGTAATCAAGTGTATAACTCACACAACACTTTTATTCAAAATTCTCGAGACGTCGAATGTGATTGGCAGAAATTTTGCGAACTGTGTATAGTAAAATAAAATTGTTATGATAATTTAAGGTAGTTGAAGAGAGAAAAACATTCACTACAAAGTAGTCTAAAGTAAAATTAAAAATGGGCGAAATAGGTCGCTGGTACTTTCCCATACTTTTTACATTTTAAATTTTCTTGCGTCAAGTGATGGAAATTTATAGCTACTATTCATCTCAAGCCGGTACAAGCCGCCCACTCCAGACTCAAGGCATTGGTTACGTACGGGCGCGCTCGCTGACTACATCAAAGCGATAGGTAATGCGCGGATCAAAAAAGCTTATAATAACTTTATTTACAGAGTTATTAAAAATATGCAAAGAATGTAACATATTTTTTTCGCGTAACTTCCGGAAAACGCGTCCATTCTAAAATTTTCAAAAATTCCAGAGTGAAATTTGGGGGATTAGTAAAACACAAATTTGTAGTTCATTGCAAGCTCTATCGGCTCTTTTCGTGTTTAGAAAAAAATCTGTACCAAAAAAACTGATCTAATTTCTGTTTCCGGTTCCGATTAACGGCCTTACAAAGAACTACCTGCAACTAAAAATCTTATAAAAATCGGTGGAGGTGTTTCAGAGATATTGGGAAACGAACGCACCCGCCCACCCACAGACAGACATTGTTTAAAAACCACGTTTTTGGGTTTCTTGGACCCCAAAACGCATATTTCCGTTAAAATCTGAAATTCAAAAATTTGCATTTAATCATAACTTTTCTTATTTCAGTAAAAGTATGGGAAAGTAAAAATATAATATGCTCTTCAAAAAAAATTACTAGAGCGCTTTCCTATACTGTATATATTGTTACCATAAATTTTTGTATCAACGTTTTACGCGCCAATAGTGACTATAGATCGCACTAATGCCGGAAGGGGCCATCTACTGATATCAACCGGGCCACTATGATAGCTTCTCTGAATCATACGTCTGGTGCAGGAGCAACATTGTGACCGCATAAAAGCTGTTGAGTGATTGGGCATGTGTATTATAGTTTTGCCAACTTAATATCTTATTTAATTCGTACTTTGAAGTAACCACCTGTTACAGTTATAAGTTTTTGTTGGCTATAAAGATGTATTCATAAAACTTGAAAGTAGTTTTTTTACTTTTTGGAGCCGCTGAACATTGGGTACATGGAAACATTAGACGTGCATTGTGACACGCTTAAACACGCAACTTGTTAGTACTACAATGTTGTGCGTAAATACTTTAAGAAATATAAAATATAAAAGTTTTAAAGTATAGGAAAGCTCAAGCAAAGTACTTTGCTGATTGTTATATATTTTATAATTTTATCTGATTGAATTCTCACGTTTCTGTTCAACTTTAACAAAATAAGCATAAATAAACGATTTCTTTCAGTTTCTAGAGCGTTTGCAGTTTTAGACCGGCCTACTGAGATGTAAAAGTATTTTAGCAGTTTTCTCAGAAAAATGCAAGGGAATAAAAGGGTTGCATGACTAAAAAGCAAAATATAATGTCTATCTAATGCAATAATCAACTATACGCGTTGTAATTTTGAAAGCTTTAAAATTTGCACGGATGTGCTGATTCGCTCTAATATTGTTTTTTGTTCACAATTAAGAATAGAAATCTGTCAATGAAATTGATTGTAATTACAAGAATTAATAATTTGATTTGAATTGTTTGTGACTCTTGAACATTTGAAATTGCTTTTCTATTCTGTAATTTACTAAATATTCTTATTTTGTTTATTGCACCCATAAAATTTGTGTTATAGGTACTAAGGAGGGGAATAAGACTGCCGATGCACATGGAAAATTGCCCCAGGGCCGAGCTGTTACTGGTATAAAACCAACTTTACAACAACAGCCTCAATCCTGGAACATACAACAACAACTTAAACAACCTGGTAGATGATCATGAAACTTGCTGTCGTATTATTTCCTAATAATAGCGTTTTTCTCTCAGCAGGCCGTGCGATTGTAAAAGCAAACACAAATTTACAAACCTCTTCTCAGTCTCAGCAGGACCAACAACAATTCTATCATCAGCAACAGCAGCAGCGCTTGTATGGTCAACAACAACCTAGAAAGATTGGACCCCAGTTTCCTTCCATCAGTCACTCTCAGTCAGGTGCCTCATCCCATCAAACTCCTCTACACCATTTTTTTAATCAACAACATCCATTCTCGTCCAATCCCCAACAGTTCCAACAGCAGCAGCTTACACAGCACCAGCTAAGGGCTCAACATCAGCAACACCAACCGCCACAACAGCAGTCGCAGTATGGCAGTCGACAGAATCAGCAAACTACTCATTGGTCCCAACAGCATCATCAGATGCTAACAGGACATAATTTTGGTATGTAAACTACAAACACATAAAATACACACATCAAACATGTCTAAGGAACACTTGATTTTGTCTGTGGAATATGGTGGTCGGAACGGAACATTGATTGTACTTTATTTGCACATGATCCAGTGATTGGTGGTTACCATAGCAACCATTCTTTTACTTGATAGTTTTGTTTTCTGTTGTGGTACCTATAGCATTGTTTCTATATTCTATATCGAATGAGCGCAAAAATTGCTAGATTGCTATTTAAAAAAACTACGATCGCGCCACCGTTCTAACAGCATTGTTTAAAATTCTTTTTCAAGTATGCTGAATGTAGGTGAAACGTTACCAATAACCTTCTATTAAAATTTTTTTCTCCATCCTGATTTGTTTCATAATTACATTGGGCGGCAGCCTCGGAATCAGCTGAGCAGTGTAGAAACATGCCGCAAATGGTGTTTTTCTGGTGACAAATTGATAGGAATTTCTTGCGTGTAACCTTCCCCGATGTTTTTTACTCAACAGCACATAAGAATCTTATGTCAGCGAATGCAATTATACTGTGGCAACTTGACTTTGGAGCATTGCTTGCCATTGTGGCGTTGAGGTTTTCGTTTGCATAATTGCATTGCTAAAAGACTCGTTAGGAAGTTTTGTGCATTTACGATTTGCGGCCAGTTTCTCGAACATTTCTCAAAGCCCTTTGAACAGTTGTGGATCATGAAAATCTCTTAGTATTATTCTATGGTCATAGTTTTCCTAATTTTGAAAAACTTTTGTTAAGCAAGTCTCGTTTTGATACGTACTTTTAGTAACAATTTTACTTTTCCAATGATAAGATTTTATTAAAACAGAAAATGGCTACAGCTAACCTCTAACTGTGAATATGACATCTGTGCAAAGCTGCGAATCTATGAGCCGCATGACTAAAAAGTGTTACAGTGTTGTAACGTTTAACTCTTCAAGGGAAATGTCTAATATCAGTGTTAATAATATTAAAAGAAATTTATTCCGTCAAATTGAATTAGAATATTCGCTAATTTAACCAAAAAAATTATCGGGAAAGAAAAAATACCTTTCTACATGCGAGGTTATGACTCTGGCTGTCGTTCGTATCATTTATGACTTTTTTTGCTATTTGTAGAGCGCAAGTATACAGTGAGTTTTTCTTTTTTGTATACATACCAGCTATGTATACTTTTATAAAAAACATGTGCATTGTTTTACTGCAATCTGTAGGCAACCAGCTATACACTATATTTCAAAGCTTCATATTTTGAAATTGTGGAAACAGTAATCAAATTGTTTAATGTCAGATTAATAGCAATTAGTTTTGATTTTTTGAATTTAGCATAAAATATGTATATTGGTGATATTTTATGTTTTTAAAATAATAGTTTTATTCAAAAAATTTTGATATTCAAATAATTTTGCGTTTATTCATAAACATACTCATTGAACATAACCTCACACTATGAGGAATAACCTTTCTCTCTCTATTATTTTCTGTACAGTTGGTTGCCTATAGATTGCAGTAAAACAGTGCATTGACATGTTCTTTTATAAAAATATACATAGCTGATATGTATACATAAAAGAAAAACTCACTGTATGTGAATTTCAATTTTCAGCTACTTTTGTCAAAGATTGTAGGTCCAATACATCCTTAACTCAAAAGATCAAATAATTAACATTGGCCCTGTAGATCCAAGCCACAGAGTTAATTACCAACAATTTTTATTTTTAAAGTTTTCCTCTAGAATATTAACGGAGTTATGAAAGAATTTCACACTATTGGGGCATCTTGTATAGTCACACATACACTAACAAAATACAGTTAACGTTTTATGTCTGTATTGATTATAGGTAGGTATATAAAATACTTAATTACTTAAACAATATTTATTTATTTTAACCTTATACGTATTTCGGCATGTTTGCATGCCATTGTCAAAGGTTGTATGAAAAAGTAAACAGTTGGTGTTATAGCAATAGAACTTGATGACTTGATCTCGGTAATCGTCTGCAGATGACTTGATTACTTATTCCAAAATGTCCAATAGAGGAGAATTTAAGAGATCAATTTGCTCATTCATTAACGGTACAGTTTTTAAATGTTTGTGAATATTTTTTATGTCTGTGACTGAATTCCACGGAGAAAATCTTATTATAATCACCTGTTCTTTAAACTTTGTTTGATATGTGTCCATACAAGGTGTAATTATACGAAATCTATGTTTAAAAAAAAATTTTTTTTTCTATGAAAAACATGATTTTTATACTTTGCTATATAGATGGTAGAGCTTCGCATATGGGGGAACGTGGGGGCGCTAGCAACAATGGAGGTGATCTATCTCCGACTAGCAACCAATTAGCACGCTGGTTTTCACCCGAATTGCTGGAAAGGGCACGTGCTGGCAAGGTGCCCAATATGCCCAGCGCTACTGCAGCCCAGCATGCTATTAGTCTGGAAGAGATCGAGCGCCAAACAGCACCTCCTGTGCACAACTAGCGCCACAACTTGTACCTGCCGCAAAGGTGAGCATCGTTTATCTTCTCTTAAACCAAATCTAAATTTTCGATTCGCTTTCTAGGTTTTCAAAGATGCGAACTTTTCAACGAAATTACAAAAGAGATAACAAGAACTCATAGATGTGAAAACCAATGTGTAGAAACATTTACTTATTGCAGTGTCAACTTGTTCATTCTTTTTTTTTTAAATAATTACAGTTGACGAACTGAGTTTTGATGTTATGAATGCATGTGAGTGTGGAACGAGTTTCTGGTGGATCCATGATCTTGTTAAAACCATAAATGTGAATAAATTATGTATATATGAAGCCAAAAATGAGATTGATTACTCTAATTTTTTTTAAATGTAGCTCACGAGATTATGGATCTACTACATTTTTTTTTTGCAAAAGTGGTTTGGGTTTAGTGTCAGCGTCCAAATTAATGTGACATGTTTTTTGGAATTTTGTTTCTTGAAATTGTTTAGTTTATTTTGAAGAATTTGACATTGGTTCGATTGTTTTGTTGGAATAAGGATTTTTTTTTAGTTTTTTTATTGTCTTTTGATGTAATCAAACGCCACTCCAAACCACTACCAAATTTCTTGTATCAACGTATATTGACTCTTGCTGCTGTTGTATTGTTTAAAACGATGTGTGCACCAACACTGTATCTGTGTGTTGTGGAAAACAATACTGTTGATGTACATGTTGTATTGTATTTGTAAATTTCGAAGTGAAATTATTGTAGCAAGCTGTTGATTTGTCCCTAAATTTAAACAAAAAATGAAGAATAAAAGTGAAAATTTATTTTATTGCATTTTTGATGTGTCGGTGTTAGATCATTGTTACAATACAAAACAAACACAATGTGTAAACATTCCAAATTTTGTGCTCATTGTTTGGTATGTATCTGTATAATAAAGTTCCTGTTTGGCAACGTTCACTTCTTTTAGGCAATAGTTGTCATTGTACGAATTTCAAGGCTATATACCGTAATAGTTTTCTTTTTTTTTTGTTCCAACGTAGGACAAATTGTACTTTTATTTATTTTTAACTACGTTGGAGTTGTATTAATTCATAATAGTATGCTTTTTCCGTGATTTGTCAATTGAAACTGCCAGAGAGGAGTGTGCATTTGATTTTTGTAGCAAAAACATGAAGGATTGTAATTTTAATTTTCAGCAACTTGTTGTTAAAAAAACTCTAAATTACTTTAAATGTCAAAAAATTGTGTATAACTCTTAGAGAACCAAGAGTATCATAATATGTAAAAAAAAATTGTAAAAGGCACACACAAAATATTGTACAGAAAGTGTGATTTGAATAAATTGTATTGTTATACTGGAAACATCTACAACATACCACCAAGGTAATTTGATTTGTAAATATAAGATATGTCACAACATATAATAGCATCTTATATTTATTGTACCATTGTGAAGATTCTCTCGTTTTGAAGAATATAGAACACTATTTGGTGTTGCATATTCAAAATAAATCTCAATTATATTATACTACTGCGTTTTATTGCTCTTCATTGTAGGAACCACTCAATGTAGTTATTGGCTAACTTTATTAATATTACTGTTATGAAGACACCGTTTGCATCTCATTTGGTTAATTTTTAAGACGAATTCGGTGTTAGAAACAAAAATAGCAAATGTACGTTTATTTTTCATCTACAGTCAAAAATTGAAATTTTTAACATTGCTACTGGGTGTTATACACTGTGTCCATAAAGTAACCCCCCCGCACCCAACAAACTTTTGAACGACTTGATATTTTACCACAAAATTTGGTGTGCTTTAATGGGAAATTAAATACTATTTTTCAGACCATATTAAAATTTTGTATCATCCAAAATGGCGACTGGGCGCCATTTTGAATTTTTTTTAAATGGAAAGGGGGGTCGAGTGACACCTCATTGGAAAGGTCTTTTAATTCTGCGTCTGATCCTAAACTTTCAAAAAAAAAATATTCAGCCATAACAAAATGACAATGTTTGAAGATAAAGAAGTCTATTTCAAAAGGCTAAGAATTAAAGCTTAAATTAATTAAATTAAGTGTTCGAAATGTTTACCATTCACTTCTTGGCACATAAAAAGTCGGTTATGAAATTCCTGCCTTGCATTTTATAAGTTTCTGCAGTGATATTTCTGCAAACTTCTGTAATGCGTTGCTCCAGTTCTTCAATTGTTTCTGGACGGTTTCTGTATACTTTTGATTTCAAATATTTCCATAAAAAAAATCTAAGGAAGTTAAATCTGGGGAGTGAGCTGGCTATTCTACAGGCTCCCGCCTACCAATCCATCTTCCAAGAAAATGTCCGTTGAGAAAGTCAGAAACAGGCCTATAATAATGAGGCGGCGCGGGCGCACCGTCTTGTTGGAACATAACGTTTTCAATATTATTTCTAGCCACCTGAGATATTTCTGGGAAAATTTAGTCCTGCAAATGAATAAGTGGACTACTGGATAAGAAAATCAAAACAATTTTGAACTGAGTGAGTCCATTGGTTTACAATCCGCCAGTTTGTTATGGCTCAATATTTTTCTTTGAAACTCTAGGATCAGACGCAGAACTAAAAGACCTTTCAAATGAGGTGTCACTCGACCCTGTATAAAAAAATCAAAACAATTTTGAATTGAGTGAGTCCATTTGTTTAAAATCCGCCATTTTGTTATGGCTAAATATTTTTCTTTGAAACTCTAGGATCACATGCAGAAGTAAAAGACCTTTCCAATGAGGTGTCGACCGCCCTTTCCACTTAAAAAAAAATTTAAATGGCGCCCAGTCGCCATTTTGGATGATACAAAATTTTAATATGGTCTGAAAAATAGTATTTCATTTCCCATTACAGCACACCAAATTTTGTAGAAAAATATCAAGTCGTTCAAAAGTTAGTTGGGGGGGGGGGGGGTTACTTTATGGACACAGTGTAGCTTTATTTATCAATTCCAGGTTTACTTCCTTAAAGTCCATATTTAATGAGTATCTGTATATAAAATACTTAATTACTTTAACAATATCTATTTATTTTAACCTTATACGTATTTCGGCATGTTTACATGCCATTGTCAAAGGTTATATGAAAAAGTAAACAGTTAGTGTTGTTATAGCAATAGAACTTTGTTACTTATCTTGGTAATCGTCTGCAGATGACTTGATTTCTTATTCCAAAATGTCCAGTAGAGGACAATTTAAGAGATCAATTTGCTCATTCATTAACGGTACAGTTTCTAAATGTTTGTGAATTTCAAAAGCTTCTAGTATATCTAATTTACGTTTATCATCACAAAAGTGTAAACATTTTATGGTGTTATTAGATGTCATTGAATGATTTTGTTCTAGTAAGTGTTTAGCGTAATTGGATTTATGTGGGTGTTTGTATTTGTAACAAAGTACGTGTTCTTTATACCTAATATCAAAATTTCCAATTGTCTGGCCTATATAAACCGAATTACAATTCGAACAATTTAATTTGTAAATGCCTGATTTTAGCAAATCGTCTGTTTTCGATTTTGCATTAAACAAAGTGTGTAAGATGTTCTTAGTTGTTTTAAAGCTTACTTTATATTTATTTGTTTTGTTTATAATTTTAGCAATTTTTTCTGATTTGTCACCAAAATATGGGATCGAGGCATATTTAATTAAATCGAAGGAAGTTCCCCTCCCCTTCCCCCTCTCCTCAGGCGATGGGTGGTACAAGGGTTTCTTGCATTGCCATCCTCCATTGACTGAAAGGCAAGCTAAAGCGGTTACGTCAGCTAGTGCAACTGTAAGCGAATCAGACATTAGAAAATGGTTCTGAGAAATAGAAACCTATTCTGCATCCTGAAAGGATTTTAAACGCCGACGAAACAAATTTTCAGCTATGCCCTAAAAATAAAAACGTAATAGTAACCGGCGGAACACGTAATGTTTATGAAGTGGATCACGGATCAGCCAAATTTAATTTAACTGCCTTTTATACATTTTCTGCTGCAGGGGATATAACCCCACCGATCTACCCCTATAAGAGATTGCCTGCTGAAATTTCCAAATCTGTACTTGATGACGATTGGGAGTTAGCCCAAATGGATGGATGAAGGCAGAACTGTTCTAGGACTATATAAGCAAAGTACTACATTCGTATTTACACTGCTGGACAGAAAAAACCGGACACATATTTCTTTGAATATTTTTTTATTTAAGCGTTATTTGAGTTTCTTAGAGGTTATCTATGAATTCCAACAATTCATCGAGTAATTATTTAAATCCAATTGTTATCAAAATTGCTCAATTGTCAGTAAACAGCGAATATGTGAAAATCAAGTAAACCGGGACTTGCTTATATAAATGATGTTTCTTTTGTTTTTGTTTGTTCCTGTCAAACAATTTTTTTGTTGAAACTTGACCATGAGACGCGAAGATACTGCAAGAGCTGTTGCTTCACATGAGGATGGAAGAAGTGTTCGCTATATCGCTGCTGTTTTAAACATAGCCCGAAGCACAGTGCACGACGCTATAAAACGATACCAGGCCACTGGGCAGTAAACAAGAAGAGTCGGATGGGGTCGTCGTGCCACAAACGAAAGGGACGATCCAATTATTGTACGCACAGCGCTCCGTGATAGGCGACAAACAAGAACAATCATCGCTGGCCGTTTGCCCGAGGTCCGAGGAAGGCTGATATCTTTAAGGACAGTATCGCGGAGACTCAATGAAGCTGGATTGATGTCCAGGCGGCCAGCAACAAGACCAGTGCTTCTACCACTTCATCGTGCAGCACGGTTACGTTTTGCCCGTGAACATGAAAATTGGACTGTTGATGACTGGAGCTCTTTGCTGTTTACAAACGAGTCCCATGTTAGCCTACGTTCACCAGATGGGCGTGAATGTGTATGGTGAAGACCTGGAGAGCGGTACACACAATGCGTTGTATCCCCAAGGACGCCATTCCATGAATGCTCAATAATGATCTGAGCAGGTATTTCTTTGGAGGCCCGTACAGACCTTGCTCTCATAGAACGCAGTACAATAAATGATCGCCGATACATTGAGGACTATCTAGCTCCTCATGTTGTCCCCTACGCCCAATTTATTGGAGAGCAGTTTATGGTAATGCACGACAACGCGAGACCGCACATTGCTAATATCGTGCGGCGCTCCTTGGAGGTTGTAGGAATTACGACATTAGTTTGGCCGGCTCGCAGCCCCGAGCTTAATCCAATAGAACATGTTTGGGACAATTTAAAACGTCGCGTGCGACGCCGGCCAGCGCTCCCAGAAACACTACAAGACCTCCAAGCAGCTTTGCACGAAGAATGGCAATTGATCAACCAGGAGGAGATTGCGGACCTTATTCACAGCATGCCTCGACGCATGAGAGAGGTCATCAGGGTTCGCAGAAGAAATACGCGATATTACAGGGTTACCTGTTTTCTGGAAAACGGAAAACCGGGAAAAAAATTTTAGAATTTTTTTATTTTGGTCAGGGAAATCAGGGAATTGTACCAATTTCAACGTAAAGTCAAGGAATTTCACAAAATAGTCAGAGAAAATTCTGTAAAATGCAATTATTTTAAAATTTTTATTTTTGTCTGCAAAGCGAAAATTTTGTTACCTAGGTATATGTTTAAAAAATTTATATTTCTCTCATTTGGTTTTTCCTTAAAGTTTAAATGTATTTTGTTATGCTTGTTCAAAAATTTCCATTTGCTATAAAGTAATTTAAGTTTACTTTGCTAATTTTTATGTTGGGTTACAATTTTTATTTTAAAAAAACAGTTGCTTTTGTACCATAAAAATGAGTCAGGGAAAACTGAAGTTTATCAGTCAAGGAAGTCAGGGAATTTGAAAAGTTTTAAGTGGCCACCCTGTATTAGTGGTTTCGTTTTGTTGCAATTTTACTGTTGGTCTTGTTATAATTGGATTTTTTGAAGCAAAATGTTGACAATCCATTTACTCTTTTGTTATACTATAGCATAATATCTGCAGGCAGTATGAAATAGGATGGGTTCAAGTATTAAATCCAAAAATATATGTGTCCGCTTTTTTTGTCCAGCAGTGTAGTTAAGAAAACGTTACCTTTCCAGTAATGTTATTTCCGGACGGACATAGTACCCACCTATCGTATAAAGTAAGTGAACTATGCACGCGCTTGCACATTATCTTGATTTATCTTTATTCCAATTCCACTAGAATTCTGCAACCTGCGGACGTTTCCGCATTTAAGCCACTAAAACGTTTCTGGAAAGAAGGAGTTCTAGAGTTTCAACAATCCAGAAATCATAAGAAACTGTTTTCGGACTTGCGGACTTTATCCATGGAACGCAGATGCTATCGATTATTTAAAATGTTTAGGGAAAAATAAATCCCACTGGAAACCAGACCATCATACTCAAGTTAATAAAAATGCAAAATTACCTTATTTAAAATTTATTGACACAGTTGGCGGTAACAAAATAAGAGTTTAAGAAATTAGACAACTTGAAAGAAGGTAAATCCGATGACTTTCTTGCTTTATATTCACTATGGAAAGAATTCCGTAAAAATGACGCTGGTGAGGCAATAAGGAATGAAACACTCCAGCGCAATGAAGAAGATAATTGTTCTGAAACGGTTACTGAATATGATATACAGGCTAACAAGAACAAAAAAGAACTTAGCGACGTAAATAGTATTGGTGACACGTTTTATGGGAATAACTTCAACTTAGACAGTATTGAAGAACTTACAGGTATTGCTACCAATATTTCATCTGAAATAGTATGCAACATCAATATGCACCAGTTATCTAATCTTAGTAATGACCCTAAAACGGCGTCTACCACAGCTAATAATTTAGATGGAGAAGTTATTGACATTGAAAATATCATCGTACTGATTAAAAACGAGGCTGACGAAACACAAAATCAATCAAGTAGTACAATAAGGGATTATCTAGCTTGGCCAGAAACACCCAAAAGAAAGGGAACGAAGAACACAGAAAGGGCACCATTTGTACTAACTGCAGTGGAATGGAAAGAGTTACAGTTATAAAAGGAAGAAAATTGAAGAAAAGGAAGAAACAGAACGTATAAAATTAGAAAAGAAGCAGGCGAAAGAAGAAGAAGGAGAAAAAAAAAGAAGCGAGAATTAAATTAAAGTAAAATAAACTTGAAACAACTATTGAAAAAAAGAGAAACACAATAAAAAAGAACAAGGGCAAAATTAACATTATTTCATCTGTAGTGTAGTAATCCCCAAAGAAGCTCCACAGTCTCATATTCGACAACTATTTAAAGTTCCGACTGATCAATCTCGTACAGAAAAACTTTTTAAGTCCCTACAAATAATAGCACTTCAATTGGAAATGTATACGAAAATAATATACAGATCATCATGGGATTGTGTTATAAATGCGTTAAAAATATGACGCCAGTTAACGCAGATATTAAATGCAATTCGTGTATGCGAACATATGTTAAATGTTTAAGCAAAATGAATATAGAATCGGCTAATTTCGATACATTTACCTGTAATCCCTGCAATTATAAAGTAATCTGAAAAATGTAAATTAAGTTATTACTGTGTTTTCTAAGTATATTGAATAAAGCGTTCTCAATAATATTTTTTTATCGAATAAGAAATTAACTTACCCATGATCCTATTTGAATGTATCCCGTATTTCTAACTAGTAGGTACCTAGGTACCAATGCAAAAACGTATAAAGCATAATAAATAATAATATATAACAATAATAAATAATAATAGGTAGGTACCTATTGCAAACCTTTAAATTAAAATTAAATATGTGTGCCAATTATTACACCGTACACGTGCCAATAATTGTCTCAGATATACAATAACTAATGGGTACTTTTTTATTAAACGAATTGTTGCAATTATTTAATTATGGCAAGGACAAAATTGAGTATGCTAACATAAAATATAATCTTTTTTCCACTACTAGCATTAAACAATATCATTATTTACTTTGTTTTAGAGCCAAGAAGATGAATTTCTTTCCTGTGGTTAATAATATTTCATTATTAACTACTGGTTAATAATGAAAACAATTGCTACCAATCTTCAAATTCACCATAAACTTTCATTAAAAATCTTTTGATTTTACTGGTAATAACTGTTCACCAACACTTTCTGCACCTTCCCTAATTTCAGGAGGAGTGCAGTTTTCACTCAAATCATCAAAATTGGACATTTTATAACCACTATTATAAAATATATATTTTACATAAATGTCAATTGAAATTAGCTATTCTCTTGTTTCCTCAAGCAAGGCTACTTTATTTTTGTGCATATTTGCATTTGTAATTTTATTTTTTATTAATGTAATATCAATTAATTATAAAAAGGAATAAAGGTGCTAGTAGTGGAAAAAATAATATATAAACCACGGTAGAGAAGACTTATCAGCCTCGCAACTTATTTCTCTCGATGCTTCGCATCTCGGGAATTAATTCTGCTCGGCTGAGAAAAATGTCTTCTCTACCTTGGTCTATAATATACTATTCTTCATACTGCGAAATAATTACTTCTATGATTTTGTAAAACATAAATAAATGCAACCCAAATCAAATATTTAAAATGCTTAAGGTGCCAATAACTGTACCTCTTACCCTACCTCTAATGTTATAAATGTATTAGCATATGTGCAATTTAATCCTCATTTAAGTACTAGAGCAATAACAAGATCTGAGAATAATTCATAATTTCAACTTTGTTTGCTAATATCGACTGTTAGACAAAAGTTATCTAGTTGCGGTTTTTACTGACATCTTAAGCTTTTAATTCTCTATTTTACCGTGTAAAAATAAACATACCATTCCATTTAAACTTCTTTAGAAAAAGCGCGATATTTGTTGACAATTCAGATAACGCCCTCTAGCGGCGACGGTAATAATCAAATGAAAACAGCGTAAAGCGCACTAAGAAACGCCCTTTGTAACGAGACCAAGTTTGTTAAATTCCATTATGGCTAATCGGAGTAAACGACATTTAAAAAAATATATATTTTGGCATCCCCCCCTCCACTTTATTTTTAAAGATAGAACAAAAATTGTAAAACTAATAAGATTCGAAATTGTCCCTGGATTACGATGCATATATTTTCAATACCACTTAATTGAGCAAAATACGGAGAAAAACCTAATTTTCTATTTGGTCCAAAGAAGTAATAGAGGTTATTACTTCTTTGATTTGGTCATGGCTGTTACGCCCCTTAGCGGCCATTTTAGAAACTCGAAAATATTTTCCAGCAATTTTTCAGGGTCAAGGTATTTTTTTTCCTAAACTTGTGCGATGATTGGTTTCTGAGACATGGCCGGCGCTTATTCTTAGTTGCCCACCCTGTACATGGAACATGGTTAAGTTTCTTAGTTACCGTTGCACTTTTAAAAAAGTATTTTGCAATACTTTCACATCCAAAACATGATAATAATTAATGAGTATCTGTATATAAAATACTTAATTACTTTAACAATATTTATTTATTTTAACCTTATACGTATAAGGTTAAAATAAATAAATATTGTTAAAGTAATTAAGTATTTTATATGTATACAGATACTCATTAAATATGGACTTTAACGAAGTAAAGCTGGAATTTATAAATAAAATGATAATAATTAATAAAATAATTATTTATACTATTACCAGGACAACAGCGTCATTAAAGCATGTGACAAAACTGGGTGTTTCTTAATTCAATACTGTTACTGTCTCGGTTACTGTGAAGTTGTCAACAATACATGTATGCATACATATTTTAAGCGGTAATATGAAAATTATGACCTAAAACTACAATTTAAAAAAAATGTTGATAGTTTGAAATTTTGTATTTGACCATAGTTTACTATCTATGTTTGATGTGTGAACTTATTTGCTTTCATCAGGCTAGGCATCATCCGAATTTCGAATTTAAATTTTTGCAAATAATCCCTCGCATTTTTGTTGCACATTATTATCACACTAAAAACAATTCATACTAAAACCCTGTTTATAATATTGCATAGGAATTTGAAACATCTGCTTTAAGCAGTTTGGCTCATAGCACAATGGTAATTTTTTCCAGTATTTTTTGGTAATTACAGGCCCCAAAAAAGTAATACTATACACACAACACTTTCAGATATTTTTTATAAACGGCCTTTGACTGGAGTCACCTTTATAATGTAAATCTTGTTAAAATTTTAATATAAAACTTTTATAGAATTGCAATTTCTTAAATCTAACATGTCTGTTAAAATTAACAGCTTTCTTACAGAGTACACACAAAACATTTTTGTTTCCTTTAATAAACATTGCATCAGTTCAAACAAATCGTTTATTCATATATCCGCAAGAGAATATATTCTTACTACAAGAAAAAAATATTCTTGCAATATTTGTTTAGTTAAAAAACTCCTTCTTTTTATTCAAACATATATGTTTATTTTTCTCAAGAAATCAATATTTTTAAGGAAAAACTTTCATTGTCTTCATTTAAATAAATATGTCGATTTACATCAAAAATTGATATCTTTAATTAGAAAGTAGAGATTTATTTCACCAAAACAATGTTTGCTTTAAGTTCTCGAATACAATACTTTCCATTTAACTTGCAATTTTTGAATCTTTTCGTTTATTGCTTTCGTGTTTTTAGTATGCCTTTCAAATATTTTTAGAGTTCTTTTTTTTACATCATCGATGTTTGATGGTAATATTACTGTTTTGTTTCTTAATTCTGCTAATTTCTTAGGATCATAATTATTGTAGTTGTCTAATTTATATTCCAGTTCATATATTTTGTTATTAGCAGACTCTAGCTCACAATCGGTAATAATCAATCAGTTTTTCAAGAAATAAATTAGCAGCTTTTCTTGCAATATATTTATCTACTACTTCTTGTTTGAAACCAACTATTTTTGCTCCATCTTCTAATTTGTCTATTTCAGTAATGATAGGTTTTAAATCTTTTTTCCGTTTTTAAACGACTTCAAAAAAAAAGGAGGAGGTTCTCAATTCGTCTGTATATATATTTTTTTTATTTTTTTTTAGTATGTTCGGGCATAACTTTTTTATTTATGAACCGATTTTAATGATTCCTTTTCCGTTGGGTTCAGTATTGTTCCAAGGTGTTCCCATTTTAATTTCATTGGTATTGGACCTTCAACTTCGAAGATACACCGGGGAACTCCTCAAAATCTATTTTTTTCTAACCGACTTATTAGTGTTTCTGTCTTTCATCTTCCGTTTCAACTAGCCGTCGTTTCCTCATTCGAGAAGCATCCTTACTATGTCTACCCAAAATTACTTAAAATTGTAAAATAATTAACTTAAAAAAAGCCGACTTCAAATAAAAACACAAAAGTGACATAAGTTAACTAAAAAGCAAAAAATAAATGTTTTTATACAACAATTTAATACCTATTTGTTGTTCTGTTTAATGTAATTAAGAAATTATTGTTTATTATATAAGTATTAATTGTTTTATAATTTTCAAGTCGGTGCAAAGTAAAACATAATAAAAATTATATACCTTGCTACAATAACAAATTAGATTCGAATTTTTATGTTTTACTTGGCACCGACTTAAAAATTATAAAACAATTAATAATTATATAATAAACAACAATTTCTTAATTACATTAAACGGAACAACAAATAAGTATTAAATTGTTGTATAAAAACATATATTTTTTGCTTTTTAGTAAACTTATGTCACTTTTGTGTTTTTATTTGAAGTCGGTTTTCTTTTTTTTTTAAAGTTAATCATTGTTTTTCATCATTAGGAATACACGCAACTAGTTTGTCCATTTATGACTGAAAAGTTTCTAAATATTTACTAATTAATTCATCTGCTTCCTCATCTAAACTTATATTATTATGACTACCTGCTTTATGTTCTACATTACCGAATAGTTTTTTTATTTTTTATTTTGTTTTTCTTTTCTTTTGTTCCGGTTTGTTCTCTTTTGTTCTGTATTGTTCTCGTTTGATCCCATTTGTTCTCTGTTTGCATGTAATCTTAATGCTAACTGAGTTTAGCCCCATATTTAGGAAGTTTCTGGAAATACCTTTAAACTTGCAGAAATCTGTCTTGGTTAGTTTCTTATTTACATTTGAATTGAGGTATTCAATAGCAAAGTTGCGATTTCTCATTTGAGTTACTTCATTGATATTTTTTGGTATATTTAATTTTTTAACTTGAGTAAAATATTTGTAATTATTTTTAAATTGTTGTAGTTCAGATTGTTGTCTTGTTTTTAGTGGTGTGTCAAATACTATGTAAAAATTTTCCTTTCTTTAGTATTTGTCATTCTTTAATTTATTTTAGAATTTTTATTTAATTATTAGTGACGTCAGTGATTATTATTACAAGTCACAATAAAAAATGTTACTTTTTTAAACCTGATAGAGTACAAGAAAAAAGTTCGCAGCGAGTGCGTGTGCATGTGTTGAATTTATTTTCATTTCAGACTAATTTTAAAATCACAACTGTCAATGCACTTTACCAATTGACGGCACACATGTTATTATTTAATTTATAAAAAAAATAAACACCTATTCAGAGTTTGGGTAAAGATCAACTCATGTGGAGGTCAAGTTGAGATATTAAGTGGCAAAATTACGATTTTTCATTTGATAGGTATACTTCATTGATATTCTTTGGTATACATGAGGGTATACCTATTTAATTTTTTTGTCTCGAGTAAAAGATTTATAGCTGCTTTTGAATTGTTGTCTTGTTTTTAATAGCGTGTAATACTCTGCGACAATCTTGCTTTCTTTGATATTGCTCACGTTTATAATTTATTTTATAAATTCAATTTTGAATTTTGTCATTAACCTGTTGACTCACAATGTCCGTAAAAGTGTACATATGATATATACAGGGTGTTAATTAACTACGTAGACAAACTTTACAGGGTAATTCCTTGATTAATTGTGAGACAAAAAGTTTATATAAGCATGGCACCTAAATGTCTTCGTTTTCAAGATACAGGATGTTGAAGTTTTTTTTAAAAAATCTGGAAAATGTCTAGAGGTATTCTATTGAAACTTGGTGTAGGTAAGTATTGAATAAAGAGGCATTTTTTGGTTAATAATTATTTATAGTACAAGTGAGTAAAGTGGAACTTTTTTTGATCGAGCAGAAGTTTCTGCGAAATCAAAAAAAGACACTTTAGTCATGTGTTCTATATAAAATTTTATCTACAACAGAATAATATGAACAATTTGTCTGCCACTGCATGGCAAATTTAATTATTTAGCTTAAATAAATTCTTGGTTTTCATTCATTGTTACAGGTAGAGTTACTCTTGTTTTTTTAATATGGGGAGCCGTTTTTCTTTTATGCGGAACCATCCAGAAGACACTGATAGTGATGACGTAAGTTGTTTCTTTTTTCAATCTGTTTTTAAATTTGATCCATTTGTATTAGAATTAGACCTAAGTAATTAACATTTTTTTAATTTTACAGGGCAATAGAGCCAAATTCGAGTTGAAATCTTCCTGTTCATTGTAGGGATGCAACGGATATTCGGTTTTTATCCGTTATCCGGCCATTTCACCGAATATTCGGTTTGGCCGGATAATATGAAATATCCGGCCTGAGATTTTTCTTTAAGTAAAAGAGATTATGAATGCAATTTTATTTGAAAGTATAGACTAAAACAATTAAAAGTAAGGAGTACAATACAGTATTGGGTACAATTACTAAATTTATATTATTCAGATCAGCATTTATGCGAGTTAAAAATTTGAAATAATATCAAACAACATAAATAAGTATTATTTATTAAAACCACGAAGTAATATACCGTGTCGCCGCGAGAACAGGTAACAATTGGCCATTTTCAGTTTTTAAATTATTAATTTCAAATTTTTTCTAGGTAACACACACATAAAAATGCATATTACG
Source organism: Ctenicera cuprea (assembly GCA_958336395.1). Taxonomy (NCBI): domain Eukaryota; kingdom Metazoa; phylum Arthropoda; class Insecta; order Coleoptera; family Elateridae; genus Ctenicera; species Ctenicera cuprea. The sequence goes on from OY284493.1 coordinate 43,903,193, forward strand.
CTATAAAACGGTGTTAATTTGGACTTCCGGTTTAACCGGAAGATATAGCAGTTTTTTTATTTTTAATGCAACATCCTGTATATTTTTTCATATTTGTTATATGTATAACCACCAGATAAGGTTAACACTACAGATATAGGGTAAATATGTGAGCTATCGGCAGCTTGTTTTATATGATTAATAATCTGCAAAAAGATGGCGCTACAATGACAATTTATAATTAAGTCACAGATGACTGTAATTGAGCAGATTACTTAGCACATATCCAAACCAAAAGTTAGACAGCCATCTGCCATGCTTAATTGTCAAATCGCAATTTTTCGTAAATAATTAATATTGAAGCCAATTCTACTTAAATTATATTCATGATGTGACAGATGCACTCAAATCCCCGATAAAACAGTTTCCAACACATTTCAACAGTAATAAACAAATAGCGACAGCAGCGTCCTAAAATTGGTCTGGTGCGTTGTAGCCAAACTAACGCTAATTTCGTCTCCAAATATGAGCGGACATTTTGTATAAAGGGTCGTATATCTGTAGTGTTAACCTTATCTGTGGTATAACATAAAGAGGATGCATGAACCGCTTGTTGCTATGATATGCAGGTCTCAATTTTGCAGTACATGTGACATGTGACAAAGATCCAAGACAAGGAACCTATAAAATGCACTTGATCGTCAATCGTCAGTATTTTATTTAAATATCGATAAAAACCATATAATATCAGGTTATGTCAGTTGATTTCTTGATGGTGTTGGATTTATCACTACAGAACATGTTTTAGTTTTAACAATTGTTAAAAATTATAAATTCTTGTAACAATCAAATTCCTTGACTTAAGTTATGGTATGATACCTTTAAGCAGGGGCGGTTTCCGATTTTGATAACGACGCGGAGGGAATCTATACGAAATAGCGCCGCAACGAAAGTTTTCTCAAACTGGGCGCGATCAATTTAAATGCGTTTTAAGAACATCTGCCAATGTTAGGGTCAAACAAAAAAATCTTAAAATATTACAATTTATGTTGTAAATAATAATCCGCACTCAACCGGTCTTACCGGTCTTATCTGTTATGAGCACGACGTATTGAAAATTGGGAAAAAAGAAGTCGACAATTTAAGATGTTTTCGTTGTTGAGTTAGAATCGTGTAAAATGTGACATGAAAAAACGTCACTATATATCTAATTCAAGCAGAATTACAAGGTGTGTTAGCAGTTAGCTGAGTAGGATAACCCTTAAAGCTAAAACTGTGTCTATAAAAACTGTTTTCGAGAATCTACCTAACAAAAAAAAAACACATTTTTGTCTTGTCATTGTGTAAGTCGAATTTCACGTCTTTTACCTAATATATTTATGGAAAATTTAGAATTAATGAATTTTTATATATGAGATGGCATTAATTTTTGGATAACAAAATTAAAATTTTTTTAATAAAAGTAGCAATTTTTCGCCTTCTTTCGACGATTTTTTTTTTAAACTAAATTTACTATTTCATTTTTAAAACTTGCGCTATATAATATTATTCTTCCCTTCACTCAAGCCGAACACTTAATAAGGTGATAAGTGTTGTTTTGACACTAACCGTCTAATATTTAAAAATTCAGAAGCTGAAAAACTATTTAGAAATATAACCCCTAACACCACAGTTTACAAATTTGTCCCTTATTGATCTCAACCTTAACGTCTGCATTTATAGAACACGTGCAGAGTTTCTAACTGTAAACCAATGAAATTTATTAGGTGTTAAGTGTTATTTTGACACTAATGATTGTAAAATTTCAAGTTGAGTACATACAAAATGCAACCGCAAAGGGACGGGTATCCGTCTGCTTATCGCCAAATGCAGGTACAAAGAAACGTTTAACTTTACGATCGTGTTATTAGCTAACCACTCGAATTTTTGCACCTTTTTGCCTGAGCTGCATGCTAGTTATATTTTGGTGGAGTTCATGGTTTAGAATTACCTTTTTAGTTACAGAAACTTATAACTAATTTTAACAAAAAAAATAGTGACTTGGACGCTATTTCGCTTGGCAAAAAAGTGACCTTCTAGTGACCTTGCTTAGGCCTACAAATTAATTGTAGTGCATAATGTTCAGCATTATAATCGAAGTAATAAACAAACAAGTATAAATCGGTACATCTTTTTAAGAAAATAAATTGCATAAAAAACGTTTATTTACAAAGATTTTATTTAATTTGCAAAGAAAATTTTATAGAAAATGTATTATAAAAAAAATGTAAAAATGCGAACAAGAAATAAACAACATTCGAATAAAAATATAAAAATACAATATTCACACGAAAGAACACAAGTAATACTGAATATTAGAAAATTTAGTAGATTAAAATATATCTTTTATTAAAAAAAAAACTGAAGAATAATTCAACTAAAAACAAAATTTCAGTAAGGAATCACGGAAGTAATTATAGGCAATTATAATAAAAAATATACCTTCACTAAAAACCAAAGTATTAAGTTTATTTAGTAATTAATTTTTGGACAGTTTTAATTTGGGAGTCATAATTACAAAATCATCTAAACTGCTTTTCTTTTTTTTTCAGACGCTTGTTTTTTGTAGTTCCTCAATTACCTAGTTTTATCATTCTTCTGCTCCTTTTTTTGTGTTTTAAAACTCTTAGACTCTAGCAATGCCTTTGCAACAACCACATCGGCATGGTTGGTTTTTAATGATAATAATTTTTTTAGCATATAGTAGTAAACTTCTTGTTACAGTATGGTCTACCTTTTTTGCTTTTATGTAATTCATTTAATCGGTTTTTAATTTCTAATACTTCTTGTTTCTGTGCTTCACTATTTTTTACGTTTTCGTTTCTTTCTTCGGTTTGTTCTTCTTATAGCCTTTTTTGCGTTATATCTCCGACATTGTTTACACGTTTTAAAATTTTTAACTGAGGATGGAAGGCTACAGCCATCTCAGCCACTTCTTAAACCCACGCCAGCTTTAAGAATACAAGTATGATATGTAATGTGCCATAAAATAAAACCAATAAAATAATTTTTCGACGTTTTTCAGAAAAAATAAAGCCATGAACTAGAAAATAAAATCTGTTAGCCAAAACATGTAAGGACTATAAGTACTCACCTCTTCCCCACTTACCCCTAAAAATTATTACAGACAAAAACATGTTTACAATATTTGATTCTACTATTACAGATGAGCAATTGTACTCAAACATGAATTTTAGTCACTTAACCCCCTGTTACCATTAATTTCCAAGTTTCAAAAATTCGTAGAGGACTTCACAGTAAAATTAGAGCCTTGGCCCCTCGACCCTTGAATTTTCTAAAAGAATTATTGGATATCGTCGTCTTAAAACCTAAATTTTACTGCATTTGAGCTGAAACAACTTCGAAAGTAAGAACTATGCCGGATAATCCGATATCCGGCTATCCGGCTGAGCAACCGAATGCCGAATATCCGTTATCCGGCATTTTGAAAAAGTACTGCTCGCTGCATCCCTAGTTCATTGTACTTCGAACATGTTCTGAAATCCGATACCTTTGTTGATAAAACTGCGTTGATTTTGGCTGTTCTTGAAGAAGATGACAATTCTGTGATATTGTGTACCGCGCCGCGGCGGTTTGGTAAAACTGTAAACTTGACTATGATGCAATCTTTCTTGGAGTTGGAAGTGATGAAAATGGAAAAGAGAAAACAACGATTTTGGAAGAAAAAGATAACTACAAACTGTTCAATTCAACAAAGTCGAAGTTGAAAGTCATGAAGAATAAGAAGTTTGTAGAAACTCATTTTGGACAATATCCAATTATCAAAATAAGTTTTCTCTGCGCTTCTGACATTAAAAGCCAATCTGATGCAGTGAAAGTGTGTAGAAGAGCTATACACCAGGCTTTTAAGAAACACGAGTACTTTTACAAATCCAAAGAGTCACCGTTGGAAGACGAAGAAAAAGATCAGGACGAGGTAAAAAAAGGTTTGGCACATTTGGCAAGGTATTTGATGGAATTCCATAAAAGGAAGGTTTTCATGATTGTTGACGAGTATGATTCGATTATTGTAAATGCATTGTATAATGTGGAGAATGCTGATCCACACTCCACAGAAAGAGCTTAAAGAGCTAGAGGGTGCTGCCGAATTCTGCATTCGAGCACTTGGTTCTGTTTTGAAAGATAATGCTGATATTCAAGGTGGGTTCATCACAGGGATTTTGGATGTGGCTGATATAGGAATGACCTATTCCAGCCTACTGGGTAATGTGATGCGACGGCAATTCGGAACCAAAAATTTATTCCGGGATTTCTATGGGTTTAATGAAGATGAAGTTTGTACTCTGTTTGATAAGTGGGGTGTAGATGAGCAGTTGAAGAAAAAAGCGAAGACTAAATATAATGGCTATGCCAATACCAAGAATAAACCACTGTACAGTGCGATCGAAAATGATTGAACGTGCCGCTTCATACTGATTTGATCTTGTCCGCTTACTACTTAATGTGATCTTGACTAATTCCACTGGCGTGCAATGGTAATTTAAATAGCGCGGGAAATTTAAAAATAGGTGGCGTGTTCTTTATATGAATGTTGGTGCACCATTTTTTTTAGCGAAATAATTACTGTTAGGGACTTTTAAAGACTTTTCTTGTTGTAAATTACGATTTATGTTAGTAAATTTTTATATTCCAGAAGTTAACCTATAGGTTAAAAAACAAGACAATTTAATAACATAATTTAATAACACAATTTAATTAATAAAAAAACACTTTTTTCTTGATTGTTGCTTACAATAATTGCTCAATTTAACAATTTAATAACAGTTTAAATTAATAAAAAACACATTTTTCAATAACACAATTTAAATGAATACAAAAACCAAATTCTTTGTAAGATAGTTGTTACAATAACTGCTCGAAATGCCCTCCATCATTGTCTAAACAAACATTGACCATGCGCTTCATATTTTCAAAAACGGCTACTAAGTGTCTCGGTGTGATTTCATTCACGGCATTTACTATGGCCTCTTGTAACTCCTCAATTGTGTGTAAACGATTTGCATATACAACATTCTTAAGATGGCCAAACATAAAGTAGTCGAGAGGTGTTAAGTCGGGCGATCGCGGTGCTCAACGACCTCTACTTATTATTCGTTCATCAAAGAATTCCCTTAAAAAGTTCAACGTTGCACCTGCTGTGTGAGCTGTTGCACCTGCTGTGTGAGCTGTTGCACCATCTTGCTGGAAGAACCCATGCTGCAGTTCGTCATCGTGGAGTTGATCAATAAACGGTCTTAAAAGTAGTCGTTGATGCATTGATGTTTTCATTAAAAAAATAGGGCCAATTATTCTTCTTCTCGACATTGCAATCCAAACCCCAATTTTAAGGGGATGCAATGAGGTCTCCCGATATACATGGGGATTTTCAGTAGACCACGTACGATAATTTTGCGAGTTTACGTAGCCACTTAAATGAAACCAGGCTTCATCACTGAAAAGTGTTAGATCCAAACTGTCATCATTGTTGAAGTTTTCATTAAACCATGTACAGTATTGTCGACGCTTTCCAAAATCTGCTGGTAGCAACTCTTACACCACCGACACTTTGTACGGGTGCATATGAAGAATTTTTTTGCAAGCCTTCTGACACGATCCGTATGAAAGACCTGAAACTAAAATAGATAAATCAATTACAAAAACAACATTATGCTCATTACCTGTTTGAGCAGATAAACATCTTAACGATTTGTTGGGACTTGCATCCATTCGTTGCTGAATATCATGTACAGTGTTTTCGGTAAGTACAGATGACCTGCCCGTAGACTTTCCTTTGCAGACGCTGTCTGTTTCGTGGTACCGTTGAATAATACGACGAACGTGTTGACTAAAAATTTCATTCGTTGGGAAAATGCTCTTGGAACTGATTGAAACAGGAGGGATAAGAGTACTGCCAAACACCATTTTGGTCACGTTCTCCGGATCTAAAGCACGCTTCCAAAATAAATTTATCGTGCTCTATTGTCAACACCATTGTTTGCGGTTATAAAAAAACACAAGTTGCACTAACAGTACTGTTTCCTACCTTTTTGAAAGTGTCAGTTCTACGCCAATTCAGGTAGTTCGCCAATGTATAGGGGTTCCCTTTAACGTTGGTGTCTTCTTCACAGGTTGCAAAATCTGTCTTTTTTATCACTGAAAAGACCACGAGGAAAGCACACACCTTTTTGCACTAATGGTTATTGATAACAACAACTTTTTTTTGTTTTTTACCGAAAAAATGGCACACTTCCTTTGGTAAAACACATGTGCCAGTGCAACTCAAAAAATCATTAACTAAAACGTTGAATACAGAACAACCATATTAACCTAAAATTACACACCTGTTATCATCCTCATTTAAAATAAACTTTGTAATTTTATTGTCTTACCTAATAAAGGGAACGAATACAAACTTTGAGTTTTGAAAAAAAACTGTTATAACGTGGGGATTACAAAAACGAGAACAATAACACAAAAGAAAACAATAACTGTTATTATTACGACATTTGACAGGTAGAATGCGCGTACGCTAATGGATTCCAGGGATGTAAGTATTGATAAACAACAGGTTCGCGGACACATCGAAATGCGTTTTTGATAATAATGGGACCAGATCGTGGTCACGTGACCTTCAATCATTTTCGATCACAATCTCCTCAATCTGTTGTGCAGTTTCTGGAAAATTTACGGCTGGAAGAAGGTGCTTTACAAAATTATTGGTAACAATCTGGGTACATCCAGCAACTCTATGAAATATTTCGAATAGATAACTTGAGAAGCTTGTTGAACAAACTGCTACAAGGTGCTGTAAATTTCAAAACCGACATAAGACCATTAGAGTTAAATGATTTTAAATCTTTGCATGACTTGTTAGGTCATTCAAATTTCGTTTGTAACCAAGGGATAGTTGTCAAGTTTGTTATATGTCTAGGATACTTAACATATTCAGTTGATGATAATATAATCAAAATACCTAATGGTGAGCTAGTTGATGAATTTAATAGGCAGCTACAGAATTATTTTGTTAAAAGATATGGTATTGATGACGATAGCGCCCAGGCTTGTTCAGAATCATTTTCTAAACTAGCCCGTCTCTGTGACGAAGATGATTCATTTGCAGAGTTCAAAGAAGTATTAGCAAATTTTCAACGGAATGTAACCTGTCTACCTAAAACGGCAACACTTATTACTTAAAAAAAAGCAATTGGTAATCTGTAACATGTATTGTGTATCTAGTCCAGGACAGGAACCGAAATTCAATTGTGGTTCAGTTTTGTTTTCAAAGTAATTTTAACTTCTGTATTTGGTTTGGGTTTCGGTCGCTTAAATCTGCTTAATTTCGGTTTTGGTTTTGTTTTTAAAATATTCTCAATTGTAGTTTTTGTTTCGATTTAATTTTCAAAATATTTCTAATTCGGTTTTCGGTTGCGGTTAAAAAAATAGGTTTTGGTACGGTTTCGATTAGGTTCCAGGACTATCTGCTGTAGAAATTATCCACTGATGTCTTCTATATCTCTTGTAGAAATATATAACTATATACTGTGTAGAAGTAGAATACATACGTCTCTACTGTGTATCCATTGCAAAAAAGCATTTAGGTACATATAGTTGACCAGTGCATTGAGTTTAATTGATTTTTTTTCATGTGTATTCATATTTGTATAATAAAGCATGGTTATACAGGGTGAGTCAATAGTGCGTTCTCCTTCGATATTGGGTGAACCGTTACAGATACGATAATTTTTTAAATACAAAAGTTTTAGGGTGTCATAGTATCTATCATTCAAAATTATTTTCACTTCTATAGAGTGTTTCATTTTTGCGTCACAGATTATTGATCAATTTTTTTAAATGGGACACCCTATATTCAACTGCATATTCGAATGCACCATCAAAATTGCTACAAGACCATATTTTGTTTTTGAAATTTGGCTGCACGGTTGCCAAGATATTTAACTTTTCTTGAGATTTACTGATTTTGCAGAGTTCCCATCAAAAAAATCATTGTGACCTACGGTTAGGAAATGAAGCAAAACAAATTCATGTGAGTAGTTGTGAAAATATGCCCTACCTCTTATTACAAAACTAGCTCAAAATATCCAATACGCTGTTTGTGACAGACGGGTGAACTTGATGAAAGTGAGGGCGTTAAAACTTGTGTTTTTCAAATAGAACACCCTGTATTTTTTTACATTATCAGTTGCAGATCTTAATTACCTTTCATTTTTGTAAAGTATGTCCTATACCTAAATGTTACCCTTTTCGATATAATTTGACTTTTTTCCAAATATTCATAAATTTGGCCAAAAATTGGGCATTAGGCATCAAAGCAGTATTCTTTACAGAAAAAACAAATACGCATTATGAAAAAAATCTTAATTATTTTAACAATTAGTTATAACTTATAACAATAATGAATATTTTAAGTAAGCCTAAGTCACATTTGTGACAATAAGATTATCTAACAAAGCAGAAGTACGAAGAAATTTATTTTGTGTAAGATAACATACAGAGCGTCTCGAAATTGACAAACTAGAAACATCACGCTGTTCTACTGCCCACTCCGAAGCAACAATAAACATTATTTTTAATCACTACTACTTCATTGGAAACAAAACACCATTGGCGGCTGGTAACGGCACCCCCTCCCCCTACCCTCCCTGTAGCAATCAGTTAACCTATTTTTTTGGCGAAAAAAAATACAAGGTTGCCGCAAAAGCTTCCAAGGTTGCCGCAATAACTGAATCCTAAACCAGTTAGTTTTATTAGGCTATGTTTTTCTGTTTGTTTATGACGCAATCACAGCAAACAAACATCTTTCACAGAAGTGCGTCAGCGTCAACGAAAAGACGCTGCCGCTACCGCTTGCAGTTTTACCAATAAGACCCAGTGAAAAAAATTGGGTAAGATTGGTTAGGGAATGGTGCTGTTTAAATGAGTGATTAAACCCACAGTAGCTTGGGATAATCGCTCTTAAGTTCTAAATTGACGCGTTTAAAACTGATGTGCACTGACTTTTGGGTGTATTTATTATTATTTTAATATAGTTTTTCATTGCTGAAAGAAGATATCATATTTAATTATAAAATAATTTATGAATTAAAAACAGTAATTGTCTGTGTCGTCGACAAGCAAAAAGGAAAATACGAGAAATGTCGACGATGACCGATGATAACGATGTCAACCAACACGAATCGCGAGTGTTCAAATCATAGCTCAAATAGTGACCGACCCAAATAACAGTGTACAACTACAATAAATATAATAGTAATATGTACATCATTTCAAAAATGTTATGAAATATTACTTAACGATTTTTCTCCAAAATATTCATTTTTACAACAACACTTCACGGCAACCGTAAATAAGAACAACAAAATAAAAAATTAAATATGCAAAAAGACGCCACTACAACACATTTGAAAACAAGCAAACATTACCATGTTAAGAGCGCTCATCCCCGAAAACACCCGAGCATTTCCGACTAATTCAGTGTTATCAAAAAGGCGTTAAAATTAATGTGAGTGATATAGTCAAGGCGAGTACGACTCGTGATACGATTTGCTTTGATAAAATTGTGGTGTAAGTTCACGAGTGCTAGTTAAGATAGTAATTACATAAATCTTAACCAGCACGAGTAATTTTATCAAAAAATTGCAATCGCTCGTTGTATTATTTATGATTATACTATGCTTATACATAATCAAGGGTATAATTGACACTGAACACCCACTGAAATATTGAATCGTCGGCGCTTAGCTTTCCAAATTCCTAACACCATAATAACAAAAATTTTAAAAATCCAATTTATATTGGCACAATAATATTATTGCTCTTTCAACTACATTTTTATGCTTTGTTTATACTTATTTTGGTAATTATCCGAGGTTTGCTTATTGATCTTATAATATATGTATAGTGCGGCATAACCTCCCTGATTCACTAGCTCTAAAATATGAAAAACTTGAAGAAAAGGATTTTATGATTTGCGCTACTTCTCCGCACCTTGAAAAACAATTTTAAAGTATTTCGGGGGCGTTTAGTTTTCACAAATTGTCCCGCTAGTCTTCGGTGTGTCAACTGGTTTGTTGTGTTGTAGTCCCATCGGCATTCAGCTTCCACTATTATTTACATCACCTATGAAGAAGAAAAAGCATTTTTAAAAGTTGTTTTTAAAAAAATAATTTATTATAGTACAATTTATGTTTATAAGTAATAACATTATTCTAATTAATCATACATATATAAAAGCTCAAAGGGTTTTCTTCTCCGGTTCCTCCAGCGGCTACCGCTTCACCAATTTGGACCATTTTTTTTTCCAATAAAAGGTCTCTATCCTCAGATGGAACATGAAACATTTTTATATTTTTATTCTACGTCGATTTTTCAATAATAATTATTTTAATTTATAATATATATGAAAGTCTGCTAGACGCGCTTCACTTGAGGCGATATCTACACCAACGCCGCGTCTCATTATTGGAACTAATGCATCACCTGACTTAGCATTTCGCCGGGTCGGTCAACGCGAGTCTGTCAGTGCATTGTGAGCTGGGGTAACACTAGTAATTAATAAAATTACTATAGATTTAGGAGTTAATTCCCAAATAGCCTCTAGATTTCCATTGCGCCATTGAATAAATACACAGTTTCGGTTTTTGCAAATTTTAGGTATCTATAACCGATTAATGTTTCTTAACAAAAATGTGACAATAATATTAAATTTCTGGACAAACTGATATCCATATAAAACTTGAAATGTATTTGGCCTCTTTTGATATTGCAAATAACATTTATAGTTTAAAATAAGGCTGTTGTCAGTAGGTATTCGGTTAACAAAAATGTTCTAATATAATAACCCACTTTTCTATTAAACGATAAACATTAATTTAAAATATTATTTAATTACCGGTTAAAAGGGTATCCGTTATAGCTACATTAAAATGTTAATTGTAAGTTGTTTTAAGTAAAAATTGGTTTGGATTAATTATTTGCTATTCAGTTAAAGAATAGTTCGCAGTATTCGAAAACTAACAGCTAACGAATAGGTCGCAGTAATCAAACGACGAGCTTCTGGTTATTCGGTTAACGAAAAATTCGAAGTATTCCAAGGCCAAACCAGTCGCTATTCAGTTAAAGAATAGTGCGCAGTATTTTAAAGCAGAACTATTTGCTATTCGGTTAACGAACAGTTCGCAGTATTCAAAAGCCGATCTAGTCGCTATTCAGTTATAGAATAGTTTGCAGCAGTATTCGAAACTCGAACAATTCACTATTGGGTTAACGAATACCCCACATTAATAGAAAACCAAATAATTCGCTGTTAGATTAACGAATAGTTTGCAGTATTCGCTGACCTATTTGCTATTCGCATAAGAAATAATTCGCAGTTTTAGAAAACCGAATTATTCGTTATTCGGTTAACGAATAGTTTGCAGCATTTGAAAGCTGATCCATTCGGTATTCACATAACAAAAAATTCGCAGTATTAGAAAACCGAACTATTCGTTATTCGCTTAACGAGTAGTTGACAGTATTCGAAAGCCAAACTATTCGCTGTTCAGATAACGAATGGCTCGCAGTATTCAAAAGCAGAACTAGACGTTATTCAGTTAACAAACAGTCTCAGTCTTCGAGGTTGAACTGTCGGCTAACGAATAGCTTGCAGTATTCGAAAGTCGAAGTATTTGCTATTCGGATAATGAATAGTTGACAGTATTAGAAAGCCGAACTATTCGCTGTTCAGATAACGAATGGCTCGCTGTATTCCTAAACTGAAATATTTGCTATTCGGTGAACAAATAATTGCAAGTTTTCAAACGCAGAACTATTTGCTATTCGGTTAACAAATAGTTGGCAGTTTTTCTAAAACCGAACTATTCGCTATTCGGTTAAGAAACAGTTCGCAGTGTTCAAAAGGTGAACTATTCGCTATTCGATTAACAAATAGTTGGCAGTATTCTAAAGCCGAACCATTTGTTATTCGGTAAACGAATAGTTCTTAGTACTCAAAAGCTAAACTATTTGCATGCAACAAAACATGCATGCAATATGCACTAAGAAGTAGTAAAAATAAGCGGGTTATTTATGCACTTATACTTGTATGCAAAATCACTTTTACATGCAGTTTATATACTTTATAGAACTTTCATTTGCAAATTATTACTACTAAATTAAAAATATATCTATAACTAATTATTCTAACTAATTAACTATAATGTTAATGCAGGTATGATTTAATTACTCATTGTTTATTGAGTGATAGCAATAACATACAATATACTTTTCAATATTGTCTAATGTTAAATTTTGTCGGTGCTGAGACAATAAGTATTGGTAAGAACTCTAAACTTTACAGAAAGTTATATTTAAAATTGCAAAAAATCAATGAATCCATATATATTTACGTTTTCGTCAAAATTACCGTTTTATACGTTCCTTATTTTTTTATGTAGCAAATCCTTCATTTTTATTCAATATGCTATTTAATGTTTATTTTTTTTCCCTTTCCTTGGTTCCGGAGACACTGCAGCCTATAAGGCTTATTGTGTTCACCCAGTCCGTAATCTTGATTCCCTTTACCAGTGCGCACAGGTCACTCACGGAGTGTGTTGAAGTCTTCCGGTTCCACGAGTGGATGCCCGAGTATGCGTCGTCTTTTACCAGCCAGCGCATCACAGTTGCACAAAATATGCATTGCTGTTTCTCGTTTCTCACTGTAGAGTCTGCATGTGTGGTCTCCGTGGGGTTTCTATCAAATTTTCTATCCTCCTGAGGTGATCTTTAACAGTCGCGTGTCGCGAGGCCCCTAGGGATTTTGAGCTGAGTGTCCTGCTTACCATAAGCAGTTCTGTGGTTTTGTTTTAGCAAAATTTGTTAATGAATGCCTTGCTATGGGTTAATCCGGGTCGGTTGATCCAGTAAGTTTTATGTTGATTGCAGATCAATTCGCTGATACAGCTACGAATTACATTACTTGATACTCCAGGGCAGGTTCAAGACCGTAATAGGACCCTGTTGATCCCTGTCTTGCGAGTTCACCAGCTTTTTCATTGCCTTCGATCCCACGGTGACCAGGAGCCCAGAGCAGTCTCATGGTGGTCTGCCCTGCCAGGTCATTCAGTTCTTCGTGGCTTCGTGGTTTCGAAACTGCGGCGTACATGCCAAGTGGAAAGATATAACTTTGCACCATATACTCCTGCTCCAGCACCTATCTCGGTTTTTGAGCCGTCCGTCTACCAGACAAGGCTTCCAGGAGGGTCTGTCCTGTCTCTGTGCTCCCCACTGTTCAATCCTGTATTGTTACCTTAAAGAGTGTAGCTACTAGGTATTTTGACGTCATATGGTTCGTATTCACGTCAAACATAGGACCCCCAATGCTATCAATTAGCCTAGTTTGCTCTGTCCCTGTACGTAGATTGTGCGGTTAACTCTGCAATCTGTATAGTCTCAATCTAGCCTCATCCCTAATCACTGAGTGCACCAAGTGCAGAGGAGGAAGGTCGAGGAGGGACTCCATCGCAGCGGTCGGCGTTGTTCTCATAGCCCTCATGATGCCTAGAGAGACAAGTTTTTAAATCTTGCCCAGTTTTAGTTTAGCGGTTTTCTGCTTGACCTTGAGCCACCACAACAAGGCTGCATACGATATCGCTGATCTGACTACCCTCGTATATAGCGAGTGCACCATACTTGGTCTAAGACCTTATGATTTGTTATAAGTGCGTCTAACTACCGCGAAAGTAATTTCCGCTTTTCTGATAACTTTCTCAATATGCTGGTTCCAGGTAAGTTTGGAGTCCAGAATCACCCCAGGTACTTTACCTCTCCCGACAGATTGATTTGTTGCTGTAGGTTCCTCCTCCTTGTAAATGGTACTATGGTGGTTTTTAGGAAACTTCCCCTGCTGTCCACCTGGTTACTACATTCAGGGCCATTTGCATACGTTTCTGACTGTGTTGATGAATCTCCCTTCTACTAGAATGACCAAGTCATCAGCGTATCCTAGGGGTGAAAAGCCTTCGTTGCTGAGATTTACTAGCAGCCCGTCCATGACAAAGTTCCACAGCAGAGGAGAGAGAATTTTCCTCTGCGGGCATCCCCTTGCCACTCGGACTGCTAGCGTCTCATCCAACAACGACGTATGGACCACCCTACCTCTTAGCATCAAGTCTAGTCACCTGCAGCAAGTCACTTTCAGACCCAGATTTCTCATTGCTGTTGTGATAGAGTTAAAAGATCAAAGGCTCCTTCTATATCCAAAAACGCTCCTAGAATTTTCCTATTCTGTAACGTTCTTTTGCCTTCCTAACAAGAGGTGGCGGGGTGCTGTTTCTGTTGATAGTCCTGCTCTATAAGCAAACTGGTCACGGTGTAATAGACTGGTTACCAACACTCTATCCCTAATATGTGCCTGTCGAACAACTTTTCCATTGTCTTAAGTATAAACGACATAAGACCAACGGGTCTGTATGCCTTTGCCTGAGAATAGTCAGCGCGACCAGTCTTAGTGCCTGGTTGGTCTCCATATTCTTGAGAGGTACTTCAGAGCCATACTGGCTCTTAGAATCGTGCAGATTCTTGTAAGCAGGAAGTCCGATTCTCTCTGCAGCATTGCTGGAATGAACTCGCCTGTTCCCGGTGATTTATATGGTTCAAATAAGTCAGGTCATGGTTTCCTTTCCAGTCTTCGTATTTTCTCCAGTGTCGCTTACTAGGTTTATTGAGCTCTGAGAGTCTTTGGAGAGTATCTTATGGAGTCTGGCATATTCTGGAGTTTTTTCAATCTCCCCACAGTGCCTCCTCCACGAGTTCTTCTAGCCTTTCTTAGTGCTTTGTTATATTCGGTTAAGGATGTTTGGTATTTATCTTAGTTACCTTATACTTTTGCTCTATTAAATAGTTTTCTTGTTTTTTCCCTTTTTACAGTGAGTTCTTGCGTCCACCAAGGAACTTTCTTGTTGGAAGCCATCACGGTTGGAAGTCAGTTTTCCTTCTACGTAGAGATAATCGTGTTTGTTAATTGCTCCACGGCTATTTCTAGGTCAAGGTTGCTATTTATCAAAATCTTGGTCCGCGCCAGTTTGCGATCTAGTTCCTTCTTATAGGACTCCCAGTTCGTTTTATGGGGGTTCCGATAGCTTTCTACTACACGGTTAACTCCGGTAATTTCAAAACATATGTATCTGTGATCGGAGCAACTCTCTTTATGAGAAACATGCCAATTTTTAACAAACTTACTTTTATGAGAAGTACCTAATGTTATATCGATTACCTCCTGCCTTCGCCCTGTTACAAAGGTAGGTTTGTTTCCCCTACTCAGTATGTCTAGATTATATATCTTAGTGAATTGTAAGATAAACTCACCTCTTAAGTTGGTGTTGTTGCTTCCCCAGACCACATGGTGGAAGTTTGCGTCACAGCCGATAAGTAGCGATCCATTGCCTCTACAGCTACTGACCAACTCCTCCATTGCTCTTGTTGGTGTTTCTGAGTCTTCATTCGCTTTTGGGTTAATATGCAGGACCTGGGTCTGTCAGTTCCTCTGCTATATATTAGCTCTCCTCCGACTGCCCAAGTCCTTGAATTTTACCTTTAATTACCCAGGGTTCTTGAATGAGGGCTACGTCATAGCCCTCCATCAGTTTACATAGGACAGAGGAAGCTGTCCTACTGTGGTGGAGGTTCACTTGGACTACCCTTATTGCCTTCTGAGACGTTCTGTATAGGC
This sequence comes from Ctenicera cuprea, assembly GCA_958336395.1. Taxonomy (NCBI): domain Eukaryota; kingdom Metazoa; phylum Arthropoda; class Insecta; order Coleoptera; family Elateridae; genus Ctenicera; species Ctenicera cuprea. The sequence goes on from OY284493.1 coordinate 43,918,938, forward strand.
TTGAACTTCACGGTTCTCAGCCCATAATAGGCCTTAAACCGAGTCTGTTCAAGGGTCCTATACGATGCCCCATCTATGGAGATGACTCGGTCCTTCTCGGTTTTGCTGCTGAATTTCCGCCAGTCTCCCGTTTTTAGGCCTGGGTTTTGACACTGAAGCCGGGTCCTGACGGATACTTTCTCTGGTGTTCCTGGGATCCACACCAGTGCTTTGTGTCGCTTTGGCAGGTCTTTGGCCTCAACCACAGTCAAGTCTGCCCCCTCCCAAAGTTCTACCATGCTCTCTACTGTCCTCTTTAGCCAATTCTTAGTGAAGTCGTTCGCACATGTGATCCATATAATACCTCCCGTGTACCGACTTTGCTCAAACTCAGGTGGGCTCGCACTCCCTGAAGGAGTCTCATCCAGCACATCCATAGGTTTGTTTTGGATCAGGTACGCTTGCCTCTGGTCCAGTACTACATCGAGATGTGACGTCTGTCTATCACCGCCATTCTTAATTTTCTAGATGCTTAACTACAAGACCTAGTCTGCATTTGGCTCCTGAGTCTTTTATTCTGCTGCTTCTGTGATGAAAGAGTGGAGGAATCCGAGTGGGGTCTTTTGGCGCCCCCACTTTCCTTTCCCTTTCCTTCCTGCTTCTTCGTGGTTGGCTTGTACTTCGTTCAAGTCTGAATTTTTTCTTTTTCCCTGAGCTTTTTCTTTTGTGCTCCAGACAGTCTCTTCGGTTGCAGTTCTAGCTTAGCAACTACTGCAGCCATGTTGCTTGCGTCTGATGGTCTAGCTACATGTCCATCAAGCACGCCTGATCCCTGTGTCTTAACCACTTCCACCAGTGGCGGAACAAAAAACGTAAGCCCCCCCCCCCTAACAAAACAGTATGGGCCCCCAGGCCCAAAATATGAACGTAAAAAAGTATCATAAGAAGCGGCGTGTTCGTCGAGAGGTTTTTGTCGCAAAGTTATTAATAATAGTGTCTTTATCTAAGTTTTTTATACATTCATGTTCTATACTTATCAGAGATAGGTCTGAAAGGCGCTGTTGACCCATAGTATTGCATAAATAGGTTTTTATTAGTTTAAGTTTTGAAAAAAAACGTTCGGCCGAAGATACACTCTCAGGTAAAGTTAAAAACAGTAACACTGCACTGCTTACATTCGGTAAATTGGATGAAAGACACCTATTTTCAATAAATAAATAATGTGCAAGGTTCAACATTGTCTCTAATTTTGATATGCCGTCGCTTAAACCTTTTTTTTAAACTAATATTTTGATGGGGAAAATCATTTAACATATCTTTGTCGTAAATGGATTGCAATTTTCTTGATCTATGGTATGATTCATCCTCATTTAAAGTAATAAAATTTTGTGGAGATAAAAAATTAAAATTTTCTAAAATTGCGTTAACACTTTTAAATATTTCTTCTAATTGAGTAGTTAGAATGTGTAAAGGTGCGCTGCCCGAGAATAAATAATTTGTATCTGATTTTGATTTAATTGTATTGTTTTATACTTTAAAGTGGGAGCTCCCCGAAAACGTAATGCACTTGTCTAATAACTTTGATTTATTTACAGGAATATTATATTTCTTGCAGCAAATACAGACTTTAATTAACAGTGATCACTTGACTTAGCTAAATTGCTGTGATTTAGTCTTAGTTAATCTTAAGCAGGTGGTCGTTTTAGAACAGCTGCACACATTTTTGTACATAAATGTAAATATTGTAAAACACATGTTAACACGTATGAATGAGTTTGCCGCCTGTTGTGTGGATTATTGGGGCCAATCTAATATTTAAAATTTCACGCTCTCGCATTTTAGGGATTAGGGTAAATATTGGGTTGTAGTAATTAACATAAATTGGGGAAACTTGACAGCTTCAATTAGCACAAGTGTTCAAGAAAGCTTGAGAGTGTGAGACAAAATTTTATTGATACTTCTATCCAATCAAAAATTAAAAAAGAGTGGGGCTGTAATTTTATTGGAAAAAGAAACAAGTCCAACCTCTTGGAGGATGGACATGAATTTTAATAAAAGAGTATGTTCCCTAAAGGAAGGGATGAATCTTCGAATTCTCAAAGATCACTCAGTTCGCTGAAATCTTAACGTCAGTTTGGAAGCATTATTGCTAACATTCTGTTACAATATTACAAGTCTGGGACTTGCAACTTTAAAATAAAATATTATCTTCGTGGGTTTTGGGCTACGAAGAGCACTTTGCCAAAATCAAATAGGCTTAGGCGTAGTAGCTCATTCTTGTCGGTGTACCTGATTAGGCGTATCAAAAGCGGCGCTATTGTTCCTCTTAGGAGGGAATTAGGCGTAGCAACTTAGGCGCTATTGCAGGGAAGCCGATTTGAGTGAGTGGCGGCGCTATTTCCACATTGGTTGCGGCAAGACGCTCTTTTCGCGTGTTGTTGTTACACATTTGTACGTAATCGATCGCTGTTATTGGGTTAAATTCTCTGGCGTGTTGGCAAGCGGCGCTATTGTCCTTCGGGAATTAGGCGTAACGGCCAGGGCGCTATTAGGACGAGATCTAATCAGGCTGAGAGTATTACGTTCAAATGAGTGATAGCACACGGTGTTCCTATGAAGAGCATCCAGTTAATTACGTAAACTGCACAATACTCGACATTTATGAACAGTCCCAAATAGAAGTATCAGTATGGGTAAAACTGGGGCAAATATTTAGATTGGCAACTTTACTCGATACAACTGACGGGCAAATTCTATATGAATGGTTCTAACACTCATAACACCTATATTTTCAACATTGAATAAATAAATTCTTCAAAATGTTTACTGTTGTTTAAATCAGCTTAAAATCTTATCCTTTTTAACCTCGATAAAGACAGGGTAAATCAGCCACGAGCAAATAATTAAAACACAACGTAGGTCCTACATCGATCATCGCAAATAAATAAGTAATCAAGCATAAATACTTGATAAATTTTAAATAATACAATTAAAATTTGTAAATAAAAAATATCAGCGAAACTGCACGATCACAAATGTCAAACGTGCAGTAAAAAATTTCTACTTTAAAAATTTCTTCCGCATTATTTAGTCTCTCATCTTCGGATAACTCATCAAAGAATTTCTTAATTTTCTTCTTTCGTCTATTTTCAAAAATAGGCATTATTTTGTACGAGTTGTCCACTGCCTTCTCTTTAATTTTTACGAAATACTTTCTCATGTTTTTAACTCTTTGTAAAGTATTTTTTAATTGTTCATTGGCCGAGTCTAAGCTAGCATCACTTTTTTGTAAACTTTTTGAACACAAGTGAATATTTTCCAACATTTCACACTGAAATGTTAACATAAAAATAAATTCAAATTGTTCCACTTTTTTATTGGATAGCTGTAGCTTCGTCTATTTTGTCTCTTTTTCTGCTCGTAAAATAACATTATTGAGAACTTTGAGGATTGTACCTTATTGCCGATACCGAATTGTTGTACATAACGACTTAAGTGTGTGTTTTATACCCTCGTTTTTTGTCACTTGTAAATTGCCCCACCTTTTAATACTGTATTGTAGCAGAAACAAAATAGTGGCGCTGGCGGCACGAGCTATTTAACGTCTCATAAATAACTAACGAATTATATAAATCCAGGGGAAAACATTTGTAAATCTTGAGAAATGCAAAAAATTTAATGATAAAACCATTGTTAATTCTTCAGCTAATAAAGTTAGTTGAAGAATTAACATTGGCTCTATTATTAATTGTTAAATACGGACTTTAACAAAGTAAACTGAAATTTACAAAAAAGCTTAAAATTATTTTTTATATTTGTTATGGATCCCTAGACGCGTGGGCCCCTAACTGTCTGGGCCACCCCGCGATGCGGGGGTTGCGGGGGTGTTTGTTCCGCCACTGGTTTAGCAGAGGCTTTGTTGCGACATTAAAATAAGGGAAAGTTTCGGCGAAACGCTTTCCTCATTTTTGCATATTTGCCTTCAGCGATATTTCGCTATGAAGTAAACGTAATTCGGAGAAAAACAGTAAAAAGAAGGTTGCCCACAATAAATAACGTGCAGCTGCAGCTGGAAAAGCTTTTTGCGGGTTAAATAATTGGCGTTGACAAGTTTTATTGCTTTTTAAACATCTACATAACAGACGGAATTTAAACGAAAACAGTTTTTATAGATAAAAACAAGTAATAAAAGGTTGTTTATCGCCCTATTGGATATTGGCCGCTCGTTGTCCATTAACTAGTGATAACAGGCGACTTTATTTACGACATTTTTTTAAAGTAAATATAGCTAGAGATTTTTGAAGTGAAAATGTTTGTAAAAAAGAATGTGAGGGTTTTAATCAATTTTACTTGTGGGTAACATTAAATAATGTGTGAATTAACATTTATTTCATAACAATTTTAGCACGGAATCTGAGAGAAGAACTTAAGAGCACGCCGCCGTGGCACCTTTTTGTTTTTGACGCTAGAGGCGCTAGTCATTCTAAATTTGAATTTAATTACTGATAGTTCTATTAAACATAAACAGGTAGCGTCACATGCGTTCTGTTGACGTGCATATATTTTTCTTTACAGCACTGTACTAGCAGAATTATTGATTTCTCGCCTAAAATTAACTCTCAATATTACTTGCTCGTGGGTTTGTGTGCAACTAATCTCTTATTAATGTGCAAAATTTGTTAAAACAACATGGCTGACGCTACTCGCATCGAATTTTTAAATTTACTCAGCTGGCACATAGTTTAAATAATTGACAAAAATTTTAAATTGGTGTACCTATTATAACAGTATCTAGATGATCAGCGTAAATACAAATGAAGAATAGTGTTAAATTTACAGTTTTATGTTTGCTAAGAAAAGTAAGTTTTTTACCTTATTTGCATGTTTTACAAGAAAATAATTATCTGAGCATCTAAGTTACTTTATTAAGCAACATCTATTAACTTGTTTCATTTAGTTTTCTTTTTAATTAAGTCGCTGAGTACATATAAAAATGCCTATATGATGTCTATACTAGCGCCATCTGTGTCGTGTTCCTCGGCGCGGCGCGGTCTTATTACCGAACTCTCTAGCTTCAAAACGGCGGCGCTACAGCTTTTTGAAAACCTCGACTTTAACGCCCATTTACGCAAAAAGTAGTTCTCTGATCGGGATCAGCTACTACTTGTTTTAGAGCCCTTCTTAGACGGTATACGGTGAAATAAAATTAATTTCGAAAATCTGAAAAATGGCGCTGCTTCAAAATTTTCAAAAAAAAATCTTAAAAACTGTCCATACGTTGTTTTTTAAACTTTCTGAGCCGATAGAGCTTGCATTGAACTACCAATTTATTTCTGATTTATCTCCGAAATTTTACTCTGACGGCCGCGGCATCCAGGAATTTTTGAAAAATTTGAATAGTGGCCACCCTCACTTAAAACTGCATTTCAAATTCCCTGACTTTTCCCTGACTTCTCTGACTGATAAATGTCAGTTTTCCCTGACTCATTTTTATGGTATAAAAGCCAATTTCAACTGTTTTTTTTAAATTGTAACCCAACATTAAAATTAGCAAAGTAAACTTAAATTACTTTACAGCAAATGGAAATTTTTCAACAAACATAACAAAATACAACATTTAAACTTAAAGGAAAAACCAAATGACGTAAATACAAATTTTATAAACATATATAATTAGGTAACAAAATTTCCGTTTCGCCGGCAAAAATAAAAATATTAAAATAATTGCATTTTACAGAATTTTCCCTGACTTTACGATGAAATTGGTACAATTCCCTGATTTCCCTGACCAAAATAAAAAAATTTTAAATTCCCTGACTCTTCCCGGTTTTCCATGTTTTCCAGAAAAGTGGCCACCTTGGAATATGATTAATTATTTATTCAAAAACGAAAAAGCCAATCGTTATAAACTTTTATCAGTTTGATAGACTATTTAAAGTACTTTATTAGGATTTGCTAAAATTTTCAACTATTTTAAAAATTAAGAAGAAAATGATACTTTTTAATAACAACAACGCGCTTTCTGGCAGTTACGTGATTTTAACTGCACCTATCAATTAGCTCTAGTTAAAAAATATGTTTTTTATTCTTTGCATATTTTGATAACTTCCCAAATAAAGCTAATATAATCATTTTTGTCCGATATCCGAAGCGGAACTTGTAATCCGCCGATAGGTGCAGGGTGGTGCAGGTCGTCGCTGCTTTTATGGGTAAAGTTACGGTACGGAAACCAATTGAACAGGCTACCGCAAATTCAAATTCCCGCTGCTTGTTAGAAATCGAATACTCGGTGAACTGTACAACGTTATAATTATAAAATTTACACTTTTGCATCGGTATCTTTAATTTTTACAGAGGTAATGTGTGGTAGATTATTTTCTTCATAGAATATAAAGGACACAACTTTTGTTTTATCAATGTTTAGCGTAAGTACATTTTTATTTAGTCATTTCACTGTTTCTGACATATCGGTAATTATTTTATTTGAGATATTGTCCCACAAATTTCCCCGACAAACAGTACAGTATCATTGGCATAGAAGATAATGTTATTAGTTTCAGATAATGACAGAGGATCATTTATATAGCTTATAAAGAGTACTGAACCAAGCACTCTGCCCTGGGGCACACCGCCTTCAGAAATATTTTTATCACCAATGACGCCAAAAATTTGTGCAAACGTGGCGAAGAGGTTTGTCGGTAAAGTGTTTTATTTGTTTAATATTTTCTGTAGTTAAATTATCATTTTCTGGTTTTAAAGAATTTGTGTAAGCTATGGTTTCTTTGTCATCAACTCATCAGTTACAGAATTGAGGGGAAAAAAGTAGTATACTGAGTTATGTTAGTATCGGGATTCATATTTTTGTTTTTACTTGATTTATATTTGCTGCACAAGGCTTGAGCCATGTGTTTTCTCATTTGGCAATAATGAGCAAATGCTATTTGCTTTTTCTCAGTTAAAAGTTCACCATTTTAATACTTTTTATTTCCGAGGTATCTCTATTTCACACTTTCTCTTACCGTATTCCAAAGATGCTTTGAAACATTTGAATATTGCATTATTTTATTTTTATACAAAAGATTTTTTACAGCTTTTATACAGACAAGTTAAACATTTCTATAGCTTTTAAAATAAGTTCGTAACGGTTCATTTTGAATTTCTCCTAATAATCTTTATTTTAGTTTATCTCGAAAACTAATTGAATTTATAAGACCGTTTGTTATCCAGGTCTTTGGTTTCCCGTTTTTGCGGTTAGTGTGTTTATATTAAAACATTTTTGTTCGGCAGATATTAGTAGATTCAAGAACTGTGTAATCGCAACATTTCCATCTTGCAGAATCATAACACTATCCCTAGAAATAGATCTTAAACAGATTACAAATTTTATTATCTTAAAAAAATTATATTACTTTAGTAACACTTTTACTCTCTGAATCATTTACTACGAAGTGTACAAATATTATCCCCTCTTCGTTTTTATTTATGTTGCCATTGTTGTAAAATGTTTCAAAACCTGTAGCGTTAAAATTTTGCGGAATTTCTATTTGATAGGTTTCCGTTAGGGGGGGGGGGGTCGTTGGCTTTCCAGTTTTCGCATGTGAAATTATTTTAGACATTATTTTTTTATGAAATGTCGACAAGACAATAATAGTCCTTGAGTATACATAAAATGCTGTATTACTTCAAGAATATATATTTATTTTAATTTTGTACATATTTCGACATGTTTACATGCATATAACCTTTGATAATGACATGTAAACATGTCGAAATACGTATAAGGTTAAAATAAATAAATATTGTTGAAGTAATTAAGTATTTTATGTACACTTAATAAATATGGACTTCAACAAAGTAAAGCTAGAACTTATAAATAATACTCCTGTTTTTTCTTAAAAAAATTGGCGTCATGCACTTAAAATTTTCACTCAATTTCTGCGAAGACAATTATCTGCTTGTAATTTGATTGACTAAGCGATCTCATTGATCTGATTTATTGTTTTCTTCCTGATCTCTCTGTTTGCATAAGTATTTAATTATACTTTTTTTAAATACTAAACAATGACTGAAATGCGTTTGGTGAACTTAGCAACTATTTTTATTGAACACAAATTTGGTGAATATTTGGTCTACAAAGAACTTGTGCGCAATTAAAGATCGAACGTAAATTTCTATTAAGATCTTGTTGGACACGTGGGATTCCGACTTCACAAAAACCCCATTTTTACCAGCTATGTATACTAGTGTCAAAATCACCACCGATCATGTTCTTTGCCGATGTTCTAATGATTAATGCGATAAAATCGAAACTCAAATCAAGTAAATCAATATCAGTAGACCGTTTACCGTAGGCGGTAAAACGAGAACTGCTATTGTTATTATTATCTTATCTTATCTTATCACAATGTTAAAACTTGCACAGGACGAAAAACTGTCTGGCGCCGGCCGTGTATACAATATGCTCACACACCATTATATTAGGATATGCTACCACTTAATCCTTGTGTAAGCACACGGTGGCAGACACGTGACTAGAATCTTTTAGTAGTAGTAGTAGTAGTAGCAGTAGTAGGGTAGGCCCACGGATGTATAATAAGAACTGGATGCCCGTCAAACGCATGCGGTAGTGAAGCAGGTCTGACGTCACGGCGGCCATGTTAGTTGTGGGCAAAACATTGTAAACTAACGTTGTGCTTATGCGTGTTTCCGAGTTTTTATTAAAATATTGTAAGTGTCTTATGTACATTTTTAATTCCCACCGTTGCTAACACATATTAATATTATTTATATATTAGTATTGGGCCTAGTTAGTGGTGATAATCAACTTAAAAATGCCGCAATCTTGTGTGGCAGTTGGTTGTACAAATCGACATACAAAAGGGACCTCTTTGCAATTCTTCTCGTAAGTACTAAATATATAAGTAATATAATAAATTAATTAAATAATTTACCGCAGGTTTCCACTAAAAAACGAAAATAAACTAAATAAGTGGATGAATGCACTACACAGGGATAATTGGACACCTACAAAGTATTCCAGAATTTGTAGCCAGCATTTTAAACCCGAGGATTATTGTGGACCAGGAATGAATGTTCCATATTTGAAAGAAGATGCTGTGCCTTCTATTTTTAAAGCATTTCCCGCACACCTTCAAAAGCAGCCTCCGAAACCGAGGATAAGGAAAAAACGAACTATTAATGTTCGTGATGTGTCCCCTCCAAAGCAGCAACCAAATATTGAAGTGGAATTAGATTCAGAAGCATCTACTTCAAAAAGAATAAAATTGGAACCAAGTACAATGACAGTACACCTTCGCAAAAAAATAAAAATTCTCAATCAAAAAGTGAGAAGGAGAAATCGAAGAGCGCTAGACTTTCTAGAAACTATTGGAGTAGAAGGATTTTTAAATTGCGAAGAAACAATTTATTTTATTCGAGTAATTGACAAAATTTTTGATTTTTTGAACTCGAGAAACCCATTTGGTAAAGGTTATAAGAGCCCCTTACATTCTCATAATATAGAATACTTGGAAAAAACGATGATAGAACAAATAAATTATTTGTTTCTTTTAAAAGACCAAAGGGGACAATTATTATGTCGATCGGGTAGAAAGACATTTTTACTAGGACTGGCTATATCAATTAAATCTGTGTTTGATATTGCCAAAAATATTTTTCGAACGCCGGAGACTAAATTTAAATACTTACTGACATATAAGTTCAGTCAAGATCATATAGAACTTTTGTTTGCTAGAATTAGGCAGAGGTTTGGTTCGAACAACAACCCGAATGTGGAACAATTTCGTACAGCTATCAAGCAAATTTTGATGAAGAATTCGATTTCTGCGTCTACCAGTGCCAACTGCCTAGTTTTGGATTCCGATTGGTTCTGTCTTTGAGGTGAAGTGGAATAGAAGAAGTTCACCACTTCTAGTTGAAGGGATAAGTGAACTTCCATCCGAAGAAGAAAATAATGACGCAATTGGTCGCCAAATGATTATTAATTTTCTAAGTCCAAAGCTGAAAGTAGTAAAAGATAATGTGTTGTTTTACATATGTGGTTATATAGTGAAAAAAATCGTTAGTTCTATAAATTGTGTTAACTGTGCCAATATGCTGATAAAAGATACCAATGAACATAATTACGCACATGCAGGTCCTTATACCAGATACGTAGACACAATTAATAGAGGAGGTCTTGTATCTGCATCAGTAAGTGTCTTTAAAATCGTATCTGAATCAGAAAACGAATTTATTATTGTTACTAACAATGCTTCAAATATTAATAAAGTAAATTTAGATAAAACAATTTTAAATAAAGTTGTAAACAGGTTTGCACTTGATGGTACTATATTTACTAATCATTATGAATGTAATTTCACCGAAATAGCATTTGATGTTCCCCACAAAATCCAATTAATAAAATCTGTTGTCAAAACATACCTTAAAATTAAATTTTTTTTCGTTTGGTAAATTTTATACCAATGAAATTATGAAACCAGTTAGCAAACGTTACCAACTAAATAAATTAATTTTATTTAATAGCGAATAACAGACAATCTTACCTAATCATTTATAATAATTTGTAAAATTGTATTTTATTATAATATTTTATTGTATCTACTTTTATTAATACTTATTAAAATATATTTTACATTATGGAAATATGTATTTCATTGCCAAAATATCATGATTTTTATTATTCTTGTATATGAAGAGTACTTATAAAATGAATATAATAGTTTCTGACAAGAATAACATCACAATTTTTGCTGCAAATTTCTTAAAATGTCGTAGAAATAAAAATTCGCGAAAATTTCGCGCAACTTAAAAATTAATTAATCCAAACCAACAGGAAAGCTTCTACAGAAAATTTCTCGCGAATTCGCATCCATAGGAACTGAGTTTTACATTACATGACAGGTAGCATAAAAAAAACTAACTATTACTGCAGAGAAATTCTATAAAATAGTCTAAATTCTAATGCGTTACTTGAACAAATTTAAATTTATGCCCACAACTAACATGGCCGCCGTGACGTCAGACCGGCTTCACTTCCAGTATGCATAGGGACTACACAGTCAGGCATCCAGTTATATTTATATCCGTGGGTAGGCCAAAGAAAAAGTAGGTGGGCTGCCTCGCCCCTTACCGTAAAATGAATAAAGAATAACAAAATAATTTTCATTAGAGCAGAGTTATTCCCAATATATTATTTTTCTATGGTTATCCCACGATTTTTGTGTGCCGCTTTAAATTTCTCATTTTTTTTCAAATTTTTCATTTTTAACGTTTCTGAAAAAAATATATTTTATAACCATGCAGTAGGTACAAAAACTCTATGACGTTTTGAATACTACAGCGTTATCAGAAAATTCATAAAAAATGGTTATTTTTTTACTTTCATGTTTTATCATCTTTTTGTGTTTTCAGTAAAGAAGGATAAATCTGAGATTTTCAAAAATTCATAGAAGGCGTTACAAGGAAATTAACAGATTAAGACACCAACCAAGTTATAACTATTAACTAAAGCTTTGTGCCGATCTGGTAACTCGTCTTCACGTGATAAGGCGTTAAAGTTAAAATGTTCAAAAAACCGTTAGTTTAGCCATTTTGAAGCTAGAAAATTCAGGAAAAAAGTATTTAAATTCTCCCTAAAGTATTCCACAGATTCATTTATACCGTCTGTCTATAAAGTAATCCCCCCCCCCCCCTCCACAACTAACTTTCGAACGACTTGATATTTTACCACAAAATTTGGTATTCTTTAATGGGAAATTAAATACTATATTTGGGGCCTGTTCATATCGGCCAATGTTCATATCGGCCAAAAGCAGTTTTTGTTCACATCGGCCAATTTTGCGTGATCACAACGGCCAACATGTTCAGATCGGCCAACACCACTTTATGTTCATATCGGCCAACTTGATCATATCGGCCAACGACGGCGTTAAACGTAAGAAACACCGATAGTAGCCGAATCGTAACTTGTACGCAAGGACGACCGACGCCTTATACTTGTTCAGAACGCCCATTACTTAATCATATCGGCCACTTTCATTTTTGATCATATCGGCCAAAAGTAGTTTTGTTCCTATCGGCCAACGTGTTCATATCGGCCACTTTTACTTTTGATCATATCGGCCAAAAGTGGTTTTGATCATATCGGCCAACTTGTTCATATCGGCCTTTTTTAGTTTTGATCATATCGGGCAATTTGTTCACAACGACCAGTTTCATTTTTGATCATAACGGCCAAATATAAAGTATATCGTTTATTTTGTTAAATGCGGATTTTTGGTACAAAAAGCCGTACGAAATGCGCGAAAAATACTTCATGGTGGCGATATACTTCAATCGCAATTTTAGTACTTCTTTTATTTTTAATTAAGAAATATATATTTTTAAAGCGGGGCATGATTTATTGAGAATCACTCACAGTTGATTAGAAATTGTATAACAAATGCCATCTGCCTTTAAATGTGCACCACAATCGAATCACTCTTACCGAACTTATAAAACATTAATTGAAAACGTGATTTTTTTAAATAGACGATTAGTTGCAATAGACAGTTGAATGCTACAATAAAATTGCTTTTAAATGCGGGGGGAGGGGGTAGCTTTAAATGGCCCCAAGATCCCCCATGTATCTTATACAGGGTGACCCAATAGTGTGAAATTCCTCTATATCTACTCTACTATTCGTTATAGAAGAAAACAGTAAATATAAAAGTTGTTTGTTTTCGCAAGATGCACAATCTAAAATTAGTTAAACCTATACAGGGTGTTTCGTTTTTCCTGGACAAAAGCAAACTTATCTATTTTAAATAGAACACCCTATATGTTATTTCATGCCGTTTTAAAATAATAAAAGTAAATTTCAAGAGATTAATTTAAAAGAATTTTTCTTAATGACTTTTTCAGTTATCCAGACAAAAACACATTACTCAGTTACCGATTAGCTTATTAAGATTAGTTTTAAGTTAGATGGTTTAGTTATTACTAATAGGTGCTGGCCAAATTTGTATACCTTTTTTTTCTTCTCGTTTGTATTTAGAAAAAAAACTTGAGTTTCCAATTTTAATATGGCGGCCACGGTAAAAAATAACTTTTTTTAAATGGAAACGTGGCGTTTTGGCTTTAAAATCAGAACGGTTTTGAAATTATAAATACAAATTAATAAGAGTAATTTCTTGCTAAAAATACAACTTCTCGAGTTATTAATAATATATTTTCAAATATCAATTTCCGCGCTTCCGTTGATTCAGTCCGAACATTTTACCCAACCTTATGCTTGCAGCGCAGCGGTCGGTCTTTCTTCAACCGCTTCAAGATGTTACAACTTATAAGAACTATTTACTTTAACTAGTCGTGTCTAACAGGTGTATATCGAAAGTGTTGGAAAATATAAAACAATGTATTTAAATGTATAGGAAAGTCCAGGCGAAGTGTTTCGCTCATTTTTTTAAAAGTAGCTAGGGAAACATGGTTATCTCCCGGACGCAGCAAAAAAGGCTGCTTTATTGCTGAAGCATGAGATGCTAACTCATGCCGTTACCACCAGTAATGAAGTCCGATCGATTTTTATAGAAAAAGGTGCAAGGTAAGTTACTGTAACAGAAAACAATAATAATACGTCAAACTGAATTTTTCAATATTTTAAGTGTTCAACGCTTCATCCAAATCATATATATAATTATAATTTTTTAGATGTATTTTCGTTTATTATTACGTCATTTTGAAAATATGTTTTTAAATTTTTTCGTTTTTTTTTCACCTAACAAATTTTTCGAAAATAAACAATTTTTGTGAAAATCGTTAAACATTATTAAATGAGAATAAAATAAAAAAAGCTGTCGGGCAACCGCCACAAACCTTCCTCGTGAGGACTTTGTTGTTGTTTTTTGGTAGGACTAATAGCATTCCACCATTTACACAACACAAAATAAATAAAAATTTTAACTTTAGGTTTGAAAATTTTTAACATTTTCAACATAATTTTTTTCTAGCTCAAAATACCTTAAAATATCAAATTTCATCAAAATCTAAAAATTTTAATTTTAGGGGTGAAAATTTTCAAAATTATTTTTAATTTATTTAATTAATACGTTGAACTACAATTTTAAAATGCGTTTTAATTCATTTTGTATGGTAATTCTCTTAAAATAATGTTGAGCTTTTTCAGTAGCTTATGAACCAAACGTTTTCAACGGGCCACGCCACTTTTTTCAAAATATATTCGATTGCTTCTCTCTGCAGAACCGCTTTCTTTGGAACCCACGAGCCGCCACAGAAATAGGGAGATTTGTGTGTATATAATTAGGTTTAATTAGTATTGTACATTTCATTGTAATAAAACCAATATAAAAATAATGTGTATAATTTAGTTAAGTCGAAGTAATGGTAATAAGTACTACTTTATTAACAATCTTTAAGAATATTGCCAATTAACGTTGAAAATCAAAAGTGCCCGATATGAACACGTTGGCCGATAGGAACAAAACTACTTTTGGCCGATATGATCAAAAATGAAAGTGGCCGATATGATTAAGTAATGGGCGTTCTGAACAAGTATAAAGCGTCGGTCGTCCTTGGGTAAAAGTTACGATTCGGCTACTATCGGAGTTTCTTACGTTTAACGCCGTCGTTGGCCGATATGATCAAAACTAAAAGTGGCCGATATGAACAAGTTGGCCGATATGAACATAAAGTGGTGTTGGCCGATCTGAACATGTTGGCCGTTGTGATCACGCAAAATTGGCCGATGTGAACAAAAACTGCTTTTGGCCGATATGAACATTAGCCGATATGAATATGACCCCTATATTTTAGCCATTAATTAACTTTTGTATCATTTTAAATGGCGACTGGGCGCCATTTTAAATTAGTTTTTCAATGGAAAGGAGGGTCGAGTGACACCTCATTTGAAAGATCTTTTAGTTCTGCGTCTGATCCTAGAGTTTTAAAGAAAAATATTCGGCCATAACAAAATGGCGGATTTTAAACAAGTGGACTAACTCAATTTAGAATTGTTTTGATTTTTTTTATTCAGTAGTCCACTTTTTCATTTGCAGAACAAAATTTTCCCAGAAATTTCTCAGGTGGCTGCAAATAATGTTGAAAACGTTATGTTCCAACAAGACGGTGCGCCTCCGCCTCGTTATTATAGGCCTATTTCTAACTTTCTCAACGAACATTTTCCGGAAGATGGATTGGTAGGCGGGAGCCTGTAGAATAGCTGGCTCGCTTCCCAGATTTAACTTTCTTAGATTTTTTGTATGGGGATATCTGAAATCGAAAGTGTACAGAACCCGTCCAGAAACAATTGAAGAACTGGAGCAACGCATTACAGAGGTTTGCAGTAATATCACTCCAGAAACTTATGAAAATGTAAGGCAGGAATATCATAACCGACTTTTTATGTGCCACAAAAGCGAAAAAAAAAATTTTAAACTAAAATTAGAAAGTTTTTATTAAAAAATGCTATCTATTCCACTAGTGAGTTTCTAGAATACGGCATATGCAACATGGATTTTATGTAACGTTTTAACCGCTGTGTTTTGCAGTTTGTAATTGTGTGAATTTGTACTGTACTGTGAATATGTATGTTATGCTTATACTTTGACGATTGTAAAACAGCACACCTGTTACCTAACATGAATAAAGATTGATTGATTGATTGAATGGTGAATATTTCGAACACTTAATTTAATTTCTTTTTGCTTTAATTCTTAGTTTTTTTTTTAATAGACTTCGTTATCTTCAAACAATTGTCATTGTGTTATGGCTGAATATTTTTCTTTGAAATTTTAATGGCGCCCAGCCGCCATTTTGAATGATACAAAGTTCAATTATGGGCTAAAAAGTAGCATTCAATTTCCCATTACAGCACCTCAAATTTTGTGGTAAAATATCAAGTCGTTCAGAAGTTAGTTGGGGGGGGGGGGGTTACTTTGTAGACACAGTGTATATTCAGAAAATTCAATTACCGTAAAAATGTTTAACTGGCACTTCTGGTTTAGTATTTCTTTCAAAGTTTATTTTATTGGGTGAATTTTTAATATACACTGTGTCCATAAAGTAACCCCCCCCCCCCCCCCAACTAACTTTTGAAAGACTTGATATTTTTCTACAAAATTTGGTGTGCTGTAATGGGAAATTAAATACTATTTTTCAGACCAGATTCAAATTTTGTATCATCCAAAATGGCGACTAGGCGCCATTTTGAAAATTTTTTATTAATAGAAAGGGGGGTTGAGTGACACCTCATTTGAAAGGTCTTTTAATTCTGCGTCTGATCCTTGAGTTTCAAAGAGAAATTTTCAGCCATAACAAAATGGCGGATTTTAAACAAATGGACTCACTCAATTCAAAATTGTTTTGATTTTTTTATCCAGGGTCGAGTGACACCTCATTTGAAAGGTTTTTCAATTCTGCGTTTGATTCTAGGATTTCAAAGAAAAATATTGAGGCATAACAAAATGGCGGATTGTAAACCAATGGACTCACTCAGTTCAAAATTGTTTTGATTTTCTTATCCAGTAGTCCACTTTTTCATTTGCAGGACTAAATTTTCTAAGAAATATCTCAGGTGGCTTAAAATAATATTGAAAACGTTATGTTCCAACAAGACGGTGCGCCGCCTCATTATTATGGGCCTGGTTCTGTCTTTCTCAACGGACATTTTTTTGGCAGATCGATTGTTAGGCGGGGGCCTGTAGAATAGCCGGCTCACTCCCCAGACTTAATTTTCTTAGATTTTTTTCTATGGGAATATCTGAACTCGAAAGTGTACAGAACCCGTCCATACACAATTGAAGAACTGGAGCAACGCATTGCAGAAGTTTGCAGAATTATCACTCCAGAAACTCATGAAAATGTAAGGCAGGAATTTTATAACCGACTTTTTATGTGCCAAGAAGTGAATGGTAAACATTTCGAACACTTAATTTAAGTTCTTTTTGATTTAATTCTTAGTTTTTTTAAATAGACTTCTTTACCTTCAAATATTGTCATTTTGTTATGGCTGAATATTTTTCTCTGAAACTTTAGGATCAGACGCAGAACTAAAAGACCTTTCCAATGAGGTGTCACTCGACACCCCTTTCCATTAAAAAAAAAATCAAAATGGCGCCCAGTCGCCATTTTGGATGATACAAAATTTTAATATGGTTTGAAAAATAGTATTTAATTTCCCATTACAGCACACGAAATTTTGTAGAAAAATATCAAGTCGTTCAAAAGTTAGTTGGGGGGGGGGTGTTACTTTATGGACACAGTGTATACAATATACATATTCGCGTAACTGCAAACAAGTAATTCTTTGAAAGTAAAGAGTAGAAGTAATTTGGCGTCCAAATATTTCGCGTAAATGATAATATACAGGGTATAGCTATTATGCATGGGACCAAAGCTCCCCTGGTCAAACGGTTTGAGATATGCGTTTCATATTTGGTATATGTTATATTGAGATTATATTCTATATAATATATTTTATATTATTTCTGAATATGCAAAATAACCTCAAATTAACATATACCAAATATGAAACGCATATCTCAAACCGTTTGACAATGGGAGCTTTGGTCCCATACATAATAGCGACCCTGTATTTTATATACGACTGCTTGGTACGGACTTATTATGTCATTCATTTGCGTTGGGTAATGAAGTTCATTATCGCACTAGTGTAAAATGAAGTAACGTAACGAATTCATTACACAACTCATTTTATTTACACAAACAAAACGGAAGCTTTATTTATAAGAAAACTGGCTGGTTGCGATAGTATTGAACAAATCGAATCTATCTCGTTTTCTTTGATTTTAAAACAAAAATATTTTAAAAGTGACATTTGCAAATAAATTAATGAGAAATGTCTAATATTATTTCAAGCAAAACATTCGATTTTTTAGAAATTTTGATTAATCATAGATAAAATTTTGTATGTCACAGGTGGGATAATCCATTATTATGACACTCGTTTGATTACACAACTCGGTCTACGACCTCGTTGTGCAACTTACAAACTCGAGTTGTAATAACGCCTTTATCCCACTAGTAACATAAATAACTATTATTTTTTCCAAGCAATTTGATTATGAGAAAAGTGATTTAATTTTTTAGTTGCTAGCAGGGTGGGCCAGTATTTTTTTGAGTGAGCCCTGGCCCACCCGGGTTACCTGCATGACACATAGACAGCTGCAGATTCCGGTACAAGCAACATAATTATAACCATTTGGAGGATTCTACATTCCAATCGCTTGCATCCATACCTCCTAACGCTGCATCGGGAGCTGCTTTTTATAGATTTCCAAAATCGAGTCACTTTCTGTCAATGATGAGCGCAAGCACGGCACCTTCAAAATCCACTTTTCTTCGGCAAGGTACTTTGTTCTGACGAAGCTACCTTCGATATCAATAGCGAAGTAAATCGCCAGAATATGCATTATTGGTCTGCTGAAAACTCACACTGGATGCGGCAAGTGGACAACCAAGCGGTTTGGAGTTTAAACACATGGGGTGTGGTATAGTTGGGCACAAAATTATTCAACCTCACTTCTTCGAAGAAACGTTAAATGGTCAGATGTCTAAAAAGTTTCTTACCGACTCGCTCCCCGCTATTACTAGAAGATGTACCATTGATATGATATTTTTCCAAAAAAGTGGATTGCTAGAGGTGGTACAGTTTTCTGGTCTGCTAGATCTCCCGACTTGACATGTTTGGATTTTTACTTTTAGGGAAGAATAAAAGACATTGCTTACTAAAACCGGCCCATCAACAAAGAAAACACGAAAGAGCGTATCAGAGGAGTCCGCGCAGAGTACAGAGTAAGTATAGAAGAGCTTTTTCGAAGCCATCTTTCATCAAGAGATTACGAAAATGTATTGACGTTAGTGGACGACAGTTTGAGCACCTTTAATTTTGAACAAAGTAAATAAATGAGCAACTGTATGAGAAATGATTAATAAACCAAAAATAAAACCCTTTAATTCTCGTAAGACATTTTTTGTATTCCAAATGTATATTTCGACAGCTAAGCAGTCATCATTAGTAGAAAAGAAAGGAACCTCAACTAATCTGAAAATTACGGCAACGAAATAGAAGTGCCTCGTAAGCCCGGTGAATAAGAAATCACGAATTGCCGATATGTGGATCTGAACTTTTAGTACCGCCCTGTCCCATCGCAGCAAATTTTTTAAGTAACGAAGAATTTGGATGATTGAGACATAATCTGTCGATAGCTGGCAATCTCATGTCAGACTCCTCAGGAAACACACATGTTGGGTTACGGATCCCTTCCATCGGGCCAGACGTTTACTTACAGCAGGATGCGGGACAGATCAGTACCAAAAGCTTTGGAGAGAAATGCAGGTCAGATCATGCAAACGATACCGAGCGCAAAGACAATCATAAATAACTCAAATCAGATTTACAAATTGCATTGCAGCTGAAATTTCAATAGGGCAGATATATGGAAATGTTGTTTTCTTAACCTACAATTATTTAATCACACTCAGGTACTGGATTACCATTTACAGTTCAAAAACACGAATTCGGACGAAACTAGCCCTACCTTATCCAACCTGCCATACACAATCACCATTAATAGAAATCAAGAACGTACATTCATTTCTACAGATAAAAGAGTTTATAATGTGACAATTGGAAAGAAAAGTAGGACTTTTATTTTAAAGATATTTGATGTGGATCACGCTACATAGGGATATAAATACAAAATAATAAACACTCGCATGATTACTTGGTAGTTAGTAGTAGGTAGTTCAGTAGCCGACTTTTCGTATTTGAGAAGATACATTACTGCGTGACGCATTCGGTACATGTCGTGCAACTCGACACAGCTCATTTATTACATTTTAAAGAAGTTGCCAAAAAAGCGTTGGTCGTAGACCACGTGTTCCGCTAGTATAGACTTAATTCCTAATCCAGTTGAAAACTTTGTTAGAGTAGCAAAGTTTTGTAGAGTAACAATATAAACTGACAATACTCTAATAGTAGTAATCAGCCCTTACGTCCCACTGCTGGGCACCGGCACTCTTCTCTGCCATGTACTCTCCTTAGCGGTAAGGTGGAGTATGGGGGACCTACAGTTTAACGTCGAATCCGAACGACTAAATTCCAAAGAAGGTTTCAGGCAGACCTCACGGCTGCCTACACCGAATTTGGGAAATGTGAGTGACGGGTTGCGGCATGGCCGCGGCGGGGAATCGAACCCCAGACCTTTAGCGTTAGAGGCTGAGCGCCCAACCTCTGAGGTATCGCCACTACTCTAATATTAGGCGTTTTTGATATCATTTTTATGTGTAGCTAATATCATCGTGAGAGCAAGGAGAGGCAACTGCCCTTCCTGTCCCTTTTAATTCGGCGCCTCTAAACAAACTATTCTTTATTTATAAATTCTAGCTTTACTGCGTTGAAGTTCGTATTGATCAAGTCACCAAGTTTTATTGTTGCTATAACAACACTAACTGTTTACTTGCTTATGCCCAAAAGAAAGGTACTATTATATCGAACATTTTTAACCTAACCGTTGACTAATAAGCAGGTTTTAGGGTCTCGGGAGACCGATAAAGAGGAC
The DNA here is from genome assembly GCA_958336395.1 of Ctenicera cuprea. NCBI lineage: Eukaryota > Metazoa > Arthropoda > Insecta > Coleoptera > Elateridae > Ctenicera > Ctenicera cuprea. The sequence continues at coordinate 43,939,517 of OY284493.1, forward strand.
GCTGCAGAGGTGTCCTGGCCTGTATACACTTTACAGTCCAGACGCCTTAACGCAGAAAAACCAAATTTGGCTCAAAGATTGCTAATTGCAATAGGATGACACCGCAAGAAAATGAGGTTGGTCCGCCGAAACAAATTGAGGGAGGGAAGAGTTGCTCTATTTCAAAATAGACGCGCTCGAAAAAGATCCTTCGATTCGTATTCTACGCATGTCAAATACCTTATCTGCGTAAACGCATCTCCCTATCACCCCACATTGCCCTCCACCGTCGATTATTTTTCCAAAAATTTATGAATGTCGGCTTCAAAATCGGCATGAACATCTTAAATGACAATAGGAACACATTTCCATTGAGAAAACAAGACGTGAAAAATCGATTTTGAGATTTTAATGAATAAACATTTGTTGCAACTAGAAAACACAAAATACCATAAAAACGAGCGACTGCTTTAAAACGGGTAAAGTGAGAGGAGGGCTCTACTTCAATATACCTAGATGCGCTCGTATAAGAACTTTAGATTAGTATTTTACACATGTTGAATGGCTGATCTGCGCAAACGCGATTTCCCTGTCACCCCCACCTGCCACCACCTACGATTGCTTGTTTTAAATATTACGCGTTTCCGCTTCCAAATCGGTATAAGCATGTTATGTAACAATACCAACAACTTTCCATAGAAAAATACCTGAGAGGTTTCGTTTACCTGGACAGATTAGTTGAGTCATTCCCAAAAAAAGGCTATCACCAAATTATGAATTCAATTTTGAGAAATATCTTAAAACCACTCGACTGCTTCAAAAAATGGGAAGGGGGTGCCTACTTCAAAATGAATGGGCTTGGAAAAGAACCTTAAATTTAACGGATTTCGGCTTCAAAATCTGTATAAACATGTTTAATGACAATAGGAACAATCTTCCATTGAGAAAGCACCTCTGGGAGATTTCCTTTTGGTCGTTAGCCGAACAGTTTAAATAAATCTTGTTTGCAATTAACAAATACTAAAAACAAAAAAAAAACAAAATTTTAAAATTCAAAATGTTTACAATGACCTCCAATTTTCAATATTTTAAAATTTCAAAATATTTCAAACATTTTAAATATCACTAAAAATTTTAAAAATTTTAAAATATTTTCAAAACTCAAAATATTAAACATTTTCAAAACTTTTCATGAATTGCAAAAATTTTCAAAATGTTGAAATTTTAAAAAATTTACAGGTATAGTACTGTAATTTTCCAAAAATTAAAAAGCAAAATTTTTAAAGTTTTGAAAAACATCCGGTATATTATATTTTCGAGCAATTTAAAAATATTCTAATTTCATAACATTGTCAAAATTGTCGAAAAATATTAAAAATTTCCATAAATGCGAGAAACGTTCCGTGGCAGTTGTCTGACAGCTGTTTTAGCATTTCGCTGCAAGGTAAACACCGAAGTAACACTTAGTAAGTAGATTTTTATAATTTTAGAAATTTTATTTGATGTTATACAAAGCATCTTACTTTATAGCTTTAAATAAAATACATACATGTTGTTTTCTTTATTTACATTTAGGTACATATTTATGTTAGCCAACCTTTGGCGTTCCCGTTGGCTCTAGACCGAACCCTTCCTTAATGCAGGCTATACGCCACTGAAATAGAATACTACCACAGTATACTTATATATACAGTAGCGAAAGTAAAGGTCATTTATGGTAATTATAGCACCAAGCGGCGAACAAGTTACACTAAAATCTGACAGCTGACGGTAGTAGTGTTTCTCTGCTTTTTGAACGTTATAAGAACAATTTTCAAGTTGTTTGCCAGTGTTTTTATAAAAATGTGATTAGTGATATACCAATCTATTATGAGAGTCTCGAAAGGGAGCACATGTTCCGCCGTAAACTGCGAAAACAACAAAGGAAAGAATCCTAACCTAGTTTTTTTACATTTCCCAAAGATCCAAAAAGGTAATAAATTCTAATAAATATTAATACATTAAAGTTTGACTTTCTCGTCGTTCTAGATCAAAACAGTGGGTTGTAAACTGTAGACGTGAAGATTTACGTGAAAAGGAGGTGGGATATTTGAATAAAAACTTCACTTTGTGTACGCTGCATTTTGAAGATTCGTAGTTTATAAATATAGAGAAGAAGAAGTTTGTTCACAACGCAGTACCAACAATATTTCAAATTAAAAACCTTCCTAAGCCACTTTTGTGTAAAAGAAAACTACCAGCGCTTCGAATAATAAAGCCTTGTTAATATAGGTATTATTTACTGTTTAATGTATAAATCAAAACTTATTTTGTTAATAAATCATATTACTGGCGTTATCTTTGTATTATTTAAAAACCATTATATAATGTAGATCGTAATTTTTCTGTTTTGCTTATTAAAAATATGGTAACAACAACGAACTGGATTAGAATTTAAAACCCGCCATAATTTAAACGATAGTTTAACTTGTCGACCGCTTGGAGCCCAACTAGTTATAGCTTACCAGGCGTTATATGGGCGCTTTCGCTACTGTATATATAAGTATACTGTGATACTACTACCAAAGACTATAAGGGGTTATAGTCTTTGCTACTACTACATTATATTTATAACTTCGAGCTTTACTTCGTTGAAGTTCATTTTAATTTATTGTAAATAAAACAACTCTTAACTTCAACAGGTTTTGTATTTTAGCTTTATACGTATTTCAACGTGTTCACACGACATTTTCAAAAGCAAAATTAAAAGTAAACAGTTGGTGTTGCTATAGGAACAATAAATCTTCATAACTTGATCTTGGTTTTCTATATCTGCGTCCAGATGACTTGATTTCTCATTCTAAAACGTCTAATAACGGTGAATTTTAGAGATCAATATGTTCATTCATTAAAGGTACAGATTTTAAATGTTTATGAATTTCAAATGCTTCTAGTATATCCACGTTTGTCATCATAAAAGTGTAAAACTTTTATAGTGTTATTAGATGTCATTGAATGATTGTGTTCCAATAAGTGTTTAGCGTAATTGGATTTATGGGTGTGTTTATACCTGTAACAACGTACGTGTTCCTTGTACCTAATATCAAAATTTCTAATTGTTTGTCCTATATAAACCGAATTACAGTGCGAGCAATTTAATTTGTAGATGCCTGATTTTAGTAAATTTACTAAAATCCTGTTCCTATAGCAACACCAACTCTAAAATCTAAGGCTGAAGCAAACATAACGGAAATTTTAAGGAACATTTACGGACTCGTGATTTATGAGATAACGGTATCGAATTACACTTCTAACGGCAAAAAAGGACAAGTGGTGAAAGTTGCAGGTCAGTTTTCTGAAGTTTGAATTAAATCAAGTAAACGGTTGTTTAAGGGTGACAAATCAAAATTTAAAAGGTAGTTTTCGTGTTTTTTCATTTCAATTGCTTCTAACATATTTAAATTATATCCGTTACTTGCCTTTAGAAGTGAAAGGTTATGGGTATTGAACTTATGACCTGTATCTGCAAAATGGGCAGCCAAAGCGGATTTGCCAATATTAATATTTTTGAGATGATAGGTGTGCTCTTTAAATCGCGTAATTATTTTTCTCTTAGTTTGGCCAATATATTGTTTGGAGCAATTATTACATTTAATCTGGTAAATGCCTGATTTGTCATTATCATTTTCTTTATTTTGGATAAAGAAAATTATAATGACAAATCAGGCATTTACCAAATTAAATGTAATAATTGCCCCAAACAATATATTGGCCTATAATAATAACGTTTTTAATATTATTTCAAGCCACCTGAGATATTTCTGGGAAAATTTAGTCTTGCAAATGAAAAAGTGGACTACTGGATAAGAAAATCAAAACAATTTTGAACTGAGTGAGTCCATTGGTTTACAATCCGCCATTTTGTTATGGCTCAATATTTTTCTTTGTAAGTCTAGGATCAGACGCGGAACTAAAAGATCTTTCAAATGAGGCGTCACTCGACCCTGTATAAAAAAATCAAAACAATTTTGAACTGAGTGAGTCCATTGGTTTAAAATCCGCCATTTTGTTATGGCTAAATATTTTTCTTTGAAACTCTAGGATCAGACGCAGAACTTAAAGACCTATCCAATGAAGTGTCGGTTGACCTCCTTTCCATTAAAAAAAAATTTTAAATGGCGCTCAGTCGCCATTTTGGTAGATACAAAATTTTAATATGGTCTGAAAAATAGTATTTAATTTCCCATTACAGCACACAAAATTTTGTAGAAATATATCAAGTCGTTCAAAAGTAAGTTTGGGGGGGGGGGTTACTTTATGGACACAGTGTATGTAAAGAAAACCGATCTAGTTATGAAGATTTATTGTTCCTATAGCAACACCAACTGTTTACTTTTAATTTTGCTTTTGAAAGTGACGTGTGAACACGTGGAAATACGTATAAAGCTAAAATACAAAACCTGTTGAAGTTAAGAATTGTTTTATTTACAATAAACTACTACTACATTGTCTATTCCAACATGGTTAACTGTTGTATTTAATCTGAATACACAATCGCTTTTAAATAAATCAGTAGTAAAACTGATCTTCCCTCAAATTCTGTTTTATTGTTCCTTTGTAATATAGTAATCACTGTTAGTACTCAGTGGCGTAGTTTCAGATTTTGGGCCCGGAGTGTTGTGTTATAATCACTGAACTATACTTACACTGGAACGCGCACTGGCGGTCTCTGCCATAGAAAAGAAGCGATCCGAGAGAGATAGCGCGCAAGGATCATTCCTGTCCTTTTCGTACCGCTCCGCGCATGCGCTGCGCGATGGAGAAGACAGCGGTAAAGCTGTCAAATCATGACAATCGACTGCTCTACGGATACTCTCGAGAGTAGGACAGAGATGATCCTTGCGGCCCTCTCTCTCGGATCGGGCTGGCGGGCCGAGCGCGCGTTTCAGTATAAGTATAGTTCAGTGGTTATAATATATAATCTCACTTCAGTATTTTTCATTGTACAAGTACATACTTACTTACATGGAATTTAAACTGCTTTTTGTTGAATATAAAAATAAAGACCGTCGAACATCAAAAATCTTTATTGAAAAAACTTCGTAATAGAGAAATAAATAAAATGAAAATTCGTGGCTCGTGCCAGGGCCTCTTAAAGCCTCGGGCCCGGGGCCGTTGCCCCCTCTGCCCCATGGTAGTTACGCCACTGTTAGTACTAGAATTAAGCAAGCACGGCGTAATAAACGCAGCAATTTAACGAGCGAAAAAGATAACCTGTTCAAATAAAGATTTGAACGACACTGCTGAACTTTTTAGTGTGCTATTGATGCGTAGTATGTATCGTACTTCTAATTAATTAATAAAATTTGATTAAATACCTTTTTTGTATTATTTCGTTATTTCATTTATTTATTATAGATTAATTAATTAATTAACTAAAAAACCCTATTGCTGAAATAAAAATATTGGAAAAGATTAATGATTTAGAGAAAAATTTAATAACAATATAATACCGCTTTCAATTCTCTAATAAGTGATGGGCTTTAAAACTGCAATAGGCCATAAGCGAAATAAGAAAAATATCTACTTACTTTACTTCATTTGCAGTGCGGATAGTATACTAACTCCAATGTGATAATTAAGAAATAGTACATCATATTATAACACATCTATGACTTTGTATGCTTCTCAAGCAGAACTAATCTATACACACTTCGTACATAAAAGCCGAATTAATGTGCACCAACAAAGCTCAAATATGCACGTAAGTTACGCACAAAACGCACAGTCTTCGATGGTATTTGCGAATGACATAGTCCTACACTTTTAAATTCAAAATATATGGACATTGACATGATCATCGGAGTGAAGTCGTCTTAGAAAAAATCAAAAGCCCTGTATCAAGTATCAACAATTTTTCACGCTGCCGGCAGTGTAAGTAGGCCTTACATCCATAGCTACAGGGATGGTAAATGGCCGATAACATTCGTGTACTAGTTACCCTTGACGACGGAACTTAATAGTGTCACTTACATCCCTAGGAAAATAATGTTGATTTTAACTGTTCGTTGATATGGTAACAAGCACAGACAACTTAGAACAATGGGGCTTTTAAAAAATAATTCCGATGACAGCTGTCAAAACGAACTTTTAAAAATATGATTAAATTTCTACCTGTAGGCCTACTTACATTACCGGTAGCGTGAAAAATTTAATAAGTAACACGGAATGTATCGACTAATAACATCCTCGGCAGACGACAAGCTTCGGCTCCGCCTCAGCTCGTATTCGCCTACCTCGGATGTTATTACGTCCTTACATTCCTTGATACTTAAATAACTATTAAGCAAATTCGTAATGAGCATGTAAAATTCGAAAATATCTGCATACAGAACAAGCGAAGTAGTAAATATGCATTTATTGTGAAATATGCACCTATTTAAGGGCAGGTTTAGGAGGTGGGGGCCTTTACGTCCCACTGCTGGGCACCGGCACTCTTCTCTGCCACGTACTCTCCTTAGCGCTAAGGTGGAGTACGGGGGACCTACAGTTTAACGTCGATCCGAACGACTAAATTCCAGAGAAGGTTTCAGGCATTAAGACCCCACGGCTGCCTACACCGGATTGGGGAATGTGAGTGACGGGTTGCGGCATAGATTTTTATTTCTGCATGGCTTCGGCGGGGAATCGAACCCTAGACCTTCAGCGTTAGAGACTGAGCGCCCAACCTCTGAGCTACCGCCACTCTTTTCAACATAATCTCCTGAAAGTTGGACACATTTTGTCCAACGATGCTCTAAGGCTTTCATCCTATCACGGAACGTGTTTTCCTCAAGGCCTGCAAAATAGGCGTCAACAGCGGTCTTGACCTCTTCATCGGATGAAAATCTCTGTCCATCTAGGAAAATTTTCAGCTTAGGAAATAAGTGGAAGTCAGAAGGAGCCAAATCTGGCGAATACGGTGCGTGTGGAAGCAAATCGTACTTCAATTCGTTGGTTTTAGCTATGGCGGTAACACAGGTGTTAGGACGAGCATTATCTTGGTGAAAAATGACTTTTTTTACGCGCTAAACCTGGCCTTTTTTGATGAATATTTTGGCGTAGCTGGTCCAAAAGATTAGCGTAGAATTTGCCATTTATCGTTTTTCCCTTTGGAAGATAATCGATCATCAAAATCCCTTTTGCATCTCAGAACACTGATGCCATGACCTTGCCAGCTGATTTGAAGGTCTTTGCTTTCTTTGGAGCCGAGCCACCAGGTTCTGTCCATTGCTTTAATTGCAGTTTCGTTTCTGGCATATAGTAGTGGACCCAGGTTTTATCGGTGGTGACAAATCGACGCACAAAATCAGTGATATTCTTCATAAAACGGTCTAGACACGTTTGGGAAATCTGCATTCGCACACGTTTTTGATCGAGTGTAAGCAAACGCGGCACCCATCGAGCGGACAGTTTTTTCGTACCCGATTCATGGGTTAAAATATTGATCAGTCGCTCTTTTAAGATGCTCACAACATTAGCTATTTCAGCCAATTTCAGTCGTCTGTCTTTCAAAACTATATTATGGATTTTGCTGACCATTTCTGTTGTAGTGACACTTCTTGGGCGTCCAGAACGGTGTTCATCTTGGATGCACGTACGACCCCGTTTGAACTCAGCCAGCCAATTTTTTACGGTCGCATATGATGGAGCACTTTCACCCAATACACTTTGCATCTCTTCAAAAATTTCTGCATCTTTTAAGCCTTTTAAATGCAAAAATTTAACAACAGCATGATGCTCAATATATTCCATTGTTAGAAAAACACAAAACACGTTTTCTCAGCTCCTAACAACAAACTATTTGACAGATGACGTTCATATTTTTAGTGTTGTCAACTAAAAGATGGAACTTTAAAATTATCTATAAATATTTTACATGCTAGCGCCACATATGTGGTTTTTGTTTCTTTGATACTTTGGCACCACTGTTACTACAACCACCACGAACGATGAACACCGGAAGCAGACGCATCTACGAGGAAGGTTTCCAACGACAAATAGATGATAAGTGAAGTGGAAACAAGCGTGTCAAAACAGTATCACCAGGGCAACACTTCCCACAATCTCTGACGAAGATTTTAGACGTTTCGAAAACAATGCTGTGCACTTAGTGATGCTACAGGAACAATAAATCTTCATAACTTGATCTTGGTTTTCTATATCTGCGTCCAGATGACTTGATTTCTCATTCCAAAACGTCCAATAACGGCGAATTTAAGAGATCAATTTGTTCATTTATTAAAGGTACAGATTTTAAATGTTTGTGAATTTCAAATGCTTCTTATAACTATAAAAGTATGTCCAAAATTTTAACAGATTATTACAGAGGGTGTTCATAAATTAATGTCAAGTTTGTAAAACTTCAAATGTCCATAACTTTTGTTTTTCAAATACGGACACCCAATATTTTTCAATACATTAAAATGTATGATTAAATTCTTTTTCGATTTGATATAGGAGGGTTTATACACCACCAATAACTACTATTTATTTGTTTATTATAGTTTTTATTAATTTTGTTTATAAATCGTAATTTAAAATTTGAGTGGTATGAAAACAAAACAAAAAATCTATTACACACATTATGTTAAAAGTGACAAATGTCAAATCATTTAATTTCAGCTTGTTGTGCATGTTAAAAATTGCGTTGATTTGTGAAAACTATTCAGTTTTCACAAATTAACGCAGTACCATGAATAGTGATTTGTTTACAAGAGATATACACCGACATATTAAAATAAAAAAATATTATCTAAGAACAACACAAAGAATAACTTAAACAACGGCCTCTCCAATTCTCACATTTTAATGCAACCCCATGAAAAACTCTAAGGGTCAAAGTCGGGGGACCTAAACCACTAGATCCCTTCGTTCGATCAATCCTAGGGCAGCTGTTGGTGTTCTGCACGTTCTGTACCTTGTGGGTAGGTGCATAATTATATTGCACATACATATCAGCTATCAGCAGGTATACTTAGTGGTAATAAGTCTTTCACTAATTTACAGAAATCGTTAGCTAGGTAATGCTGATACATCTCTCGCACAACCTATGTTTTCAACAAGCTTTTCAAATGCTCATTCCACAGGACTGAATTAAGCAAGACCGATTAATAGATTTTACTAATTATCGATTGTATTAATTATGTTTGAACAAACGATATTATTATTATATTATTATTTATTACTTTCCCATACTTTCAGTGCATTCGTTCCATGAAAATTTTCGAGTACGAGATTTTGAGACAAAAATACGTTTTGGACCTCCAACAACCCAAAAATATGGTTTTAAAAAAATAATCTGTCTGCGGGTGACTAAGTATGTGTGTGGTGCATCATAAGTCCCGAACTGATAGACTGATTTTGATGATCTTTGGAATGTGGAAGTAATATATTAAAAAATTTACCGACAAAATAAGCTTAAAAAATTCGAAATCAAAAGCGGAGATTAGACATGTTTTTTGGTAGCATTTTACTGCGGAATAGGATATTTTAAAATCTGAATTGGATAGAAGACTTAGGGCAGATCGAACGCTTTTTTCCCCAACTTTCCAGCTTTAAAATGCCCCCTGCTACGGTTATTTCAAAATTTTGATTTCAATGCGTTACTACTCAAAAACCGGATGGCGGATCGAGATCAAATTGTTTATCGTTATAGCCCCATGAAGTCACAATGTTATTGTAAACAAACATTTTTGAAAAGATAAAAACTATGGCCTGGAAAATATTCTCAAAATTTTGACAAAACTGGCCACTCGATTTTTTTGATGTTGTAGATTCGTACAGCTAGCGACGAGCTATAATTTGGGTCCAGTCTCAATTTATTAATTTCTCTGCGACACCTTCTGTGTATTTTTGAAAATCGAAAATTCCTACCCTTTTATTTAATAAACAAGAGCCAATAAAATGTTTTGGTTAAGCTTAATTGCAAATGCGTTATAGTAGAATAAAGTTATCAACTTAATTTTTAAGTACAAGAGTGTTTGGGTAGTCGATTCCCCCCTTCCACTCAATTTTTGGTGGGCGAATTTGTCTTTTCGTTTTTGGTTTCCTTTAATCCCAAGGAATCTTTTACCAAAAAACAAAAAGTCGATTTATTACCTCACAAAAACTATTTCTACTTTAGTTTACACCCCCCCCCCCTCTCCGAAGCCTGTAAGACCTATGCCTTGACCGAAGTATACACTACTACACAGCTGCCTGTTACAACGAGTCGACTTTTGCTTCACTGTTATTTTTCTTTATATTTAGTAGTTGAATAAATGAAGAGATTCTCGAAAAGTTTCTACTATTATACTTGTATGAAAGCTTTGGTATCGTGTACTATGTTTATTCTTTGAGGCTTTCGCGGTTTCTCGAACTGTCAATACAGTGTTCTATTCACTCCGAAGATGCAAGTTGTAATGTCTAGCGAAACGTTAGTTTGTATGGGTTCACAAACAGCTAACAGGCATAAGCCGATTAAGTATTATTGTCCTGACAAACAAGATACATTAAGATTAAATCCTTGTCCGCCCCAAGGTTTAAATAAACTAAGCAAAGGCCGTTAAAAGAAGAATCTAAAAGATGGTTTAGAATTAGAGACAATTTGCACGTTTATTTAAAGGTACTTTACAGAGAACTTGTTCACAAATTACATCAAATTAAGTTTGAAATATTTGACAATGACATTAAAGAAACAGTACAGTAAAATTTAAAAAATATACGATAAACTCTTAATATTAGAACAACACACACGTGCACAGTTCAACCACACACAATAATAAAATTTCATCCTCGTTTTCTAAATTTATCAAACAGAATTCAACGAACAAGAGAAAAATGCCTAAATAATGGATTTAAATTTTCCCTTTTTACCAAGTTTACTAGTGAATTAATAATATTAAAGATATCTTAGCAGTCGATTCTCAAATGATTCTTAAAGAAAGACATTTCAATTATGCAAAATATCAAACTGCCAGTTTATTAAAGGAGATGTCGTTAAACAGCAATCTATTGAAATACCATTCATGATGACAATTTTTCAGGATAAACAGGTAGGTATTGTCTCTCACTGGGTGTTTTTACAATTTTGAAAAAACCTTTGAACGTTTTGCACACACGGGTTTTTTCTTCTTGTCAAAATAATGCTTACCAAAATACAGCAATTTTATTCCACAAAATTATAATCGCTTATGGGATTACTGCCAAAGATTCATAACAAACTACAAACTGTATTTCTGCGCTCTCACTCGTAGCCAGTAATAAGATCCTGTGCATGTAACAAAGATAGCTGATAAAAAACACGGCGTACGTTAGCCACCGGCAATTTTAACTTCATTAAATTGCTAAATAAATTTAAAATTTCTTACGCAATAAATTTGTACGCTACTATAAATCAGGTGTAACTCAAATTTTTCTTAATATTCGTGATTTCCTGGTTTACATTTCTATTCCCCGACTTTCAGAGTATCCTGGGCAATCAATCCTCTTTTATACCTGCAAATAAATGTAGCATCTAAACATGCAGTAATATAGGGCATTCTATTTAAAGTAACACGGTACTGTACAGATTTAACTAAACACCTATTACTCTATTTATAAGTTTTAGCTTTACTTCGTTGAAGTTCATATTTAGTACGAATAAAATACTTATTTACTTCAACATTAGTTACTTTAGCCTTATACGTATTTTCAGGTTAAAATAAATAAATATTGTTGAAGTAATAATAGTTATTTATGTTACTAGTGGCATAAAGCCGTTATTATAACACGAATTTGAAAGTCGGTCTACGACCTTGTCGTGCAACCAAACGAGTGCCACAATAATGCATTATACCATGTGTGACATACAAAATTATATTTACGACTGCCAAAATTTGTTAAAAATAGAATTTTTTTGCTTGTAATGATATTTGATTATTTGCATTATTTGCATATGTCATCATCATCATCAGTCCTGTGAGTCCCGAAGAACTATAGGGCGCCTTCACATGCGTTTCAAGACATTTCCATATGTCAAGTCACTTTTAAAATACTTTTGTTTTAAAAGCAAAAGAACGAGATAGACTAGCGTCTAGCCGGTTTAATGCAACACACGTTCCTACGGAATTGCGTAGTTCCTATGTGCGCACGCGTTCAGCTGGCATTTCTGTTGAGTTTTAGCGATATCCTGCAAGTTCGAAGTGGAACACATGGAAATTTGGTTGTACTGCTTTTTACTGCATAAATGGTTGAAAGGTCGAATGTAGGTTAGGACCAAATTCCTTTTTATTTTATACTGCTTATTTTAATAAAACTTTGTTGGTTTTTACTGTCTAGTCGAGGTTATGGTTAAGAGCAGTTATATTTTTAAAGAAACAAATACGAAAACAAAGCTGTATTCAATCACCGAAATTGATGGCATACTAACTGCGCAAGTCGGACAGTAGGAACGGCTGTTGCATTAAACCGGCTAGACGCTAGTACGAGATAAATTTGATTTGTTCAATACTATAGCAACCAGCCAGTTTTATTGTCAACAAAGCTTCAGTTTTGTTTGTGTGAAAAAATTAGTTATAGGAAATGAATCCATTATCGCACTAGTGAGATAATAAACTTCATTATCTAACGCAAATAAACGATATAATAAGTCCTTATACAAACAGTCGTCGATAAATATAATTAACTAATACCTAATACTACAACTTACTTAACTAGTATTAACTATTTTCACCTATTTATCTACCCTGTAATTTTTAAGTAATTCCTTGATTTTATCTTAAATATTCTAAGAGTATTTCAATCCTTAATGTATTTGTTTAAAGAATTATAACTTTTATCCACAACTTACATATTATAGAGGCATAATTCTACTATCGAGAGACGTCTTATGATATTAATAAAACACATGGGTCTTATAATTAAGCCATAATACACGTAACAAAATCAAACTATATTTAAACTTGTTAACATTTACATTTATATTCACATTAAAAGAGAAAATATTGTCGGTTTTTACTCACATTCACATTGATATTATTTGTATTTATGTGGTCTAAGCCGTTTAATTTATCATTATGACAATTTTGCTAGGCGGAAAAAAAATCCTTGGGAAAAAAATCCCCGGAAAAAAAATCCTGGAAAAAAATCTTCGGAAAAAAAATACTGGAAAAAAAATCTTCGGAAAAAAATCCTAGGGAAAAAAATCCCCGGAAGAAAAATCCTCAAGTGATATTCGGTTAAACGCAGCTTTAAGTTTACAAAAGTATTATAAGTACTTTTTAGAAAATATGCTTATTTACATTATTTGTATTTTTAGATATATATTCTACTAAAAATTATTTTAAAAAAGTAACTTTGGCGCAATAGTTGTATTATTTTTTATATTTATTTGTTCTTTGCATACTTTTTTGTTTGTTTAATGTATTATATCATCGATTAATCTATATCATCATCCAGCCCCTTCCATCCGTTTGTATAAGAAGAACTTATTTGAATTCTTCTCTGCTTTTAATCATTGTACTATATTTATGCCCTTGTTATAACAGACATAACCATCATTAAAGGGGTTTAAACATTATCGGTAAGGCGATAGTAAACTCAAAACTTTTACGCTGAAATGTTAATTATTAAGTACCGATGTTAATCAGGAATAATGGTCTGTATTTGGAAGAGAATAATAAAATATTTTAACTCCTTTTGTTGACGTAGATATCATTTGCAAACAGAGATTAAACTTGGTGCCTAACTGACGTTGCAGAAAAGTAATCTCCAATTTTAAGTTACGTGATGACTTCTAAGAAAGCGGGTAATTACCGTTGTATATATTGGGGAGAAATTGCATTTAATTTTCATTTCTGCTGCATCCCTCAACTACGATTATCGTCAACTACCTACGTGTGTTAACTGTGCTCTCTTCGATTATACGAGCAAGTGCGCTATGGAATTTATCAAATCCAACAAGGGAAACGAAAAGCTGTGTTTGAGTGGATACATGTACGTGAAAAAAGCACAACTGTCAAATAGTATTAGCTGGCGTTGTTCAAAAGCCACTTCTTTAAAATGCAGGAGTATTTTGAAGACTACCCTAAGAATGGAAGATCCTGTGGTGGAAGTTAATCATAATCACCCTGCTGATAAGGAAGGTGTAGAAGTGTCCAAGTGTATGGCTCATATGAAAACACGCGTTACTGTTAATGCTCAACCAGCGTCTATATACGCAGAAGGTATGTATGGTTTATGATTCTATTTCATATCATTAAATGTGATTTAAATTTTCGCTAAATATTATTTGTAACGCCCTTTTTTTGTGGACAAATTGGATGTTTTCCTGAAAATGAAAAAAAAAATAAGTTTTTCTATACCAATGCATTCAGTTTTAAGGGATTTTTGGATTTTTAAAGGCCATTTTAGTTTAATGATTGGTAATAAACGAAATATTAATTACTTTGTAAATCTTTATTGTTTAGTAAACAATAAAATATAATAGTATTAAAATATAGATAGCCTAATTAAAATATTTTTTCTAGGAGATTGGAGATTGGTTCCTGTAAATGGTGTGTTTATAACGTCAATCTACAGTCTACTGGAACGTAAAACACAAAGAACGTATGAAAACCTGCTGAGGACCATAATTGATGAATGCAATGCCAGACAACTGTATATCGATTTTGAACAAGCCACCATCCATGCTGCCAAAACGGTACTAGGGGACCATATTCGAATACGAGGTTGCTTTTACCATCTAAGCCAGAGCACACACAGAAAGATACAAGGGCTAGGGCTGGAAGCTACATACAGGGAAGAAGAGAACTTCAATCTTTTCTGTGGCATGCTTGATGGTTTGGCCTTCTTACCGACTGCAGACGTGAATGAAGGACTTAGGTATTTACGTACCATAACGCCGCCTGCAGCAGAACCGCTAGTTGAGTATTTTGATTCAACGTATGTGACAGGAAGTTATCGCTGTGTAGGCAATGCAAATCAAGGGCCTGTTCGACTACGCAACATACCGCCTCTTTTTCCTCCTGCTATATGGAATGTCCACGAAACAACATTACAAGATGGTGAAAGAACCAACAATCAGTGCGAAGGTTGGAACAACAGATTCTCGAACTTAGTAGGACACGATCATCCAATGGTATGGACTCTTATTGAAAAAATGCGTTTTGAGGTTGCATCAGATGAAACCAAATTGCGACAACGGGAATTAGGTGCTCGTCTTAATAAGAAAAAACGAGGACGGTATGAAGAAATGCAACTCCGATTAAAAGCACTGTGCCAAAAATATAATAATAAAAAATTCGTGATATGGAAGACTTTTTAAGAGCGGTTGGGCATACTATTCGGTTTCGCTAAATTGGCAATAATTTATGTTTGTTATATCTTAGTTTATAGTGACCTAGGGTACATGTAGATATATATTACTTATTTTATGCTATGTATATAATATAGTTTATACTAACGCAGCCAAGACTGTTTTAAATAAATATGGTACAATATACGTTGTATTAAAACATTTTTGTAATTTACTTTTATTATAATATAATTATTATAATATAATAAATCATTGTTCTGAATTTTAAATTTATGATGATATATCGTAATTAGAATTGTGCTAATCAAATTAATAAGATTTTCATAATATGAAACCACCAACAAATGTAAAATCTCGTAAATAGAGGCACATTCTGAGATTTTAGGAATTATAAGAAAACAGCTATCAAAAATACAAGGTGTAAAATAATAAGCATAATACCAATTTATAAAGCAACACGGAATTTATTCAGGATTTTTAATACTCTTGTAGGATTTTTCTTCCGGGGATTTTTTTTCCGAAGACTTTTTTTCAGTAGGATTTTTTTCCGAAGATTTTTTTCCAGGATTTTTTTTCGGGGATTTTTTTTCCAAAGATTTTTTTTACTAGAATCGACAATTTTGACAGTTTTGATTAGTGACAACTTGCTACTCTGATCTTTCATATAATTTAATTCGATGTTTCAAAATGATCAATGTCGGTATAAGTGATCAACATAATTAGGCCTCTACAATATTGTAAGTTGTGGATAAAATTTTGTATTGCATTTGTGGATTACCTGCAAATAAAACTCTTGAAAATTAAAACACTCGGCCTTGCGGCCTCGTGCCTAAACTTTTTCGCGAGTTTTATTTGCCTCATAATCCACTCATACAATAAATAACTATTAACTCCTCTAACCAGTATCCCATTCTGAGCAATACTTTTGTTTTTTTCGATTTAAGTAGTATTTCTCGTCATTTCTTGTACTATACTTATGAATATCCTTATTTTGGATTAATACATTTTTGAAATAATCTGGTACCAGGTTCAGCTCTATTTTTTGATGAATATTAATACTTGATACTCTAATAGCTGCCTGAAATTTAACTACTAGTCTTTCTAACCAGTGTTGGGTAGTATCTAGATCCAGTGGATCTAGATCCAATATGTGGATTTAGATCTTTTTTACACAAAAATCTTTAATCTGTATCTAGATTATATTTTTCTGGATCTTTCATCTTTAGATCCAAAGATCCACTATTCAATTCATTTAAAGATTTTTTTGCGAATTTTTAAAAATTCCTTGAGTAATAATTTCTATTTAAAGTATATATTGTATTTTACTAATGTTTCTTTGGAATTTCTCTACCTTTGGGATGCAGACAAGACAATAGCATAAAGTAGATAGTCATTATTATTAACAGGCAACTTAGTTTAGGAATTAGGATTAGGACCTGCACGGGCAGGTCTTTCTTGGAAATCATTAGGAAAAAGATATTTATATCTAGAATAGAAGTTTGTCCGTATTTGCGTCACTGCCGTCATTGTCATTGTGCTTTAATGGAAATTCCACTTATTTTAAATGGAAAATTTTACATAATAGTTTCAACAAAATGTGACAATAATCAGGAATAATAATCTAGGAATAAAAAGCCGTGAAAAAAAAGCCGGGGTATAAAAAGCCGTGAAAAAAAAAGCCGGCGGAAAAAAAGCTGGCGGAAAAAAAAGCCGATGGCCGATTTAACATATTTAATAAATAAATACTTATTAAATCCCAAAATAACAACTACTACAATAATTTGTACAAACTTTATTTTATGTCAGAAGACAAACTGTTATAATAATACACATTATTATACATTATTATTATATTATTATATTATAATACACATAATTATAGTAATACACATTAAAATTATAATAATAATATAGAGACTTACACCTAACTTATCCTAATCTATTATCTACTAATTGGCACGTAATCTAATAGTGTGGCCCACTGCCGAGAGAAAACGTCCGACCTCACCCTTCTATTCCCTGCACAAATTATTCAACCTCGTCTGCATATCTTCATACACATTTCTTTTTTTTTCCTCGCTACAACACCTAAGTTGTTCTGTTCTGTTTTTGTTGAGTCTGCAGCGACCTCTTGCCTCATTTTGGATATTAATTTCCAAACGGTGGGATGGTTTTCACCAACCAAATTGGAGAATCTATTGTTCCATCCCTCCGTCTGGTTGTTGGTGCAATCTTGACCTTGTAGGGTGGCTTGGCGGACATTCCATAAATCAACCGGAAACATTGGAGAAATGTTTAGAAATCAAACAGGTTTCTAAATTTAGTAGTAGTGGTAGTAGTTAGATGTAAGTCTCTATATTATTATTGATATTATTATAATTTTAATGTGTATATAAACAGTTTGTCTTCTGACATAAAATAAAGTTTGTACAAATTATTGTAGTAGTTGTTATTTTGGGATTCAATAAAAATGAAACTTCACAATTTTTTAGTCATTCTATGCTCCTTTAGTAGTGGATCAAATCATTGTTTTCTTTGCTTCAAGTATTTATTTATTACATATGTTAACTATTTACACCATCGGCTTTTTTTTCGGCCGGCTTTTTTTTCCGCCGGCTGTTTTTTCCGCGGCTTTTTTTTCCCGGCTTTTTATACCCCGGCTTTTTTTTCCACGGCTTTTTATTCCGCCCACGAGTAGTTACTCAGTGTCAACACTGCCCTTCCAAAATACAAGGCAATGTAACTTCGACTGGAAATTAATTTTATTAGGCAGCTAAAGGTACGTATTATTTAACTGTATTAATCAATGTCAATTCTTTTAATCTTAAATGAAAAATATGAATTTTAAATACAATTAAAAACAACCTTTTTTAAATGGGAAAAATTAATTAGCAGAAATTTGATTTCTTGCATGCAAAATCATGATCTTATAAACTCGTTTTTGCACTTTTTGCAAATATTGACTAATATTAATGAATTAAGCAATTCTTCAACTAAATATATCCATGAAATATATAAAAATGTAATTTCTAAATAATTGAATTTTTAGGGTATTTGCCCTAAATTAAATAACATATTTATTTATTTTGTGATTTCTCTAGAGAAAACATCCTGCAACGTTCACTAAATTCGAAACAGAGAGATCAACAAAGGAAAGTAAAACTGAAAATTCAGCTTCAACTTCAAGCAATTTACCAATGACTTCAACAAGACGAATATTTTGAAACGAGTTCAAACTACTACAAAGAATTCGGCGAGTAAAAAGTATTTGCATCTTCGAAAAGCAAAAATATAATTGTTTATTTCATTATTATTAGATTATTACAAAATTCAAATTTTATGCAAAATACACATTTCTTATTGGACATTTTTACTTTCCCATACCCTCGGTATAGGGAAGTATAAATTGCGATAATGCAAATTTTCGAAATTGAGATTTTGCCGGAAATATGTGTTTTAGACCTCCAGGAAGCCAAATAAGTGATTTGGAATTCTGCCGATTCCACGCGTTGTTATGCCCAAGCCCAACCCTGTATATTATAGTTTTAGTTTTTTTGTTGTTGCGTTAGTTCGATATAAAATTATTGTTTTACTTGTTTTTTACAGATTGATTAACTGGTATTGGATTACATAATTGAAGAAATGAGGCCTATATGCACAAGCCAGCGTTCGTTCGGCTAGTAGAAGGTCTCTCTGGAAAAAACTTTGTGACCGTAAAACACTGAAACATAAATTGGAGGAAAAAAACTACAGTAGTTAGTACTGTAATAGAAGAACTAAACAAAACCAAGTATGTTTGTACAACTGCAGATGTTTGGAGTAGGTACCGATAGGTACCAAAAGCCGTAGGCGGAATAAAAAGCCGTGGAAAAAAAAGCCGGGAAAAAAAACCCGCGGAAAAAAAAGCCGATGGTATAAATATTTAACATATGTAATAAATAAATACTCGAAGCAAAGAAAACAATGATTTGATCCACTACTAAGGGAGCATAGAATGACTAAAAAATTGTGAAGTTTCATTTTTATTGAATCCCTAAATAACAACTACTACAATAATTTGTACAAACTTTATTTTATGTCAGAAGACAAACTGTTTATATACACATTAAAATTATAATAATATCAATAATAATATAGAGACTTACATCTAACTACTACCACTACTACTAAATTTAGAAACCTGTTTGCTTTCTAAACATTTCTCCAATGTTTCCGGTTGATTTATGGAATGTCCACCAAGCCACCCTACAAGGTCAAGATTGCACCAACAACCAGACGGAGGGATGTTACAATAGATTCTCCAATTTGGTTGGTGAAAACCATCCCACCGTTTGGAAATTAATACCAAAATGAGGCAAGAGGTCGCTGCATACTCAACAAAAACAGAACAGAACAACTTAGGTGTTGTAGCGAAGAAAAAAAAAAGAAATGTGTATGAAGATATGCAGACGAGGTTGAATAAATTTGTGCAGGGAATAGGAGGGTGACGTCGGACGTTTTCTCTCGGCAGTGGGCCACACTATTAGATTACGTGCCAATTAGTAGATAATAGATTAGGATAAGTTAGGTGTAAGTCTCTATATTATTATTATAATTTTTATGTGTATTACTATAATTGTGTGTATTATAATATAATAATAATGTATAACAATGTGTATTATTATAACAGTTTGTCCTCTGACATAAAATAAAGTTTGTACAAATTATTGTAGTAGTTGTTATTTTGGGATTTAATAAGTATTTATTTATTAAATATGTTAAATCAGCCATCGGCTTTTTTTTTCGCCAGCTTTCTTTTCCGCCGGCTTTTTTTCCGCGGCTTTTTTTCCGCGGCTTTTTTTCCCGGCTTTTTATACCCCGGCTTTTTTTTTCACGGCTTTTTATTCCTAGATTCAATAAAAGCTACCTCGGTATGACAGTACACTTTATCGATAACAGTAGTTTCGAACGTAAATCTTTTGTATTAAGTTGTAGGCGGTTTAAATTTGCACACACGTTTGACAGAATTGCAGAATTGATCAGCGAAATTCACACTGAATATAATTCAGGGATAAATAAAATTTCAGGAATTGTAACGGATAACGCAAGTAATTTCAGTAAAGCTTTTAATGTATTTGCATCTTCTCTGTCCAGAGACAAATATAATGACAGCGAATTAACAGAACTGCAAAATCTAAATGATGTAGATGTAGAATCTTTAGTAGATTTTGACGATGACGGTACCTACGTGCTTTTACCTCAACATTTTAAATGTTGTTCACATACCCTAAGCCTTATTATTACTGTGGATACAGTAAAAGCTACAGAAAATGCAAGATATAAAAAAATACAAGATTCCGTTTTTCAAAAAGTTTTTTCTTTATGGAATTTAGTAAGTAGGTCCACTAAAGCATCGGACGAATTGGAAAATATATGCGGTATTAAATTGAAAGTTCCTTGTCCAACTCGTTGGAATTCTATGCATGATGCATGTATAAAGATAATTAGCATCAAAATTAAACGAAATTTGTAAGGTATTAAAATTAGACGGATTTCAGCCATCCGATTTTCTTTTTTTAAAAGAACATGTTTTTGTTACAAAACCTGTAGCAGTTGCAATAGACATGTTACAAAATGAAAAAACTTGCCACTTAGGAACTGTTTTACCAATACTTTTTAAAATTAATAGTTCATTGGAGGCTATGGTAGAATTGCAATCGCAATTCTGTTCAAAATTAAGAGAATGTTTGCTAAATGGATTTCAAAAACGTTTTGCAAATATAATGAATATTAAAAGCTCTGACAGTCGACCATACTTGTTGGCTACAATTTCTAATCCAAAATTTAAATTAAGGTGGTTAGAAATTACTCCATTTAAACAAGATTTTGAATTCTGCAAAAGTGCATTAAAACGGAAACTAGTAGAGTTACAGTTAGAAGAACCTCAAGAAGATTGTAATGAAACGGCAATAAATAACTCCAACCATGAGGAATTCTTTGATTTTTTTTAAATAAATAATACTCAGGCACAAACATCAACTGCTTTGCAGTGTACAAATTATTTTGAGGATCGTGATAACAGTTATAGTCAATTAAATAAGTATCCGACCATAAAACAAATTTTTCTTAAGTTTAATTGTATACTGTCTTCTTCTGCCCCCGTCGAAAGAATATTTAGTACGGGTGGACAAATTGTAACCCCTCGTAGAAATAGGTTAAATGACGAAACTTTCGAAACGTTGTTAATTTTAAAAGAGAATAAAATAAAATTAGATAATTAGAATAAGGTAACATTATAGTTAATAAAATAAATTTTAGTGTAGTGTAGTGTATTGTTATTGTATTGCAAGTTTGCAATAAAGTTTTGTTCCCATTAACTGTTAAATTATTTAAATTGCCGTTTTCTTATGTTACTGTCAAGTTCCATATCTTTGGAATTTATAAAAATTAAAATAAATTAGAATTCTAAAATTTCCCTGTGCACTCGTAGCGTGGATAAATAAAAGAAACAGATATCTACGATCTACCGCTTTCCAATACTAATCTATTAGAAATTACAAAATGCGAAAGGATCTATAAAGGATCTAGATATTTTTTAAAGGATCTTGGATCTTGATCTAGATCATGTTTTTTAAATCTATCTGGATCTGCATCTAGATCTTTAATTAGAGGATCTTACCCAACACTGTTTCTAACATTTCATCAATGCTTGTATATCTATTTTTATTTAAGATTAGTCTCATTCTCCTGTTTTGAAGCTTTTGTAATTTATTCAACTCAGTTTGGTTCGCTAGATGTAAAATTGTGCCACTGTACATAAAATTTTTGTTTTGCTCAAATCAATCTTTAGCTCGTTTGCATTAAACCATTCACTAACTCGTGTTAGTATTTATTTAATGTGTTTGCCAATTTTCCCCCATCTTTCATTCATAAATAAATTATTGTATCATCTGCAAACATATGATACTTACAGTCTTTTAACAATCTCCCCATGTCATTTATGTAGAGTATAAATAACAGTGGACCCAAGGTACTACCTTGCGGCACTTCCACCTCAATATAACTCTCTTTTGAAATAGTTTGTCCACATTTGACTCTTTGCGTCCTATCTTTTAGGTAGTCCTTAATCCATTTAATTACTGTATCCCTAAATCCATATTTTATTAATTTTTCAATTAATTTTGTTCTGCTAACTGTTTCAAATGCACGTTGCAGATCCAACAAAATGACTGCCACTTTTCATCCTTTGTCCACACTTTCTTTCCAGTCGTTCAGTACATAATGCACTGCTGCTTCACAATTGAAAAGTGTCGATTATCTTGTTAGTGTCAATAAAATTCCGCAATTGTTCGCACACTGCTCGTTCTAATACTTTTTCTATTGCCGGTAACATATTTATTGGTCTAAACTCTGCTGCTTTTACTGTACCCTCGACTTTCCTTATTGGAACAAAATTTAGAAACTATTTCCGTTTCCGAACTATAGTTAACTATATGCATCACAGGGTCTGCTAATTCGTTTATAAATTGCTTGTCCCTAATTCATCTGGGCTGGTCTTATCTGCTAAGGTACACAGTATTGTATCTAAATCCAGCCTATTTTATAACAAGATACTCTATTCTTTGTTCCATTTGAAACTCGCGTTTACTTTGAGGTATTGCTTTTATCACATATTTAATACTATTAATATAAAATTCAGTAAACTCCTCAACTATACCCGTTTTGTTACTTATTATCCTATTTTCATTAAATGTTATTATAGTTCTGCTGTAGTTGCTGTAGGAAATAAAAGTTTTGAGAGTTTTCCACATTTCTTTTGTATCATTTTTGCAGTTATCTAGGTATTTTAGTTTCATAATATAATATAAAAAAAATATTGGCAATAGTTTGAGGTTGTGCAGTAGTTAATTAGCAACAACTTCTATATGTAAAGTTTTCCTCTATCTTTAGTATTAGTAAAGCTATGCAAGAATTCCACACTATTGGGGCACCCTTCTAGGGAGTGGCGTACCCAGAAAAAATGTTAGGGAGGGAGGCATACATAAAAACTAAAACAATAAAAATGCATGGAGAAGCACGTCAATTGGACTTTCCCATAATTTAAAACATTTTTTTAATAATTAGTTTCCAAAAATGATTTTAAATAAATTAAAATACGGTAATTATAATTATAAAATGTACTTTAAAATTCAGCTGCTGCATAAAATCAGCATTGTTGTGAGAAAAAATGAATTGCTTTTTACTTATTACAGAACACCCAAGACCAAAGGACAAATGCGCCAGCCAAAAAACTGCGAAAGAGGGGGAAGGCTAGCCCTCCTAATTATATAAAATGAAATAATCTTATTCTACTATAAATAATAAACAATTTAGCTTAATAGTTATTTAAGTATCAAGGAATGTAAGGACGTAATAACATCCGAGGTAGGCGAATACGAGCTGAGGCGAAGCCGAAGCTTGTCGCCTGTCGAGGATGTTATTAGTCGATACATTCCGTGTTACTTATTAAATTTTTCACGCTACCGGCAACGTAAGTAGGCCTACAGGTAGAAATTTAATCATATTTTTAAAAGTTCGTTTTGACAGCTGTCATCGGAATTATTTTTTAAAAGCCCCATTATTCTAAGTTGTCTGTGCTTCTTACCATATCAACGAACAGTTAAAATCAACATTATTTTCCTAGGAACGTAAGTGACACTATTAAGTTCCGTCGTCAAGGGTAACTAGTACACGAATGTTATCAGCCACTTACGATCCCTGTAGCTATGGATGTAAGGCCTACTTACATCGTCAGTAGCGTGAAAACATAATTGCTTCCTCGTCTCCCGTTTAATAAATAAACAGCAATGAATTTAAAATTTTCAAAAGTGCATAGTAGGCGTCACAGGAAAGTTAGCGGATTGGAACACCAACGAAATTGTAGCAGATTACTAGTTCTAAAGGCCAATAATAGATTTAAAAAAAGCTGAAATGTGGACTTCGAGTGGATTTTCCCATACTAAAACTTATCGTATTTGAAAACGTGTAAATATTATAATTATAACGTTGCACATTTCACCGACTGTTAGATTTCTAAGAAAGCATTAAAGCTATATAGGTATATAAGCTACATAGGTAATCTTACCTTCCATCCATCCAAATTCGAAGAAAACGACACAGTGAAAATATAGCGTTAAAAAAACAAACAAATTGTAGCCAATACTAGATACTAATACTTGCTGTTGCCGTATTTTCAAAGTGTAGCTTTAAATAATTATAACGTTGTACAGTTCAGCGAGTATTAGAGTTCTAAGTAAACAAGCAGCGGGAATTTGAATTTGCGATAGCTTGTTCAATTGGTTTCCGTACCGTAACTCTACCCATAGAAGCAGCGACTACCTGCACCACGAAAGCAAGGTAAGCGCCTGCCGGCGCACCTATCGGCTGATTACAAATTCCGCTTCGGATGCCGGACAAAAATAACTATATTACCTTTATTTGGGAAATTTGAGAGATAAATAAAAAATGAATTTGTAGTTCAATGCAAGCTCTATCGGCTTAGAATGTTTAAAAAAAATCGTGTAGACAGTTTTTGAGAATTTTTTTTGAAAATTTTCATAATTTCGAAGCAGCGTCATTGCGATATTTTTCGGATTTTCGAATTTAGTTTTATTTCATCGTATACTACCTAGGAAGGGCTCTCAAACAAGTGGTAGCTGATCCCGATCAGACAACTACTTTTTGAGTAAATGGGCGTTAAAGTCGAGACTTTCAAAAAGCTGTAGCGGCCGCCATTTTGAAGCTAGAAAGTTCGGTAAGAAAGTTTTGGATTTGCATTTGCCTCAAATTTTCTAAGAACGTTACAAAAAAAACTTCCCGTTTCCGGTTTAGAATTTTTTTTGAAAAGCTTAACTAGAACTACAATTTTCGATATACCTCTTGATTTAACATTTTATCGAAATCGGTCCAGTACTGTCGCCTGTAGAGGCGTCACCCAACCACACACAGCCATTTTTTAAAAACAACTTTTTTGGGTTGCTTGACCCCCCGTTAAAATTTAGATTTTGAAAATTTTCATGAAATAAACAAATAAAAAGATAACACTAACGGGGAATTAAACTAGTAACGCCCTCTATTATAAAAAGATGGTTTAGAATTGTAGACAATTTACACGTTTATTTAAAGGTAGCTACAGCTTTTTGAAAATCTCGACTTTAACGCCCATTTACTCAAAAAGTAGTTGTCTGATCAGGATCAGCTACAGCTCGTTTGGGAGTTATTTGTGGGTAGTATACGATGAAATAAAATTAATATTGAATTGTTTTTAAACTTTCTGAGCCGATAGAGCTTTTGCATTGAACTACAAATTTCTTTTTTACTTACCTCCCAAATTTTACTCTGACGCCTTCCAGGGATTTTTGAAATTGATTAATTATTTATTTAAAAACGTAAACGCCGAACGTTATAAACTTTTATCAGTTCGATAGACTATTTAAAGTACTTTATTAGGATTTGCTAGAGTTTTTAACTATTTTAAAAATTAAGAAAAAAAACGATACTTTTTAATATCAACGGGTTTTCCGGCGTTTACGTAATTTTAACTACGCCTATCAATTAGCTTTAGTTAAAAAATATATTTTCCATTTTTTGCATATTTTTAATAACTTCCCAAACAAAGCTAATAGCCATTTTTGTCCGACATCCGAAGCAGAATTTGTAATCCGACGATAGGCGCGCCGGACGCTTACCTTGCTTTGGTGCAGGTAGTTCGCTGCTTCTATGGGTAGAGTTACGGTACGGAAACCAATTGAACTTG
The DNA here is from genome assembly GCA_958336395.1 of Ctenicera cuprea. Lineage (NCBI taxonomy): Eukaryota > Metazoa > Arthropoda > Insecta > Coleoptera > Elateridae > Ctenicera > Ctenicera cuprea. Next base: position 43,965,565 of record OY284493.1, read on the forward strand.
CTATCGCAAATTCAAATCTTCCCGCTGCTTGTTTTCTTAGAAATCTAATACTCGCTGAACTGTACAACGTTATAATTATTAAAAGTTACACTTTTGCAAATACGGCTACGGCAAGTATTAGTATCTAGTATTGGCTACAATTTGGTTTTCTGCTTGAAAGCTTTAATTTTACTGTAAATTTTGATGGATGGAATGGAAGGTTATAATTATAAAGTTTACATTTTTGCAAATACGATAAGATTTAGTATGGGAAAGTCCACTCGAAGTTGCACACTTCAGCTTTTTTATCTGTGTACTTGACGACACTAGAGAAATAGTACAATAAAATTTAATATCCAATACAAAAAAATAAACTTTTAAGTGTAGAACAACACACACGTCCACTCCAACAACATACAAAACCTGACATAATAATAAATTGTCACCCTCGTTTTCCCAATTTATCAAACACAGATTTCAACGATCAGGAGATAAATCTCGCAAATGAGGAATATTAATACTAAAATGATTCTGAAAGAAAGACATTTCAAGTATACAGTGAGTCGCATTTGAGATGAAGATAGCCTGATATTTTCGTTATTTTTAGGAGAAGAGATTTGAATTTTTTTGAGGTACTCAATAACTCAACTCAAATGTAAGTTGTAAATCCAGCCCAATGCGACCTCGCGAATAGCGCCAATTCTCGAGATTTTGCTTCCCATTGGCGATATCGCAAAAAGGTTATGAGAAAAAGTTGTTCAGAATCCAATTTTGACCGCAGGTGTCAAGTTTCAACGCAAAATTGCGCATTCTATATTTTTTAGTAATTTTTTTCCACGCGCAGTCCTCCAGTTTTGATTTTATGTTTTGACTAGAGTATCGTGGAAACAAAAGAAAATAAGAAAACAATAATAAATTATGTATTCAACAAAAATGGAACTTTTTAATAAAATCGACAGTGTTCAGCGTATAAAATAGAAAATAGACGATTAGACTATAATTGTTACCGGAAATTTCTAAACAATCGGAATTTTCTTAAATTTTTAATTTTTGTTGAATAAATAATTTTATTTTTCATTTGTTATTGAGAAGTTCTTTTGTTTCAACGGCACTCAAAACTCGGACTGCGCGTGGAAATTACGAAAAAATTTGAAATGCGAATTTTGCGTTGAAACTCGGTACATAGGGTCAAAATTGGATTCTGAACAACTTTTTAGGATATCGCCAACGTGAAGCAAACTATGGAGTATTTAGCCCTATTAGCCCGGTCACGGTAGGCTGAGTTTGCAATTTACAATTTACATTTGAGTTGAATACCTCAAAAAATGCACCTCATGAAATTCTACGACTGTGCAAATATACAAATCTGTACTCCTAAAAATAACGAAAATATCAGGCTATCTTTGTTTTGAATGCGACGCAAACAAATACATATAAAATTTCAAATTGCTAATTTCCTAAAAGAGACGTAATTAAATAACAATAAATCAAAAATAAAATAAATAATCTTAATAATTTATTACTTAAATCACTTAAAGAAAAAATTACAGTTAAAGCAGACAAAGGAAACAAGTTAGTTATATTACCTAATGAGTAACGACATTTACTTACAATAAATTAATGATTTCATAACCAATTCAAAATTATACACTTTTAACTAGAAAATTATCAGAACAAAATAAAACAAACATTAGATCATTGCCAGGTTTAACAGATTATCAAAAAAGACATAAATAATACATACAAATCCACAACCACCAAAATTATATGGTTTATTAAAAATACACAAACCCAACACGTCCATTAGAACAGTAGTACCATACATACATACACCCAACCACATGTTGGCAAATAACACAATTACCAGTTAAAATATTCCATTAAAAATTGTCTGAATTAATCAATACATTAGCCAACTACATTTAACACCACAAAGCAAGCTAGTTAGTTTCGATGTTAATAATAATTAATACTAGTGTTACCCCAGCGCACAATGCACTGACAGACTGACCGTTGACAGAACCGGCGAAATGCTAAGTCACGTGATGCATTAGTTCCAATAATGAGAAGCGGCGTTAGTGTAGATGGCGCCTCAAGTGAAGCGCGTCTAGCAGACGTTCATATATATTATAAATTAAAATAATTATTATTAAAAAATCGACGTAAAATAAAAATATAAAAATGTTTTATGTTCCATCTGAAGATAGAGACCTTTCATTGAAAAAAAAAATGGTCCAAATTGGTGAAGCGGTAGCCGCTTGAGGAACCGGAGAAAAAGTGTCCATAAAGTAACCCCCCCCCCCAACTAACTTTTGAACGACTTGATATTTTTCTACAAAATTTGTTGTGCTGTAATGGGAAATTAAATACTATCTTTCAGACCAGATTAAAATTTTTTATCATCCAAAATGGCGACTGGGCGCCATTTTGAAAGTTTTTTTTAAATAGAAAGGGGGGGTCGAGTGACACCTCATTTGAAAGGTCTTTTAATTCTGCGTCTGATCCTAGAGTTTCAAAGAAAAATATTTAGCCATAACAAAATGGCGGATTTTAAACAAATGGACTCACTCAATTCAAAATTGTTTTGATTTTTTTATCCAGGGTCGAGTGACACCTCATTTGAAAGGTCTTTTAGTTCTGCGTTTCATCCTAGAATTTCAAAGAAAAATATTGAACCATAACATAATGGCGGATTGTAAACCAATGGACTCACTCAGTTCAAAATTGTTTTGATTTTCTTATCCAGTAGTCCACTTTTTCATTTGCAGGAATAAATTTTCCCAGAAATATCTCAGGTGGCTTGAAATAATATTGAAAACGTTAAACGATCGATTTTAGGCGGGGGCCTGCAGAATAGCCGGCTCACTCCCCAGATTTAACTTTCTTAGATTTTTTGTATGGGAATATCTGAAATCGAAGGTGTACAGAACCCGTCCAGAAACGATTGAAGAACTGGAGCAACGCATTACAGAAGTTTGCAGAATTATCACTCCAGAAACTTATGAAAATGTAAGGCAGGAATTTCCTAACCGACATTTTATGTGCCAAGAAGTGAATAGTAAACATTTCGAACACTTAATTTAATTAATTTAAGCTTTAATTCTTAGTTTTTTTTAATAGACTTCTTTACCTTCAAACATTGTTATTTTGTTATGGCTGAATATTTTTCTTTGAAACTTTAGGATCAGACGCAGAATTAAAAGACCTTTCCAATGAGGTGTCACTCAACCCCCCTTTCTATTTAAAAAAAATCAAAATGGCGCTCAGTCGCCATTTTGGATGATACAACATTTTAATATGGTCCAAAAAATAGTATTTAATTTCCCATTACAGCACACCAAATTTTGTAGAAAAATATGAAGTCGTTCAAAAGTTAGTTGGGAGGGGGGGGGGAGGGTTACTTTATGGACATGGATATGGATGTTTTCAAATATACTTCCTTAAGAGTGTATTCCTTTGTTAAATAATATTCTTATTAACAAAAATGTTGAGTTAATAAAATGGACCGAGTTGATTTGAATTATTTGAACTTTGCACAAATCAAAATTATTTTACGTTTAATATAAAATTTATTTCCAAAAAGGTGGTTTACCCATGGGAAGTCCAATTTCACCTCTTTTAGCTAACATATTTATGGAAAATCTAGAAAATCAAATCGTAATCAGCCTTTATGTCCCACTGCTGGGCACCGGCACTCTTCTCTGGCACGTACTCTCCTTAGCGCTAAGGTGGAGTACGGGGGACCTACAATTTAACGTCGAATCCGAACGACTAAATACCAGAGAAGGTTTGAGGCATTAAGACCCCACGGCCGCCTACACCGGATTGGGGAATGTGAGTGGCGGGTTGCGGCATAGATTTTTATTGCTGCATGGCTTCGGCGGGGAATCGAACCCTAGACCTTCAGCGTTAGAGACTGAGCGCCCAACCTCTGAGCTACCGCCAAATATTCGAATCAAATCAGTCTGAGAAAGTTATATTTTGGTTCCCTTATGTTAATGACATTTTTAGTATGTTTTGATACTTTAAGTTAATTAATGAATTTTTACCTTCCCATACCTTCGGTATAGTGAAGTATTGATTACATGAAAATGTTCGAAATCGAAATTTTAACGGATATATGTTTTGGAGTTCAAAGAACCCAACAAATGTAGTTAAAAAAATGCCTATCCGAGTGTGGGTGTGTGTGTAACGCCTCCAAAGTACTGGACCGATTTTGATGAAATTTTAAATCAAGAGGTATATCGAAAAAATCGTAGTTCTAGTTGCTGTTATAAAGCAGTTGGGGAATGGATGGAATGGAGGGTTGCCTATATACCTTGTTTTCTTAGAAATCTAACGGTGAAATGTACGTTATAATTATAAAATTTACATTTTTTTTGCAAATACGGTAAGTATTCATATCTAGCACGAGAAAGTCCACTCGAACTTAACAATTCAGCTTTTTAATTTTTATTAACAGCTTGCATCCAAACATAAATTTTACACTAGACACTGAACAAAATAGGTCTATTAACTTCTTAGATTTAAACATAAATATTAATTCAAATAATAAACTTGAATACACTGTTTAAAGAAAACCTACACAGACATTACAATACCACAGGATGCTTGTCATCATTAAAACACATAAAATAGCATCATACATATACATGTACGTAGAACTTCAAGGGCTCCTTTAAATAAAATAATAGTGAAATATCAATTATTAAATAAATTGCATACAATAATGGTTATACTAATAATACTCAACTTGTTGATACTGAGGGCCGAGGGGTGTCTCACTCCAGCAAAATTCTGTACACCTATAGCCGTATTTGCCGACTTCATTGCCGTGTTATTGCCAATGATTTCCTAGTTATTGCCGTGGTTTCCGGTTAAAACTTCAAAGCGCCCATTTTTTGTCATACTTTTCTTCGGCGTAGTAAATATTGCCGCGCAGTCGCACATGAAACAGATATTTTTAGCGTGCAGAAATCGCTGTCAATTTCTATAGATAGGTCGCCTACAACTACTTTTAAGACATCCTACTTCGAAAATTCAAAAACACTTTTTATATAATTTATTGCTACGGTTCGTATATGGTCTACGCCGAAAGCTTTTGACGATGGTTTTGGTTGTAACTTATTGATGGCTGTATCAAAATCGTTTGAATCCCGTTTCCTATTTTTACTTTCCCATACTTCTGCTGAAGTAAGAAAAGTAATGATTTCATGCAAATTTTCGAATTTCAGATTTTAACGGAAATAGGCGTTTTGGGGTCCAAGGAACCCAAAAAAGTGTTTTTTTAAATGTCTCTGTGGGTCGGTGGGTGCGTTCGTTTCCCTGTATCTCCGGAACCCCTTTCCCGATTTTTCTAGGATATGGTGTGTGGAAGTTTTTTAGTTGCAGGTAGTTCTTAGTAAGGTCGTTTTAACCGGAACCGGAAACGAAAATTAGACCAGTGTTTTTGGTATAGATGTTTTTCTAAACACTTGTTTGAACTTTTGAATACATAGCGTTGTAGTGAATCTAAAGACAAATCAAATGATTTTTTCCCAATGCTGTATCTTCAAATTGAAGCCTCTACAAATTTTTGAAAATTTTAACTTTAATGCACGATTATGCAAAAACAAAATATCCATACAATACAAATTGTCACATTATTTAACAGCCCCTCATAAGCATAATCAAGTGATGTAAAAATATCTTTGGAATTATGAAAATTGTAAATATACTAAAGATTTTGAAAGTTTTCATTATTCCTCAAAAACTGCCGACACCACATTTTTAAGCTTCCTTAGCCGATAGAGCTTGCAATGAATTACAAATTCGTTTTTTTTACTAATCTCTCAAATTTTACTCCGATGCCCACTAGGAATTTTTGAAAAATTAAAAATCGGTTGATGTTTTATTCAAAAACACAAACGCCAATCGTTATAAACTTTAAATAGTTCAATAGACCATTTGAAGTAGTTTATTGGCATTAACAATAATTTTCAACCCTATTAAAAATTACGAAAAGATACTTTTTAATATAAACGTGTTTTCCGAAAGTTACGTAATTTTAACTACGCCTATCAATTAGCTCTAATAACAATATATATTTTTCATTCTTTGCATATTTTTGATTTCTATAAATAAAGTTGTTATAATCATTTTTGATCCGAGGTCGTGAGCGCATTACCTATCTAGCGGGCGCCAACCAATGCCTTGGGTCTGCAGCGGGCGGCTTGTACCGGCTGGAGATGACTAGATGTAAATTTCACTTTCGCCTTTTGACGCGAGAATATTTGAAACATAAAAAGAGTAGGAAAGTATCAGCGACCTGGGCAGCAACAGTCTAATTTTTTGTCGGATGTTTTTCTTTTTACTGGCTTATTTGCTCTTATACAATCCTCAACCAATAGCTTCTTCAACAATTTTCTGTGGCCTTCTGCAACGTGAAATGTCGTTAGATTTGCGGCGTATATTTCGTAAAATTCTTTATTTTTTCTTCATCTAATATTAAATTTGGTTAGTAATCCTTTGCAAACCTTTCCATCTCAACATCATTCTCTTGGAAGTTACTTAGAGAATCTTCCTCTTCTTCTTCTTCTCAGCCTTTATTGTCCACTGCTGGACGTAGGCCTTTTCCATAACCCTCCACTCTTTTCTGTCCTTACTAAGAGAATGTATATTATCAAATCCGGTATAGATTAGTAATTGTGTTAAATATTTTGGTAATAAGATATTCGATTCACTTGAAATTTTATCAAAAAAATCAGTTTTATTCCTGAAAGGAAAAGGGAAGATCAAGAAATCTTACGACGGTAAGATATATCTATAGATTTCCGTTGTATTGTCGTGATTGCCCTATTTGCCGAATTATTGCCCTGTTTGCCGAATTATTGCCGTGATTGGCCAAGTACTGCCGAAAATTTGTACACCTAATGCCGCTAGTGAGACACCCCTTGGTTGACACATTAATTAAAGAGAAAAATTGTAAATTAGCTATTTAGAAAATCTATCCAACTACTACATCAAATACGGTCCGATTCCATATTTTGGCCATAAATCGGAAACAATTACTAAAATTACAAACAAAACAACAAAAGTAAAGTAATTTTTAAAACAACTAAAAAAATTAAAAACTTTGTTTAATGCTAACGTAAAAACAGGGAATTTACTAAAACCAGGCATTTACAAATTAAATTGCTCCCACTGTAATTCGATTTATATGGGTCTGACAATTGGAAATTTTGATATTGGGTTTATACAAAGAACACATCTGTTGTTACAAATATAAATAACCATATAAATTCAATTACGCTAAACACTTACCAGAACACAATAGTCTAATGACATGTGACAATACTATAAAATAAATTAAATATACTAGAAGCATTTTAACTTCACAAACATTTTAAACTGTACCATTAATGAATGAGCACTATTGGATGTTTTGGAGTACGAAATTAAGTCATCTGGACACATAAATAACCAAGTTCAACCCACAAGTTCTATTGTTCCTATAGCAACACCAACTGTTGACTTTTAATCTTGCCTCTAATAATGACATGTATAAGGCTAAATTAAAAACCGTTGAAGTTAATATTAAACTGTTTTATTTATACAATATATTAATTGTTAACACCTCCATATTGAAATTAATTGAATTCACAGGAACGTACTGAATGTTCGACACTTTATAAATTCGAAATTTAATGCAGAATCTGGCCATCTAAGGGTTCACAAACATTTAAAATCTGTACTTTTAATGAATGAACAAATTGATCTCTTAAATTCACCGTTATTGGACGTTTTGGAATGAGAAATCAAGTCATCTGGACGCAGATATAGAAAACCAAGATCAAGTTATGAAGATTTATTGTTCCTATAGCAACACCAACTGTTTACTTTTAATCTTGCTTTTGATAATGACGTGTAAACACGTTGAAATGCGTATAAAGCTAAAATACAAAACCTGTTGAAGTCAAAAATTGTTTTATTTACAATAAATGTATAAGTTTTCCTGCGTACGTTGCTGCTTATAGGTGCCTAGTAGAAAAATATGCAGGTGCATATAAATCCGGTCTTTATTAATAAACAATATTTATTTTTCAATATTGCCCAATAGTTTTCCTAGGTATATTCAAAATTCAAGGTAGGTATTCACTACATATCCAAAATATAACTTTACTGAAGATTTCTATCAGCAGTGTAGAGAGAATACCTATGGAGGAGTGTTTAGTCTATGCCTATGCCTCTGGTTACAAACACGACCTGATTATGTTACAGTGAATTTTCTTAACCGTAGAAATTATTTAATCATTGCAACTACAATTTGCGAATTTTTATATTTTTTTAATTACCTGTAGTGTGTGCTCTTTAGGCAAATGCTGTTGTTTCTTATAATCAAATAGGTAATTATTAACAACACCTCCATGTTCTAATTAATTAAATTCACAAAAATAAGCTGAAAATGTGATATTTTGGAAATTCGTAACTTTATACAGAATCTGGCAATCTAAGAGTCGACTAGAAACTGATTAACACTACATAGCGCATTTTACAGGAAAGCATTACGTTGGAAAAAGTTTTGAATTTTGGCAGGCATAGACATCCTACGTATCTGTTATTGATGTAGAGCCAACCCAAATAATTTTTACAAATTCCTAGCATGTACTGGCTAAAATTAAAACATTTCCCTTTTCAAATATATAATAGTATATTATAGACCAAGGTAGAGAAGACATTTTTCTCAGCCGAGCAGAATTATTTCCCGAGATGCGAAGCATCGAGGGAAATAAGTTGCGAGGCTGATAAGTCTTCTCTACCGTGGTTTATATATTATTTTTTCCACTACTAGCACCTTTATTCCTTTTATAATTAATTGATTTTACATTAATAAAAAATAAAATTGCAAATGCAAATATGCACAAAAATAAAGTAGCCTTGCTTGAAAACAAGAGAATAGTTAATTTCAATTGACATTTATGTAAAATATATATTTTATAATAGTGGTTACAAAATGTCCAATTTTGATGATTTGAGTGAAAACTGCACTCCTCCTGAAATTAGGGAAGGTGCAGAAAGTGTTGGTGAACAGTTATTACCAGTAAAATTAAAAGATTTTTACATGAAAGTTTATGGTGAATTTAAAGATTGTTTTCATTATTAACCAGTAGTTAAAAATGAGATATTATTAACCACTAGGAAAGAAATTCATCTTCTTGGCTGTAAAACAAAGTAAATAATGATATCGTTTAATGCTAGTAGTGGAAAACAGTACATTATACACTAAGGGAGAGGAACGTCTTATTTTTCCTGAGGTGTAATTTGAAGCCCGAGGGCTACAAATACATCGAGGGAAAAATGGCGGTCTCTCCCGAGATGTATATACTATTTTTCCACGATCGGTAGTAGAAACACTTAATTTCATAAATAAAGAATTATAATAAATCGGACCGAAATTACAATATTTAGAAGCCTTTGGAATGTTTCCATGCAACGTACCATGACAACAGACATTTGTTTACAAAAATAAATATGAAATGAATTAAAACTCCCCTAGAGAGTAAATGTCATAGAAACCGACTTCTACTCCCGGACGTGGAAAAAGTTCTATTCAAGAAATATTTAAAAAAAGTTATTATAAACAAAGTGTGCTTAAATAAAGACACAAAAAATTTATTTGATATGTCCTGCAAGTTTTTTTTATCTAATGTTACCGTTAATAGAAACTTGCACAAGTATTAAAAAAAAATGTATTGTTAATATTAACGGCCAAGTTTATGTTCCATGTTGTAGCTTTTGCTGTAAGCAGCCGGTAGTTTAATTGGAAAATACGTGACGGGCATGGTAATTCAAATTTTTAAATGTGCACTAGTACAGTGACCTTATTTAAAAAAATTTAAAAAAAAAATTTGTAAAGAAAAGTTGTTCGGAATTACCGAAAAAGCTTAAATATGAATTTTCAAAACGATCACTTTGAATATATTACCCACATAAACCATGTTCTATTCACAAGTACCTTACATATAATTGTTGGTAGTTGGTAAAAAGGACCAACTTCTCTTAAATCTTAATGGTCTGATTTTAAACCCAGTGATTGGGATTACGCTCGTTACTTTCAACAATTATAATATTTTGTGTTACTTGATTTACTTTAATATTGTAGTTGATGGTGATAATGATGAAGAAATGAAATAAGTTCGCTGCGTTTAAAAATCGGCAAATAAAAAAATTAGCCTTTTTTATGAGTTATCAACAGTTACAAACGCCGTACGGTATATACGGTTCTTGTGAATAGAAAATTGTTTATCTTGTATAATATATTTTTTATTATACCTGCATCATAATCCTTGTAAAACAAGCCAAAAAGCGTGCGTAAACCCAACATTAAAACACCCCGGTGTTTTAAAGTTGCTCAGCAACAATGACGTCTTCAATTTTGAAGCAACAAATTACAAACACGCGAAAAAAATAATTCGAATTCACATAGCAACATAAACAACAAAGAATGCTAACCAAACTCCAGGTAAATAATATGACGTCACATCATAGACTACTATGTAAGATGAATCAAAATCAAAATGCTGCTCCCTAGCTATATTCTTCTTATTTTCTAGATTATGATGCAGGTATAATAAAAAATAGCGTATAATACTGGTGTATAAGAGTCTTTAAAGCACTGCTCTGTTTAAAGGCACTCGGCTTCGCCTCGTGCTTTTAAACCCGTCGCGCGTGCTTTAAAGGCTTGCTTATACACTTGTATTATAATGTACTATAAAATGATGCATTTTTGCTGCAATCCTAGGTCTAATAAAAAACACAAAAATAATCGACGATCGTTTTGAAAAATGATATTTAGGGGAGGCTAGGCCAGAACGTGACCAAATATTGAATTTATTTTTTATAATTTTTATTTTTCTTTTCAACAGAAAATAATAAGAACTTGTTTTTAACTGTGCCCCATTCGGCGGGCCACTGAGAGACATGCAAGCAAAAATACCAAAATTAATTTGTCAATGTTTGTATATCAAAAAAACACACAAAAAGTAATTAACTAACAAGCTTACAAGGCATACTTCCACGTACTTACACTTACTTCTACGTACTTCCACATATTTCCACTACCTTATACACCTACTTCCACTCGCTGTCTACCCCTCGCACGAAAACAAAGTAAATATATGGCTTCTGGGCCAACACTTTTAGAATCAAATGTAATTGATAATTTTAGCAAATCCAGCCGTATTTTGTCTTAAATTGTTCAAGTACAGGTAAAATCATTTTCATCTTTTTTTCCTTTGCTATTCTTCTATCAAACACTGTTGGCCGAAGCAGTTAAGCACTAACCTCAATGAGACGTCGCATTGTGGCCTCACTTGTCACATTGTAGCCCAAAATGCTTCTCCAATCAAATCATTTCAACAACAAATTATGGGCCATCTGCGGAAATGCCAACAAGTAAATAAGACCCAAAAAATTGGTTTACTATTTGGAAACACCAACGACTTCTATCCCCATTTTCGTCACTCCCAAAAAATATTATAAATCCCTAATATATTTAGCTTGATATTCTACTTTTTCAAATATATTTCTTACTGTATACAAAAAATATATGCAATTTCAGTCGCACATGCGCTTTAATTCCGACAAAAGACTCGCTCCATAAAACTAACGCAATTTTTAAAAATTTGTCTCACGTTGAACGCTGTCTCATTCAGGCTAAGCGTTTCTAATTCTAAATAACTTTTATTTCTAACTTTTTGCTATATCTCTTCAAATAAGTACACTTTACGGTTGCACTGCTTTAAATATTTAAATTTCCCGCCTTAATATAAGCAAAAATTCCATTATTTTACCAATTATGCATGTTTCATTTATAAGTAACAGTGCATAAAAAATGCAGAGATATATTAAATAAGAGTAGACATTTTTTGTGCCTCTACTTAAGAACACTCGGTAAAGAATCACTTTTTTGAAATATTTCTCGAACAGAACTATAAATATTTCAAAAGAGAAAAAGTTTTAGTTCTAGATTTAGAAATTCGCCGCAAGATATTGTTTCCATGACTGCTTACTAATTTTCCCTGACTTTTGCCCAAATTCTCAGACATTTCCCCTACTTTTGGAACCATTTTTAAATTCCCCCACTTTTCCAGTAAACTGAAAACACCGTTCGATAAAAGCAGCTGAAGATGTCCGCTATAACTGTACCAAAATTCAAAATTTCTTTCCGAATTGCAGATTTTTTGTGTATGCACTTAATAAATAAAAGTACAGTTTGCGTTTGTCCTACTGCGATTGCCGTCTCATTCGGGCCCACCCTCCCCTAAGTTTTTCCAATTCTAAACAACTTTTCTTGTTATATCTCTTCAAATAAATGCATTTTACTGATGCACTATTTTAAAAATTTAAATTTCTCGCTGTAATATAAGCAAAAATTCCATAATTTTAACAATTACGCACGTTGCTTTCAATAGTAACATTGCATAAAAAAATTCCCTGGACATATTAAATAAGAGTCGACATTTTTTTGCGTTTACTTAAGAACACTATAAATAATACCTTTTTTTTTGAAATATTTCTCGAATTGAACTATAGATATCTATAAAGTGAAGAAGTTTTATTGAGATATATTTTAGTTTTGGACAGTATTTTACCAGGAATTTAATAAAATATTATTTTAACAAAAAAAACGGCAGCCATTTTAGGTTAGCGCTCCTTCAATAACTATAACTGTACCAAAATTCAGAATTTCGTTCCGAATTGCAGCGTTTTCTTACTCATAATGAAACTACGTTTTATTTTTGAACACTTAAATTAATATTACGTTGGGTCAACCAGTGCAGTGGACGGTCACTTAATTTGGATTTTAATTTCGTAGTTATAGGTAGCGGTTGAATCGTTATCAAAACAAATGCATAATTGAACCGCCATCTTACATTCACAGAGTTCATTACACTTGTGTTCGTTGCCGACATAAATCCACATTATTTAGTGCTTGAGCTAGAGCGTTTTAAAGTTTGATTCTTGTTCGTTATTGTGATAACCGTAATATCTTTGTTGTGAAATAGTTAGTCCTTCCAGAAGGTCATCGTATGAAAACAGCTACAGGTAAATTAATGTGGTAAAGTTAAATATCCGTTAGTCTTTTCCAGCTAAATTGTGTTATAAAGCTGCTTTCGAAGTTTGTATAATATGAAACGTTAATTACATGCTAAATCTTGTAAGAAGTTCCGCATTAAATAATTTGACATTGTTCGCAACCTACGTTTTATTTTTGCTAGGCAAAATGACGTCAATAAGTTTTATTTCTGCGCAATGTGTTTCACGCAATAGTTGTCTGTTTTTTATTCCGTGGTTTTGTTTATCCACCAAAATTCTAATTCTAATCAATTCTACGTTATAAAAACAAAAGGGTAGCCTTGGAAACATTAACAAAAGAACATCGGCAGTAACAATTTATTAGTCTGAGGCAATACAGATTTCTCATGTGATTATGATTTTTCTTCAATTACTAATGATAAAAGGTAAGCCCATATTCGTATTATGTGTTCACTTTGGCGCTAGGGTTCGTAACAATTCACTTGAGCGACGTGAAGTCCTTGGGAAACGGTGCAGTATTGACGAATTCCTACATCGAACTATTTTGACACTCGATTTTATTACTGTTTGCCTTAGTATGTTATTTAAAACATCACGTACCTACTGTTCGAAATGAATAGCAGTACTAGGCTCCCTATTCTGTATTTTGAGCTGCCTGCTAAAATTTTCAAACTAGGTGCGGCACCTTGGCCATCACATTTCACCAACACAACAATAATATCGATTTTTGCGATAACATTCGGTTTTACATACAACTGCCGTAAGAGATTTACACTTCTGCGTATGCAGAGCTCGACTAGCGTAGACAAAACATTAGAGACTGCAGGTTAGTGTAAAAGCTGTTCGGAAACCTCCGTCCCCCTCGCAACCGGGACATTGTCGCCGAGCGCAGTTCGTTCTGCTCAACCTCTAACGTTATAGGACTTACAACAAGCCCGCCATAATATTCACATAGCCAGCTCCATGCTTCGTTTTGTAGCGTCCTTATAGACAGTACTATATCGGTTTCCTTAATAATACGGAACAATAGCATCGCTGACTAAGTTTTTCTAGAATTATTTGTGTAGAATGAGTGATGTTGGGATACAACAGTTTGCAATGAAATCTGTTAGGTGAACGTTGATTCTGGGTGTAATAAAGAGAGCAGAGGTAAGGAAGTTCGCGTTAAAATTTTGTTCGTTGCGATTCCTGTTGCTGTATATCGTGTCATGGCGGGTCGAACCCTTAACAAAAGTTGTGAATTCCTCTCACTTTTATGTCTTGAATTTAGAGACTAGATCGTAGTTTGATGGACCTTGGTCGATTAGAATGCGTAATATACTACGTGTATAAGAATGTATCCACCTATCGTGAAGATTATTTTATAATATGCATGAAATTTATTACACCTGTTCGTTGCAATAAAGTGCAATACGAAAACGAGAAGCAATAACAATTGTGGGTATTTTATATAAAATATATCTCTGCTAATAGTCTAACGAACACAGCCCGATAAGTATCTACAGTTTAATTCGTCATTGACCGAGTGAGTTACAACTACACAGTTCATTGTGCATGATATACTAGTTCCAATGTCAAACCTAGCTGGATATCTGTGTATTTTATATCCGTTTTATTAACGCTTCGTTAATTTTACCAATACAAACCAATGTTTTTAATAACCATCCTTAAGTTAAAAGTGGCGACCATGTTTAAATCCCAATATAACTTGCTTTTTCTCGGAAAATTTATTAACTACAACAAAATCCGCTAGGGGGCTTCTTTGTTCATTGGTAGCCATTTTGAATACAGTTATAGACCTGACTGCGTAGTAGACGTGTTGCCACGCCGTACGTAATATTATAATCGCATAGGTATATGTGATTTTTGGCAAAATCGAACATCTCTGCATACAGAAAACGTGTACCGAACAAGATATTTGTGTATTTAAAGTGATAAACCATATCGCTTGACCTCACAAGATAAAACTTAACTTTGCAGTATTGACGCCCTAACTTTGTGTCTCGCGTAGGCTACCAATTTAGAGATCCTTACGACCTTGGCAACAAAAACCACTTACGATAGAATAAGGTTTCATAGTTATTTTCGACCAAGTCCATCACGCGGAATTATCATTTTGTATTGCCCGACTGCATCGGTCCCAATGCGGGGTTTGAATTTTAATTATTTAGTTGCATTTAAGGCAAGGAAAATTAGAACGAATCTTGCTGCATGTTAGTTATTGGCGCTAATGGAAATGGAAGAGGACGAGTGTGCCAGGATGCTGGACCATCTCCATCAGTACGTGCCGCACCTGGAGAAACTGATAGCCCAGCTGAAAGATCCCAAAAGAAAAAATCGGGAATTGCAACTCAACAAGCTGGAGGGTCTGCATTCCATGATCACCGATCGAAAGAAAAAGTGAGTAGAGAGGAGATCATTTATGAGAAAATATTCTACAGAAAGAAAGCTGAACAAGCGTATTGAAATTCGAAACGTGTTTTAATATACTCGTCTGTTGTTAACAGTTGTCTCACATTTGCGTCGTATTGCGTAATTCTAAACGAACGCAACTAAACACAATTCTGATATTTTACGTAAATAGCTAATTATGAATCTTTCGCTAACTTAATATAAAGGAGGAACAAAATCAATATTTGCCCGCATATGAAGTCGTTACAGACAACTATATTTCTTGAAGTCGTCTATAGTCAGACACACTAACAAATTTGCGCAAAACGTTAAGCAAAAAAGTGATACGAAGTAGTAGGTTGAAGTGTTACATTTTTATGATATATTCTATTGTAATCGAATTTAATTTAAAAAAAAGGCAGCAAAAAGATCTGCAATCGGCTAATAGATTAAGCAATTAAGTTTAGGAAGTTTAAGCCTACAAATAAAATTGCTTTTAGCGTTTTTAATGTCTTGTTTTTATTCAAGTTGCAGTAACTGGCTAAGCTACGATATATGGCGCACGTTAATAATTATTGGCGTAAGGTCTGCGAGTACATATGGGGATACCAAAAATAAATATCCAAACAAATTAAATTATCTATCGTCATACTTATTACGTCTTATCAAAGATGAGCCGTTTCAGCGTACTCATAGTTTTGCGTAATGAGAGGATTTACTTCAATTTATTGCATTTTGTAGTAATTTTCGCCACATTATTATTATTATATTTATGCATGATAATGCAAAAAAAATATATATTCGTTTTTAATATGTTTTTCAATTATAATCGAAATAGGCTCGATTAAAAATGCTATTAAATCGTATTCAGTTGAAATGGTTTTGAACTGTGAGGTTTTATACGTTTGTTATTTAGATCGGACATTTTTAATTTATGTAATGATAAACGTATGTAATTGAATGCCTTTCATTTATAATGTTTTTGTTGTCCGTGTTTGCTAGCTTTTGACAAGCAGTTCTGTAATATCTGTAATTTTATAAATTTGAAAACAGAAAAACGTTATATTTAAACTAGTAACATAATTACGTCTAATTTACAACTTTAAATTTATATATACCACAATTTGAAAACTTCCAATTGATTGATTGATACTGTTTTTTAAACTTTTAATTTGCTCACTATTTTATTGGCAGTTTTCCTTTTTTTTGGGAACTCTTTGTATATTATAATTAAATTAAGAACATACAAATGAAACTAAATAGCATTTTAGTATAGTCATTTTGATCTTGAATCAATTCATCAGCAAAGCTTCATTCTGTCTTAATACTACAACGGGGGGGGGGGGGCTATTTTTTATTATGGGGGAAAAAGGCATAATTTCGGGCGAAGTAATTCTTGTGTTCTTTAAGGCACTGACAATTAAATACAATTTTATTTTTCTGAACATACTAATTTTAGTAAGGTGTTATTATAATTGTTACTAAAACCGATTTTGTTTTTAGGTTGAAGTTGGACACCCTCCGAAAATGTGAAGATGTCATTCTGAAGATTTTACACAAAGTGGTAAGTGTCCCAAAGCAATTACGTTCTCGTTACTGATTCTGTTGAAACTTGTCTTGTTTTGTGGTAGAATTTTATGTGTATTATTTTGATTAGGTTATGGTAAACTGATAGGTAAGTAAAATTTTCTTTACATTTTAAATAGTTAGATGTAAAGGTTATAAAACCGAACGTTTATTTGGTGATTTTCGTTTTGTTTTTCTGTGTCCGTTTTCGATTTTTTTACGTTAATATACGTATCTTAGTTAGCGTAACTTTTAAACCAATTTTATGAGAAAAATAGAATATTTCAAGATTGTCCTAACAAAATTAAATAAGGGTGGATGACAACGGTAATGGGTATTCTCAGAAAAACAAGATACGTTACACTGTGAACAGTACGAAGAAAATAAGAGATTTGTTTGTTTATAAAAGAGGAATTGGAAGATAAACGTTAAAATCTTCTAAGCAAATCTTGCACCCTGAAAGTAAGAAAGCTACAAAACAAAATATGGAAGGAGTTTATACACTCGCATGTGCATACAAAACCTTACGAATACTCCAGATTTTAATGAATTTAGGTGTCGAACTGTCGAAGCAATTAGAAAAAATTGGACTTTCTAATCTTCAATGAAAATCACGCTCAAGCTAAGGTATGGAATTACCTGTATCTGAACACTGATGCGTTTAAGAGTTTGAGTGCGCCTTAAGAAAGACGAACTTATATTTTACTTGAATACTTTTAATAGTTGACTTGTCTTGCTGAGGTTTTCCAAACAATGGAAAGAAATATGGAAGAGCAAGATAGAAACTACACGCACAAACGCATTTAGAACTTTTACTTATACTTGTGTCGCCGCATTGGATTTACTTTATATTTTTCCATCTTGACTGTTTAAAAAAAAAGAGAGAAACATATAACAGAGTAAATTAGAAAATTGAAGAAGGTGCAGTATTGCTGAAAGCAATTAAAAGAATTGGTTCAACACCGTTAGAAGGAATTCGTATAATTTAACAACATTTAGAAGCTGCATCGATTTCGCACCTTGAATGCCTACGCGAAACAAGTTTAAATAAGAATAATTTTATTATGCAGAATGCACTAATAATTGTAGAGCGTTAAACTTTTGGAATTACGGTTACTGACAGTGATGATAGCGTACAGTAACTTAAACTTCGTAGACATGTGTGTTTGATTGTAGAACTGATTCCAAATCTCGTGGGCTATTACGCAATAGGCTATCTAAACGCGTCATATTTCTCGATTTGTTTCTCTGAAAGGTTATTGTCGTTTCTGTTCGAGTTCTGGTGTTTATTGTTTTTTTTCAAGCCTGTACAGTTTATTTATTATCACACAGTTAGGCAAAGCACATCTTTTAATAATCTTACTTAACAAAACAACTTTGCACGAAAAAACTAGAATACTTTTAATTTTGCCGACTCCCCCACTTATTGTTGGCTCCGCCTTCTCTCATCGTACAGTCCATGAGGTATTGAGCCCCGTAATATACTAGTTTACTGGCGTTTTTACGTTATTTCGCAATCTACTCGAACAATAATTTGCTTTAAGTGGTTTCTGCATTCTCTAAAAACCAATTTCTGATTAGTGAATGCATGTAGTATGGTCATATTTTTTTGATGACATTGAATGGATAAATGTATGTCCAAGTTTTACACAAGTGCTTGTTTACATTGTTGGGCTGCAATCCGTGATTGCCACCCGCAATAGATGGTGCTGCTAAATTAAAAATGGCACTTTAAGAAGGATAACAAACCGTATGCGATAAGTTTGTATAGTGTTTTAATTTGTTGTAATTTAAAGAATCAAAATTAGTATAGCTCACAGAAAAGTGCCCCTGATGGATATTTTTGAATATTTAGATAAACGAAGGCGACCAATTGAAGAAGAGGCACTTTTTACGGCAGCCCATTTTATAAAATGTGATTTTAAAAATAGAAGCGGGCAATAATAGTTATTTAAGTAACAAGGAATGTAAAGACGTAATAACATTCGAGGTAGGTAAATACGAGCCGAGGCGAAGCCGAGGCTTGTGGCCTGCCGAGAATGTTAATAGTCGATACATTCCGTGTTACTTATTAATCAAACGATGAACTACCATCCACGCACAGGAGTTTTTGAACCTTTAGTGAATGTTAGTACTAGTAGGAAATAGTTTTGTCTAAATTTTATTGTGAGTATTCTTATTGCAAAATTGAAAACATTGAATCAAATTTTCGGCGTATGTTTACAAACGTAGGCACTTTATTCACCTCTCTTTGAAAATAATATCATTTTAAGTAGTACAACAGCCGCCAAGTGGGAGTGTACATTTTAAAGTGTATCTGCAAAGCCGGAAATTCTGCTCGCTGCAATGACCCATGCCTGGGTTTTTATGCGGAAATAAGTGCAATGAAATTTCTTTACCTCAATAGGCGTTACACTAAGATGCCGAATAATATCTTTCAGAGCTAGGAGTCATTAAAAACGTATTAGTTTTTAAATATTTACTTAAAACAAGTGCGTTGCATCCAATGGCTAAACACTACGTATTCCTTCTTATTGTAGTTCCAAATTTCACCACCAGGCATCAGCCATTTTGTTGGCGATCGCGGACCGGGTACCAACATGATGGTGTTCTGCTCTACTATAAATTAAACTTGATTGATTCATTTCATATTGATTTATGGAGCATTCAAGTTTTACGATATCCACGGTTTTTCGTAAAGAGGAACAAAAAGCAATTCTAAATTTAAGAAGCTAAATCGCGTACGCGCCATAGGCGCCGACAAGGGGTTGCTTGGGTGCTAATACAACCCCTGCTAAAATACCGAAATACTTAAATTTTCAATAAACTGTTTGAAAAACAAAAAATGGACATAAAATTAGTTTTAATAATTAATGTTAGGGAGTTAATAAGTGAATAGTTTCAAATTTATTTATTTGTGGGAGTAGGCAAAGGTATAGGCAATGGGGTAGGTGACGCATCTACACTATCTATAGTCGAGTCACACACAGTCAGACGTGTAACCGCGCACTCGCGTGCCGGTTCTCTGTCGCTATTTTTGTTTAGTATAGCATCTAGAGCCAAGCTAGCTGCTGAGCCGCAAGCAAAAGAAAATGCGTTTGTCTAATTTTTCAGTATAGTATTAAAAACAAAAATACAGCTAAAGTAAGGTAACAATTTAATATTAAATTAATTTATAGTGAATAACATCTAGGCTTCCGGGTTGGAGCCGCGTAATCGGTGCTTGAACTGCCGACGTTTCGTCCTCGGTTGCACGGGACATCTTCAGGGCTGTGGTCACTTTGGGATCTGGAACACAGCTCAGTTGCGCAAACGGCCGCGGAAGCCTGCAACTTAGATTAATTTATAGTGAATTAGAAGTACCTTTGATTTCATCAGATTTATTTGAATTAGAAAAATATTATAATATATATTAAAATACCGCCGAAACGGCTAACTGATGCTGCGTTCCATTGGATAGGTTGATAAATTTAGGATGAGTAGGTGAGCAACGAGAGAAGAATGATTTGATTTGAATATTAGGATCGAGTATTTGAATGATTTACAACACTCGCATAGTATATTTTAAAATAGCAGAATGTTGTCAATATCTCAAACGAATCGTTTATATTTTGTAGCTGAGCGCTCTGAGGCAAGACTATGACCATGAGATTCACAAATTCGCATTCCGTAGCAGTAAAATCGCCGAGCTTTGGTACAATGTTTAGATGCGCGCAAATTTTGGATACGTATAATTTTTCCGAATGAATATATCGATTATTAAATTCATTCGAAAACTAATTTTTCGATAATCTATATCATTCGATTACAACCATCACTAGTTATCGGCGCGCGGTGACGTTTGTTGTGACGGTTGATGTAGCATTGTCAAAATGTTAAAGCATTATACAACCACAACTAATACCAGTAAGCGATTGTTATTCAAACATAATTGAAGAAGGCGAGGGAAAATAAAAAGATGTATTGAATATGAAAATACCGCTTCACTTTAAATCAGAGGTATGTAATTAGTTTGTACTGCCAGTGGTGACGTATAGAGCGGAGACCTGGGTGCTCACAATACACAAGAAACATAATTAACAAACTAACAATAAATCAAAAAGCGATAGAGGGAAATTCGTGGAAAGATCTTCAAGAGTTTGTGCCGCTGCAGTATGCAATGCAGTATCAATTGTAAGTGTGTAAAACAGTTGTTAAAGCACGATTGGGGAAACAACGTACTTCTTACTAAGAAATACTGGGCGTTGCATGGACAAGGAAAAAGGAAAATTGGTGTCGGTTCATTCCTCGCGAAGGGGTCACTGCAGGGGTCTTACCGGAGTCCTAAACCCCTTTACAGCCGAGAAAGGATGGTAAGATCAGGTTAGAACAAGGAATTTGAATAAAGAAGAATTTCCGCGGAAAGTACTGTCCCAGTATTCACCTTTTTGGTTCAGAAAAATTGCGGAAAAAACCTGAGCCAGGACGGTCGGCCGGCCCGGGCATCGAACTCGGGCGTCCCGAATGAAAGGCGAACGCGGTAAGCACGAAGCCACTTCTTTTGGTGGTGTTGCATAACTGTCTGTATAACCTTAAAGCCCGCGATCCGGAGGTCATTTTAAGTACAAAATAATCTAATAAACATGAGTCCGACGCTTACTGAGATGGAACTGTCTAATCATACTTTAATTACTGCTAACTGAACCCACCTTTCTACACTTGGACATCTACCATTATGGTGGGACAGTAAGTGTTACTTGTCGAAAAGTTCCTACGGATGGTTCTTTTATTCCCCAATGCATATGTTTGTGTCTCATTCCAAATAAATAGTTCAATTGTTAGCCAAGATATGTTCGCCCGAAAGTCACATTTTACGTCCTTGATTCAAACCAGTGCCGGTCCTGAACGGGTCGACGAATCGGATTCCGCTTTTGATATAGTCCAGGATTCTCCTTTCATAAATGTAAATTTCCGTCTTCCAAAATAGAGCCGAGGTCTGCCGAACTTCCCGCTAGGATTTTGAATATCGACCAAGAGCCATTTTATCGAATACGTTCGAAACAAGGGCAGTAACATAATTTACTTCAGCAGAAGAAATATTAGGATATGTTTTCTCCGCTGGGTTTGTTTTGGAAATGACATCAGAGGTAGCAACTGATTGTGTTCGAATAATACAAACATTTAGTGTATACTCAATTTTCTTATTTACATCGAAAACTACCAATTCGATACATCAGTATACGCGCCTTATGTAATGGACGCGTAAAGATCTGGCTTCTGGTAGCGGGTGCTTGTTGTCACTAAAAATCGAGACAGGTGAAAGGGATCTGGAATTAACATACAGATGTCTGTCAAAAATGGAGATATTTGATTTACATTCAGTATGAACATTTCACTGTTGATGATTTACATTTTCACTAGTTTTCGTTAAAATCTATTCACCAGGGGCGTAGATATAGGGGGTGCTCAAAATACTTTAAGAGAAATGTTGCGTACTCCCCTCCCCCTTCCATACTCCCCTGCTTAAGAATTGATATTGTACAGAAAGTCATTCATCAAACGTAATAATGCAAATAGGTACAATAAACTACGAGAAAAAGTTAAATGAACAGGAATTAATAAAAAAATTCAACTGAAGAAAAAGCACTAGACGACCAAAGTAACGAACCCTATTAAACTGTCAAATTATAACAAAAGTAAATGTTTAAAGAAAGCATTTAAACGCTGCCACAAATTTGAAATTCGCTCTCGTGTCGTGCAGTGCCATGAGGTAATAATTTGCATTTTATAGATTGCAACTGGAATAGCTCAGACCGGTTAAGAGACTGCTATTTCGCGTATCGAGCAGGCCGTGAGTGTTACAATCTATGCTAGGGCGGCAAAGAGTAATAGGAACTTGGCAGAAATAATACATAATGAGATATCGATCTTTTATAATTATCGTCTTTCCATTTTACAAATTTAAAATAAAGCAGGGTTTTATAGATGCACGATAAATTTAAAATATGCGCGTATGTATTTACTCGACATGTATCCCTACATATATAAAAGCACAAAGGTTTTTTTTCTCCGGTTCCTCCAGCGGCTACCGCTTCACCAATTTGGACCATTTTTTTTAAATGAAGGGTCTCTATCCTCAGATGGAACATGAAACATTTTTATATTTTTATTCTACGTCGATTTTTTAATAATAATTATTTTAATTTATAATATATATGAAGGTCGGCTAGACGCGCGTCACTTGGGGCGCCATCTACAATAACGTCGCGTGTCATTATTGGAACTAATGCATCACGTGACTTGACATTTCGCCGGTTCTGTCAACGCTGTCTGTCAGTGTATTGTGCGCTGGGGTAACACTAGTAAAATATTAATATAGAAAAATAATAATTAAAAACTTCAAATAAAATTGCGCGAATAAAAATAACTTGATACTGTTATAGCTCCTTCGCAGGAAGAATACGAGTGGATCAGATGTAGCGGATGATTACGATTACAATTACAGCATTTAATTGTGTAAAACGTGCAAACTTTTTTTTCGGGATAATTTAAAAATTTTTGTTGCTATATGGAGGAACATACTTACAAAATTCTACCACATAATAATTAGTTACCTTTGTCTTTCTTTATCGTTTAGCTTTGTGAGACGTGGAGGTCGGGGTGTTACACCTACTTTGTCAAACGCTGCAACTCGGTTTTATAACATGCGTTCAATGAAAATAAACCTAAGCGTGTTTTTGGTGCAATTTTAATATGATTTGCACTTAAACACAATGCAAAGTTTCGATAGAGTACAGTAACATTCTTACGTATTACATAGCAGATTAAAAAAAAACCTGTTAGCGGAACGTGTGGGCTTCGCCCACCCCACGTTTTTAATCGTATTCCTAAATGCGAGCTGGTTACTCTAAACGCAGCGACCACGATTTTTTTGGTAGCGGCACTTTGTTATTGTAACGCAAGCTCCCACTATTTGGGTCAAGTTTGATTTCTGCCTACTTCTTTAAGAAGTGGAGCTATGTCTTTATATTTATTATTTCTTATGTTTGGGTAATATTGTCTTTAGTCACGGAATCGAGTTCCGCTGACCGGCTCAATTCAATATGCTTCCGTCACGGAGATCTGTTTGATCATGTAGCGCTTTGCGTTCCAATCATCCAACCATACATTATTAACCTAATTTTCTTATTTGCACCGAAAACTATACTGCCCGGTACATACGAATTTTCGCCTTGCTTGTAGTAGCGGGAGCCTATCGTCACTAAAAGTTGAGACGAGTGGAAGGGATCCGGATTTAGTATACAGATTTTTACGTTTTAACTTTGCATATTTTGGTGCAACAATATACCGGGTGGTGAGTTAGGAAACGCACCATAATGTTAAATTTTAATGTGCAATTATTTGCTTTCTTAATTATTTTAAAGCTAAACCGTAGTTAGGTATTTTATAATAAAAAAAATACTGCATCCATAATTATTATTATATCGTTTACAATTATACATTTTTGGCAAACGTAAAAATCGCAGAAATTAAAATTGTTACTTTGTTAAAAATCAATGACGTATTGGAGTTATCTAAACAAACCAGCGCTGCAGCGCACTGACGTTAAATTGTAATTATAATAATTATTGGGGTGACACATAAAAAATGGCCCTTGTTTTTGGAAGTAGGCGTTGTTCCAAATAAAAACATGCAGTTTTGTTTTATGAAGTTATTAACTGCCAAGAATTGTTACAATGAGCAATGAATAATTAAAAATCTTGATCCTTGTCCTTTTACGTCATTATTGGAAGCAAAACTACAGAGCGACTACCGCAGTTCAAAGAATATGTGAAATTGATGGTAAAGCCAAATTCACTGAAGGCGTTACCAGTCTCAAGAGGAAGTAAGGTTCCGGATGGCCGCTTTTAAATGATGGTGAAGAATTGCGTCAAGTTGTCGAAGCTAATCCTGAAAAAAAACGGTACTTGCAAATTGATAGCTGAGGTTGGTTGTTGGAGAGAAACAGTATGGCATCATCCTCACCAAATCGGTAGGATCAACAAGCCTAGTAGGACATTTACTCGCGGATTGGCTCCAGCAGTAACACAAAGACTCGGCGACATTTGCAATTAGTTCTTTAACGATCATTGGAACGATTGTTTCACGAGGAGGGATGTCCGGTTACTAAGGTACATTTGTGAATTACAACAGACTACTTTATTTATAGAAATCAAACATACACTAAGTAAAAGCGCGAACTGTTAGCCATTGTCTTTTTAGCAGACTGCTTAACTTTGAATTTTTCTGATTGATTCTCATCCGTTTTCGTTGTTGATGGTTTTCGTCGCACACCTTCGGGATCATCGTTCAGTGTTGTGCGGCCACATTTGAACTGATTACACCAAACACTAACTTGTTTTCGACTCATAACGCCTTCTCAGTAAGTCTTCAGGATTTTTTTATGAATTTTGATAGGTTTTTCGTTATTTGCATGCAAAAGTCGAATGACCGCTCGCAATTCAAACTTGGAGTATGTTTCGATCCGAACTGACGTTTTGCGGCTGCCACTGAGCACGTTGTACTTAACCTAAGGCAATGACAACAGCCACCTATGTATTACATATGTGCATCAAAAATGCGTGCAAGTTTCAACCTGATCGGATCAACGTATGCGGTGTGCCGAGCAAACGTACCTTAGTAACCGGACATCCCTCGTATTTTCAACCCGCATTTCCGGTACCAAGACAAAAACGGTTTGCGAAAAAGATTATGTTGTTTGTGTATGTGTGGTGGCATTTCGAATCTACTTTAAATTGGTTCCTGCAGACAGACGTACAACTGACGCTGACTTACATAGGCAAGTAATGGAGTGGCATAGCCAGCGCTACCCTGCGTTGGTCAATGGAAAGCGGGTAATCAGACTGCAATTAACACCTGAAGAAAAATGATGAGCTAAAAAGGTTGTTCTATATCCTTCCACCTACCTGTTCGTTTCGACTACTTGCGTACACGGCGATTTGCGACTGAAAGGGGTTTTGGTAGTTTTTTGCATCCAAAGATGGTACCGCTACGGATTTGAAATGCTTGTAGGATATTGGGTTAAGACCGTAGAACAGAATGGTATATTTTCAGTGATTGATGTTTGGTTGTTGGTTCTATTACAAATAAATGTTTTTATGCTAAACAGAGACATTTTTTATGTGTCATTCTAAAATAATACATCAAATTCAACAGCAAAGAAATTAAGTGCGCAGATACTTCCAAGATATCACTGATTGTTCTAAAAGTAACAATTTTAATTTCTTTGATTCCATTGTCGTAGTTTTAACAAGGCGGTTAGAATCCCAACTGTCCGCTTACTATCCAAGGCTCTAAATTATTCGTTGCACCTCAAATAACATTTTACTGCCAACATCATCTTTCTTGACCCTTAAGCTTTCGGTACAATTAACCAGCAACTTCTTGTACCGATTCTTCATTACATTAGTGTTCATGACATTGTTACTTTATTTTCCGAAATTATCTCAAGGAAATATTTCGAATAGTAAAAATTTTCATCAAACTCCTAATTTCTCGTGTGATAAAGGCGAACTTTTTACATTTATTGTAAATAAAATAATTCTTAACTTCAACAGATTTGAACTCTTTACATACTTGTTATGTCGTTTATACATGTTTTTAGAAAGTCATTGAGTATATTGTAAATGTCATTTTCACGCTGACGCGTCAGCGTGTAAAGCTTTACTTGTCTGTTAAGCCAGGAGATGTACATTAGGCTTTTAATAATTATGTAAACGAAGGTCAATTGCTCTCTGTCTTTCTCTTCCTTCATCGTTCGTTCCCTCTCTCTCTTTTCCTTTCTTCCTCCTTCCACCCATCACTTCCTCCTTCTCTCCCACTAACTTCCCCGTCCCTCCTCCTTACTTCCTCCCTCTTTCCATCCTCCCCCTCTGCCTTCCCTTCCCTTCCTCTTCCCTACTTTCCTCTCCCACTCTTCCTTTCCTCTCCCACTCTTCCTTTCCTCTCTTCCTGCAAACTTTTACTATTTAACAATTTCAATTTTAGATATAGTAGCTTACCTACCCTTGATACGCACAACACAATTCTTTCAAAATCATTTTACTATAATATTGTGCGTGATTATTATGGTGGACGTAACCGGATTGAGGCAACATCTCTCAGTGCATTTAAAACTAAGCTAAAACACCTTTTACAGCTAACAACAATGAGAACAAGTATAATTTACATTATATAAAATGGTATGTCAACATGTCGAAATACGTATAAGACCACAATATATTATAATTTTAATTTTTTTGTAAAAGAGAATATAATAAAATGTATATTGTGTGGGACAAACTTCTGATCTTTTAGCCAGTTAATAAATATTTTATAATCTCGGTAGGTAGAATATTGCATTTACGTATCAAGGTTGATAAATATTGTCTACTATCCTTGTTTACGTACGGCTAATAAAAGCATTATTATTGCAATGGAATTGCCGAGTTATGAATATTTGCCTTTAGACCGAGGGTATCAGGGTTCGGTAAAATGTATTGGGTACAAAAGAAAATCGAAATAACCAGGTGACCTAGGGGTCTACTCTCTGGTGTCTTTCATAAGCCGTAGTAGCAGACATAGGCCACCGGTAAATAGTAAGTGTCAAGCTTTAATTCCTTTAGAACATCGCTTTCCATGCAATAATTCGCTCACGTCTACAACCTTTCCTCGCCATTGTAGGTATGTATTTATTTTATCATTGTCTGGAACTTGGCCTTGGCGGCGACTTTCTGTACGCGCACGCTACCGGCCCCACATTGTTTCATTTAAACTTAATATTTTTATATTCTATTTTTTTACCGAGGCTTTAATATTAAATTAGTAATTGTTAGTATTTTAAATCGGGCTGTTTAACTGACTACAGCAAATTAAAGCAAAGAAAAATCTCCATTTCAAATAGTATAAAATAAAACAAGTTGTCATACATTTTTGTAGATCACATTACATCGTATTGTTTCCTGTAACTATGTTGATATGCCATCAAATATGATTTGTCAGGTATTGATTATCTCTGTCTTTTCTACAGTTGTGTAATTCACATCTGTGACCTTTCTTATGGGTGGATGTCATTTTTAAAGACTTCGTTGGATGTATGCAAAGGTTTCACAGAATCAGGAAATTTGATAATAGCATGATATCCAAATCTCGTTATTTATTTTTAAACTTAAACCTTAAATTTGTTTATTCCTATGCGCACTACGTGGAAATGCTAACAAGAAAAAACATTTCTATTGTTCTATACATTTTTACGAAGAGTGTAGTTTAAGTTTAAAAATTAGAACGAAAATTGGATGTGTACGGTCATCATGTGGCACCATCTTACTTTAGAACGTTAATTCTTTTTTTTTCGTTACAGCATCCTAACATATACAAACAGATTCAACATAAGCCAGATTCATCTCCATTCTCGTGCAACTTGGTTAAGTTTCTATGCAAAGATCCTCCAGAGAGAAAAGCTATGGCTAACATTGTTAAGGAAGGCGATCAAGATAGTGATTATATTAGATTTCAAGCAGCTAGAGCTCGTTTGAGTGAAATTTTTACACCGGCAAGCCCCAGTCCTCCAAGAGACATTCCTCTAGTGCACAAACCAATTGTTATACCAACTGAACAAGTTAAAACGTAAGTTTTTGAAAAAGTCTTTAGTTTTTTATTCTTATTTAGTTTTACTGATTATAGATTGGATCTCAATCCTGACGAATTCCAAATAAAAAATTGGGAAAACACGTTTGATGTTAAGGGACAAAAAATCACAGGTCGTCGTTACACAGATCATCATAAGCCTGAAAAACCAGATGTTTATAGTCAGGCCGGAGAAAGTTTATCTTCTCCCAACAAAAAGATTGTTTTCGATAGATTAGGTACAAGAGTTGATATGTCAAAACCTCCGTTATCTGCCGAAGACCTGGAATTGTTAACTTCGCCTGACAGGGAGATTGGTTTCGAGGATACACAGAAGCTACATATGGCGGACAATTTTTCAATGGATCAGCTGCAAGATCTGAGACAAGTAATACAGAAAAAATTGCAACAAAATGAAGATAGAATGAACATGCCCGATCTGAGAAATAAACTGAATAATAAAGAGGGAACAAGCAAATATAAAGATAAAGAAAAGAAGGTTGCCACAACTGTTACGCCAGTAACGCCACCGCCAGCCTTGAGTTCAAAACCCAGAAGTCCGCGAGTTGAAAAAGTTTTTAAAGATCCGGATAGCATGTTTGGAAATTTTCTCTCAAGCATTGATGAAAAAATTTTAGGAGATAGTACTACTAAAAAGAAAGATAAGAAAGATCAAACCAAAGATGAAAAGAATATTAAAAGTGACTCTAAAAGTAATGAGAAAGACTTTAAGAAAAGCAGTTCTAGAAAGGATCACCACACACATGAGAAAAAAGATAGTTCTTCCAAAGAAAAGAAACCGCATAGAGATGACAAGAATGACCATAAAGATCATAAAAAAGATAAATCGAAAGATAAAGAATCTGAAAAACATAAATCTGGTAGCTCAGACAAAAACAAAGACAAATCAAAGCATCACGACAGAAAATCTGAAGAAAAGTCTAGTAAGCACAATGAGGAAAACAAAGAACATAGAAGTGATTCAAAGCCCGAATTATCGACATCGAATAACAATCAAACTAAATCTGTCGATGCAGATGACACATTGCATAAGATCGAACATAAAGAAGCTCCAGTGTACAAAAGATTAGCAGATAAATATAACCCTCGACCACGCAAGAATAGCATTGAAGCAGTTGAAAAAACAATGATAGAGGATAACCGAAAATTAGTCGACACTGGCCAAAGAATACCAGTTGATAATGTTTTCTCATTTACTTTGAAACCCAAAGATAATAGTACTATCAATAACAGTCGCTGTGAAATAATTAGCCATAATGATTCCAGACAAAGTGATCCTAGACTAGTAGATCCCCGACAAATTAATGATTCCAGGCAAGTAAATGATCTAAGGCAAATGAATGATCCCAGGCAAATGAATGATCCCAGGCAAATAAATGATCCCAGGCAAATAAAGGATCCCAGGCAGATAAATGATCTCAGACAAATAGGCATTGCCAAGCAGATAAATGATCCCAGACAAAATGCAGTTATTCCATGGTTCGAACAAAATAGTCCCAATTTTGAACCACCAATAGAAAAACCAAGTTTATTAGGTAGATCACCTTTGCTCAAGATGCTTCCTCCACTTCAAAAAAATTCTGTGATAGGTAGTCCATTTCTGCCATCTCTTTCAACTCCTAATAGTGTTCAGATTGGTTTTTCTTCAAGTAATTCTGTGATTCGACAAAAAGAATTGATGACAGTGCAAAACCCATTTGTTCCGTCTCAACAAAATATAATGAATCAAAACGTACCTACCAATCACGGTGGTAACACTTACATGAACACTTTCATCTTGCAAAACAATCTCGGTAGCAATATTTCACATACTCAGTTTAATAACGCCCTTAATCCTAATCAAAGTACTTTTCATGCTCCAGTTGCTCCCAGTAAGGCTTTCCATCCATATGACCCCATTGAACGTAGTGAATATGACTTGAGCAAAATGAATCCAACAGATTTTTATTCTCCTACGATTACTAAAGCTAAGCGTCCATTATTGTCACCACCTCCAACACCTAGTTATCCGAATCGTGGACCATACGGCGCCCAATTCTCATCTAGGGAGCGAGCACCGTACATGGGTCGACCAAACATGGATTTATGGTCATCTGAAGGTAAAAACCAGTGGATAGAAAGAAACCATGCACGCGAAAGAGAAGAAACACATAAACCAGTGATACAAAGTCGAGATCCTCGAATTCGCGCCCGGGAAATAAAAGATAGAAATGACAGAAGTAATTATACCAACACTAGAGAACAACCTGGTTCACTTCAATCAAGAAGAAAATCAGTTGATGAACATACCTTTTTTACGGCTCAAAACAAGTATGACTCTTTATATGCAAGTTTGGACCGCGGAAAAGACAAAGAAACTTTTATATCGCCTCTTGATAGTCTTTATGCTACAGGAGAGGAAAGGATACAGAAAACTGGGAAGGGTTATGGAGTTCAAAAGTTTAGAATTCCAAAGAAAAAGAATGAATCTGCTGATAGACAACACAAAAATGAGGAAAAGGATGTGAACAGCGATGTGCGCGCAAAAGAGTTCTCTGAAGAGAAGAATCAAGACCAAGACAATGATACGCAAAGACAAGAAGTGTTATCGATTGAGGAAGAAATCAGTACACCACTCCCAAAAGAAATGGATAGTTTAACTCAAAGGAACAATGATCTACCTAAACAAGAAGAAAGAGCAGCTCCTGAAACTAATAAAGAAAAAGAGTCTGTACTACAAAAAGATGACGATACATCTGCACCATCAACTTCTGAAGTGAAAAAGAGCAGTGAAGATTCTAAAGCTTCTCCAAGTGAAGAATCGATGCTCGCCAACTTTCTTACGAAACTTATTACAAAGTCTGAGAAAAAGGAGCTTTTAAGTGCCATATTTAGCACCTTAACTGATACAATAAGTGATCAACAAAAAAAGAAATTCAAACGTATCCAACAAATAGTGGATTCTGATAGTGATGATGACAAAGAAGAAGCAGGAGAAAAAGCAGTAAAGATTATTATCAAACCAGAAACGAGTGTAGAAGATATGCAACCAAAAGAAAAAATGAAGCTAGTTGATAGTGCTATAGAAAAAACCAAAGATAATGTTAAAGCAGAAGAAGAAGATGATGAAAAAGAAAAGGAAGGGGATGAAGTTGCAGAAAGTGATGATAATGAGAGTGAGGATAAAACGGAAACAGAAAGTGTTGAATCTCAAAAATTAACTGTAAAAAAAGGGCCTAATAAACGACGACGACGACGAAGAAAAATAGGCAAAAGAAATAGAGGTACTCGATCTAAGAAAATAAAACGAACTGGCAAGAAAAAGGGAAATACAAACCCTAAGAAAGTGGTGCCGATCTCACCTACAAAATCGGACGACAGCGTTATCGAAACAGTTGGCGAAAGAATAAAAAATAGACGACGAAATTTAAAAACTCCCGAACCCCCAAAATTACGTAAGTGCCGAACTGAATTAGATATGCTTCACGATGATATAAAAGAAATGTTTATTCGTGATGGTGTGCTCACAGCAACTGGTAAACGCATGTGTCGTATGTTGAAACCTGAATTAGAAGTGGATTCTACCTCAAAAACACTCAAAACCCGATCTAATACCTCACTTGATGAAGAAATTGCACCTGTTTTGGATTCGCCCAAGCGTCGTGCAAGAACTTCCAATCCAAAAGTGGTTATTGAAAAAGCTGATTTATCAAAACTTGTTTCTAAGCCCACAGATGAATCTGAATCAGAAAGTGAATCTATTGAAACTCGATTAATGAAAAGATCAAGGAGTAGAATGGGTAGTAGGAGAAACTGTACAGATTCTAGTGGTACCACTTCTGATTTAAGTCCTTCCCCAATCAGAAGGAAAAGAAATGTCAAGTCTAAGCCTAACTATGCAGAGGATAATACAGATGAAGAAGCCCCTCCACAGCTGTCGGAGCCGGAAGAAGAAACTATCAAAGAAGATGAAAATGAACCTGAAAGTATTGTAACGCCAAGTGAACCTTCTTCAGTTTCAAAAGAAGCAACATTGAGCAAAAAAGTGGCTAAGAAAAAGAAGAGGGGTCAAAATTGGGCTTCAGGTGTAATTAAAAAATGTAAAAAGAAACCAAGCTCAAACTCGGTAACTCCAACTCCTTCTATAGATGGTGATCAACATTCTACTTTTTCTGATTTGGATGAACCTACAGACACAACTCTTCAGGATGATAATGATAGTGAGATTGAGTACATAGAACCTGACTTGAATTACTATTTTGATCCGCAAGATAAAGCTGACTGCAAGATTTGTCCATTTAAAGGAAAAATGATTGTGCAACACTATAAAACTACACATCCCAAACATGAAGTACTCATTTCTAGAATTTCACCTGACAATGCAAAAAAAGCAATTGATGAGGCTCTGGAGAAGGAATATGATGATATTGAGATCCCTGATGTAGGAGATCCAAAGGTTCGAAGAAAGAAATATACTTATCAATGCAGGTTAGTATACGTATTGTTCAGTTATTTAAAACAGCTGTTCTGAACACAGAAACAAATAATGATTTATTTTTGTCCAAACCAATTGGGAAAACAGTTTTTATATTTTACGATATATTGAAAGAATTCTGAAGTAGGCCACTGAGGTACTGTTTCCATACTTTCAGTACCTTTAGGAAAGTATTAATTTCATGAAAATTTTTGGTTTCGAGGTTTTAATAGAAATACATATTTTGGACCTCCAGGAGCTCAAAGAAGTGGTCTACGATTTTTTGAAAATTTGACTTCCTCAAAAACGAGTTGACAGATTCGGGTCAAATTTGGTATTGTAGTAGCTCTATGGGAGCACACTGTTACTACGTACGAGAAATTGTAAATGCGGGAAAACTGTGAAGGTAAAACTTCAAAATTTTTAGAAATTTTCTAGAAAAATATTGCACAAAAATTGGCCATACGAGTTCTTTATCATTTGTGCAGGCTCAGAAAGCTAGGAATGAGCTGCAATCTGGCTGGTGTCCCACAACACAAATTTCTCAGCGATGATGCCTTTTATGAACGTTTGAAAATCGAATATTTATGCCTCTACATTTCTATTTAAGCTAAATTGCTCATGAATAGTAGTAGAATATCTTTCACAACTGAATTTTTAGGTGAAGCAATATTGAGGGGGATTAATTTTCACCCTATCATTCAATATTTGGCTGGCGAATTTCGTCTTTGGTGTCTGGCTTTATTTAATTCCAAGAAATCTTTTACCTGAAGTTTTAAAAAAATCCTTTATTTACTCACAAAAAAACTTGAAATTGAACCACATATTAGATACCAAAGTTTTATGTCTCTAAGGGCTTACGCATGTTTAGGCACCTACTCACGTTCAAAGTGTAGATAGATATTACTGAATAAGTCTGAGGAAACAGACGGCATTCGCACGTCTTTAGCCAGTTCAGATGCTTAACCTCTAGCCACACAAAAGTTTCGGTATTTATTATAGTATAACATAGCACCTCCCTTGATCAGCAACCGACTAGATTGATGTCACTTGCAAAGCAGTTACTAATCCCTTCCCTAGGCAGCGCTACTAAAGATAAAGCAAATTATATTTTTTTAAAATATCTTTAACAGTTCTAAAATTTTTATTTGATTCTGTTATTTTATTATACAATATACAAATTTTTTACGATAAATAACATTTAGTTATGAAACCAAGAAGAAACATTAATTGTTTGCTCGAGGACATTGACTTGTAATTCTCGTAGTTCGTAACATTGTGTACTGCTGGGGCATCTACAATACCAAATTTATTTCTATGCAATTACTCAATTTTTTTGAATAAATAGGCGTTAAAACCAAAAATTTTATAAATTCATAGAAGGTGTCGCAGAGAAATTGGCCGACTGGGACGCAAACCAAATTGTAGCTCATCTGCAACTTTATGAGCCTACAGTCTACTACTTGTAATAAAATGTGTAGCTAGTGTTGGAGCAATATTTTTGTGAATATTTCCAAGTTTGAAATATTTTTTGATATAAAATGAAATAAATTTATTTTATTTGATGTAGTTGTCGCTTCTTTGCCAGAGTAAATAAATTTCACACACTTTTTTAATATGCACGTTTTATATAATGGGTATTAGGTGCTCTTTCTAATCAATAAAATTTAATACATTCGAATGTTTCTGCCGACAATTGCCGACACTAATTGAATTACAAATTTCCATATACAGTTCACTAGTGTGACGTCGCAAAACCTAAGGTACTAGGTAAGTAATTGTTCAAAACGATTGCGGCTGCAGCCTACTGACTGGTATTCCTGTAGAGACTAAGGAAATTACAGAAAACCTAGTCAGGGTAGTGGATATCATCAACATTTAACATAAAGTGAATATGAATAATCCACTGATCATGTCAGGGCTGGAGGCTGGTGAAAGGGGGGATAAAGGATAGGTAACCTAATGGAGGAGCCGCAGAGGCTGTCAAACGAGCCAGCGCTAGTGACGGTCGGAAAAGAGGAACCTGGAGAACGCAGTCAGCGAACCAGCGCAGAAAAGCAGGCGGAGAAGCCGCAGAGGCTGCTAGATGAGCCAGCACCAGTGACGGTCGAAAAAGAGGGACCTGGAGTATGCAGTCGGCGAACCAGCGCAGAAAACCAGGTGAAGGCGCCCGCATAGGCTGCCAGACAAGCCAGCGCCAGTGTCGGTCGGAAAAGAGGGACCTGGAGAACGCAGTCGGCGAACCAGCGCAGAAACCCAGGTGGAGGAGCCGCAGAGGCTACCAAAGAGGGACCTGGAGACCACAGCTACTGAACCAGCCCAGAAAATCAGGTGGAGCAGCCTGCAGAGGCTGCCAGACGAGCCAGGGCCAGTGACAGTTGGAAAAGAGGGACCTGGAGAACGCGAAAAACTTCTTGCAGATGAACGGTTGTTCGGTGACGGACGAGTATTGAATTAAAAAATTGTCGTGACTGACGATTCAAGAACAATAATTATATTGTGTTTCTTTTTTGAAAGCTACTTCTAATTATATAGGGAAACTGTGGGAAACATCTGACGCAAATGACTTAATTTCTTAAACGCATGGCTTTTTTTACAAAACTTGAAAACCTAAACTAACTGCGACAACTGCAACAAACAATAAATTAAAACTAGCTCTGGTAAAACATGCCTAAATTGGTTCACAATAGTTTATTACACTATTACCCTTTGGGTCTCGATTTTTCAATTTTCTGTTAGGCACTTAACAGTGTGGAGTATAACGTTTTTCGCACAATCGTATTTACAAACTAAAGGAGTAAAGGGAGTTTGTAAATAAAAGCCCTCTGTTGGTGAAAACTATTACTGAATAGTTACAGCATTGTTTCTATGGAGGCTAGCAACAGTGTTGTATAATTATAATTATTCAATTTACAGCTTGTGTCAACAATGACAGTAAATACATATAATAACATGATTGTGCGAAAACGTAAATTAAAGTGTCGGCAAAGCCAACTTACAAACTATGCCAAAAATAAGCAGTAACTGCAATAAAAATAATTAATAACAAAAGGAAAGGATGGGCACCAGAACAATTAAAATTACCTAAATAATAATTTACACTTCACAGAATAAAATCAATTTAAGCTATTCAAGTTTACAAACAAAATAAGCTGTTAACAGCGCTCCTGCTGCACAAAAATGTATGATCCTAAAAACTGAGAACGCGAGATCTGATTACGTAATCATACTAACAGCAAACGGGATGAAAATTAAAAAAACTTGTGGCAAAATTTAAATTAAATAATTAAGAACTAGCAGTATTAAAAAATATAGGCGGCCGGGGGCGGATCCCCACACTTGATAAAATACAACTTCTATATAAAAATTGAAGCCAGACGCCATTTTATACAATGTCACCGTCGGTTTGTGATATGTTACAAATTCAAATGGTGTTTTGCAATTTTATTGAGCGTTGCTAAAAATTAATATATATATATATTTTTTAATTGCAAAATCTAATTGGGAGTTGCAAGGGTGTTGTGGGGTTAGTTCTAAAAGTCATCTGAGAATAAGATCCAGTTTGCAATTTTGAAGTTAAGTTTCAAAAGCAAATTTTAACCTACAGAAATCTGTGAATTAAGTATTATTATTTAATGTAATTGATATATCTAATAGATTTTTAATACTCGATGTTTTAATTTTTGTTTTGTTACAGGTTTTGTCAAGTCTTCTTCAAGAACGAAAGTTCCGAACTGTTCTTTGATCACCTAACAAGCCATACAGGAGAATACAGATTTATCTGCAATTTTTGTCCATTTAAAACTGCGAACTGCAAATCACTGAGATCTCACTTCCATACTTCGCATAATGCAAACAGCGAAAAAGCCGGCATAATTATGCCCGTGTATCCGGCACCTCCAGATTTTCACTTGGTATTTGGTTATATGTGTGGTGAATGCAACTACATTCAAATGGATAAAGCGACAGTTGTGACTCATGTAAAAATTTATCATCTAGGTGACAATCAAAAGATTTACAAAATTAATATGTCTATGATTGAGGTGAAACTATCATCCTTACAAACATCCGAGAGCACTGCTAAAGTTACAGAAACAGCAGCAACTGAAGAAGAAAATCAGAACCAACATGAGGAATTAAAAACATCAGGAGAGGAACAGAATGGTCTGGAAGTTCACTCAAATGATGCACCGAAAACTACAGAGAAAGCTTCCGTTTCAAAATTCAACGAAAATTCTACACAACCAGCAACCAATAACAAAGTTGCCGATACTCCAAGTACATTGCCAGCTAAACCTATAAAAGAAGATCCAACAGTGTTTAATTTTAATAGGAATTATGTGGAAGAAAACATGATTCTGGAGGAACAAAAACATGAGAAGATGAAGGAAATCAGTTTAACTGTAGTTCCAAAGAAGAAGTTTACATCAAACTTATTAGACAAAATTAAGAGCAGACTGGATGATAAAATTGTAGAAGCAATGGAATCCATTGAAAAAAACCATGAGAGTCCTCTGGTACCTGAAGAAGTTGCAGCAGTGCAGGGTGATAATTCTAACGATGCAAATGTGAAAATACTAAAGAAAAGCATTAGCACAGAAAATGCCGAGATCAAAAAGTTGAAGTTGTTAGAACCCAAAACTAACTCGGAACACAATATGGAAAAACCAATCAATAATAAAAACTCTGTACCTATTACCAATATAATTGAACGCTTACAAGGCAAATTAAATGTTGACACTGTACAACCACCACCATTGATACCTCTAAATGAGTTTAAAATTAGCCTCTTCGAACCTAAAACTGAAGATATAGTAATCCAAGTAGGTCCTGTTGCGGCAAGTAAGAAAAACTCTTACATTTTGTACATATGCTACATGCAGTCGTGTATGTTCTCATCGACTATTCAATCCGAGTTTCAAGTGCATTGTACGACTTTGCACAGTAACGAGGGATGGGATGGCTTTTGCAATATTTGCAATTCAAAAATAGGTTCTTTTGAAGTTGTCAGTGCTTTCAAACACTTAATAAACATACATGAGAATGAACTAAAATCCGAAAGCAGCCTTGCAATAAAAATTGAATCAGAAGATTCTCAACATCCAACAAAGCCGTACTTGCGAATGCGCCGTTTAAGTGGCGACAAACTTTCTGAACTACATTCTGAAAACAGCGAAAGTAGTAACGAAAACAGAGCAGTAAGTGATGAAAGTGGAGCTTTTTCATTTAAAATTGTAGACGTTATCACTCAATCTGAAGTCGCAGAAGAAAAGGTGACGGAAGAACCTCATAATTTTCCTTTTCAAATTACTAATGTCGTTTCCTTGGCCGATGGCGAGGATGAAGGCTCAAACGCTCCACCTGTTTCTGATGCAACGGTTACAAATAATGTAGATAATGCGTTGTCAGGTTTGACAATTATTAACAGTACAACAAATTCCAAAATTTCGAATACAGTATTTGTTACTACTACTGCTGCTGCTGCTGCTACTGCTACTACTACTCCCACCACATCAATATCATTTCAGCTTCCATTACAAAGCACAAGTGGAGCAGGATATAGCCTGGTTTTACCTGTGTTGACGCCCATAAGCAAATCATTGATTCCTGTGGGAAAATTGTCACCTGGTAAGTCGGTCATTTATATTTAATTTGGTTTTGAATTTTTTGTAAGAATTGCATCACATTACTAATTAGTACATTTTTATTTACTTTAAATAAGCCGATGTTCTTTTCTATTTCATTCTTGTAACATCGGTAATCCAGTCAAATTAGAATGTTTGGCGAAGGCGTAAATTAAAAGATGCTTGCAAGAAAGGAAATTTAATCGAGGCAAATGTGGCCTAGATTCAATTAGAAAAAGCCAAACAGTTGAAAGAAATGAGTCTGAAATTTTTGTTTGTATTATAACCTCTTAGAAGGTTTTTCTTGGTGCCTATTTAAAAGAAAAAGTGATCTCCAAGTCCCTATTTCTACAGGGTGTCCCAGAATACCTGTGCCTAACTTTCAGATGTGATAGAGGGCGTGTAATTAAACATCTTTTACTAATAAACTAGTGTCCGGAAATACTTCTGTATCGAGATAATACAACATTAAGGAAATGAGTACTTGAAATAATCTCAATGTAGAAAGTAACGATTTTTTTTATTTCCAGCGGTTGCAATTATTATTAATATTAAGAAAATGGTATTACACAAAAATTATAAAAATTGTTCAAAAATACGGCCGCCATTGTCGACACACAAGGTATAACGACGTGTGATTGACTGACGTATTGTTCGAAATATCTGCGGACGATCACGAATGTCATCAAAAGCAAGAATAATTCGAGCCACTAACTCCTCTACTGTGTCTACAGGTCGCATAGACGAGTGATTTAATATGATCCCAAATACAAAAATCAATTGGAGTCATATCTGGCGAACGTGCAGGCCAAGGAATAGGACCTTGTCTCCCAAACCA
Organism: Ctenicera cuprea; assembly: GCA_958336395.1. NCBI lineage: Eukaryota > Metazoa > Arthropoda > Insecta > Coleoptera > Elateridae > Ctenicera > Ctenicera cuprea. Next base: position 44,005,157 of record OY284493.1, read on the forward strand.
TCGGTGTCGAAACTGTGCATTTAAATAATCTCGAGCATTTCAACCGAAATGCGCTGGTGCACTATCATGTTGAAAGACCAACTCTCTACGAATATTAAGTGGCACATATTTGAGTAACTCCGGTAGCGTATTCTCCAGAAACATCTCATAAACACGTGCATTTAACCGTGCAGGCAACAAATATGGTCCCACTACATGATTTTCAACAATACCACACCAAATATTAACAGAAAATTTCTATTGATGGCGTATTCTCTCAACGGCGTGAGGATTACATGTCAATATGTTTCTGTTGCCATGGATAATGTTCACTATCTGCAGCTGTTTTGCATGCATCCGTTACTTTCTACATTGAGATTATTTCTAGTACTCGTTTCCTTAATGTATTATCTCGATACGGAAGTATTTCCGGACACTAGTTTATTAGTAAAAGATGTTTAATTACCCGCCCTCTATCACTTCTGAAAGTTAGGCACAGTTATTTTGGGACACCCTGTATAACATTTAATCACATTTCATTCTTTTAACTGTTTGTGATTGTTAAGAGATACTAAATGGATTTCAAGAACATGCAGCGATTGTGGTAGGCTGTTGTTTGAATTCAGGGCCTGCTAATATGGACAAGATTATTGCGTTTTTCTCGAAAATTTTGTGATGTAAAGCTGTATAAGTTTTAAACCATTGAAAAGAGAAAAAAATTAACTTATGAATGAAAAAATTTTTAAAAAATTACGATCGTGTCAGTTCTTACAACATTGGTCAAAAATGCAAAAAAAAAGTTTCAAATAAAGTTATTTTTTTGTAAAACCAATATTGACGCCACCAGAACCATTATTCTATATTTTTGAAGGACCCTATATATACAGCACAGTAGAATTTTGTTTGTGATTTTTTGATTTGTTAATTTTATCCAATAAAATGTTATTTTATGTTCTAAAGATATGAAGTTTTTCAATAACTGTCAAACAGTCTTTTGTTTCAAAATTAAAAAACAGTCTACAAAGGTTGGTTTGGTTTTTTTAATGTAGAGGACTAAATTTATTGGAATTATTTTAATCAACCCAAATTAAACTAAATTTACTCCCTAAGACTCAAATGAAATTTCAAGTTACGGGAATTGTTATAGTGGTCACAAAATGCTCATCTAAAATGTTTGTACTAGGGATCCTAGATGCCATTGATAATGACAGATTTCTTATATGATAGGATCGTTCCCTCTTTTACTAATTTAGTGTTTAGTTACTGGACCGATTTTGATGAAATTTTAAATCAAGAGGTATATCGAAAGTTTTAGTTCTAGTACTTATAAATTATTAAATTCATGACACGCCACTGATTTTTCAATTTTAATTTGTTTGAAATTATTAGCGCTTACAGCATAAGAAATCGTGTAAAATAAAATCACTATGAACAAAAAGAAGATAGGAAATTAATGTTGTCCCAACCCTCTCATATAACAAATCTGTCATTATCAATGGCATGTAGGTTCCCTAGTTTGTACAAGAATTGATGTCTCACAGACTTACAAAAATTATGAACTTGAAATGTCAAAGTATTTTTTAAATTAACATTTGACTTTCTTAGACACACAGTTTAATCCTCATTTCAAAATTTAAAAAATATATAGGCTGTTCCATTTGAAACAAGAAAGTGGAGTTCACTTTCGCTGAAATTGGAAGTAAAAAAAATAATAGAGTAAAGGTTTTATATGCATTATAAATAACTTGTCAAAACTGTATTTTATTATATTCTTATTTAAAAAAGTAACGAGGGTCGGGTGAGACTACTTTCGTCAACACCCATATGTAAATTGAAAGTTCAGTATTTGTAATAACTTTAAAATTGCAGTTTCATCTCAGTCACGTGGTCCAGTCAAACCAACTATATCACCCACTCATAAAAGCTATTCCAATGTAAAAGCTCCACAACTAAAGATGCCACCGAAAAAGATAATGCTGAAAGATACACCACTACATCCAGAAGAGATGGTGAAGCCTCGTAAAACTCAATCTGCAATGAACTGTCTATTAGCAGAGCACAAACTCATTAATCTGTATAAATGTCCGGAACGAAATTGTACATTTTCCACAGACAATAAGAAACCATTTGAGACTCATTTAAATACGCATGCAGATTTTAAACCTGGAAAGTTGGTACCCTGTCTGTATTGCAATTTCAAGACTGATGTAGAATATTTCGCAGTACACTGCGATATTAGACATGGTCGCTGCCAGTTCTGTTGCTCGTACTGTTTCTATCGTGCAATAAACCAAAGTTATGTAGAAATGCACCAGGAGAGGCAGCACTTTGGTAAACCCCGGCGTGTGTTGATAGTGGCCGTTAACCCCGATGCCTTGATGAGTCAGGCACAAATTCAAATGCCTCAGTTACAGTCAATTATACCCTTGTATGTGTGTGGGCAGCTTGGTAAGTACTACAAAAGTATTAAATTTTGTATTCGTAGCTGATTAGAACTTCGATTTAACTTGAAATCTAGAAGTGAGCAAACTAAAGATTTTTAATTATAACTTGCAGTTCATATTAATTCGCAGCATTAAAATTAATTATTTAACTGTCACTAGCATGTCTACTTCTAAGTTATTCAAGTATTTATTAATTTATATCACATTAATAGTGTTGGGTAAGATACTTTTCGTTTGTATCTAGATACAGATACGTCATTCAGATACATCCAGTCATCACATCCAAAAATAGTGGGTGTAGGGAAATAACTCGGGAATGGAATTTTTTGCTTAAACCCTTTATTTGGGTGTTCAAAAACAGACCCTGAGTTTGTGAATTTTAACTCGGTCGGGAACCCAGAAATTTTGTTTGCAAAAAGAACAAGAAATCACTAAATCGTGGGGTGTTTGTTTCCACCCCTACGTTTAAAGTAGTACTAAGAAAAAAAAAAGCTGATAAAATTTTGCATTAAAGGAAATAAAAAAATGGAATTTTTTTGCATAAACCCTTCATTTGGGCGTTCAAAAAAAGACCGTGAGTTTGTGAATTCTAACTCGGCTGGGAACCCAGAAATTGTTTTTGGAAAAAGAGCAAGAAATCACTAAATCGTGGATTGTTCGTTTTCATCCCTTCTTTTAAAGTGGTACTAAGAAAAAAAAAAACTGATAAAACTAATGGAACTAAAAAAAAATTTTTGCGTAAACCCTTCATGTGAGTCTGAAAAAAGACCGTGAGTTTGTGAATTCTAACTCGGTCGGAAACCCAGAAATATTTTTTTTGAAAACACGAAATCACAAAATCGTGGATTGTTTGTTTCCATTTTTACCTTTAAAGTAGTACTAAGAAAAAAAAAGCTGATAAAATTCTGCATAAAAATAAAACAAAAAGAAAACGGATTTCTAGCCCTAATAGTCTTCAAATTACGCCCTTCCAAAGAACCCCAGTTTTTTTTAAATTTTGGTCCAATAATCTAGGTTGCATAATTACGTTTGTTTTTGCTACATTTACGCATAATGGAGTCCCCTATAATTTTTCCTGATGAAACTTTTATGTGAAATGATTAGAAAAAAAACTATTTTGAAAAAACGCATTTTTATGCAACGAACTCGGATTTTTTGAAAGGTCACATATTTCGGAAAATATTAGGACTAGAACATTCTTTCTTTTCTAGTTTTACTCTCATTTTTCCATGGAAAAACGGTTGAAAATGTGCTACTTTGGGAGGTCATAGCTCACGACTTATTAGGGTTAAAGGGTTGTTTTCTTTTGGGATTTATAGGACATTGAGTGTATTTTAACTCATGTTTGGACCACTTTTACGTATGATCATCAGGGATCAGGTATTTCAAGAAATCTGAAAAGTACGATTTTTGTGCCAAAAATTTAAAAAAAATTGAGGTTCTTTGGAAGGGCGTATTTTGAAAGCTATTAGGGCTAGAACATAAGTTTTTTTTAGTTTTACGCAGAATTTCGTTGTCATATCTCAGAAACTCTAGAAAATACGGGCTTTCTAATGACTCCGTTGACGCCTGGTATATAATTCTAGATACATGTATCTCTATACTACCCAACACTGCATAGCAACTAGTTAGATTAAACGCAACTTGTTCGGTGGCATCTAAAGCTCACTTGATTCTTTTTTTCATACTCATTACTGACCACCGTAATAAAACAGTAATGACTCACTTCATACCTTGATTGGGTGTAGTTTAATTCAGAAGTTTTTGCATAGTGAAAGAGATAGGGGCACATCAATATTATAAATCTGTAAGTAGCTAATATCAGTCTTTCTTTTTAGGATGTGAAAGTAAATTTATTTTTCCCGACCCGTTCAAAGAACACTTAGCAACAGTTCACAAGGGCATACCTCTACTTTGTTATGCTTGTCAATGGTGCCCAACCAGTCCTGATAATGCTTTACATCATGTGCAAACTCATGGCATCTATTACTACCATTGTCGCTATTGCTCGTTTGGTGGTTCTAATACTGATGAAATTTATAAGCATTTGGCAAATCAGCATTTTGCATTGAGTCCTAAAATTGTCTTAAGACAATTTGTGCGTGATGGCAGTGGGGTAAGTTATTTTCTTGTTAAATTTTTTTATTTAAAAAAAATAACCTCAATGTGTTGCACACAGAGACTCTCCAGTGATTATAGTCCCAAGGATCCTTCAAGTTATGAACGGTTGAAAATTATTACTGATGAAAATTTTAAGTATATAACTTCAAGTGCACGGATTGATGTGGTACCAGTACAAGACAATAAGTTAAAACGATCTGTAAAGAATTTTCCAGTTCCCATTGCACCTAAAAGTCCTGCTGAAACAAATAAAAATGAAGTTACAACTATTTTGAAAACCATAGCTAAGAAGCCCAATGTGACAATCAAAATTATTGACCAACGTACTGTAAACAATGTAAAGAATACAGCTACAGAGCAAAAGAAAAATGATTTAACCAAGCAGAATAATAACAAAGAAAATGATAGTGATATTGAAATTCTTAGTGATGATGAAACCCCAACATCATCATTGGCTAAACCTGTTAATCCAGCGCCGGTAGTTGCAAAAACATTAACAAATAGTTTACGGTCACAGTCTCCTATTGTTCTTAATAAATATCTCTCATCACCCAACGACTTATTGGCTTTAACTCAAACATTGCCGAGTTCCGGTAAAGTTACAACTCCAAGGGAAGAACTTAAAACTGCAGTTATGTCAAAAGAAGCAACAGCAGAACCAGAAAAGACAGCTGACTTTGTTGTTATAGAGGTAATAATATGTACTATTGCAACATGCGATAAAAAAAACTTCTAATGTAGGGTGGCTCTTGAAAATATTTTTTATGTCTTAACTTAAGTTGTCTGTCTATTTATTTTATGTTATGATAGTGTCAGATATGACAAACCTGCATAAGCATCAAATACATTGAACGAAAAAGTTAAAACACTTTTTTTTTTGGAGCCAACCCTAATTGGAATTTTTTTGATTGCACAGTAATATTATAAGTATGCATTATAAAACAAAATATGTAGTAACTTTAAATTAGTTGATTATTTAAGAAGTGGTTGAAATTTTCATACATTATTAATGTGGATACATACATGTCTGAAATTCCATAAACATTTACCATTTTAAAACCGAGATAAATACCTCTAAAGTTACGTTGTATACACATATCGCTTATGTTAAGTGAGTGCAAAGACATATGTAGATACAATAAAACCATGATTGGCGCAAATCACCATTTTGATGCAACACCCATGGGACTGCCTATGATAGGCATAAAACTAAAAAAAATTGATCAAAATAGTTTAACTGTGCTAGATAAGCGGATTAACTAAGTTGGCTTGAAAGAGTGATGTAAGGAACAGTATGGTGTTGCGACTCCTACCATTTCTCTATATAAAAAATTCATCCTAAAAGTTTGACAATCTCGGGACTTTTTATAAGATTTGCGCATAGATGGCGCTCTTAAAACTTCAAATTTAAGGTATATTTTAAATTTGGTGCGGTTTGATAATTATTTATATCACTACTCGACCATTTTTGACACCTATCCTGTACACAACACTTATTTGCTAAGGTTAGGTATGGTTAGGTTAGGATGCAAGTAAGTGAAACATTTATTCTGCATTTTTAAGTAATGTTTATAGTTTATTGTAGTTATTTTTGTGGTGGTTTTTAGTTGGAAAAAAGGTATAATGATACTAAAATCCAAATAATACCAACAACCAGCAACATTGAACAAACAAGTCGCCACAATAAGCTTTATAGTGCAAAAGCAAACTGTATTTGTAACAGAAGTAGTCAGTAGAATAATAAAACTCGTTACTTACTACTACGAAATGTAAGCATTCTTCCAGTCACTGCATAAACTTTACTTGATACAAAGCATAATTTTAATACAAACTATTTATTTACTGATTATATAATTAGCAATTATAGGTAAGCAAAATAGGTAAATTCACCTTGGAAACAGCAAATAATGATAATTCTTTGTTTTCGCCTTTTGATAAACCGTATTTTGGCATTTTTGCCTAGAATATTACCGTGGTTATAAATAAATAAAAACACTTCTGACTTTTCAAATTTATTTTAAAATAAAATTGACATTTACATTTGCGCCATCTGCTGATAAAATTTACAAGGAGCCCTGAGATTGTCAAAGTTTGGAGATGAAAACAACTGAATAGAGTGCAAACACCAGTCTTCATTACATCACTCTTGAAAGTTTAAAATTTAAATCATAAGTTAGTGGAAGTTGTGTAAGGCAGTACGACAAGGTTGCTTTTCTAACCAACCCATTTGTTTTTTAATTTGTTTTTTAATTTTAAAATAATATTACAGCCTATACCCGATGTAACCTTGGATGAACCCCTAGTGGATATGAGAGTCGAGATAAATAACACAACAGTTGATGATATTGATCCTTTGCAGTTAGAATCGGAAGCGTGTACAGCAATTTCCGAAGAAATCAACAGCGATGCTCCCACAGAACACACTTTCACTGAAGCAAAATTGGATGTAATGAACAATTTTGGTTTCTCTGAAGATGGAGTGCAAGAATTCTCTGATTTGACAGCAGAAGAAGTATCGTTTTCAGCTGATGAGACAATGAGAAAGCAAGGCCTTATGGGAAGAGATCTGTTTCGGTGTGGTTTCTGCAGGGCCGGTTTTGAAACATCTAATCTTTTTAAGGCGCATGTTACAAAATGTGTAGAAATTAATAAGAATGGAATTCCGAGGCCGTTCAAATGTGCTCACTGTATCAAAGCATTCAAATCTTTGGGCACCCTATCGGACCACATTCGTTTACATGGCACTCTGCGATTTTCTTGTTCGCTTTGCGATTTTAAACACCAACATCAGCTTTATGTACGATCTCACTTAAAGAATAGACATAAAATTACTAGTGTTGTTCTTACGCCTGTGGACCCTAATAAACGTTGTTTAGATGAAGATGAATTTGTTGTGCGTCCTAAAATTCAAAGGCTGCGGTCTCTTGAGGGTATTAGCGGTAGCAAGGATTTAATTGGAAGTGCTACTGTTGACGAAACCGTCTCAAATAGACCTGCAAAAACATCATATGGCCCTGACGAAGTTGCTTTTGTGCCCATACGTCCAATTTTCAGCCAAGAAATCAAATGCTCGGCTTGTGGATACCTAACTAAGGTCAGTTTTTTTTTAAACGTTTGTTGGTGTAGTGTTTATATTTAACATGTTCTTTCAACCCAATAGGTTAGAGCAAACCTTATTAGGCATTTGCAGTTCCATACCACCGGCAAAGAAATGCCAGTGTCTGTCACAGCCCCTGTGAATCCTGTGCCATGCTTAGAGAAGAACGAGAAGATGTTCGACAAAATGACCAACTTATCTCTTAGTTCTTATAATGATGCGATACGCTTGGCCTCAAAGATTGAAAAATTGGAAAGACCTGGTCTCACTAAAGATGAGGAAGCCCAATTACCTGGGTTTGTACCTGTCACCAAACGTTATGTGTGTGGGGCAAATTTCTGTGACTATCTCTGCCTTGAGGAATCTATGTTAAGGTAAGTCTTTTGTAAAATGTATTTTCGTTATCAGTTAAACTAAAAATTAATATTAAATACTTAATCGATGCTCAAAGAGAAAAGAGAAAACCTCTGTCATATGGGGATCGATTGCAAAATTGTTAAGAGTAAGTAAGGAAAGTTTAATAAAATTTGTTTCACTTTTTTGCTGACATTGAATAATAGCAAACTGTCGTTACTGATCTAGTAATAATTCAAATCGCAGCAGAAATAGTTATTTAAGTATCAAGGAATGTAAGGACGTAATAACATCCGAGGTAGGCGAATACGAGCTGAGGCGGAGCCGAAGCTTGTCGCCTGCCGAGGATGTTATTAGTCGATACATTCCGTGTTACTTATTAAATTTTTCACGCTACCGGCAATGTAAGTAGGCCTACAGGTAGAAATTTAATCATATTTTTAAAAGTTCGTTTTGACAGCTGTCATCGGAATTATTTTTTAAAAGCTCCATTATTCTAAGTTGTCTGTGTTTGTTACCATATCAACGAACAGTTAAAATCAACATTATTTTCCTAGGAACGTAAGTGACACTATTAAGTTCCGTCGTCAAGGGTAACTAGTACACGAATGTTATCAGCCACTTACGATCCCTGTAGCTATGGATGTAAGGCCTACTTACACTGCCGGTAGCGTGAAAAATCACATACACAACACCCACAACAGGTAATATTAATATGAGGATGGGAATTCTTCGAGATCGCATAATTGGGTGATTTTTTTTATTTTACAATCTAACTGCTGACGACATATTTGTAATATGCTACAAAACGAAATTATACCAACTGTTGTAACATTATATCTAAACTAAAATCAACTGAGACTCCACACAAAATATCAACAGGATAGAACTCCAGCACATTAATAAAGAATGGACGTTCAAAATTATTTATAACATATTAAATGTTTTCCTATCGATGGAATACACAAAACAGACTAAGACCATTTTCTTCTACAGTTAATAATAACAGCAGCAGAAGAATATTTTTATATTACCTTTACAACCATGTGCGATAAAAAGCAAATAAAACAAGCAAGGCAAAATTTTTTAGAAAAAACAATATAAAGTGAGAAGTTACATAAACATAAAAAAAATAGTTCACAGGTTCTGACTGTAAAAATATGTCGATTTAACTAACTATATATACAGTATGCTTGCTTCATTTCAGTGTTATAGTGTCTTGAAGCTGAAGTTGATGAAACGGTTTTATTTAATATACTTAAAATGGTTTGAGCTATGCTGTGACTTACCAGACCAGTATGCTTACGATTGATCGAAGACCCCATGAACACATACTTGCACTAGATTCTAACCAATTTTTTAAGACGAATTCAATGGTAGAAACAAAACTACAAAATCTTTTGTTTGAAACTACAGTCAAAAAGTGAAATTTTTAGCACATCTGCTGGGTGTTAGAGCTCATTTATTGCAACAAATATTAAAAAATGCAGTGAAGGTTTTTAATAGATTGTTTTTGTAGATGACAGTGGCGTACTCAGATTTTGTTTTAGAGTTGCACTTTCTTTTGTTTTAAAGCTACCCAATCTAGATCTGTAATAATAATTTTCTAATTTGCATTTTTTCGTATGAAAATTAAATGTGAATGCTAAGGTACTTATTATACATTTTTGACATCAGAATAATTAATGCTACAAAATGGTGCTGAAACCAAAGATTGCTGCTGTTTAAAAAATGAAGTTGACGATGGTTCTAGAAAAACGAAACGTGGCATATCAAATCTGATTAGATAACAATATGCACAAGAAAATGTTTCTGCGGAAAAGCGCAGCTATGAGCTAGGTTAATCGTCTTTTTAGCTTGTTAATCAGCACAAAAGTCCGCAACTTAGTTGCAATTTGACCGTTTCTCGATCTATTATAATAAGCGAGATACCAATGGGTGAGGGTAGAATTTAAATAACTCTGTATATCAACAACAGACAGTGAGAGAACATAAACCCATTGCGTCATTTTAAAAAAATTGCCAGGATGTAAATAAATCGGCAAAAATCTCTGTAACAGTGCTGACCTTAAAAATATAAAGTATACAGCTTTGATGTTTATTTTTTCAATCTATTTAAAGCTCTATAGCCAGTTATAGAAAAAAAGTGACACGTTAAAAATATGAAACACCCCGCCACTGATTTGCAGTTGTGACTTTTAAATTGGTGGTACTACTTTTTGTGTCAAATCATATTTCTATGTGAATTTTAAAAGTATAGCTCAAACCATTGTAGACATTAATATTTTCATTAACTTTCATTTTAAGAAGCCATAACTCTGAAAGAACCTTTTTTTTGTAGTACATAGGCAAATTGATATACTTTTGCACCCAAATTTATGGTTTCATTTATAACTATCTTTTTAGAATACCCTGTATAATGTAAATTTTATCGTCAGTTTAATCCTTTAAAATTTATGAAATAACTTACCTCTAATGTAATCTTCAACTTTGCTTAAGTAATTTACATAGATGAAACACCCATGAGACCATGCAAGGACTTTTTAATATAATGATTATTTTGTTTGGTTACCGTGGATGAGTATATGTATGTAAACAGGTATTTATTTGTGGCTGTTTTAATTGTTTGATTGGTTACTAAGGAAATATAGTACATTAGAATGGGAGACATTTTTAAACAAGAGTAAATTGAAGGGCTTGCATAGCATGTCTAATATAATTGTCACTTTGACAACCACCAGAAAAATAATATTTTACGAAACAATATTAGGCAAGCTTTGCAAGTGTTCAAACTATCTTGATGAACATTTTTCTTCTGTCAAAATCTGTTATACGGATGGGTCCATTAGTCCACAATTATACAGGGTGCGCCAAAAGTATGGAATATTTGCTGTAACGTCTTGATTACTAATTTTATCAATCAATCTTGCAAGGGGTATACAAGATTTCATAAAAAAGAGTGTAGTAACACATTCAAAGTAATTTTGGGCAGCCATTTTTAAGTTATGACGACATCGATATTTTTGTAAATGGACATTTAAAAAAAAATCTCGACAGATGAATTAAAATGCTAAGCATTAACTAAATTCAATGACTGTAATATAGCAGTCAGCAAGCTTTGAAAAATCATGTAATTTTAGAATTGAAAAAACATAAGTATAATAGTATATTACACTATTAGGTTGGTAAGTGCATTATAACAGAATCGAGGAAAAATTGGAATTTCAATTTCTGAAATTCTTTTAGGCACTTAACAACCGTGTAGAGTATAATGTTTTTGGCACAATCGTATTTACAAAATAAAGGGGTAAAGGGAGTTTGTAAATAAATGAGCCATCTGTTGGTGAAAACTATTACTGAACACTTACAGCAACAGTGAAACAGAACAACACTGTTTTTTCTTTGTTTCTATGGAGACTAGCCACAGTGTTGTATATTCAATTTACAGCTTGTGTCAATGACAGTAAATACATATTAGAACACGATTGTGCGAAAATAATATAAACTTGTAAAAGCATAAAATTCTATAATAAAACTATAGAAATTGACATTTTGAGGTAAAAATGAAGTATTTGTTTTCAAAGGCTGCTATGTTAAAGTCTTTGAATTTAATTTATGCTTGCACCATTTCAGGTTACCTTTTGAGATTTTTAAAAATCTTGGGTAGAACAAAATAGCTAAACATTCTGAGCAATGAATAGATGTAGAAAACATCGATGACGTTCATGACTTCAAAATAGCTGCCCTTTTTTTAAATATGTCATTCGTTTTTATAAAAATTTGTATACCTCTTGAAGGAGTTTTTGATAAAATTCATTATAAAGATGTTATAGCCAGTATTCTATACTTTGAGCGCACCCTGTGCGTAACAGCCAATGAGTTGGAAATATAATAGTAAAACGACATTCACGTGGGAAGAAGAAAAAAGAGATGAACATACATGTAGTAGGCGTAATTGTCACACAGATAAAAAATACTTGCATGTTGCATTCTTGCATCATTCCTTTTAAACTAGTTATTCTTATTACGAATAGCTGTTTGAATTAATAATTAGACGTTAGTTGAATTTACAAAATTTTAGCAGATTCATAACATAATTTTGTAGGAAACGAACATTACAAAAAAATATCTTTACTTTCACGTAAATTCAAGTACGTAAGAATATACAAAGTTTTACATTAAAAATAAGAAAATTGATGTCATTTCCGCTGAAAACGGAAGTGAAAACGGTTGATTTTTTTAGTCTATATAACAAACTTTTTTTTCTTAATAAATAAAGGAAAAAAAGGAGTGCACCAGATTTCAATAATACCCTTTCTTTCATACGTGAATTTGCCTGTTTGCTACTTCAACTCATTGCTGTTATACATGCTGTTTTAAGTTCGAGCCCCACCATGAGGATCTCGCTTATTTGAAGAGATAGAGAGTTGGTTAAATTGAGGCAAAGTTGCCAAATTTTATTAATAACAATAATCTGTAAAGAAATTTAAAGTAACAATTCTGGTTTTTCAGGTATCTGAAAAAAACTGAAAAACTAGTTTTCGTTTTCATCCGTAGCTAACTTATTTATGAAAATTTTAGAAATCTGGAAAAACATTCTTAAAGCAACCTTTTTATTCTAAATATCGTGCTGAAACCAGATTTGCGATAGGCGTTTCAAACTTTGCGAAACCATCATCAGGTTCATTATTTTAAATACGACAGCTATTTCTTTTTCAGCGTATTAAAACAAGAATTTTATTCCGATTACAATAATGTATCACACTTTATGGTGTCGTTTCTATTTAACGCTTAAAAAATAAAAAAACAGTCACAATTTTACAAAATTTAAATAAACAATATTAAAATTTGAATTATCTACGTCAAACGTTCAAGTAAACCTCCATCTTCGTTTTGATTCGGCACACTCGAATCCTTAGTTTTATGCTCTTTAAGGTTCAATTGTACCGATATTTTCTTTAAATAACAAAAAAAAACTATGAAAAAGAAGTACCATTTGCAATTATTACTATTCAGTATCATCTCTTCATTTGTTATAGTATAAAGTTGTCATTTCTACAGTTGTTTCTAAGAACTCCTTTTTGTAAAATGCCTTTTTGTTGATCGCGGCGTTCTTTCTGTAGATTTTATTCTTTAGCGTACCCCACAGAAAATCCAGTAGGCGTAAGTCAGGCAAACGTCTTTTTTTTGAGAAATTAGTTGTTCATCTCCCTAGAGGATGTTTTTTTGAACATCTTTTAACAACTATGGTGGTAGCAGGCTGGTGTGCCCTTTCGTTCTAATACACTAGAAAAGCAGTAGTACTCGTATTTAAAAAAATGAACCTGATGATGGTATCGCAAAGTTCGAAACGTCGTATCGTAAATCTGGTTCCAGCATGATATTTAGAATAAAAAGTTGCTCTAAGAATGTTTTTACATATTTTCATACGTAAGTTAGATATGGATAAAAAATGAAAAGTATTTTTTTCAATATCTGAAAAACCAGAATGGCTACTTGAAATTTCTTCACAGATTATTATTGTGTCATAAAATTTCGCAACTTTGTCTCAATTCAACCAACTCTCATCTTTTCAAATAATCGAGACTCTCATGGTGGGGCTCGAATATACACTGTGTCCATAAAGTAACCCCCCCCCCTAACTAACTTTTGAACGACTTAATATTTTACTACAAAATTTGGTGTGCTTTAATGGGAAATTAAATACTATTTTTTAGCTTATAATTAAATAATGTATCATTCAAAATGGCGGCTGGGCGCCATTTTGAAATTTTTTTTTAAATAGAAAGGGGGGTCGAGTGACACCTCATTTGAAAGGTCTTTTAGTTCTGCGTCTGATCCTAGAGTTTCAAAGAAAAATGTTTAGCCATAACAAAATGACAAACGTTTGAAGTAAAGAAGTCTATTAAAAAAAACTAAGAATTAAAGCAAAAACAAATGAAATTAAGTGTTCGAAATGTTCACCATTCACTTCTTGGCACATAAAAAGTCGGTTATGACATTCCTGCCTTACATTTTCATAAGTTTCAGGAGTGACATTTCTGTAAAAAACGCATTATAGAAGTTTGCAGAAATATCACTCCAGAATCTTATGAAAATGTAAGGCAGGAATTTCATAACCGACTTTTTATGTGCCAAGAAGTGAATGGTGAACATTTCGAACACTTAATTTCATTTGTTTTTGCTTTAATTCTTAGTTTTTTTTAATAGACTTCTTTACTTCAAACGTTTGTCATTTTGTAATGGCTGAATATTTTTCTTTGAAACTCTAGGATCAGACGCAGAACTAAAAGACCTTTCAAATGAGGTGCCACTCGACCCACCTTTCTATTTAAAAAAAAATTTCAAAATGGCGCCCAGCCGCCATTTTGAATGATACATTATTTAATTATTAGCTAAAAAATGGTATTTAATTTCCCATTAAAGCACACCAAATTTTTTAGTAAAATATTAAGTCGTTCAAAAGTTAGTTAGGGGGGGGGGGTTACTTTATGGACACAGTGTATAACAGCCTGTATAGGGTGAGTAAAAAGTAATGTCTGTAACTTCATAGATATGGATTCAATGAAAAACAGCCAAAATAGAAGTTGTTTGTTATACGGCAGTGCATACTTTGTTAACGTTCAATGCTTTGTAGGTTTCATAATTTGGTTGCTATGGCAACTAGGAAATTTTTGACCTTTAGAGGTATATGTATTCAAAAATCTGTTGACCTAATCCTATAAAAAGAATTGTACTGTATACAGGGTGATTTATAAAATGTGGGGTGCACTTTCAGGATGGGATCAAAATCTGAAAACAACCAAAAAATCTCTTATAAACGTGAGTCCAGAAATGTATCCTTGCAGAGTTATAGCCTCCTGAAGATGCAACAGTCTAATCACTTATTTGTTAATAACTTTCACTGTACTGGAACTAAATGTTTCAAACTTCATGTCTGCGCTTACGCATTAACCTTAGTATTTATTTATTTTTACTAATTTTTGTTTGAATAAGTGTATCAGAGATGTCTCATGGGGGGGGGGGGGTCTATCATATTTTCTTCTAAATAGTTTAGACCTGTAATTTTTGAATTATTAATTATATAATATTATTGTTGACTTTAATCTAATGTGGCGGCTCGAAACTCGACAAAAGTTTTCTCTATTGCAATGAGCTACTAGATTTATAATTAATTTTTTTGATAGTTGACAGCCGGGACGGACTTAAAGGTAAATTAAATTGGTCCTTAAATGGTCCCTATTTTAAGAAGCAAAGTTGTGAGGCCTGCTAATATTTAACTTTAAACTAAGACCATTACTCGTATTCACAGGTATTTTAGACCAACAGACACACACTATCATGTCTTTGTATGTATTGTTAAATTGTAATTATGTTCTCCGTATAATACAGTATTTTGTAATCTAAAACTTCCTCTTTTTTTAACATTGCAGGTATCACCTGCTAGCCTTACATAGCGATGAATCAGATTACAAATGCCTACATTGTGATGAGAAACTTTCATCAGAAAAAGGCGTGATCAATGTAGAATTTATTATCAAACATCTCCGACTTCATGATCTTCTTTTATACAAATGTAGATATTGTAAGTTTCTACACCACTTGAAGCATAAAGTAGACCGACATGTGTTAGATAAACATTTAGACAAACCACCTGTTGTTATTATTGTAAGAGAATTAGAGCAAGAACCGGAGGAACCGCATGAACATGATGAAGTCAAAGAGGCAAAAGAAGCTAAACCATGGCGCTGTGGAATGTGTAAATATCGGTGCACCAATAAAAAGGAGATAGTTTCACATGTCTTCAACAAACATGAGGTGCAAATCCAGTTCAAATGCGCTCTTTGCCAGTTTACAAGCCACAACAAGTCCACCTTTCCAGATCATTTTGAAAGCAATCATCCTGGACAAAACATTGATGTTATAGATGCATATTATGAGGTGGAAGAAACGGTCACCACTGCAAAGGGTACCATTGAGGGACCACTTTTCGATACTACTCCACTTTGGCAGCGCGATAAAAATAAATTTAAGCACATTCGAGGCATTCCTTTAGATGAATCCAAATTCCCCAAAAAGTCGCCCATGAAAGTCTCAAATTCATCGGATAACTTAGATAAAGCCATAGAAGCTGTTGCAAGTGGAGCGGTAAAGGTGGTAGAAAAAGATAGTGTGAATAGTCCGGTATCAAAGAAACCAAAAACGCTCAAAGAAAAGAAGTTGGAAATTAAGATGAGCTCGGAAAATGATGTGATTGAAATTGATGATGATGAGGAAAAGAACATGGCTATTAAAATTGCTGGTGTCGCTAAAAATCTATTTAACAGGAGAATGTCGGAAGCTGCGAAACCCAACGCAACAATTGTTAAAGAAGTTAAATCTGAAGAAAAAACAATAGGAGTAGCAAGACGGAAAAGTTTGCCAGAATTAATTACTAAAAACATTCAAAAAGAACCTGTTGTGGATGAAGATCAAGTAGAAATAACCTTGGAAGAAATTCAAGAAATGGATTTTGCAGCATTAAAGAGTAGTGAGCTAACTGGCACTTATGGTCCTTTCGGCAAGCCTTCCTACAAACAGTTTCTGTGTCCACTTTGTAGTATATTTAAGACAAAAAAAGTCGAAGATATCACACATCATCTCTACAAGGAGCTCCACTATTTTAGGTAAATAAATGTTGAAGTTCTAGTTGTCCTAAAAATAACTTTCTGTTTTATTTTTCAGATATGTATGTACAAATTGTGCATTAACCGGTATAACATTTAATTTTCTACATAAACATTCATTAAAGAAACACGTAACTGAATCAATTCACCCACTTTCACCAAACCCCCGAATAGAAGAATGGGTGCAAAAAGTGCTTGCCATACAAAGTCGAATAATTGCAGACAACGAAACTTCGACTACAGCCACTAATATGCAAGCTGCTACAACCACAAAGAACGAGAATAAATCTAAAAAATTAGAGAACGTTGATTGTTCAAAAAGCGAAATAAAAGTTCACCAAGTGGCTGTAACAGAACTGCAGAAAACTGTTGTTAATGAAAATTTAAAAGTTACTACTCCTTCAAAAGAAATAAATTTGGCCGATTCATCCAGCACGTCAGACGGTGAAGGTTCTGCCAACAAATCAAAACAAATTCCTTCAATACACCAGTGCCAACATTGTAGTTATTCGTGTAAGGCAGCTAGTGATCTAAGGAAGCACGAAAAACGACACTGGGTGCAGAAACCGCTTAAATGTGGCCATTGTGATGTAGAAGGTACGGAAATTGTCACTACAAAATATGAATATTATAAATTGTCAGAAGTTTCCCCTTTTGCTTTTGTAACTTCTTTTTGTTCTAGCCTTCATCTACCCAAATTCGGGTATGGGTCTCCTTAATTCCTTTCCTGCTTCTCGCCTTTTCTTTCCATCTTGTTCTTGCTACTTTCCTGATGTCGTTAACTCATCTGGTTTGTCGTCTTCCTACAGTTCTTCCCCATTCCCATGGTCTCCAAGCCAACACTTGTATGCATTCACTGCCATTTGGGCTGCATGACCTGCCCATTTTCACTTTAATCCAGCCATTGTTTTTAGCAATCTTCTCGACTTTTTTTATTTTCCAATACTTTCACTATAGAAAGTAGTATTGATCTCATGAAAATTGTCGAATTGGAGATTTTGACGGAAATACATGTTGTGTGTTTCCAGGAACCCAAAAACGCGTGTTTTTGAAGATACCGTCTGTCTATAAAGTAACCCCCCCCCCTCCCCCAACTAACTTTTGAACGACTTGATATTTTACCATAACATTTGGTGTGTTTTAATGAGAAATGAAATACTATTTTTTTTCTAAAAATTAAATTTTGCGTCATTCAAAATGGCGACTGGGCGCCATTTTGATTTTTTTTTTAAATAGAAAGGGGGGTCGAGTGACACCTCATTTGAAAGGTCTTTTAGTTCTGCGTCTGATCCTAGAGTTTCAAAGAAAAATATTCAGCCATAACAAAATGGCGGATTTTAAACAAATGGAATCACTCAATTCAAAATTGCATGTTTACCTTTACAGTGTTCGCCCTGCTGTAAGACCTAGGTAGGCGTTCCAGCTTTACATTAATTGATTGTTTCGCTATTCCAAGCAACGGCTGGAACGGCCAAAACGTGTAGCGCCATCTCTTTGTGTGATACGCAAACTGTGATTCTGAGAAATTTTTAATAGCGACTGATATGTTTTTATAAGAGAACTGTCTTCTTGAAAGAAACATTTCTATGAGAGAATTTTTTTCAAGGGAGAATTTTTTTATAAGAATATGTTTCAAGAGAGAAATATTTTTGTGAGATTTTTTTTCAAAAGAGATATTGGAACTTTGCTAATAAATGAATAAAAATATAACTCTTAAGTAATTTCATATTGAAATGTCTTTCTGTTTTACGTTGCAAAAACTTTTCTCTTAAGAAAAGTTCTCTTTTAATAAATATTATTACTTACTTAGTCTTTTACCCTTACCGGCTGTTGAGGATAGGTCTCTTTCACTCTGGGTTTGGCTTTTTTGCTATGTTTTAGGGGGTAGTGGGACCCAGTGGTCTTTCAACAACTACGCCCCTGCAGCTTATGCCAACCCTTTTTTCCACATTCGTTTAAGCCATTCATTCATTCCATTTATACTAATGGGACTTCCAACCTCTCTAACGACTGCCATGGTGTTAGTATGGCAGCCAGGACCAACTATTTACGTGCCTATCCGATAGCACAAGGCGCCTTGTTAGCCTTGGGACATCCATCCATCTATTGAACGCGGAGAGCATTGCTGTACTTCGCGATCGTACGTGAACGGGCATCCTAGATGCGCCAACCCGGGACCTCAAAAAATATAAGAAATATTATTGAGAACTCGTATATTTTTACCCACACATGATCAGAGTTTACATCTGCTCCTCGGTGGCTTCTTATGGCTGTGATGCTATTTGCGTTTTGCTTTATATCAGAATCTGATTTATTGTACTTCTGTGCAGAGATATCCATGTGCCTTTATGAATTGTATTTCATTGGAAAGACGTGCATTTAATCCCAATATTATGTTCTGTTGCAAATTCTATCAACTTTTCTCCATTTGCTAAAAGTTCCTATCACTGGTCTGTAAAACGCCTGTCATCCTATTTTGCTTTGCAATCCCCTATTATAATTTTTATGTTACATCTCTGTATGTTTCTACATACTTCTTTTAATAATTCATAATACTTGACATTCAATGTATTAATATTAACTATTTTATTTTTCTCTCATAAGGTGTCACCAAGTATGAAGTTATACAGCATGCCAGACGAGCTCATCCTACTGTAGAACCATTAGTTATACCAGTACCAATGCCAAGCAATCCAACAATCAAACCAATTACAAGAAAACGCAAGTATCCCAAAAGCTTGTGGGATAATACAAGTAACACCGAAGAAGCATCGCCTATGAATACCGTGATAGGAACCCCTGAAGCTACCAAAGAATCTTTGCCTAAGCAAAGGAAGGCAGATACCGAATCGGAGAATTATGTTTTTCTATGTAACCACTGTTCAAAACCTTTCGATACTAAAGAGGACTTGAAGTTGCATTGGGAATCTACGCAGAAAACCAAACTATCTTTGATGAAGTTTAAAAAGATACCGCGAAGTCAACTTGAAGAAGCTTCTGAGACTGCTGAGAACTCTTTAGTTGATGAAGATATAGAAAATGAAGCAGAAGATGCAGTTGTTTTTATATGTAACTATTGCCCGAAACGTTGCAGTTCTGAATCTGAAACGAGAATGCATTGGGAATCGACTCACAAAACCAAACAACCTGCATTTAAATACAAAAAATTAATGCGTAGTCAACTTCTTAAGAAAGGTTCACTTAATTACAAATGTTGCTACTGTGAATACATAGGACATTTGGAGGCGGTTAAAAAGCACTTTAATGTGAAACACCCAAATATGGCCTTCTCGGTATTCCGTTACAAATGCGGATATTGTGATCGGTACCTTAAAAATATAGAGAAGGCTAAGATCCATTGTAAACATATTCACAACGATGTCGAACCTTCCTATTTGAACATTACTGATCCATCTGAAGATGTAAAGGAGCCAGAGAAACCAAAAGACTTTGCTTGCGAATACTGTTCTATAGAATTTGAGTTACGCAAAGAACTTGTGGATCATCACAAAGCTTTACATTCTCATCTTGAATTAAATTTAGCTCCCGACCTCACCGCACAGCCAACTGTTCAAGATGAGGGCGATGATATGAAAATATACATGTGTCCACAGTGTCAACACGCAAGCAACAGTTACCCCGCAATGAGGGATCATTTACGAAATCATGCTAAACCCTATCAGTGTTGTTATTGTCCCATGCGATTTACGTATCCGTCGCTTGTTAAAACTCACCATCAGAAAGATCATCCTGATTCGGAATACAAATACAGTACTATAGAGGAAGCAAATAAAATGAATGAGAACCTGAGAAAGAATTTACTTGTACTTACTAAGGACGGTACTTACGAGAAAATAACTCAAAGTAAAGGTCCCAAGCGATTGAAGGGCGATCAGGGAACCCAGCCACGTAAAATTAGAGTTGTCGAAGGTGAACCAGATGATTCGTTGGGGACTATGAAGACAATAAAGGTGGTTAATAAATCGAGCAAAGGAATAAACACTGCTAGAAAATCAACTACACAAGGAGTGCAGCGTAGTGTTAATGAGGGTTTTTCCTATTATGGTAATAAACCTGACTTATCTGGGCTTGAGAACGTCAGAACGACTGTGTCGTTTATGGATTCGATGGTAACGATGAATATTGCACAGTTCAGAGGCTTTTTAGACATTTCCCCTACAGTTCCAACTGTGGACATAGTCAAATACAAAGACGAACTTTGACACCATGATTCTGACATTTTAACTGTATCAAGTGACTCACTGTCGTATACTTTGACTGACAGTGAATACTGTGATGAACTTGAAAGTATTGTACCGACTATCAGTGCGTTTAATAGTCTGCAGGACCACGAGTACTGGTTTTAACTGCAGCAAAATTTCTTTTTAATATACATAATTGAAAGAATGACAATTTGTTTAAATTAGTATATAAGATTGATTCGAACTGATACAAGTGTACTGGATGATGATATCCTTTTGTTAAAGACTGAAACGAATTCTATCCTTGAAGAAGTTTGTTAGTTTATCCACTCCTGTTGTTCGTATTATGTAAAAAGGTAGTTTAGCAAGTTTTATTGCTGTTTAGTTAGTTGTAAGTACAAATTTTTAAGTTTATTATGTTCGTTCTTCATTACTATTCCCATTAATTTAAATTATGTAAATTATATTGTACAGCTAGTTCATACAATTTTTCACCACTAGGTTATATATTTTTCTACATAGACATTGTTAATGTAATAAAACCTAAAATAAATTAAGCATTGTTCTATTTTTTTGGGGACGTGTAAAGTAAAAGAGTCCTTTGGGTCTCGAAAGTGTGGTGAGTTTCTATCCATGTCTGTGGTGAGCGTGCTGTGCTTAGTGAATCTTATAGACATAGGGGACCTACTGTTTAACACGGGCTCCAAACCGCAAGAAGCGCAGGCACTTCTTCTCCAGAGAAAGTTTTTTTGGCAGAATACTTTGCTGGTTTTCCTTTGCCTTGTTGTGAGGAAGAACGACCGTTAAAAATCCGTTGTTCCCGTACTGGGATTTGAAATCTACCGCAAGCACAGCGGTCCAATGCTCTAACCACTAGCCTACAGCCCCCTCAAGATAATCATAAAAGGGTACAAAAGAACTTCATAAAAACTAAGTTAATCTAGCTCTGACGTGCTGTTTAAATGTGGTAAATGGGTATAATTTGATGTCTTGGGGTAGTTGATTATAAAGATGATGTGCCATGTAAGAAAAAGCACCTCTTCATTTTATATACAATGTAACGTTCACTGTGTTTGCTTTTGTGCACCACGTATTGTTTTTTTATTGCCAAAATTAGCAATAATTAGTTGTACCTGTCCAGGAACAAGGGTCATTTACAGTCATTAGGCTTTGTACCTCTAGGGTCAGTGGACTTTTATTGTTTTCATTTTACAGTAAACATGACAACTTGGGGAGATTATTTTTCAGTTGATAGCGTAGTAGAAAATTTTTCTGAGAGCGATAATGAATACCTCCCAGAAAATGATGTTAGAGAATCTAGCTCAGAATCAGAAAATTCTGATGATTCAGAAGACAGTGGTAAATCAATAGATAATTTATTTCAAACTATTTCTTTTGGACATTGTACCTATTGTATCAGTTCAAGCTCGGCCTCCCAAAAAAAAATAAAGATGTTCCTCAATGGCGTGATATCACTAATGAAAAAAATGAATGTGTACTACCTGACTTTACATCTCCTCTTTTGGATGATACCGAAGAAGTTGGACTATTTCAAATTGTTTTTTTCTGATGCATTACTCGATCACATTGTTTATCAGTGAAATCTGTATGCCATCAAGATGCAAATAAGCCCCTAAAAATTACACGAAGTGAACTGGAAATATTTATAGGAACTCTTCTTTACATGTCTATCTTCTCTTTACCACGACATCGAATGTTCTGGGCTTCTGCAACAAGAATTCCTCAAGTGGCTGATGCTATAGCGAGAAAACAATGGGAACAAATAAAAAAGTTAATTCATTTCAACAACAATGAGAACACAGGATAGAAATGATCCCACGAGGGATAAACTATTCAAAATACGTCCATTATTAGACCACTTATTGGAACTCGTCAGAAATCAATATAAGGGTCAAATGCTGAGTATTGACAAACAAATAGTGCCATATAAGGGTAAATCCTTGTTGAAACAATATAATCCCAAGAAACCACACAAATGGGGTTATAAGATTTTTGTACTTTGTGATACTAGTGGTTTGGTGCACAACTTCGAAGTATATACCGGTACAATACAAAACGCACCTGGTAAGGAAGACATTGGAGCAAGTAGAAATATTGTTCTACGTTTAGCTTCCATTATTCCCGAAAATTCAAACCACCTTGTGTACCAAGATAACTGGTTTACTTCCATGCAGTTGGTTATAAGCTTGTAGGAGGATGGGACTGGATCACTCGGAACGCTAAAATGCGACCTTGTTCCTGGATTACAATTCCCTGCAGAGAAAGATTTAAAAACAAAAGGAAGGGGAGCCTTTGAAGAGTATGAAGCGACTGTAAAGGGTACAAAGGTGTATGTTGTAAGATGGTTTGATAACAAACCAGTAACTTTGATGAGTACGTTTTGCGGGGCTTACCCAACTGACACAGTTCAACGTTACGATAAAAAACAAAAGCAGAAAGTGGATGTGCAGCGTCCCATTATTATAAAAAAATATAATGAATTCATGGGTGGCGTTGACTTGTTGGATGGCTTGATAGCATACTACCAAATTCGTCTTTGATCCAGAAAGTGGTATTTGAAGCTTTTCTTCCATTCTGTAGACATGGCGGTGACAAATGCTTGGATACGGTACAGGCAAGATATGATGGCGTGTGGCTTAGGCAGAAAGGACATTCTTCACCTATTAGGCTTTCGATCGGAAGTAGCAGAGGCACTATGCTGCATAGGAAAGTCCCAAGAAAAAAAACGTGGAAGACCATCTGCTAACAATAGCATTGATACCGAATATGAAATAAAAATGAAAAGAGGACCTACAAAACCAATTCCTCAGTTTGATGTTAGAAGAGATCAAATTGCTCATTGGCCTGTGGAAAAAAAGAAAGGCAACGCTGCAAAAAAACATTCTGTGGTTTAAAAACTCCACATTATTGTTCAAAATGCAATGTACACTTATGTATAACAAAAGTAAGAAATTGTTTTGTAGAATTTCACCAATAAAAAAGTTAACTTACTATATTTGTACTTTGCATTAATGTCCAATGGGACAATACAGGTACACACTCTGTTTTTTTTTTAAAGTTAATTTTTTTAAAAATTTGAATTTTACTATTGTTTATACCTATAACTTCAAACTACTGTCAAAAAAAATATTTTTTTAATGGTTTCATAATGTGGATCGTAAGAGGTTAAGCAAGAGTTTTGTATCATATGCAAAGAACGCTTTGCTGCATTGTTTAAACAGCCATGGTAGACAGTATCGCAGTAGTCAATCCTTCTTAGTATTAAGGATTCTGTTAGTTTTAGTTTTGCAGTGCTCCCTTCTACATGTTTAAATCTGTAAAGTGTTTTCAGCTTACAGTAGGATTGCTGTGTTAAGTAATTGATGTGCTTAGTGAATTTTAGTTCCCTATCCATATACAAGCCCAGGTTTTTCACATGATCGCTAGGTGCTACATCGATGCTGATCTTAAAACCGTGGAGAGATTCCTGTTGTTTTGTTTTGTTTTGTCAGTACAAAATATGATTAAGTGAGTTTTGCTAGCATTACGTTTTTTTCAGGCCAAAACGCACAGTATAGTTGAAAATCATCAGCATATGCAAGAGTGCTGCATTCATGGACCACCTTAGAGAGATCAAAAACATATATGTTGAAAAGAATCCAGGATTGACCCCTGAGGTACTCCGCTTGTGATGACTTGTTTGTGATATTTGGGTGTTGTCGGCTGTAACTAGTTTCACATATTGCTGCCTACCGACCGTTAACTTCTATACCACTGAACAGCTGAGGGGCACATGCCGAAACGTTTCAGTATGGACAACAGTAGCTTGTGATTAAGTGTGTCGATTGATTTTGACTGATCTAGTGGTACCAGTGCTGATATTTTTCCCACGTCCCAAACTCGGAGTGTATCATTCATCAGTTTTAATAATGCAGTTGATGTGCTATGATGGCGCCTGAAACCAGTTTGTGTAGGTGGTAAGATGTCGTGATTTTCTATATAGATCTTAATATGATGTGAAACAGTTGCTTTGGAAAGGCATGGAAGTATTGTGATGGGGCGCAAGCCCTTAGAAGATATTGGAGAGGATGCCTTTGGTAGATAACGGAACATTTCTATCAAACTATATGAAACCAAAATGAGACCGACGCAAAACAAAACAGAAGTCGTCAGAAAGACAGTGAAAAACATAGGATTAGAAGTTCTCAATATAATAAAAGAGGAAATAGTTAAATCGCTAAATAAAATTCCAAATGGGCGAGCATTTGGCGAGGACGCCGTCATAGTGGGAATGTTGAAATATGGAGGAATATATATTAAAATTAATTGAGAATTGAGAAGCTGTATAATAAATGCTTAAATGAAAGCAGAATACCTGAAGACTGGAATAATGCCATGATTATATTACTATTCAGGAAGGGAATCAAATATAAACTAAATAACTACAGACTGACGTCTCCTGTCGGTGCGTTACAAGCTATTTATCAAAATAATCTATCACCCTCGTGAACAAACCGGATTCAGCACACTAGTTCATTTACAGGTAACTAAAACGCTTATAGAGAAAGCCCATGAATATAATATCATCCTGTGGATGGCTTTCATAGACTATGAGAAGTCGTTCGATTCCATCAAAGCTTGGGCAGTCTTGAACGCATTAAGCAACAGTCGAATGGACCACTGATATAAGACACTGATACAAAACATTTACAAAAATGCGACATTCCACAATCTGTTGAAGGAGAAAACTAATAAAACTAAAAGTAATAGAAGCGTACGACAAGGAACCTCAATCTGTCCTAAACTTTTTATACACTCGCCTTGGAAGATATGTTTAAAGAGCTCAAATGGAAAGAAAAATGTATTAATATACATGGAGAAAATTTAAATCATTTACGTTTCGTCGATGACATTATCTTAATAACTGATAACCGAGAAAAATTGCAACAGATGCTGGTTGAATTAAATCAAAAATCGAGGCAAATTGGATTTTGAATGAATTTTACGAAAACAAAGTACATGACCAATGGACTGACAGAAGAAGTAGAAAACAGAAATTTAGATGGACGGACGACATTAAGAAATTTGCAGGATATGACTAAATTCAGACAGCAAGAGATAGACAACAAAGGAGAAATCTAGGAGAGGCTTACATCCGACGATGGATGATATAGCCGTTGATGATGATGATGATGACCTTCGGTAATGGCATTACCAATCCTGCTTTTCATTCTTTTGAAAAAACTAACGGTCTTATCGACTGATTTACTATATCTGTAATTATGTCAACACAGAAAGGAACGACGCATTTCAGCATTGCCAGTAATATACCATCATTTCCTACAGCGTTGGATTTCAACTTACTGATGATTTTGGTAAATGAGCCGTTGTCCGTTTCATGTAAATTAAATTTGTTAATGGTAGAACTGGTTGTTTGGTAATACTGTAATGTGTTTGTCGGTAGCATGCAGGATGAAATGGAGTCCATGAAATAGTTGTTGAATCGGATGCAAGTTTCGCTTTGAGTGTATTTTCCGGGAGTTGATATTGTTCCAGAATTGTTTACTTTAAAACATAATTCCCAGAAATGTTCATATACATTTGATCTACGCTATGACATATGGTATAATTTAAGAAAAGTGCTCACTTACATGGGCAGCACTTGCTATAGTTTGCATATAAAATAAGAAAGTTGTACACGCATCCACTCATCTGCAGAATAGAGAATCAACACCAAGCAGCACAGGTCCGCTAAAACACATTACAAGCTACAGTAAACAAAATGATGTATTATTGCATTTTAACGCCGAGTCCTTATATTGTATTTTACAAAAAACATATTTTTATATTATGCGTTTTGGAGTCGCAGAGGGGGCCCCACAAGCTCTTGGTCCGTGGCATTTTGCCATGCAGGCCACCCATACGTTATGCCACTGATAATAAGTCAGTTGTGTCGAGATGTAAGCGCATTGCCCGTCCGCGTCGTCGCCGAAAGTTGAGACAGGAAGAATAGATGCGGATTTACTATATAATTATGCATCGAGTCTCTTATTCAAATATAAGCAATTCCCCGAGAACGTTACATCACCATAAATAGGCCTCGAGTCTATATTATGTAATGTAATGTATTAAAATTTACTTTCTGCACAAAAGTGAAGGCGAAAGAAAAACGATAATTGACTAAAATTGGGCACTTACAAATTAAATTGCTACCACTCATAGGTCAGACAATTAGAAATTTTGACATAAAGTACAAAAAAACATGTACCTATACATTGTTACAAATACAAACACACATATAAATCAAATTACGCTAATCACTTATTAGATAGAACACAATCACTTAATAACAACTAATAACACTGTAAAGTGTTTACTCTTTTGTGATGATAAACGTAAATTGTATACAATGGAGGTACCTATTTGAAATTCACAAACATTTAAAAACTGTACCGTTAATGAATAAGCAAATTGATCTCTTAAATTCATCGTTATTGGAAGTCTTGGAATAAGAAATCAAGTCATCTGCAGGTATAGATAACCAAGATCAAGCCATTACGTTCTACTGTTCCTATAGCAACATCAACTGTTTTCTTTATCTTTGATAATGACATGCAAGAATTTCGAAATACGTCTAAAGTTAAAAAAACCAACTGTTGCAGTGATTAATAATTATTTTTTATTTAAGTTAGAAATATTATACGTCCGCTGATAGGACGCGTAGACACTATCTATTAACAAACTTCAAACTTTGTAGGTTATATTTTGTATGGTAAATAATTCAAGATTTTACCTAATAAGAAGTTGTATTCTGAATAATAAAACCTTAAAATGTGCACAGAAGTGGATGTTTTCATAACAAACTATGCTTTAATTGATCCTGATATTTACCAGTTGTGGATAGAAGGACATTCAGGTGAATTTTTATTTTTACTTACTCAAACTTCTGATCATGCTCTAAGACATCTTTTAGCCAGCGAGGCTGTTTCAATATTAAATCAGAGGGGGCTTGGACAAACAACAGGAGCATCATTAGAACTAATCGCCAGTGATGTGTTGGATCATTATCGTACGTATTCGTTACTTGAAAAGTTGTTGAATAATCCCAATAAAGTACAGGAGCAACTGGCTTTGCAGATTGAACCGCAGACAAGGCAACATTTAATCGAGAAGTAGGTTGACTATACCGGGTGTTAACGGAATCATTAGGCAGCTCATAATTTCTAGAGTTTTTAAGATATGGCAACATTTCTTCAAATATGAATGCCTGAACCTACCACAATATTCGTAAATAAATCATGTTTAATTTTTTTTTGTTAGCGTTTTCGTTCTTTAGAATGATTTGAGCCTTGTCATTATTTTATATAAAATAAAATTTGACTAAAATAAAGTAAGCTTAATAATTTTCAAAAGTAGTGCAGGTGTACTCAGTTTTTCAGGGTTCACAAATGGTCACTTATTTAGATAAAAGTCACTTTTTTCTATGTAGGTTGCTAAAAATCACAAATTTTAGCATTTGGTCTCCAAATGTTGTTAATTTGCAAGCTTTGACCTGACATGGACGTTACCATCTTATAGAGAACTAAATTTTGTATTCAAAGTTGTTGATTAGACCTTGAAAAGTAAACACCTTGTATAAGTGAAATTGATTTACAACGCTGTGAGACTGCCTACCAAACAACTTTTGCATTTAACTTATATTCGTATAGTTATTATTTAAGGCTGTGGCATTGACATTCCATACTTTTAATTCACCCTGTATGTCAAATTTTATTTGCAGATTAAATAAAATCTTTGTAAATTAATAAAAGATTTTTCTTAGAGATGTACCGATTTATACTTGTTTGTTTATTACTTCGATTATAATGATGCATGAACCGCCGACCTATATTCTACGTAGTATACAGTGCGAGTGTCTGGAACTAATTCGATAAAATTGAAAATAAGGTTGACGTGTACAAGGATTTTTTGAAAAATTCGACAATTTCAATTTTATCGAATTAGTTCCAGACTTTACACTTGCACTGTATAGGTCAGTGTGAAAGAACAATACAATTAATTTGTAGGTCTAAGCAAGGTCACTAAATGCTCACTTTTCTTCCCAAGCGACCAAGTCACTATTTTTTTTTAAATCAGTTGTGAACCCTGGAATTATCTCAGGATTCCAAAAATGTTAAAATATACAGGGTGTCCCATTTTTGGAGTTGAAGTCATTTCCGGTGAAACCAGAAGTCATAAAATGTGTCAAATATGTGAAAATGTGCCTTTTTGGGTACATATTACCTATGTTTCGTTGCCATATCCCAAAAACTTTAGAAAATACTGTCTGTCTAATGATTCCATTGAATTTCAGTAAATATTATGTTGTTGTTTTGTAGATATTATGAATTTGATGATAGTGTTATTAGGGAATTACTAGGAAAAAAATTATCATCGAAACATCGTAAAGATTTAGATGAAATTTCTGAGAAAACATTGGTACCCCTTAAATCATGCAGGTGAGATGAAAAACATTTTTTGAGTTTATTTCAATTAAATAAAAAAATAATTTTAGACGGCAATTTGATAATGTAAAAAGAATATTTAAAATGGTTGAAGAATTGCCAGGTTCATTAGTTCAAAATATCCAAAAGTTGTTTCATTTATCAGAAGAACTAGCTAAGAAATATGCTGCAATAGTATTTTTATCTTGCTTGAGATTTGAAACGTCAAAACGCAAACTGCAACATTTAACTTTCTCTGCGTTAAGGCAGTGCACTGAAACTGTTATGGTTGCATGGACTTATACTTCCACTGGTAGGTAAGAGTTTGTTTACTTTTTTTTATCTAAAATGCAACCAAGGTGATATTTATTATAATGTTAATTCAAGGACCTGAGTATCTAGACACGGAGATGGATAAAGAATTTCTACTCGATTTACGAGAGCTACGAGTGCTAGTGGATAAGGAGAAGGAACACAAACAGTACTTCTTATAATTTACAAAAAAATAGTTTAATACAGTTCTTATTAAATTTTGTTTTAGCTTAGTGTGTTCAAATCTAAAACCCATAGTAGTCCAGAAAACATATACCGAGCTAGATATGAATTTTCGTACCTACTCTCGTGCTATATTAACATTGGCAACGGCTTTACACAGAGCACGTGAATTGCGTAATTTATTTCTTGATCTCTGTCAAATGCTGGAAGTGTGGAAACAGGGAGGATGGGCATCTAAAGACCTCGAGTGCTTTCTCACTGCTTATACTCAATGCGCACTGGAAATGGACATACTAAGGTTGCTTAATTTTTTTTTAATATCTATACTGGGAATAATATGTTGGCTTATAGGGAACCAGCTGAATTGAAAGCAACTTGGGAACGTTACATGACAGTTGTAAGCAAATGTTTGCTTGTAATGTATTCAAACCAATAAAAGCTAATGCAAAGATATTATTTCGTTTGTTTCTAACTAAAATATAGGATACTGTCTAAATACTTATTCATATATATATGTGATATAAAATATAAGATACGAAGTACACAAAAATGCTTAATAACTATAATTTGTACATATGGTCATTTGTGCTTAAAAAATAAAAGTTGTTCAGTAGCCGTAGAATTTAATTTTTTTTCAGGCTTTTCATTTTATGTTGGATAATCTGCATAGCTTCACAGAAGTAATCCAACCAGAGTTGAGGATGCTTGTTTTGCTTTATTGTGTCACATATTGATGATTGTGCAGCAATAATGTGTGAACATCGATCAGGATTCATTTTCATTTTTTCCACTATTGCATATAACGACTCGGCTGTGTATTTTTCACCACTTTGTAGGAGCTTGTGGAGAACACTGAAAAGAAACAAACTTTTAAATTTTAAAAAAAGTGCAGCCAGTTTTTGAGCATAATTTTTGTTAAAATTACCAAAATTTTGAAAATATTTGTCACTATATAGCTTTTGGTTTTTTCGAAATTATCGGGGCACCCGATATTATTGGAGCTACGAAGGCAGTTAAATTATTGATGTATTGCAATTTTTTGCGCTGATTACCGTACTGTATCCAATAAAACAAATGAACGTCTCCTTTTTCAGATATTCTATAAAATTGTTTTATTTAAAATTGAACATTTTGTATATTTTTGCATATTCTGAAAGAAAATTTAATTCTATAGAAACGTTTCTATTCAGAATTTAATATTTTCTTTTGGGATATTGAAAACTATACAGGGTGTTCCATTTAAAAGTTGTTTTTTTGATCAGGGCATCCCAATCAGAGCCAAAACTGCAATACGACTGCAAGTGACTTTGTAGCTTCAATAATAACGAAGCAATGATGCCCCGATAATTTCGAACACCCTATAATGCAAGATATTTTTTTTAAATACATGATATACTTATTATTCAGGATGGCGATAGTTTTTCTGGAGAATGTAATGTAGGCAAAAATGTAGTAAACCTAACCTAAAATCTGTATAGTGTTATATTTATTAAAAAAATTATACAGTGCTTTCATTTCAAAACTAACCAGCCTCAATAACTATCGATTTTAAGTAAATTTGATTTAAACAAAAAACACTTCTATTTAGATGTGAAGGGGGAAGGTTAAAACCAATATTGATTAAACTTTAGGTTTCACCTCCACCCCCAAATAACACACCCTACTTTATGATACATCATTTTAAAGGTGGAAAAAATTCTCATCTACCCACGTTAAAAAATTTGGATCCGTTGTAAGTTAGGGTAAACATTTTTAAGATGAAACCACAAATAATGTATTTTCATTTATTGTAAATAAAACAATTCTTAACTTCCAACAGGTTTTATAATTTAGATTTATACGTATTTCAACGTGTTTACACGTCATTATCAAAAGCAGGATTAAAAGTAAACAGTTGGTGTTGCTATAGGAACAATAAATCTTCATAATTTGATCTTGGTTTTCTATATCTGCGTCCAGATGACTTGATTTCCCATTCCAAAACGTCTTGTAACGGTGAATTTAAGAGATCAATTTGTTCACTACCTAAAGGTACAGACTTTAAATGTTTATGAAGTTTCAAATGCTTCTAGTATATCCAACGTACGTTTATCATCACAAAAGTGTAAAAATTTATAGTGTTATTAGACGTCATTGAATGATTGTGTTCTAATAAGTGTTTAGCGTAATTGGATTTATGGGGGTGTCTATACTTGTAACAACGTACCTGTTCCTTGTACCTAATATCAAAATTTTTAATTGTTTGTCCTATACAAACCGAATTACAGTGCGAGCAATTTAATTTGTAGATGCCTCATTTTAGTAAATTGTTTGGTTTTTCTTTAGCATTAAACAAAGTGTGTAAAATGTTTCTTGTTGTTTTAAAAGTTATTTTACATTTATTTGTTTTGTTTATAATTTTGGCAATTTTCTCTGATTTATTGCCAAAATGTGGAATTGAGGCGTTTATTTTATCCGATGAAGTAGTTGGATAAATTTTCTGAATAGCTAATTTATAATTTTCCTTTTTAATTAGTGTATCAATAATAGACCTATATTTTTGTTCAGTTTCTAGTGTAAATGTTATTTTTGTGTGCAAGCTGTTAATAAAAATCAAAAATAACATTTACACATTTTGTATTTTAAATACTTTTTTAGAGTTATTAGCCCAACACTAGGTGTTGTGAAATAGAGTGAAAAAACATTGTTGAATCACAACTACTACGATTTAAAAAATAAACAAATCTTATCTAGAAGGTTACCTAGACAGGACTTATAACTGCGTAAACAAAGTCCTTGAAGATAAAGATCTTAAAATATCATTCTACTAAAAGATTTAAAGTATTATACAGGGTGATTTTGGGAACCGGGCCACTATTGCCAATTTTTTTAATTTAAAAGATACAAAGTTGGTTAAATGAGGGAAAAAGTGTAACTTTTGCTTCTGGTTACGATGGTAAAAACGAAAAAACAATTGCGCATCGCGGTTTCGAGTTATTTGTTAAAATAACTTTTTTTTAAACGGAATGCCCTGTATTTTTTATATTAAGCAACATGGTGGTACTGAACAAGATATTATCGAAGAAGCATTTTCCAAGAAACAACTTTTATAGATTTACGTTTGAAAAAGCACAAGATAAAAATCTAGAACAGGTTGATCTGAAACAAGGGGTACCGAAAATTTAAAAAAAATATTAAATATGTCACCAATTTAGAGGAGAACTAACAGCCAGCAAAGGGTTATTCATGAGGGAAAACCGAGAAAAGACATATTATCCAGAATACACGATCGTCATATCGGAATTGTAAAGTGTAGACGCCGCTGTTAAGATTTTGTATGGGGACCAAGCCTAAGAACACAATTACAAGAAGTTGTGGCAGCATTTTTTGCATGTGCTCAGCAACGAAAGAACAGAGCAGAACCCACTTCTGGCAACTAAATTACCAAATCGACCGTCGATGAAAGTTGGAATGGATTTGTTGGAACATAAACAAAGAAGATATCTTGTAATATAAGACTACTATTTTAGATATTTAGAAGTAGTTTATTTGTAAAACATAACTTCAGCCGTGGTTATTTCAAGAATAAGGAACATAGCATGATATGAAAGGGGTTTGGAAAATTTGAAAGGGAATGGGTTCTGTCATGAAAATCCAGTCCTAAATTCTCCCAATCAAACGGGGAAGCAAAAACGGCAGAAGCCATAACAAAAGAAAGTTTTAATAAATGTCTAGCTCTAAATATGGGGCTACTTGCTTACACAGTCACTTTGTTAGAAACCGTATTTTTACCTGCTGAACTACTGTTTGGTAGAAAGATTAGGAATATCTTGCCAGCCGCAGAATCAGTATTACTGCCGGAAAAAGTTAATGTCAAAGAATGCAGACAAGTGGGCAAGAACTTGAAGAATATATATAAGAACAATTACGATACCAGAAAGGAAGTAAGAAAGCTACCAGATTCAAAATCAAGAAAATACGATTGTATTCCCAATTAGATAGGTTTTTTGGGAAAGTTGTTGAATAGTCTGTGTTTTCTAGATCGTATATAGTTAATACGAAACTAGGAAGCTTGAAAAGAAATAGACAGAGTTTGGTTAAAACTACAAAAAAGACCAGAAGAAATAGATGTGGAAGGTGGAGAAGAGTCCAACAGTATGTATATGCAACAAACAGAAGTTTCAGTAAGAATAAAAGAAAATAGGAAACCTAAATCACCACTATTCCGAGGATTTACTAAGGAAGAACAGGGAAACTACTCAACTAAAAGTAGTGCCAAATTAACAGCAACATTACCATATATGTATAACCCGAAGTAGAAGATCAGTGCGGTCACCAGAACGTTTGGCAGACTAGTGAAATAAAAAAAGGAAGATGTAGTGCTTATAATATTAAAGGGGAATTACACTAGTAACGCCCTCTATGATGTGCGGCGAGGAAAAGCTGCAAAGCAACAAACCGGCAAAGTTGCGATCGGAACCTGCTAAGCAGGTATCTGCGACCGCACCGGCCTCTAAGCACAAAACACAGAAACGCCCGTGTGGCAAGAAATAAGAAAGAAGAGATTTGGTTTCAATTATGGCTAGAATAGATCACTACATGTTTCGTTCTTATTTGAACTCATCAGGTGGACATAATTCTAACCATAATTAAAAGCAAACAAGCAGATATATGCCAGAAAGTATAACATTAAAGGGGAATTACACTAGTAACGCCCTCTATTATGTGCGGCAAGGAAAAGTTGCAAAGCAACAAACCGGCAAAGTTGCGATCGGAACCTGCTAAGCAGGTATCCGCGATCGCACCGGCCCCTAATCTCTTCTTTCTTATTGCTTTCCACACGGGCGTTTCTGTGTTTTGTGCTTAGAGGCCGGCCGGTGCGATCGCAGATACCTGCTTAGCAGGTCCCGATCGCAACTTTGCCGGTTTGTTGCTTTGCAACTTTTCCTCGCCGCACATCATAGAGGGCGTTACTAGTGTAATTCCCCTTTAATGTTATACTTTCTGGCATATATCTGCTTGTTTGCTTTTTTGGTTTCAATTATGGTTAGAATTATGTCCACCTGATGAGTTCAAATAAGAACGAAACATGTAGTGGTCTATTCTAGCCATAATTGAAACCAAATCTCTTCTTTCTTAGATAAAGTGCTACTTGATATTGAAAAGTAGTTAACCAACAAGGTTGAATTATTATTATGAAGCTTGTTTTACACGAGTTGTACATTAATGTTAATACAGTTATTATTGCTTGAACATTAAATATTATCTGTAGTGCACAAGTAACACGACAGAAACCAAGAAACATGAGTCATCAAGTTTTAACTGTGATGGAAGGAAGTTTTTAATCTTTTACGACTATTGTATGAAACAGTACTCAATGTGTTACAATTTTGTAGTTTTGATCTTTCAAGAAAATTCATAAAGAAAACTAAAAACAAGGAAAATAAGCAAACAGATGCAAAAACTTACTAGCTTATAGTTGAACGGCAGCACTAGAAAAAGAAAAGTTATAATACTTACGTTTTCTCACAATTAGATGTTTTAAATAATTCATCGTTACTTTTCTCCACTACTAGTTCAATCCATTTCACTTGTTTAATTTCCGCATTTAATGTGGCTCTGAATAGTTCTTTTGCTGTTTTTTCTACTGTGTTTTGTTTGTTCTTTTGTTTTGTTTGATTGTTAATATTTATTTTTGGTGTACCATTGGTATTGTCTTTTTCCTTTTCCTGCATTTCTTTCGTTTTAGGCAGTATTTTTCTGAAATTTGAAGTCACCGTTTCAATTTTACTTGGCTGAAGTGTATAAGAAGGTTTTGGACTTAATACATAATCAGACTGAGGACTCGGATTATCGCTTTGAAAACCAGAATCGTATGAAACTCTTCTTAGTGAAGGTCTTATAAATTCTGGATGGGTTTTAAAATTGGTGTTTTCATCGACGTGGTCGCTTGTCAAAGTATACTTTATGTTGGTGGTATTCAGGTGTGTTTCCTCCAGATTGTGTTGCAATTGCACAAAATCGTTTTTTTTAATTTCATTCAGCCAATTCTGAGAATGCTCTATGAATGCTGGACTGTATGCTACTTGGAGAATGCAGGTATCGCACTCAAACAAAGGAAAGCATTCACTGCGTGTGGTTTGGTTGTTGTTAGCTTCAAAGTTGTTATATATAGATGAATCTTTAATATAGTTGCAGTTTTGTTCTGGGATGTTTGTTATAGAAAAGGCAGTTCCACCACAATTGTGACGTGCGAATACATTTTCTGCAACCTAAACATTTATTTCATTAGTTTAAAAGGTACAGATTATACAGATTGTTCCAAACAGAGTACTTAAGTGATACCTCAGAAACTACAAGATACAATTTTGATTAAATGAGACAGACTTATAGGGACGTCATGAATTATGATTATACGTAAGTACCTACGTATCTAAAAGTTCATAAATGTAAGTTTGTTTGCATTACAAAATCAAACTTAGAAGTTGTACTATTTTTCTTTGTCGAATATGGCTGACCCATTTGTAGAAAAGAGAGTTCTTGGCTGCCTGGTTGGTGCCTAGTCATATGTACAGATACCTACCTACTTATCATTGTGTAGAACAACATAGCGGCGCCTACCTTTCGGTTTGATCCGCCGTGGTCACCAATTGATAAGGGGATAGGATTACGTTCAGTGAGCGCGCTTGCTCAAGACAAGTTAAGAACAAGCTACCAGTACAACTTCGAGTTGCGAGCCCTATTTGTTGGAGCGAGACCTTAGTATCTAAATACCTACTGATCAGGCAGATCGGTGCCCTAACTGCCACCACAAGGCTACGAGTCCTTTTCGCAGCTAGACCGAGCATTATTTAAAGTTTCGGACAAGATTGTTTAAAACAGCAAAAGTTCCTCTGGCTAAAGGTTGCTCGCAAGTTGCAGTATTTTAGTACTGGTCGACTACGTACCGCCCAGATAGGTCGGTAGTCGGTCTGGTCATAGTGACCGGTATCTTAACGGAATGTGGGTGAGAACTCTTAACGTCAACACTTTGGTTATATCACAGATAAGGTTTAGTGTTAACCTTATCTGTGGTTATATGCATGAGTATATATTACCAAGTATATTGGCGAGCAAATTTATAAATTTTCCTAATAATCTTTAGTTTTATTCATTGAAGTTCATATTAATGTATTGCAAATAAAACAATTACTAACTTTAACAAGTTTTTTATTTTAGCCTTATACGCACTTCGATTTGTTTACATGTTATTATCAGAGGCGAGATCAAGTCATGATGTTCTATTGTTCCTATAGCAACACCAACTATTTACCTTGAATCTTACCGTTCATAATGACATGTAAACATATTGAAATGCTACGTATATGGCTAAAACAAAAAACCTGTTGAAGTTAATAATGGTTCTATTTACAAAACATTAAATTTATAACCCGCTGGGACCATTTCAACATAGGCACTTGGACGCAGGCAAATTCATAGCCACGGCTAGGGACCGAGTGCGTAATCATTACAAAACGAACGTATTCCCGCCGGCTATTAAGGCGCATTTTTAGAGCTACTGCCGTTCCAGTTCGTGAAATCATTCACCCAGTCATCTATGGTCTCGGTTAAAAAGGCCGAAGTGATCTTTTCAACACCAGTTCAAGCGTCTTTGTCCACGCCTCTCGCCCAGATCAGGTTTTCAGTAGCAGTGGGGTCCTTGATCGCCCTACCAAGTACCTACTACCTCATGTCTAACGTTTCGTCCACGGTTGCACGGGGAGAATGTTTAGTGACACAATGGACAAAACGTCGGCAGGGACCAAGATAGTGTTAACAACAACCGCAAAATCAACAACATAGTCAATTTTACTTTAAAGAATTTCTTAGAATACTTACAGGTTGTTCTGAAACAAGTAGTTATAAATAATACCATAGATTCTGGGTAGCCTATGACAGGTATTCCCAGGCCATCTGATGTTCGATGCAATTTTGTTCAAATACATTGCTAACTATTTTGTAGCCTAATATTACAATTATAAATAGTTTTATTGAATGAATTTAACTAGCATAATTAAAAGAAATTATTACTGACAATATTTAGAATTTTATTTTATTTTATATGGAAATTTTTACAATTTTTCTTGTATCACCCTGTATTTGTTACGAAGATGCACTCTATTTATAATGTAAAGAGGGGCTAATGTAGAGTCTATCTCCATAAAAATATACAGGGGATCTATTTAAAAAGTAGATGAAGATATTTTTGCATGAAAAAAATTACTTGCTTTATGTCACAGATAACGTTATATTAGAAAACTGCTTTTTATGATTTATCTCGAACTTCTACTGTTACAGCAGATATATGCTGGTCAATGAAAAATCAGCTGCCCTGTACAACGTAACGCTTGTTCCGAGTTTTAAACCTGGGGAGAGGGTCAGTGGGTGAAATACAACTTTTTTTACGTACATTTCTTCTCTCTTATGCCCGAAACGGTTGGTACGATTTTGATCCGCTTTGAAATGGGGGGAGGGGGGAGGTATACCAAAACTTTATTGACCTAATAAGCAAAAAACTTCCAAACCGGAAGCAGAAGTTGGACATGTTCGTTTGGCTGCATTCCTTAGGGAAAACATATTTTTGAAACGTTTTTTTAGAACTTCCTATCTCCAAAATGGCGGCCGCTATGGTTTTTTGAAACAGTTGACTTTTAACGTCTTATTACTCGAAAACAAGTTGGCAGACTAGTGTCAAATTTGGTACTGTTGTAGACCTAGGGGCGGGGCGACCTTCACCTAGGTGAGAGGCGTGAACAAAGACACCTTGTGTAGGGTCGGCGTTGTAACTGTCACTTCGGTGACCTCTCTTTGGAGAGGTTCAAAGTTTCCTTAATTGGGACCGCGGAGACTGGGCGAGTAATTTCACCAGGTGAAGTGTAGCCCTCAAGATGGGTTCTAACATCTCAGCAGTAGCTCGCCTCCTGGAATGGAACCTTGCTACTTAACCGGGGTACCGGGAGCGTACCAGCCCGTTTTCTCTCAACGTGTGCTGGATGGCAAATGGTCCGGCAGGTAAAAGGAGGTCCCCGCTCCCTGACCGGATAGCCTCGCATTGACTGGGTGATGGGGGTCCGGCGGGTGAAAGTATACCCCAGGATGGAGTACCGTAGTTGCTGGTATGAGAATTTTGGGCCTTAGGGGTGTAAACAAGTTAGTCCCCAGTATGGGTCTTAACACCTTAGCGGTAGCGCTCTCAGGAATGGAAACCCCGCTCCCTGACCGGTCTGGCAGGTGATGGTGCTTTCCAGGATGGAGTGGCGGCTGCTGCAAAGGGACTTGGGCTCTAAGGGTGTCGCTTGCAGCCAGTCCTCAGTATGGGTTCTAACGCTTGAACGATAGCACCATCTCTGGAATGAAACCCCCGCTCCTTGACCGGGTTAATTCATACGTACCAGCCTTGTTGCTGGATGCACTTGAGCTGGACGGTAGGGGTTCCGGTAAGTGATGGTGCTTTTCAGGATGGAATGGTGTGCAGCTGGCATTTGGGACTTGGGCCCTAGGGGTGAGGCACACTTTGCCTGCTCACGCCCACTATCTAAGTGTCGCCCAGAGGGTTCGTACTATGTATACCCGACGGCGACGCTGTTAAGGTGCCGGCCACTATGATCAGGCTGGTTACTGACCACTCTGAGCGGTGCATAGCTCACCAGTGCTGGGACCTGCGAGGTCCTAACTGGGAGAGGCAGCGCTGCTTGGCATGTGCTTGCTCCGACAAGTCCAACCAGTGACTTTCTTTTACTGGTACCACGGAGACCAAATCCGAGTCCGCGGGTGAGTTGCACCCCCCGTTTTTGGTCACGGTGTAAGACGCGTGGAGGCAGTGGTATAGCCTAAGTGCAGGTTAGGGCTGTCTTAGTGCGGGTTTCACCGCGCGGAGGGGGGACGGATATGCTTTACTGCTGGGTGCTGTCCTAGTCTTTTAAATCAAATGGTGTGTAGTAGGCCTAGGGGGACACAATACTACTATCTATGAGAATTTTTAAACGCAATAAAACTGTAGCATAAAACTTATTTCAAACTTTAAGAAAAAAGTATCGATTACAACTGTCCACACAATTTATTTTAAAATTTTGTGGAACTTCCCCAACCAAAATTTCAAAGGGGCGGACCCCTTCTTCCAAAACATTTCGATCAGGTCGTAATGGTACCGATTTAAACTAACACGAACACACATGTTAACTAATGTCTAAACTCAGACGAGCTCTCTTGAATAGTACTGTATCTGAGCCCCCCGGGAATTTGATATCTCGGCGCACATGTATCAAACTATTTTAAAAATATTTCTACCTTAAGATGCCATAACTCGGAAACGAAGCACTTTTGTATGTAGGTAAGTTTAGTTAAATCGACATATGTTAGCATACAGAATCTATGATATCAATTACGACTATTTGTTTCAGAACACACCGTGTATCCAAGTATTATACCTAAAAGATACGCTTTGAAAAATTTCAGAAGTATTGACTTAATCTAAGTTGTAAGCATTCGCAACCGTTTCTTTAGAATACCAACTGTGCGTATCGTGTAGAATGTTTATACCTCTGTTGCTATAGTTTTATAGAAAACGGCATCAATTCCAACAGTTTCGAGGGATCGCATCGTGCAATTGACACGAAAGTACCACAAGTATTTAAGCCTAATAAGATATCCAAAAAGCTAGCGGAACAAGCAATATAAGTTGAAGGTAAATACTTTAAAAATAGAATCATTGGAGAAACTATTTGAAATTGCTGCCTAGAAAACTTTCTCTGGAGAAAAAATGCTTGTACTTCCTGCGGTTCGGAGCCCGCGTTAAACAGTAGGGCCCCTATGTCTTTGTGATTCATTAAGCACGCTCACTACATGCATAGGAGAAAAAATCACCACGCTCTGTTGAGAGCAAAGAAATCTAAAGAAGAAGCATGTAAATGTAAATTTTCTGCATGCGTAAGTGTAAAACAGTAAAGAAAGTGCTTATTCAGGATTAAACGGTTCTTTCAAATCAAAGGTCGTCTAAAAAGATGACTATAGGAAATATTGATCCGGGGAGAAACAAACAAGTTACCTGCCAAGAAATGTAGACAATCAAAAGCTTGCATCTAAACATAAAATTTACACTAACAATTGAACAAAATAAGTCCATTAACTTTTTAGATTTAAACAAAAATTAATTCAAATAATAAACTTGAATATTCTGTTTATAGTAAACCTACACAAACTGACATTACAATACCACATGATTCTTGTCATCATAAAACACATAAATTAGCAGCATACAGGTCCATGATACATAGGACTTTAACGGTTGCTTTAGGTGAAATTAGTTATAATAGAGAAATTTCAATTAATAATAATACTCATTTTATTGATACACCGATTACAAAGAAAAATTATGAATTAGCTATTTAGAAAATTTATTCAATTACTTCATCAGATAAAATGAAATACGCCTCAATTCCATATTTTGGCAATCAATCAAAAAAAAATTGCCAAAATTATAAACATCAAAAATAAATATAAAATGACTAAAACAACAAAAAACATTTTAAACACTTTGTTTAACGCTAAAGAATAAACAGACAATTTACTAAAACCAGGCATTTACAAATTAAATTGCTCGCACTGTAATTCGGTTTATATTGGACAAACAATTACAAATTTTGCTATTAGGTACAAGGAACACGTACGTTATTACAAGTATAAACACACCCATAAATCCAATTACGCTAAACACTTATTAGAACACAATCATTCAATGACATCTAATAACACTCTAAAATTTTTACACTTTTGTGATGACAAACGTGGATATACTAGAAGCATTTGAGATTTATAAATATTTAAAATCTGTACCTTTAATGAATGAACAAATTGATCTCTTAAATTCACGGTTATTAGACGTTTTGGAATGAGAAATCAAGTCATCTGGGCGCAGATATAGAAAACCAAGATCAAGTTATGAAGATTTGTTGTTCCCACAGCAACACCAACTGTTTACTTTTAATCTTGTTTTTGATAATGACATGTAAACACGTTGAAATACGTATAAAGCTAAAATACAAAACCTACAAAACAACATATTTTTTTCGTTTTTTATGTGCATTTGTAATGTCAAGCAACTCTTTTTGTTTGTTTGTTGAGTTTTGTATTCAAATTACGTACAAATGACTTCAAAAAATGTACCATTTGC
Organism: Ctenicera cuprea; assembly: GCA_958336395.1. Classification (NCBI taxonomy): domain Eukaryota; kingdom Metazoa; phylum Arthropoda; class Insecta; order Coleoptera; family Elateridae; genus Ctenicera; species Ctenicera cuprea. The sequence goes on from OY284493.1 coordinate 44,047,185, forward strand.
TTTACAATGTGTGATTATTCACAAAGATACCGCCGGTTGCAGTCTTTTTTATATCTAAAACCAATGTTCTTTACAACTGTAGAAAACGTTTTTTATAATTTTCCGATCGTTTACAGCTTGTAGCAAAGTTTTTAATGTAAATTGGTTTTCCGCGCCGACGTTTTTTTGGTCCGCAAAGCACGTTCACTTCAACATCACGTGAGAGCCTCCCAACTGATCTTAAACTGATATTTAATACTTCCGCAACTCTTTATTGCACTTTGCTAATTGAAATCAAAGGGCCGCCGGTTTCCTTCTCTCGTTGAAAATAGTTGATTAAATTAAGGGCTAATTTCTTAGACTGCAAATACAGTACACCTTACTCGTGTGCCATCACAATTGTAACTACCCCGTCGCCAACAAACGATAACATTTCATATCCGCCTGTGCTAATTATATTTTAATTACCCTGTTTGGTAACTAGTAAGTTATGCGTTTTGATTGGTTCTTAGACAATCAATATAAATTACAGGTTTTAGAACATTAAATACTCAGTTTAGTTGATCTATTTTACAAAAATAAAGCGAATAAAAATCTTAGAATATAATATTTTATAATATTCCAGGTGAAAATTAACATGTTTTGAACCACCGATTTGCTACTAGTTGTTTCTTTTTCTCTCTTACTTATCAACGCAGTGCGTCTCATTATCTCCGCAAGTTTCAACTCCGCAGACGTATTACCTGCTGGACGAAACCCTCGTTTACTGCAATAAGTACCCTTCGATAATAATACAGTAGGTCGTTACTCGTTTCATACTAATACAAACCGAACTTTGTACCTGCCAAGTTGAAGTGCCTCCGACTTTATATTGAAACTAAACTTAGGCGTCCTGTACAATGGTTTGTTTATCAGTGAGCTACACGCCAACGAGTTACCTTTAAAAAGACATTTATTTCAACATCTAGATGGCGCTACAACGGGACCTCGTCAATTTTCTGGAGAAATTGAAGAGTCATTAAAAAATGCGAACATCTCCCAATTCTGAACTTTACCAGAATTGAATGTCAAATGTCAGAATTGACAATAAAGTCTAGTGAATGAAGTTCACACCAATCGTATCTATACGATATTTGTAAGGCCATATCAAGTGGCAACTTCAATTCAAGTTTAGCAAATCGTAATCTTGGCAAGTTATCACAATGGCAAATCGAGTACTTCGTCTCTATGCTGGAACTGAGAAACCAACATCAAACCTTAAAGATCTTGTGAAATTTATAATCAAAGTTCCACATAAAACTTAACTCAGATTCAACACATGGTGGTCTGCATGCTTTAAAACCATTAAATTTTATTCAGCACGAAGGAAATACATAATACCATAAAGTAAAATTTCAAGGTAAAAGGGCAGCATCTTTTTATTTACTTTCCCATGCTTCTACTAAAGTATTGAAAGTTATGACCATAAAGGCCCCCGTCACTCACATTCCCCAATCCGGTGTATGCAGCCGTAAAGTCTTAATGCCTGAAACCTTTTCTGGTAATTAGTCGTTTGGATTCGACGTTAAACTGTAGGTCCCCGTACTCCATCTTAGCGCTAAGGAGTGTACGTGGCAGAGAAGAGTGCCGGAGCCCAGCAGTGGGACGTAAAGGCTGATTACAACGATACACAGCGAAAGACAACTTTTGATAGATATTGTAATTTTCATTTTTTAACGTTTCTTTAAAGGCCGTTAAGGGTGTAATAGAAGACTGAAGATATTTTCTTAAAAATAAAAAAAATTACATTGACTATTCACACTGGAAGGCAACTTTTCATGGGTATTGTACTTTACATTTTTTAATGTTTTTTAAAAAACTTCTTTTGGTTCACCCTACTGTGCAATACGACTTTGCATACCGTATAAGAATAGTAAGCTACGCTAACTTTGGCTAAACCGCATAGGAGCATGGTACGACTGACTAGATGCGGTTTGGGCTTTGGACCAAAAATCGCTATAAATACTTTATTTTAAGAATGCATCAAAAATATGCAAATAATGAAAAATATATTTTTCAACTGCAGCTAATTCATAGGCATAGTTAAAATCACCTAACTTTCGATAAACGCGTTGTTGATATTAAAAGTATCGTTTTGTTTTAAGTTTTAAACAGGTTTAAAATTATTTTCTATTCTAATAAACAACTTCAGATGGGCCATTGAACTGTTTAAAGTTTATAACGATTAACGTTTGCGTTTCTGAATACATAGTTACTCCAATTCAAATCTTCAGAAAACTCCCCGAGGGCGTCAGAGTAAAATTTGTAAGATTAGTAAAAAACAAAAGTGTTGTTTATCGCAAGCTATACCGCCTCAGAAAGTAAAAAAATGGTGTCCGCAGTTTTTGACAAATAGTTTTGTGAAATTCATCAAAGTTTTGAGATTTTACAATTTTCATATATAATTAAAAAATAAAAATAGTACATTATACGCTAAGGGAGAGAAACGTCTTATTTTTCCTGGGGAAAATGGCGGTCTCTCCCGAGGTGTATATACTATTTTTTCCACGATCGGGAGTAGAAACACTTAATTTCATAAATAAATAATTATAATAAATCGGAGCGAAATTACAATATTTAGAAGCCTTTGGGATGTTTCCATGCAACGTACCATGACAACAGACATTTGTTTACAAAAATAAATATGAAATGAAATAAAAACTCCCCCAGGGGAAATTGTTGTCTTATTTCGTCCCTAGAGAGTAAATCCTTTACTTCTGTCACAATTTTGATGCCATAGAAACCGACTTCTACTCCCGGTCGTGGAAAAATATTTTTTCACCACTAACCTACGAAATCCTCATTATTTACTCCTTTTCTCTAACGAGAAGTTATATTTCTCTACCTAGTTAAATAATGATAAAGAAAAATTACCTACGTAAATAATGAAATAAACTTTCTATATTTTTAATGAAACACAACAATTATTTATTATTAACTTAATTTTAAGCTAAAAACATATAACATTATTTAAAATTGTAGTTAATTGTACAATTATGGCAAAACAATATGTATTCCCGCCTTTCTGTATTAATAGAATTCAAAACATTTTCTGCAAATTGACATTTAATGGCTAATATAAAGATCTAAACGAATCAAATATGTAATTTTTCAATGATAGTAGTAAAAAAAATGTTATAAATACCTCAGTTGAGAATACTATTATAAACCTCGCACATTATGTCCTATATTATACCTAAAAGTGCTCGGTATATAATAGTTCACTTTTCAACCTTGGTGTATAATATACTATTACATCACATAATTGTATCGATTAAAAGGACCAGTGAGTAATGTAACAATTTGTATTGATTGAATATTTTGGTTTTGAGTAATCGGGCATTAAAGTTAAAATTTTCAAAAATTTGTAGCGGCCTTTATTTTGAATATGCAGCATTCAAGGAAAAATTATGTAATTTGCATTTAGATAAACTACAAAGTTATGTTCTCAAAAGGAAAAAAAGTGCCTACAAAAAAAATCCTACCAAAAAAACACGTCTAATTTCCGTTTCTACTTCCGACTAAAGCAGGGGCGGACTGGCCATTGGCAGAAGAGGGCAAATTTTTACCGGGCCCCATCAGAATGGAAAAAAAATTAAACAGGTCCGCTCCTTCGTTTTCAATCGTTAAAAACTGGGTTGCCGAGTTTAAGCGTGGTCGTGAGAGCACAAAAATTGAACCCCGCAGTGGACGCCCAAAAACGGCTACTACCCCGGATGTGATTGAAAAAGTCCTCCGTATCGTATTGAATGACCGTCGAGTAAAAATGCGTGAGATAGCAGACATAGTGGGCATCTCAAATTACAGCGTGCACAGAATTTTAACTAAAGAATTGGAAATGAAAAATACTTCGCGCATTGGGTGCCGCGTTTGCTTACACCGAAGCAAAAACTCAATCGTTTGATTGTTTCTCGCGACCTTTTGGCACGTTTTCGCCGAAATCTGAAGACTTTTTGCGATGTTTCATAACCGTAAATGAAACCTGGGTCCACCATTACACTCCCGAAACCAAGGTACAGTCCAAACAATGAACACACAAAGGTTCTCCGACACCGAAGAAGGCAAAAACGGTTTTGTCGGCAGGAAAGGTTACGGCAACTGTAGTTTGGGATTCTCCTGGAATTATCTTCGTCGACTACTTGAAAGAGGGAAAAACAATAAATGGCGAGTATTATGCCAAATTGTTGCAGCAATTGAGCGACAAAATCAAAGAGAAACGGCTTCATTTGGCGAAAACGAAAGTGCTTTTCCATCAAAATAACACACCTGTACACACGCTGCAATCGCCATGGACAAAATTCATGAATTGGGATTCGAATTAGTGCCTAATTCGCCCTATTCGCTAGATTTGGCTCCCAGCGATTTTTATCTATTTCCAATCCGGAAAAAATGGCTCGGTGGTGAAAGATTTTTATCTAATTCTAAGGTAATCGCTGCTGTAAACAGCTACTTTGAGGACTTGGGTTCATAGACCTACAAAGAAAGCATTGCTGCTTTGAAGCATCGTTGGAACGAGTGCGTTGAGCAAGCAGGAAACTATATTAAAAATAAAATGTTTTTTTGCTGAAAAAACTTGCGTTTTCTTTGCTAGGCCACGTACATTGAACGATCCCCGTATGCAGACGGCAGCATTTACAAATTTGGTTATAACTTATAACTACATATTAACTCTTAGTTTCACCCGTGAGAGAACCCATACTAAATTAAAAATTACCAAAAACAGATTAAAGTCGGCCCTTTCTCAGATGCGATTGGGGGCCTTTATGGTCATGGGTCTTGAGAGAAACAGCTGTTAGAATCAATCGATTTTGATTACATTTTAGATAAGGTAAATAAATCATCAAATTTGTTTTTAAAAATGTGTTCTAATAAAAAATTAAAATTTCTTTTGTGTATTTACATGTTATTCATTTTGTGACATCAATCTATGCAGAGATGCGGGCCCCTACCGGCCAAGCCCCACCGAGCAGCCGTTCCCCTCCCAGTCCGCCCCTGGGCTAAAGGCTTTACAAAGAAGTACTTGCAACTAAACGATTGTCACATCCAAAATCTTATAAAAATCCGTCAAGGGGTTCCTAGATATAGGGAAACGATCGCACCCACCCACCCACCCTCCCATAGACAGAAATTTTTTAATCACAACTTTTTTGGGTTTCTAGGACTCCAAACGGGTATTTCCGTTAAAACTTGAAATTCAAAAATTTGCATGAAATCATAACTTTCAATACTTTAGTAGAAGTATGGGAAAGTAATAAAAAGATGCTGCCCTTTTAGCTTGAAAATTTTACTTTATGGTATTATGTATTTCCTTCGTGCGAATAAAACTAAAAGCGAAGAAAGTCGAACATTATACTTGGAAAAAAGACAGAGTGATTTGGAATCTGGAAACATTTTTAGCCTTCCGGGAACCACCCACTTAAAAAATATTATTTTAAAAATGTTCAAATCTTATCACATAATAAACAATGATAAAAAACCTAATCTCAGTTGCCCTTGAAACTAGCAATAATATTGTTCGGGATAGATGCATCAGAACCCAAATAGTGGCATTGAACGTAAATTAATACCAGTCATTGGAAAGTTATTTTAAAAATGGGCGTCGCTGATACTTTCGCATACTGTTTGCGTTTTAAATATTCCCGCGTCATTAAATGACTGAGTAACATGGTTTTAACAAAAATTAAAGAAAGAAAAAAATTTTAAATACTACCGTTGCAGCGGGAATTTGAACTGTGCAATTTGTACCGTAACCCTAGGCATAGCAGCAGCAATTAAACCGCATGGAAACAAGGGAAGCGCCTTATGGCTAATTACGGATTGTCTTCGGACATCGAACTAAAAATCGCTGTAAATAGTTTATTTCAAAAACGATCAAAAATGTGCAAAAAATTAAAATTATATTTTTAACTAGAAATAGTTCATAGGCGCAGTTAAAACAACATAACGTTCGGAAAACGCGTTTTTGATATTAAAAAATATAAAGGTGTCTGCGCGTCTGTCTCTGTGTCTGTATAGACTTTACAGTCCAGACCCCTTAACGCAGAACAACCAAATTTGGCTCAAAGATTGATAAGTGCAATAAGATGACTCATGTGGAATAGCCGATCGGCACAAGCCCGGTCCCCCAGGGTGGTACCCAACAAATTTCTGCTTCAAAATCGGTATGAACATGTTAAATGACAATAAAAACAATCTTCCATTGAAAAAGCGTCTCTGGGAATTTTTTTGGTCGTTTACATGAACAGTTTAATTGGATAATTGCCAAAATAAAGACTATAACCAAATAATGAAACGGGTTTTAAATTTCAACGAATAAATATTGTTTACAATTAAGAAATATTAAAAAAAAATTCAAATTAAAAACATTTTTTTTGTTTTAAAAAATTCTAAATTTCTTAAAATAATCAAAATTTCATATTACAAAATTTTCAATAATTATGAAGTTCGGCAATTTTCAAAAGTTAGGCTTACAACTCAAAATTATTAAATTTACAGAAAGTGACAAAATTTCAAAACATTTCCAACTAACATTTTTAAAATTTTTACAAATACCCCCAATTTTAAAAATTTCAAAATATTTTAAAATTTTCAAAAATTATTACATTTTAAAATTTCCCTCAATGTTTTAAATCTCAAAATTTTTCAGCATTAATAAAAGTTTTCAAAATTTTCAAATTTTTTAAAAATTTTCATATTTTTAATACTTTTGAATACTTTATTTCTAGACCCCAAAAGGTGCTATCCGTTAAAATCTGAAATTCGAAAATCATAAGTTTCCACAGTTCAGTAGAAGTACTAGAAAGTAAAAAGTAATAACAATTAGTTATTGTTACAGTTACATAAACAATAAGTCACTAGTTACCGTTAGTAAAGTAAAGAACCTTGGATTTTACAAGTAACTACTTGCAGTAATAGTTACGTTTAAAACGTAAGTTACTTATTTGTTAAATTAATATTTAAAAAACATGAAATATCTGAATTTTTTTCAAAATTACCAAAAATTTAAAACAATTCTAATATAAAATGCTTGATTTTTTTTGTAATGTTTAAATAATTATTTGTTTTAAACTTTTGGAAATTGTTGAACTCTTAAAGTTGTTGAAAATCATAAAAATTATTTATTTTTTAAAACTTTTGAAAATGTGCCAGAAAAAATTTTAATGTTTTGAAAATTCCAAAAATACTTTGAAAATTTTAAGTTTTTAAATTATTCGTTTTTCTAAAAATTTTTGAATACTAGAAAAAATACAATTTTTTAAAAGAAATGATATTTTCGGAATTTTATCGATTTTAAAATCAATGTTTTTCAATTTCTGTACAAAAAACAAATATTGGTGAGGGGGGGGGGGTGATCAGGTGATGATAGGAAGATAAATACCTCCCTCTAGCTATACTACATATAGCTAAGAAGTTAAAAAACTGAACCAAAAAAATATTAAATTTAGATTTTTGTATAATATAGTTTTTTATTTTTTTTTAAATTTCAAAAATTTTGTTGTTTTGACGTTCCAAATTCAATGGTTACTTACAAAATTCGTTGTTACAGTGATTTCGAGAAACTGTTATACTCATCCATACATATATAAAAGCACAAAGGGTTTTTTCTCCCCTTCCTCCAGCGGCTACCGCTTCACCTGTTTGGACCATTTTTTAAAAATGAAAGGTCTCTATCCACAGATGGAACATGAAACATTTTTATATTTTTATTCTACGTCGATTTTTTATCAATAATTATTTTAATTTATAATATATATGAAGGTCGGCTAGACGCGCGTCACTTGGGGCGCCATCTACAATAACGTCGCGTGTCATTATTGGAACTAATGCATCACGTGACTTGACATTTCGCCGGTTCTGTCAACGCTGTCTGTCAGTGCATTGTGTGCTGGGGTAACACTAGTAATAACAATCTGCTATAGCTAATGATATCAAACTTTATTATACGATATACTACTTCATTCATATTTTACTTAATCAAACTCACAATTTTCAAACAATTGTAGCGGCTACCATTTTCAAGCTGGACAATTCAGCAAAATAGCAATCGTTTTCATATTCTATTATAAAATTATTACTTCGAATTTTTAAACTTTCGCCTTTTAGAAAAAAACTATAATAAAAATATGTCTTTCGCTACCAGATTCGGGTTTTTAAAAGCATTATCCCCCCCCCCCCCCGCAGGTGCGGTTTCAACACAATCAATAGATGTGTGGGAACGGACGAACATTATAACCACCCACCTATCCACCGAGTAATAGTTACCACAGATTGCACAATTTTCTAACGAAGGCATCATACTACTCTGACATCCAGAGGAAATTCGTACTTCCCCTTGCATCTCATCGACCATCAACTGAAAATACTATACCGGGTGTAAACAAAACGTGGTTCATCCACTTTTTGTTTGTTTGTTAAATTAAACAAATGAAATTGAGAGTAAGTAATAGACAAATAAATTCTTATCATTTGATTCACTTCCGGTTCCACCGGAAATCATCCCAGATTTGTTAATTTAACATCTTTGGAATCAAAAATTCTACGTTCTAAATATTCTGGGTTACAGCCGAAAAGCTAATTACAGCAATATTATGGCGTATCCTGGCGGTCCGTGTTTAAACTACCGGGCCGGATATGACCCGCGAGTCGTAGGTTTAGTACTCCTGCTTTAAGTAATATTGGAAAATTACCAAAAACAATTACATTTTGATTTTGTAATGCAAACGAATCGGACTGTACAATGTTTGCCTCTGGGCCGGCGGGTGGTCTAGTGGTTAAAGTCCCAGGCTTTGAACTAGACTCCCAATGGCAGTTGGTTCGAGTCCACTGCTCGTCGGTAATTTTTCTGAACAAGTTAAATCCGACGGGTCCATGGATGGTGTATGTAGGGGTGTATGTTGGGTTGCATGTCTTTCAGGGGTGGGGCATGTTAGACCGGTGAAGAGCACTTAGTGTGCTGAGCCCGGGTAAGGGGATGGGATGGGAATCATGAAGTCGTGCTCACGCACGGCTTCACGATTCTTTAAAAAAAAATTGTTTGCCTCTGTCAACAATAAACAATTTGTCCCATAAAAACCTCTACTCTTATTGCTTCAAAGTTATCAAAATAAACACGCAATTGGCACACCTTACACAATAAATGCTTACCTTCTGATAGGGTTTAGTTTTAGCCGGTTTTGTGTCTTTTGGCGGTGTTGGTCCCCGTTCAATCAAGTTACCTTTATCATCTTCTAAATGTAAGTCTTTGAGTTTATTTTCCAATAGTTCAGTTGAACTGATGTCGACTTTTAATTTAGCAAAAGATTGTTCCAGCGAGCTATAATGGCGACAGTTTAAATTTAAAAAATTGATTTTAAAGCTTGCTTACCTTATAACGCCGATTTTTCTTTGAAAACTAAGACTGTTATTTACTGTAGCATCGATCTTCATTTTGGCACGTAAAATCGCAAAGAAGCAATGTCTGACTAAATCGTATTTGTCATTGAGTATAGGTATATAAATAATTTAGAGATAAGATAAGGATTAGGTACATTTCGGGAAGCGTCGTCTAAGTAAATAACCTCATACAACGTAGATATTTATGGTAACTAGTTATATTTCAACATTAAGATGTACAAAACAAGTTTAAACTATTTAAAAAAAGTTTCAATCAATACTAGCACTTATACCATATTAAACAATAATAAATCATTAAATTAAAAGAAAAAATGAACCTGATTTTCTCATACTTTGCAGAAATTTAAGAACACAAATCTATCCTGTATTTGTTTTAAACAAATACGCTTCCGTAGACGTTCGATATTTTATGACCAATTGTTGTTAAAATGTTGAGCTTGTACACCAAAAACCAATATAAAAAGATGTAAATCAAAATGGAGACGAATTTGTCCAAAACATACATCCTGAAATACAGAAAAATAAGATATTGGTCATAGCAAATAATAATAAATATTGTAAATATATACACTTCAGAGTGTAAAAACATGCACGTGGGATAATCTACTACTATCTCTCTAATAAAGACATATGTTGTCATTAGCATGTTGCTAAATCTAAACGACGATAAAGTAGATAACAGCATTTTTGTTGTTACATTCAAGCTTAAAATGAATATTTATTATCTGAGCGGATGCTGCAACTCGAATATTATACAGGGTGTCCGCGCGAAAAGATCGGGTGCGATTATCTGTGGTGTCTTTCAAGTTACAAATTTAAAATTTTAGGCTGTCAGTCGGTGCATAGAGGGACGCAAGTCACAATCAGTACTCCGCTCCATGCCCCCCCCCCAGCATCCCCACTTCAAAATTTCAAATGGCACACTATCACAAAAATTTTCCACTCTAACCTAGCACCTTTTTTAAGTAAACATACTACAAAAATGTCATCTTTCATAATTCATCATAAAAAATATAGTGTGCCATTTGAAATTTTGACGTGGGGGTAGCTGGGGGTGGCTGGGGGCGTAATACTGACATGATAACTATAGTGATTTACGTCCCCTTATGCACTGACTAACACCCTAAAATTTCAAATGTGTAACTTGAAAGACACCAGAGATATTTGCATTCGAATTGTTCGCGCGAACACCTTGGGTATGCAAACTTATAGCGAAGCTATGGTGGCCACGAAATAATTGGGTTTCAGGTAGAAAATCCGAGCTTTTGATACAGGGTGTATCACAGGGCACGGGCAAGACATAGACGGTATGGTCAAGATCAAAGTAGTTTGTGTGTAGAATTATAAAAATTATTACATTGCTTTAATACCTATACAAAAGAGCTACTCGCATGTGTGAGAAGAATGGTCTTGTGATTGAATCTCGAGCTCGGCAACCATTCGACGTTGGGTTACAATTAACGGCGCTTGCCTTGATTCCTGACTGACCAGGACAAGTAACAAAGCCACACACAACAATAACATACAAATAAAACACATGTGCGTATGGCTTGAATGAATGTGCATGAAGGGAGGCATAAGCTTCAGGAGCGTGGTGGTTTAAAGGCCAAAAAGCCCCACTACCTCCTACTACACAAGCGAAGAGCCTACCCGGAGTGAAAGACCTCGACACCTTCAGGTATATGAGGATAGATTATGATGATTAATTTATGTTTTTACAATTTTTTTTTATTAAATACAAAGTGATCGAAGTATTTTGCTATTATTTGAAAATGTTAATCAAAATTTGTATGTTTTTTTACAATAAGAATAATTTAGCATTTTATAAGCATTTTAAAGCAATATAAAAAAAATACTTTAATCGCTTCGTATTTGAAAAAAAAAAATTGTAAAAATAAAAAATAAAATATCGTATTTTATGGGATTTGAACCTAGAATTCCCGTAGGTTAAGCTACCCACCGGACGCGTCCCCACGTGGCGGATAGTGGAACGGCCGCCCCTAGAACTGTTAATGATGACCATACAAACCATGTCCCTCGTGTTTGTGAATGGACACCCGTACGGAGGATGAAGGAATCTTTGTGGTTGAGCGCATGTAGAGTCTGCAATACACTACTTTGGCCTGACTTTATACTAAAACGGAAGTTCGAGACTAACTCATCTTGATGAATCGGCTACGTCCTCGAGTTAGACCTCCGACAGTTCTTTGGGAATGAAGTAGGCCCTACCTTGGTAAAGCACTTGCTTACGTACAACTCTTCTCCAGGAGCTATATCTCTGGTATTCAGCGTTTCTATGTTGAGCTCGAGAGCCAGACAGCCAAAGAACCATAGAACTAAAGGTTCTTCCGTTCATTGCGGATAAAGAAGAAAACACAACAAAAGAGGCAGCGGCCCACGAGGATACTCCTCATACCCAAGCAGAGAAGGTTTAATACCAGACAAGGAAGAGGCTCTTTAATGCTGAACAAAATAAGAGAACGATGGCACGCCTTGCCATGGCCCGCAGCGAACCTTTCCATTTCTACTTAAGGTCTGGCTCCTAGAGCTAACCTATAGAACAAAAAAATACTTCTAGTGGGACTACACCTAAGGGCCCCGTATGGGGCTGCTCCTTTTAGGTGGTGGATCGGGGAAAGCTTATCAGATATGACAGGTACCGTGGAAACAAAAAACCAAAAATAGCAGTACAGTACAGTTTGGGAGACAACTTTTTCATACAAAATTAATGGTTTCTATATAAAGATTGTCCCTAGTCGCCGGCTAACAACTTTGGGTGGGGGAGCTGGCAATTGCACGAGCACTCTCTTATCTTCGGGGTTAAGAAATCGGTCCCGAAGGCGGATGAGCTACTGTTGTGGTCAACGACATGAGAATACAAAAGGCAATGAAAAATCCCTAAAGATCCACATGGATAAGATGTAAAACAAATACGTACAGATTTACTAATTAGTTGAAAATTTAAAGTAAATGTCTTAAGATTTATTTAAATCTCTACTGCTTTATTAAATATTGGAATATTTAAACCAAATGTTTAAGGATTTATTTAAATCTAGAATGATTTATTAAAATAAAATGCATTTAGCTAAATGTGTGTATATATAATAAATATTGGGACAAATTGCCTTAAATACCGTGAAATGAACAGCAAACTTTCACTTTGAATTTGGCGCCCCATAGTTTTGCACGTGCTTTTAGCTTGAAATTTATAAAAAAACAAATAAGTAATCAGATTGTATTTATTATCAGATTACCTGAAGAATATTTTGCAATTTATTACTAATTGTTAAAATATAAAAGAAATATTAAAGAAACCAACAGAAAGTGTTACTTTGGTATTGGTTAACCACTTGAAGTAAAAAAGTGAACGATAAAAAAACGGTAAATTAGCTAAAAATCTTGAGGAATCATGCAATTAAACAATAATTGTATAAACTTACCTATACAGGTTTACTTTGGCTCGTTCTATAGTTGAATCATCTTCCTTCATAAGATATCGTCGTCCATGCAAAACACAATTTCTAAAATATTCGTAAACGTTTATGCCATCCGCGTCGTATCCAAACTCATCATTTTCTTCAGGTAAAAGATTTTTCTCCAGTGCCAAACATTTTTCGTTTAAAAACGACCAGTGGTTAGTTATGAAATACTGCAGGGCCATATTTGCTATGAAAATGCGTCTCTGAATCTTTACAAGCCTGAAATTAAGCGATAAAGTCTGTTGTGTAAGATAGAATTATTTTATTTTGCGTACATTGGTTTTTTGTCCGCAATTCTTAGTATTCCATCAATGATTATCGCAGGTAGGAGGTGAAGGAAAATAACTCTTATGTAATTCCAGTACTTGCAACCTGTTACGCTTCCTCCTGGGTACCATAATATGCTGCTTAGAGGTGCTTCCCAAAATATTTGTTTTCCAAAATCTATCAGTTCCTTCATGGTTAAAGAATGCATACCGTTGTTACTACAGTTGTAAAACGATACCTCCAACTTTTCTTCCAAATCGCTGTACAAATATAAATTTTAATATTGCTTAGTCACACTGTTGCTATAAATTTTTTTTGCTTTCCCATACTACTAGTATGGCAGAATGGGAACGTAAAAAAAGCGATTGAGATCTTGACAGAGATGGACATGAAAAACCCAAAAAAATAATATAAAAAAAAAGGCTGTCTGTCTGTATGTGTTTTGTGACATTTTGATTCGCATTTGGTAACATTTTCTTGTAGTTGTACTAGTATTGTAAGGGTATTAAGATACATTTTGGTTGTTTAATAATCTTAAAAAGAATCGATCCCACATTTTGGTGACAAATCAAAAAAAAAATTGCTAAAATTATAAACAAAACAATTAAGTATAAAGTAAGTTTTAAAACAACTAGAAACATCTTAAACACGATTTGCTAAAACCAGGAATTTACAAATTAAATTGCTCGCATTGTAATTCGGTTTAAGTAGGCCAGACAATTAGAAATTTTGATATTAGGTATAAAGAACACGTATGTTGTTACAAATACAAACACCCCCAGAAATCCAATTACGCTAAACACTTACTAGAACAAAATCATTCAATGACATCTAATAACACCATAAAATGTTTATACTTTTGTGATGATAAACGTACATTAGAAATACTAAAAGCTTTTGAAATTCACAAACATTTAAAAACTGTACTGTTAACGAATGAGCAAATTGATCTCTTAAATTCTCCTCTACTGGACATTTTGGAATAAGAAATCAAGTCATCTGCAGACGATTACCGAGATCAAGCCACTAAGTTCTATTGCTATAACAACACTAACTGCTTACTTTCTAATATAACCTTTGAAAATGGCATGTAAACATGCTGAAAGAAATAAATATTGTTGAAGTAATTAAGTATTTTATATACCTATAATCAATAAAAAAAAAAGTTTAATGGGATTAAATCAGATGATCTCGATGGCTACTTTAATACTACTTACGTTAAGGCTTCTGATTTAAAAAAGAAATAACTAGATTAAACTATAAGACGAAAAATCAGTAATATAATACCCGAAAAGTTAATGAACGTGCTATTGTTTTCAATTTTGCTTGATTGTTTTAAATATTTTTTTTGTTTCTTGATTGTTTCTATAGCCGACTTGTACTTAAATCAATTTTAAATGACCATTGGTGATTTACAAAGCATCCGACAATTATAAGTGTGAATAACTCAAAACGATTAGTTTTTAGCTATACTTTTTTTATATTCAAAATCAAAGGGGCTATCCGATTCGAAAAATGCCTATCAACGTATATGCTTTATTTAAGAAATGTGTATGTTAAAAAGAGGTGTTGAAGTAGACCCGGAGGAATTGGTTTTGCAATTTGGTGTCTAGTTGTTATTTAGGACATTCAAAAACCACTGATGTCGATAGTCTTTATCAAGCGCACAGTGGCGTAGACACAGGTATAGCACATTGCGTTTTTTAGCACAGTATTTTTGCTTGTATACAGAGAGAGTTAAAAGTATGGAGACACCAATTTGCTGTCGTTAATATTCATTTTATAAGAAAATGTTCAATACAAAAGTTTTTTATGAAATTTTTATCTACATATTGATATACACGAAAAATTTTATTATTCAATTGTTTTCGAGTTATCACTTTACGCGATATTTTTTTAAATGGCAACCTATTAATGTTATACTACTATTCGATAGAGAATTCTTTTCTCTTTACAATGGTATAAAAAATTTTTGGGTTTGTATAACATTTCGTCTAGAAAATGCCCGTTGAAGTTGAAGTATTTACAATTAATTAATGTGTTAAAGCCGATATAAGAAAATCATAACGACCGCCATTTTAAAGCTACGGTGCTTGAAATACAAAAGCTTTCGATTTATCTCTGCCCCTGTCATATTTTGGTCTTACATTTATGAAATTTTTTTTTGAAAACAATTATACCGAAAAAACATATCTAACTTCCGTTTCTGGTTCCGGATCGTAAAAAGTAACGGTTTGAGCCGACAAATCTTCGTTGTACTGAGGTGTACTAAATTTCATTAAAATCGGTGTAGTAGTTCCAGATATTTTCCGTCACACACAGACGCACATACAAACCGACATTTTTTAAAACCCACTTTTTTATTTTCCTGAAGATCCGAAACATGAATTTCCTTCCAAATCTCCTAATCGAAAACTTTCGCGATCACAATACATTCTCATACTGGAAGTATGGGAAAGTAAAAATGCAAAAAGAAACTTTATTTTGGAAACGTGGCAGAAAGGAGGCTTTTGCGCATTGATTTGACAAGGCAATGTTGACGTTTTCCGAGGAACTAACGACAATTGCACTTTACCGCTCGTCGAGCGTTAAAATACTTTCCGATCGCTGAATTGTGGTTTGTTTGCTTTAATTAATACAGTATGCATTGCAAAAATACTTTCGAAAATATAGTAATAAGTGTAACAACACAGTGTTGCAGTGCTTACAGTATCAGTAGTATGGAAAATTTGAGCAAAGCACTTCGCCTGGAATTTCCCGTACTTGAGAAACTTTTACATTTCCTTTGTTCACAAAAATCAAACATTTTATGCAGAACGTTGTAGCCCCAAAGCAGTGGCAGTACAAAATCAACCCCCATGGATATTGTATTAGTAGCAGTAGAAAATTTTTCTAAGCTTTTCATGGAGAAGAAAATCGATTTTTTGTTTTTTTTTGAAAAAGATTTGATGGGGTTAAGAAAACCTAAAAAAAGTACAGATTAGTTAGCTAGACATGGGAGGTAGAAAGTATACCTCCTCCCCTACATATTGCTGCATCTAAACATGAAGAATCTTATTCCACTATCACTCGTGAGCAATTTAGCTTACACAAAAATAGTTTATCGTACCCAGATATTAAATAAAGGACCGGAAGTTTTCGATTTCCAAAAATCATAGTAGGCGTCACCGAGAAATTATTAGCGAACTGGAGCACGACTCAAATTGTTACTTATCCCAACTTCTACTGGTATCTCAATTATAACAACGAACTGCAATAAAATATGGCCCTCCGGCTTATGGCCCGAAGATTGGACAAACTCTATGTTCATTACTTTCCACAAGAAAGGGTCCACAAATGAATGCGAAAATTATCGCACTATAGCCCTAATATCCAATGCCAGTAAAATCCTATTACACATTATTACAGGGTCGACTCAAAAACTTTCTCGACTGGCAGCTACCCAAAGAACAATCAGGTTTTATGAAAGGTAGAGGGACGAGAGACCAAACTCTAAATGTGAGACAAATATTTGAAAAATGTCGAGAATTCAACGTATTAGCACAGATAAGGTTAACACTACAGATATACGGTAAATATGTGAGCTATCAGCAGCTTGTTTTATATGATTAATAATTTGCTAAGAGATGGCGCTACAATGACAATTTATAATTAAGTCACAGATGACTGCAATTGAGGAAATTACTTAGCACATATTCAAACCAAAAGTTAGACAGCCATCTGCCATGTTTAATTGTCAAATCGCAATTTTTCGTAAATAATTAATATTGAAGCCAATTCTACTTAAATTATATTCATGATGTGACAGATGCACTCAAATCCCCGAAAAGCAGTTTCCAACACATTTCAACAGTAATAAACAAATAGCGATAGCAGCGCCCTAAAATTGGTCTGGTGCGTTGTAGCCAAACTAACGCTAATTTCGTCTCCAAATATGAGCGGACATTTTGTATAAAGGGTCGTATATCTGTAGTATTAACCTTATCTGTGGTATTAGCTAACATATGCTTCGTCGATTACGCAAAAGCGTTCGACTGTGTCAAATGGACAAAACTATGGGAGGTACTATTAGAAATGGGTACACCACCACATCTAATGTACATGATTAAACAACTCTACGAATGTAACTCGGCTGTCATCAGAATAAATGATCGAACATCGAATAAATTCATCCTTCAGAAAGGTGTCCGGCAAGGATGTATACTGTCGCCCCTTCTGTTCAACGTATACGGTGAATACATTATGAGGAAAGTACTTGAGAACTGGGATAGCGGTACAATAGTTGGCGGTGAAAAAATAACAAATCTCAGATATGCTGACGACACTGTCCTGATAACAAGAACTGATGTAGAAATGATTAATCTAATCCAGAAACTCGAAAGAGAAAGTGAGAACGCTGGGTTAAAATTGAACCGTAATAAAACTAAAATAATGATAATCGACAGATCGGGGACTCAGCAACATCAAAATACCATTGGGGACATAGAAGTAGTCGACCATATAATCTACTTAGGAACTCTTATCAGTAATTTCGGCGGCTACACAGAAGAAACAAAAAGACGTACGGCCATAGCCAAAACAGCCGTTACAAAGCTAACGAAAATCTGGAAAGACAGAAACATACGAATCGCGACTAAAGTAAGAATAATGCATGCACTAGTTTTTCCAATAGCTCTTTACGGAGCAGAAGCCTGGACACGAAAGGAAACAGATAAACGGAAAGTTAATGCCTTCGAAATGTGGTGCTGGAGGAGAATGCTGCGGATACCCTGGACAGCACACGTGTCCAACGACGCATACTCCAACATTTTGGACACATAACTAGGAGCAGTGATAACAACTTGGGAAAGCTGGTAGTTCAAGGCAAGATGGACGGAAAAAGGTTACGAGGACGCTCACCAAAACGATATCTAGATCAAATAAGCGACCTGACCGGTACAAATCTCCAAAACAACATTAAATCAGCGAAAGATCGTAACGCATGGAAAGACATTACGAAAAATGTCGACTAATTGAAGAAATCCTCATATATTCACGCACAAATCACGACTCTTCACTTCTGAAGATTAACGACAAGAGAGAGATGTATTAACGTTCTGAACTATCTCTTCAAAATACGCTGAAAACTACTTACTTTTTGTCTTACTATTACAGTTGGGGCAATTGTTTACGCGGCACTTCATAATAAAGTATATAAAGTAAACGAAACTTACTTTCAACACGAAATTTTTGACAAATTACAAGCACCTAACCTCTATACCATTGAACATGACATTTGCGATTAACAGAAGTACATATACTGCGCGTGCGCACTGATGTAAAACAGAGTTTATCAACAAGTTTTTACACTTGCGTAAGTTTGGGTCAAGAAACAGCATACCATCATTTATACTCTATCATGTACAAAAGGTATATACAAAACACACATTTTGTTGGATACAGGGATGTATTTTATAAGGCCGACAGTTATTGTGACAAATTTTGAGGTGATTTAAATGTAGGCAGAACTTGTAGGAAACAAAAAAGTAAAAACGTTGTACGTAAACTTTTTTTTTACCTTCAGAGATGGTATTTTGTAATCTGGTATTTTGTAAGCTGCTTGATCCAAAACCTGTTCAGTCCAATTTTGAGGTGATTTGAATAAAGGGATCGCTGATAGCAAAAAAGTAATATAAACTTCGTTGATATCAAAAATGGCCGCGTGTTCTCTGGAGGAAGATTTTCTAAGAGCGGTGAAAACTAGAAGGGATCTCACCTCTCGTGATCTGGTAGGTCTACAAGGTGCTCAGTAGTCTGAAGTATCTAGGATTTACGAATACGAGTCGTTAACAAGGGAGAATAAGCAGCTATACAACAAATGCATGAGAATGATAGTTCTGTTAAGTTCATGTGTGAAAAAAGAAAGGAAAAATTATGATAAGAAAGACAGAGCCTCAGAGGGATAAATGCCGTTGTGATCAATTCCAAGTGTGACTTGATAAAGTTAAGTAAAGTAAACGTAAGCATTATATGGAAAAAATCGCACGTTAATCCTTTATCTAAAATTAATAAGCCACAAATTGTAAAGACTATTTTACCTACACTCTCAAAAATATTAACTATTAAGTATCAACTACGCAATCATCTTATTACCATTAACATATTGCCAGAACAACAATCTGTATTTAGATCTGGACGTAGCTGCTGCACAGCTTTGCGTAAAGTTATAGATGATATTCTTAAGGCAACGGATAAAGGCAAATCTACTGTATTAGTATTATTAGACTATTCAAAAGCTTTTGATACTGTCTTTGATTATATAAGAGTATAGTCAATGATACTATCAACCTTGAGGTACTGATTTATATTTTACGTTACGTTGGGCTTAGCAGCACGGCGATCCATGACCGTTCTAAAAAATTTGGAGTCCCTGGGCTAAGAATTTGTAGCGCTCTAACAGAAGATTTAAGCGTTAACAGCTAGTGATGAGCGTAATCGAATGTTTGTCATAATCGAATGATTGCCACTCGATGAATTTAATAATCAACTGTTTTATTCGGATAAAATCGTGCGGATATTTCAATCCGGTAAAAAATAGTAAAAACGCTTTCCACCTGCTTCTCGAATGCTTCTATTAAGAAATTCTCGTTTTCATCGTCTTTCCTCGGGCCGTTCGGCAAACACCGTAAGCCTTCAGCTTTGAATAGTATTTTTTTTTTATTTTGCCACATTTCATCGCTAATTGCGGCCTGTTGTTGAGTAATATTTTTATAAACCGCGAAACTGACAAAAAACGTCGCGGAGGCCGCCTTTGTGCTCACCGTTAGTTTATACAACGATACAACTGCCTTAGTACAGGTTCATACATAAAGTCAAAGAATAGGCGGCGGGACGTATCCTTATCGAACACTTTCCAGTCAATTTTTATACAAACGCGCACTTACACTGTCTTATAACCAGACCAGACTTGTTTTGTTTATCCACCTGGTAGATTGATAGCGGTATATGCCTAGCAGTAGCCTCCACTAGTAGGCGCACCAAAAAATTTATGATTCATTCAGTGGATTATAGTATAAAAATAAAAAACAAATATATAAAGCCAAAAAAGATATTTTTATTTAATGTAGTACCCTAAAGAATAATTATTTAAAACAATATATTTTATAAGGTATCGCCCGGCGTCTTTTTGGGCCCGGGCGGCGCCCGTTTGAGAGATGCGCCTTAGGGCTATAGCTCAATGGTTAGGAAGCCACTGCCGCTATCTCTCTTTACAAAAATTATTTAGACAGTAGGCAACAAGCCGCAATTTGTTATGTTCAAGTGTTTGACTTTATAGACATATCTAAAGGAGTACCGCAGGGTTCAATTTCGGGGCCTTTACTTTATATTATTTACATCTTTAACTTTCCGTCAGTTTTAACAGCCTGTACTTGTCACCTTGATGCAGATGACACCCAAGTTTTCTATTTATTTTATACAAATGATTTTGCAGTAGCATGTGATCACATTAATCAGGATTTTAGAAAGAATCTTCTAAGTTCTACAAAATGCGTGTCTTAGGTTGATACCTATTTGGAATAAGAAAAGGGGAAATAATTTCGCATAAATTAAGTGAGGCGCGTTGTTTACATATGCAACAACATAGGAATGTTTATGCCGCTTGTCTGTATCATGGTATTATTGTAAATAAAAGTCCTGCTTATCTATGTAATAAAATAACTTTTCGAACGGATGTTCAATATTTGTATTTCCGTTATAGTCTGTTAACACCTTTTTAGCATAGAACAGAATTATTTAAACGATCTTTCAGCTATCAATTATTAACCTCTCTAATAAGCTACCTTTTCCTTGTAAACATTTATCAATTTAATAATTTTAAAAGACATTAATAATGCGTTTTTTTTAATAGTTCTTTTATCGAGCTAGTTATACCAGTGTATTGTTTTATGAATTGCATGTTGTCTTGTGTGCACTTTAGAACTCTATCTAGGCCACCAAACTTAATAATTTAATTACCTATTTTTTCTAGGGTTAGGTGGCAGAGCAGCAGATTGCACTTAGCCCCTCCGCTGAACCTCGCCCTTATTTTGTGTAATTCTAATTTTGTGTTTTTTTAAATAAATAAAGTAATTATAATTATTATTATTATAATACTCAACATTTTTACTTTATAGAGAATTAAGAAAAGATTCAAAATGTGTATTTTGGCATATTCAAGATAAATAGTTGACTATCGTTCATACGCGACATTGAAAATTTCTTCAATTTTCATAAAAATTGTTGTCGAGTTTTATCAACTATTTAAAAATATATACAGCTAGAGTTTATTTGCAGTGATTTTGAACAATGCGGAGCATGTTTGCCCAGAAAATGAAGTCTAGGACACGCTGAATATACTTTGCATAATTCTAATGAAGGTGGAACATTACAGTTTAGCATGAAAATTATAAAATAGTTGTATATTATGTCCTTAGAAGAGTTTTATTACTCACGGTCACCCTAATTAGAAAGATAACACTTTTTAAATGTTACCTTGCGATCTGGCAGAGAATCTGCTTCGTATGCTAGGAGCTATGAGTTCAAACCATGATGAGCTCTGCTTTTTTGAATTTTTTATTTACTGTAAAAAGACAATCAGGTTTAGGTTACTTTGTTATTTTAAATAATAATTCTTATTTTTTATTAGTACAATGGGAAACTAATTAGGTGTAATATAAAAAGTTAACAATACATTTTTTATAGCCGAAGAAAGTAAGTAGGTACAATAACTGAAGCTCATGAACTGCACTGCTATTTTACAAAATAACTAAAAATAAACATTCAATTTGAGTGAATACCAAAATGACATTAGCTAATTACCCGTAAAAATCTTATTGTCAGTTTTTTTGTTTCAGTTGTTAATTGTTACGCAGCAGTACAAAAAAAATAACCATTTTAAATAATATAACTAAAGACCGGACTTTCAGTCGCAGAAGAGCAACAAATTTCTTTAAAATTCAATAGGTAAACAAAAACAACGAGCGTACTCAAATCCATTAAGTTATACGTGAAATATATTGGATAAGTGAACTAATTTTTCGGATGAGAATTTAGAAAAGTTGTTGTTGTGTACTGCAATTCTTAAGTTCTTTATTCAACGGTGGTTTTCCGTCCTTTATAAATGTTGATAGTCCAAACTTTTCGTTGTAGTGATGAATTTACACGTTTATTTTCATTAATTCGTGGTTGCTATATTACATTTAAATTACAAAAATACTTGTGCAGTTTCATAAAATTGTGAAGTACTTTTAAAAACCCGTGACCATTTATATTCTACGCTTATGAACCCTGTTTTATTTTATTTTATTATTACATAAGCTTCAATTCCAGTTGACCAAATAAATATTAACTACCTGCACAAGCTAGGTTAAGGTCAAACATATGGATGTGTTACCATTCTAAGCTTGTAAACAATTTATTTAAAAGTTTAGGTATGCGCCAACTATACATTTAAAGAAATATTTCCAAAGTCGTTTAACAATTGATTGCCTTATAGTTTAAAGACTGGCAAAATACTAGACTATAAATCCAGACTATAAATATAACATAAACCTGATAGTCTTTTTATAGTAATTAAAAAATTAAAAAAATAGCGAATTACATAACGGTTTAAACTCGTAACCTCTAGCATACGAGGCAGGTTCTCTACCAGAGCGCTACGGGGACACCAGAGCATTGGTTTTGTAATGCGCAATTAGCTTGGCTATTATTAAATAATTTAATTAGAGCCTTATTCGTATAAATTTTAAAATAAATTGCAATCACGTCAAAAATGTTATTTTTCCATATAGGGTAACTATAAAAAATAAAATTCTTCTAGGGTTATAATACGGTACATTAACACAGAAAAACCAATTTACGCCACAATATTTTGCTACAAAGCAGTTTTGGGTGGTTTAATTTCGGTTAAACGGGTTGACCAAATAATTAGATTTTGAGATGTTGAATTAAAAAAAAATTATTTCATATTTCGGAAACGGTTTGGAACATTCTATGAAAATTTCTTATGCCATATAACCTATTCGGCTTTAATTAAATTTATAAAATGTCACCAGGGATGTACGTGTCGGTGATGGGGTCAATTTAAAGAAATGTTTGATTTATTTAAAAAAATCTTTATTGCAATCTAACTTAAAGGTTATAAGGCATGCGAAATTTTAAGAGAATATTTCGAAACGTTTCTAAGATGTGTGGATTAAATTAAACGAAAGAGGCGTTTGCCGAGCACGCAAGGTCTAATCGAAACTTCTTAGCGTGTTCTCACTAAAAGTGAATTTTAAATTGTGTGAATTAACAGAAGACGAAACAGTTATGTCATGTTCTAGTTAGTTGTAGGAAGCGCTATAAAAACGGCAATGCGCGTGAGTAAGTTACATTAAAACTTAATATATGTAATTATTAATATCTTGTTAGCACAATTCGTATCAAATAATTCCGTCATATTAAGTTTGCTTTCTTGAATTTTATAAGTCGACATTCACTCTATAACAATTTACCCGTTATGATGCATGCGCAACATTCAATATACGATCGCATGTTGTACCAGCCGCTAAAGAAGTTTCAGTTCAA
Organism: Ctenicera cuprea; assembly: GCA_958336395.1. Classification (NCBI taxonomy): domain Eukaryota; kingdom Metazoa; phylum Arthropoda; class Insecta; order Coleoptera; family Elateridae; genus Ctenicera; species Ctenicera cuprea. Next base: position 44,070,929 of record OY284493.1, read on the forward strand.
AAAAACTCAACATCGTTTTGTACCTCGAAAACTAAGCTGTTGCGGACACATGTTTATAGAATGTTTTTGCCTTATTTTTAGGTAAGCAATCTGGTTGTGAACGAGGGCCCATGTTTTTCAAAACACTTTATATAAAACATGTATATACGAAGACACTCAGAAGTCACCTCAGTTCTATTTTTTCTTAATATGTTGAGATCCATATATCAATATATTGAGAAAAAAAGTCATTATATTGTGAAAAACCAGGGTGACCCCTGAGCGCGTGTGTATATATCTATTGTCTTCTGATAATTGATAACATTTTTGACAGATAAAATGTATCTTATCAACACGGTGATGTTAAAAAACTAAAGTCTGTGAATCAGGAGACGGGAAACGGTGTCGATTCATATACTATATAGACTATGTCATCTGTAATCATTCTATTGATTACGCAAGAGACTGTTTATTTTAATTACATGAACACAGTATTACATTAAGCTATAATAATTCTTCATTTTTTGTACCTTAAAAGGCGAAAACGAAATTTTTGATAACGTTGAAAATTCTGGTGAAAAATGTCATATAGAAAAAAAAGGTAGACGTTGAAAATAGAAGTCAAACAAATACAAAACGACGTAAACCATAAACAATAGATTAGTATTAAGGCTGTACTGGACCTTCTACAAAAGTAACTTCAAATTCAAAAATGAAAGAAGTCATAAATAATACAAATGATAGCTAGAGTTGTGAACTCGCATGCAGAAAAGTATTTTTTCTTTTCCAACTATTTTTTGGTTAACGTTGCGAATATTTACTTATAATACCACAAGTAGTCAAAGTTATGTCGACTATTTTTGCGGTAAAAATAATCTACGTAACCTTGCCTAAGAATGGTATTCGAGGGACTATTCAATAAACTAAATCATTAATGTTTCCTAATAAAATCTTCATTTGTTCAAAATAGTCACTTGAATACCCCTCAGGAAGATATATCCACCCCCATTCTTTTTATTAGCCCAGAAACACCAAGTTTTGGATTTTCATTGGTCAATTTTTGACAGATGAATTGAATAGTCTATGTTATTGTCATAAAACTGCTGAGAGTCAATACGAGGATCGTTCGAAATGTACGTGGCCTAATAAAGAAAACGCAAGCTTTTTGAGCAAAAAATCATTTTATTTTAAATATAGTCGCTCAACGCACTTATTCCAACGATGCTCCAAAGCAGCAATGCCGTCTTTGTAGGTCGATGAACCCAAGTCCTCAAAATAGCTATTTACAGCAGCGATTACCCCGGAATTGGATGAAAATTTTTTACCGCCGATCCATGTTTTATGTTTGGAAATAGATAAAAATCGCTAAACGCCAAATCTGGCGAATAGGGCGAATGAGACACTAATTCGAATCCCAATTCATGAATTTTGGCCATGGCGATTGCAGACTGTGTACAGGTGCGTTATCTTGATGGAAAAGCACTTTCGATTTCGCCAAATGAAGCCGTTTCTCTTTGATTTTGTCGCTCAATTGCTGCAACAAATTGGCATAATACTCGCCATTTATTGTTTTTCCCTTTTCCAAGTAGTCGACGAGATAATTCCATGAGAATACCAAAATACAGTTGCCATAACCTTTCCTGCTAACAAAACCGCTTTTGCCTTCTTCGGTGGCGGAGAACCTTTGTGTGTCCATTGTTTGGACTGTTACTTGGTTTCGGGAGTGTAATGGTGGACCCAGATTTCATCGGCGGTTATGAAACGTCGTAAAAAGTCCTCGCATTGCGGCGAAAACGTGCCAAAAGGTCACGAGAAACAATCAAACGATTCAGTTTTTGCTCCGGTGTGAGCAAACGCGGCACCCAACGCGCGGAGTATTTTTTCGTTTCCAATTCTTCAGTTAAAATTCTGTGCACGCTGTAATTTGAGATGCCCACTATGTCTGTTATCTCGCGCACTTTTACTCGACGGTCATCCAACACGATACGGAGGACTTTTTCAATCATATCCGGGGTAGTAGCCGTTTTTAGGCATCCAGTGCGGGGTTTGTCCTTTGTGCTCACACGACCACGCTTAAACCCGGTAACCCAGTTTTCAACCATTGAAAACAAAGGAGCGGACATCAAAAATGTCGAATGCGACTCTGCTTTGATTTCGGTTGGTGTTAAGCCTTTCAAGGAAAGTACTTTATCACTGCTCGCAACTCAGTTTTTTCCATTATTTACGAAATCACTCGGGCGGTCACTCTGGGGCATTGCCAAATACAAACTAATTGACAGATCGCTCTACGCTGTCATATTTAACCTAAGAAAGGATGGTTCTGAATAATGGTAATGCAAATTCCGCCGTATTAGCGCCACCTCTGTGTTAGGCAACGTACATTTTGAACGATCCTTGTATATCCTGAATAAAGGTTCGTCAATGTTAGGTTAGTTAGATGTATTTACACTGACCTTGCCCTGAATTCAACTTAACGGAATATTTCTTTAAGTATCGGTCACATTCCTATTGGTGCAAATTAATAATAATAATTATAAAACGTAAGCATGTATTATATAACAGACCACCCACGCACACCACGCACTATTTTTTACAGCTAAACCATCGAACCTACGTGGATGGGATAAAAATTTTGTAATGTAAATCGTACCCGGTATTCACTAAATTATATTAATAATTTTTTTGGGACTCCAAAAAGAGTAGTTTTAGGAGGGGGGGGGGGCTAGAGGTGTTTCTTGAAATATTTCTCATTTAAAAGGTTTTTTAAACCAAACAACTTGAAAAATAGAAAATATTGATAGCTCAAACTATTTTAAAATGGCGGCTAATTATAGCAAAACGCGACCACTACATAAACCTTTTCCCACCCGCACTTGAACAAGTGTACCAAGACAATTGGTACTGATCGTTAAAGTCCATTAGTACCCTCCACCTTTTAAAAGAGCGGGAACACTCAAATAATATTATCTCAAAAATCTTAAATAGTACTAGGGGTCCAATAACACCTCATTAAAAAGGTCCCATTAAACTGAACAATTTTTGTTCGTAAAATATTTCGATATCTCCCACGATTACAATATGGCGGCGGCTCAATTTATAAAAATGTACTTTCTGTTATCGGATGAATCGCCCCCTCTACCGCATCTAAAGCAGTTAGTCAGAAATTTTTTGTTGATTTATAAAGTCTATTCACATAACATTTAAATCCACGTGCGAGTTGGAATTGGACAACTCAACATCGCACTCGCACTTAGCATTTATTATCGAGTGGGAAACTATTATTGCGTGTGTTGATATTTTAGGCAAAACTGTGCCCCGTGTCGTGATAAATGTTAGATGGGGAGGCGGGTGATGGTGGTGTCACAACTTGTTAGTCGGAAGGGGAAAATGAAAGTGCGTGGTTGAGACATAAAAGTACAGGGTGAAATAAAGGTATAGAGCGAGTGCAATGTTGAGTTGTCCTACTTCAACTCGCGCGTGGATTTAAATGTTATGTGAATAGACTTTATAAATCGGCAAAAAAATTTCTGTTTCACTGCCTAAGATGCGGTAGAGAAGGCGATTCATCTGATAACAAGAAGTACATTTTTATAAATTGAACCGCCATTTTGTAACGGTGTAAGATATCGACATACTTTAAATACAAACATTTTTCAGTTTAATGGGACCTTTAAAATGAGACATCATTTGACTCCTCGTCCTATTCAAGATTTTTGAGATAATATGTTTTGAATGTTCCCGCTTTTTGAGGAGGAGAGGGGGTAGTAACATTTATTTTTGCCCTCATGTTGTACATTGTTGGAAAGCTAATTTAATGAACTTTAACGATTAGTACCAATTTTCTTGGTACAATTGTTCATGTGCGGGTGGGAAAAGGTTTATGTAATGATCGCTTTTTGATTAGCCGCCATTTTGAAATGGTTTGAGCTATGAATATTTGCTTTCTTTTAAGTTGTTGGGTTTAAAAAGACCTTTTAAATGAGGTACGATTTGATCCATCTTCGTATTTGAAAATCTCGAGAATACCCTCTAGCCCGCGCCAAACTGCCATTTCCAGAGTGCCAAAAACTTTATAAATTATTTTACTGAAATTTTCGGCATCGCGAAACAAAATTTTCGCGATGCCAAAAATTTCGTTGGAAAGATAAAATTGTTACTAAAAGTACGTATCAGAAGACACTTGCTTAACAAAAATGTGGACCAATAAGAAAAGAAAAGTTTAGAGCCCAAAAGAAGAAGAAAAAATTAAGTCTATTACTCAAGAGTCTTTGTTTCAATCTATCATACTTAAAATAAAAATGAATAAATGAAGATGTATAGAGTTTGTAACAACATGTATTGAATTTGTAACAGTAGTTGATAATCTGTTATATTTTTATCCTACTTAGGTCAGACGAATTTCAGTCAGGTTTCCTAATTCATTGCCAATCACAGAATGAATCTATCCTGCCAATTCCGAATCATCATTGTCTTCTCCAAAGCCCAATTTATCACACGAATAAGAGAAGTAAAATAAGGGGAAAAAACTGCTGTTACTTTTAATGATGTGATCCGAGGGTTATTCTCGAACGACAATGAGTGCAGTACTAGAGGTGTGGGACAAAATTAGGACAGCTTGAATGGTTTTCGAACTGTTATTAGCAACCAAATTGGCTTGGTTTTAGGCTACTTATTCAACATGCAAGCATAAGTGTAAAAAATGTCACAAAAACGAAAATGTTGAGGTTGGAGTATTGATAGATCATGGCAGCTCTGCTATTGCAGCATGCTGGTCTGCACCATTCCTTAGTTGCAACGGATGCCACCAAGTCTCCTAGTTGCGAAAGACCTCATCAAGGTCACTTTTCAGGGTACCCTAGTTGCGGGGCTACTTCTGAAACTTTATCACTCCAGTAGATCTCCTTTGAGCTGTGCACTACTTGTTTTGTTAGATGTAAAACTGTGTTTTATTTATTTCGACGACCGTTGGGGCCCTCTATCGCTACGGGTAACAATGGCGCCCAACGTGGGGTAATCTTCTCCGACAAAGAAAACGAATCTCCAACCGTCTACGTGCTTTACGTCTACCACCGAGTCTGCTGCCGCTCTTGGATACCATCTCCGCGAAGGGTAAAGAAGCTCCAGGTTCAGCCCTCCAGACGCTAATATGAACCTGCGATCAGGACGGGCCATTAATATCAGACCAAACATGGAGGCCCTCCTGGAACAATTGACCGGCGCCCTCTAGCAGTTGGTTGCCCAAGCCGTTGCCACAGATCCACCAGCAGCACCAGATCTACAAGCTCCACCAGCTCTCCTACCACCTCCATGAAGGTCCACTACCTTCTGCACCGAGCTCGAAGCCTACTTCAACGCCGCTCAAACTCTAGAGCGCGAGAAGTCTCGAATTGCCACCAGCTTGTTAAAGGATCAAGCCCAGAAGTGGTACCAGGTATACCAGAGACTCCAATGATCCTGGGGTACACTCCAAGAACGCTTGGTCTCTGAATATGCTTCACCCAACGTCTTGGCCATGCTGCGTGCCGGCCTCTATTGAAAACACCACAGAATTTCTGAACCTGTAATGCTGTTACTGGAGGAAAAGATACAATTAGCTACCAGGCAGCAGTCACAACTACCTGCAGCTGAACTGGTCGCCCTGTTAATTGAACAGCTGAGCGTTGATGGATCACATCACATTGCTGCTGATTTATCTGCTCGATCTGTCCCTTCTAGCGATAGTAAAGCCAAACGTGCCTAGAAAATCTCGACTATAGGTTCGTTCCAATCGCTCAGCTGATTGCGACGTTGCCGCGATTATATATTCCATCAACTTACGCATCATGTAGAAAGCAGAATTTGGTTAAATTATAATTAATTTAACGTCCGAGTGGTCTAGTGGTAAGAAAACCAGGCTCACAATGCGTGAGTCTTTGGTTCGAATCCCGGAAAAAGCAGAAAATTTGCTGTAATTCTGTGGATCGGTATCGAGCTCGGTAACTATTTTACGTTGGGTTACACCTAACGGCGTTTGCCTTGAATACTGGCTAACCAAGACAAGTAACAAAGTCACACACTACATTTTAACATACAATTAAACACATGTGTGAATGGCATTGAATGAATGTGCGTGGAGGGTGGCATAAGCTTTAGGAGCGTCGTGGTTTAAAGTCCAAAGGCCCCACTACCTCCTACTACGCAAGCAAAGAGCCTACCCGGAGTGAAAGTCCTCGACACCTTCGGGTATAAGAGGTTATAGATAGATATAATTAATTTCTCTAAAGCGGTATTGTAAATACTAATGAAGTTTTGTAGAAACTATCTTCTGCTCAGGAACTATACGCACAAAGAAGATGGAAAAACTTTAATTATTTCTTGAATATTTTTTTGGCTACTACTATATTTAAGAAAATGACGGTTTTCTTAAGAAAGCGTGTAAAACCACTGCAAATTGAAATCCTAGTAACTCTTTAGTGATTCTTTTGGATATTTTAACGCATTAGAATTCCAAAAAGAACAATCTCTCCAACTTTTAACCACTTTGCACTATTTTAGATCGGATCTCGGAGGGGGGGAGAAGTGCATATACAACAAACCGTACAAACAATTTTGGAAGCGTGTGGTACACAGACGGATCCAAGATGGAAGCTAAAACCGGAGCCGGGGCATATGAAGAAAGCACAGGGAATGAAATTATCATAAACCTGGGCCGTTATGCCACCGTATTCCAGTCGGAATTAACAGCAATAACCAGCTGCGCACAGGCAATGGTGGAAAGAAACTATGAGAACAAGCAAGTTCTCATTAGGTCTGACAGTCAGGCTGCCTTAAAGGCCCTACTGTCAGAGGAGGTCAACTCCAATACAGTAAAAAGCTGCCTGGTAGCCCTAACTGAACTGGCTGCCCGTAACAGAGTTACTCTGGAGTGGGTACCAGGGCATCAGGGAATAGCAGGAAACGAAAGGGCAGACTCACTAGCTAGGAGAGGAGCCGAACACACCCTGATCGGTCCTGAGCCCACCTGCAGTATTGCTTATAGCAGGGCAAAGGGCTATATAAAGGACCTCCTCAGAGAAGCACATCGCAAGCATTGGAATGCGTTGACTGGACTGAGACAGTCAAAACTGTTTATTCAGGACCCGTCCAGGAAGACTACCAAACAAATCCTGAAGCTTGACAGGAGCAACCTAAAGAGACTAACAAGTCTCCTTACAGGACACTGCAAGATGATGAAACACCTCCACACGATGGGGATAACAAACGACCCTGCGTGTAGAGTGTGTGATATGGAGGAGGAAACCCCATTACATATAATCTGTCGATGCGAAGCACTGGCAGCAAAAAGGCTAAGGAGATTCGGAGTCCCCTTCGTGGACGTAGAAGAACTCCAAGCCATCCCCCTCAGGGACGTCCTGGACTTTGTGAAAGATACAGGACTACTTGAGGGAGACTAACTATTACAGGGGGCACAATAGGCCTACTAGGCCGCAGTGCAGTGGGCAAAGACCCCAACCCATGGAAAAAAAAAAAAAAACTCTTTAGTGATTCTTTTGGATATTTTGAACGCATTAGAATTCCAAAAAGAACAATCTCTCCAACTTTTAACCACTTTGCACTATTTTAGATCGGTCTCATACATCTTTAAATGAAAGATCAAGAAACAAAATTAATGAATAGAATAACACATTTTATAAAATAAATGAATAGAAAAGAAAAATAAGGATTTACAGAATTATGTTAAAATCTGTATAAACTTTTTTAAAATACAAAAATATTTTCTTACAGTTTGAAATTTATAAACAAAATGCATTACACACATGTCAGATATGTATCTAATTTAGTGTTCAAATTTAAATGAAAGTAGGGAGCATATGTGTGTATCTAAAATATGGCTATGCCATATGTGCATATAAAAAGAGTTTAAATTTTGCTTTCAAAAAAAAGTAAATATATTAATTGCCTGCGAACGATATTTTCACTGTACTAATCAACTTGAACCTAGACACTATAAAATGCCTACAGCGCACTACTATTACCTACCCGTTTGATCAATAACTTAGTTTTAAATTTCCTTGCTCAGGTTATTATGGTAAGTTTGTTTAATTTATATGAAATTGTTGTAATGGTAGCTTACGTTAGCATTAAGTTAAGTAATAGTGAGTTTTAATTACATTGTGGTTCCTTTGTGCCACGCAGCCATTAAAAGTGCCCTGACGGCGATATCAACCGGCATGTAATCAGCTTTTAAATTTGGATCCGTGTAGGAACTTCGCAAGATTCCTAAAAAAATAGAATTACAGGATTGATTGAAATTATTAGAAACCTCGTTTACCTTTTCCAGACGCCACTAAAAGGCCCACTGGGCCGTTGAAATTATCAATCCAACCGGGAACAGGATCTGTTCTTGACGATATGACTGAAAATTGGCACATTTGTTGAGTTTACTAACATTTTATTAAATTACAATAAGTTAACTACCTATAGAAGGTCTGAAGACAACAGCAGGCATTTTATCTCTGCACATGTCGTATACGACATGTTCAGCCAATGATTTAGTAAAGGTGTAGGTGTTAGGCAGAGCATCCATATATTTAGGCGTTAGTATCTGTAAAAGATGTTCATCCGTACTTTCAGCAATTGCGATAGTCTTCTGCCAGTCAGCATGAGCCGGATACAATTGTTCTCCAACTACCTTTCTATCAGTATTGCAGTAGGTCGTGGAAATGTGCAAGAACACCTAAAAGCAATGTAATTGTGCGGACATTTTAATATTTATGCAAACATACTTCTAATTTCTTCATCTCTAAAGCCAAATTAAGAACTTCGCGGGTACCCCTAGTGTTCAGCAATACAGCAGTCTTTAAAGGATCATCAAATCTTACAGAAGCTGCACCATGGAAAATGATGGAAATATTCTCAATTAGAAGTTGTTTATTTGCATCAGACAAACCTGAAACATTATTTATAATTGTTTTGTTGCAATATTGGTATGCTCTATTAGCGCTTCCATGTTCAAAAATCAATTTTCATTGTTGTTGTGGTACCAAAGTTGGTGTTGATTATAAAAAGTTAATTTATATTGTTGTATGAGCGCAAAATTCGGTCAGGAAGTGCCAGGAGCATAATGACGGCTAGTTTACATTACCTAGTCCTAATTCTGTGACATCACCTTCAACAGGCACCAACTTCTCAATTGCTTTTGGATACTGCTGTTTTAGTTTCTCGAACAACTGGAAAAATTCCAATTAAATAATTAGTTTAATTTTTTTCTATTTTTAATGAGAGTGGGTGTGATGACGGTACCCCATGGTAGTGACGACTCGTGGGTTTAGAAACAGGTAATGGGTTTTTTATAAACAATATTTGACCTTGCTCAAACGTTGGAGGGGTGGGTGGTGTAATAATAATGAAATAAAAGGTAGCTTTATTTCATAGGGAATTTTTGTTAGCGATGAGAGTATAAGGCCAGCAAAATAGTTTATCTAAACAACACGTACAGAATCAGTGATACTAGTCACACTACACATTTTTAAACTTCTTGTAGTGTGAATTGCCGGAATCTAGGAAAAATGTCTCCGGAGAGAAAGTTTCCGGAAAAAAATTCACCTAGAAAAAAGGTCACCTGGAAAAAAGTTTTCTGGAAAAAAAATCTCTTGGAAAAAAGTCTCTGGAAAAAGGGCACAGAAAAAAGTCCCCGAAATTAAAGCTTCTAAGAAAAAAACCCGAACAGAAATGTTTCAAATATAAAATAAGTTTCTCTAAATATAAGATAAACTTGCATTTTTTTAATAGTGTTCATCGTTAGCAGTGGGTTTTTATTCTCATTAAGGATTGATAAATTGATTGATAAAAGCGTTTGAAAAAAAACACACACAGTGGCATTTAAATGAAGCATTTTGCATTTTACAAGACTAGTTTACAATGAAACACTGACACTTGATAGTCATAAAGGGCTCTAACCAAAATACAAAGCACTGTAATTATCGAGTTGTGAGCTACATGAGCGGCCGTAGCTCAGTGGTAAGCGCGCGGGCTACCAATGCAGCGGATCCGGTTTCGATTCCCGGCTCGGTCGTTCTCCCTCGCAAGGCAACGGGAAACCAGCGAGGTGGATTTTTCCCCAGGAAAAACTCTCTGGAGAAGAAGTGCATGCACTTCCTGTGGTTCGGAGCCCACGTTAAATTGTAGGTCCCCTATGCCAACGCCCTGAATAGGGTATGGCACTATATAGTAGAGTGCTATGTGGCTTATATTTTAACTTCTGTGGGGGAATCGGAGTCACAAGATGAAACCTACATTTATTGGAAGCTCATATTATAATAAATATAAATCCAGAAGTAATCAAAAATTAGAACGGGCAAAACGGCACTAGGATCAAAAGTTGAGATGGACACACTATCGTCAAGAAGAAAACATACGCAATTTTTTGGTATAAAATACATAAGGAGTTTTGTACGAATTATATTTTTTTTTATTTATCGAAATTCCAAAAATACGTTGGGTCTTATGGGAGAAAAAATTTAAATAATTCAATATCTCGGTTCAAACCTTATAAAAATCTAATACAAATCTTACATTTTTTAGCTTTGCACCGCTTTTTCTTATAAAAGAGAGCGTAAATCGACAAAATTTTATTCTTTAAAAAAGTTTCGCTAATGTTTTTAGAAGGTGTTGGTGTATTAGTTATATTTTTTACATGAAAACGGAGCCAGATATGAAATTAAATGTAAGAAAAGTCAATTTCAGACGGTCTGTCCGCCGAACACCTAGTTCGCGTCCCCACCCTGCGAGAGTATCTCGCATCTCATTTATTTCCATAGCTCCGTCTCAGTTTCTCGATCTCCGCTTGCAATTATTTGGAGGGAAAAACAAAAAGTACTCATATGTAGGTATATTATTTTTTATTTGAAAGATCAAAATCTTCAATTCGTAGGGTGATTGAAACACCTGATGTTCCGCTTCCGCAACAATGGAATTTATTCATTCATTCTGTTTTTAACAAGAAACAATTGACAAATTTCTTGTCTAAGAAATTGACTGAACAAGCATTACGAAATGCAGACACAGAATTTGCAACCAGTGGTGGGTTTACAAATATTTTGGAGTACAGTACTAATTTTGAAATGAACGATTCAGATTTATTAAGGAGTAATCACGAGGAAGCCGACACCAGAATCTTGTTGCATGTACTTTCCGCAAAAAAATTCGGCTACTTTCGATGCATAATTGATTGCAACGATACTGACGTACTAGTTCTTGTAGTACATTTTAAGCAGTACCTAACTCCCGAAATTTGGATCAAAATCGGAAGAGGAGACTCGACTTGCAAGGAACTTACCTGCATTCCATGCTCTGACTGGATGTGACACCACCAGTCAGTTTTCCGGGATAGGTAAAAAGAGCTGCTGGAAAACTTACCTGGATTATTGTGAATACTTGGAGGATGTCGGAGTTGTAGATTTTTCATCAAATATGTTTCAAAGCATTCAGAATTTTGTTATCAAGTTGTACTCAACAAACGCTAATATAGCCTCTATTAACGTTTTAAGAGGACTACTTGCAGCGTCCGCAACAATTGCAAAATTACCCCCTACGGAAGATTCTTTAAGACTTCACAGTTTAAGAGCATATTATCAGGCGAAAGTGTGGTACCATTCTTTAGAACCTCGTCCGCAGCTACCAAATGTTGAAAATTTCGGATGGAAAATCGACGATGGTAAAATTTACCCTACTTTAACAACTCTTCCTGCTTTTCCCCAACATTTAAACGTCTTATCGTCGTGTGGATGCAAGACAGGTACAATTTATTTTATTAAAAATTAGTAATCTGAAAATTACGAGAATTTTTTACAGACTTCAGTAACAAACTCTGTACATGCAAAAGAAATCAGATGGGCTGCATTGGATCGTGCAAATGTATGGCGCAAAAGTCATGTCAAAACAAGCTAACTGTAGCAACAATTCAGCCGTCAATGCAAGAGGAAGACAGTGACACCGATGAATAATTCGCAGTTTATTTTTTTATAAATAGCTTACAAATAAAATAGTATATTATACACCAAGGTAGAAAAGTCTACTATTATAGCCTGAGGGCTAAGGTTAGATCCCGAGGCGCGTAGCGCCGAGGGATGTAAGGCCCGAGGGCTATAAGACTTTTCTACCGAGGCGTATATACTTTTTTTTTCACTACTAGTGATATAAACCCTTATAATTGTCGAAAAATGACTATTTGAACTTAAATCCCTGTTTATTTCAAATTATAAAACAAATGACAGTTTTTTGTTTTGTTGGCATGACAGTTGTTTGAAAATTGTTACTATTTGACATAAAAGTTAAATTTCTAGTTTTTTGCGCCTTTTAGTACGTCCTTTGTGGCTGCTTTGCAAAAATGAGGAGTGAAGATTTAAATTGTACACCGCCTGAAATGCGGGAAATCTCCGTTTTACTTTGTGTGGTTGTATTATAGGCGAAATTGATATTGACAGGGTTGTCATTTATTACGGCGCGAAAAACGTATATTCAAATACACCAAAGTTTTTAAAATTAAATTAATTTATTTAAACAACTATTTTATGCATAAAATACCATTAAATAGAATCTCTCCATTATATTAAATCGTGCTATAAAAACGTTCTCTTTAAAACTGTCACAGGATTATCAAAAAATATAAATTTGTTCATTATTAACCAGTGGTTAATAATGAAAAATTAGTTACCTGTCAGTGAGCAAAGGTAGAGAAATTGAATTTCACAGCATTCTATTATGTGTCAAAATGCTACCCCATATTACTAGTAGTGAAAAAAATAATATACCTACATATGAGTACTTTTTGTTTTTCCCTCCAAATAATTGCAAGCGGAGATCGAGAAACTGAGACGGAGCTATGGAAATAAATGAGATGCGAGATACTCTCGCAGGGTGGGGACGCGAACTAGGTGTTCGGCGGACAGACCGTCTGAAATTGACTTTTCTTACATTTAATTTCATATCTGGCTCCGTTTTCATGTAAAAAATATAACTAATACACCAACACCTTCTAAAAACATTAGCGAAACTTTTCTAAAGAATAAAATTTTGTCGATTTACGCTCTCTTTTATAAGAAAAAGCGGTGTAAAGCTAAAAAATGTAAGATTTGTATTAGATTTTTATAAGGTTTAAACCGAGATATTGAATTATTTAAATTTTTTCTCCCATAAGACCCAACGTATTTTTGGAATTTCGATAAATAAAAAAAAATATAATTCGTACAAAACTCCTTATGTATTTTATACCAAAAAATTGCGTATGTTTTCTTCTTGACGATAGTGTGTCCATCTCAACTTTTGATCCTAGTGCCGTTTTGCCCGTTCTAATTTTTGATTACTTCTGGATTTATATTTATTATGATATGAGCTTCCAATAAATGTAGGTTTCATCTTGTGACTCCGATTCCCCCACAGAAGTTACTTTTAAGCGTCTTTTAGCCGCTCGGGCTCTCTACTAATAAGAAGAAGAGCTACATGACGCTAGCAGTATGTTGCGGCGATGGGAAACACGTTGTCGTGGTAACCACGTACTTTGATGCAGCAGTGATGTAAAGAAAAGTATGGTGTTGCAACCTCTACCATTTGTCTATATAAAAAATTCATCGTAAAAGTTTGACAAATTCGGGACTTTTTATAAGATTTGCGCATAGATGGCGCTCTTAAAACTTCAAATTTAAGCAATATTTCAGATTTGGTGCGGTTTGATAATTATTTATATTACTACTTGGCCATTTTTGACACCCATCCTGTATACAACACTTATTTACTACGAATAGGTTAATAAGTTACATTCGTTTTTACTTTTATTAATGAAATATGCGAGTAAGTGAAACATTTATTCTGCATTTTTACGTAATGTTTATAGTTTATTGTAGTTATTGTTGTGGTCGTTTGTAGTTGGAAAAAAGGTATAATGATACTAAAATCCAAATAATACCAACAACCAACAACATTGGACAAACAAGTCGCCACAATAAGCTGATTTTATAGTGAAAAAGCAAACTGTATTCATAACACAAGTAGTCAGTAGAATAATGGAACTCGTTACTTACTACTATGAAATGTAAGCGTTCTTCCAGTCACTGCATAAACTTAACTTGGTACAAAGCATAATTTTAAATACAAACCATTTATTTACTGTTTATACATATAATTAGCAATTATAGGTAAGCAAAATAGGCAAATTCACCTTGGGAACAGCAAATAATGATAAATCTTTGTTTTCGCTTTTTGATAAGCTGCGCAAACAACAGTATTTTGGAATTTTTGCCTACAATATTACCGTGATAACAAATAAATAAAAACACTTCTTACTTTCCAAATTTATTTTAAATTAAAATTGACGTTTACAGTTGCGCCATCTGTTGATAAAATTTACAAGGAGTCCTGAGATTGTCAAAGTTTGGAGATGAAAACAATTGAATAGAGTGCAAACACCAGTCTTCATTACATCACTGATGCAGCAATAGAGACAGCCACAGAAATCGCTATACTTCACTGTTCACGTTACTATTTAGTCCTGTTAGACGACCAATAATGCACGGGCGTTGCAACTTTTACAATCGAGTTTGTAGTATATCTAATTTACGTTTATTATCACAAAAGTGTAAACATTTTATAGTGTTAGTAGATGCCATTAAAAGACTGTGTTCTAGTAAGTGTTTAGCGTAATTGGATTTATGTGGGTGTTTGTATTTGTAACAACGTACGTGTTCTTTATACCTAATATCAAAATTTCTAATTGTCTGGCCTATATAAACCGAATTACAATGCGAACAATTTAACTTGTAAAAGCCTGATTTTAGCAAATCATCTGTTTTTGATTTTGCATTAAACAAAGTGCTTAAGATGTTTCTAGAAACTAGATTGCAATAAAGCTTCATTTTCCATATTATTTTTTGTATTTTAGTTTTACTGCAGTCATATAAGAATTCAAACACAATGTGTTTATACGCCAGTGTGTTTATATGTCCATGTGATTATGTGCCTCAGTGTTTAAATGTCCGTGTGATTAATTGTCGGCGTGTTTAACTGTCCGTGATTATAAATGTCCTATGATTATCTGTCGCGTGTTTATGTGTCCTATAACCAATACTTCCCAACACATTTTTTGTTGATAATATTCCACTCCCATTGTAACAGCCAATGGGAGCCGTTTATTTTCAGGCTCTTTACCAATTAAACTCTGACTGGCCGCGATAATACTTTTTTAGGAAGCTCCGGTGTTATCGCTGTTGTAACCATAGCAATCACATCAACAACATTTTTTTCTTTTTGCTTTTAATAATAAATTAACGCGTTTCTACGTCAGTAAGTAACAAATACTTATACTAATTAAGTGTTTTAATATTTAGTTCGCAGAATATTTAAATTAAAAACTACTATAAATCTGTCTTTCATTGACCAACTCAATTGTGTTGATGCATTCCTCTTTTGCACTCGCGATGTTTCTTAGCAACAACACAATTTTCTTGTCAATGGTGCGGCAGAATTATTGATAATTGTTAAGCAAGCGCAGATTAGGAGTAATTTATTAGTGAGTGAATGCAATTTTGTTTCCGTATTTTTTTAAATATAACTGCTCTTAACCGTAACCTCGCGTAAATAGTAAAGATCAACAACATTGTTTTTAAAAAAACTGTACATAAAATTTAAAAAAAAATTTGCCCCAACTGGGATTCGACCCCTTAACTGTTTATGCAGCAACACGCTGTACTGCCGTATTTCCATATGAGGCACGATGAGCTTGGAGGAAGTACTGAACAGTACCGAAAAATCAGAAGTGAATATGGCAGTATATATGAAAATTAGGAAGGAAATAAGTTTCTGTCGTTCACAAAATTCGTGCAATTATTTTATCAAGTAAACAACAAGATCAAAGAAAATTTTTAATCTGACATAAAAACTGTTATGAAAGTTATACCCATGCAAAGAAAATAGAAGTAGTGCGCGAAAAACATCCAAGAGGAAGTAGTATATTTCCTCGAATTGGTTACTTCGGCTTGTTTTTCTGAAGTTCGGTTGTAGACCTGCACTGGAAACTTGAAATTGAGGAGATAAACTCTGTTTATTACGGTATGAAATTTTGCTTTTATAAGCAACGCGTGTCGTGGGGACCTAAATATTTTAAAATCTACTCTAGTCAAAGCGCTCGTTAAACCCATTTTTCGTAAGGGGGTGCGAGCCCCCTCCTCGAGGCACACCTCAAGGTCACGCGTAAAATTGAGTTACATGCCTCGGTAAAATTCATAACAATGCTTAAATAAAACACATTTTTGTCAAATAAATTTTAAAATAATGTAGCAAAAAGAATTTAAAAAAATTGCGTTGCCAAAACTTTGTCGCAGTTTCAAAAGTTCTTATTGCTTGTTGTAACATTGTGTACCTCTTGGGCATTCCTAACATCAAATTTCATCTCGATCTGATTACTCGATTTTGAATAAATAAACGTTAAAACACTAATATTAAAACATTTATAGTAGGCGTCACATATAAACTAGCAAGCTGGGATACAAATCAAATTGTAGCTCTCAGCTTTATGAGCTTACAAAACAAAGATAAAATTGTGTGGCCAGTTTTGGAGCAATATTTTTTTGAAAATTTCCAAAATTTTAAAAATATTTATCACTTCATAGCTTTTCAAAAATTATCTATAGGGCTATTACACCATTTGATTTGATAGGCTAGGACAACACCAAGCAGTGAAGCATATCCGTCCCCCTCTTCGGGTGGTGAAACCCCACGGGACGCCGCGATCGAGATACGCTCGATCAACGCGCCTATTCTCGATACGAGAAAGAGAATAAGCTACCAGTCCTGGCATCAGGCTGCCAGCCTTAAGCCCCTACTGGTGGAGAGAGACTACCTAAATCTCTACTGATTCTGCAGAGCAGTGCTTGAGCTGAAACGCAACTCCCCCGTCAAACCGCACTAAGACGACCCCCTAACCTGCATATAGGCTATACCACTGCCACCACGAGTTCTACACCGTGACCAAAGACGGGAGCTGCAATTCCTCCGCGGGCTCGGATTTGGTCCCCGTGGTACCAATCTAGAAAGTTACTGGTTGGACTTGTCGGAGCAACCGCATGCCAAGCAGTGCTGCCCCTTCCAGTTCGGACCTCGCAGGTCCCAGCACTGGTTAGCTACGCACCGTCCAGACTGGTCGGAAACTGGCCTGATCATAGTGGCCGGCACCTTAACATCAGTATAAATTAAAGAAATTCGTTTCCTGAAAAAATAGCTACCAAAAAAGAATATATCTAACTTCCGCCTCCGGTTTCGGATTTTTAATGCTTATTTTTCCTATGAATTTTTAATATACTCTCACATTCCAAAGCTCATCGACATTGGACCATTCGATTGGGAGTTATAGAGCGTACATACCCAAAGTTTATTACGAGTCTGGGCTGAAAACTAATGCCTCCGGCCGGCCCTGTAACTTTCAAATAAGCAGGGCTTAAGAACTGAATAGTCAGTCACGGACCTGAGCACCGACGGACTTCCGCTTCGGAAATATCGATTTTTCAATGGAAGCGTGTTGCGGTATTCGATACAAGCCAGAGACGTCCACCGAAATGTAATCAAAAATCGAAAAACCGCAAACGAAAACCGAAATTGAAAATTTCTTGAACCGTAACCGTAATACTGGTATTTTTTTTGTTCCGGCAAGTGTAGAACCGACATTTGTTTATTGTAGCAAGTAACGATAAATATTTACTATTTAATCTTCGCATTCCGCATATCCCTTAAGGGTCAAAGGTTGCAGTCAAAACATTGAGTAAAGTTATTAATGTTTCCCAAATGCGAATGCAAAGTTTTTATCGGTATGACGTCATCGTATAATATAGATACTTGACCAGCAGGATAAGTTCTTCCTTTTTGCCAGTGTGTACATTGCTGCGCCTGCGGGTTTGATTACTGCTAGAAATTCCAGAGAACAGAAATAGTAGCATGTCACCATGTACACAACAACAAAAAATAATGATAACCCATGTACCTCATTTACAAATAGTAGTAACATTAAAATTTAAAAAATGTTACCCGCACGGGATTCGAACTGTCTATTAACCTATTCTTCACAACGCTGTACACGCATTCTAGTACTGACGCACGGCGTGTGGTGATAGTTGATGCTAGAATATGCAACACCTACATAAACATGTATGTCATCTGCCGGTCAAATTTAAACTGCCGGTAAATTACGCTGCATGTTATCCGATGACGGTATACTGCATACCGGCAAATTGTTGCCAGTGAATAGCCGGCTGGCTATTCACTGTGATATATCATATGGAGATAGTGTAGTTGAGCATTTCATGAAAAGCCCAGCCAGGGTCTCGGTCACATAGAGTGATTTACTTTTCATGACGTTTTTTAAACAATGTTGACATGTTTCCAGGGTTTCTATTTATCTGGGTTATTAGCGAAAGAGATTTTTTTTAAATAATTCGAACAAATTTCGTGAAAAGACGGATTTCATCAAAAGATTACGACGCAAGTCTGTTTTATGAAAAGAGCCAAAGACCTATGTATCTACTTTATTTTTAATTTAATGCCCAAGCAGCAGGTTTTTCTACATTTTGACAAAAACGAAACGTTTTGTAGTGCCGTAAATTTTTCGTCATAACTATAACATTTTTTTTTATTGCATTGCATTGTTTTCTTATAGTCTTGCTGAAAATTTTCTTTGGTTTTCATCGAGAAAAACCAAAAAATACCGGTAACCGGAGCCGAAACCGAAATGTTTGGTAGCCGCAAACCGTACCCGAAATTTAAAAAAAAATTTGAACCGTAGCCGAAAACCGTAACGTTATTTTTTGTCGGTTCACATCCCTGGTGCAAACAGTGAGCGGTGATCGAATTCTTGACGGCGCGCATGCGCCGGTGAGTTTGAGGCCGATTGAAATACGTCACAAAAATTTTTTTTTGAATTCAAGTCATGAAAAAAGCAAGTTTCTCCTGCGGTTGCTGAAGTTCGAGATCGTTCCTCATCCTTCCTACAGCCCAGATTCCGCTCCGTGTGATTACCATTTGCTCCGAAAACTTAAGGACCGTCTTAAGGGACAAACATTCACTTCTGACGACGGAGTCACATTGAATTGGTTAAGACAACAACCTCAAGAATTTTACATGCATAGGAGTCAAAAACTTGTTTCGCGCTAGACCAAATCTGTCGACGCCAACGGTGTTTATGTAGAAAATTTAAATTGTTCTGAATAAAGGAATGCTGAAGCTACAATTGTGCCTTGTGTTCGAATTTTTTTAATATCTTAATTTTTCCAAAAGTAATGGATTTGGAGGCATTACTTTTCAGCCCACCCTCGTAGTGAATAAACCTTGGTAGATATGTTTAAATTAAACAGTTATTTTGTAGTTTAGTTAACATAAATTTAAAAGGCTTAAAAATAATTACACGTTGACCTAGAATTCAAGTATCGTTTGCGTTTCAGCGCAATGTTAGAACTTTAGACTGCTGACCTAGTACCATGTTGCAGTAACCTAGTAAATTATGCTGTCTACGTTCTGTAAATATGTACAGCGTGTCCCACTTTGCTTGGAAACACCTATATAAATAAATTATTTTTAACACCATTAAGGTCGAATTTTTTTATAATATGGAGAATTCAAAGTTGTAGCTATGAGAATACAAAATGTTATAAGATGTACAACGCCACCCCCACACTATCGCAATTTTTCTTTCTTTGTCAAAAAATTAAAAATTATATTTGTTTATTTAAAAACTGATTGCATAATCTTGTTTAAGATATACTGATATACCATTTAAGAGATTTCAGAAAAAACTTATTTTTAGTGATAGTGTGCGTAAAAAATCACTCATAACTATCAAGTTTGCTATGAATAGCAAATAAAACAATTTATTGTAAATAAAACAATTCTTAACTTCAACAGGTTTTTATTTTAGTTTTATACGTATTTCGACATGTTAACATGTCATTTTCAGAGACAAGATTAAAAGTAAACAGTTGGTGTTGCTATAGGAACAATAAATCTTCATAACTTGATCTTGGTTTTCTATATCTGCGTCCAGATGACTTGCTTTCTCATTCCAAAACGTCCAACAACGGTGAATTTAAGAGATCAATTTGTGCATTCATTAAAGGTACAGATCTTAAATGTTTATGAATTTTAAAAGCTTCTAGTATATCCAACTTACGTTTATTATCACAAAAATGTAAAGTTTTTTTATGGTATTATTAGATGTCATTGAATGATTGTATTCTAATAACTGTTTAGCATATTTGGATTTATGTAAGGTGTTTAGATTTATAACAACGTAGGTGTTTCTTGTACCTAATATTAAAAATCCTAATTGTTTGTCCTATATTTTGGCTATAAATTAGAAAAAATTGCTTAAATTATAAATATAAAATAACTTTTGAAACAACAAAAAACATTTTCGCACTTTGTTTAATGCTAATAAAAACAATTTACTAAAATCAGGCATTTACAAATTAAATTGCTCGTATTGTAATTCCGTTTATATAGGACAAACAGATAGAAATTTTGATATTATGTACAAGGAACACGTACGTTGTTACAAGTATAAACACCCCCATAAATACACTTACGCTAAACACTTACTAGAACAAAATCATTCAATGACATCTAATAACACTATAAAATGTTTACACTTTTGTGACGATAAACGTAAGTTGGATATACTAGAAGAATTTGAAATTCACAAACGTTTAAAATGTGTACCTTTAATGGGTGAGCATATTGATCTCTTAAATTCACCTAATTGGACGTTTTGGAATGAGATATCAAGTCATCTGGACACAGATATAAAAAAACTATAGCAACACCAACTGTTTACCATTAATCTTGCTTTTGATAATGAGGTGTAAACACGTTGAAATACATACCATGTGTTCAAAAAGTAATTACATAAGGGTTGGCCATGGCTAATAAAATTTCTGTCTTTGCATGCTTTAGAATTTAAACAAACAAAACATGATGTTACTTAAAATTTTAGGTTAAGCTTGTAATTTGTTATTTGTAGTGACACTGACAGAGTGATGACAGTTAAGAAAATTCTAAAGCATGCAAAGACAGAAATTTTATTTTCCATGGCCAACCCTTATGTAATTACTTTTTGAACACACTGTATAAAGCTAACATAAAAAACCTGTTGAAGTTAAGAATTGTTTTATTTACAATAAATTAAAATCAACTTCGACGAAGTAAAGCTAGAAATTGTTAATAAAATAAAACAATTATTTACAGTTTAAAACAATTAATTTACTACATAAGTAACAATTATTCCAACAATAAATATCTAAACCAAATATCGGCCAATTTTTTCGTTTGGCCAAAGACTAACTTTTCTTTAGAATATTAAGTCTCGTTAGTTTATTTTTCTGAAATGTCGAAAATTTTACATCTTATAACAGAAGAATTATGATGAGAAAATTAAATTTAAAAAAGTTATCTCCCTGTACGCATGACTGTGCGCTAATAGCTCGGTTTTGTACATAAGTGCATATCTGGGGCATAATTTATTTAATTCAAGTACAAACCAAACGCGTAGAAAAAAATTTAAGAAAAAATTAAAATAAAAGTAGTTTATTCTGAAGTTTAAAATATTTTAAGTGTTTTTAAGCGACAACGAAAAATTGAGCAAAACACCTCGCGTGGGCTTTCCTATATTTGAGAAATTGTTACGTTTCAGTATTAGTCACTTAAGTGCCACCAATAAATATAATAAAATACCAGGGCAGGTCTCCGTAATAACTCTTAATCCTAGTTTTTACAGGGAGAATTGCCACACTTTACCTATAAAAGCTTTTAAACTGCGAGTAGGAAGATTTGCATTCTTAAAAATGCAATTGGTACTTCTGGGAAATGTTTCCCACAGAAAAAGCCTGACAGGTATTAAGATGTTTTTGTACGAATTTATTACTTCAAGAAAAGATCACACCACTATGCTAGTAGTGATCGAGCTCAAGGGATTTTATTTTCGCTTCCGATGGCAGTTGGAGTTAAAAGAAATAAAGTATCCAGATTTGTAGAGCATGTTTTCCTTGCTCTAAAATTAAAATTTGTTTAAAATTGTCCCGGCCGAAACGGCTCAATTAAAAAAATTGGAGTTACTTACATGGCCGGAAAGTAAGTGTCGAAAACTATCAATACACTTCTTTTTGTTAACTTGTCTGTGGCGGTGATATATACAGTAGGGCGGTGCGAGATTTTGCATTTTGGAAATTCCAAACGCCTGTGCGCGGGAAAGTTGTTATAAATAAAAACAAATCTTTTACTTTTATAAAAAAAATCGATTAGGGTACGTTTTCCACCCCTCCAAAGCCCAAATGTTTACGAAAGAGACAATAGCGTTGGGGGGGGGGGGGGTGGAAAATGAACTGCAGTCAAATTTTTTTATAAGGTTAAAAATTTTGTTTTTATATACAGCAACTTTTCCGCAGCCAGGCATTTAAAATTTAAAAAAAAATGCAATCCAATTTTTTAATTAAATGTTTATCATTGAGTTATTCACTTATTTACACTATAAAATATGATAAAAATCTGACAATTTTCGAAATTTAGCTAGTCTTCCAGTGTTAGCTGCAACTCTTGACAGATATGGCGTATCCGATAGAGCGGGTGCAGCTATAGCATCGGCCGTTTTACAAGATTATGGAATTATAAATAATAATGACAACCAAAATGTTATTGACCGCTACAAGGTTAGAAGGGCGCGAGACAATAAACGGCAAAAACTTCAAAAAGTGAAAACTGCAGCTCTATCTTTGCGTGGCCTGTATTTTGATGGTCGCAAAGATAAAACTTTGACTTTCTGTGGAAACAGAATAAGAACAATTGTCGAGGAACATATAGTTTTAATAAAAGAACCTGATTCCAAATATCTTGGACACATTTCGCCCCTGAGTGGATCTGCTCAAAATATCTTGAACAGTATGGCAGATTTTCTGCAATCATCCTCAGTTTCGGAAGATGCTTTGGAAGTGGTTGGCTGTGATGGAACCAATTCCAATACTGGACGGAAAGGAGGTATTATTACATTGTTGGAGAATCGCCTAAAAAGACCATTGCAATGGTTCATTTGCCAGATGCACGCGAATGAACTGCCTCTGCGGCATTTAGTACAGCACGTAGACGGAAACACGACTGGACCTCGCGCTTTTCATGGTCCTATTGGACAAGCTTTAGACCAATGTGAAAAGCTTCCAGTGGTAAAATTTGAAATAATCCAGTCTATGCTTCCAGACATTTTGTCCAGCGAGTTAAGCTCAGATCAAAAGTATATGTACGATATGTGCCAAGTAATTATGAGTGGTACTTGCTCGGAAAGCATGTCTGAACGTGAGCCTGGAAAACTTAATCATTCTCGGTGGTTAACTACCGGTAATCGAATTCTTCGTTTATATGTAGCTAGTGTGAATCCATCGGCTAATTTAGTAACATTAGCGACATTTATTGTAAAAGTATATGCACCGATGTGGTTCAAAATTAAGCTTCATTCATCATGCATTTATGGAGCAAGACATTTTTTTGAAACGATCCAGTTATGCAAGTACTTACCAGAGGAACTGAAAACTATAGTTCATGGTGTCATTCAAAGAAATGGCTACTTCGGCCATCCCGAAAATATATTGCTAAGTATGCTGTGGGATGAACAGAAGCATATAAGAAACCTTGCATTTCATAGAATATTGAAAGCACGAAGTAATGCAAAAAACATTGGCAATAATACCAGCATTAGAAGTTTCATTATTCCGAATTTCAAATTTGGTGCTACAGATTACTATGAGCTTCTAGATTGGCCAAATACTTTTAATAATGAACCTCCCATTACTACAGGCTTATCTGAAGATCAGTTAAAGCAAGTTGTACACGAGCCGATGTCCTCCATCATTTCCTACACTAAGGGTTATCCGTGTCACACACAAGCCGTTGAAAGGGCAGTGAAGCTTGTCACGCAAGCTTCCAATACAGTATGTGACAGGAATAGAAGGGATGGAGTAATCAGAAACACGTTAGACTCCAGAGCAACTATGCCAAAATTTGAAACCAAGAAGGATTTCAATTTTTAATATTTTTTCCCATGTCTATTGTTTATTCAATTATTTCAAAATTTGTTAAACTCTTTTTTGTAATATCTCACCTAAAAATGCAATAAAATTTTAAAAAACTTGAATTTTTGATTTTTTTGGGAGTTGGAGGGGTGAAAGATGCTAGCGCAAAATCCCAAAAAAATATGTAACTATTTTTTTTATACCAAGGTGCAACTTTTCCACATGCAAGCGTATTAAATAATTTTTTTTTTAATTTTTTTGCATTACGGTTTTTTGTAGGTGTTGGGGGGGTGGAAGGGGTTGGTAAAAAAATTCAAAAAAATTGTGGCTATCTTCTTTAAGTGCGACACAACTTTCATGCGTACAGGCGTTCTAATTTTTCTAAAAAAAATTTCCCCCACCTATAGCGTCGCACCGCCCTAATATACAGGGTTGGGCAAAAGTACGGAACAATGCTAATCTCTTTAATACAACAACCGAGAGTTTGACAAAATTTTCTACATGAAGGTTTTGATATACGGTGGATATAATGAAGGAATTGCCGGTTTAAAAGTACTTTCGGTTTAGTCGGAAATGATATCAACTTTTTTATTTTAAATGGAACACTTTGTATATTTTTTGATATATCGATAGAAGTCTTTTTTGCGAATTCAGTGATATAGGGTTTCATGCCTTTATTTTCAATATTTCTAGAGATATTGAACAATAATGTTTCGTAATTGTTTTTTTAAGTGCTTGAGCACGATTTCATGATTCCCATCACACCCACTGCTCTTCACCGGTCTAACATGACCCACCCCTAAAAGACATGCAACCCAACATACAGACCTACATACACCATCCATGGACCCGTCGGATTTAACTTGTTCAAAAAAATTACCGACGAGCAGTGGATTCGAACCAACTGCCATTGGGAGTCTAGTTTCAAAGCCTGGGACTTTAACCACTAGACCACCCGCCGGCCCAATTGTAATCTAGCAGCTCTTGAAAACAAACAAAAATGTGTTTTTGTTCTGATGTTCCATAGATTGAGCAGTGCGGTTGCAGTAATCAATTAATTAACCAAAATTAATTAAAACTGCTGAATTTAACATCAGAAATGGTTCAATTAACAGAAAAATTGCAGATTGTTAAATAAAGTACAAACTTCTTGCTGAGTTTTACGACGCTCACCAAAACCAACCATAATTAAAATTTGAATTCGTTCTCTTTCTGTTAATTGAACCATTTCTTATGTTAAATTCAGCAGTTTTCATTAATTTTCGTTAACTAGTTGATTACTGCAACCACACTGCCCAATCTATCAAACATCAAAACAACACAACACGAACCAAGCATATTTGACAACATTACATTACTGTTTAAGTTTCTCACATTCTTTCATTTTCATGAGCTGCTAGATAATAATACCTTCATTACATCCGCTGTATTTCGGAACCATTATGTAGAAAATTCTGTCAAAATTGCGGTTGCTGTATTAAAGATATTTGCATTGTTCTGTACTTTAGCTCAACTCTATATTTTTAATATTTGAAAAATGTGAAATGCATTGCAGCTTATGAGCAACGAAAACTAGAAAAGCGTTTTTCTCGGTTCAAATGTTTTTAAAAATCAATTCTTTTCAGCTAGGTTATTATAACTATTATCTCGATAACCGTTTCTTTATCAAAAAAATTACTTCTTCCTTCAACATCGAGGCTGTTAACAGTTTGTGTTTCAGATTCTTAAGGTTAATCACAAACTAAATAAAGCTCAGCTCGCTAACGTAGTATCCCTGCTACATTTTTCGGCTCCGCTTACCGCACCCCACACCGAATACGTCAATTATCATAAGCGCTGCCTGTGTTCAATAATATTTTTTAAAATTAAATGACATTTATAGTAGTGTTCTTAAATTTAAACGACAAAAAATAGAACTAGACTTTGCGTCTTCATAAATAAGCTTTAAAAAACTTTATTATTTTTATTATGCTCGTAAAATTAAGTTGTAATAAACGTCTAGAAATTTCGACTGTTTTAAACATGGTTTTAAATTAAAATATAATTTAATTGGGGTATTGCAGCGGATACCCCCTTATTTTTTAATTGGGTATTAATAGTTTTTTGATGGAACAAGTTTACTTAACTAATTATTTAATGATAGATAGTGGAACCACGGGTACCACCTCTGATGAATTCAGTGAATTGCAACATGCACTTTTGGTTAAAGCATATACAACAATCGATAACCTTGTCGAAAAGTGCATTTTATTTTATCAGGATGTTTTATAACAGAAAAAAAACATGCACTTCTTTAAGAAATACTGGAAATCCTGGAAAATTTTACAAAAAAGTTAATTTTCGTTTGAATGAGAGTTTGGTTAAAATTGAAGAAAATTATGTTTACGATCAAGTTAGTTGGCATCAGCATTGTTGCGAGGTATCAAGAGATCCAAAAAACTGATCCTCAGCGGGCTGTGGAATGAAAAGTCACGTCTTTGCTAGACTAAGGAAATGTTAATAATGTCAGATAATAATTAAAACCTAACCTGAAATTGACATTATAAACATTCCCTTAGTCTAGCAAAGACGTGACTTTTCATTTCACACCTCGATGAGGATCAGTTTTTTTTGGATCTCTTGATATTTATCAGCAAAAATAATGCAAGTGTCCAAAAAGTCTTTCAGTTCTGGGCAGCTATGGATTAAGTAATTTTTTGACATAATTCAAAGTCAATTTAAATTAAAACGTTTTTATTTATAATTATTTAGTTTCAGCATCAACTGTAATAATTGTTAAAAAGTTTTTTTACTGGTATTTTGCTTTTAATTATTAAACAAAAAACTTAAAACATATTGTCATTTAACTATCATAAAACATCAGTTATGTCATCTTTACCGACGTTTTGTTTGAGGTTAGATTGTATGCGTTTTACAATCCATAGCCGCCCAGGACTAAAAGACTTGTTAGATGTATTAGTTAAAGCTTTTTAAGGTAAAGAGAATGAAATTATTAATATTAAAGCTATTTGTAATGCTTCCTCCAGGTATAATGAATTTGACATAAGCAAATGTGTTTTCTGTCGAACGGTTTCAAGAATCATTTCGGCAACATATTCCTTTTTACTTTCCTATAATTTCAGTATTGATTTCATGGAAATGTTCAAAACCGAGATTTTGACGAAAATGCATGTTTAGGACCTCCACTAACCCAACTCTGTGGTTTAAAAAAAATGTCTGTCTGTGGGTTGGTAGGCATAAGTGTGGTGCATTATAACTCCTGAACGGATGGTCCGATTTTGGTGAGCTTTAGAATGTTAGCATTGATTTCATGAAAATGTTCAAAACCGAGATTTTGACGAAAATGCATGTTTAGGACCTCCAATAACCCAAAACTGTGGTTTTAAAAAAATGTCTGTCTGTGGGTTGGTAGGCATAAGTGTGGTGCATTATAACTCCCGAACGGATGGTCCGATTTTGGTGAGCTTTAGAATGTGAGGATTGATGTCATGAAAATGTTCAAAATAGAGATTTTGACGAAAATGCATGTTTAGGACCTCCAATAACCCAAAACTGTGATTTAAAAAAATGTCTGTCTGTGGGTTGGTAGGCATAAGTGTGGTGCATTATAACTCCTGAACGGATGGTCCGATTTTGGTGAGCTTTAGAATGTTAGCATTGATTTCATGAAAATGTTCAAAACCGAGATTTTGACGAAAATGCATGTTTAGGACCTCCAATAACCCAACTCTGTGGTTTTAAAGAAATGTCTGTCTGTGTGTTGGTAGGTATAAGTGTGGTGCATTATAACTCCCGAACGGATGGTCCGATTTTGGTGAGCTTTAGAATGTGAGGATTGATTTCATGAAAATGTTCAAAATCGAGATTTTGACGAAAATGCATGTTTAGGACCTCCAATAACCCAAAACTGTGGTTTAAAAAAAATGTCTGTCTGTGGGTTGGTAGGCATAAGTGTGGTGCATTAACTCCCGAACGGATGGTCCGATTTTGGTGAGCTTTAGAATGTGAGGATTTATCAAAAATTTACCGACAAAATAAAGCTTTCAAAAATTCTAAAACAGAAGCAGAAATTAGATGTTTTTGGTAGCATTATTTTTCAATGCTTTTTTTCGAACCTTTTAGCATCTATGATGTTTTGAATATTTTGACTATACCGCTTTATTACTCAGAACCAGATTTACAGATCGGGTTCATATTGAATCCGAGTTTGGCATTTGTCGGAACTAAAATACCGGTAATTTTCGAAAATAATTAGAATTACGGTTTTAGGTTACGGTTATGTAAGCTTTTGGTTTCGGTTTTCGTTTCAATTCCGTTTCAGAAATTGTTGCGGGTTTTTCGGTTTTAGATTACATCCCTGTACTGAGAACATCATGCACATTTTATGAATGTTAAATGTCTAATGTTGGAAAATAGATAGCAATAATTAATAAACTTACGGGTAAATCTGTAATATCTTTCACTCGTTCTGCGGGCGTCTTCCCTTTCTTCGAACGTATCAGTATATAAATTTTTTCTGTTTTCGGACAAGAACGCAATAGTTTCTCAATTAAAACTTTTCCTATAAATCCAGTTGCTCCTGTAATAAAAACACTACGACCAGCATAAAACTCTTTCACACTTTGGGTGGCCATTGTTAAAACTGCACTTTCGATTACGCCCTTATTGCTTTACTTTAGGCCCAATATTTTGTGACACACACTACGCAATGTAATATTCAACTGTGCCTGTTCAATGACGATAATTTTAGAGATTAATTACAATTGCTAAGTCTTTTATAATGTTCTCATTGTTTCTTCGAAAAATTAACAAGTTTGTTAAGTCATTGCTTAAATTTACATAAATGGAAGTTAACTATTGTTTGTGTATTTTTCGTTGGTTCTTACAATCAAATTTCACCGTATGTAGCTGCATAAATATTGAATTTTTACACCAAGTTCCCTTATTCGTCACGGAAATACGGTCATGTGTCGATTGTGTGTTTAAAACGTCTGTAAAAACCCACTGCTAGTTGCATGTTAATTTATTCGCGTTTTTTCCACTCATTTCGATTTTAGACTATTGATCTCTGCAACACTGTCGATTTCATTTTGTCTATAGCGTTACACATGTGTGAGTAATCAACAAAACTTTAAACGTTTCCAATTTATAGAACTTTGCGCTTTTACATGTTCTGATTGTTAGGGATGCAGCGACCAGTGCTTTTTCAAAATGCCGGATAACGGATATTCGGTATTCGGTTGCTCAGCCGGATAGCCGGATACCGGATTATCCGGCATAGTTTTTACTTTCGAAATTGTTTCAGCTTAAATGCAGTAAAATTTAGGTTTTACGACGACTATATCCAATATTTCTTTTAGAAAATTCAAGGGTCAAGGGACCAAGGCTCTAATTTTACTGTGAAGTCCTCTACGAATTTTTGAAACTTGGAAATTAAAGGTAACAGGGGGTTAAGTGACTAAAATTCATGTTTGAATACAATTGCTCATCTGTAATAGTAGAATAAAATATTGTAAACATGTTTTTGTCTGTAATAATTTTTAGGGGGGAGTGGGGAAGAGGTTAGTACTTATAGTCCTTACATGATTTGGCTAACAGATTTTATTTTCTAGTTCATGGCTTTATTTTTTCTGAAAAACGTCGAAAATATATTAGGTATTGGTTTTATTTTATGGCACATTACATATCATACTTGTATTCTTAAAGCTGGCGTGTGTTTAAGAAGTGGCTGAGATGGCTGTAGCTTTCCGTCCTCAATTAAAAATTTTAAAACGTGTAAACAATGTTGGAGATATAAAGCAAAAAAGGCTATAAGAAGAACAAACCGAAGAAAGAAACGAAAACATAAAAAATAGTGAAGCACAGAAACAAGAAGTATTAGAAATTAAAAACCGATTAAATGAATTGCATAAAAGCAAAAAAGGTAGACCACACTGTAACAAGAAGTTTACTATATATGCTAAAAAAATTATTATCATTAAAAATCAACCATGTGGTTGTTGCAAAGACATTGCCAGTTTAGATAATTTTGTAATGATGACTCCCAAATTAAAACTGGCCAAAAATTAATTACTAAATAAATTTAATACTTTGGTTTTTAGTAAAGTTATATTTTTTATTATAATTGCATACAATTACGTCCGTGATTCCTTACTGAAAATTTGTTTTTAGTTGAATTATTGTTCAGTTTGTTTTTTAATAAAAGATATATTTTAATCTAGTCAATTTTATAATATCCAGTATTACTTGTGTTCTTTCGTGTGAATATTGTATTTTTATATTTTTATACGAATGTTGTTTATTTCTTGTTCGCATTTTTACATTTTTTTATAATACATTTTATATAAAATTTTCTTTGCAAATTAAATAAAATCTTTGTAAATAAACGTTTTTTATGCAATTTATTTTCTTAAAAAGATGTACCGATTTATACTTTTTTGTTTATTACTTCGATTATAATACTGAACATTATGCAGTACAATTAATTTGTAGGCCTAAGCAAGGTCACTAAAAGGTCACTTTTTTGCCAAGCGAAATAGCGTCCAAGTCACTATTTTTTTTTGTTAAAATTAGTTATAAGTTTCTGTAACTAAAAGGGTAATTCTAAACCATGAACTCCACCAAAATATAAATTGCATGCACCCCAGGCAAAAAAGGTGCAAAAACTCGAGTGGTTAGCTAATAACACGATCGTAAAGTTAAACGTTTCTCTGTACCTGCATTTGGCGATAAGCAGACCGATACCGGCCGCTTTGCGGTTGCATTTTTTATGCCCTCAACTCGAGATTTTACAATCATTAGTGTCAAAATAACACTTAACACCTAATAAATTTCGTTGGTTTTCAGGTAGAAACTCTGCACGTGTTCTAGAGGGTTTTATATAAATGCAGACGTTAAGGTTAAGATCAATAAGGGACAAATTTGTAAACTGTGGTTTAAGGGGGGTTATATTTCTAAATAGTTTTTCAGCTTCTGAATTTTTAAATATTAGACGGTTAGTGTCAAAACAACACTTATCACCTTATTAAGTGTTCGGCTTGAGTGAAGGGAAGAATAATATTATATAGCCCAAGTTTTAAAAATAAAATAGTAAATTTAGTTTTTAAAAATGAATCGTCGAAAGAAGAGGAAAAATTGCTACTTTTATTAAAAAAATTTTCATACATAAAAATTTATTAATTCTAAATTTTCCATAAATATATTAAGTAAAAGACGTGAAATTCGACTTATACTTACAATGACAAGACAAAAATGTGTTTTTTTTTGTTAAGTAGATTCTCGAAAACAGTTTTTATAGACACAGTTTTAGCTTTAAGGGTTATCCTACTCAGCTAACTGCTAACACACCTTGTAATTCTGCTTGAATTAGAAATATAGTGACGTTTCTTCATGTCACATTTCATACTATTCTAACTCAACAACGAAAACATCTTAAATTGTCGGCTTCTTTTTTCCCAATTTTCAATACGTCGTGCTCATAAAAAATAAGACCGATGCGATTGAGGATAGCAGTTTTATTAATTTTTGTCAGTTTCCTGTGAAAAGCCGATTGTGCTTGGTTCTTGATTTTACTTGTCGGTGCGGTTGAGTGCGGATTATTATTTACAACACAAATTGTAATATTTTAAGATTTTTTTGTCTGACCCTAACATTGTCAGATGTTCTTAAAACGCATTTAAATTGATCGCGCCCAGTTTGAGAAAACTTTCGTTGCGGCCCTATTTTGTATAGCTTCCCTCCGCGTTGTTATCAAAATCGGAAACCGCCCCTGCTTAAAGGTATCATAAATCTAAGCGATGCAGAGTCACTACCTGCATACCATAACTTAAAGAGTATGCACGAACCCTATGGTCTTATTCTGTAGTGTTTTAGAGAGAGCACCGAGACAAGGAAACTACTAAATGTACTATTTCAAGAATGTGCTAATTAGCTCTAATATTGTTTTTTGTTCACAATTAATATTGGAAATCTGTCAAGGAATTTGATTGTTACAAGAATTTATAATTTTTAACAATTGCTAAAACTAAAACATGTTCTGTACTGATAAATCTAACACCATCAAGAAATCAACTGACATAACCTAACATTATATGGTTTTTATCGATATTTAAATAAAATACTGACGATTGACGATCAAGTGCATTTTATCGGTTCCTTGTCTTGGATCTCTGTCACATGTCACATGCACTGCAAAATTGAGACCTGCATATCATAGCAACAAGCGGTTCATGCATTCTCTTTATGTTATACATATAACAAATATGAAAAAATATACAGGGTGTTCCATTAAAAATAACAAAACTGCTATCACTTCCGGTTAAACCGGAAGTCCAAATTAACACCGTAATATGCATTTTTATGTGTGTGTTACCTTGAAAAAATTTGAAATTAATAATTTAAAAATTGAAAATGGCCGATTGTTACCTGTTATCGCGGCCACACGGTATATTACTTCGTGGTTTTAATAAATAATACTTATTTATGTTGTTTGAAATCATTTCAAATTTTTAACTCGCATAAATGCTGATCTCAATAATATAAATTTAGTAATTGTACCCGATACTGTATTGTACTCTTACTTGTAATTGTTTTAGTCTATACTTTCAAATAAAATTGCATGCATAATCTCTTTTACTTGATAAAAAAATCTCCGGCCGGATATTTCATATTATCCGGCCGAACCGAATATTCGGTGAAATGTCCGGATAGGCCGAATAACGGATAAAAACCGAATATTCGTTGCATCCCTACTGAATGTAGATACAAAGCTGTAGAGTAATTCAGAACTTGGATGTATTGAAAATAAGCTACAATTTTTGGATTTGTTAATTTTAAATTTCCTTCTCCGGGTGATCGCGTCGCCCCTGTTGTTGGATGATAATAAACTAATTACATAGATTGCACGGCTTAATGTCGCAACTTTATTGAAATTTGAATATCTGAAAACTTTTTTGTTGTAGATCAAATTATTACTGCTCAAGCGTTTAAAAGTAAAGCTAGAAAATACTAGTAGTAGTCATATTTCGTAAATAAACAACACGATCTTTTATATGATACCAAACACAACCAGTTTCCGCTTAGGTAGATATTCGATCTGGAAACGGTCATGATTTTATTAGCCGTCCTTGGTACTAGCGTCTAGCCGGTTTATGCAACTACGTTCCTACTGCTTATTGGTG
The DNA here is from genome assembly GCA_958336395.1 of Ctenicera cuprea. Lineage (NCBI taxonomy): Eukaryota > Metazoa > Arthropoda > Insecta > Coleoptera > Elateridae > Ctenicera > Ctenicera cuprea. Next base: position 44,104,149 of record OY284493.1, read on the forward strand.
CTTTCATGATCTGCGTGCAGGGTCGGACTTGCGCAGTTAGTATGCCGTGAACCGCGGTGAGCGAATGCAACTGTGTTTTCGTATTTTTTCTTTAAAAATATAGCTGCTCTTAACCATGGACTAACCATAGACTAACAACATTGTTTTAAATAAAAACAGTATAAAATAAATGTTAAATTTTCAGTCCCAACCGAGATTTGACCTCTCAACCATTTATGCAGTAAAAAACAGTACACCCGCATACACCCTATTTCCAGCTGTGCCACTACAAACTTGCAGGATATCGCTACAACATTAGAGAAGTGCCAGCTGCATGCGTGCGCACATAGGAGTGACTGTTGCATTATATCGGCTAGACGCTTCTGTTCTCGGTGACTAAATATTTTTTTTTATTGGTGCCCCATTTTACCTATTTAAAGCACGCCTCAGCGTGTTTAAATCGAACTTTCAAAAACGCGCGTTTTTTAAAGTTACCATGGCAACATTAACAACTCGAGAAACGTGAAGTCTAAATGACAATTTTTTGATTATTGATCTGACAGGAGTACCTTGTAACGTCAAATAAAATATTACTAACAAATTTCTGAAGGTAAGCAAGCACAACTCGTTTATTTATATCTGTTACCTTTTGCTCTTCCATCCATTTGATGAACTTGTCATATTCTTTTTTATACGCATCATTAGATTTTTGCGGTATTAACCGCGATTCTGCTTTACTATTTAAAAAATCGATATTAGAATTCATTTTTAAGCAGTGCGGTGACGACAATTAATCTTTGATGACAAATTGCAAATTAATTTCTGTTTTTCACATTTCCATGACAATGAAAGGTATACTGATGTCACATCACGAATTCACCATTTTACATTATTAGTTCTTATTTCCATTTTTTGTAGTAATAATACCAGTATTTATGATTTCAAAGTGCACCAATAAAAAAAAATAGCGTAAAGTATTCGTGGATAACTGGTCTTTAAAACACTTGCTCTATTTCGAGCACTCCGGCTGCGCCGTCGTGCTCAAAAAATCGCGCGTGTTTTAAAGACCTTTTTATCCACTTATACTTTAATATACTATTGAACCAGACTCATTTTAAATCCATGGAGTAATGAGATAAATCTTTATTTCGAATATTCCAATGACCTAATAGCACAGCTGTAGTTAAGTAATGCGTATTCCAACACACAAAGTTTGTTTGTAACCAACATCACTCGAGTACAATGGCGAATCGTCAGCAATAGATATCTCTAAGCAAACACAACACATATTAAACATTACATATGTTTTAAATATAAAAAGAAAAATCTTGTAAACATTTTTATAAAATACCTAATAGAAAATTCAAAACGCTTCTCAAATAAGAGCGCTTGAACTAGTAAACAAAGCCGATAATATATACAATTAGTTTCTAAAGCTACGTTCAATGGCTTACTTAGGCAAGCACCTCATAGAATATCGAGTACTAGGTTTGACGTTGGCTTCAAACACTTATCCCTGATATTTGGTCTATCTAGCTATTATGTCATTGATATTCTAACGCAAGGTTCCTTAATGCTAGATTAGTTAGGTTAGGGACTAACTGACATTGACAGATCTTAGTCTAACCCAGTCTTTACATTTAGCGCGGAAAACTAATCGTACGTGGTCGTGTACTCTCGGCTTTGTTTATTTATTGACTATTTCATTCTTTTAAATTGTTTATTGAAAGAGAAATTAGGTTCTCGATCTTTTCTTCTCTGGAGAAATTAGACCATCACATCAGTCTTACATTATTCTTGCTGAAGACGTTTGAAGGGCTATGTGATAGAGAGATACGGAATTCCGCTCTGGCGTCATACGCACTGCATCTGAATCAGGCGGGACGGCTAAAGACTCTCACTTAAGTGAAAGGCGTGAACAAAAACACTTTCTGCGAGGTCGGCGTTGTAAGGATGATTTCAACTTGGTACGTCCACTGCAACGGGATCCCTGCTCTCTGGCCGTGGCTATAAATTTGCCTGCATCTTAGTCACCACATCGAGGTGACCTTTGGGAGTTATAAAATTGCCTAGGCAATATACTGGGTGGTTGGAAGCCGACTGATTTAGGTAGGTAAAAGTGATGTCGCGGAAGGAGTGAAGTGGCTGCTGGCATCAAGGACTTGGGCTCTAGGGGCGAGGTGCACTTTGCCTGTTCACGCTCACTATCAAAATGTCGATGCAGAAGGTTCGTGCTTATGCTCACCCGACGCGGTTAAGGTCACATCAGACCGGCTATCAACTAATCTAGGCGGTGCGTTATCGACCAGTACTAAGGATTGCAAGTAGACTAAACTGGTAGGGATAGCACTGTTTCAGCAGGTGCTTGCTCTAAAAAGTTCAACCAGTGACATTGACTCGTACCACGAGGTCCAAACCCAAGCCAGCGGGAGAATAGCAGCCCCCGCCTTGGTCACGATGTAGGACTCGTAGTGGCAGTGGTAAGTCTATGCAGGCTAGGGCCGTCTTGGTGCTGTTTGACGGATGAGCTGCGTTTTTAACTTGGACACTGGTCTGCAGAATCAGTAGAAATTTAGGTAATCTTCCCCGACTAGTGGAGACTTAGGACTTGCAGCCTGATGTCAAAATTGGTAGCTTGTTCTCTTTCAACCGTTGGTCATCTAAGCAGACGCGCTGATTGACCGTATCTCAATCCGGCCCGAAGAGAGACATGGCGGATAAGGCTCAAGCTAGCTGCCATCACGTTAAACTAAAGAGGTGGGCAGCCTCACATTGGTATGCATTTGAATTAAACTTCATATTACCGAATTCCCGTTGTATGTTGTAACAGATCCAAAAATCGTTAGACAAGTGTCATTCCTGGGAGTTATCACGGACATAGAAGGCTCTTTTAATAAGGTCCCATTTGACAACATTAGCACTGCTTTACAAATGTATCGAGTTGAACCTGCTCTTAGTGAGTCGATCACACACGTGTTAAAATGTAGAGTAGTTTTCAGATTCAGTCCCGTATCTGGGCGTTATATTTGACAAAAACTGAACTAGGGGAAACATGTACAGGCGAATAACAAAAAAGCATGCGTAGTCTGCTGACACTGTCGTCACGCCCGCGCCATAGGGAACTCAAAGGGACTTTCTCCAAAGACTACAATTGCACACTGCCATAATTAGACCGGTGCTTTGGTTTAGGGGCACAAAATCAGACAAATTACATCAGCAACCAAGAGAGGACAGGTGCATAACTCGCTTGTCTTAGCGCTGTAGGTGCAATTTCAACCACTCCCTTGAGACTGTTCTGGGCTTTTTCCTTTTTGATCTTTCTGTGGAGGAAATAATCTTAAAGACAACCCGCAGACTATGCTTTGAGAGTTTGCTGCGCGCAAACGGCAAGAATTTCAGGCACACCAGCATACCTGATAAAGCTGTCGTTAAGACACCTCTTCTCGATACAGTGGTTGATTGCCTGCTACCTCAATTTATCTTTGATAAATTCGTTTCTGTACATGCGAATCTCGCAGAAGCCTTTTGCCCAGAAATATTCACTTTTACCGCAAGTTCAAAAACCAAGCAGGAGATACTTAAGTATACCACTACGCAAATTCACCAGTGTCTTCCAGGTCGAAATGATGGGAGTAGTGCATTGTGTCTATACAGCTCTTGAACGTGCGGTCAAGCGAACAAAACCATTTGGATACCAAGCGATAGTAGAGTGAGCCTGTTGGCCCCAGGAATTTCAAAATTACTTCAGGAACAGTGCTTCAGTGCTGACATATAAAAAAAATTAGTAATATGACATGACGAGATTAGGTATAATGTAGAAGCGGATGAAGTAACTGGGCTAGGCTCTTAAAAACTCTTTAATGTCTTGATACACCAAAAAACTATTGATAGTCATACAGATAGATGAGTTAACGCGCAAAGCTGCCGCCAAGGTAGATAAGTCATCGTGTCACCCTTACATAAAATGGGTTACTATTGCATGCGCCTATCCTTTCAAAACTTACGATTAACTGTTGGTATTTTAAAACGACACTGTTGAGCAAACAAACACAAGCAGAATATGATGGGACTGATAAGCAGCTCTGATGTCGTAATTGTAACTTTAAGGACGATACGGCAGAACATATACTGCCCCACTGCCCTGTCCTTGTACTGGCAAGAAAATCCATGTTGGGAAACTTCTGGCCTAACATGGGCAACATCAGCAGCACCTCAAAACTTCTGGAATCTTTAAAATCATCCAAATTGAATGGTTTGATTGAGAGAGGTGGCTCCGCCGTAACAGCGTCTAACTTCTATTCGCGAGGCTTGGATGCAATTTTCTAGCCTGGGTGGCTGTTTTGGGTCACGTTTTCTTCTGGTTTTCATGGGTCATAAAGTGAACAACGGAACGGTACTATCCATGGAAATTCCCTCTTGTCCAAATTCCTTGCTTTAACCATCGTTTACATTCTTTCTCGGCCGCATAGGGGTCTAGAACTCCAGTGCTCAGTCCGAAAGACTCGTACAGTGGCATGCCCCTGTACTGGGAATGCACCAACACTGAAATTTCCTTGTTTTTGAATGGCTTGAGGGATGCGCACACAGGGGAGATGCTAACTGGAAATAGCACAATTGGCTCTTCCTGTGGCCTAAGTGCGTGTAAACCTTTTACCTTCCAACTACTAATCTAGAATTTAAGTATACAATAGAATTATACCGAGGTGACAGAGAGTCTCTTTCAATCGAACAGTGCTGCCCATGAAAATACCTATTTACCTAAATTTCTTTTTCTCTCTCTTTTTTAATGTTCTGTTACAGCTGAAGAGAGGCTGAGGATTCTAATGCGGACGCCTGTCGCTGTATTACGGAGTGTGTTGTGAACTTATGGTATTTTCTCTTTTTTCCCCATTTTTTCTTCAATCGCTGAATTTTTATTAGACGTTCTGCATTTCTTGCCAGACAAGTAAGTCGCGGATATTTATGTTTACTGCAGAAATAAAAATTTGGGGCAGTTGTGCGCAAAAGTAGGGTTAACTTACAGTTTGTGTTAGTCGATTGTCCAAATTGAAGATGGCATTATAATGTTGAGGTTTGTTATATGATTTTACCTTTATCCCGGTACGGTCCTGTGCATTCTAGAACATTTGCCACCGCGGGCTTTTGACGCGCATAACCTTCGACGCCGGAAGGCTTAACCGTCCCGCGTCCCCAAAAACACACTCAGCTTCCAGCTATAGTAACGCTCAGACGTGTACATATACGCTTCCGCTTTCTTTCTTCGAAATATACGGTCGAGTTACCGTCATGTAAAACAGTTGGTTAACGCCGGGAACAACGTAAAGTTTTTGTGGGTGACGCTCGTTTGGTTAGTGTAACACATCAAATTACCGTTTCCTTGCTACGACAATTGTCGACCTCTGTGCAAGATTGAGGGTTCGCTAACAAACAGAAGAGCAACATTTGAAATTTCAACTGCCGCTTCCTGCTTGAATTTCTATCGTCTAAAGACGGATCCAAAGTCACCACACGTTCTAAGCTTGGTTTCCCGGGCTACATTTTTACCGCCTGTTACCTGTCGTTGATTACCGCTTCGCTGCCGTCTGTCGTCCCGTTCTACCTGCATTCAAAATTCCCGTTGTAACAAGTTCTACCTGAAAGTACGTAATCCCCTCATGGCCTAAACGTCGATAAATAAAGGCCAATATTTCCACCAGGTGAACGACATTACTGTAAGTAACTTTGTACTTTATATCGCCTGTGTTTCGTGCCACGTTTAGAAGCCATCAGCCGTCTTGGACTCAGTATTATAACTTGTTGCATGCTTGATAAATTAATTTAGAGTTACCGTTCCCTTTTGTTCTCGAGGTCCAGGCCAATAAGTGAATACCTTGTTTTTGTTAAGGATAAGCTTGTAAGCTTGGAACGTCGAAAAATTACGCAACGTTGCCACATTACTTGTGCATATATTTAATTACTTGTTCTACAATTTGCTTTTGATATACGCTGTTTTAATATTTTATTTAACCTTTTTATACATATAACCTTATTATTCAATATATTTAACTTTGTAAACTACTGCAGCGTGACTTATTTATTATCTACGTAATTAAGCCTTATTCCTATTTTCTAATCATATATTGTGTTGCTTGATCAGAGCAGGTGGCGCCCTTAACATACCCTAAACTCGATTTCGACAACCCTTTTGCAAATACGGAACCCCTTCCGACCTTAAGCTTCGAACCACGCCGTCTCCGACCCAGAGTCTTTAGCCGCCAGGCATACCTTTTTGCTACGGTGCCGAAAAATCACCTTTAGCCCGTAACAGTTTTCCTAAAGACGTTGTGGAATATGTGATGACTGCAGTTCAGTAATAAATGAATCCCGTGCAATCATCATTACTTTGAACGGTAAATAGTTTAAAAATTATATTGTTTTCCTAAGCAAATTTAAAATTTCTACTTGAACAATAACTTTATATTTCGTCTTGACATATATAGGGCTGTTCAAACAAGGCTCCCCAGGCTAATATTTTAGTTATTTATCCAAATAATCATAATCAATTATGATAGCGGTAAAAGATCGAATTTTTTACTTGCATTAGGCAAACGAAAATCAAATTATTTTCTTCAAATAGCGCTATAAGTAATTTTTCCGCTATTCCGATACAGTTTTTCAATATAATCAAATACTATTGTTATAACAATATTTTCACAAATCACGATAAAAGCAATTAAATGGTTAATAAAAGCAACAGTAAACAACTGTCAATTACTGTTTTTCGCATGTGTGTTTGCATTCGAGGAATATACAAAATATCGGCACATAAACGAAAATTGGTCGAAACTGATAAAATAATCCAAATTTCCTAACGGTTTCGCATGAGAACTGGAATGACCATTCGCTACAGTTTCAAGAGTCGTCACTGGTGTAGGAACAAGTTTGGCAATGGAAACAACTTACACCTACAATGTTATCAAGTACGCGTTAAAAACCATTGCATATTAAACTTAACCAGTGTTACCTCAGCACACAATGCACTGACAGACAGCGTTGACAGAACCGGCGAAATGTCAAGTCACGTGATGCATTAGTTCCAATAATGACACGAGACGTTATTGTAGATGGCGCCCCAAGTGAAGCGCGTCTAGCCGACCTTCATACATATTATAAATTAAAATTATTATTAAAAAATCGACGTAGAATAAAAATATAAAAATGTTTCATGTTCCATCTGAGGATAGAGACCTTTCATTGAAAAAAAAAATGGTCCAAATTGGTGAAGCGGTAGCCGCTGGAGAAACCGGAGAAAACAACCCTTTGTGCTTTTATTGTATGTATGTATGTATGGATGTTATTGTTCAGTGGCATAATATTCGTCACGTCAATCCAGGAGGTCATGGTTGTTATTTTCACTTTGATAGTTCTCATTCTTCAATTTTGCTTTTTGACAGTTATTTTTCCGTTTTTTAAATATAGTATAGGATTTTACCGTGGTATGAAATTACAGTTTAAATAGAAACAAGAATGGGTAAAAAAGCTGGGAAAGGAAAAATAGTTAAGGACGTAGGAGGCAATGAAGTTGCAGAAATACAGGCAGAACACGAAGAAACTGAAATAGGTGAAATAAGTCTTTTGACAAATTTAAATTTAAGCTCTGATACCATTATTGTATGAACCTATAAGTTTCATGAATAACTTCTTGCTGGTAGGATATAAATAAAAGTAAAATAGATAAATCGAAGCAATACATACTCAAAAACTTTTCTTTAATACTGAACTCAAACTTCACTATGGTTTTCATACGATTAGGGTGGGACTAAGAATAATTTCATGTAAATACCTAACATATTTTAATTCTTTTAGTAGTGTTTCAATGCGTTACAGAACTTCTTTTTGGCATTAAATACTCTAGCTTATTCTGCCGTGTATTTTCGTGTAAGGCTTTATTAACAGAACAGCATATATTGAGGTTTAAACTATATACAAATCAAGTTAGGTACGTAATTAAACTTAAACTAAATGTTTCTTTGTACACAAAAAACCCATGACAATTGCAGCTGTGGATATGAACGGGTGCTGTGTCATTATTGATTCTCAGAAATTTAAAACGATAAAAACAACTAAAGATAGCGAAATTATATTGGACTAAGTTCACTAACCCAACAGATCATTTGTTTTATGCATTTAAGCGATAACGTTATCGTTTTAACTGGCTACAAATTTGACCATTTCAATAAACATATGACGTAGTGGGTTGTTCACCTTAATTTCAATATTCTCGTTTTATTAAGATTTGCATAAAGTTCCGAAAAACACTCTCTCGTCGAGATTTAATAAACCAACAAATGCTTATTAATTCTACCAAACCAACTTGGTTGATCACAACGCTAAAAGCAAGTCTAGTAAAACTCAGTAAACAAACAACTTTTTTCACTTTTCTCACGGGTTGGTGTTGCCATAAACATTCAAATAAATTTGTCGGGAATTCTAAAAATTAAATAAAGTTGATTGATACGGTGTTTAAACTGTTTTTCTAGATTTATTTTGTGGATTCCGATATCTAGAATTTCACGCTTTATGCAATCCATTCTAAGTATTGTTTCCAAAAAACAGTGATCTTTCTACAGCTAACTTTAGTAACAAAATCAGTTTCTGATTTCTTAATGATACTACGGACGAGCAGGGATTGTCTCAATAGTTCGAGTCCGCAGTAAATTCAGCAAGGTCGGTGAAGCTTCACTTTCGGTTTAAATAAACAATTTAAAGTATTTAACCGATTCTATGGAAAATACTCTAGCATATCAAAGTTCAGAAGTCATAGGCGAGCGGTAAAGTTTAAATTTTGGTTTGATTAAAAATTCAAGAATTCGACCAATTTTTGAGGAAACATTACAAACTTGAACAATTTTGTAATTCATAGGCAGGCGTTCAAATTTAACGTTCAGTTTGAATAAACATTCATAGATTTTGACGGGTTCTCCACAATTATTACAAACGAACATTAATTTCATCAATGCTCAGGTTTGGAATAATAAGGCTAATAATTTTCGATTTCAGACTGGAAAGTGCGTTTGAAAGAGAAAATGTTCGGAGAGAAACCTGTTTCTACTCTTGCTAAATTCTTGAGGATCGCCAATATTAGACTAGGAATCAATAGCGTTACCAGTGGTCTAATAAGACATTCTAATATTCTTGAATGTACCACTCTCTCTTTCCTCCTCCTCCTCAGTTTTCAGTCCTCAGACTGGTTTGTCGCAGCAATCCATTCTTCTCCATTCGAAGCGTTTCTTTTCATTTCTTGGTAGTTTCTGCTTCTTGTGTCTTCAATTATTTGTTTTATATATTGCAAACGGGGTTTTCTTTTCGGGTTTTTCCTTTCTACTTTTCCTTCTATAATTGGTTTTAGTAATCCTTCTCTTCGTAGTGCATGTCTTCCAGCTTTCTTGTATCGATTTTGTTTATTGTCCAAGTTTCGCATCCGTATAGTGCTGTACTCCATATATATGTTTGAATAAACTTTCTCTTTTTATCTTTTCTAAAATAATCAGTCACTGCCTCCCAAATGTAAGTTCCTAGTACTAAAAAAAAATAATTTAATAATAACTTTAAATTAAATAAGGTAAGAGTAGAAATGATCAAGCATCGAAGACAGCGAAGGCAAAATTGCCACAGAAAAAAAAAGCAAATTCGTTTATGTCCTAAATCTGATTACAGTAGCCAGTGCATGTTGGTTTCTTTTTTTAAAGAGGCGGAAGCGGATTTGCGGGAAGGTAAAGGAAAGAAGGGAAAGAACGACAAAAAGGGGACAAGTGAAGAAGGGAGTAAAAACAAGAAAGGAAAGGGAAAACATGGAAAAGCTAAGAAGAGTCTTGAGGTGCTTGCACAAACCCATAACCCTTCTAATTTGTTACAAATAGTGTTTTTTTATTTAAATGTAGCCAGAAATCTCTAAACTAGATGTACAAGAGAGTATATCAGTTTTTCTACAACAACATCTAGTTTTAACGCAAAATGATGATGACGAATGGACTTGGGAATCATACACTGGTTCTACGGAATCTATTAAAGAGGAAGTTCCTGAAAAAGGAGGAAAGAAAAACAAGGGAAAAGACAAAGGAAAGAAAGGAGAGAAAAAATCAAAAGAGGTAACTGAAGAAAAGGTAGAGAAGAAGGGCAAGGTTAAACACAATTCAATATTAATGCATATAACTGCAATAACAAAAGGTCATATTGTTTATATTAGAAAGGCAAGAAAGGCAAAGAAAAAGAAGTAATTGCGGAAATTGCCGAAGACGATGTGTCAACTGCAACTGATATTATGGCAGAAATTAACAAAATGAAAGCATTGGCAGATGCCCAAGCATTAGCAGAATCCCAAGCTCAAGAAGGAGGTACGTATATAGATTCTTCTCTAAGATTACGTACATATAACCTTTAGTCTAAAATAAATTAGGTGGCGATTTCTGCCGTTTATTAGACACTAAAATACTGATTTTGTTTTGCAGCGGATGATGCAATATCAACTGCAGTATCAAAAAAAAGTAAAGCATCCAAGAAAAGTAAAGCAAAGGAAGAAACAGAAAATGAAGCTGAACCATCACAGGAAAGAGTTAAACTGCGTTGTATTTCTACTTACAAATAACTTAGCTGACTAATGAAATCGGCTTGGCTTATTCTTTTAATTCAAACGGTTTCTTAATATCATAATTTCCTACTATTCAGGGTCCAAAGAAGAAGTTAAGTAAGAAAGAGCGAGCTCGCCTAGCTGCAGAACAAGCAGAGCAAGCACGAATTCAGATGGAGTTGGATGCAAAGCGAGCCGAAGAGGAAGAGCGCATCCGTCTTGTTGAGGAGAAGAAAGCAGCAATTGAAAAAGAAAAACGAGAAACGGCAGAACAGCATCTGAGGGCTGAACAACTTACTCATTCCATAAAAATTATTAATTTAATGAAAAAGAATAACATGGAAAAGGCACTCAAGGACAAAAATGAACGTGAGGTGAGCATTAAAGAAAAAGAAGTTCGTTTACATACATATTTTGTTATTCTACGTTTGGTATTTTTATGAAATTTACACGCAGGTACAGGGTATTCGGAAATTAAAAGTCAATATTTTAGAAAATGGTTCTGAAACATGTCTCAAATAAATCAAACATACTCATGTTAATTATTAATCGTTATAGAGTTAGAGAAGTTTAAGTTATTAGCACAAAGCATAATTTATAGTTAAGAGTACGCACGAACCCTGGTTGCTATGGCCTTATTCTGCAGTGTTTTAGAGAGAGCGCCGAGACAAGGAAACTACTAAATGTACTATTTAAAGTATGTGCAGATGTGGGCTAATATTGTTGCTTGTTCACAATTAATATTGGAAATCTGTCAACGAATTTGATTGTAAGTACAGAAATTTATAATTTTTAACAATGGTTAAAACTAAAACATGTTCTGTTCTGACAGATCGGACACCGTCAATAAATTAACTAACGTAGCCCAACCTTTAAGGTCTTTCTCGACTTTTGAAATAAAGTATTGACGATCGAGTACATTTTATAGGTTGCTTGTCTCGGATCTCTCTGTCACATGTACTGCAAAATTAAGACATGGATATCATAGCAACAAGCGGTTCGTGCATTCTTTTTCCGGGAACGTGTAAGACAGGCATATAAATCAATTACAGTTTTGGGTAAGTTACTCAATAAAAGTAATTACGTAAGTTACTATAATGCAAAATCGTAACTAAGTAAGTAATACTAAGTTACTTAGTTATAAAAGTAACTGAGTGGTTACCAAAGTTACTACATCATAACTCATTACACTGCAAGTATTCTTTTTAGCTTTTTAATGGCAGTTAATATTTATCCAAATTAAATACAAAATTAGTGCAGCAAAATGTTTCAACAACATGCGGATCTCCGTAGACATTTGCTCAACGATGGCTAATATACATTTATGTGTGACTGACGTAAAAGTAAACATTATTTTTTGGATTTTCTTATATAATTTTCTATTTTATGTTGCCGGAAATGAAATTTGTTAAATGCAATTCATTACAAAATGGTTAAGTATAATAGATAGTCGGTATTAGTATAGTCAAAAGATTACAGACGCGACAAATTTCCGTTAAAAACTCAAATTCGAAAATTTGCATGAAATCATAACTTTCTCTACTTCAGTAGAAAAATGGGAGGGTAATAATAAAAATGTATTTAATGCGGTTAAAAGAAAAGAATTTGTTTAGAGCAAAATTAATATATTAAATCCTTCAATATTTTTTTTACTTAAAAGAATTTCAAGGCCGCCCTTGAGGTGGCTTTCCGTTGATCGCATGGTCTTCATTTCTTAATGTAATATCTGTTATGTTTTAAGATTTGTGAATATCTTCCACTTTCTCAAAAATTTTACTTTGACTGTTTGCAATATTATTCTTCTCTTTTAAACATGGTTTTACTCCCATATTTATAAACCTGTCATCACTTTGTAGAATTTTGCCTGAGACTGTTTTCTTGTTTTATTTAATAGTTTCACATAGTCTGTTAAGTCTTTCAAGTTTATTTTCTGTCAATTTTTTTATATAAAATTTATTATTACCGAAGTAAATTGTTGTTGATAGTGGGAGCAATATTTGAAATGCGATGGATTACCAGATCCGTACGTTTGTGGTGAGATGAATACATATTTGCATTTATGGGAAAAAGTTGTTAAATCTACCACCATCGATAATGCAGCAACAAGAACCATTGAAATATTGAAAGTACGTTTAATTTTATATTATTTACTTATGCATAACTACTAAATTGTATTTGTGCAATTTCAGCTTCTTGACATCTTGACGACTTTGATTGATAATCCAATTGGAGTTAATGAGACTCAAATCGATAACTGGAAGTGGGTGTGTGACCCATAAGAATTCTTTATTATTTTAATAATTATTTAAAATATTCTGATTCAGATACACCGATTATTTCGCGAATATCAACATGATAGTCTGGATACCGCAACGTACAAGTTGTTAAGAGACATTAATAAATACCTCTATTGTGAAAATCTTACTCATGCTGAATTTCAAAGAAAGGAAGAAGATTTTTCTCTGTGTTTATGGCTGTTAATAAGGAGGCCCGTATCTGCGCCTAATCCTAGGAAACATCTGCCGTAATTATTACTTTTTGACAACTATAAAATCAGAAACAGATTACAGAAAAAATTTTAGATTTTTAATTTGTGGGGTTCACTATTAAACCAAAATATTTTTAATTAAATTTATACTCAACTGTAAACGCGTTAATATTATAAGAGAAAAGTATTCAATTATTAAAAAATGCTTTAATAATTTCATTTAAGAGAAAATATTTCATGCTACACTCACAGTTAATTTTCGTATTAAATAGGGTCTTGAATAGGGACCTACAAATAAAATGCCCTCTATGTGCAGCGAGCAAAAGTTGCACAGCAACTAACCGACATATAGATATGATAGAAACATGATTCAGAGAGAAAATAGGAGCCTCGGAACAGGACAGTCTCAACGGAAACGACCGGCGAGAAAACGGACAAGAATAGAATGTTGGAATATTAAAACACCGAAAAGAGGAAAAGAAGTTGAACTAACAGAGGAGATGGACAAATATAAATTACACATTTTAGGGATTAGTGAGGTGAGGAAGAAAGGACAAGGGATCAAGACACTAGACAGAGGTTATACTTTAAGATACAGTGGAATGCCATTCGGAAATAGAGCTAATGAAGGAGTGGGAATAGTGACCAACGAAGAGATAGAGACAAAAGTAGCTGACTGGGAGGCCATAAACTCGAGGATTATAACCATCAACCTAGAGCTAGAAAAGAAGATAGGAATAATTCAAATATATGCACCAACCGAAGACTCTTTCTACAAAGAGTTGCAAAGAACAATAGATAAAGTACAAGCTAGAAACCGACACGTTATGATTATCGGAGATTGGAACGCCCGGACAGGAAACAACAAACAGCAAGGGTATGGAACAATGGGAGACCATGGAGGAGAGGAAACACTAAATAATAACGGACAAAGGATGATAGATTTCTGCATCAGCAACCAAGTATTAATAGGAAACTCGTGGTTCAAACACAAAACCATACACAAAATCACATATGAAGCGGAACAGAGAGGACAAAAAAGTATCATAGACTATATAACATACACTAGAAGCATGATATATGCAGTAGAAGATGTGAAAGTTATTAGAGGTGCAGAATTACATAGACCTCCCCTAAAGAAAAATCAAGAACATATAAAAAAATAAAACTAGAGGCTTCAGAAAATCTGGAAAACAGAGAAGACTATGAAAGACAATTAACAAGAAAACTTAACAGATTAGAAGAAAGAAAACCGGACGACAATCAACGAGATATCAACGAGAGATGCAAGAAATTCAAAGAGGCAATAATCCAAACAGCAGAAAAGTATGTAGGTATAAACGAAATGGTGGAATGATCAAGTCAAAGAGAAGATAAAACGCAAGAAAGAAGCGTGGTATAGGTTCAAAAGGACAAATACAGAAGAAGACAAACAACTATACATACAGAAGAGGAATGAAGCAAAGGAAGCAGTAAAGCAAGCCAAAAAGGACTCCTGGGAAGAATTTGAAAATAAGCTAGAAGAAAGCCACTCAGAAAACCAGAAACAGTTCTGGAACATAGTTAAAAAACTCAAAGGACATCCTAGTACCTAAATAAGAAATATCAAGAACCAAAATGGGCAACTACAAACAGAAAGCGACAACATCCTAAAAACGTGGAGGGACCACTTTGCAGCTAAATTTGACAACGAAGAAGACGAAGCCATACAGCCAGAAGGACCAAACAATCAAGAAAATAGAGAAGGAAGAGTAGAAAATCAAATCAGTGAAGAAGAAATCAAAAACGCTCTAAGAGGAACACGAAACGGAAAAGCACCCGGGGAGGATGGAATAACACCGGAGCTCATAAAATATGCAGAACCAACAATCATAAAGTGGCTGAAAAAAATATTCCAACAGGCATGGGATTCAGAAACTATACCACAGGACTGGGAAAAAAATATCATAATACCGATACACAAGAAAGGAGACTCGACCAATTGCGATAATTACAGAGCCATATGTTTAGCACAAGTTGCATTAAAAATCTACTCCAAAATAGTAGAAAAGCGCCTGAGGACACAAATCGAAAACAAGCTAGAGGAAGAGCAAGCGGCTTCTAGGCCAAACAGACAAACACAAGACCATATATATGCACTAAAAATTATGATAGAGAAAGCCATAGAAAGAAACAAAACCTTATACCTAAGCTTCCTAGATCTTAGAGCAGCTTTCGACAAAGTACCAAGAAAACGCATATGGGAAGCACTCGAAGGACTCCAAACTGACCCAAAGCTGCAAAGAGTCGTCAAAAGTATATATCACAATGACCGTCAGAGTAACTGGAAGGACATCGGAGAATTTCGAAATAAAAAACGGAGTAAAACAAGGGAACAGCCTGAGCCCACTACTATTCATCACTTATATGAACCAAATAATAAAAACAGCAAAGAGACGAACAAGACCCACAAGACTAGGCTACCATAATCTAAATCCAGTATACACACAAGGACTGGTATATGCTGATGATGTTGTCCTAATATCACGGAACATAAACGACCTACAAAGAAACTTAGACATCTGGAACACATGCTTACAAGAAAAAGGAATGGAGATAAACATCGAGAAGAGCAAAATCCTGCAAGTCACAAAAGAAGGAACAGGAGAAAACCCAAACATAAGTGTAAATGGCCAACAATTAGAATACGTGGATAAATATGAATATCTGGGAAAAATAATCAGCACGAATGGAAAGATAGAACAAGAAGTGAGAAACAGGATAAGCAAGGCGAGCAGAGTGTACTACCAGATTAACAACACCTTAATAGGAAAGAAAGAAATTAGCACAAAAACCAAAATACATCTGTACAAAACAATATATACACCAACCCTCACATATGGTGCAGAATCGTGGACAATGATCGATAAACATAAATCCATGGTAACCGCAGCTGAGATGAAATACCTCAGAAAAGTACAAGGAAAAACAAGGAGAGACGGGGTGAGGAACAAAAGTATAAGGGATGAACTAGACCTAAGGCCATTAGTGGACGAAATAGAAGAAAAACAGCTAAACTGGCACATAGTACGTATGAGAAATGAAAGGATCCCCAAGAAGATGTTGGAAATGCGACCCGATGGCAAAAGAACAAGAGGAAGACCGAGGATACAGTGGGAAGAAAACATCAGAAGAATGGTAGAGACAAGAGGGAAAACCATCGCAGAAGCAAGGATTTTGGCTAGACACAGAACCAACTACAAGAAATGGACCAAAAACCCAACGCCGTGAGGCATAAATGGGATTTAGAGAAAGAAGAAGAAACATGCGGTTTCTCCCCTGGGTCAAATGGTCATTGACCTCCCAATGAAAAAATAAAAAATAATTAATTACTTTTTTTTGAGCACATAACATATTATACACTATAATATTTAAAAACTACTTTACAGTTAACTTTTGTATGAGATTTCTATGCGAGAACGTTTATTAAATAGCTGCCGCAGGATCCGAAAACGTTTGAGTATTTCGCGCGCATTAAACGAATCTATGCGAGGGTCATTTGATTGTCAGTCTCCAATTTAGCTACACGCCACCGAATAAAGCCGCCGGATTAAAAGGCATTTAAATGAATAAGAGAGAAATAGAAAGCTCATTGCGGTAAAATTTATATTACACAAGGTAAAAGAAGATAGAAATATCTGCGTGTTAAAGACTTCAGGGACACGAACCCACAACTTCCGAAAATTATGCTGTCAGCTGTCCGTGGTAAGCTCATGCCAACAGCCGCCTAATTTGCGGGATTCGCACGTACACGGCGTAGTAGTGTGAAAACAGTTGTTGGTTGTGTAATCATAATTTGTTGGTGTTGTACGATGTCCGTGCAAAATAATTTTGGATTGTGAATGCCATGTAAGAAAATGCTTTCACTTGTTTCCAGTGTCTGTTATTTTGTGATAATTCATTGTGTGATATTGACTGCAAACATTTAGAAGCTAAAATTCAAACACATTTTTTATCGGTAAACACCATGAAAAATTTTGTGCATTTTGACAAACTGGCAATGTGGGTATCAATTTAAAATAATTTTATTAAAGAGTGCTTATCGAAAGTCTATTAAAGACTTCAATGATGAAAATGTTGGTAAAAATAGATCGTTTTGCCAACGTAAAGGATGGGTTTGAAATATAAGGCTACCTAAAACTTGGGTAAGAACAAATGTTTTCCAAAAAATACTTTAATATGCCTTTCAGTACACCACACCACAAGCCGCCACGGAGGTTGGTAAACTATTGCTGATACCTGCTTAGCAAGTTTCTTTCTTACTTATATGCCCGTTTGCTGCTTTGAAGCTTTTCTCGCTGCACACAGTGGGCATTGTATTTGAGGTACTATAGAAAATTTGGTATTTGTAGCATATTACTGCTGTCGCTTTTGGTTTCGACTATGGTTAGGGCCGTCTGAAAAGTTCTAACAAGAACTAAACGCGTCGCGGTCTAATCCTAGCCATAGTTGAAATCAAATTATCAATTTTCATTCATATCTAAGACAACTTCTTCCTACATTTTTTTTAGTCCTCGGATACAGATAGATATTCCAGATATGCTTATGAATGTTCTATTTCCAACCAGCCTTGAATGTCAGTGCATGGCAGTTCGTGCTATGTATGTAAAATATGATCACCTGAGTGATTTGTGTGCTAGTTTTAAAAAACCACCAGTCCCTCCGCAGTATGAAGCAGGTAGAGTGTTTAATCCTAGAAGTAAAAATTAATAAAAAAAAAAGGTTCATTTTCAAGATTTATATAAGGCAACTGTATATGAGTGGAATTCCAAGTTATATTACAAATATGAAAAGTGTCCAAAACCTAAAAAGCAGCCCGGTGCGGAAGACAACGAACCTCCACAAGAAGAGACCGTGGTAGATAGAAAAAAAGGGATTATACCAATTGTGCCGTATCAAAAACTGGAACCTTCTGCTAGTATTCATGTTATTGCGGAAGAAGGTATGTGTTACTAACATGAGAAACCTGTCAGCATTAAAATTCTTCAATTTTCACAGACACAATGTATTTGCAAATACGTGATAATTTGATAACAAGAGTTGATGAGCACGTAGTAAATCTTAGAAAATCCATGATATTGGGTGGTACTTACTGCTTGGACTTGTATTACCAACCACCACAGCCGCAAAATATAGTTACTTTTGATATAACTGTTACGAGATGTTAGTTTTTGAATATCTGGTAGTAAAAAGTCGAGTTTAAATTAAATGTAATGTTTCCTTAGTGAAAATTCCGAAATGCTTATCGGAGGTACCATTTCATATTAGATACAAAACACCACCACCGATAGATCCTACATCAAAGCGGGAACCTGAAGAAATCGAAGAGGAAATTAAAAAACAAGAGGAGGAGCTTGATCGACTTTTACTTTTTACATTAACGTACGTTTACTAATTCTAAGTCAAATTTAACCAAAGAAAAGTACTTCCTTATGTTATATCAAGGAAGTACTCAGTATTGGATTGTATGGTACTATCAAATACTTCATATATTTAAATCTAATGATACCTATCTCAAATGCGATGGACAAATTGCAGGAATTTTACGAGGTTTGTTCGAAATGTACGTGGCCTAACACAGAGATGGCGCAAATTCGGCGGAATTTGCATTACCTTTTTCAGAACCATCCTTTCTTGGGTTAAATATGACAGTAGAGAGCGCGATCTGTCAATTAGTTTGCGTTTGACAGTGCGCCAAAGTGACCGTCTCGAGTGATTTCGTAAATAATGCAAAAAACGGAGTTGCGAGCAGTGATAAAGTACTTTCATTTGGAAGGCTTAACACCAACCGAAATCAAAGCAGAGTTGGATTCGACATTTTTGAAGTCCGCTCCTTCGTTTTCAATGGTTAAAAATTGGGTTGCCGAGTTTAAGCGTGATCGTGTGGACGCCCAATAACGGCTAGTATCCCGGATATGATTAAAAAAGTCCTCCGTATCGTATTGGATGACCATCGAGTAAAAGTGTGCGAGATAGCAGACATAGTGGGCATCTCAAATAACAGTGTGCACAGAATGTTAACTAAAGAATTGGAAATGAAAAAATACTTTGCGCGTTGGGTGCCGCGTTTGCTCACACCGGAGCAAATACTGAATCGGTTGATTGTTTCTTGCGACCTTTTAGCACGTTTTTGCTGCAATACGAAGGACAAATTGCGCCGTTTCAAAACCGTCGATGAAACCTGGGTCCACCATGACACTCCAGAAACCAAGGAACAGTCTAAACAATGGACACACAAAGGTTTTCTGCCACCGAAGAAGGCAAAAACGGTTTTGTCCGCAGAAAAGGTACAACAGTGTTTGGAATTCTCATGGAATTATCTTCGTCGACTACTCAGAAAAGGGAAAAGCAATAAATGGCGAGTATTATGCCAATTTGTTGCAGCAATTGAGCCACAAAATCAAAGAAAAACGGCCTCATTTGGCGAAAAAGAAAGTGCTTTTAAATTAAGATAACGCACCTGTGTCTGCAATCGCCATGGCCAAAATTTATGAATTGGGATTCGAATTAGTGCCCCATTTGCCCTATTCGCCAGATTTGGCTCCCAGCGATTTTTATCTATTTTGAAATAGAGAAAATGGCTCGGCGGTAAAAGATTTTCATCCAATTCCGAGGTAATCGCTGCTGTGAATAGCTATTTTGAGGACTTGGGTTCATCGACCTACAAAGACGGCATTGCTGCTTTGGAGCATCGTTGGAATAAGTGCGGTGAGCGAGCAGAAGACTATAATGAAAAATAAAATGATTTTTTGACCCAAAAACTAGCGTTTTCTTTGTTAGACCACGTATATTTCGAACGATCCTCGTATGTTTAGCCCAATTGTGTTTTACTATTCATATTTAAATTACAGATTACCAGACCACGTGATGTGGTTGGATGTGCCTTCAGTTTGTCATTGGGATACAAAAAGGCAAGTTTGGACAACTGAAGATGTGCACGATTTAAAACACATTGAAGATAAAGGTTACATTACATTTAGATCGGGTAGATTTGGCTGTTTTTCTTTGGCCGCGTACAGGTATGCAAATCTTCCATATCAGGCTTGGGAACTGAAACCAGAACTCAAGTAAGTTGTGTCACAATATTTATTAAAATTATTCAGGTGACAATAGTTGTAACTTTTCAGTGGTACTGTTACCCTTCAAATTACTGCTGCAATTCTACTGATTGAATTTAACATCAAAAATGACTTAATCTGCATTTTGCAGTTCCAAAGTAGTCCAAATAATGCGTTGCAGAATATAATTGGAGTTTACTATAAACTTCCCAAACTTATGAGGGTGGAATTACGTAAAATAGTTACTTAATAAAAGTATGACTAATATTTTTGCTTTTGCAGATTTTACAAGACGGTGGCGTTGATGTTTTCCCAGCATTTGATGCGTTCTGCTACATGGAAGGTTGATTTTAGATTAGAGCTATATAAATATGGTTTAACAAAAGAGGTTTTAGGTACATGTGAAAAACACTGGCCCATGGAAAAGCATGCATACTACAATATGGCTCAACTCAGTGTTTGCTATAATTTTGCATGGTCTCGTTGGAATCTACCAGCTGGTCGTAGAAATATAGTCATGCAAATGAGAGAATATAAACCCAACAAAGCTAAACAGGTAATGATTGAAAGCCATAAATGATAACTTTACAAATTCTGCCAGACTAGGTAGTTATAACATACGTAGATTACTTCAGCCTTTAAAACGGTGCCAACACAATCAACAAGGATAGCATTATGTGTGGTGCGGTCACTGTGCGCATATTTGATGATGTAGTTAAGGCGTCTGAGTATGTTCAAGAAGCTACCACACATTCCAGAGACCAAATAGAACACTTACCCTTATCCAAGAGATACCTAAATAACTTTTAATTGCTATTTATTGTATCTACCCCTAAACAGAACAGCCGTAGCTCAGTGGTAAGCGCGCAGCCTACTAATGCAACGGATCCGGGTTTGAATCTCGGCTCGGTCGTTCTCCCTCGCAAGGCAACAGGAAATCAGCAAGGTGGATTTTCCTCCTTTCTGGAAAAAAAGTGCATGCACTTTCTGTGGTTTGGAGCCCACGTTAAACTGTAGGTCCCCTATGTCTGTCTGTGCAAATTATTTATCGTCGCGCACCAAACACAGACATAGCCAACGCCCTCAATAGGGTATGGCACTAGAGAAGAAGAAAACCCCTAAACCTGCAACTTGAAAGTAGCTCTCAAACTGCTAAATAAAACGGACCGTGTTTCAAGACCGGTTGTTTTATTTTAATTGCGTAAAACCCTATTAATAAGTTTTGCAACTTAAGCTTTGAGAAAGTTTAACCAAATATGATACGCCGACTGCAACATTTTTTTTTCACATAATTTTTTTAGTTGCCAGTATTGCGTAAGGGGTTAAAAGATGGTGATCCAATTGCAAAGAAATCTATAGTTTTTTAACAGTTTAACCAATACCTTTAAACCTTTTTAGAGAAAGACATTCTTATTTTCAACATTTTTTGGCACTCATTAGATTTTGCTATCTTCCACAGTTTAGACAAACAAAAATTAAGTTTGATTTGATGCATTCGCGTACTGCTCACAATTTAACAAATTTAGTTTGACGTTGCACATAGCAAATGCTTTCAAATGTTAGTATAATACCAGTACATGTTGATCAAGGTGATTGTAAAGATTCGAATGCATCAAAGCAACATTTGTCGTCGACAAAGTCGTCAACTTTTGTTGAAGTTTTTGTAAACATTTGTCGACCGAGTCGACAAACGCCTAGTAGTACCCACCGACGCAACAGTGTTGTGCCCTACATATTTTTGATCAATATAGCGAAACCTAATTTAGTCGATATCAACATAATAAATACTATAAATGCTGTATAATACTATTAAAAACGCGTGTTGATGGTGGAGGCACTATCAAAGCAAAATTGAAACAATTGTTGCTAACATAATTTCTCTTTGATTTCCCCCCACCGGCCGATCGAAAACATAAACATTGTCGGCGACCGCAGTTTCCGACACTAAAAATCGGTGTTTTTTTCAGCAACTTTTTCACAAACTTTTGTCGACAAACGTTGCTTTGGTGGATACAAGACTTAACGTTTCGAAAAACACACCCATCGTGGGTAGCTTAGTGCCAGAGTTCGACTGCTACAGATACTGTTAAAATAATGAAATATGGAAAAAACCTTTTAACGTGTATTTATTTCATACTGTTGCTTAAAAAATTAATTACCTAATAATACTAATACAGGAAAGTAAAAGTTATAAAATTTACTGTACAAACAAGAGCTGAAAGAGGATAATTTGGATCTTTATTTAACTCTAAAAGTAAGAGTTGCATTAATGTACGACTTTCATTAAAATATAACCAATTCAATGGCATAAGCGCCTACTATAAAAACAATTTTTATTTTTTTCCAAAAGTAACTTTCTATAGCTGCAATAAGATAAAATAGGACATCCTATATAAATAACAAGTTAAAACAAGTTATCAAACGCTTATTAAGCTTTTATATATCCTATTTTTAGAAATAACAAACACCATTTTAATTTATATTAACTGAACACCAGGCTTCTAGGTAATTTACAAAACATACGTGTTTTCACCTCTAGAAAATCTAAAAAATGATTTCGATTCTTTTTGATTGCTGTAATTATGCAGTTGTAAACTGCACACACCAACCCACATTTTCCAGACATCACACGAGTATTATTTTGCTATTAATTGCCTTATTGCAGATACAACAATGCACGAAATTAACAGTAGAAACTATCTGTACCAAGTAGAGAGCGATGTAACCAATGTCGCCGGATTTTGGGCACAGTTGCCGGTATTGGAATTGATAGTATTTGTTGCTATATGTATAATACAAACAACATTATAATTAATTGCAAACATTTAATTATTATTTGAACATCGTATATATGAAGTTCCTCCTAGCTGGTCTGCTAATACTGAAAATTATTACCAAATTCTACGCGTTTTAAGCTACTAAGCATTATGTTGTTTAAAGTGAATTTATATCGGAAATGTTGGATATTTTATGATCTTCGTAAAATGATTAATCTGGCGTTTAATCAATGTTTCTTAAATTACTGCTTACTGATTTGTACCTAATGACGTCGTGTGCCACCAAGTTATTAATTTTTTTTATAAACTTTATGAAAACCTTTTGGAATCAAGCAAGGTTTATTTTTTTTTTAAATTAATTAAGGTAATTCATGCAATTAAGGGAAAAGGAATCAAACTAAGTTGAACTCTTCAACGCCAACATTAAACATTTTGTTTGCTGGTTGGGTATGGGAAGTGCGTTGAAACCCTTCAACCGCGCCTCCCGTAATTTTGGTAATTGAAGGGGGTTGTGAAAAGGAGCAAAAGGAGCATTTAGGTTAGTGAATACGGTTAGTATTTATCGACACCTGATTATGAATTACATTTGACTACTATTAAATTCGGACTGATACTAAAGCTAGCTGAATTTTCCCTCTAGGTTGACTGGTCTAGGTGCTGGTCCCTCTCGGTTGATGGGTCTAGGTGCTGGTGATTTTACCAATCGACTAAACAGCGAAAATTATTTACAACATTTCCAAAATACTTTGCCATAATTATTGCTTGATTTGCATTATCACTTGGCCGAGATATGTGGTTTATTTCGAACAACTCTAACTATAGCGCAGCTACCATTTAAAGGGGCTCAAATTTTGTGATTCTGTAACTCGTTTAGGAAGCATTTCCGGGCATATGTTAAACTGAATATTTTTAATTGTTTTCATATACCGAATTCTCTGTCAGCAGCGCCCATATCTTCATCATGTACTTAAAGAAAGTTACTACTTTTTGTACTGATATTAAATAAATAACTTTATTTTAATTCAACAGTACTTATTTATGTTAACCTTATACGTATTTTGACATGTTTACATGCCATTATCAAAGGTAATATAAATAAGTAAACAGTTGGTGTTTCTATAAAAACAATAAAACTGGATGACTTAATCTTGGTAATCAGTGTTTGCAGATTAATTTGCTTATTCATTAAAGGTACTGTTTTTAAATGTGAGTGAATTTCAAATTTTACGGTTTATCTAATTTACGCTTATCATCAAAAAGTGTAAACACTTTATAATGTTATTAGATGGCATTAAATGATTGTGTTCTAAGTGTTTAAGTAATAATATTTATGTAGGTGTTTGTATTTGCAACAACGTACGCGTTCTTTTTACCTAACATCAAAATTTTTAATTTTCTGGTTTATATAAACCGAATTACAATGTAAGCAATTTAATTTGTAAATACCTGATTTTAGCAAATCATCTGTATTAAATCGAAAAAAAATGTTGAAATTATAAGTAAAACCAGTAAATAAAAAGTAATTTTTAAGACAAATAAAAATATTTTAAACACTTTGTTGAATGTAGAAGAAAAAAAAGGTGATTTGCGAAAATCAAGCATTTACAAATTAAATTGTTCGCATTGTAATTCGATTTATATAGGCCAGATAATAATTAAAAATTTTTGTGTTAGGTATAAAAAACACGTACGTTGTTACAAATAAATCCAATTACGCTAAACACTAATGCCATCTAATAACACTATGAAATGTTAACACTTTTGTGATGATAGACGTAAATTAAATACATGGTGTTAATGAATTGTAGGGACAAACTTCTAGAGCTTGCAAACCACAACAAACAAACAACTTTTGTTAATAAATGTGTGGTCAAAAGTGTTTCCTTTAGAAAACAGAGCCTCTTAAAGATTCTTTAAGAAATACCTGAAAATAGGCAACTCAAATTGCATTTTCAATTATTTTGCACAGGTCACACGGAATTTTGAAAAAAAAACGATCTAGACATACATGCATTCAAATAACGTCAATTTTGACACAATTCGATATTTTTGTGATATTTTTTGACTTTTCTTGCATTCGTTTCTTTCTGTGCCTTTTATAATTCGTTTTTTTCGTTCTGTGATTTTTTTGATTATTATTTTCTTCGTTATTTTCGTTCTGTGTTTCGTATTTTTGTGTTATGGCGAATTATACTGTTGCCGAACAGCATAACATGATGTTCATGTATGGAGCTGCTTGGGGTAGCGCACGCGAAGCTCCTCGCTTGTACCAAGAACATTTTCCGAATAGGAATCATCCATCGCACAAGGCCTTTAGTGTAGTTTCACGTCGGCTGCGGGAGGAAGGTACATTCGTTGTCAACAGACAACTGTGGAGCTACCAGAACAAGGAGAACGGTAGAGTTTGAGGAAGAAGTTTTGGAGAGAGTGGCTGAAAATCCTTCTACTAGTTCAAGAGCCATCGCTCATGAAATGGGAGTGAACCATGTTTCAGTATAGGAGGTACTACATGAGCAGCAGCTACATCCGTACCATCCACAGAAGGTACAAGCCATGGTTCAAGCAGATTTTTTCAGAAGCGTAGAATTTTGCCACGAATTTCTGCGGCGGTGTAATGAGGATCCAGAATTCCAAGTAAACGTTCTGTTTAGTGGCGAGGCATCTTTTACGAAAGAAGGAATATTCAACAGGAGAAACAGCCACATTTGGGATGATGAAAATCCCCATGTGTGGCCTCCACGTTCTCCTGATTTGACCCCACTTGATTTCTATTTGTGGGGTCATGTTAAAACGTTAGTGAAACCCAGTTGAAACTGTAGAAGAACTTACGGCGCTTATTCTTGCCGCATGTGAAGAAGTTCAACAGACTCCTGTTATATTTGGAGCGGTGCGCAGGAATTTACTTCGTAGATGTACTTCGTGTGTAGAAGCTGGGGGGGGGGGCGACATTTTGAACATTTACTATAATTTTGTTAATTTTTGAATTAGTTATTGTAAATTTTTCAAATAGTTGATGTTTGCTTTGTAATTTTGGTTTTTTCTATTGCTTAGTTTTGAAACATTTTGTTAATTAATTTATTTTAAATTTAATTTGAATTTGAAAAGTGGGAAAGAGGGCTTTATTTATCCTGTATTAATTTCCGTTGTTATGGAAACAAACTGTAGGTAGTAAATTGAGTTGCCTACATTTAGGCGTTTCTTAAAAAATCTTTGAGAAGCTCTATCTCTGAAAGAAAACACTTTTGACCGCACATTTATTAACAAAAGTTGTTTTCTTTGTTGTGTTTTGCAAACTCTAGAAGTTTGTCCCTACAATTCATTAACACCCTGTATACTAGAAGCTTTTGAAATTCACAAACATTTAAAAACTGTACCGTTAATAAATGAGCAAATTGATCTCTTAAATTCTCCCCTATTGGATATTTTGGAATAAGAAATCAAGTCATCTGCAGATGATGATTGAGAGCAAGTCACTAAGTTCTATTGTTGTTATAACTGTTTACCTTTTAATACTACCCTTGATAATGGCATGTGAACATGTCGAAATACGTATAAGGTTAAAATAAATAATTATTATTGAAGTAAATAGTTATTTGTGTACCAAGGCCAAAAAGTGGATTCTTTTCGGCCGAGTCTGAGTTTAATGGCCGAGGCGAAGCCGAGGCCAGAAAGCAGACGAGGACGAAATAACACTTTTTGGCAGTGGTGCACACAAATGTTTTTACGCGACCTTCATTATAAAATTTACAAATTTGTTAGATTTTTATTTATGATTTATCGATATAATTATTTATAACAACTGAACAATTGTACATATTTGTGACTCCTTCAGAAACGTTTATATTTTTCTACAAATTTGTTAGATTTTTACTTAAAATAATCAAGATAAAATTACTGCCGCAGCAACATCAAAAAGCACACAAACTGTTCATACGAATAATGAAGCTATACATGCCGAAATTACTTCGAGTGTAAATAAAGAAAATATGAACGTTTCCGAAGGAGTCACAAATATGTACAATTGTTCAGTTGTTATAAATAATTATATCAATAAATCATAAATAAAAATCTAACAAATTTGTAAAAATTTTATAATGAAGGTCGCCTAAAAACATTTGTGTGCACCACTGCCAAAAAGTGTTTTTTCGTCCTCGGCCGAAAAACGGTTACTTTTTGGCCGCTTTTGAGTACTAAAAATTCAATTTTTTGTTAAGGTCGCCTAAAAAAGTATTTTATTTAATATCAATCTAAATTTCAACGAAGTAAAGCTGGTTCTTATTAATAAAACTTCTTTTATACTGTCTATTTTGCCTGCAACTAAGACCAATATTTTTTCAGGTTCCACATTCTATGCTACTAGTGACACCATTAAAGGTATTTTTTGTGCAATGCACTGAAGTCAGTCAAGTATTTAGTGATGAGAGTGTAGAAGGAATGCACGTAAGTAGTAAACAGTATGTTGTAAATGATTTTAAGTCGTCAGATTTACTTTTTAGTTTTATTCAGATCTTCATTGTTTGATGAAAGGAACTAGTTCAATGGCAACGAGAGCTAAAGTGCAAAATGCACCAAATGATCTAGTTGGAGCAGTCGCCGAGCTGTTAATAGCAACAAGAGTTATGAGTTTCTCTTAACACCTTTTAAATTTGCCGTGTTGTTCGTGTTGTGCCTAATTTTTAATAAAGAATGCAATTGATGTTGTACTTTTATGGGTTATAGTTTACAGAAAAAGAAAATGAAAAGTTGGTTCATACAATTTTTACGATACCTTAAATTTTTCAGAGCGACAACAAATGGAAGAAGCTGAAAGAAAAGAATAGTCGGACAGATTGTGTACCAAGAGTGCATTTGTCATGCCGAAAATATTATTCTAAAAGGGACTAATAATAGTTAATAGTTGAGTTGGAAAAACACCCTACATCCCAACAGACAACGCCTGTGAAGAAAGCGTTAAGATATATAAAACTTAAACTTAAATTTAAATCCACGTATTGGATGCAAATTTTGATTTCTTCCATTTTGTACTTAACCATTTCTAACGTAGTTCTAACCGTTTAGAAGAGAGGAGGTCAAATACCTGGGCGCATTCATAAACACCAAATTGATCTATAAATGGCATCTTGAACATGTCACAAACAAAGCCATCAGAGTATTTTGGACAGGCAGGCTAATGTATAGAAAAACGTGGGGGCTGAAACCAAACTTGGTACATTGGCCCCACACGAGAGTTATAGTTCCAACAATCACATATTCCGCCTTGGTGTGGTGGCATAAGACAAAAAATGTTTTAATGAAAAATAGGCTAAAGAAATCACAAGCCTGCTAAGGAACCAACAGTTGCGTTAGAAATTCTACTAGATGTACCTCTCTTCCACCTACATATGGAAGCGGAGACGAGACTAAGGACGTACGTACTAAAAACAAATGGAAACTGGAGATACCCTAGCTATCCAGGAGATCCAACCAAAATCTTTAACAGAATAAGTAAAATCTTCAGAAAATCGGTTGATATTAATATACTAGAACTGGACGAGTGTAAGGAAAATATAGTTATCGCCGAACTAAATGGGGACGTCATCTGATATACTAACGGATCCAGAGCAGACAGTGGTACAGGGCTGGGTATTTACAGAAATAGACCAGACTATCTTTTTAGCATAAAGCTGGGCCGCTTTGCAACATTGTTCAAGACCGAAACCACGGCTATTCTTACTTGTGCCCAAATTATGATGCAGAGGTCCTACAGAAATAGGAGAATCGACATTATCACTTCCAGCTAGGCTGCGCTGAAAGCACCAATGACAATTTTTCTATAAATTAGTTCTAGAATGCCACGAAAAACTGGTAAAGCTGGGAGAACACAACAGGCTGTACTTAATGTGGGTTCCAGGCACAAACGAGTAAGTGGCTATGAGGAAACAGACAAGGTAGCAAGAGCTGGCCGTGCAGAACAGCTAATAGGACATAAGCTAACCAGCGGTTACTCTACAGCACTACCAGGGAACAGAATAGAAGTCGACTAGGAAACATTCATCGGGAGTACTGGACAGAGCACCTGAGTATGAGATATTCCAAGTTCGATTTTGGGAGGCCGTCTAAGAAAGTGGCTGAAAAACTGTTCATGTTTAGCAGGGAGAAACTATGGCACGCAGCAGGAATCCTAACTAGACACTGTTGTAAATGAACAAAGACCTATACACAATAAGACTCGCAGAAAAGAAACGCTCTGCGGGTTCTGTAAAGTGAACAATGCTTATGTCACTGCGGGTTATTAACAGCCTGCAGTTTAAAATATTTGGAAGTACCAGAACCGGAACCCGAAATGATCAGTAAAATCTCCATTGTCGACGTCCTGGGCTTTTTGAAGGTGCAGTACTACCATTGTGAGGCTTAAAGAAGTTTGATTGGGAACACAATAAGTCTTTTACGCCCGGCGCAGAAAAGGACCAACTGATGCCAATCAAGAATTAAAAAAAACCGTTAAGAAGATTTTCGTCAAAAATTTGGCGTTGTGATACTTTTTCTATGCATCCTCGTTTTTAGGTGGGATTGTACGTTGATTTATACGTACAATCATGCTGAGATTCTCAGGCGCTAGATTTTCCAACAGGGAGGTTCTTCTCCAGTCGGACTGAATTTTGTGGCGAAGGTTACTCTCCAGTCGGACTTCGCGGCTTCTTCGTACCTAGCGAAAATCTGGGTTGTTGCAGTGAAAATGACGGTAACTAGGGGTCTAACTAGGTTTACTTACCAACCTCTAAATCTAGTATTAATACTACATATGTTTAAGCAATGTTAATAATAAACTATTTTTAGCATTTAATTGTCTATAATGTACGCAATATAATATTATATACATAGATTATTTAAAAACTAAAGTACAATCGAAATAAGGTGCAAAAGTACAAGCCAAACAAAGCAAATTAAATACATTAACAAACAGTAGCAAATGGTAGCAAACAATAGCAAATAGTAGCAAACAGTAGCAAATGGTAGCAAACGGTAGTAAACGGTAGCAAACGGTAGTAAACGGTAGCAAACAGTATCAAATAAAATACAGTAGCAAACAGCTCCAAACGGTAACAGATAAAATTGGGTAGCAAACAGTAGCAACGGTAGCAACTAACTAAACAACATTGAGACGGTCTGGTGCAAAACGGTCGGTATTTAATCTACGGTTTGTGAGGTAAATATAGTTGTAGCAGGTAACCGAAGTTATTATAAGGATACGAAAAAGTAACAGAAAGAGAAAGACAAAGGGATAACGACAGACTTCTGAAATAAAGAGAAAGAAAAAGAATGGGGTAACAGATAATCAACACAATATTAAAATAAATACAAAGATTACCAGAATATTTGAAGTATTACTCACTCTGTACACTTCATAGGATCGTCACCCTTGGCTGGTTTTCTTGCTGGTCAGTTGTAGAACTAAAATATAAATTTTAAAACTGAACTTGCTACGGCATTTACCTATTTTGAAACATGCACGTCAATCGTCAGTACACGATAAACAGAATCAACTCGGTTCATTTCATCTCAAAACTGCAAAAATTTTTCAAATTAAACATTCTATATTTTTTAAATTTAATAAATTTAATGAATTGGGAATATGTTACTGTTTATTTGTTCCGACTTCCCAGGAAAATATGGAACGTAGTGCAAGAGTTAAGCTACTTGTATAAACTAATTTGCAATGGTTTTAATTATTGTAACGTAAGTGTGTGTTTGTTGCTGTGACTGCGGCCCCAAATATTTGGGTCAATACAGTGTGGAATTCTAAGCATATTTATTTGTTCTTTTTGGTCTATAACTTTTCGTCACAGGCTGGTCGTTCTCAGAAGCTAATATTCTCTGTCTGCCCAGTCGCTTTCCTCTAAACCGTTATCTTGTATTGTTTGTATTTATTTGACGGCTGGTGGCTCTCTTTTTTTTTCCTAGTGGCAACCAATGTGGGATTTTTTTGGGCCATCTTTTTTGGTTGGTTGTTTTACCTTCATTTTTCTATATAGTCTTTCTGGTCTTATTCCGTGTCTCCGGTTATACTGTAGGTAGTAATCGTCGCAGATAGTCCAGCTTTACCCTCTATAATAAATGGTTCTTTTTGTTTCTACGGTGAGGTTTTTATTCCACATAGTCCCATGTAGTGCTAACACTACATATTTATTTGTATATTTTATAAATTTATGAGCAACAATAGTTTTTGTATAACTGTTTTTTAATAATAAGAGTGCCTAAAAACCGCAGCCCTAGCAATGAGTGCTGTTTCTAATAAAATTGTAATAATGTTCTGTGTGCAATACTTTAATTTTATTAATTATCTGTCATTGAAAGAAATTACATACAATGTACTGTTCGAGATTCTCATGTCAGCGCCGATAAATACACTGAACGGAAGATGTTTACTGTATATTTTAAATTATAGCAACAGGAGTAACTGCAACATAAGCATTTGCTAAAACAATCAATAAACTGATTTTAGATGTAAAGGCCCGTCATCGTGTTATGGTTATAAATTTTGTCGAAATCACAGAGTTCGTCGTTGTGTTAGGGTGAGACAGTTAGGAATTTAATATATAGATATTTAAGCTTACTTGTCTCATAACGCCGATTTTTCTTTGAAGACTAATACTGTTATTTACTGTAACGTCGATCTTCATTTATGCACGTAAAATACCAAACAAGCAATGTCTGACTAAATCATATTTGTTATTACATATCATACAATGTAGTAATTAATGGTAACCGATTATATTTCAACATTTCAATGTACAAAACAAAAGCTTAAACCATTGAAAAAAATATTTTAATTAATACTAGCACTTATACCCTATTAAACACTACTAAATCAATTTGTAAGTTAAAAATATATATTTTCTGCGATATTCGTAAACCTGAATTTTTCGAACTTTGCAGAACACAAATATATCCTGTATTTGTTTTAAATAAATAGGCTTTCGTAGATGTTAGAAATTTTATGACCAATTAATGTTAATATGTTGAGTTTGTAGACCATGAACCACCATAAAAAGACGTAAATCATAATCGAGACGAATTTGTCCAAGACATACATCCTGAAATATAGAAATATAAGAAGTTTGTCATAGCAAATAATATGAAAATATTGTAAATGTATACATTTCAGAGTGCGTAAATGTAGGAAAAATACAACACCTTTCCACACAAGTAACTAAATACCAGATACGTATTTCAATAGGTAAGCTATCATCGTCAGTGGTAAACTGACACTGATTATCTCACAGTTTAAGTGCTTTTAGTACATTGCATTGTTTTACTATCTTTAAAATAAGGTTTATTTGTTTGTGTCAGGAGAGTGGTTTTGTGGTAGAATATACTCTCAACAATGCAAGAATTTCGGGTTCAATTCTAATAAAATTACAAAAAACAAAATAATCAAGTATTTTGTTATTATTTGCAGGGACGTTATACAGTAATTTAAAAAATACTTCAATCACTTCGTATTTAACAAAAAATCGTTAAAATATAAATGAAAGATAAAAAAAAATAAAAACAAAATCTAATTTTATGGAATTTGAAGCCGGAACTCTCGTGGGTTAAGCTACCTAGGGGCGCGTCTCTAGGTAGCGGATAGGGAAACCGCCGCTTCTTAACTGAGGACGTTTGGTGATAGCCATACTGGCTCATCTAGGACTAATCTCCGTGTTTGTGTCGTGTGTGGAAATTCGTACGGGGGATGAAAAGATCCTGGTGCTTGAGTCACCCTTTCCACTTGAGACCAACCCACCTCGATCAATAGGCTACTTCGTCGGGCCACTCTTCTAATAGGATGAGTTCCTTGTAAATGCAGGGGTGTACAGTTGACCATACTTCGATGGGGTAGTTGCTCTTGTACAACTCTTTTTCGGAAGCTATATCTCTCTGGTTAAGGCCGTAACGTAGTCTTTTGACAGCATATATGCAAAGTTTTATTCGGTCAGTACAAAACACCATCGAGGGTGATTTTTAAGGGGCATGGTTACTAATGAGTTGACTCATCTTCTTTTTGTGGTTGCATACTTCTTGCGAGGTGTAGCATATCTTTGCACTTCCTGCCCTGTGTAAAGCTTAAAGTAGCACAAAATAGTGGGAACCTACAGATTAACGTGGGCTTTGAACCACGAAAGTGCATGTACTTCATCTCCAGAGAAGATTTTACTAGGACAATCTCGGATGTAAGAAGTAAAGCTAAAACTCGCTAATCCTTAATCAGGGTTCTACGAGCTATAGGCAACACAACTCACATCAGAGTACCTTGGTGGTTGTTCACTGTCTTCCAACAAATTATATATCTTCAGCGCTACAGGCCAGTGAGGCCCTTGGCTTGATCCCATTCACTCCGGGTTTGGCTTATTCGCTATGGTCCGGGGGTAGTGGGGCCTTTTGGGTCTTTAACCACTACGCCCCTTAAGCTTACGCCAAATCCTTGGCATTACATTCACTCGTGTATTTGCTCATCCATCTACACTTTTGAGGGCACTTCCAACCCCTCTAACGACGACCAAGGTATTAGCTTGACCGCCGGGACCGACTGTTTGACGTGCCTATCCGCCAGTACAAGGCGCCGTGTTTTGCGCAGTTTCGGGACACCCATTCAACTACCGACCACGGAGAACGTTGCTGCATTGCCGTAATCGCAAGTGAATGACCATCCTACCCGCGCCAACCCGGGACCTTATCCAACAAATTATGCCAATTTAAAAAATGTGATGTTACTACGCCCGAGAATCGAACTCTAGGTGGCTGCGTAACAGACCAGTGCCTAGATCGCTACACCAATCGGCGGCTCGTAGTCATAACATATTCTTAAAAATCATTAACTGTTCTTTCAGCGTTAGCATTTTTGAACATTATACTTTAAAGTACTACATATAATTAAATAAATATTTTGATTGTATAATGTCATTTGTAACATTTAATTTTTTTATAAGGTTTAATATATGGATATAAAAGCGTATAATTTTCCTTGGCACGCACTAATTCGAAAAAAAACCAACATCTAAAAAAAATTAGCCGTTCTTGTGTAGGCTGCGTGTACATTGCACACCTTAACTTTATGGTAGATACGGTCTTGTCTCTGGTAGCTCTGGTTTCAAAGTCCGGTGTTCTCTTGTTGAACTCCAGATCGAGTGGGAAGCCATAGAGATGAGAAACGCTCATTTCAGTATGGATAAGAAAGCAAACTCTACAAAAGAGGGAACGTCCCACGAGTATGCCTTTTATCCAAAGCAAAAATCTCCCAACACCTAAAAAGGAAAAGATTTACTGGTGCTGAACTACTCTACTTTTTCCCAAAGGCTGGTTGCTAAGAGCTAACCCACGCAAAAGAGGAAGAGAGACTGCCAGTGGGTTTAAGAGTTCCACCCAAGGGCTGGCTTTTATAGCTAACCCTAAGGAAGAAACTCACGCCTCGAGGCAATTCGTCTGTAAATTCACCTAGGTTAAATTCCAGGAAGAAGAGCCGACCTCAGTCAACAAAATAACAACCTAAAAAAGCCATTTCCAAGCCTCTCCAGACAAAGAAAAAGTCGGACAGATACAAGGAAGCTGCCTCTAAGCAACTCCAGGTGACAATTGTCAAAGCTAAATCAGCACCAAAGCGAATTTGGTTAAATTGAATTATCAAGGGTTTTGAATAACTCTCCCTAAAAGATAATTTAATTCCAACCACTTTAAGGGCTGGCTGCATATCCTTGTAAACTTAGCTGTAAGAACGACCAACCAGCAAGTGGCTACAAACAGCGGTTGAAAACCTCTTTACTCCTATGGGAGGACTCACGGCTGCACGCCTGGACATGGTTTATTTAGATCTACTGCCTAGACTCGTGAAGGCAAAAAACACAACAGTCGTAACACGACTCTTGGCAGTGCAGAATCTCTGAATTTAGTAAACTAATGTAAACTAAAGTGAATAACCAGTTATCTACCCTAAATATCAAAATTCAGAAGTCTGTTGAAACTATTCGAACCTACAAAGAAAAGGCAATAAACAGAGAACCCGGAAGAGAAAGAAAAAAACGAAGAAGCCAAGGCACTCCCAATCTTCATGAAGATAGCTGCTTCTTTCCACTCTGTATAAGAAAAGGTTCAGTAGCTGATGATTGTCTTAAGAAAACAGTAATAGTAACACTGGGGATATATAATTTATATACCCCTAATATGTCATATAAACACCAAGTTAAACAATATTCGAATTACCCTGCAACCTTGTCAAGCGCTTGCTGTAGATCCAGAATTCAGAATCCAGAAGGCTTTATTTTCCGCGTTATCTAAAAACCACTTCTGTCACACATGCGATTTGTTTTTATTTCATGGACATTAAGACAATCAAGTAATGTAATAAAATTTTGCAGACAACTTACTGAAACTCTGAAAGTTCTGCTCTGCCAACAGCTTAAACACAGATATACATTTGAGAAGGGCTTGTAAGGGTAAGTGGAAACTGGCAGAAAACATCATCAATATAGCAAAACTAAAATGGGCGACAAACACTTTTAAACGATTTAAGGCCTCGGGCGAAGACAATCTTTCCAGCACTAAGGTTGGGAGGAACTTGTTACACGATTGGGCACAATGATGAAGGAATGTTTATCTCTAAGCTACATACCAGTACGTTGAAAAAAAGTACAAGTGGTTTTCATACCAAAGCCGCAGAGAGACAACTATACCCAAGCTAAATTTTATCTACCTATAAGCAAGTCCTACGCCTTTTATTCTGAAGACTTTGTAAGACTAATTAAAACGCATATAAAGGACAACGCGTTAAAACGATTTCTTTGAAACCAATACGCTTACCAAACAGGAAAAACCTGTGGGCTGGTTGTTCATGTACTCACCAGCAGAGCGGCAAGGCAGTATAAGTCGAAAACTTTTGTCTGCGAGCGTTTCAAAGATATTAAGGGTGTCTTTGATAACACCTCATTTGATACTATTTATACTGCAGCGGAGCACAAGGGGTATCTACCCAGCGCTCTAAAACTGGATATCAACCAAGCTTAAAAGCAGACTGATTACTAGCTGTCTCAAAGATGCAACAGAAAAGGTGTTTGTCACCAGGGGGTACCCGCAGGGGGCGTTTTATAACCCCTGTTGTAATGCCTTCTAGTTGATTGCCTTTTGTGGGTGCTAGAAGAAAAACAAATCTACGCAAAAGGCTATGCGGACGATATCACCATCTTTATCCACGACATGTTTGAGGGAGTTGTATTTAACAAAATGCAAATGGCCTTAAAGAGTGTGGAAAGGTGGTGCAAAGCAGATAAACTCTTGGTAAACCAAGCAAAAATTTTGCTTCTGGTAGTAATGCAAAGAAGGAAGCTTGATATCAAAAAGCTACATTGATTCGTGAAAGTCTACAGATAGCGGCAAAAATCAAGTACCTGGGAGTCACAATAGACACTAGATTGGCCTTCAAACAATATCTACTACATGTTACAAACAAAGCCACCAGGACTTTTTGGACCTGTATGCTGGTGTTTGGCAAAACCTAGAGACTGAAACTAAAAATGCTATGGCTCTGCACTAAACTGATTGTACCTGCAATCACATATACATTCCTGGTGTGGTACCACAAAGCAAAATACGTTAAAAATGATAAGAGGCTAAATAAGGTACCAATGATAGCCTATGTAAATATAACGGACGCGATGTCAGCCCCCACAACAGCACCGTCAAAAGACGACTTAGAGGTACCCCTCTTACACGTACGAGCAGAAGCGGAAGGACTGAAAACGTACCGACTTAAGTTAAACGGTTATGAGAGACGCTCCGGTTACATCGAAAGTCATACCATAATCTTTAAACTTATAGACAAAAGCTTCACCCTGCAGGTGCGTCAGATAAAATAAAAACTTCCTTTGAGTGCCAAAAGTTGTTTGAAGTAGTCATACCATCACGGGACAAATGGAACTATGGGAAAGTAAGCACCCATAGACGAATCAAGATCAGAAAATGGTACAGGAGTAAACGTTTACAAAACCAGACTGGCCAATGCCATTAGCATAATTTCAAGCCGCTCTCCTGTGGTGTTCCTAACTGAAATTACGTGCTGTGCCTAGGTTGTGTTGCAGAGGTCTTACAGAAAAACAAAGAATTATTTATCATAAGCAACAGCCAGGTGGAGCTAAAAGAGCCGATGTCTGGCCAATTAAATTCCAAATTGGCTTTAGAAAGCCATAGAAAACCGGTGGGACTGGAAAAATACAGCAAGCTTTGCTTGATGTGAGTATCAGGGCAGAACGGACTATATGGCAATAAAGAAGCAAATACCTAACAAGAATCAGTTGATAGATCCAGAGAGAACAGCTGATAGAACCAGAGCCAATCCAAAGAGAGCAGACTAAAAGCTGACTAGAAAACAATCATAGCAAATACTGTATAGAACAGCCGTGCATAAGACAATAGGGAAGGGGGCGCTTCTAAGAAAAAGACAGAAAATAACGCACCCGACAAGCGTCCGTACAGGATTGCAGAAATCCTGCTACGTATGTTTTGGGAAGTGGAAGATGAAACCGCTTTTCATTGATTATGTCACTGCGAAAAACTATCGTTATGCAGACAAAAGCATTTTGAAGAACAACATATGAAACCCGAAATGCTTATTAACATATCAATTGAAGACATCTTGGGCTTTTCTGAAGAAACAGCACTGAGTGCCTAAAATACACCGGGGACACAATAGTTATCTTAGGCCGAGGTGCTTGGGACAATATGTATTATATATTGATAGCAATTTCGGTAGAAAAACAATCACCATGCACAGTTTTAATCGCTGTGGTAATCTACTGAGTCCATTCTACTCTAAGCTAGTAGGTAATTAGATGAAATTTATTATCAGATTACCTAAAGAATATTTTGCAATTTATAACAAATTACTAACATATGAAATCTGATTAAATCTCACAGAAAGTGTAATTGTGGTATTGGTTAACAACTTGAAGTAAAAAAATGTATGATTAAGAAAATGTTAAATTATCTAAAAGTTTTAGGCAACGTTGCAATTAAGCAATTATTGTATGATCTTACCTATATAGGTTTACTTTGGCTCGTTCTATAGTTGAATCATCTTCCTTCAGAAGATATCGACGTCCATAAACAATAGAATTTCTAAAATATTCGTAAACATTTAAACCATCCGCGTCGTATCCAAACTCATCATATTCTTCAGGTAAAAGGTTTTTCTCCAGTGCCTTACATTTTTCGTTTAAAAACGACCAGTGGTTAGTTATGAAATACTGCAGGGCCATATTTGCTATGAAAATGCGTCTCTGAATCTTTACAAGCCTAAACTTAAGCGATAAAGTCTGTTATGTAAGATAGAATTATTTTATTTTGCATACATTGGTTTTTTGTCAGCAATTCTTAGTATTCCATCAATGATTATTGCAGGTAGGAGGTGAAGGAAAATAACTCTTATGTAATTCCAGTACTTGCAACCTGTTACACATCCTCCTGGGTACCATAATATGTTGCTTAGGGGTGCTTCCCAAAATATTTGTTTCCCAAAATCTAGTAGTTCCTTCATAGTTAACGAATGCATACAGTTGTTACTGCAGTTGTAAAACGATACGTCCAACTTTTCTTCCAAATCGCTGTAAAAATATAAATTTAAGTATTGCTTAGTCACAGTGTTGTTAGACGATTTTTGTTTTTTTCATACTAGTATGGCAGGACAGGAATGTAAAAAATAGGATTTGGCAGAAATACACTGTAGAAACTAAACAATAATTTAAATAATTGTCTGTATGTGTTTTGTGATCAAACTTTTGGAAACTACTGGATCGATTTAGGTTTAGAATAGCCACGTAAAACAAAATTCTTTAGAGGCAACTCAGCAAATCCGAGGTTATTTGTTCACTTTTGATCTGAATTGTCAATGTCAAAATTCAAATAAGAACCACCCTTTAGAGTGTGATAAATATTTTCCACACAAGCTGCATCTAATGTCAAAAACACACCTGATAAGTTGTGTTTTATTATTTGTTGGTATTAAATGATATTGTTACGTTGCTATGGATACACGGATTTAAAATTAAAAATTTAATTAATAAGTTCTGGCTTTACTTCGCTGAAGTTCATATTAATATTATGTGAAATACTTTATTACTTCAGCAATATTTATTTATTTTAACCGTATACGTATTTTGACATGTTTACATGCCATTATCAAAGGTTACATTAAAAAGTAAACAATTGGTGTTGCTA
This sequence comes from Ctenicera cuprea, assembly GCA_958336395.1. NCBI lineage: Eukaryota > Metazoa > Arthropoda > Insecta > Coleoptera > Elateridae > Ctenicera > Ctenicera cuprea. The sequence continues at coordinate 44,143,317 of OY284493.1, forward strand.
TAGGAACAATAGAACGTGCTGACTTGATCTTGGTTATCAGTGTTTGCAGATGATTTGCTGTTTCTCATTTGAAAATGTCCGATAAGGGTGAATTTAGAAGAAACAAAAATCTTAAGTAATAAAAAAATTATTTAATATTTATGCTAATATATTACCTCTGATAATGGCATATAAACACGTTGAAATAAGTACTTATAATGTTTAAGCAAATAAATACTGTTGAAGTAAAATAAAGTATTTTATTTATAAATCAATATGAACTCTAACGAAATAAAGCTAAAACTTATATTAATTAATATTTATATATTTTAAATTTATTTTTTATTCTACTTAAATCATTATAAATTAGCAATTATCAATAATTTTACTTTAGAAAATTATTGTTGCATTCTTATCACAAGGAGGGGTACTATCCCCCTTACTTTGGGATATGGTTATAAACGAACTCCTCACAAATCTGAATACCGAAGGCTACTTCACCCTTGGTTATGCAGATGGCACTATAATCTCAGAAATAATGCAAAATGTTCTGTTCAAGGGGGAAACGTGGTGCAACAAGGAAAACCTTACGGTAAACCCTGCAAAAACCAGTCCCCTACCATTTACTAGAAAAAGAAACCACGGAGGCATAAACCCACCGAAACTCTTTGGAGAAACTCTACAAATTAAGGGGGAAGTCAAATACTTGGGTGTAATTTTGGATACCAAGTTGACTTGGAACCAACATTTACAGAGAACTACCAATAAGGCAAACACATCCTTGATGATGGCAAGAAGAGCCTTTAGAAATAAATAGGGATTAAAACCCAAAATGGTCTACTGGTTATACGCAACAGTGATAAGACCAACAATAACCTATGGTTCACTAGTATGGTGGCCAAAAGTAAATCAAAGACAGACAATTAACCAGCTTCTTAGTGTTCAAAGACTGGCTTGTCTCTGTATAACTGGAGCATTCAGGAGTACTCCGACAGCAGCATTGGAAGCTCTTCTGCAACTTCCTCCCCTAGAGCTAATAATCAAGGGCGAGGCACGCATGGGAGCATACCGCTTAAACTGCACGGACAATTGGAAAAGCAGCCAACAGATATTCGGACACTCCAAAATAACAACTGTAGTATCCGACCCAGTGCTAGACATGGGTACGGACTACATGTTAACAAAATACTCCTTTCACAAACCATTTGAAGTACGGATAAACCGTGAAGAGTGGCAACAAGGAGAACCACCAGACTTGCAAAAAAGCCTAGTATGGTATACAGACGGTTCACGCACAGACAACGGAACCGAAGCTGGAATATGCGGTAGTAAACCAAGATATAGCACCTCTATATCACTGGGCCAATCTACCACAATATTCCAAGCAGAAACATATACAATCTTAGCAGCAATAGAAGAGAACATAAGAAGGGGGTATATGAACAAAACCATCCTTATCATCTCTGACAGTCAGGCAACTTTAAAAGCACTGAACTCAAACCAGATCAAGTCAAAGCTTGTCTGGAACTGCCTTTGTAGCCTCTTGAAACTGGCAAACTCTAACAAGGTAAAACTTGTGTGGGTGCCGGGACACAGAGGCATAGAAGGAAATGAAAATGCAGATAAACTAGCAAAGCAGGGATCTGAAACACCATTCACAGGGCCTGAACCTGTGGTTGGCACATCTAAAAAGACAGCGAGAGGAGCAGTTAACGAATGGATTTCAACAAACACTCGGAACACTGGAAACTCTCACCTCGACAGAGACAAAGCAAAGCTATGATGGGCAGCCATCCCCATAAGCTGACGAAACCAGTCCTGCAACTTAGCAGGACACACATCAGAATAGTGACGGGACTCCTAACGGGACACTGGCACTTCAGAAAACATAGGGCTATATAATGAAGATCTCATATGCTAGCTCGCAGAAGATTCCAAATCTTTGAGGGCATCAACCCCAATGAGATACAACCGCCAGCCAGTCTGATCAACAAACTCCTAGACCTGCTAAAGGGGACGGATCTACTTGACAGCGACTAGCGACCGAAGGGGATACACAATAGGCCCAAGAGGCCGCAGTGTTAAAGGGCGTAACAAACCCTCCCCGTTTCAAATCAATCACATGCTACTTGTTTATTGGGTACCCTTACACGGGCGCTTCCTTAAGGATTTGAATGAGGGGTTGGAACGGTGTAACTACACAGTCCATCAATCAACTTACGCATCATGCAGAAATCGAAAATTTTGTTGGATTATAATATTAATTTCTCTAAAACGGTGTTGTTTATACTAACAAAATTTAGCAGAGACTATTTACTGATCAGAAATTATACGCACAAGGAAGTTGGAAGAACTGTTACACTTTCTTCAATATTTTCGTGGTTACTATATTCAACAAAATAACATTTTTCACAAGAAAACGTGTAAAACCATTGCAAATAAAAATCGTAATAACGCTATAACGATTTAGTAAATTGATTTGCATTTCTGAGGGCATCAGAATGCCAAAGGGTACAATCTCTCCATTCATTTTTTTTTTGATCTTTCATTTCAGGCTGTATGGGACCGACCGATCTAAAAATAGTACAAAGTTGAAAAAAAATTGGAAAATAACTATTAATATAGAATAAATTTCATGAAAAACTAACAGACGGGAGAAATTAGGAATTACAGAAATAACAATTAAATTCTGTATTAATTCTGCACTATCTTTTACGACTAAACTATTATACTTACACAAAGCGGCCATTACATAACCTTTTTCCCAGCCGCACATGAACTGTTGTACCCAGAAAATTGGTACTGATCGTTCGAGTTCATTAAATTAGCTTTCCAACGATGTACCACATGAAGACAAGAAACAAATGTTAGTACTCTCTTTCTCCTCCTCAAAAACGCGGGAACATTCAAATGATATTATCTCAAAAATCTTATATAAAACGAGGGGTCAAGTGATACTTCATTTTAAAGGTCCCATTAAACTAAACAATTTTTGCATTTAAAGTTTTTCGATATCTCTCACCGTTACAAAATGGCGGCTCAATTTAGAAAAATTTACGTCCTATTACCGGATGAATCGCTCCCTCTACTGCATCTAAGGCAGTGAAACAGAAATGTTTTTGCTGATTTATACAATGTATTTACATAACATTTGAATACACTTGCGAGTTGGAGTTGGATAACTCAACATCGCACTCGCACTAAACCCTAAGCCCGGTACTTTCCAGTCTCGACCACGCACTCTTATTTCCTCTTCTACTAAAAAGTTACACCACACTTGGTGTTATTAATATATCAAAACATTATTTAAGTTCTTTGCCTTAGCTACATCTGTTGGCAATTATGTGGAACTATATTTTTGTATGGTTGCTGTAGTTGTTCATTTAATCAATAAAGTAGTTGTGACTGAACCGTCAACCGATGCGTTTGTTTTAACACTTGGATCTCGCCTCTGCTCTGCAACTACTAAACAATTCTAGTGCGCATGTGCGCTATGACAAACCGTCCACACTTGTAGCGCCTGACGGCGCTACCCCTATCGCTATAAACATCTTAGGGGGAAGATGAACAGTAGCAGTCCACCATGTATACCATAAGAAAAGAAAGTATGGGACAAAATTAATTAAAAAAATAAATATCGCCGGTGCCCGGAATCAAACTCAGACCCCCTGCCTTCCTGGACAGGAGTTCACGCCTCTACACTACCGAGGATCTTTGCAAAAGCAGCCTTTAAATCGGTAAACATGCTAGTAAGCTGTATGACGTTATACATGTAGCGCATTATTAAATGCCCATTAGTTGGAGAGCAGGGTCAAGATCCAATTTGACACCACCATCACCCGCCTCTCCATCTTACATTTAAAACAATCACGACACGGTGCACGTCCTCTTCGCCAAAAACACCAACAAACACATTATTAGTTTCTCGCCGGATAAAGACTTAGTGCGAGTGCGATGTTGAGTTGTCCAACTCCAACTTGCACGTAGATTTTAATGTTATGTAAATAGACTTTGTAAACTAGCAAACAAATTTGTGTTTTACTGCCTTAGATGCGGTGGAGGGAGCGATTCATCCGATAATAGCAAGTAAATTTTTATAAATTTAGCCGCCATTTTGTAACGGTGAGAGATATCGAAAAACTTTAAATACAAAAATTGTTCAGTATAATGGGACCTTTAAAATGAGATATCACTTGACCTCTCATCCTATTTAAGATTTTTGAGATCATATCTTTTGAATGTTCCCGCTCGTTTGAAGAGGAGAAGGGGTATTAAAATCTATACATATATAAAAGCTCAGAAGGTATTTTTCTCCGGTTCCTCCAGTGGCTACCGCTTCACCAATTTGGACCATTTTTATATTTTTATTCTACGTCGATTTTTTAATAATGATTATTTTAATTCATAATATATATGAAAGTCTGCTAGACGCGCTTTACTTGAGGCGACATCTACACTAACGCCGCGTCTCATTATTGGAACTAATGCATCACGTGACTTAGCATTTCGCCGGTTCTGTCAACGCCCAGTCTGCCAGTGCATTGTGCGCTGGGGTAACACTACTTTGTCTTTATGTAGTACATTGTTAAAAAGCTAATTTAATGGACTTTAAGGATTTGTAACAATTTTCTTGGTACAATACTTCATACTTCATGTGCGGTTGGGTAAAGGTTCATGTAATGGCCTTTTTTTTATAATTGGCCGCCATTTTGAAACGGTTTGAGCTAATGTTATATTTCTTTAAGTTATTAGGTTTAAAAATATCTTTTAAATGAGTTGTCCTACATTCGTAATTTAAAATCTCAAAATACTTCCATAGCCCCCTCTCTAAAACTATAAAATGCTTAGAACGCAATACTTACCTACCTGTTTGATAAATAAGCTAGTTTTGAATTCTTTTGGTCAAGTTATTATAATAAGTTTGTTTAATTTATAGGAAAATGTTATAATGATAGCTTACGTTAACATTAAGTCATAATATTGATATTTAATTACATTGTGGTTCCTTTGTGCCATGCAGCCATTAATAGTGCCCTGACGGCGATATCAACCGGCATGTAATCCGCTTTTAAATTTGGATCCGTGTAGCAACTTCGCAAGATTCCTAAAAAGTAGAATTACAGAATTCATTGAAATTATTAGAAACCTCCTTTACCTTTTCCAGACCCCACTAAAAGACCCACCGGCCCGTTGAAATTATCAATCCACCCGGGAACAGGATCTGCTCTTGATGATATGACTGAAAATTGGCACATTGGTTGAGTTCACTAACATTTTATTAAATAACGATTAGTTAACTACAGAGCCGTTATTAATTACTGATACCCACGTGACTACAAAATATAGGCAACCCAACTTACACTGTTGGTAAGCCTTTTATCCAAAACTTCCCAAGCCGTTTCTTAACATATCAAGGCTTGCTTGTTTACATACGTAACCTCACTTTGAGTAGTGACAGTGACACTTACAGGGAATTTTTTGTTACCACGAGTACCAATCCTGAACTGACTTCAACATCTAAATCTAAAACTCCCTAGGCCATTGCGGATTAAAGGTCACGTGGGTATCAGTAATTAACGAAGGCTCTGTACCTATAGAAGGTCTGAAGACAACAGCAGGTATTGTATTTCTGCACATATCGTGTACGACATGTTCAGCCAAAGATTTAGTAAAGGTGTAGGTGTTAGGCAGATCATCCATATATTTAACCGTTAGTATCTGTAAAAGATGAGCATCCGTATTTTCAGCAATTGCGATAGTTTTTCGCCAATCAGCATGAGCCGGATACAATTGTTCTCCAACTACCTTTCTATCAGTATTGCAGTAGGTCGTGGAAATGTGCAAGAACACCTAAAAGCAATGTAATTGTGTGAACATTTTAATATTCATGCAAACATACTTCTAATTTCTTCATCTCTAATGCCAAATTAAGGACTTCGCGGGTACCCCTGGTGTTCAGCAATACAGCAGTCTTTAAAGGATCATCAAATCTTACAGAAGCTGCACCATGGAAAATGATGGAAATATTCTCAATTAAAAGTTGTTTATTTGCATCAGATAAACCTGAAATATTATTTATAATTGTTTTGTTGCAATATTGGTATAATTTGTAAAAGCCTTTTTTTTGCGCTTATATATTACATTTTTAGTTTAATTATAATAATTTAAAAAAATTATTATGAAATGAAAAAAATAATTGTGCTGTTGTATATGCGCAGAATATGGTCAGGAAGTGCCAGGAGCATAATGACGGCTAGTTTACATTACCTAGTCCTAATTCTGTGACATCGCCTTCAACAGGCACCAACTTCTCAATTGCTTTTGGATACTGCTGCTTTAGTTTCTCGAACAACTGGAAAAATTACAATTAAATAATTAGTTTTAGATTTTCTATTTTAACAGTAGCGTAACTAACAAGGGGCCGAGTGAGTAATAGCACCCGGAGGCTTCGGGGGTGCCCGTGTCTGGGTTAACAATCCAACTGAAGTTTTCTTGTACAGAGCCTTCATTAATTACTGATACCCACGTGACCACAAAATATAGGCAACCCAACTTACACTGTTGGTAACCTTTTTATCCAAAAATTCCCAAGCCGTTTGTTAACTTATCAAGGCTTGCTTGTTTACATACATAACCTCACTTTGAGTTTTGACAGTGACACTTACAGGGAATTTATAGTTAGTAGGAATACCAATCCTGAACTGACTTCAACATCTAAGTCTAAAACTGCCTAAGTCACTGCTAACCAAAGGTCACGTGGGTATCAGTAATTAACGAAGGCTCTGTAGTTACAAATATTTAAACATGAACAAATAGTTTTATTAGTTGTTAAGTAATATTTTAGAAATAATTGATAAATATTTCAAATGGAACAATAAACAATTGCGTAATATTTAACAATAAGTCCATTTTGTTCTATTTCTCTTTGACGTTATCTTCACACCATTTCATGAAACCCCGCCATTTCCTGATGGCGGAGCCAATTATAAACGAGACATTTTTGTTTACACTCTTACATTCTCATAGGTTATGACACGCAGCTGCCCTGTGCCACCCCCACCTGCAAAATTAAGCCACGGAAGGAAGGGTGGTGCCTACTGTTTCTTTAGCTCGGGCCCAAAATCGCCGCTGCATTTTAACTAAAGTTAGTGTGATTACAGTACTGGGCTGCAGGAAGCACGGAAACGGAGCAAACAATAAGAGGGTGTCTGTTAAACAGACGATAAATACAGGGTTGGGCAAAAGTACGGAACAATGCAAATATCTTTAATACGGCAACCGCGATTTTGACAAAATTTTAAGTTCCAATATACGGCGCATATTGTGAAGTTATTGGCAATTTAAAAAGACTTCCGGTTTAGCCGGAAATGATATCAATTTTTTAATTTTAAATGGAACACCTTGTACATTTTTTGATATATGGATATAACTCTTTTTTGGCGAGTTCAGTGATATAAGGTTTCGTGCCTTCATACTCAATAATTCTAGAGATATTGAACAATAATGTTTCGTAATTGTGATCTAGCAGCTCATGAAAACAAAAGAATGTGAGAATCTTAAACAGTTGAACCATTTCTGATGTTAAATTCAGCAGTTTTAATTAATTTTAGTTAATTAATTGATTACTGCGACCACACTGCTCAATCTATCGAACATCAAAACAACACAACACTAACCAAGCGTATTTGACAACATTACATAACTGTTTAGGCTTCTCACATTCTTTTGTTTTCATGAGCTGCTAGATAACAATTACGAAACATTATTGTTCAATATCTCTAGAATTATTGAAAATAAAGGCATGAAACCTTATATCACTGAACTACATATATCAAAAATATACAGGGTATTCTATTTAAAATAAAAAATTTTATATCATTTCCGGCTAAACCGGAATTCTTTATTTTCATTGTATCCACCGTGTATCGGAACCGTCATGTAGAAAATTTTGTCAAAATCGCGGTTGTCGTATTAAAGATATTTGCATTGTTCCGTACTTTTGCCCAACCCTGTATAGTGTTAATTAAAACCTGAAAGCATTGACTACTTTTAAAGGCGCAAGTTTTAAAATATTCGAGCTTATGCAATCTACATTATAGGGCTAATAGAAGAGCAGCGACAATTTTTAAGAAAAACTCTTGGAACAATACGAATTACCGCTAGAAACTGGTGACAATTTATTTAGGTCGGTCCGTAGCTTCGTTTTGGTGTGCTGTTTGCGCACGTACTATGTCGGATGGTCTTGGCTGATCTAGTTCACTGCTAATTTTGCAAAAACTGAGCAGAGCACTTCACTTACACTTTACTATATTTTATGTATTGTTACTTTATCGACGAATATTTAAAAGTATTTCTGTATTGACGTTTGCCGCCCCAACATTGGCTACAAGAAGATCCCACCATTCCTGGCTACCAGTGTACCAAGAGCATATATCTGTATAAGAGTCATTTTGTAACAATGTACTACATGTTACTAAAATCGGTGCTAAAATGATGTAATAATATAGAGAGCCCTATTACTCTGTGCACGCTTCATATACAGGGTGATCATGGGAATCGGGCAAATATTACCAACTTTTTTATTCCTAAATATACAAAGTAGGTTAAATTGAACAAGAAGAGTAACTTTTTCTTCTGTTTACGATGGTGAAAATGAAAAAAAAACAATTGCGTTTTCGAGTTATGTGTTAAAATTTTGTTTTTTAAACGACGTGCCCTGTATTTTTTATATTTTTGAATTGTACATTTTATTCTCTTTAAAAAAGGTTAAAATATGATTAAATTAACCTTAAACCCCATATTTTAATATTTTAATATCATCGCAACAGCCGTGAAACAAAAGGTAGAATTTGCTAGTTTTATCATTTCTAATTTGACATTTAGACGCTGCACCCCCACATAACGCTAGTATAGTAGGTACCTACTTAAATAATCAGTTTGGAAACCGATTGATTGCAACATATGGGCATGTACGTTGGCCTCCAAGGTCGCCTGACATGAATCCGTTATTTTTTTTTCTTTGGAGATATCTAAAGAATAACATTTATCGAGATAAACACAGCATTGTAGAAGATTTAGCGGAATCCATTACAAATGCGTTAGTAAACATTAACCACGAAATGCTACGTCGAGTTTCAAATACTGTAGTTACAAGAATTTAGTGCTGTTTAGATAATGATGGTGCCCAATTTGAACGGTTACTGTAATAATTACTCTTATACATTAATTTGATGATATTTTGACCTATACCGGAAAACAAGTAGATTTTGTTTCACAGGTGTTACGATTATGTTATTAAAGTATTAAAAGTTTAAATATGGCGTTATTTGTTAATTTTATTATATTTTGACCCTACACTTTTTTAAAGAGAAAAAATGTACAATTCAAAGATATCAAAAAATAGGTACAAGGTGTGTCATTTATTAAAAAGTCATTTAAACCAATAACTCTAAAACGTGATTCGCAATTTTTTTTTCGTTTTCAGCCAGAAGAAAAATTTAAACTTTTTTCTTAATTTAGCCGACTTTGTATCTTTAAAAATAAAAACGTTGGCAATAGTAGCCCGGTTCTCATGATCACCCTGTATATTACTTACCTGCGTTCTCTGCGCCTGTTGAAGCGCATTTTTTAAATACGAAATATGATTGCTTAATTGCAACACTTCTGAAAGTTAGACGAGGTATGCCTATGCACCTATGCACATGTGATTGAAATTCGGCACATCCGCAAGAAAACTCCGTCTGCAGTTTTTATTAGAAAAAATATCCATTTCTGATTTATTGGAAGATTTCTTGCGATTAAAGAAAACCAAAACCGGAAGGACAAATTCGTCTTCCAAAATTTATGTGGGACGGAACAATTGATCCTTCTAAATATTACTACGCTTACAATTAAATAGACAATCTTATTTTACTATCACTTATAAACAATTTAATTTAATCAAAAAGGCATTATTATCTTCATTGTATTAAATAAAGGTATATAAGGTTTCGATTTGACAAAATCATAGAAAGTGCTACTGACAAATTAAGACACTAACTAAACGTTATCTCATCCCTAGCTCTATGACACTGCAGAATTAAAAAAAAAACAGTGTGTCCAGTTTTTAGCAATATTTTACTGAAAATATCACAATTATGAAAATTTGTCACATTTTAGTAGTTCTAAAAATTCTCGTAGTTTGATTTTGCATTTACAGTATTACATTTCATTCCGATCTGATAACTCATTTTTGAGTTTTTTTTTTTTTTTTAATTTTTGATACCAGTTCAGCACTTGTGCTATGCATGGCATTGTTAATATATAAGATGTGACTTATAATAACATTAAATCACTATTTTACACTATTTTAATGTAGTCTGATATCTGCTGCTTAATTCAGATTATCACCGATTTTAAATATCACACACTTGTTTGGGAAATATAGTTCACTTGTGTAGATCATTCATTATCGCTACTGTCGCTCATCCAGATATCAACCGGTAGCTTCCTTTTTAATCTAGTGTGCAACGATCGTCTTCCTATGTTGTAATGTATTGCGCCACTACACTGATTGAGGTTGCTGTAGAACTTTTTAAAAGTTTTCGCAATAAATTGCTGAATTGTGGGGATGTCGGTTTCTCTGTGCAGTTGTGTGTTTCTAACAAACCACTGAGCATTGGTAATGATACGTAGCACTTTGTTTTGTAGCACCTGTAGTTTATTCAGATTAGTTTTTGAAGTTGCACTCCACACGCTACTTCCGTATGTGATAATGGGTCTGATTATCGATGTATAAATTAGGGTCCCACATTGTATTTTAAGCGTAGATTTCTTGTTTAGAATTGGGTATAGCATGGCCAATCTGGCGTATGCTTCTGATAATTTTTTGTTAACATGATAAGTCCACGTCAATTTTCGATCGAGATATAATCCCAGGTACCGCACCGCGCTGTCTTTCGGATTCCAGGGGATGGGATTGTTATTAATTATGATGTTCGGTGGATCTGCAGGTCGGCGAAGAGTGAAGATTTTTGATTCACACTTGTCAGCATTGATATTAATACACCATTTTGTGAGCCAGTGGCTAAGCTGATCTACACTTTCTTGTAGATTGCTTGCTGCATCGTTTATGTCATAGTCTTGTGTGATAATCGCTGTATCATCCGCATACATCGCCAACTCTGCGTTAGGTGGTGTTGGTATGTCATACATAAAGATGTTAAACAAGATAGGGCCTAATATGGATCCTTGTGGAACTCCAGCATTGATGTGACATATTGAAGATGTAGATGAGTTTATTCTCACTTGAAAGGATCTTTCTGTTAAAAATGATTTGATGGTAAGTAGTAAGTATGGAGGGATGTGTATAGTTGACATTTTAAATATAAGGCCGTTCGTCCAGACACGGTCAAAAGCTTGAGACACGTCAATAAAGGTTATTAGTGTATTCATTTTGTGTTCGTAGCCTCTTTCTATTATTTCCGTAATTCGCAATGTTTGATGGTTAGTGGAGTGTGAACTTTTAAATCCAAACTGAATTTGGGGAAGAATATTGTTCTCCTCTAGAAATTTATTCAGACGGGATTGAATAATTCGTTCCAAAAGTTTGGAAACAGTTGACAGCAAGCTAATAGGCCTGTAGTTCACCGGATTGGTATGTGCTTTGCCAGGTTTGGGAAACATTAGTATTATTGCTCGCTTCCAGTGGGAAAGTATCCAATTTTCAGGCACGCGTTGAATATTGCTGTCAGGTAGGCTATTGTTTTTTTCGGTAAATGTTTAAGAAGTATATTTGGAATCATGTCTGTTCCTGGTGCCTTTTTTGTTTTTAGTCTTTTAATATATTGCTGTATTTCTGATGGGGAGACAGGTTCTGTGAGTATTATGTCAATCGGATTGATGTTGTTGATTTCTTGTTCAACATGTTGAACATGTTCTGTGTTGTTTCCGTCATACTTAGTAGTGAATGTTTGTTCCAATTGTTTGGCAAATCATTTTTGAGTAAAGAGCCATTAAAATCAAAATTTTCAAAAATTGTAGAATGCGTCACAGGGCTGCGTTACGAACCAACTTGTAGTTCTTATCCAGCTGATGAACCTACAAAATAATTTCCGGAAAAAATGTTTTCAAAAAACAACAACTTTTGCTTCCGGTTTCGGACTTGTTTTGAAAGCTTGTTTTTTCGATTAATTTTTGATGTTGCAATGCTCATCAAAATCGGACTATCCGTTCTGGAGTAGTGGGACGCACACGCTCACACACCTAAGCAACCCATCCATCTACATGCTCACACAACCACTCAGAACCCCCCCACAAACAAACATGACTGCATTTCCGTCATAATTCCGAATTCAAACATTTTCGTGAAAATAGTAGTACTTCATACTTATAAGAAATTAAAAACCATTTTATTTATAAGTTTAAGTGTTACTGCGTCGAAGTTCATATTTATTGAGTATACATAAAACACTTATTACTTCAACAATATTTATTTATTTTTACCCTATACGTATTTCGACATGTTTACAGGCCATTATCAAAGGTTATATTGAAAAGAAACCAGTTAGTGTTGTTATGGCAACAATAAAACGGGTGGCGGAAAAAATATCCCCGGAAAAAATACCCCGGAAAAAATACCCCCGGAAAAAATACGCCGGAAAAAATATCCCCTGGAAAAAATACCCCCGGAAAAAATACCCCGGAAAAAATACCCCCGGAAAAAATACCCCCGGAAAAAATATCCCCTGGAAAACATACCCCCGGAAAAAATACCCCCTCATAACTAATTGGCTACCTCTGCATCAAGGTCCCCAAATTTGTTCAAAATTTTTAATAATTTGAACCTGCAGGAACCTCAAAAAGTGATTTAGAAAAAAGGATTTTGAAAAGAGTGCGATTCAAGCAGTGAAAACAATTTTTGGTGACCAAATTCACGTATCTGGCTATTTTTATCACTTGTGCCAGGGTACTCATAGGAAAATTCAGGAGCTGGGTCTTCAGCAAATATATAGAGAGGACGAAGCTTTCAGAAAATTCTGCGGAATGATGGACGGTTTGGCCTTCTTGCCACCCGAAGATGTTCACAGGGGTATGTAGTACCTCAAACAAAATATTCCCGCTGGTGCTGAAGAACTTCTGATTTATTTTGATACTACATACGTTTCTGGCACTTATAGACGACTGGGGAATAATGATGGTGTTTTACGGCTTCGAAACATTCCACATTCCACTGGGGGATTGGAATGTTCATCAAACAACATTAGAAGACGAAGAACGTACCAACAACCTGACGGAAGGTTGTAATCACCGGTTTTCTAATTTGGTGGGCCAGAAGCACCCCACTGTCTGGGTTTTAATCAATAAGATGAGGCAGGAACTTGCTTGCGACAGGACCAAGATTCAACAACGACTTATTGGAAGGCTTCCATCAAAGAAAAAACGGCCAGTCTATGAAGTACTGCAAACTCGCTTAAAGGCGCTATGTGAGGAGTATTCAACGGGCACCAGAGAAAATTTTTTAAACGCAATAATTCACAACATAAGAACTATAGAAACCGTATAAGTGTAAGTGTGTTTTACTATTACTTCAGTATATCATTTGTAGTTTTCAAATGTATAAGTAAAATAATAAAATAATAAGATGTTTAGAAGCTTTTTTTGTCAAATCTTGTTGCTAATGTAGGATTATCACAAAATAATATAAAATGAAAATGTGGAAACCTGCAAGTATTTTGACCGGGGGTATTTTTTCCAGGGGTATTTTTTCCAGGGGGTATTTTTTCCAGGGGTATTTTTTCCAGCGGGTATTTTTTCCGGGGGTATTTTTTCCGGGGGTATTTTTTCCGGGGGAATTTTTTTCCGGGGTATTTTACCGGGGGTATTTTTACCGGGGGTATTTTTTCCTCGATTCCAATAAAACTTGGTGACTTGATCTCTGCAATCGTCTGCAGATGACTTGATTTCTTATTAGATGTCTACTAGAGGAAAATTTAAGATATCAATTTGCTCGTTTGTTAACAGTACAGGTTTCAAAAGTTTGTAAATTTCAAAAGCTTCTATTCAATTTACGTTTATCATCACAATAGAGTAAACATTTTATAGCGTTATTAAATCATTTTGTTCTAGTGTGTGTTTAGCGTAATTGGATTTATGTGGGTGTTTGTATTTGTAACAACGCACGTGTTCTTTATACCTAATGCCAAAATTTCTAATTGTCTGGCCTATATAAACCGAATTACAATGCAAACAATTTAATTTGTAAATGCCTGATTTTAGCAAATCGACTGTTTTTTTCAGTAGCATTAAACAAAGTGTTTAAAATGTTTTTAGTTGTTTTAAAACTTACTTATTTATTTGTTCTGTTTATAATTTAAACATTTTTTTCTGATTTGTTAATAGTAATTAAAATAATATTTAGCTTATATTACTACTACTACTAAATGAGTAACATATAACGCGAAAAGATGCACAAAAAGAATGACGAGGGAGCACTTTTCTTAACCGCGCGACTACCTTACATAAATATTCCAAAGTATAAACATCGGAACAAGTTAAGCGCGGTTGCTTTATACACATAGACCTAAACAAATTCATTTCGTCAGTGGCGCCTTAACACGTTCGCTGCCATTCCCGCCTTTAGCGTCATCGGTTACGTTGCGCAGGTGCCGTTCCCGCCTTGGCGCGTTTAACAATATCAACCTTAAATTTAAAAAAAAGGAACGGCCCTAGGGGTAGTGTCATGTGACAGAGTGGCAGCGAACGTGTTAAAAAAACTGCAGTAATAACATGCTATCAAAGCCCAGTACGATAAATTCCCGAAAAGAAAAACACTATAAAGCACAAACAAAAGCACGTGTATTGTCACACTAGTCAATTACTGTAAAATTAAGAAATAGGTTTCGCCGAAAAAGAAACGTGTTTTTTCGTGCTGATTGATTTATATGAACAATTTTGGAATTATATACAAATATTAGACCGGATTTTTTTAGTGCATAGAAATTCTTCCTGGAGCTGTAATACGATTTTTTAGGATATTTTTCATGGAGGTTTTTTTAACTTTTCTAGTGCTGTTTTTTACAACGCTTTGTTTTTGGTATTTTCTTGGGATTTTATTTCCGGGAGCTGCTATCATTCCCGAGAACGACTCAGCAAAGGAAACATTCAGAGCGGCGAGTGCCGGGTATGAATTTCAGGAGGCATAGCCCACGGGTTATGCTGGCTTAAGTTATTTTGTGGATTTAAAAATTTGAAAGTTCATCCTTCATTTTAAGGCAGAACTGTAAAACAAAATTAAATAACATTTCGGTTTTCTTTACGGTTAAACTCGCAACGTTTTAGTTTATCTTTTGATATTTTTTAAATTTCTGAGTAGAACAAAAAAAATTTATATCACTAAATAGATAACAAATTGCCTATGCAACGATACCAATATTGACATGTTTTCATTTAAAAAATATCGCGAGGTCATAACTTTATAATAATGAGTATCTGTATATAAAATACTTAATCACTTTAACAATATCTATTTATTTTAACCTTATACGTATAAGGTTAAAATAAATAGATATTGTTAAAGTGATTAAGTATTTTATATACAGATACTCATTAAATATGGACTTTAACAAAGTAAAGCTGGAATTAATAAATAACTTTATAATGCCTATTTAAAAAATACCTCCTTTAATGAAAATTTGTATTCCCTTTGATTGAAGGATTTTTTTGATAGAATTAATAATCCAGACATTACAGTTTATATACCAAACTTCTGGCAATTTTGCACAAATAAATCGAGCGGCGCTGTTTTAGAGGTTTAGGATGTATAACCAGTGGCGGATCTTGATTTTGTGGGGCCCCAGGCGCAACCTGATCTGAAGGCCCCCTATTGACCCTTCTAATAATGGGATGGTTCACTAAAATGAACAATGCAGAAAATCATAACGTTTTTTTATTTTTGGAGTCAACAAAAACATAAACACATAAAAATAAGATACGCAAATAAAAACATATTCTCAGGTACTAGAAAAAAATTACATTCTCAGGTAAAAAAATTTAATTTTGGTTTTTGAGGATAAAGCACCCAACGATTCTGAGGCCCCAGCTTTGCTGAGGCCCCAGGCACGCACCTCATGCGCCTGTGCCGTAATCCGCCACTGATTTGGAGATTAATTATTATTATTATTATTATTATACCATAAAATATTCCTGTTTCAGCCAAGTCGCTCATCAGTAATAGTAAAATAAGACTATAATAGCTACAGGCGCGGATCTAGGAATTTGTAATGGGGAGGGCTCAGTGGCGGCACGTGAAATTTTGTAAAGTAAAATCGGCCGAGAGACCTGACCGGGGGTCTGGGGGGTACCCCCAGTTAGCGGAGGTCCGGGGGAGAATTTTTTGAAATTTTTGAAAATTTGAGGCAAAATATGCATCAAGATGGCTATTTTTATAAACATTTTAGACCACTACAACCAGTCCTAATTGTAAAATATAAAACCTTTACTTTGTAGTCACAACAGTACTTTTAAATACCGGATTTTGCACTTACAATTTACTTTTGACAGACATGATAATCTGGTTTAGGACGACCTTGCTCTTTTACCGCTAACTGTTCTTGATAACTAAGTTTGGAAAACTTTTCATCTAATTTAAATAATATGGTTATATTTTATCTAAAAAAATTATTTTTACCTAACGTAAGACATATTTACAATATAAAAATAAGCGTAAAATCATAGTTGCACAAAAATTAAATTAAAAAAAAAGCATTGGTTACACATAAAGTGACCATACGTCCCGTTTTCAACGGGACAGTACCGTTTTTAAGCCATCGTCCCGGTGTCCCCGAGAAATCACTCGGGACGCAAAAATGTCCCGTTATGAAAACTTAAGCAATACTGTCCGTATTCATTTGTTTGTAAATTGAAATGAAGGCCAATAATGTTTTCATACAGGTAACCAAACTATATGATTGGCAGTTCGGTAGTAAGCGTAAGTTTATGGGGCGCCAAGTGTAAAGTGAAAATTTGTTGTGCTTTTCACGGTATTTAAGGCAATTTGTCCCAATATTTATTATACATATATACACACATTTAGCTAAGTGCTTTTTATTTTAATAAATCCTTGTAGATTTAAATAAATCCTTAAACATTTTGTTTAAAGAATCCAATATTTAATAAAGTATTAGAGATTTAATTAAATCTTAAAACATTTACCTTAAATTTTAAACTATTTAGTAAATCTTTATGTATTTAGATAAATCTGCACATATTTGTTTTAAATATTTCAATATTTAATAAATATTCGCAGATTTAAATGAATTTTTACCGATATAAATAAATCTTTACAGATTTAAATAAATGTTTCAACATTTAATTTTAAGCTGTCACATTTAATGTTAACCTGTCATATTTATTTGACCTTGGTGAGCCCAGCCGACTTAGGAGACCAAGACCTTTGCACCGGTAGTAAGGCGCAAGGCAGGGTCATGGTGGGAGCGTTCAACGTTTAAACAAAACAGACTGAAAATTACATTCTCAAGGGAACGTTGAGGAAATTGTATTGTATTGTATTGTATGATATAAATTATGCAATGTTTATGTTGTTAAATATGTTGTTATTAATGATTGAAACAACATTAATTGTATAAATTCTTGAAATACGGAAAACGTGTTCATAATTACCACCAGTTTAAACGGTCTTGGTCTTCTATGTAGGTTGGGTCTACCAAGGTCAAATAAATAAGACAAGTTAACACTAAATATGACAGCTTCTAATTAAATGTTAAAATATTTATTTAAATCTGCAAAGATTTATTTATATCGGTAAAGATTTATTTAAATATGCTAATATTTATTAAATATTGAAAGATTTAAAACAAATATGTGCAGATTTATCTAAATACATAAAGATTTACTAAATATTTGAAAATTTAAAGTAAATGTTTTAAGATTTATTTAAATCTCTAATACTTTTTTAAATATTGGAATATTTAAACCAAATGTTTAAGGATTTTTTTAAATCTACAACGATTTATTAAAATAAAAAGCATTTAGCTAAATGTGTGTATATATAATAAATATTGAGACAAATTGCCTTAAATATCGTGAAATGCACAGCAAATTTTCACTTTACACTTGGCGCCCCATATAAGTCGATGCTGGAATCTGCTAAGATTGCATTTGGCATTTCGCAGTAGCACAACTCATCTAAAACCAATGTTAATAACTAAAGGCAATATAAATCAGTTTTGTCAAGAGTTTTATACTTATTTGAAGTCGTCACCTGCACTATTAAAACAAATTTGTTCTTCGGAGAAATATAAATTAGTTTAAAATATTGATACTAATTTTATATTTTGAATTGATTGTGTGGTAGGCACACGGTGAAACATTATTAATAAATATTTAACTATTAAAAAATTAATAGATTATTAATAAAATAAAACCCTTGGTAATTAAGAAAGTAAGAAAGAGAGATTTGGTTTCAATTATAGCTAGAATAGATCACTACATGCGTGTTTCGTTTTTATTGAAACTCATCAGGTGAACATAATTCTAACCATAATTGAAACCTAACAAATAAGCATATATAAATGCTAGTAGAAATAAAGTTAAAGGCGAATTACAACAGTAAAGCCCTCTATAGCGCAGCGAGGAAACGTTCCGATCTAAACTGGCCGGTTATATGCGTTCATTGCTTTGCTTTGCAACGTTTCCTCGCTGCACTATAGAGGGCTTTACTGTTGTAATTCGCCTTTAACTCTTGGTAATTGTTTCACAATTTGTGAAACAATTACCAAGAGTTTTATTTTATTAATAATCTATTAATTTTATATTTAATTTTATATTTGTTTTTCTTTTTTTGTTTATTTGAGTGTATAAGGATAACATTAATAAACCAATAAACTTAACGTGTTCTTTAATATTTTATTGACAATAAAACCAATAAAGTGTGTTTCGTACAATATTTTGTGTTTTTATCGATTTTTATTTAATTTTTATTAAATTTTAAAACACGTCCCGTTTTTGAAAGAAAAATAAATGGTCACTTTAGTTACACATCACTTTTTTTTAGTCGGACCATTTCTCTGTCTCCATTCGACGAGGTTTCATTTGCGAGAAGACGGTTATGGCTTTCTCGATGTTGATGCTTCTTTCCTTATGAATAGTAGCCAATGCCAATCCGTTGTAGATCTTAAATAATTTTTCAATCTGCGCAAAGGGGAAAAGCTTCTTTCGGCAGTAGCTGTTGACACTGGCAGTGTAGCAAAGATTTGTAACAGAATTTTTATGTTAGGGAAAAATTTATTATCGCAACAAGATAGTGCACCAACGGCGTTTTGTGGAATTGGCTCTGTTTGAGGTTTAGCCCATTCTTTCTTCTAAATGGGGGGCCTTATGGGGGGGGGGGGGGGCTACAGCCCCTATAGCCCCCCCCCCCCGTGGATCCGCGCCTGAATAGCTATTTATGTAACCAGTTAGGAAATGCACCATTTTGTGTAACGAGTGAGATGTATGCGGGACGAGCGAAGCGAGTTCCCGCAAAATCACACAAGTTACACAAAATCGCATTTCCTAACGTGTTACATACAAGATTTTTTCTAATTTTGATAAACAGAAAGGTTCTTTAAGCTTTAAATCGGGGAAATTATTAATTTCATGAATTGTATAGAAAATCAAGTTGGTACGCTTATTTTGTTTGACAGTTTGAAGTTTATACAGAAGTGTGTCGAGTTAGAAAATATCCGAAATGTCTGATTCAAGTTCAGATACACCAAGTGATATCGAAGAGGCCGCACAAAATGCACTATCATCCGTGATTCCGATAAAATCAAAAGCAAAATATGATTTGGCTTACGAAAAATTTGAAAAGTGGTGTGAAAAAAAAAAGTAAAACATATCAAAGATTGCTACTGATATTTGAAACAAATTGCGTTTCCGTTTCTCAGATTACAGCAAATTCTAGTAATAAAACTTCCTAATCATCAGGAGTTAACCAAACTAACTGTAAGAATTGTGTTATACATGTTTATAATTAATTAAATGTTAAATTTTTCTTAATTTTGTGTTTTTTTCGTAACTGGTGTTGAAATGAATTTTTCATCACCAGTTGTGAAATATTTTACTTTTCCCAACTGGTTATGAAAAGTGTGACGTTTCGAAACTTCAATTAATTTTGAAAAGTGACACTTTACATGTGAAAATTAGAAAAAAAATTAATTTTTAGATCCCTTAATATTAAGAGGGACTAATTATACGCCTCGTCCCAGGTTTTAAACTATTATTTTGTCTTTTCTGTAGTGTTTTTCAGTTCCAAAGCAATCTTGCCTAAAATAATAAAAAAACGGTTTAGTAGAGGCTTTAGTTGCGACATTAAAATAAGGGCGAAAAGCTTCGCCCATTTTTGCATAATTTCCTTCAGCGGTATTTCGCTATGAAGTAAACGTAATTCGGAGAAAAACAGTAAAAAGAAGGTTGCCCACAATAAATAACTTGCAGCTGCAGCGGGAGAAGCTATTGCGGCTTAAATAATTGGCGTTGACAAGTTTTATTGCTTTTTAAACATCTACATAACAGGCGGAATTTAAACGAAAACAGTTTTTATAGATAAAAACAAGTAATAAAAGGTTGTTTATCGCTCTATCGGATATTGGCTGCTCTTTGTCCATTAACTAGTGATAACAGGCGACTTTATTTACGACATTTTTTTAAAGTAAATATAGGTACGGATTTTTGAAGTGAAACTTCTTCACAATGTTTGTAAAAAAGAATGTGAGGGTTTTAATCAATTTTACTTGTGGGTAACATTAAATAATGTGTGAATTAATATTTATTTCATAAAAATGTAGGTTCAAATCCTCTGCCCGTCGGAAATTTTTCTGAATAAGTTAAATCCGACGTGTTCATGGACGGTGTGTGTGGTGTGTATGTTGGGTTGCATGTCTTTTCGGGGTGGGGCATGTTAGACCGGTGTATAGCGCAAGTCCGCTGAGCCTGGGTAAGAGGGTGGGATGGGAATCATGGGGTCGTGCTCACGCCCGCCCTCATGATCCTTTAAAAAAAAATTATTATTTTGGTCACTATGGCCACTATGCTTAGAACGACTACTTTTGTTTTGATCAAAATCATTTGATCAGCTTAGAAGCGCCTACTATTATTGGTACTGCTGCACATCCACGGCAATACAAATATTAATATAAACTAGTGTTACCCCAACACACAATGCACTGACAGACAGCGTTGACAGAACCGGCGAAATGTCAAGTCACGTAATGCATTAGTTCCAATAATGACACGCGACGTTATTGTAGATGCGCCCCAAGTGACGCGCGTCTAGCCGACCTTCATATATATTATAAATTAAAATAATTATTATTAAAAAATCGACGTAGAATAAAAATATAAAAATGTTTCATGTACCATCTGCGGATAGAGACCTTTCATTTAAAAAAAAATGGTCCAAATTGGTGAAGCGGTAGCCGCTGGAGGAACCGGAGAAAAAACCCTTTGTGCTTTTATATATTGCAATGATATGCGTGGTCTTGTGACTACTAGAAAACAATTCCCTAAACTGTCTGCAATTCACGCAATTAAATTAAACTTTCTATGAGACTCTTCTAACTTTCTCAGGGTCGTTATTTAGCTTGTGAAATAAGTTATTTAAATTAATTTTAAATAGAAATAAAACACACACAACGATATCAACTTTACAAAATAAGGTTTTATTTAATAAATGAATTTCTAAATGTGTTTTCCGAAAAATCAAATGAGTTTTACTAATTACTATCGTCTTTTTTTAAAATAGAACACTTATCTTAGCGTCTCCTTATTAGGATATTCTTCGCTCGAGCAAAACGCTGAGCGTCCAACTTCTATTTCGCTCTGCTGGTTTCTCAAGTAACCACAAATACTCGCCTTTAATCTGAATCTTCTTCTGCTCTGTTTTATATTATTTCCAACTTGGTCTTACCACCATCGCAAACGAAGAAACTTTCTCGATCACCTTTTACTTGTAATACTTCTGGATTTTTTTTCAATTCGTTGTTACTCCGTTGTATTTTGTTCTTATATACTCGTAATTACTTTTATATAACTTTTAGACTCGTTTTTCCTCTTTTTTCTTTTAGAGAATCTCAATTCTCTGTATTTATTTAACAAGACCAGCCGTAACTATCCAAAAACAAATTCTCTCTTCTTTTGTCCTCCTTCTATGATTCCCATTTTTTTAACAAACACATAAATCTCATGCCCATGAGTATCCTTTTTATATGTTTGTCATTTTGACACTGACATCCTGGCTGACATTTATCGACGCACAATCAAGTAAGTTTAAAACTCCTTATAAATTAAACCTTTAGAACAATTCTGAACTAGATTATAATTACAATTAACATAAATAAAATTCGTATCAATCTGTTGTGTTTTTATTTTCTTTCAGTAAAAACAAACCATATGAACAATAACAATTATTAGAATTTATAACAAGAATTATAGCAAAAATACGCAACCCTGAGTTTAAAAGTTAGAGTATCAAAACCTTACAGTGTTCATAAAACTCCAATCACAAATAGAATTGCAGCAAGCACTTCAAAAACTGCTCTCCAGGAATCACAATATTCCAGACAAAACAAACACCTCTAAATATCATAGCAATATGTATGGATAATATAATTGACATATTTGCTAAAACCAAATAATGAAAACTTAATTTTATAGTTGAGACATCGTAACTTGTTTAGCAAACACAACACCTTTCTTTACAAGTGACTTAATACCAGATACGTATTTCGACAGTTATAAGCTATCATCACCAGTGGCAAACCGACACTGTTAGTTTACCACTATTGATAATAGCTTAGCTGTCAAAACACGTATCTGGTAATTAGTCACTTGCGTGGAAGGTTGTTGTGTTTTTCAAGTGTTGTTATTCCACAGTTCGAGTGTGTTCAAGATAGCTTATATTAAAATTTATTTATTATTAAGTGATTACAGTGTATACCTGACAATCAAAGACTGAACTTTTAGTCCCAAAGTAGCAAAAAGTTTCGTTAAAATTCAATACTTAAGACACATTGTTTGGTTCAGTGTTTTATTGTTGAGCTAAGCCAAGGTCCACAGTTTAGGGACCTTAGAGCTAAGCCCAGTGGCGGATCTTGATTTGTGGGGCCCCAGGCGCAACCTGATCAGGAGGCCCCCTATTGACCCTACTAAGAATGGGATGGTTCACTAAAATGAACAATGTGGAAACGCTTTTTTTTTGGAATTAATAAAAACATAAACACAAAAATAAGATCCGGAAATAAAAAAATTTTCTCAGCTACTAGAAAAAAAATAATCACATTTCCATTTAAAAGAAAAAATCACATTCTCAGGTAAAAAAAATTTAAATTTGGTTTTTGAGGATAAGGCACCCAACAATTCTGAGCCCCCGCTTTGCCGTGGCCCCAGGCACGCGCCTCATGCGCCTGTGCGGTAATCCGCCACTGTGTATAACTCAATTGCCATTAAATTTGAACATGTTCACTTTCTGTATTGAGCGATTCAATTATGGTTTAGATGCATACTCGTTCTTTAGGTTTTCAATTACGTTTCTATGCACGTCTTTCTATTAAAGACATCATGCACATTTCGTACATTTTAAATGTCTAATGTTGGAAAATAGGTAGCAATAATTAATAAACTTACGGGTAAATCTGTAATATCTTTCACTCGTTCTGCGGGCGTCTTCCCTTTCTTCGAACGTATCAGTATATAAATTTTTTCTGTTTTCGGACAAGAACGCAATAGTTTCTCAATTAAAACTTTTCCTATAAATCCAGTTGCTCCTGTAATAAAAACACTACGACCAGCATAAAACTCTTTTACACTTTGGGCGGCCATTGTTTAAATTGCACTTTCGATTGCGCTCTGTTATTTTTGGCCGAATATTTTGTGACACACACACGCAATGAAATATTCAACTGTGTCTGTTCAACGACAAAAATTTTAGAAGTAAATTACAATTGCTAAATTTTTTATAATATTCTCATTGTTTATTCGAAAAATTAACAATTTCGTCATTGCTTAAATTTACACAAATGGAAGTTAACTATTGTTTGTGTATTTTTCGTTGGTCTTTACAATCAAATTTTGAACTATGTAACTGCATAAATTTTCTTTTAAAAAATAGGTAAGTAACATTGACCTGAGCAATGAAATTACCTTATTTATTGTATGTGCAGAATCAGCCCTCTCAGATCATGGATACATAAGATTCGATATTAAAGCTCCAGCAGCAATTGCTCTTGAGTACAAGAATCCACGGAAATGAAGCCGGGGTTTATACCGAGAGAACCTGTCGCAGGGCTTGGGGAAATTATAAAATAAAACTTCAAGCCTTCTTCATAAATTTATTATATAGATAATGCTATATGTACATTTCGATTACGATGCAATCATCTACAGTAGCAAATGCTAACTAACTCTAAAATCTAAGGCTGAAGCAAACATAACGGAAATTTTCTAAGGAACATTTACCGACTTGTGATTTATGAGATAACGGTATCGAACTACACTTCTAAGGGCAAATAAAGGACAAGTGGTGAAAGTTGCAGGTCAGTTTTCTGAAGTTTGAATTAAATCAAGTAAACGGTTGTTTAAGGGTGACAAATCAAAATTTAAAAGGTCGTTTTCGTGTTTTTTCATTTCAATTGCTTCTAACATATTTAAATTATATCCGTTACTTGCCCTTAGAAGTGAAAGGTTATGGATATTGAATTTATGACCTATATCTGCAAAATGGGTAGCCAAAGCGGATTTGTCAATATTAATATTTTTGATATGAAGGTGTGCTTTTTGAATCGCGTAATTATTTTTCTCTTAGTTTGGCCAATATATTGTTTGGAGCAATTATTACATTTAATCTGGTAAATGCCTGATTTGTCATTATCATTTTCTTTATCCACGGTGTTGCCGAGTAAAGTTTTCAAATTGTTTTTATTATTTGAAAAAGCTAAGTCAATATTAAATTTTTAAATAAATTTTTGAATTTTCGTTCTGTTTTTGGGTGGTAAGTAAATTTGTGTTTTTTGAATGCTTTTTTTGGTTCAGGTGAAAATGTAGTAGAATTTTGCCGAAACAGTTTTCTTTTGTGTTTTGTTAAAATTTTTTTAATAATATTATTGTTGTATCCATTTGATTCAGCAATTTCCTATATGTGCTGTAATTCTTTATTGAACCTGATTTCTGAAAGTGGTACTGTCAATAATCTGTGGACTAAACTATGGAATACCGCGATTTTGTGCTGGAAGGGGGTGTTTGAATTTTGTTGTATGTAATTATCAGTGTGTGTGGGCTTTCTGTAAATGTCAAAAGCTAATCTATTATTTTCTTTAATGATAAGAATGTCCAAAAAAGGTAACTGATTATTTTCTGCAGTTTCATGGGGAAATGTTCGCCTTGGGCGAGAACCTCCGCCGAGTTAGAAATGCGTGCGTTCGTGCGTGTGCGTGAACGTGCGTTCGGGTGTGCGTGCGTGCGTGCGTGTGTGTACTTTGGTCACGCGTAGAAAGACTACGGTCAACCCATGGAAGTCAGATAGAGAGTGCGAGTGATACTGTAAAGTAAACTGATAGTACGCTGAATTTTTCCTAAAGTTTTTTGTAAAAAAAGCAAGCTTTGAGATTTTGAAAAAGAATTTCTTGGAACTAAAAAAAGGCAAAAACAGAAGGACAAATTCGTCCTTCAAGAATCAGGCGGGAAGAGGAAATCAACGCCCCAAATAATGCCGTATGTAAAAATTAATTTGAGAACCTTATTCTACTATCACTGATTGCTTAAACAGAAATATTTTATCTGCCCCCATTTATTGAAATAAGGGGGTTGGAATTTTCGATTTTTAAAAATTCATAGAATGTGTCACAAAGAAGTTAGCGGGCTGGCACGAAATCAAATTGTAGCTGATCCATAGCTCCATAAATCAAAAATTAAAAAAAAAATGTTCAACCAGTTGTTAACTAGTATGTAGTGGAAAAGTCACAATTTTGATATTTCTTTTTTATTTCAGTTTTAGTAGTTTGAAAAATTTTAGTAGCTTATAACATTGTCTACTCTTAGTGCATTTTCCATATTAAATGTCATTCCGATCTGATAAATCGTTTTTGAGTATGTAGGCGTTAAAACACAAACTTTCAAAAATTGTTAGAAGGCGTCAGAGAGATATTTTCAAACTGGGATACGAACTAAACTGTAGCTTATTCTTGACTTTATAAGCATACCGAACTAAAAACAGTAATCGTGTGGTCGGTTATTGTTATTATCAATATTTTACATCCATACATACCCACCCACCAACAGACATTGTTTAAAAACCAATTTTTTAGTTTTCTGGAGGTCTAAAACATGTATTTCCATCAAAATTTCGAACATTTTCATGAAATATCCTGAAAATAAAGCATAGCAAAAATGTGCAAAGCTAATAAAATGGTCGAATTTTAACCTCTCGTACAGTAGAGTTGCCACATTTAAAGGTGCTCAAGGGTGTGAGGGCACGGAGTTCATCTCAGTAGGTAAGGAGACCCGGAAGTTCTCCCGTGAATATTAAAAAAGAAATGTAACATGAAATATGCATTTAAAGTAGGTACAATTTCACTTTTTGTGACATTACCCGATTTATTCCCGGAGTCACTTTAGCTTTAATGCTAAAAATACATCGTAAGCATTTTCACCTGTTTACTTAATTGTTTCGTGTCGTTGCTATGATCAAGAAAGTGCGTTTTATTTAGAATACCGGGCGATTCGTTTTCTCATTTAAAAATGGCAGGTTGCTGTTTTATCAGTTAAAACCGAATAAGATTGGCAAAAAGTTTTACGAATTGTGGAGTTTGATTGGCTCCTTACAGTAAAAGTGGAATAGTTTTATAACACTATAATCACTTATGGTATTTGTACATCACAAATATCTGCGCTAAACTTCTCTATTGGCTGCTGAAGAAACAGCAAATGCGACGTAGTGATTGTTCAATATGTTATGAATGGAAAAATATCTTGCAATTTATGTCGCGTTTTGTATACTAGTGCGAGTATTTATAAACATTTTATTGATTTTCCGATAATAGTTCTTTGTTAACAAGAACTATACTTTTACAGTTCTTATAGCCAAAAAACAACTTGAACTCTTATAAGTTGATTTCTGATACTAGGTACCTATAACTAAACACAACGTATGTATTATCAGTGCTAAACAATAAATTGCGCGGTATACCATTTTTTGTCCTTTATGATAATAAAATAGAGTTTGCATTATAAAAACATTGCACAAATAAAAAACGCAAAATTTTAACGATGGGGGCTTCCCTTCCCCAGCAAGACAGTGTCTTACTGTTTTGATTATATTCGATGTAAAGTTTAATTTAGTGCTCGCTGTAATCGATGAAGTAAATTATGCGTTATAAATCGATGTAGTTATGTGATTGTGTAACAACAATAATGTCATCTCGTGTGGTGTTATTTTCTGCAGCAAAAACCGGTAAAATTGCTATATTTCTTACTTGTAGAGCACCAAACACTATATAAAATAAAATCATTGAATGTAGTGTAGTACATGAGCTAAATATCAATACACATTTTTTTGGGTAATTGAGACATAACCTACAAATAAATAATTTTGTATTTTTCTGCATTCTCTGTATATTTTAAAGCAATATCATTCTTTATAGCACCATTGTCATTTATAGGTTCACAGTTTTTGCGACCATGTGCTGCATATCCTGCACAGAGGTTGAAGAGTTCAACAGCCGATGATTCTTCGAAAGGCAAATACATCTTTGTAAACGATCAGGAACCAAGCATGAATATGAAGGATATTACTGGTAACTTATCTTTGAGCCTCAAAGCTTTCTAACTATTTATTTACGTACACTATGTAGATCTAAGATTTGGCTATTAAAACTAACTAATGACAAATAATTCATAAATATTTAAACTTTTGCCAACAGATCGAGCAGCACAAACAATGTTCTGGACTGAATTGGTTAGGGGGTTTGGAGTCACTTTGGCCCATATTTTTAAAGAACCTGCAACTATTAACTATCCGTTTGAGAAGGGACCTTTAAGTCCCCGTTTCAGAGGTGAACACGCTTTAAGACGATATCCATCCGGAGAGGAACGCTGCATTGCTTGTAAATTGTGTGAAGCTATTTGCCCAGCACAGGTTTGAAATTTGTTGCATTATAATTATAAGCAAATGGTAATGTGTAGTTTTACATATATCTATATTTTAGGCAATTACTATCGAGGCAGAGGAAAGAGCCGATGGCTCAAGAAGAACGACACGATATGATATTGATATGACCAAGTGTATTTATTGTGGATTTTGTCAAGAAGCGTGCCCCGTTGATGCTATAGTTGAAGGTCCTAACTTTGAGTTCTCCACCGAAACTCACGAAGAACTTTTGTATAACAAGGAAAAGCTTCTGAATAATGGTGACAAGTGGGAATCTGAAATTGCTAGCAACATTCATGCAGATCATTTGTATCGTTAAATCGTGGGTTAGTGAGGATGTGTAGATATTGTAATTTGTAATAGTCGGAACATAATTAGGTATTTAAATGTAAAATACAGAAAAATTAAAGTTGTTAAAACCCTACATCAGCTATTTACTTTGCATTTTGGAAGCAATTCTAATTGCTTTTGGTAATAAAATGCAGTTTTTATGTAAGATTAAGGATAAACGAATATTCGAGAGTTTGGTGATAAAATATGTTTGTTTGTGGCACTTGCTTATTCAGCTCCATCAAGTTTTGATTTTCACTTGTTTATAATTTACCTATGTAATGTCATGCTCAAAATAGACCAAACTTTCGAATTCTGGAGCTGGCGGTATGGCATTTTTGTATTTAACATGTTGACCAGCCAGCAGCAATGCACTTTTTGTCTTTTTTTATATTATTTTCAACAGAAAATTTGAAACCTTGCAATAGTTTTTATCCACTACGTTACCAAACTTTGAAAAAGGGTTTATTTATAATTAAAAATTTTAAAGAAATAATGAAAGAGTAATAACTAGTGCTTTGGACATTCACCGAACATAATTTTGAAATGTCGTGTTAGTTCGGATTTTATTTGAGTGAAAGTTCCACTGTATTACTTTATTTTCAATTTTTTAATTTAATTTTAAAAAGTTGACGAAAAGGAAAATAAAGATGTTTCATTTGTTAGATGTGGCTATTAAATGTTTATCTGGTTTATCTTTTGAGTTTTATTATACTTTATTACACATGGGACAATCGTGCTGTACCACCGCTGCAGATCTCAAACACATTTTACTCTGCCTTGTCTAATACCAAAGTTATGTATTTTGATTTATTAAGTTCAGTAGGCTTAGCTTAATTTTTTGTCCACTGCTTTACTTTTTAAAAAGTAACTAGTGTTACCCCAGCGCACAATGCACTGACAGACTGAGCATTGACAGAACCGGAAATGCTACGTCACGTGATGCATTAGTTCCAATAATGAGACGCATGGTTAATGTAGATGTTGCTTCAAGTGAAGCGCGTCTAGCAGCCTTTCATATATATTATAAATTAAAATAATTATTATTAAAAAATCGACGTAGAATAAAAATGTTTCATGTTCCATCTGAGGATAGAGACCTTTCATTGAAAAAAAAATGGTCCAAATTGGTGAAGCGGTAACCGCTGGAGGAACCGGAGAAGAAAACCCTTTCAGCTTTTATATACTATGTGTGGATATGGATGAAGTAGACCAATAACCCTGAAAATGCGTTTTACAGTTGAAATGGCAAATTATACAAATTTCAAGATTCTTTGTTTACCAAATTTATATTTAAAATATAATTTATATTAGATACATTTAGGAATAGAACCAGTTTTTCTTTTAAAATCGTTAGTAGTGAGTAGGGGGGTGTTGGTTGCATACGGTATCTATACCGCCAACTGAAAGGGGAGTTATCAAATTTTGGAGGAGGGGAGTCAGATACAGTACGATATATGTTTGTAAAATATGAATCGTTTCTATTTATTCTAGTTTATTTGATGTTCTCAATACTTTGGAGACAAATTTATCATTTTTTTACTAATTACATACAAACTGCACGTCGCCTTGCCTTGAATACGTTTCTTAGTATATAGGTTTATGCTGTTTTACGAGAATTATCTAGAACCTAGTTTTGACCAGAATATTCGCGAAGTTTTTAATTCATTGACTGTTGCTGTTGATAAATTGCTGGCGGTGACAACGTTTCGAATTTGTGGTACTATTGCTTACACAGCGTTGCCGATTTGAGGTTTTTTAACTCGCTTTAATTTGTTTTCATTAACTTACACTGAATTAAAATCGTTATCGTTGCGATCTAATAGAAATGTTTTTTAACGAGTCTCCGTCCTCTTTGAATTTTCGCAGTGGGTACTCCAGCCTCTAAACCTTCCTCTCGTACTCGACGAGTATGATGATGTGTATCTTTTTTCGTATTAAAATAATGAGCTTTTGCAAACTAAAGCGATTAACTACAGCTCATCATTGCATTGCACCCAAAAGGACAAATTGTAAGATTTTAATGAGAATAGAAGTTTTATTTTACTGCACCACTATTTCATTTTCTTCCTTGGACATTAAAACGGCCTGGTTTCTTAGTTTTTAGGTTGAACATCTTAAAAGATAATTCTTCTTTTTCACATGGCACAATCTGAATCGCTTCATGTTAGATGTAGGTACACACACTCACATTACTTGGATCTATAAAACTGGACCCAAAGTGTTAATATCTCAGGTTCATAGTCTGATGGGCGTTATATTTGACAAAAAACTGAACTGGGGGAGACAGGTACTGTTAAAAACCCAAAAAGCATGCATGGCTTTCTGGCAGTGTTGTCGCGCCATGGGGAATTTTCTCAAGGATTGCTCTATGGTTGTACACTGCCATAGTTATAAGACCTATGTTTTGCTATGATTGTTTAATGTAGTGGCCCCGAGCCAAACAAGATAGGTTAGGTACAAAGACTCGCCTGTCTTACAACTTCTACAGCGGCCTTGGAGGTTGTCCTCGGTCTTTGCCGTCTAGATCTCTTTGTGCAAAAGATATTACACGTTAGAGGTTTTCTGCACACAAAAGGTAGAAGTGTCAAGCACACCCGCATAGTTAATGAAGCTGTCGCTAAGACACCTCTCCTCGGTGCAGTGGTTGATTGCCTGCCACCCAAATTTATTTTTCATTAACCCTTTTTTGTGCGAATTCTGAAGAAGTCACTTTCCATTCGAATATCAAGCGATAGTAGTGCGGGCCTTGTTAGTCCCGAGAAATTGCAAAATAACCTCAGAAACAATTCTGCGGTGCTACCAAGCCCTTGAGCTGATATCCAAAGAAAGTCGTTGAACTCGCTTGGGCAAAAGAACATGACGGGATTGAGGGTAATGAGGAAGCGGATGAGTTTGCTCTAATTCAGCGACTGTCTGTGGAGGCAGGTACGATTAATAACTAGTTTTCACAAACATGTAACTATTTAAAACTTGAATATGATAACTGTCGAGCAGAGATGTACCCTAGACTTCTATACCATCTTCTACTACAGCCGTAGAGATGGACTCGAATGATGAATTATTTGACGCGCTTCTTCGATGTCAAAAATATGGTACATGTCGTCACCGTGCTTCTTTACGACCTTAATAATGATTGTGTTAAAACTGATTGTACGGATATGGCTGACTAATAAGCGTGCTAAAACGAATAAAGTGGTTAAGGTAGACAAAAAGAAGTTTAGGCTTTTATATGCCTGGAGACCATGACGGTATGAGAAAAACAATACTTTGATATATCAGAGAGCTATACAAGTGCGAAATATGTGATATAGATAACTGTCGTATGTCCAGTTTATATTGCAGAAAAGCTGGAGGAGCTTGTATGGTCAAAAAGAGGAAATAGCTTGCCTCAGTTTTTCGTATGTAACTACCTTAGTAGCCGTTCATCACGGAAGTCATAATACAAAAACACCTTAATATGAAACAGCTTCATTTTTGGTAGAGCTTTAAAAACTAAACTTTCCTTACAAGCCTTCAATAATCTTACAATAACCACGGCTATGAGCTTACCCCTCTTTAAAGAGCACAAAAATCATTCTGTGCACGATTGACTTCTACCTCTAACAGCGGTATGTGGAAAGGGCGTTTAATATTGTAAATTCCCGTACCAGTCTAGCTTACAGGCTTCCAAGTTTGCACTTGTCAGGCTTTTATGCTGTGTAAAACTTAGACGCCTTTTTAGGCCTACAGTAATCAGGATTTCAGCAAGAATTTTGTCAAAAATTATCGTTGTCTGACGAACTGAGACATCGAGTTCGATCCTGACATATCCTTTGCTGGCTATCGCGACTTTCAGATCGTTGGTGGCCCCTCCACTGTGTAGGAGACTAGGTTTGGCTCTTTTTGTTTCTGTTTGGGTGGCGGTAGGGAGTTTCCCACTCCGCGGACCCTTTTTGAGCTTGCTTTTAAACTTATTTATGCAGGGAGCTTCCAAAATTCAGGATTATTATGTGCAAGTCTAGTGTTTGTACGGTTTTCCGGTTGGGATGTCTTTCCTATCTTCATGATAGGAATTCAAGAACGCAATGGGCAAGTTTGATATCCCCCATCTGGAGACTCATTCGACAAAGATCGTTGGCGACACGGTAAACTAAATTTCAGTCAAATTTTATATTTTATTTAAAAAATATTCTGTGTACAAACAGTTACAATAATTTGTTTGATATCTTACTTCGTAAAAAATTTTCACATTATATCTTTAAGTACTTACTTACATAATAATGAGTATTATTTTACAGTATAGCTTTTTCGTATTATTAAATAGTGATGCAGTACAGTATTAGAAACTTAAAAAAACTTTTTGTAAACCTACAAATTATGTTCATACTTCCATATAAATATCTAACTAATTTTACGCATCTTGAGGTAAAAAGTAAAAAAAATAGGTTCTTCAAAAATATTCCTTCACAAAATTAAAAGTTTAGAAGAAGGAATAGAAGAATCAAATATGATTTTATGCACAAATGCCCATTTTTTATGCTACAGTATACGATAAATTAATTTTTCTTGGAAGGTTATGTTAATTTTCCACATTGTACACTGATTTGGCAAGAACTAAAGTCTTTATACATTTTTCAAAAAATATTTTTCAGTTAGCATAATTAATGTTAGAGAAAATTGCTAACTTTGGAGTAATTTCAAGTTAGTGGAAAATTGACATTTCATAAATTACTTATTGGTTTTTATGCTTTTCTTAGAAAAATTAAGACTTATTAGTTCATTGATTTCTTCTGTACTGCCTATCCAGTGCCTTGAGGTGGGTTAAAGGTTTCGAGCAAGTCGATTCTATCCATTCAACGTCTGGTGCTACGTAACCACCTATTTGTGACTCATCTTTGCAGCCGGTATCCCAACTGTAGATACCAGATAAAGTGTACTGACCATTTCCATTGGTACAAGCTAATGCACTGCCATAATCCACCTGGAATGACAAAGAATATTTTTTAATCTCCACATATATCTCGGGCTAACTTACGTTGGCAACAGTGATTATTAAAAAGTACAAAGGTTAATTAACAGGAACCAATTTTGGTTTTTCTAGGGTATATTTAATAAAAATATTCTATAATACTTACATCACACTGGTCGTTCTGAGAATAACCACAGAGTGTATTTGGAGCATAGTTTTGGAGAACATTTTGGTATCTGTTCGCTAGGGTCTCGCTACATTGATTGCTATCGAGCAGGTTAACATTTACTGACCTCATTATGGCACCTTTCAAATGTACTGTAACACAATAAAGTTTATTAGTATGATTTAAATATGAACATTTAAGTTTCAATACCTTGCAGAATTTGTTTACCCCAACCAGTGGCTATACATTGTCCTGATGGAGCTTGATTTGGAGATGGTAAACAGATAGGAGCAATATTATCTGCGAGACGTAATTTTTCCTGGAGCATCAATAAAGCCAAATCGTTTACTAGTGCTCCGGATTGATAACCGGGGTGGCGGACAATTGCTGCTACTTTTACAATTTGGAAAGGTAGTGGCTCTTCATCAATTCCCAATTTCCATTCACCTCCTTTGATAAGTATATCACTCGTTGATAATCTGAAATTAAATTTCAATGCCTTTTGATGTGGGAATGTTTTACTATTTGACCATGACATTTTCTTGGTAATCAATTTTAAACGTATTGATGAAGAAAATCAAGACCGAATTAAATGGTATTACTTACCCCTCTACACAATGAGCAGCAGTAAGAACGGCATTTGGCTTTACTATTACACCACCGCAAAGAAGGCTTCGGTTGCTATCACGAAGTACCATAGCTTGCCATGGGATTTCTCCAAAAGCTACATCGATGGGACCAGGTCCACGTGGTTGGGCGTTCTAAAAGTCATTTGTATACTTTTCGATCTACGTTATTTTAAAGTTTCAATAAGCTTACCAAATTTCTTATACCACAGGTGTTATCATTGTATGTTTCTGCCACTGCTTGTGTGTTAAATTGTTGGTTAATTGCTGCTTCTGCTTGTACGTTTAATTGTTGAGGAATTGCTGCTGCTGCTACTTGAACGTTGAATTGTTGGGGAATTGGTGTTTTAGCGGTGTTTTCTGCAAGCAGGTTTTGAGAATTTCCGCTTGTTTCTGAACGCACTGGGCGTTGCTTCTGAGGGAAGTATTGTCCCAAACTAGGATCTTCACGGTATTGGCCATTGTCAAATCCATTGATTAAGTTCGCGGATGGCCAAGGATCAACGTAGTTTGGATCGCGACAACATTTTCCTATTACTCCAGATTCTGCATCACTACAGTCCTAGAAAATTTCATTAGGTGAAGAACTGTAGTTAAAATATTTGATTTTTACTTACCGTAGTGGGTACTCTCAAATATTCTTGATCTCTACTAAGAGTAACGGGGGTTTGAGAGATAAATCCATCGGCAGTACAATAAATTTCCTGGACGCATCTAAGGGCAGCAGCACACCCTGCATGAGGTACTACAGGTTCGGTAGGAGGTCTTACAACATACTGGTTTGGATTATCAGGTTGAACTTCTAATGGTGGAATGTATGGGGGACCTTGTGTTGTTGGTTTTAGAATATAACCTTGTTCGATATTGGTTCCTTCTGGTATACGATTTGGCTCAACCGGTCTTGGGGGTAAGTATCCATTGTTTGTAGGTTTGTATGGTGGTACTGTGATTCGTGGTGGTTGACTAGGAGATGGCGTTGGATAAATGAAAGCTGGTGTTGGGGTTTTGTAAGTATAACCACCTGTGGGTTGTGGTTGAGGGTTGTAAGGTTTAGGTGTAGGAGGTGTAGGCCTTGGATAGGTAAACGGTGGGGTTGGTGTAGGATAACTATATCCAGGTGTAGATGGAGAATAGGTTGGAGGCGACGGTTGCTTCGGAGTTAAGTACTGATTATTAAAATTGTAGTTTGGAACAACAGTCGTAGGCGAAGGTTGCCTTGAAATTTCAAATGGTGGTGATGGTTTAGGGTACTGATATCCAGGAGTAGGTTGGGGTACACTTGGAGGAATGTATTGATTGTTAGTAGTTGTAGGAGATGGGCTGGGTTGCCGTGGTGGCACATACTGATTATTGACAGTAACTGATGGTAAAGGAATAAGTGGTTTGGGAGTTGGTTTTGGATATTCAAACGCAGGAGTTGGTGTAGGGTACGAGTAACCACCTGTTACCTGAGAAATAGGTTGGCTTGGTTGTGGGCTAGGCCTGTAAGTCGGTGGATTGTAGGGTTTGAAAGTTGGAGGTGATGGAGTCACTCTGGGTGGTACATAAGGTTTCGCAGGCGTTTGAGGGGGTATATAACTGGTAGGGAAAGTTGGTGCCCGAGTAAATGGTGGTTGGGTAAAACTAACTGAAGAACGCGTTGGGAATGGAGTGTAAGAAATTGGTGGTTGCGAAGGCTGAGTCACGAACGGTTTTGGAGAAGAAGATTGGTGGGGTGGCAGATATTGATCAGGGGTAGGTCTAGGGGCGTAAGATGGTATGGGTTGTTGTGGCTGTTGCGATATATCAAATGGCTTGGGGGACGAGGGAACGAATGGTTTTGGTGTATAGACAGACACCACTGAAGATCCTGGAATGATTGGTTTAGTAACAAAAGGCCTGGATGTAGTAGGAATCGAAGGTTGGTAAGTTGAAATATGTGGTACTTCCAAATCAGGAGTATGAACAGGTGGCACAGGAGTAGAAATAGGAGGCAAATATTGAGGGCCTCTTGTTGTCGAAACGAAACTCAATTGGTCGAATTTGTCATTACTGTAATCTATAGTACTGGAGAAGACCGAATTGGGATTGGGAGTAGTATCTCTAGCAACCTTATTGGTTATTGACGATCCAGTGTGAATAAGTCCAGAACCACTTTCTCCTGCTGTCGAGACAAAAGGATTTGGTACGTTCTCGTTAGGGGACAACACCTGAATTACACCGGGACTAAGTCCTGCTCCGCCACTGAATTTATAAGTCGATCCTGAAACTGAACTCTTGCCTCCTGTAACATCTGCTACGTTCACTTTAGAATTAAACAGGGCACCACCGGATCCAGAGCTGGAAGTGGTTAAACTGGAGCCTGATGTATAACTTGAATACGAACTGCTGCTACCGCCTGGTTGATAAGATGAGCCTGCTCCTTCGGGAAGACGACAGCACACTTCCTTGCCAATTTCACAGTAATCAACCTGAAAGAAAGCGTTATTTTAGCTAACAATTTAGTTTATTGATCACGAATTGTTAGTGTTGAGATTGAGAAGGTCAAGGGGTCTTAGGAACTGTTAGCTGTGTACACTTTCCATTCGTTTCTTGTTTTAACATCCTATGAAACGAGAGTAACTACTTCCGTTGTTTTATGTTTTCAGCAGTTTAGTCTGGCTATTGATAATTCGAAATGTTTGCTGCATAGGTGGAATATATGTACGCAAAGTAAGCGGTCGTTAATCAATAATATTATTCTAACTAGGTAGGTACCTAAATAGTACAACGTGCATATTTAACAATATACAGTTACGACTTTTCACGTCATATTTCTGCCAATAGCTTGTAATTCTGACATCGTTAATAATGAAAGTGATTTGTTTATGATATTGTAATGTACCATCGTATAACTGTGTCATTGTCACAACCAAAGAGCGCCTAAGGTGTGTAAAAGCTCGTAGGCGATCTGCGATTGTAATCTAAGATCATGCTAGAGTAGGTGAATATTCTAATTAATTTAAATTTAAAATCGCATACCTTTGTTTATTATGTCATATATTTATATTTAGGTAATATATTACGGACTGTAAATGTTTCGTTATGAACAAGAACTGTTTCTTGTTCAAGGTGGTTCACCTACTTATTACCAAGAGAGTGATTTACGTTAGACGTAATGTTTTAAAGTCATCACTGTAATATCTTTCGCCCACTATTCGGACTGACTATTACCGAATTTAGATCAGTTGTATTTATGATTTTAAACCTTTTATGTTAGTGAGTTGCTAGCTTCTAATAATCTGAGGGTGACGTCATTTTATGCACTATTATAAATCACGTAGATATTTACAAACAATTTCACAGATAAATTATTGTAGAGACCATATAAATTTTTTTTCACAAAAGTGACTTATGATTGTTAGTGATTGAATATACAAAAAAAACTAATATTTTACATAAATGGTACTACAAAAAAAATGCCAACCCAGTACTTAATCGGCAATTCAAATTTTTAACTGTAATTATTACAAGAAGCTGTTTATATTCGTAATACATTATACAACTGGATTTCTCCGAACGTAGCATCTCACGCCCACTGGCAATGGTAACGAAAGGGAAACCAGAGAAATTGCTGTTGGCGTCCTTGACTTTGTAAACCTTGGAAAAGCGCTACCGTTATACGATTATAGTTGGTCTACTTTTTGTGCGTTTGTACTTAAATTCGCCACATTTTACGGATCTGCCAATAAAAGATATTTAAATTTATAATTTCGAAACCAACACAAATCAATTTGATGCTCGTAGGAATCTCGGTTTGTTGTTTTCATGGACAAATGTGGGTGCGTTAGTAGTATGTAGAGATACCTTACCAGGCAGCAATTTTTTAATTACCACCTGAGAATTTATTAGACACTTCGCTCTGTTGGCAATCTCGATAGTATAATTACAGTGCAATTGAAATGTCAACATTAGGGGTGACATTAAGAGAAGAAAAATACATTATGGTTTTTTGATAAATTTAAGACAAATTTATGTATCAAGTTTGCAAAATTTTGCTATAACAAAATGTTTATTATACCTAGAACGTTTATAACAGCGCAGCCTCATTTCTTAACTCCTTAAATAGTAAATTATCGAATAAGGTGTTAAGTAAAAGGTTAGATTATGTATTATATACAGGGTGTCCGTTTCTAAAGTCTTCCAATTGGGAGTTCGCTTATTTTAAGAATGCGAGGAAGGTTAAATTGAGTTAAAGTTGCAATAATAATGCGAAAAGAAATTAAATATTCGAAAGATTTTTTGCCTTTGTTGTGTATTTTCGCTATCGTTTTTTTTAATTCTTTATCTGAATATTATTATGGGCGATATACGTACCTTTTCGCATTCAAATAAAGCTTTTTTGGTTTTAACTTTGCATTTTGTTTGAACTTTGGGCAGTTTATTAAAAAATGGAATTAGGAATGCCATGAAAAGACCAAGAGCGCAA
Organism: Ctenicera cuprea; assembly: GCA_958336395.1. Taxonomy (NCBI): domain Eukaryota; kingdom Metazoa; phylum Arthropoda; class Insecta; order Coleoptera; family Elateridae; genus Ctenicera; species Ctenicera cuprea. Next base: position 44,181,993 of record OY284493.1, read on the forward strand.
AATAAACAATTTCAAAAACTAAGGAAGGTATCGCAAATATTTCGTTTCAAATTATTAATTAATAAGCATAATCTTTTGTAATTTTACTTCAATTTAACCGTTCAAAAACCTGCACCCTGTATATACAGTGTTGGGGCTACTAACTTAAAATAGGCATCAGTGGCGGATTTTCCGGTGAAGTACTACTTCACCTAATAAAAGCTGCATTATATTTGATTCATGACATAATAGTTATTTATGTATTAAGGGCGTAAAGGGGCTTTTATGGCGTAAGACATAATTTTGAGCCCGAGGCTAAGAATACGTCGAAGGCCATAAAAGCAAGTTACGCTCGTGGTACATACACAACTTTATGCACGGATTTTTTAATTTAAAAATATTTCTAAAATAGATTGAAAATATTTATAAAATAATATGAATTTTCCACCCACATCTAGCGTTGCTTTGATTAAATTTGAGATTTGAAGCGTAACTATGGCAGCGGGTAAACAACGGTAGCCATATTGCCTAAAATATCGTGGTTTGGCGTTTAATTATAGCCCATGGGCAATAAAGAGGTCCATGGGCTATAAAAAGACGTTTATGACAAAGAAATTCGTGTATAATTGTCAAGTTATGATACATCCGTGCATAAATAATATATATTTAGTGCCTAAACGCACATGTTACTACATATTAAACTGAATGCAACAGAGCGCTATTAGTTGGATTATGATAACAACTACAGTATTTAGATTTGAACAGCTTGTGTGACGCAACCTTAAGCAAGTATTTATTTGTTGTTTCTGTAACACTTTAATTATGTTGAGGACTACGAGCCGCCACTGATAGGAATTGAATGTGCATCTAAATAGTTTCAATGCCTTTTAAATATGGAATTGAATTTATGACACTGCTGGTCTATGCTTCCTATGCTTGTCTATGCTTGTTTAAATATTTAAAAGTTTTATAGGTGCGCATTTTAAGGGTTACACAATTAACTTTTCTATTCGTTGTCATTTTATTGAGTGTATTTATTAAATTGCTTGGAGAATAAGTTTATTTTCGTATATAAATGTATTTATGGTCAACTTCTTTCTGCTGCTAAACCTTATCACTAACGCCAGAGGGAGAAGACAAAATCAAATAATTTCCTTTATTCCGCCGAAACGTTCCTGCGCCAAAACGGCCCTTTCCGAAACGTCTCTGCGACCAAACGCCTCTGCGGCCAAACGGCCGCGCCTCAACGTCCCAGACCGATTAATTTTATTTAGCATATTTATTAAGATAGCTTGGAGAATTGGTTTATTTTTGTATATAAATGTATTTATGGTAACTTCTTTCTGCTGCTGAGCCTTATCACTAACACCAGAGTGTATAACACTGTACATGGAAAGCAAGAAAACAAAATCAAATAACTTCCTTTATTGCGCCTAAACGTCCCTGCGCTAAAACGGCCCGCGCCGAAACGTTTCTACGACCAAACATTCCTGCTGCCAAACAATTCCGCATTTAAACGTCCCTGCGCTCAAACATCCCTGCGCCTAAACGTCCCAGACCGATTCCTTTTTCCATTTTATTAAGTGTATATACTAAGATAGCTTGAAGAATTGGTTTATTTTCTTATATAAATGTATTTATGGTCAACCTGTTTCTGCTGCTAAGCATTGTCACTGACGCGAAAGGGTGTAACACTGTATATGGAAGTCTAGAAGACAAAATCACAATTTCTTTTACTGCGCCGGGACGTCCTTGCGCCATAACGGCCCGCGCCGAAACGTCTCTGCGATGAAACGTCCTTGCGGCCAAACGGTCCCGCGCCCTAACGTCTCTGTGCTCAAACGTGTCTGCACCCAAACGGCCGCGCCTAAACGTCCAAGATCGTCAGCAAAATTTCCATATACAGTGGTATACCCTCTGGCGTCAGCAACTGAAATAGGCTGATCACAAACACATTTATATAAGAAAATAAATCTGTTTTCCAAGCTATTTTAATAAATACACTCAATAAAATAGCAAAATTAAACGGTCTAGAGCGTTTGGGTTCGGCTGATTGGGCGCGGTCGTTTTGGCGCACCCGTTTGAGCGCAGGGTTGTTTGAGCGTGGGGAAGTTTGGACGCAAGACTCTTTGGCCGCAGAAACGTTTGGTCGCAGAGACGTTTCTGCGTGGGACGTTTTGATGTAGAGACGTTTCGGCGCAATAAAGGAAATTATGTGACTTTGTTCTTTCTTTAATTACTTGACATTTTATTAGCTACTCAATTATTTAATAACATTTAACACGAGTTTATTTTTACATAAATATAGTTAGCAAACTTAACAACTTTTCTGATACAAAATAATTTGTTAATTCCAAAAAAATTTAAATTGTTTTACTGTCCCCGACTTAACATTTAACAAATTATTTTTCAAATTGGATAGTTCAACGAATTTAATACAAATATTGAATTTTCTATAAAATACCCTACAATAGATTACGCCTGCTCTCAAACGGCTCGCGCCATAACATCTCTGCCCCCAAACGTCACTGCGATAAAACGTCCCTGCGTCCAAACGGCTACGCACAAACGGCCTTGGCCAATCGGCTGCGCCCAAACGTCTTCTTCCGTTTTGCCGAACCCCTATTTACGATTATGTACAGTCGGCGCCAAGAAAACAGCACGGGTTTTAATGCTAATTTTGCTATTAATTGAAACTGACTAATTCCGATTGTTAGGTAACTGCTGTAGTTTTTAGTATTATTACCTACTATTGTTAACCTGACAAATAATTCACAATAGCAAAATAAAGTGTACCGCTTTTTATTAGCCCCGATTTGCCCATGTAAAATACAGAGTATATCAAAAATGAATAAAAATATTCAAACTAGTTACAGATTAGCTCAAATAAATTCCAGAGGGACCATTTATTATTCAAAAAACATTTTTTTTAAATTAAAAAATAAGAAAAAAATTTGTTTGACTACTGCTAAAATTAATAGAAAATGCATTTAAAATTTACGAGGTTATTACATAAATGTATTATTTTAATCCAAAGTGACAAAAATATAAAAACTACCTGGCAGGTGATAATAATTACTCTACATTTCAGTTTTGTTTCTTTGTACTGCTAACATGTCTCTGAACTAAAAGTTTTGTTATTATCCTGCAGTACTCAAACAATTTTGGGCGAAACCCCTGATTATTAAGTATAGCATAATCAATATTTTCTCGTATTTTCACAAACAAATGTTTTTTTCTTGTATATACTGTAATCTACTGTGGGTTTTAATATTTATAGGTACCTATTTTGATACATCCGGTACATTATCTAGTAGAAAAAGCAAAATTATTCAACTAGCCATATTATAACAACCAACTTGTTGGTTTCAGAACAGTCAATAGCAATACTAATATAATAAGAGTATTTCTGGTTCCCAGAAGTTTCAAAACCGGGAAGTTGTTGCAATAATGTTTAGACGTTCAATACTATTGCAAATAGTGATAGTAAGGATTGTTACAGGCTTGTTATCAGTTATCACACCTTGTACGTTGCATTTGAAACAATGCTAAACACAGGCAGATAAACATATCCTAGTTATTTTTACATGAAAGGAAACGAGATGGTGCCTAAAGATAGGAATATGCATTATTCTGAAAGCGTTTCCGATACCAACATAAACGACGAAATGTATTAGAGCTTGGTACTTTTTGGTGGAATTTAAACGAATTCGATGCAGAGTCAGATAAATCCTATTACGAGATCGGTTCGCTATTGTTTGGTTTCGAACTGCATTCATTCATTCATACCGTCGAAATACATAAGGTGTGTCTCCTAAATCTATTAAAATTAAAACAATGCAGAAGTTAAAACTGTTTAGTAAACAATTAGTAGTTTCGAATGGTAAACGCCGAAAATTTAAATAAAATAATCACATTTTTTCAACCTTGGCACACCCTGCAGTTTAAAGCAGCAGCAATCACAAGCGCGCAATACTATTAAATAAAATGAAATCAAATGTCAAATATTATTAATTTTTCAAAATAGCGAACGGCGGCGCCTATAGAAAAAAAACTTCTGTATTCGACAGATGTTATGTAATTAGAAGATAATCAATCAACCGAATATCGACGATAATGGGCGCTTTGAATAATAGCGCCTCATCCTCGTTTTAACTCGTTTTAACCGTGGTTAAATGTGATGCAAGCATTTGAAATGAAATGACTTTAGGAAAGAGCCACCTTCACAGCAATCATTAATAAAGGCGTTTCAGCAAAATAGTTGCAAAAGGTGTTTTATGTGTCGCCACTCGTTTAACACGAGACCTTAACTGACACTTCGGGTCGTTAGGTCGAATATTTGATTTTGAAATAGTAAGAACATGAAAATTAATTGGCAATGCATCATATAATCTTTTCTGACACGAACTCACAAATTATTGTAATTTAATCGTTTTCAGTAAATTTGCTTGTAACTCAGGAGTGGTGAAGTTTTAGAATTTGATACAATCACTTCACTGTTAAAGTTTCATTTCTGTACTTTAAAAAGTCAAAGTTATACATGATTTTCCTTATAATAAATAATACTGACGACAATAAATATTTGTTGTATATACAGGCTGTTTCAAATTCGAGCCCCACCATGGGGATCTCGCTTATTTGAAGAGATAGAGAGTTGGTTAAATTGAGGCAAAGTTGCCAAATTTTATGCCTAACAATAATATGTAAAGAAATTTAAAGTAGCCACTCTGGTTTTTCAGATATTTAAAAAAACTGAAATTTTGGATTTTTTATTTTTGACAATAACGCATTTATCATTTATGCTACATATTTCTAGTTAACGCATTATTAGAACACTTTTTTATGCTGAATTTAAATTTTTTATCAGATTTGGTGTAACTGTTACCATTGTTAATTTTCGACCGTCAACTTTTTTTTTTCTTATGGTTGGTATTTAAATTTTTTTCATATTTGGATAGAGTTTTCAATTCTGATTTCAACGATGTGTCACACTTTGCATTTTGTTTAAGCTTTGAGCATTTTATTACAGGAAATAAAAATTTCATAAGAGTGCCATGGAAAGACCACGTCATTTAATTTATTTTGAGAAAATTCTAGTAGGCTATAAACTGATGGAAGTAAAACAAAACATTTACATACAATCAAGTTACAAGCGCTATAAGTCTTCCATACGACAAATACGAATTTTACCACAATATTTTTGAAATTTATCTTTTATTTTTGTTTCGGTTTCTTGTGTTTTGTTACTGTAGGCAAATGTATGAAACGCCGTTGGTCCAGTTAAATGATTAAAAATTATATCAATTTTTATAAACTCTAAATACAGGGTGTTTCATTAATTATTGTCCATAGAGTAACTGGAGAATGCTTGACCCAAAATATGACGATTTAACCTAAAACACTTAGACAAAATATTCCTCCTAACCGAGATACAGGGTGTTTTATTTAAAAATACAACGATTAAAGACAAACGTATTTAGGTTTCATAAAAAATGTATTTGAACTATTTGTAACACAAAAAATAAAAATAATCAACAATATTATAATAAATTTTCAAAATGGACTCCATTAACTTCAACACATTTTTGAATTCTTTTGTTAAAATTTGTCCTAACCCTTAAAAATATGTTTGGTGGATTTCTAATAAAATTCGCAGCATTTTGTATTTGTTGCCATAATTATTGTCTCCTGAGCGTACACTAGTGTCTTCATATGTCCCCACAAATAAAAATCTAGGGAGTTAAAATCGGGACTCAGAGTAGGCCAAGGAAATTCACTTCCTCGCCCTATCCATCTATGAGGAAACTCATTATTTAAATAATTCTGCACCACTAAAAAAATGTGGTGGGGCGCCATCTTGCACAAACCATAATTATCTTGTGCATAAACACATACCAACTCTCGCATTTCTGCATTTGAAAAATTATTATGACGTGGCATTTTCACAAAGAAAGCTATTATAACAGTAACTAATCTTATACGTTTCAATGAAAATTGACTGTCTGACAGTTAAACATAAACAAATAACTAGGGATGCAACGGATATTCGGTTTTTATCCGTTATCCGGCCTATCCGGCCATTTCACCGAATATTCGGTTTGGGCGGATAATATGAATTATCCGGCCGGAGATTTTTCTTCAAGTAAAAGAGATTATGAATGCAATTTGATTTGAAAGTCTAGACTAAAATAATCGTAAGTAAGAGAGCAAAAACCCCCATAAGCCCAGTATTTTGGAGATCTGCATAAAATTACTAAATTTATATTATTGAGATCAGCATTTATGAGAGTTAAAAATTTGTAATGATTTCAAGCAACATAAACAAGTGCTATTTATTAAAATCACGAAGTAATATACATATAACATAAGGAAGATGCATGAACCGCTTGTTGCTATGATGTGCAGGTCTCAATTTTGCAGTACATGTGACAGAGAGATCCGAGACAAGGAACCTATAAAAAGTACTCAATCGTCAATATTTTATTTTAAATGTCGACAAAGACCGTATATGTTAGGTTTAATTAGTTGATTTCTCGTACGGTGTCGGGTCTATCAAAGCAGAACATATTTTAGCTTTAACCATTGTTACAAAATTATTAATTTTTGTAATTACAGTCAAATTCGTTGACAGATTTCAAATCTTAATTGTGAAAAAAATAACAATATGCGCGAATTAGCACATCCTTGAAATAGTACATTTAGTAGTTTCCTTGTCTCTGTGCTCCCTCTCTCTAAAACACTACAGAATAAGACCATAGGGTTCGTGCATTGCATACTCCTTAAGTATATATAATGCCCTGTGATTAAAACCTAAATTTTACTGCGGATAAGCTTAAACTAATTCGATAGTAAAAACTATGCCGGATAATCCGGTATCCGGCTATCCGACTGAGCAACCGGATACCGAATATCCGTTATCCGGCATTTTGAAAAAGTACTGCTCGCTGCATCCCTACAAATAACATCAGCTTACTACACCTTTATCAATAGACAAGAGGACAATATTAATTTACTTAGAAAATAACGAGGAATCAACTAAATACGTTTATCTGTAATTGTTGTATTTTTAAATAAATCACCCTGTATCTCGGCTAGGAGGAATATTTTATCTCAGTGTTTTAGGTTAAATCGTCATATTTTGGGTCAAGCATTCTCCAGTTACTCTATGGACAATAATTAATGAAACACCCTGTAAAAATATAAAAATAAGTTTTTGTACAATTTCTTATTTTTGTATAAATTTACTGATATAAAAAAAAATTTTAAATTTTTGTCTGACGCACATATTTATGTGTAAAAATTTAATTAAAAAAATGTGTTTCTTTTCTGGCGCACACAAAATTTATTTTTATTGTGTAAAATCTAAAAAATTTGTAACTTGAAAAAAAATTTGTTTTGACAAAAATATTTATTTAGTATAAAAACATAATTTTTTGGAATATTATTATATTACAATCCATCCATACATATATAAAAGCACAAAGGTTTTTTTTCTCCGGTTCCTTCAGCGGCTACCGCTTCACCTATTTGGACCATTTTTTTTTCTATGAAAGGTCTCTATCCTCAGATGGAACATGAAACATTTTTATATTTTTATTCTACGTCGATTTTTCAATAATTATTATTTTAATTTATAATATATATGAAAGTCTGCTAGACGCGCGTCACTTGGGGCGCCATCTACAGTAACGTCGCGTGTCATTATTGGAACTAATGCATCACGTGACTTGACATTTCGCCGGTTCTGTCAACGCTGTCTGTCAGTGCATTGTGTGCTGGGGTAACACTAGTATCATTTAATAAGTACGAAAATAGTTATTTATTGTACAAGATGATAAAATTGCACTTTATCTTCGAGAGCGATTTTGGCGTCGAGGCGTCAGCCGAGACGCTAATAAGCATCGAGAAGATAATGGAATTTTATCGTCGTGTGGAATACAACATTTTTTTCTATAGCAATTGTTAAAGAAGACCAAAAAATGAAGAAAAATCAATGATAAATTTAATTTAAAAGTGTCAGGAAAAAAACAGTTTCACGAAAAAATGAGTAGGTGGCTTTAATAACTTTTTGGTTGCTATAGAGTTTGTTTATAAAATAAAATACTTTATCTATCCTTGCTGTTAAAGTACTACTTTATCTACCCTTGATGGTAAAGTGCTACTTTTCCCTCTAATTTTAGTTAATAATAGCACGTTTTAACAGTTGCTATAGAAAAAATGATATTTGTGAACGTAAAGCTTCTATTCTTTCAGGCGAGATGGCGCGGTCGCGTTAGCATCTTAAGCATTTTGATCGCATAGGCTAGATTAAGGTAGAATTGAAATTTTTAATTGTTTTTGGGCTAATTATTGACTATAATTGTTATATTAATTTAAAAAAATGTCCATGATTCAACGTGTTGGTCTCACATCCCTTCTTACATGGTAAATTTGTAAACAAAAAAAACTCATAAGATAGGTACCCAAAACTTTAATATGCAATGTAACGGACGTTGAGCGGTGTTTAGGCGGTTTCTGAAGTAATTATTATCTATTTATTACATTATTGACCAATAATTTTAAACGCTTTGTTAAACTCAACTATTCATTTAAATTAGAACATCATAAACAACGCAGTTTAACGCAAAAATTTAACATAGCGTTTAAAACTATTAGTAAATAATGTAATAAATAAATAATAATTACTTCAGAAACCGCCAAAGCACCTGCCAACGCTCTTTTAATATCTGTTGTAATGCATGTAAAAGTTTTAGGTTATCTTATGGTTATGTTTTGTTTGTTTACAAATTTACCATACAGCAGGGGATGTGAGTCAAACAGGTTAAATCATAGCCATTTTCTTTTTAACTAATAAAACAATTATAGCCAATAAACGAACCTCAAAAGAATTCAATATTTCATTTCTAACTTAATTTGGCCCACGTGAGTGAAACGCTTAAAATGTCAACGCGACCGCGCCATCTCGCCTGAAAGAATAGAAGCTCTATGTTCACAAACATTATTGTTCAGACTTCACTAAAGGCAATTAAATATTTCATTTCTACTAATTGAATGTTTTCAGAAGTTAAAAATAATGCGTTATTTGCACGAGCGGTCTGTTAGCTAACATTTCGGTTTCACCTTGACTCCTTGCTTATAAAACGCTTCGCGACCGCGCCATCTCATGTGAACGAATTAAAGCTTAATGTTCATAAATATTATTTTTTTAAATTCACTCAATGCAAGCAATTACGTATTTCGTTTCTAGTTTAATTTGGCTAATTGATTGTTTTCAATAGGTAAAATGCCATATAGACATATTATGTCGTGCGTTAGCTAACATTTCGATTTCACCTTGACTCCCTGGAATGCTAACGCGACTGCACCATCTCGTGTGAACCAATTGAAGCTTTATGTTCACAAATATTATTTTGCAGACCATTAAAGTAATATTTCTAGACTTACAATAAATATTTTTTCAGTTTTACACATCAAAAATTAGTATTTTGTGTTAGAAAAAAAAATTTAAGTATGTTTTTTAACACATTAAAAATAACGTTGATATAATTTTGTTAATTAAAAAATTTGTTAGGAAGACAAGAAAAACTCTGCAAAGGAAATATAATATATGCGGACAAAATATATATTTATGGACAAAAAGTCTTTGAGTTGAAAAAACTCTCTGCATGTTGATGGATTAAACGGATTTTAATGAAATTTGGCATACTTTGATGTGACAGGAATTCACCGAGAAAACAAGTTTTCACAAACGATACTGATTTTAAAACTATGAGCTTCTGTATAGAGCGAATTCCAATTTAAGTGGAATCTTGAGCTTAGCATAGAGACTGTCAAATAGTTGTATTTTATGTACTTAGCAGTATTCTATTATTTGCGGTCACCCTAAATGGATGGATAACATATATTTACATCACCTGATAGCAATTAATTTGAAAATTTAATACAAATAAGGCTCTAAATAAATTAATTAATAACAATCAAACCGCTTTTTGTGCATTGATATTATCGGTTACAAAAAAGGTGCTTCCTGTACTAGGGCTTATGAGTTCAAACCGCGATAAGATCAATTTTATTTTTTCTTAAATTACTATAAAAAGATAATTAGGATGATATTAGTTTTATAATGGCCAATTTATTTTTTTTATACAAACGTAACAAAATTAATCAGTTGAAACATAAAAAGTTAACCGTAAACGTTTCATAGCTGAAGAAAGCAAACATTTAATTAAAGTCTTAATGCCAAAGTGATCTTAATGCTACCTAACCAGCCATAAAAAGTTTATCGTTAAGTTAGCATACGAAGCGGATTCTCTACCAGAGCGCCACAGAGATATCTGAATATGAGATTAGCAACCGGCCATATCAATGCACGAGCAGCTTGACTATCATTAAACAATTTATTTAGAGCCTTATTTGTGTCAAATATTCAAATAAATTGCCATCGGGTAATGTACAAAAATGTTTTATTTCGATTTAGGGTGACTGCAAGTAATAAAATTCTCATAGGGACATAACATACAACTATTTAATAATTTCTATGCTAAACTGCAATGTTCCACCTAAATTGGAATTCACTGTATATTAATAGTTTGAGGCTTTATTAACAAAAAAGGGTCGTTTTAATAGTCATTACTGCGATTTAAAAATAAAATGCTTTTTGATTTTTCTTCTCGGAATCTTTCAGAAAATAACTATAGTTTTCTGTTTTGTTAATTAAGCCAATTAACATAAGATTTATACCGCGTGTAGCTAAAGTGATCTAATATTAGAAAGGATGAACAAGGAACTACACTTAAGCAGCATTACGAAATTCTAGACCCATAAGTTACTATCACCAAGTAGTATACGTACCGAGAACATCCAGTACTGTTCCGCGTTAGGTTTTAAATGGATAGCATACCACCGACAAGTGACTTACGCAAATATTTTCATTAATCAACGTCGCCAAGAAAGATGCAGACCATTTTGTAGGTACGAAACCTTTTAAGATTACATTTCAACATGGTCGTTAATACGCCGAAGTGTAACGCGATACATGTTCAGTAATTAATACAATACTTGCTGTCTACACACTGATATTTAAATAGAAAAGGTAATAACTACTAATGGCGCGCGCTTAGTAAATGCTAGCCAGGTCTAAGGTTACTAAAAATAATACGTTTTCTTTATAACAGAATAAATAACGCGAATAGGTTAGTTTGAAAATCCAACAGCCCCCTGAAACCAAAAACGGCATTTGCTCATTTCATCGCTTCTAATTTTTAAACAATTTTTATACTAAATTATGACAATTGTATAAAATAGCACGAAAATAATACCAGTTCAAAATCAAAATTGTAAAAGTTCCAGGTTTATTTCACAAGAGTCTTGGCCTTCTTTGTTGTCTTACAAGAACCTTCTTCTATCACGTTCATCATCCACATAAAAGTAAAAACGTGTGATCCGATGAACCAATAAAAAATAAATAAGAATCACAAAGAAAGTGAATCTTCTGGCTCCACGAGTTACTGTAACAGCAGGGAAAGGCGGCGGCGTCCGCATTCTTCTGCTAAAAGGTCAGAATGTCTTCACTAGCTGACACACGTAATCAATAATCAGGGTTGGCGTGGAACAAGGATAAATATTTAAAAAAATTGATGGATTAGACCGGTATTTCTAAAGCTTAAAAGTGTATCAACTACTTTTTCTTATTTAAAACACCTGTGGTGTGCACTGTTTGTGCTATGTTGGATGAAATATTGAAGTAGATGCAAGCACGTTACGTGTTTTGATTTTTAAATGGCAAGACGCAATACAAAATATTGATTTACATTACTACGTTTACGTTAAAAAGAAAAAAGACTCTTAGAAAAAATAAAGTAAAGTGTAGTTAATACGTTTCATTACTTTTGATCCTGAAGATGATACTTTCTCCAAAACCGTATTGGTTATAGTAAACTATGAAAAATTGTTAAAAAATCATGAAAAAAGAAATTGTTATTGCTCAGATATTAAAAGTATTAATCAATGCGCCGACAGTGACTATAAATCACACTATTACCCACCACTCTAGCGGAAGGGAACGGCATAGTCAGTACTGTAGTCAGTACAGTATTTTATTGTAACCAACTCAATTTTTCTAAGTTGGTTTGTGACAAAAAAATCAATTTTTTTTGGAAGAAAGATTGTTTAGTGTTAAGAAACCGGATTTTTCCGATGCATTTTTGCTATATAAAGTTTTATAAAATCAGATCATCCGTTCAAGAGATTTGAGCAAACAAACGAAGAACTCGGTTCAAAAACATGAGCTCAGCAATTTTACTGGACTTCCCTATACTTTAAAAACTAACACTTTTCTTATTTGTAAAAGTATTTATGTACAACGTGGTATTTCCAATAACAATGGCAGTCGTAAACAACTGCACGCACGTTGATTATTCCGCAAAGGGCAAACGCAACACGTTATACAAACATATCCCATTTGTATTCTGCACTACAATATGACGTTCAGTCAAAACGCCCCAAGTCAGGATTGACAAAATCATAAAACTGCTTTTATGAGAAAACAAACATTTTATTAAAATTTTTGAACAAGGATATTTGAAATTAAAAAAATAAGATTAAAGAGCACATTCGTTATCAATAAATTAAAAAAAGAGGAGGGAAACTAATTTCCTTAAATATTTTTGTACTTAAATATTACGTCGTGAACTAGTGATGGGAGCTATCGAATAAACACTATCAAATTATTCGATTGTTGTCAACTAGTCGAATTATTCGAGAGTTAAAAACTGTTCGAGTGAAACGAATGAATTAATGGTTAACGTGCTAAGTAAAGAAAAGATGATGACAGAGCCCTTTTGTTAATTGCGATGACCACTCTAAATGTTAGGAAGTATAAGCATCAGAAATTCCTAAAAGAGCGTAACATAATGTAATATATTGATAATCCGCGCCTGCACGTCGGTTATCTTTCATCTTAGTTGCATTCGCGAATTATTCGTCAAACTCCTTTGAATAAATTATTCAAATATATTAATTCGATGGTTGAAATGATTCATCCATAAAGTATCGATAGTGTGCTCATCACTATTGTAAATCTTATTCCACTATCACGTTTTGTCGTCTTCAGTGTATTTAACTAAAGGGAGACTATGTTTTTGTAGTTTATTTCTAAATCCACGAGCCTACCAAATTAAAAAAAAACCGTTGCCAGTTTTGAGGAATATCTTTTTGAAAACCTCTATAATTTTGAAAATTTTTTCCCCTCGCAGTTTTTACTTTTTTAAAAATGCTCGTGCCTAGTAATATTTTTTGTATAGAACTGTTACTATACCAAATTTGTTACCGATATGTCAACTTGTTTTTGGGTAATAAAACGTTAATATCACAGCAAGAAAGTTTTGGAAAAACAGACCTGGTTTTTCCCCAAAGTCTTCTAGTTTCCTATCTAAAATTTGTTTTCCACAAAATGCTACTTTCAAACATATCTAACTTTCGTTCCTGGGTTCGAATTGTTTTAAAAGCTTATATTCTTGTTAAATTTTATGTACCCCCTAATACCGAAACTAATCGAAATCGGCCTACTTGTTCGGAAAGCGCACATTTTAAAAAAGTTCTTAGAAGCCCAAAACTTGCATTTGCATCAAAATGTCAAAATCGAAAATTTTCTTGAAATCATGCTACTGAAAGTACAGGAAAGTAAAAATTGTGGCGAGCTACAGCTGTTTGTAAGAAATAAGGCGTTAAAATCGGAATTCAAAAAAATTACAGCGTCTTCCATTTGGATGCAAGAAAGTTTTGGAAAAAAGTCTGTCGGTTTTACATCTAAAATTTCTATTTACAAAAAATGTTACATTAGAACATGTCTAACTTTCGTTTCTGGTTTCGAATTTTTTGAAAAAGCTTAGATTCCCGATGAATTTGTGATGTACTCCCCCATACCGAAGCTCATTATAATCGGCGCACTCGTTCAGGAGGCCCACATTTGAAACACGTATTTAGAGGTCTAAAACTTGCATTTCCATCAAAATGTCAAAACAACATTTTCGTGAAATCATGCTACTGAAAGTATGGGAAAGTAAAAACTGTGGCTAACTACAGTTGTTTGTGAGTAACAAAGCGTTAAAGACAGAATTTCAAAAAAATTACAGCGTCTTTCATTTGGAAGCAAGAAAGAAAAAAAGACTTGGATTTTCCCTAAGGTCATTCGGTTCCATATCTTAATTTGTTTTTTAATAAATTCTACGTTAAAACTTTTCATATTCCCGATGAATTTGTGATGTACCCTCTCACGCCGAAGCTCATTAAAATCGGCCCATTTGTTCGAGAGGCGCACATTTTAAAAAAGTTCTTAAAGGTGCAAAACTTGTATTTCCGTCAAAATCGAAAACAATTATACCCAATAATTAAGCCTTCAGCCAATAAAATATTTTATTTTTAACCTAAATTGGCCCATGTGAGTAAAATGTTAAAAATGCTAACGCGACTGCGCCATCTCGCGTGAAATAATGGAAGCCTTATGTCCACAAACATTATATTTAAGACTTGACTCAAGACAATTAAATATTTCGTTTCTAACTTAGTGTGGCTAATTGATTGTTTTCGGTAGGTAAAATGCGACAGTTAAACATTGGGTCGTGTGTTATCTAACATTTCGATTTTGACTCCGTGTGAGTAAAATGCTATGAAACGCAACCGCGCCATCTCGTGTGAACGAATAGAAGCTTTATGTTCTTAAGTATTATTTTCGGACTTTCTTAGAATTATATTTCTAGACTTAAAAGAAAATTATGTTTGTGAACTGAAAAATATACTTATTTTAGCAGAAAAATATTTTTTTGACTTACAAACGTAAAAACTTATTTTATTTTTGTTTCTAGTTTCGGATTTATTAAAACTTCATATTCCCGATGAATTTGTGATGTACACCCTTACACCAAAGCTCATTAAAATCGGCCCATTCATTTTAAAAAAGTTCTTAGAAGTCCAAAACTTGCATTTCCGCCAAAATCGAAAAGGTTCAAGAAATTAATATTACTGAAAGTATACAAAAGTAGAAATTGTGGCGTGTTACAAGTACATAATTACTGATGTCCAACTATTGTGTAATATTGAAACGAAATATTTGGAATGTTACTTTGTATTTTTTCTTTTGTTCATCTCGAACATCATCGATCATAAATTTGACGCTATTAATTAATTAACAAGTTAAAGTAGGTCACATTTCCACCTTGATTAATGTATCTGATAATTGGAGTTTCAAAATTTATTCTCCTCAAGGTTAAATGATGTACAATAAAATCTTGATTGATGTTCAGTTCGGTTCCGATAAGGATGTCAGAAAAGATTCATTTTTTCTGGCGGAGAATATTTCAAACTATAAAACCAGAAACATGGCCAATAAATAAGGTTTACATTTGAAACAAAACAAAAGAAAGTTATTTATAACGACGTGAGGTTAAGCAAAAAATAAAAATTAATTCAGCTCCGTATGGAAACTTCTAAATTAGCCGTAAAATTTGCATGCCGGATTTCAATTTTTGTTTTTAAGTTTACCCACGGTGTCGGATAATTTATGTATAAAATCTAGGAAATTTGTTTTCTTATCTTGTCTAAATCTTAAACACGACCGCTGTTTATTTTTGAATAAATTCCCCAAAACCGCTAATTGTGGATGGCAAAATTTAATGTTAAAAAATAACACAACTACAACCAGATATAGCCTACTGGCACTACTGGCAGTTTCAGGACAAATTCTTGCAGTTTTTTTTATTTATACGTAATCTGTCAAACAGTTTCAATATTGAAGGTGCCTATTACGTTTCCTGCTTAATAAATGTGTTTGCTGGAATTAATCGTCAGATTATTCTTTAATTAACATTTTTATCTTCTCTGGCCTCGTTAAGTAGGAACAGAAGTGAAACGCGCGCACTGAAACAAGTTTGCATTTGCATACTGAGATGTGCATATTTGTTTCACAGGAATTTTCAATATAAAGAATATGCTGATGATTAGTTACCAGTGGCGGTTCGTCCTATTGGGCAGAATAGGCAGTGCCTACCCATAACTTTTCAAATAAAAAATCAAATTCTAAATTTCAATAAGAAAAAGCTACTTTTACATAAAGTATTTATTTTTACTTTTTAACATTAAAAATTAGGCGACAAACAAAAAGTGGGGGTAAATGTATTAACCAGCATGTAATCAAATTTCACTTACAGTTAAAGTAACAACAATAGCAAAATAGTTCTAAAACAAAGCAATCAAATAAGCGT
This sequence comes from Ctenicera cuprea, assembly GCA_958336395.1. NCBI lineage: Eukaryota > Metazoa > Arthropoda > Insecta > Coleoptera > Elateridae > Ctenicera > Ctenicera cuprea. The sequence continues at coordinate 44,198,228 of OY284493.1, forward strand.
TGCCTTTAAACACCGTTTTGCATACGCAAGCCCGAGCTTATCGAACCGAATAATTCCAGCTACGACCCAATCAACCAATCTATTATCCCTAATACGTTTGCATGCACATTGATACAAATAATGAAATGATCCGATGCAAAGAAATAGTAAAGAATTCAGAACGCAATAAGCACCGACAAGGCACGGCCTCTGTAGTTTTTACTTTACTTGCGTTGCTCAGCGGCAATCACGAGTAGCGTGCAGTTATTGTGCGATTATTTATTTTATATGTAGTTTGCCCTAAAAAAAATTTAATGGAGACTCTCACGAGAAACAAGGAAAAATAAAAAATTATAGGCGAAGTACTCCAAAATTACTAGAGCTATTACAGACAGACGGTAGGAAGCAATCTAGATCGTTTAATATTGAATGGTATAAAAAAATGAACATGCTAAAATAAGCTATTTTGCTGGAATTAGTGGGGTAACAAACAGCCCCGTAACCCCCGCATCGCGGGGGCCCAAGCCGTTTAAAACTAAAAAAAATGAGTAAAATATAAACTGTCATTGTTCTTCAAAACAAAACCATAAAAAAATATTTCAATTTTTATTCTGAGTGTGATACTTTGTGCCGATGCGTTACCGATATGTGTGATATCACCTTTCAGTCATGTTGATAGTCAGTAACCTCAATAAAAGCAGCTAGCCTCATGTCAGCAAAATAACTAGGTTATTCAATTTAGAACTAGTTAGTTCAGTTACGGTTTCAATCGTGAACGTGCATGTTTCTACATATTAAAGGCAGAAAAGTTGTTGTCTCATTTTTCTGTGGTAGGGGACACGCAGACCTCGAGCTGATAATACCACGCTTCAGTAATAACTTCAGTCGCGGACCCGCTGTCGAGGGGCATCTACGCAGCACGGAGCCGTGTTCCATATTTATTAACTACTTAGCCCACTAGCTTCACTACCCTATATATTAAAGGCCTATCTTCGGTTTGACTTAACTTTCTGCTCGGCTGCCTGCTCATATCGAAGCTAATCGAAGTCGGCCTACTTCGGGAGGCGCACATTTTACTACAGTTGTTTGTAAGTAATAAAGCGTTAAAGCCAGGATTCAAAAAAATTACAGCATCTTTGATTTGGAAGCAAGAAAGTTTTGAAAGAAAAGACTTAGATTTTCGCCAAGGTCAGCCGGTGTCATATCTAAATTTGTTTTTCAATAAATTCTACGTTAAGACTTGTCTTATTTTTATTTTTGGTTTCGGATTTATTAAAAGCTTATATTCCCGATGAATTTGTGATGTACCCCCTCACACCGAAGCTTATTAAAATCGGCCCAGATAATACCACGCTCCAGTACTAGCTTCAGTCGCGGATCAGCTGTCGAGGGGCATGTTCGCAGCACGGAGCCGTGTCCCACATTTATTAACTACTTAGCCCAGTGGCTCCACTAGTCTATATATTAAAGGCCGATCTTTGGCTTGACTTAACTTTCTGCTCGTCTGCCTGCTTATACCAAAGCTAATCGAAGTCGGCCCACTTATTGGGGAGACGCACATTATAAAAACGTTCTTAGAGGTCCAAAACTTGTATTTCCAGAAAAATGTCAAAACCGAAAATTTTCATAAAATCGTGCTACCAAAAGTATAAGAAAGTAAAAATTGTGATAGGCTACAGTTGTTTGTAAGTAATAAAGCGTTAAAGCCAGGATTCAAAAAAATTACAGCATCTTTGATTTGGAAGCAAGAAAGTTTTGGAAAAAAAGACTTGGATTTTCTCTAAGGTCAGCCGGTTTCGTATCTAAATTTGTTTTTCAATAAATTCTACGTTAAGACTTGTCTTATTTTCATTTCTGGTTTCGGATTCATTAAAAGCTTATATTCCCGATGAATTTGTGATGTACCCCTCACATCGAACCTCATTAAAATCGACCCAGATAATACCACGCTCCAGTACTAGCTTCAGTCGCGGACCCGCTGTCGAGGGGCATGTTCGCAGCAAGGAGCCGCGTCCCACATTTATTAACTACTTAGCCCACTGGCTCCACTAGTCTATATATTAAAGGCCGATCTTCGGTTTGACTTAACTTTCTGCTCGGCTGCCTGCTCATACCGAAGCTAATCGAAGTCGGCCCACTTGTTGGGGAGGCGCACATTTTAAAAACGTTCTTAGAGGTCCAAAACTTGTATTTTCAGAAAAATGTCATAACCGAAAATTTTCATAAAATCGTGCTACCAAAAGTATAAGAAAGTAAAAATTGTGATAGGCTAAAGTTGTTTGTAAGTAATAAAGCGTTAAAGCCAGGATTCAAAGAAATTACAGCATCTTTGATTTGGAAGCAGGAAAGTTTTGGAAGAAAAGACTTAGATTTTCTCTAAGGTCAGGCGGTGTCATATCTAAATTTGTTTTTCAATAAATTCTACGTTAAAACTTGTCTTGTTTTCATTTCTGGTTTCGGATCTATTAAAAGCTTATATTCCCGATGAATTTGTGATGTAGCCCCTCACACCGAAGCTCATTAAAATCGGCCCAGATAATACCACGTTCTAGTACTAGCTTCAGTCGCGGACCAGCTGTCGAGGGGCATGTTCGGAGCACGGAACCGTGTCCCACATTTATCAACTACTTAGCCCACTGGCTCCACTAGTCTATATATTAAAGGCCGATCTTCGGTTTGACTTAACTTTTGGCTCGGCTGCCTGCTCATACCGAAGCTAATCAAAGTCGGCCCACTTGAGGATGCGCACATTTTAAAAACGTTCTTAGAGGTCCAGAACTTGTATTTCCATAAAAATGTCAAAACCGAAAATTTTCATAAAATCGTGCTACCAGAAGTATAAGAAAGTAAAAATTGTGATAGGCTACAGTTGTTTGTAAGTAATAAAGCGTTAAGGCCAGGATTCAAAAAAATTACAGCATCTTTGATTTGGAAGCAGGAAAGTTTTGGAAGAAAAGACTTAGATTTTCTCTAAGGTCAGCCGGTGTCATATCTAAATTTGTTTTTCAACAAATTCTACGTTAAGACTTGTCTTATTTTCATTTCTGGTTTCGGATTTATTAAAAGCTTATATTCCCGATGAATTTGCGATGTATCCCCTCACACTGAAGCTCATTAAAATCGGCCCAGATAATACCACGCTCCAGTACTAGCTTCAGTCGCGGACCCGCTGTCGAGGGGCATGTTCGCAGCAAGGAGCCGTGTCCCACATTTATTAACTACTTAGCCCACTGGCTCCACTAGTCTATATATTAAAGGCTGATTTTCGGTTTGATTTAACTTTCTGCTCGGCTGCCTGTGTACGCGGCTGATGGCCTGCGTTATATCTCGCCTCAGCTGTCGTGAAAAAATGCAGTGTTCGACACGGCTTACTGTTAATACATTTGCTAACAATTATATTAGGAGAAATGCGTGGGGCGTAGTCCACGGGCTCAGCTAATTAAATATTTGAAATATAATTGTGGCTTAATTTTAATGTAAACGTTAAATATAAATCTAACTAAACAACTAAGTAGCGCCTAAGTAGCGACGTGCGTCGACCAAAATTAACTTGGCTTTAGACGATGGTTTACGTTATCAAATCAAAGTGCATAATGACAAAGTGTAATTGAATAGGGATTTTATGCGGAGATTAAGTCATTTAACAACAGGATTGGTAAATTGAAGTAATATTTTTGTTTTTTTTTAAATTTCAATGTTAAATAATTTTTGCCATTGCCTACCCATATTTTGAAGCCACGGAACGCCACTGTTAGTAGTTACGTTAACATACAAAACTTCAAAAAAAAGTGGAAAATTAATTAATAATGTCAACCCGCTTAATGTTAAAAGAAAGTATTCTACGGAAGATCTTACATATTTCGTCAATTTTGTGTCGGATTAGTATTTGGTAACACCTTTTACAACCACACCGTGTAATAACCATACAATTCTCGACGTTCTAATTTAAAAATGTCAATAAAATTTTAAAAGTTGACACCTTAAAATGCTGCGGTGAAGGTAAAGGAAAGTGATGACCAAATTTTGTAGAATTATTATTTATGTAATTATAATAACAAAAAAATAGAAAATATATTCAATCGAATCAAGTTTGGCCCATGTAAATACAATTATTAATTTAAGATATGTTAAATAATGATCGCTAATGTAATTCTGGAATTTCTGAAGCGAGATATTTACTATTATTGTGTCCCCCAAAAATGTTCGCATAAACATGACCGTTGACCGATTTACAAAACATTTTAATGCTAAGTTATATAAGCAACTAGTAAACAAGGGGTCGGGTCACGTTTGATTTGTCACCTTGTCAAGAGTCTGGGTTGTAATTTTCAAATAAGTACGAGCTACTGCTGGGTTATGTAAAACATATCCTTTAGGAGTTGAAATCGTAATGTGTATGTAGATATCCCGTTACACGGAGTAATAACATAACCGATGCATGCATAACCGTTAACAGTGAAAACTTGAAAGCATCTTTGTAAAAATTAAAAACTGTTTTAATTTTTTCGTGTTTTTCCCTTGTTTCAGCGAATATCAACAAAAGTAAGTCTTAAAAATAAACTAGCTGAACCCATGGGTGACGCCCCAAGCAAGTGCCGCGTCGCCCTACGTGACTCTTACATAACCGTTCGCTTTAAATACTGCAAAACAAAATAATAAATAAGCTGTATCGAGATATAAGAGCATAGCCCGGCGTCGCATAGAGTCGAAACAGTTCCGGATTTAATATATAGATATATTGTCAAGATTTAAAGATGACTCAACAGCTAAGGTTGCTTCGCGTTTGATCAACAATCCCTGCTACTTGTTTCCTGAGTTTCACAAACAGGGCTGTCCAATATGCCCAGGAATATTTGTTATAAAACGACCAACTCAAACGCAGCAACGCTCAACTCAGCAACCCGACGACCTGACGGCCCATCGGTGGGCCAGTACGGTTCTGCCCAAAAAACTTAACTTTGAAATTCCAGAAAAATCTTTAATTATTGCCAACATTGAGGCGTAAATCCTCGGCCCGCTAGCTCAATAATGTAAGAAAAAAAAAGGAAAATTGGTGCTAAAGGAGTGGGCCGCTATAGGGGTCTTACGGACTTCGCATGGGAGTCTTAACTCCCTCTTCAGTCCAGAAAAGATGGCAAAGATGGGTTAGAACAAGGAATTTGGATTAAGGAAGATTTTCGCGAAATTTACTGTCCCAGTATTTACCTTTTGGCTCAGGAAAAAACCGCGGAAAAAACCTGAGCCAGGACAGTCGGTCGGGCTGGGAATCGAAACCAGGGGCTCCCGAATGAAAGGCGGACGCGTTAACCGCGGAGTAGTCTATTACCGCTCGTGCCTGCAACCAGCAACTTTTCTGTTCGAGGTACACACACTATTGTTTCTATGGCCGCTTCAAAAATAAACAAAAACTAAGTGAAAATACCTAATTTTAACAATTCTCTGTGTGATCTTTTGCTACTGCTTTGAGCGATTGTGTTCTTTAGTTAGCCATGTTTCCAAGGGGATTACTTTTGTACATTCTCCGAAAAACTGCTCAGCGAGCAGTATTGACTTTTCCGCTCGCGCCAACTTTCCGTTTTCAACTGATAGCTGGAAAAGCTTACTTTTAATGATTGTCATATTTAACTTTCAAGAATAAATCACAACAGCCGTGATCATCGCGTTAACCAATGCTGTGCCAAATTTGAATATTTTTGAAAAAGCCTTTTTAGATATATTTGAAGAAAAATATTTCTTTTTTCAAAATTTTAACACCCTGCTGCTATCTCAAAACAAAGCGTTTGTCGACCCATATTTATATGAAACTCTTTGCTTATTTTTGGATGTCGTATCCGCTAGTGAATTTTGGGACACTTATTGTGGGACACCCTGTATATCTATTTATCAAATATGATACCGCGCGGCCAGATGGTTCAATTTCGATAGACTTTAAAATGCAAAGGTATATTAAAAATAAGGACTAAAAAAATGTTGTGTTTATAAAGTTTGTAGCATCAAAATGGCGGCCGCTATGATTTAAAAAAAATTTGAATTTAATGCCTTATTACAAAAAAAAATGAGTTGGCAGATCGGGTTGAAATCTAGTTTTATAATAGCCTTGGGGGAACGGAATGTCACTCTGTAAAAGAAGTTTTGTCCAAAAGGAAATTGTGGAGTGAAAAAATTTGAGAATTTTTAAATAAATATTGCTCAAAAAACGTTTTTGGATATAATTGGAAAGTTCGTAGAGATGGGGCTAGTTTCAAGTCTGTTATTTTCTCTGTAACGCAATAGAAATTTTAGAAAATTTACATCTTTTTGTTTAATAAACTGGAGGTAGTAAAACAGTTCTGTTTAAGGTAAATTGGTCATGAGTGATAGTAGAATAAGTTTCCCAACTTCATTTTTAGGTGCATCTAATTTTCTTTAATTCAAATTTTTTCGGGCCAATTTATCGTTTTTTTTAGTCTGAAAGAGTATGTATTTGGTTTCCATATATAATTTAGAAATACGTTAGTGGGGTATAATAATACCCAAGCCGAGCCGATTCAGTGGCAGCACTGATGTGATCTTTTACAAGTCACTATACTCACGCAGAACGTTTATACAAACGTACTTCTGAAAAATAATGAAACAATTTCTAAGGTATAGAGAAGTCCAGGCGCAGTGCTGGGTCCATTTTCAATTTTCTAAGCAGAAAATTTCATTTACTTCAACCACGAAATAATATTATAATATAAGCAGGGTGCACGAATCGCTTGTTGCTAGGATATGCATGTCTCAATTTTACAGTACATGTGACGGATAGATCCGAGACAAGAGCCGTATACAAAACCCTCGATGGTCAAGACAGGCAGTTGCCTAGGGCGGCAAACGTTAAGGGGCGGCAATAGTTTAGCGGCGGCAAAAGTTTAGGGCGGAAAGTTTAGGGGTGGAAAGTTTAGGGGCGGAAAGTTTAAGGGCGGAAAGTTTAGGGGCGGAAAGTTTAGGGGCGGAAAGTGTAGGGGCGGAAAGTTTAGGGGCTGAGAAGTTTAGGGGCGGAAAGTTTAGGGGCTAAAAGTTTAGGGGCGGAGAAGTTTATGGGCGGAAAAATTTAAGGGCGGCAATAGAAGAAATTTAATTCTTTTATATGCTGTATGCCAATGAAATTGCTGTATTCAGGTATGTTTTAAAAATTTAGTTATAAGTTTTTGTAATTACATCAAATTCGTTGACAGATTTGTAATCCGAATTGTCAGCAATATTAGCGCGAATCAGCACATTAGCGCATTTAGTAGTTTCTTTGTCTCGGTACTTTCTTTTTTAAACACTACAGAATATGGCCATAGCAATCAGGGTTCATGCATACTCTTAAGTATATATTATGATCTGTGACTTAAACATTAAAAAAACGTGTGTTTTTAACTCAAATGTTTGTGATATTCCACATGTTTTGAATAAAATATTGTTTGCAAATGATTAATGAGTTTTCATTGAAAAACATTAATAATAAATGTCACTGCATTGTCACCGAAACAACTATAAATAAAATTTATAAGACAAAAAAGTGTTAAAATAATACGAACAGTATTTAAAATTTAAATTTTCAATTACTTTTTTATATTACATCATTGTATTTAACTATATGCAAAAATTAAGCAGACCAGTAAAATATTATCAACAAAATCTGCACGATTTGGCTCTGCAAGCATACAAAATATTAGTTTTGCGTGTGTCAGTATGTATGTGAGAAAATTGGGCGTTTTTTTATTGTATAACCACCAGCGCCTTGATAGCGAGACGTAAGTACTGTTTCGCGAACAGGAAGGCCGGGGGTATTAACTTAATACAAAATAATTTTTCGACACTCTAGAAACCCCCTTTGAAAATGTTTAAAAAATTATGTGCTGGTTAAACTATCATTTGGGTTTTCCCTAATTTCTGTAATCTGTGCGAAACACCTATAAATGTTTGATATCTCCATAAATTTAAGATTGAACTTCACTAGGTAAGTTCGTTTAATCTTTTAATTATTGATATGTAGACTATACCAAGTTCAATAGAAACTTGGCAAAGACCAAGCATTAAAAATATGTAATTTTTATTGAATAAATTTTACGTAATCATTGAAGCGTCGCAACCACATTGGAATTCGGACGTAGAAGTGTTTATTTACAGGATTTCATAACGTCTCAATAATGTGACAATAACTAATTTTTTTAAAAATAGGTCGTGAGGTTGAATCATCTGGACACTTTGACGTCATTTCTGGTTATATCACTATTATATAGAGTTGTACCGAAAAAAACTGATTAGATTTATGAATAGAATTTAAATAATTGTGATTGATTGTACTTTTATGATTACAGCTTATTTCAAGAAGTTTTTCTGCTTGTAACCGATAATAAATTACAAAATTACAAAAGGTGTAAATAACGTCAATATTTTTCACATTAGCAATTTCCATTATATGCATAACGAAGATTTCAATTTGAAATGTATTCATAAGTTATTCATAAACACCCGCATAATACATACCAGCCGATTACAAATAGGAAGCGTGAAAGCGGTATCACATAACACCAATTTCAGATAACATTCGTGCATTTTTCTCGGTGTACCGCATTAAGTACTTGGAATATTCATAAGGTACACACACGTTTGAGGAATTTTATGCCCGCTTTTCAACCTTTATGTAACAATATAACCCTTCACCGATTAATTCTAATATCGTTGACAAATTTGTTTGCTGCTTAGGTAACAGTAGCCGTCAAGGTAATTGGTTTGTACTATTTTTATTAGGTGTTTGATTAGTTATCCGAATTTATGGCCGCTTGTAATCTTTTAAAGAAGGCGGAAGAATCATGTAATATGAATAATTTTATATGCAAAATTATGAAATAGTAATAATTTCAATATTAAGGCAATTTTTTACAACTACTGCATAGACGTTTTCTATGGGTATATTATTATAGTTGGCTCCGTTGGAAAGATTTTTAATTGTCTCTAATGCGACGCTAATAGCTTGGTAACATTTGTTAAAGGTTGCAAGTAACAGTTTATTGATGTTAAAATACAAAATCTTTATTAATATTAAATTTTACACGTGTATTTTATTATGAATTAATTCAGGTTAGCAAAATATAATAAAAAAATTGCTAAATAGAAATACCTTACAAAAAATTAAAATATGGGAATTAATGGGAATTCCATTAAAGGTTTATATAAAAATGTTATTAAAAAATAATTATCCTTACAAAATAGTAGATAGTGAGATATAACAATTTTAAGATTTTGAATTTCTTAGCATAATAAAAAATTAGCTACAAATACAGGGTGGTTTAAAGTTCACCTTTCACACTTTAGTACGTGATTTCTTATGCTATTTTAAGAAAAAAAAGTTTGATTGACCATGTGGTCTAAAATGCTTCTAAAGGGAGCTACGGCCCCCTGAAGGGGGCGAATTAAATTTAAATTTTAATTAATATCTCAGACACCCTTTGAAATAAAATAATGAAATTTACGGTTAAGTACTAGTAAGTGCTACTATCTTACAGCATCCAAATAAAATTATTTAAACCAGAGCCGTCCCAAACTGCAAAGGCTGAGTCAGTAATATGATTCTTCATTAAAAAAAAGCTGAAGTGTTAACTTCGAGTGGACTTTCCCATACTAGATATTAAAACTTAAATTGTAGCCAATCTTCCGTTTTACCAGCCTACAAAATTTTAAAAAATCGCGTGGGCACTTTTTGATTAATATTTTTTTGTAAATTTTCAAAATTTTGAAGATTTTATAATAGTTATTTACGTCACTAGTCCGGGAAGTGACATATTAAAGTATGAGTTTAGATATTTGCGGACGAGGCGACGAAAGGAGCCGAGTCCGAAATTTCTAAACGAATGCTTTAATAATCACTTCACGGACGTGTATCGTACAAAATTTTATTTCATTACTGCCAAAACCATTTTTTATTTGAATATTTTCTTTTTATAAAAACGTCATTTTTAAAATTTATATTCTGTCAAATTAAACATTCGCTGTTGGTATTTCTCGTAGCTTAGCTACAAATAGATGTGTTTGATGAATTTTTCTCCAAGCAGTCCGGAAAGGGCTGCTAAGCAACACTTTCCGACCTTGGCCTGTAATGTGCCATTTCCCGGACTCAAATCAATGACGTAAAGTGGTATATAGCGTACAGTATGAAATAAATTAATTTTGTTTCATCGTATAGTACCCACGAAGGGCTCTCAAACAAGTTGTATTTGATCCCGACGTTTTGAGTAAATGGCCGTTAAAATTGAGATTTTAAAAAATTGTAGCGGCCGCCATTTTGACGCTAGATAGGTAGTTTGATAGAAACGTTTTCGAGTTGCCTTAAGCTTCTCTCCTATTCTGCCGTATGTTAAATTGCTAAGAAAACAATTGATATAGGTAACCCAACAATGTCGCATACCGTATAAGAATAGTAAGAACGGAACCGCCCGCCCTACAGCTGATTAGATGCGCTTCGATGTTGCTTTTTTGAATAAATAATTAATCAATATTGGATTTCTCAAACATTTCTGGAAAGCATTAGAGTAAAATTTGGGAGGTAAGTAAAAAAACGAGTGGCGGTAGCTCAGAGGTTGGGCGCTCAGTCTCTAACGCTGAAGGTCTAGGGTTCGATTCCTCGCCGAAGCCATGCAGCAATAAACATCTATGCCGCAACCCGCCACTCACATTCCCCAATCCGGTGTAGGCAGCCGTGGGGTCTTAATGCCTGAAACCTTCTCTGATATTTAGTCGTTCGGATTCGACGTTAAACTGTAGGCCCCCCGTACTCCACCGTAGCGCTAAGGAGAGTACGTGGCAGAGAAGAGTGCCGGTGCCCAGCAGTGGGACGTAAGGGCTGATTACGAAAAAAACCAAGTTGTACTTTACTGAAAGCTGTATCGGCTCAGAAAGTTTAAAAAAAATCGTTTGAAAAATATTTTTTTGAAAATGTTTTAAAATTTTGGAGCCTTTTTTATTGCGATCGCTTTCGGATTTTCGAATTTAGTTTTACTTTATGGTATACTACCCATAAAGGGCTCTCAAACAAGTTGTAGCTGATCCCGATCAAACAACTATATTTTGTGTAAATGGGCGTTAAATTTATGATTTTCACAAAAGCTGTAGCGGTTGCCATTTTGAAGCTAGCAAGTTCGGTATTAAAGTATTCGATTTGCCTTACATTCTTCTCTCAGACCCCTGCTTAAAATTTAGTTTTGGAAAATAACTCTATTAATAAAACATGTTTAACTTCCGTTTCAGGTTTTTTTTGAAAATACTTTCTAGAACTGCAATTTTTGAAATACCTCTTAATTTAAAATTTCATCAAAATCGGTCCAGTACCTTTGCTTTCAGAAGCGTGCGACACACACACCCACCCACAGACAGACACTTATTAAAATCACTGTCTTGGGTTCCTTGAGCCCCGAAACGTGTATTTCAGTTAAAATCGAGATTTTGAAAATTTTCATGAAATCAATACTCTCCTAATACCGAAGCTAGGAAAAAGTACGAATGCATAATAATGGCACTGCTGGTTGTTTTGGCACGAACGTAAATTTTCTAGAAAAATTAAATTGAACATGTTTTTTCTTCAGAATGGGACAACACTTTTTCTTATTTTGTACTTATTTATTAACTTTGGATTCAGAAAACTCAGATATAATAGATAGCAAGTAACTACTAAGCTACAACAAAAGGTAAGTATTGCAGTTATAAATAGAAATTGAAATCAAATTGTTAACAAAAAACTGTTGGCTTTTAAAATCTACCAGTATTTTGTATTCTTGCAATTTTTCCATAAAACGTATCGTTCTGTAAAATAATCCAAAGAATAAATAATTCGAAATAAAAAAAGATGTTTTATTTTATTCTGAAACAGAAAAATGGTTAAACCGATTTTTATGGAAAATGACTAGTCGTACAAAAACATCAAAAATACTCTTTTTATGAATTTTTCAACGTAGAATCATATTACTGACTTAAAAAAATAAAACATACAAGAATAATAAATAAAAATGACTCTACCCGCCCTCCAGTTTGAGACGCCTCTGTCTTAAATAATATTATTTGGACGCTGCTAGATAGTAGCACTTACTAGTACTTAACTGTATGCCAAATTTTAATATTTTGTACTAAAATGTGTCTGAGATGTAAGTTAAAATTGAAATTTCTTTCGCCTCCTTCAGAGGGCCGTAGCTCCCGTCAGAAGCATTTAAGCACACATGTCTATCAAAACTTTTTTTTAAAATCGCTTTTAAAAGCAATTACCTCCAAAAGTTAAATGAGATTCGTTTAGCAAATATGACGTCATCGTATACCACATCGGGTACCACTATTGTTAATAATTCCAGGGAACATAAACAGTAGCATGTCACCATGTTCACAACAGCAAAAAATATTGATAACCTATTCCTATTTAAAATTTTCAAATGTAAACCGCACGGAATTCGAACTCTCGACCAACCTATGTATCACAACGACGTGCACGCATTTTATCACTGAGGCACGGCGTGTTTTGATATTCAATGCTAGAATATAGAACACATACATAAACAACACATCCACCGGCTAAATTATTCTTCCCTAAAACTTTGCCTTTATGACGTCATCGTATAACATGATATGAATACTTTACCAGCAGGATACATTTTTCAGTAAGCTGCACATTGCTGCGCCTTCGGCTGCCACAATCGTTGATAATTCCGAGGACATAAAACAGTAGCATGTCACCATGTACACAACAACAAAAAATATTGATAACCTATTCCCATTTAAAATTTTCAAATGTAATCCGCACGGAATTCGAACTCTCGACCAACCTCTACATCACGACGACGTACATTAATTTTACTACCAAGGCACGGCGTGTTTTGTTATTCGATGCTAGAATATAGAACACAAACATAAACAACACATCCGGCGGCTAAATTTTAATCGCCGGTAAATTACGCCGCTTGTTATACGATGACGGTATACTGTATACCGGCAAAATGTTGCCAGCCGGCAGCAGCCGGCTAGTCACTGTAATATGTATATCGTAGGGATACAGTGTAACTGAGCATTTTATGAAAAAGGTCTGTCACACAAAATAATTTACTTTTCATGACTTTTTTTAAACAATGTTGTCATGTTTCCAGGATTTCGATTTTGCTAGGTTATTGCCGAAAAAGCCTTTTTTTTTGAAATAATTCAAAAACATTTTTTGGAGATAGGTTTGATCAAAAGACTGCGCGAGGTACGGTTTGATCTTTGAAAAAGGCCAAGACCACTACTTTATTTTTGATTTATTTTGATTTAAGCTCCCCCCTCCCCTAGTAGCAGATTTCTCTACAATTAGTCAATTTTTTTGGGGCTAATCCAACCCTGTTAGTTTTTTTGTGCACTATAACCAGCTGGTTTAGTAGTTATCAAAATACAAAAAAATAAAATTTTAATTTTTCTCATTATTAAGACCGCGCCGCGCCGAGGCACACGACACAGATGGCGCTAGTATAGACATCATATAGGCATTTTTATATGTACTCAGCGACTTAATTAAAAAGAAAACGAAATGAAACAAGTTAATAGATGTTACTTAATAAAGTAACTTAGATGCTCAGATAATTATTTTCTTGTGAAACATGCAAACAAGGTAAAAAAACTTACTTTTCTTAGCAATCATAAAACTATAAATTTAACACTATTCTTCATTTGTATTTACGCTGATCATCTAGATACTGTTATAATAGGTACACCAATTTAAAATTTTTGTCAATTATTTAAACTATGTGCCAGCTGAGTAAATTTAAAAATTCGATGCGAGTAGCGTCAGCCATGTTGTTGAACAAAAGTTCATAGGAATCAGCACGGATGGCGCTACAGCGATAGGCATTTGGCGCGTTAATTTAAAACTTTTAACAAATTTCGCACATAAATAAGAGATTAGTTGCACACAAACCCACGAGCAAGTAATATTGAGAGTTAATTTTAGGCGAGAAATCAATAATTCCGCTAGTACAGTGCCGTAAAGAAAAATATATGCACGTCAACAGAGCGCATGTGACGCTACCTGTTTATGTTTAATAGAACCATCAGTAATTAAATTCAAATTTAGAATGACTAGCGCCTCTAGCGTCAAAAACAAAAAGGTGCCACGGCGGCGTGCTCTTAAGGTTTATTTCCGAAAATTATGTGTTAACATTGCGACCACAAACTTTACATAATAAATTTTCTCCTTTGCATATTTTGTCACGTTTAATTAAAATGGCAAAGTTTGAAAATTTTGCTCACGTCGACGAAGCGGAAATTGCTGTTTTCCCATCATTAATAGTTCCATAAACCACTACAACGAACTTATAATAATTGCAGTATCACGATTGCATTAAAAATCCGAGAAAGTTTGTTATTTTTATAACGACATACAAGCAAGTAATTCTATAACTATCTACAATAATTGCAGTCCTTGACATTGGTGCATGAGGTCGAATTTAAGTTTGTTACTTGATCTAGCGTTGAAATTACTTAGAATATTTTGTATTGTTTGATTTTCCTTTTATGTTTCTATTACGGAATTCCCAAAGTTGTTGAAATATCGTAAAAACATCGTCGTAATTTCCAATCCGTTAACGATTTTTTGATTAACTGCTTGTAAAATACAGGGTGTTTCAGGACGTGTGGAACAAGCTTATAACTCAATTGTTATGCACAATACCGAAAAATTTTTCAAATAAAAGTTTTAGGGGACCAAAAGCACCATATTCTAAAAATGTTTTCAATTATACAGGGGGTTCCGTATAGGTGTGGCAAACTAAGCTTCTGATTATTTTTAAGAACCCTTTGTATATTTCTTATTCCCATTTTAATTGTCATTTTTGAATGCGTTTTGTTTTGCAATTCCGTTCCTGCAAGTTTATTCAAAAAATTTGAAACTTGAATTTGACTAATAAAACTTGCAAGGGCCATTTTCCGGCAGATTAAACAAATTAGTCAAGCCATTCTACAGTAGAATTTGCTTGTACAGTGCGTTTGTTGGAATGGTGCATGCATTTAAAAACTAATGTCACCCTGAACCTTACAGATTAAAAGTGTTTCGAGCTTATTTCGAACAATTTTGATACGAATGTCAATTTGTAGTTCAAGAGTTTAAATATGGAATGGAAAATTACGTAAATTCATATTTCAAAATTTGTAAGAAACTAATTTCTTACATGAATTGAAAAAATATTCGTAATTGTTTTTTTGGGCCAGCGGGTGGTCTACTGGTTAGAGTCTCAGGCTCTAGAGCTAGACACCCAATGTGCGGCATTAGGTTCGAATCCTCTGCGCCTCGGAAATGTGCCGCGTGTCTATGGACGTTATGCGGGGTGTGTATGTTGGGTTGCACGTCCTTACGGGGTGGGGCATGTTAGACCGGTGAATAGCGCTAAATGCGCTGAGCCCGTATAAAGGGGTGGAATGTGAATCATAGAGTTGTGCACACGCACAGCCCTATGATTCTTAAAAAAAATGTTTCTTGCAAAATGAATTTAGGTATAACCACTGGTTAATAAAATGTACAGAGTGAAAAAAATTTTATCCAACTGTATATAAATAACCGTTTCCTTTTGAAAAAAATTAAGTTTATGAATTTATTGCGCCATTGCAACAAACACAACGTACAGTCAAATTGAACTTTAAAATGTCTGTAAGATAGTGCATAGCCCTGACTGGCATTTCAAACAAAAAGTTTGTTTAATCTGTGGTAATACGGTGGGTGCAGATTTTATTAGCAAGGTTTGCAAGTTTTTCGTAATAAGTTGAATAACTTGGCAACGTCGCAACAAAATTTCAAAGCCGAAAAGTATGCAGAAGGGAAATTAAAAGGCAAATAAATTTGCATTGGCATAAATATACAGAGTGCTCTATTAATAAATAAAATAAATTTCGTACCATAATTATGTAGAACACCCTGTATAATTTAAAATAATTTCAACATATGGTCTTCTTGGTCTAATTTTATTTAAAGAAATATTCTGTATTTTGCATAATAATTGAGTTATAAGGCTGTCTGTCGCGTCCTGGGACACCCTGTATTATTGTGAAACAATAACTCGATTTAAAATGCCCGAATTCAGTACTTAGCAATACGTAAGTCCTTGTTTTTAAAGTTTATAGAAAATTTACATAATAAGGGTCTCATTAATGCCGCCCCACCTTATAAAAATCATGCATCATTACTTTCTCTCTCACATAAATAAAGAACAAGTCAGCAATAATTAGTGGTTAATTTAATACATTTATGCGGCAGAGAATCCGGGATGATTAGAATACTAGAACATGCAAGCAATTTGTTTTCTTCGAAGAAATCGTTTACGCAAATAGTTAGACTCTAATCGGTTAGAATTAAGCAAATTTATTGTTAGAAAACGATTATTAATAGTCCGGTTCACCTACATTTTTGCCAAACATAATGATATGTTATTTATTTTATTAACTGATTTTTTATGCATTTTTGTTGATCTTTTGTTAATTACTTTTGAAACTGTTTTATAAGCCCACAATGTAATTAATAAGATTTAAAATAATGTTGACTTTTGATCTGCTGTTGTTTTAAAGATATGTTAAAATTTAATGCTCAGTACAAAAACGTCATGGAAAACAACACGCAGAAACAAATAAATGTCTTAATTATATACAGGGTCGAACTAAATAACAAAATGTTTTGGCGATTTTTTCGTGGCTAATTTTAACCCAAAATAAATTCGTGTAGTTTCTAATATTACTAGTGTTACCCCAGCGCACAATGCACTGACAGACTGGCGTTGACTGAGTCGGCTAAATGCTAAGTCACGTGATGCATTAGTTCCAATAATGAGACGCGGCGTTAGTGTAGATGTCGCCTCAAGTGAAGCGCGTCTAGCAGACTTTCATATATATTATAAATTAAAATAATTATTATTGAAAAATCGACGTAGAATAAAAATATAAAAATGTTTCATGTTCCATCTGAGGATAGAGACCTTTCATTGAAAACAAAATGGTCCAAATTGGTGAAGCGGTAGCCGCTGGAGGAACCGGAGAAAAAAGCCCTTTGAGCTTTTATATATGTATGGATTATAAATTATTGAACAAAGCAAAAAATTGTACTTAATTATTAAAATTATGAAATGTGAAGTTTTATAATAACAATACGATAGCACATAGTTCAATAAATCATAATTATAGCTATAACAATTCATAACCCTTTGTGCAATTTGCATTAATATTCTGTTGAAGATGCTATTCAGATTTTTATCAGAAGTTGCTACTATAAGGCAGTAATTGTTTACATTAACTGCCGTAATAACATTATTTATTGCTCTTTCAGAAGAATTTAATTACCCTAAAGATGCGATATAAAAATAAAATCAAAAAACTAGAAAAACAATTGAAATAAAAAAAATAGAAAGAAAAGTTTTTTCAAATCTAAAATCGGAAAGAAATAGAAGACTTTAGGTCTAATCAACGCTTTTTCTTTCTAACATTCTAGCTTTAAAATGGTGGCCGCTACGATGTTTTCGAAATTTTGAATTTAGCGTCTTATTACTCAATAACAAGAGCGGTCGTAACCGTAAGCGGTGCATGCACTTCCTGTGGTTCGGAGCCCACGTTAAACTGTAGGTCCCCTATGTCTGTTTGTGCAAAATATCTATCGCCGCGCACCAAACACAGACATAGGAGAGAGGTAGCTAACGCCCTGGGGTATGGCACTATAAGAAGAAGAAGACTCAATAATAAGTTGACAGATAGGGTGCAAAATTTTTGTAGTAATAGCCCGATGGAGACGCAATGTTACTGCGCACAACTATTTTGGAAAAGTTAAAAGTTATTAATAGAAAAATATTTTCAAAATTTCGTAAAATATTGTTTATAAATTGGTAACACGACTTTTTTCAAATTTTCTGGGCTCATAGAGGTAAAAATCAGTTACAATTTAGTTTAGACCGCAGCCTGCTAATTGCTCTGTGACGTCTGCTATGAATTTTTGAAAATTGTAACTTTAACGCCTTATTTACTCAAAAACGAGTTATCAGATCGGGATAAAATTTGGTACTGACAAAGCCGTAGGTGTATAGAATGTTACAATCTACGAAAAATTTTGGAGTTACTAAAACTGTAAAGTAAAAAAAATGTCAAAATTTAGACTTTCTCGGAAAAATATTGCTCCAAAACTGGGTACACGATTTTTTTAATGGAATTTGCTAATAGACCTAAGAATGAGGTATAATTTAGTTTGTGACGCCTCCTATGAATTTTTTAAGACCAGAAATTCAAGCATCTTTGTTTAATAAGTGGCGGGTGATAAATAAATTCTGTTTTTATGCATCTTAATTTCTAAGTGCAGCTGTATTTGGGGGGGGGGGGTTTCTTTGTCCCCTTCACACCCAATTTTTGGGGGACGAATTTGTCCTTCCGTTTTTGGTTTTCATAAATTTTAAGGAATGGTTTCCTAAAAAACCTGTTACCACACCTCCAGGCAAAGCTTCTTAGCCGTTTGGTCCGCTCGTGATCGGTGCGGGGTAGTTTTCCTGTTCGGTTCGTATTCGTAATTCTGCGTATAAATAAATTTTCAGTAAATCAAAAATCTTTTGATTTAAATTATTTTTTCCAATAAGAGTGTCACGACTCAAATAAAATAATATCTAGCAGTAACGGCTATTGCATGGGGGCTTCGGTGCTGCAGAACCGACACTTTTTAGTATTTTTAATAAAATAAATTATCATCTTCGTTAATTAAAAAAAAACCTCGAATTTTTATTAGACCTCTGGAAAAGTTTAAATCTACAAAGCATTAAATCGAAGGGCGTCAATAGCGAGTCTAAACGAATAGAGGCGAGTACATAAGATCTGTGCACCGATTTAGTCCCACTTAAATTCGAATTGACCAATCAGAGACTAGCATTCTACGTAATTGTTTTGCAATTTTAACGTGCATTTGGTACTGCAATCGTGCAGCACGCGCCAAATGTTGGTATTTGTTTTTAGTTTCCTGACGGGCGCTTTTAATATTTTTTATGCTTCTTTTTACAGAACCGCTTCCTTTGGAACCCATGAACCGCTGCTGGCTTCTAGGAAGCAAAATATTAAATCCAAAAATTATAAACGTTTGATATTTTTTACGGTGTTTCATATGCAATGATACCCGTTCGTTCTGTTAGTTAAAATAAGCTTTTTTTATAGTTATTATGATATCGATTATTCGATATTTTCCTTTAATCAGGAGTAAGTATTTTTATTGTAAACCGAATTTTGTGGAAAAATTTAAGATACATTTTTTGAATCCCATCCGTAAACACGCTGTAAGTTTTTATATTTTAGATTTTTTGGAAAATTTTAAAATTTCAAAACAATCTTCTAACAAATAAAATTTTACTTGTGTATTATAAATTCTTGAAGTTTTATTTAAAAAAAAAACAGATATAGTTGAGCTACAATTTTGTTCGCGTCCCAGTCCTCCATTTTCTTTTGTGACGCCTTCTATGAATTTTTGAAAATTTATACTTTATGCTCCTTTGTTTAATAAACGGAGGACGATAAAAAATATTTGTTAAAAATAAATTGCTAATAAGTGATAGTAGAATAAGGTCTACAAGTTAAATTTGTAAGTACCATAAATATTAAGGGGGGTAATTTCCCGTTCCCACTCTAATTTTAGCGGACGAATTTGTTTTTACGCTTTGGGTTGCTTTCATTCCACGGAAACTTTTTTCAAAAGTTAAAAAAAAGTGAACATTTTTCTCATAAAACCCGCACAAACAAAGCAACGGAAAGCGAAACCTCTATGGGAAGTGCAAAATAGCACCAATAATGAAATCTAAGTCAATTTAATTTTAACCATTTGATCGTATAGTAACTGTTAGGGCTACAACGCTGATACAAAAGCACTTTTGAAAACATAATAAGTGTCAATTTCTAAAGTATGGGAAAGTCCAGGCGAACTGCTACGCTCATTGTTATTTTTAAATTAATATTTAACTTCAGAGGAACGATTTTATGGGAGTCATGGCACTCTTGACCAAGTCATTAAATATGGCTCAAAAAGTTTTTGGTTAAAAAAAATATTTGAAGGGTTATTTATCGTACGGGGAATGTTATTGTGATTCCAAAAATGTCAAACTGTACAGGGTGTTCTATTTGCATCGGGCAATCTGGAATCATTTTTGCTGAAACCGGAAGTGGAAACGGTAGTGATATACAGTTAATAATAGCAAACTATTTTTATATTAAACAATTTAATTTGTTAAAATTAATAAACAAAGAAACAAAAGGGGGCAAGCCATGGCTTTGTTTACATCCCGTATATAAAATGGTATAGAGATGAAATGAAATTTTTGGAACAATACGTAATTTGCCAAACTGTAGCAAAGAACTGTAAATGCAAAAAAAGTATTTCAGCTTTTGCCCCTTTTTATGTCAAAACCTTGTCCTGTACCTAGAACAATTGATAAACAAAATTAAGCAGGCAGAGGTTTGGCAAAATTTGCAGGTGTAGTGGGCTTATTTCCCGGCATCGGTGTTAAGCCTTAGCACCAGAAACAGACCGACGACGTTAATAGATATGAAGAAGCTTATAAATAACAACTGCGATGCAGTAAATCGTTTTTTATTTATTTTTCGTTTGCGTAAGAAGCGTTAACCTAATTATGCGTCTTCTATTAATTAATGAGAAACAAATCGCATCCTCAATCACATTTTAATTAATTAGATGTCCACGTCAAACGGAATGTCTCGTTTAGATTCATGTCAGTAGCCAGGTTGAAAAAAGTAAATTATGTAAATAAAAGTGCACCGAATGAAGAATTTAGGTAAAGGATCTACAGAAAGTGAAAGTTAAAAACCGAAAGTATCGTTTTATTTATTGTTACGTATTCCTCCTACAATTTCTTCTTAATATTAATGCGCATGTGACGCAAAATACGTACAACGTGATTTATTGATAGAAAAATTAGCGCAATTAAGTCCTTATTTTACTTGCTGGTTTTAATTACTGCTGCCTCAATCGAAAATTGTTAATTATCATATAATAGATTTAAATGTCACCTTACACAAAAAATCGTCATCAAGACAAACAGGTTTATCAATTATTTTAAGTCATTTATAATAATAAAAATTAAGCACGACCAGTTTTAAATAAAATATAACTGTCAAATATGTCTATGTCACTTTTCAATAGTTTTAACCCATGACCCCATAGTTATTGCCTTTTGACCTTTGGGAAACCTGAAGGACTACTAGCGTCACTTCTTTATTACTAAGTGCTAAGTTATTGTAATGCGTTACAGGCGTGGGTAAGCGAGAGTCTCCTGTCTAGCTGAACAGAGAACACAACTGAAAATAAATTAAACATGAAGAGAAGTGATACTTATCTGCAAAATTGTTACATTAAGCTGCAATTAGTAGTTGAGATGAATGTGCCCCGGGGTTCAAGCTAGTTATGTACGCATCATTTATTTACATTGTTATGACTTTATGATTATGCATCTAGTAGTTTTGCAATTTCAGACAATTTTACCAGATTACAAATTACTGAGTTAGTTATGGAAATGGTTTTAATGAGTTTGAAAATTTTCCCCATTATTTAAAAAATAATAAATAAGTCAATTTTAGTAAATTTAGTCTGATGTTTACTTATTTAATTAAATTAATATAATTTTAATTTGGATTAAATTAATCGAGAAGTATAAAACTCGAGTCTATCCGTGGGTGGCGGATTGTGGGATGAAGCGGAGTGAAGCGCCGCTTCACCTCTAACAATGTGTGTATTACGTAATCAGATTTTAAACCATTTTTACCTTGATTTTGGACGAACGTAATTTATAATTTTATTGTTAGAGATAGCTTAAATCAAATTTTAGACCATTTAAATTGATTATTTAAAAAGCGAATATTAGCAATGTAAAAATTTGCTTCTCGATACTGAAAACAAGGAACAAATTATCATTTAATAAACATTTTAGTCACGAATTCGAGATTATTTACAAAACTGAAGAATAAAGTGGGTTTGTGCCAGGTTCTTCTATGCATGGGACAGTTATTTTTTATTTTTCTTAGACACACTTATATAGTAAATGCGGATCCCTTCCACATGTATCAATATTTAATGGTATGGGGGGACCCGTGAGCATTTACGCGGCCCTTATATAAAGCCCATTTTCCTTTATACAGTGGACCGCTACAATATTTCAAAATATCAATAGTGTGTATCGTGACAAATACATCCTGTATATTACTGTGAAAAAATTTAATTTATTTTTTGTATAGACTTGTGATGTTGTGGGTAGATATCAGAAAACGATACCAAATTTATTTGTTTTGAATAATCAAGTTAATTAAAAATTACGGGTTGTTCTCAGAAAAATCTTACACAATTTCTACAGCACAGTAAGCGCAAATAACTCGTACACACTTTAAGCGAAGGTTCTACACATCAAAGCAATAAAAACAGTTTCGAGGAACATGGGTACGAAAAAACTTTTACGGAGTTACAGTCTCCAACAGTCCAAAGTTCGCTTCGAAAACTGTAACTCCGTAATAAAACTTTTCCGGGCAAATATTTTTCAGAATTTTTTTAAGCTTTAACGTGTAGAATTGTAAAGCAACGCACTAACTTCAGCTCTTTATTAAAGATGGGCATGTTTAAATGATTTTCATAATCGGAGTATTTCAATTTGGTTAGAGTTTATAATCGAATGATTATATCGGACAAAATCATTCGAATGTACGTAAACCTATGCGGTACAATCGTAAAAAGTAGTAAAAACGCTCTCCGCTTGCTTCTCGAATGCTTTGATGATTGAATTCTCGTTCTCATCGTCATCTGGTTTTGAATAGCTTGAAATTCGAATGCTTCAATGCACATCCACTAATGCAGTGATGCACCTCGTATCGTTTTATTATAGAGTTTTGATGAGTTTATTGTTATTTCTGATAGGGTTATAAGTGCGATTTTATTCAGTATTCTATAATTAATCTATTTGTATTTCTTGTTGCGAAGTGCCCCACTTGCTCTTATCAACACTATTATTCTAAACATTATTAAAAAAAATTTTATAGCTTGATATTTTTTATTGTTTAGACTTTTTAGAGCAATATAAATAAAACTTTCAAATACGGCCCTGCATTGAAATGAAGCAGTGCTGCACTACTTACTATTCCTAATGTTCAAATCAAATCACCCTAATCATGCTTGTCTCGTTTTGCCCTTTGTTTGCTTGGTGAAGAACGCCGTCGTTATTCATTCGGATTGCGCAAATACTGTCTGTATTGGGAATTTGAAGCTGGCTAATTTAATGGCTATCACTTTAACGCTCGCTATCAAAGCAGACAAAACTGAAAATTTTAAAATCACAAAATCATTCGAACGATTTTCCGTATCTTCTCGAAATATTTCGATAGTCACATGGTTTGATTATTTTCATTCGAAATATCCCATTACTAGCCTTGCTATGGAATATGAACCGCATGTCTTACCTCATACCCTCCTACATTATAATTGTAAAAATGACAAATTAATTAATTGCGGCCTTGCGAATTAAACAAAGACACTACTTTGGTTTTTCATGGCAAGAGTTGACGAAGAATTTTAATGATCATTTGGTATAAGGGTAGGTTTTCCAATACTAAAAAGAAGCTGTATTAAGAGCCACTGTTAAAGAAACCAAGCACTGTAGTACTCATTTATTTGTAGGTTAAAACTCCATTATATTAGTTTTGAGTTTTCTTCTACCTGCACCCCACAGAGAAATCTGAAAACCGACTTTGCAAACGACTGTGCCATTGCACCAGTGGTTTTACTGTTATTAAATAATTTATTTAAAGCTTTAGCTGTAATAAATATTTAAATAAATTGCTATCGGGTGATTGCAAGTAATAAAATTCTCATAGAGACATATACACTTTTTACATGTTAATCAGCCATGTTCCACCTAAATTTAAATTCTGTATATTAGTTTTAAAATGTCGCCATTTACTATGAAGTGCCTATGACGTGGACAAAATTTTATGACAAGCCATATACTATTTACGTAACATTTAAAAATATTCAATTACAACAATTGATATTAAAAAATGTTGCTTCTTGTGTGATTACATTTGTTAGGAAAACGAGTAATATAACCTGCAGAAATATACGCTTTGAAAGTAATAATTAAAAATAAGTTTTAATTAGTGACACATCATTTTTTTCATTTTTAATGGTCACGTCTTCAAAATTCCAATTAAAACAATTTTCTACCGCATGTCTGCACACTTATGTGCATTTACATAACACGTTTTTTCCTCAAATAAAGTGATTGCAATATCGCGATTAGAAGGATCGTTTTAGATAAACCAGGGAAGAACGAGCTTTCTCTTTTTTTAAGTTGATGGAGAACCATTAGTAAAATGACAAGTTTTAGTTTTATTTAAAATAATTGTAGTATTTTCGCATCCATATTTGGATTTTACATTAATGTGTCAGCAAAAGTTTCATTTTACTTTCTGCAAGGAAATCTATTAAAAATTTCTTTTATGGTTTTAAGGTTTTGTAATCCTTAAAAATAAACAAGCGAGTAAACATTAAGATGAACAAGTACTAAGTTTACGTATATCAATGATGTAATGAAGACTGGTGTTTGCACTCTATTCAATCTCCAAACTTTGACAATCTCAGGGCTCCTTGTAAATTTTATCAACAGATGGCGCAAGTCTAAATGTCAATTTTATTTTAAAATAAATTTGAAAAGTAAGAAGTGTTTTTATTTATTTATTACCACGTTTATACGTCATTATACCTTTTTTTCCAACTGAAAACCATCACAAAAATAACTACAATAGACTCTAAACATTACG
This sequence comes from Ctenicera cuprea, assembly GCA_958336395.1. Lineage (NCBI taxonomy): Eukaryota > Metazoa > Arthropoda > Insecta > Coleoptera > Elateridae > Ctenicera > Ctenicera cuprea. The sequence goes on from OY284493.1 coordinate 44,223,026, forward strand.
TAAAAATGCAGAATAAATGTTTCACTTACTTGCATATTTCATTAATAAACGTAAAAACGAAAGTAACTTATTAACCCAACCTTAGCAAATAAGTGTTGTATACAGGGTAGGTGTCAAAAATGCTCAAGTAGTGATATAAATAATTATCAAACCGCGCCAAGTTTGAAATATACCTTAAATTTGAAGTTTTAAGAGCGCCATCTATGCGCAAATCTTAAAAAGAGTCCCGAGATTGTCAACTTTTAGGATGATTTTTTTATATAGAAAAATGGTAGGAGTTGCAACACCATACTCTTTCCTACATCACTCGTATATCCATAATTAATTAATCCAAAGTGCGTATATTTGATATGTGCTTCGCATGAATTTAATATTCTGATAAAACGCGAAAATCTTGCATTTTCCCATTATCCCTGGCTAATTGTACAACATAAATGGGCAATAATTCACTATAAAATAAGACAAAGTTGCAATACGAAACAAAATATTATTATAGCCATAATTTTCCCTCGTTTCACTGATATTTAATAGCGAGTAAAATGTTAAGTGTGTTGTAATTCAACCTTATCACTATAAATCTAGTAAATTGTACAAGTGTACGACTGCCGTTTTCTCTCCCCGTGAAATATCAATATGGGAAGCGTTTCACAAACCACAAAACGTGTAGTTCAAGCTTGATTTGGGTTTAAGGAGGTCGTAAAAAAGTTGGTCAGTCCCAGTCAGACAGAGTGGTACCTGTTACTGTCAGAATCCAAGGACGAACACATCCTTGTCGTTATTTATTTATAATCAATTTAAAAAGATGACACCATTTTAAATGATATTTGTTCGATGCCTTTCAGAACTAAAATAACGGCAATAAACAAGGTGTTGCAAAATTAACTGCGATTGTTAAAGTTTTAAGTTTCAAAATTTGCTTATTTTTGCATTAAAAAAACTTGACATCTCAAGGTATGCGACAACGAAGTATTAAAACAAATACATCAGTGGGCTTAAAGTAGCACCTACATCTTACAAAAAATTGTAGTAGGCACATGTAACACAATACTTAAAAAATCTGCAAGCATGTAATGCACGTCGCGTATTTATTCAACACAACAAATATAGAAATGCCACTTTCGCCTTCGAGCGGCCCACTAAATGGAGAGGATGAATCAATTAATTAGCTAAACGATTTTCGAACGGTAATAATGAATTCCGTGGTTAATTTCTTAATTAGGCGTGAAGCTATGCTAAGATGAGTTCGTAAAGTGCAAGGTTTCATGCCCACCAAATAGATAATACGCGTGTGGGGTTCAGCACGACGGTTGTTTTGCAAGAGTTTTTTGTTGCGGAAAACGATGGCATCTAAACCACAGTTTTTGATTCGACGAAAGTGAATGGAAAATCATAATTTATAACGCTTGAGTGAAGGGATTTTAATGTCGCAATATAAAAATAACCCCTGCCTTAGAAGTAAAAGCAATAAGCAAAATTAACTTTTATGCTCTGTAATAAAAAAATTAGTTTATTACCTTTAATAATTACCTAATATTTGAAAAAAAGATTTTACGTACGTACTTTTGCTAATAAACTATTCATATGCGTTATTTTGTCAGTTTGTTAAAATTGATTGTACAAGGTGTTTCAATTTTATTGATGATAACTTTGGGGGTGCGTTCCGCACCCTTGTTTTCCCCAATTTCGATTTTTAGTGGCCGTACTAGGCCCCAAAAGGTAGCCCCTTAAAACAATTGTTTGTGGATACCTAAGACCGATTTATAAAATTTGCTAGAGGGCGCTAGTTACAGGACCTTGGTTTTTCTACAATAATTTTTTTCTGTATTTTTTTTTAATTTGAATTTGATTTCCTAATTAAGTTATTCATGCATTTTTCTCGTACGGCGCAGAATCTAAACACAATGTAAACCTTTCCATAATCATGGGTCTGGAAACGCTTCGTTGTGGAGTTACAGCATTCCTAAGATGAAACATTTTAATTAGTTTTTGTCGATAACTTTCGCAGCGGTCTAGAACACTTCGCCTAAGGACCACAACGTTCAACGCTATAAAAAGCCCACAATGCTCAAAACATGTTCATAACGCCCAAGAGACACATCGCTTACGACGGCCACAAACCCCAAAAGTAGCTACAAACCCAATTCCCAATGTGCCCATAGCGCCTAATTATTCAGGAGGGCCATAATTCCGACTACGACCATAACGCCCAAACTGCTACAGGTTCATAAAACCCTTTGTGTCCACAACGCCCAAAAAAGGCTCGTGTAAAATCGGTCTTGTCAATCAAAACTCATGAGGGACACAACGTCCAACATTCCCGCATCTGGGATTTCCAACACGCCTATAAGTTTTTTCAATTCAATGTTTTGATAACCAATGTAATTAACGGAATTTAAAAAAATAGGCGTTTTTAACAGAAAATCTTATACCAAATATTTGCCAGAGCAGGTTAATCAAAATTGAGATGAACAGAGTCCGGATTTTACTTTCTGTTTTAGCGCCTAAAAGTGAATAACGGCAATTTGTACGGACTGCGCTTTAAATCGGCCAAAAGCATTAAGTTTTACGTCCTTTCTATCATTTCTTTTGTAATTTTTGTATGTAATTTTGGAGAAGAAATATTTCTTAAAATATACCAATAATATAATGCGGGAATGTTGAGCGTTGTGTCCCTCTAAATTCTGATTAACAAGATCGATATTACGCGGGCTCTAGTGGGCGTTATGAGCTTTTTTGGTCGTTATCATCCTATAAAATAATTGGGCGTTGTGGACACATTGGACTTTATAGACCTGTAGCAGTTTGGGCGTTATGGTCATAGTGGGCATTATGGTCCTCCTGAATAATTGGTCGTTATGTACACATTCAAATTGTGTCTCTAGCTACTTTTTGGGCTTTGTGGCCGTTGTGTACGATGTGCCCCTTTTTAGTCATTGGGCGTTGTGGACATTCTTTGGGTATTGTGGCTTTTTTTAGACACCAATTTGTCCCACATCCCTTGTTACATGGCGATTTTGTTCAGGTAAAATTATAACGCGATCGCGTCACCTCGTGCGAACGAAGAGAAGCTTGTATGTTCACAAAATATAAATTTCAGACTTTACTAAGATAATATTTTTAGACATAACAGAATTATTTTTGTAATCTAAAAAATTTTCTCGATCTTAAATATTTTTTTATTCAAATTGCATTTTGTTTTCAGATTATACATAATAAATACACATTTTTGTCTGTCAGAAAAAAAACTTTTTTGAAAATAAAAAAGCTGTCATAAAATTAAAAGATTTCTACAGAAAAAAATATTATTTATATGGGCAAAAATAAACTTAAATTTTGAAAAAATTTGAGCTAACGCGACTGCGTCACCTCGTGTGAACGAATATAAGATTTTTTGTTCACAAAATATACATTTTGGGCTTCACTAAAATAATATTTTTAAACCCTCAAAAAGTTATATTTGTAAACAAAAAAATTTTCTCAATTTAAAATATTTTCTCAAATTTTACTAAAAAATTTCAAATTAGTGGGAAAAGTTGAATTAATTCGAAATGATTTGGTAATTTGCAATCTAATAATTGAAGTCGAATTGAAACGACATTGCTAAGATTTTTGAGACTTACAACAGAATACTAAAAACTAAAAACTTTTACAGAATTTCCATTTAATTGATAAAATAATTGAGATATTAATCAATGACAAGTTAAGACTGAAGATTAATTACTAAAATTGTTATTGAAGCAATTATTAATTGGTTTCATTATTATCGTATGAAATTAACAGTAAGAAATTACCAATTTTAAAAATAAATAGGTAACTGCTGCAATATTAGTAGAACAATCTTCTCTATATAGATTAAATTCGGAACTGTCTCAACTTAACGCGACGACCCCCGTCCCTGCTGTTAAAAGTCAGATCTTTACACGCTGCTGCCGCTTATCACCTCTCATTTCCAAAGCAATGTATATTAAATCCGGAACTGTCTCAACTTTACGTAACGACGCCCGCCTACCCAACTAAAAGCCAGATTTTTACCCGCTGCTACCTCTTATCACCCCTGATTTCCAAAGCAATCTATTTGTATGTTAAATCCGGAACTGTCTTAACTTTACGCAATGACGCGCCTCTACTACTAAAAGCCAGATATTTACCCGCTGCTACCGCTGATCGCTTCTCATTTCCAAAGCAATTTATTTATTAAATCCGGAACTGTCTCAACTGTACGCGACGACGGGCCCCTACTACTAAAAGCTAGATCTCTCATTTCCAAAGTAATGTATATTAAATCCGGAACTGTCTCAACTTTACGTGACGACGCCCGCCTCCCCTACTAAAAGCCAGATTTTTACCCGCTGCTACCTCTTATCACCCCTGATTTCCAAAGCAATCTATTTGTATGTTAAATCCGGAACTGTCTTAACTTTACGCAAAGACGCACCTCTACTACTAAAAGCCAGATATTTACCCGCTGCTACCGCTGATCGCTTCTCATTTCCAAAGCAATTTATTTATTAAATCCGGAACTGTCTCAACTGTACGCAAAGACGGGCCCCTACTACTAAAAGCTAGATCTCTCATTTCCAAAGCAATGTATAGTAAATTCGGAACTGTCTCAACTTTACGTGACGACGCCCGCCTCCCCTGCTAAAAGCCAGATTTTTACCCGCTGCTACCTCTTATCACCCCTGATTTCCAAAGCAATCTATTTGTATGTTAAATTCGGAACTGACTTAACTTTACGCAAAGACGCGCCTCTACTAAAAGCCAGATATTTACCCGCTGCTACCGCTCATCACTCTCATTTCCAAAGCAATTTATTTATTAAATCCGGAACTGTCTCAACTGTACGCAACGACGGGCCCCTACTACTAAAAGCTAAATTTCTCATTTCCAAAGTAATGTATAGTAAATCCGGAACTGTCTCAACTTTACGTGACGACGCCCGCCTCCCCTACTAAAAACCAGATTTTTACCCGCTGCTACCTCTTATCACCCTTGATTTCCAAAGCAATCTATTTGTATGTTAAATCCCGAACTGTCTTAACTTTACGCAAAGACGCGCCTCTACTACTAAAAGCCAGATATTTACCCGCTGCTACCGCTGATCGCTTTTCATTTCCAAAGCAATTTATTAAATCTGGAACTGTCTCAACTGTACGCGACGACGGGTCCCTACTACTAAAAGCTAGATCTCTCATTTCCAAAGTAATGTATAGTAAATCCGGAACTGTCTCAACTTTACGTGACGACGCCCGCCTCCCCTACTAAAAACCAGATTTTTACCCGCTGCTACCTCTTACCACCCCTGATCCAAAGCAATCTATTTGTATGTTAAATCCCGAACTGTCTTAACTTTACGCAAAGACGCGCCTCTACTACTAAAAGCCAAATATTTACCCGCTGCTACCGCTCATCACTTCTCGTTTCCAAAGCAATTTATTTATTAAATCCGGAACTGTCTCAACTCTACGCGACGACGGGCCCCTACTACTAAAAGCTAGATCTCTCATTTCCAAAGCAATGTAGAGTAAATCCGGAACTGTCTCAACTTTACGTGACGACGATCGCCCCTCCTCTCTACTAAAAACCTGCTGCTATCTCTTATTTCCAAACAAAACTTTGCGGGCTGCAATTGCGTGGGGCGTAGTTAGATCGATTAATATTTTAGGTCTTAGTTGTTGACTTATATAAAATCTTAATGCCTTGCTTTATTATTTTATGTTCGATTAAAAATTTTGAAATCCTTTGGTTTTAACTATAAAACGTTATTAGATCTCATTTGCACGCAGCAATGTAATTTAATGTAATTTATTACTTCTCAAACACCGGAAAAATGTATTGTAGAAACAAATTATGCGGCTAACTGTTACTAATTTCTTCGTTAGAATTGGTAAGCATGAGCAACAGTTGATTTAATGAAACCTAAATTGATAGCATAAAGCGGTCGTCCTTTAACTTGACCTCACATCCTCACGAAACATTTACGTTAAATGGGAAAACGTTATGAAATTCAATGGGCAATTAGAATTCATTATTATGGCAATTAACTTTTTTATATCGTGTTTATATTTTTCATAACATTTTTCGTAATAGGCGTTTTGCGCCGGTGTTCCATATACGGCTTGGTCTACATTTGTACATTTCTATAAATACATTTCAGACTGCGCTACTGAAATTTATAAACCCGTCTTAACCTTTTACAGACACAGGAGTTACGATTAAGGATCCGGGTTGAAGTTGTGGGTACAGTGTTACGTTGTAAAAACAACTAAGTGAGTCATCTAACGTTACATCCTTTTAATAATTAACATTTTGGAGAACCCGTTTAAGTGTTTATTATTTTTTTCGCTACGCTAATTTAAACAATGAGTTTCAGAATTTCCAGAAAAATTGTATCCGGGAAAAAGGACACTTTTACGTTTTTTGTTGCCCACTTGAAACTCATCTTAAACAACAGATGCTAAAAGAGAATCGGACTGCTTTTAACACAACCTTTAAATACCACATTTTAACACATTCCAGATATCAGTTTACCTTGAATTGGTAATAAGTGATGGACTGTTATGAAATACTAAATTGTTGAAATGTCACACTTGTCCAAGATGTACCAAAAATGTCTACACTCTACAAGAATGAATCACTCGAATACTAATCAAAATATAAAAAATTAAGTGGATAGGCATGTTTTCCGCCCAGAAGCTTAATTAGATGTCAAGTTCAATACTTATTTTTTTGTTAAATTATTTTCAATCATTTCATGCTTCTTTTCCTGAACAATTTGATAATTTCATAACATTTTTGGACGCAATACCAACCGTTGTTTTGAAAATTATTACTACGGTTGTGATTTTTTCTAAATTCCTTGTGACAGAATTTGTACCAACCCAAAACCTTTATCATTCTATTCTAATTCCTTTCTAACATGCATAACAACATTTCTCGCATTATTTATTTCTAAATGCTTTATTTGTTGGTTGTAAATTATTCACATTAAAATACTTTAATTGTCCTTAACACAGTGAATCTCTTTACCTTGAGTTAAATGTATAGCAGTAATTAATTTAATAATTTAATACATTATTTGAATGATGTTTTTTTATGGTAATGTATAAGTAAGATTGTAAAAAGAGAACGCATCCGACCGTGACATTATACGTACGCACTTCTCACCTTTAATTGCTCAAAACAAAAGTGTATATCATACTGTTCTAGTAAACTTTTCCGTTTAAGGGTTCAAGGCTGGAATATGTAATAAAGTCCAAAATATACGGGGCAGGTCACATTTTTAATCGTACCTACTTGCTAATTTGCAAGAACTTTGATTCATGCAAAACGGAGCCCCAATGTATATTACACTTTTCTCAAACTTTTGTCACCAAGTAGCCTTGATTTTGTTTTAAATTCTTTTCAGTACCCCAATATAATTTTATGGCCATACAGCATTATGTATAATGTTTTAGTTGTACAATTCTTATATACAGGGTGTTAACAAAATGGTAATAAATAATTTAAAGACTGATAACTGATCAAAAACGAAATTACAGTCTGCTAGAGATGTATGTAATGTCTTAGGTTCAAATTTGGTATGCTTATTTTGCTGTCTATGATTAATATTTTCATTTGTTTTCGTTTAAATCCATCAACCAATGGCATAGATGGGAAACTTGACGTATATCTTAACGTATTTATTGCACACTCAAGCTTTTCGATCTTTTGACTTTAACATTTCTATACAAAAACCAACAAAAATTCACTGTTGTTAGAAGTCGCCACATTCTATGGTTTTCGAAACATTTGCAACTTTTGAAAAAACCAAATTGCCATGAAAGTCTGAGTCTGTGAGTTTCTTTACGAGCAATGCGCAAATAGTTTGTACAGATTTTGACAATTTAAAAAAATATGGGTCTGGAAACGCTTCCTTACGGAGTCTCCGGCAGAGGAAACAATCTTTATTTTAGAATTTCTAAAGGCTGTAACTCCGTAAGGAAAGTTTTTAAGACCCCTATCCGTATTGGAACGTCTTCTCTTCTGAAAGCTGCAACTTTGTCAAAAATATTTTCAGACGCTATGTTTGTGGGAACTTGTTTGTATTGTTCTGATGTGTAGTACTAACTATTTTTGTATTTTGAAGCAACACTCGATTCTGTTTTTCGCAAAAATATATTTATTTTGCAAAACAGTTATATTTAGCGATGTATGAAAAATAGGTTTTATAAATCAAAATTAAAAGCTTCTAAAGTGTGTTAAAAAGACGTTCAGAAATACGTTGAGCACCCCCCCCCACACCTACGCCCCTGGTTAATAATATTTAAGCGAAAAATGTAAATAATCAATATTAAAATTTTGGAACCAAATCTGAATCAAATATCTTAATTTATGGCGGAGTTATTAATTAAAAAGTGTACGTAGTTTGTTTCCTTTTCGGAAAGATGTTATTTCGGAAAGAAGCGTTCCCTGACTCATGTTGATTTGAACTTTTTTTAGCTATTTTATCTGTCTTATAACATTTACCATGATTTTGGAAACACCCTGTATAACTCTAAATTAAAATGTAATTTTTTTCACGTAATCCAGTTTGAGAAACGCTGATATATTAAATTAGAAATAAAAAGGTATACCCAAACAATAAATATTTAGATCATTGTAAACGTAATCCATGGCCACCTAGTTCGCCAGGTTTTAATCCCGCAGACTTTTTTAAATTTATTGAAATATTAAATACCTACAATTAACAGGTTATCAGTCATATTCTCGAATCATTCATTTACAATTGTCTTCCTAAATTTATCCGCAAAAGACAAAAAAAAATAACTTAAAATTTTCACGTCGTTGCGTGACTGAAAATTTAAATGTCTGAATAATTTTAATATATTAATATAAATTTGTACATATCTCGCAATCCATCAACATTTTGATTATTCTTTCTTCATCTAAGCATCATCCGTCACATCACCACAATTCTATCATAAAATCAACAATCTATAACACTACATTAATAAAACCAACACAACATGTCCTTCATAAATTCAGGCACCTAAATAAATACTTAATTTTAATCCATCACTCTTTAACAAGGTCCTTTGATTGCGCGTGTTTGACCCATTAGATTAACAATGACTGTGGGGATGGAAAAAAGACAGGAGACCCATAACCATATAATACATGTAACAAAACTTACCGATCTCCCCTGCCCCGAAAATCCTTGACCATGGGTCTTAACAAGTCCATTTATGCACAATTCTTGAGCGACACATACGTGTCCAAGTTGCTGGCAGTTTTGGAATTTGCCATCTTTGCTGGGGTGGCTGGAGGGGAAAGGTTGTGCTCCGGGTTGAGATGGGTGTGCTGTTGGGAATGGTTGAGATCCCTGGACGTTGACGTTTCCACCGCTGGGGTAAGTCGTGGCAAACGATTGAACTTTACTGCCACCCTTACCGAAAGGTACAGAAGGTTGAACTCCTAAGAATCCGTCAGATCCGGTTACGACGGCTTGTCCGTTTCCAGAATACGCAGCTTGTCCCGCTTGACCCAAGAAAGGATTTCCACTGATGTCAATACGGCCACCACCTACGCTGGCGGTTACTCCTGCCCCAGCAACTCCACTAATCTGCCCGTTTAAGAATGGGTTCTTCTTAACGTCAACGGGTCCAAATTCACCTCCACCACCTTTTCCTTTAAGATCGATTGATCCGGTTACGGTGCATCCGCTTGGTCCGCAAGCTCCTTGTGGGAGATTGTTACCAGCTTCAAAGCCAGGAGCTACTGGAGGGAAACAGTTGCCCTTTGAAGAACACTTCTTGAAGTGGTCATATGCGTGTTTGAATGGGGAATTGGAATCCATCCACCAAAACGCAACTGAGCCAGGAACAGCGTTGTTTGCTGCTCCTGCAGGGTTTGGTACAGCGGTGAAACCTCCGTTGTAGCTACCAGCTGTTGAAAAACTTGCGCCGTAATGGTTGTCTGTGTTTTGGTAGTGGTGGTGATTTGCTTGGTTACATTTACAATCTGGTGGATGCGCTGATCCATCTAATACATGTTTCACGTCGGCTAATGTGGGATTTAGTGTAGCAAACGCTAACAGCCCCACTAGTATTAGTGGTGACATTATTATGCTTAGTTATCTGAAACAAGACAAAATTTGTTTGTAAGTAAACGACGCAAACAGCAAGTTTGGATAGTTTTTCAGATTAATTTGATGTGAATCATCATTTGTAGAACAACCAACCCTAAACTTAAAATGCATTTCGAAAGTAATCAATTATAGAATAAAGACGACAGTAACTATTTAGTTATTTTATTAAACCACGAAACGAACTTACCTTGAAGTTCGATCATAGTTATACGACGCGTCTCGTTCGAATTGATCAATTTTAATTTTTATTATATAGCATCGTTTTTACGATAACTTTTAATTGGTAAAGGGAGGGAACTTGATGATAAGCAGAAGTGTTCTTTCTTTAAGCTTTTGTGACATCTAGTGAGTAAGAGTGGTACTACATAGTAAAAATAAAATGGATGTAGGAGGACGAGATGCAGAAGTATAATAAAACAACTTTGCACAGAAAAACTAAACCTAAAGTTATTGAGCTATTCAGACGATTGACATACAGAGTGATTTATAATTATGGTTCAAAGTTTATAAGACGCGTTCTAGGCACCAAAATAAATAGAAAAGTTCCTTTAAACTCGATTTTACAAAATTATTGTATTATCTCAAAATCTGTTAGATTTGGCGACTTTTAACAAGAGAACCTTTTATGTGTATTTTGGTATGGAGAATAAAATTGTAAAGATCTAAAATATTTAGAAGAAGCTGTTACGTGATTTCAACCATATGAGATACCGGTGCACTTATTCAAACAAAAATTAGTAGAAATGCTGACGTAAGTGAGTAATGCGCAAATACGGAATTTCAGAACATTATTGCAGCACCTGCAAAAGTTATCGACAAAAGAGTGACCCGACTGTTCCATCTTCACGAGGCTGTAGCTCCGTAACGAAATTTTTAGAACTGTTATTTCTAATTTTTGGTTAAAAACGCATACACCCACACTTTTTCAATTTGGTCCGTTTTGATTCTTGTGAACGTGAACCAAAACAAGAAGGCCTACGCCGGACCAAACCGAGAAAGTCTGGGTGCGTTTCTTGAATAATGCCTCGGTCTAAGAAGTAATTTATTATTATCGCAAAATAGAAGTAATTTACGATTTTTGCAAGGAAAACAATATAAAAACCGTTATAAAAACAATTGTAAGAATGTTAAACATTTTAATAAACGTGCCGTAAATGGACAAAACATTTTAATTAATTAACTGCTCATAATTTTCACAACGCTAGCTGAGTACAACGTCACATCTTAATTAAATTCTCTTTTTTTACTGATTATTAATTCTTGTTAAAAAATATTGATTTGCCTCCTCGAATGCTAGAAATTTTATAACCTCTGTACAAATTAACTGTACCTACTCGCTTACTTAGTGCTTGACATTTATTATGTTTATGTACCCACAAAGTTCCACATTTTGCAACGAGCAAGTACAGCTGGTTGTTATGGACGAATGAAATGCTAGAAGTAAGTGCTCAAGTGGTGCAACGTACGTTTTATAAATAACCATTTACGGATTTACGTGCGTGCTTCTAACAACTAATTAAACATAAAATTAAATTAATAATCGAAAAGGTCAACATTAGAATCAATATTGTGTTTTAGATCAAATGATAAAGAATTCGTCCCAAATAAAAGATAGTAGAAACCCTTGAGATCTGGTTTCGAAAAAGCGCGTGCTCTTCAGGGTCAAATCATTGTTGTAATCATCTTCAAGTAAATAAAAAAAGATTGCGCAAATATCCAATCGCATTGTTTCATAATTAAATCTTTTTTTTTGGTAGATTCTGCCAATTAGTGGCATTACATACCTGGCTAGATATGCGAATCTATTTGTCATAAAGGCGGCAATTACGCATTTTTTAAAAAGTTCATTGCCATATGTGCTTACTTCCTGAATTGGTTGAAATATGAAATAATCACGTATCATCACTAAAATCAGTTGCGTAATAAGTTTGTTTATTGGCTTTACACAATTTGACATTTTTAGGTCCAATAAGAAGTCTACCTTGTAAATTCCATATTCATCTTCATAACCATTCATTTTTTGTTTATTTTTGTTGTGCTCCTCTTGCCTTCTTCATAAATTTTTTAATTAATTTTTTGTTAGGATTTGTTTTTAACTTATGCTAATTGGGAATCATCTTACCAGATAACTAATAGATTCTGAATGCTTTTGCAACTCCCTTTCCTGCTTGTATTATTTTTGTACGAACTAGGAACTCTAATCATATAAATACTGTCCTTGTGTAACTAACGCGTAATAAAAGTTGTAGCTATGTTTTACTTCGTTTAAAAGAAGAGTAGAACTAGGTTTCTATAATTTATTACCCGATGCTTTACAGAATTGCTTTCTGATAGTTATTTGCGATAGGAACTAAAGTATTTAATAGTTTATTAATGACTCGACAAAAAAATGTATGTTATCTGCATTTCTAGTACTTACATGAAAAAGGTGTTTTAAATCTGCAAGGTTTCACCATAAAAATTTTACGTGGCAAAATCGTAAATGTCATTTATGTTTATTTACAACGAGTCTGTCGAACTCTTCATTAAATTAATTGTATAAATTTGCTTTTTCTTAATTTTTAGAATTTTGCTAATCAAGGTTTCTAATAAATTTTAGACTTAGAACTAAATCATGTTGACAGTGGCTTGAGATCAATAATAAAATGCGAAATTTTATCTACTGAGAATAAAGTGGTCCATCCTTCTTTAGATTTATATTTTTAAATACTAAAATAATCAATATCAATAATGTTGTGTAAGAGCTTATACTTTGTTGAAAATCGAGAGCAAAGTTTTTAATTTTAAAGACTGAATCAGCGTGGGCGCGGAGTTTGAAATAAACATACCGACTAATTGCCGATAGGTTTCACCTCTATGAAAACTTTCGAGGACCCAAGACATCGCAATGTGAGTGATTTTTAATTTTTACAGCAGCTCAGCCAGTACTATTAAAACTCCAGCAAGAAGATCAACAAAAGATTTATATCAAGTTTCAGAACAGCAGTTAGATTAAAGCGAGATAGATGTGAAATTAATATGTTTCAATTACTTTTCACGCTCCTGCATCTACTCTTCCAATTAACGTTAAGTAACTGATGTTAAAAACAATTTAGGTGCGCTAAGTACTACATTGCAGGAGTGGTGTCGCTGTAGTTAGTTGTGGCAGACAGCTGACGGGCATTGGTCTCTCAACCCGCTCCGTTCCGGCCTGGCTAAAAACGTGTTTTCATAGTTCATAACATATTAATGTAATGATACTTTTAAACGTAAGATAAACAAAATTTCTAAGGCATAAGAAGGTTTAAGCTTCTGTCATTTTTAGATTTAGGAACCATTTTCCATTTTTAACCTATTTCGGGTTTAAAGAAAATAAAGGAATCGGCAATACTTTGGCAAAACAATTTGTCCGAAAATACAGAAAAGTTCTATTGGAGAACAAAATTGGTAAAATGTGCCAACAAACTTGTTTTAGTAAAATGTTTCTTTGTAGGGAATCTCTTGATATGACCTTGGGATGCGCTAAATAGAGAAAAACTTATACAAAAGAAAGGAGAAAAAGAAGAAGCAAATTTTTTTCAGGAAAGCTTTTTTTTAAATACTGCTGTGGTTGGTATTGTGAGTTCTAAAAGATGAATAAGTCTAATATGTTAACATGTAAAATTGCTACACGCAAAAATGTCATGAAATTTGAAATAAGGGTAGAAACAGCACAAATAAAAGATTTTGTCTATTCAAATCAGCAGAAGTGTTAACAAAATGAAAAAGGTAACATAAAAGTATTCACCGCGCAATACCTCATCATGAGGGTTTTGTAAAATAACAAAAACTGAAAGAGTTCGTACTTAACTTGCCTCTTTAAGGTAGTGTGAAGGTCAGAATATTGCTATGGTTGAGAAAGAAAATGACGTAAAATGTTTTGTAGGTTGAGTTGTGTAGCCTTTTTGGTCAATGAGAAACATCTACTTGGAATAAAAATGCTTGCACAATCTTCGATCATTTACATTTAGTATCATTGCATTTTTCAAGCAGTTAAGTTTGAATGCATCATAAAGATCGCTTACCTACTTAAAATTATTTTTAATTGTTGTTTAATTACTGTTTATTTTTATTATTACACAAAACCACGCTGTAGATGGACACCGCCATTATCAGCAATTTTCATATTAATTTCATTGTTTTACTGTTTAGAACTTCCGTCAATTCTAATTAACAGCTGCTTTAAGACATCTTCTTGTATCATGACGAGATTATCTCACCGGTGTTTTATTAGTAATCATCACCAAGGTTATTAAACCTCCACATATACTATTCCACGCTTGCTCAGCGAAATGCGAAGCAAAAAGCATTTCTAGCGTAATTATTAATTATACGTAAAGGTACCTGGGCGTACCTTCTACAGTTTTATCAATGCATTTTATAGAAAACGTTTTTAACGCGTCACGGATACATGACTCAAAAGAATTTTTTACCATAAAATCCGTCACTAAATGGTATTATAAAAATTTAACATACTTGCAATTTCAATATCAACGAGAATGTAATTTTAGAAAGCAAATTTAAAAAGAAATTGTTATTGTACTTTAATTGTTTTTAAGAATTTCTTATTTAATTAGTTTTTTAGTTCTTGCTTTGCCGTACTTCCAGGAGGTGTAGGAATGTATTGATTTCATAAAAATGTTCCTTTTTGATATATTTTCTAAAAAGGCATGTTTTAGATTTCAACAAGTTCGAAAAAGATCTGTGCGTAAACAGTAGCATTCCACTATGTACACAAAAAATAGTTACTAAATAATTGTAACGAAAAATTAAAAAAAGTTGTCCCCCGTCGGGGTTCGATCTGGCACCTTACGCAACTTTAACGAATTGGCGATTTGTACCCTGACTGTCGGGACGGTATGTACCTACCAAAGACAAATTAAATGGTTTTTTTTGCGAAAATTGTGACTTTAACAAATATAGACAGCCAAAATTAATAATTTTGGAAACTAGCAACACCAGTTTTTTTGTTTAATTTTTGTCAGCGAATGCAGCTAGGTATGGGCTATTTTTTCGTTTTTCTCCATTTTTCTAGTATCTCTGTGAATTTTTTAAAGTTGGAACTGAACGCACTTATCTTTAATATATGAGAGGAAGCAGTAGTAGAAATCGTTAAACGTAAATTATCGCATGCGTTTATTATTGCAATTTCTTATTTCAACAGGCAGTTAACGATATTAAAAATTCCATGGTTATCGTGTATAATTGGTACTTAAAAACAAAAAAAAACTCAATGCTTGCAGTATCTGATGCATAAAAACAGCTCATGGCAGATCTTATAAGTATTTAAAATTGAAATTCACTTTTATGTGTTGAAGCAATAAAAATTATCTTTCATGCTAATTAAAGTATATTATGCGATATAAACTCGAACCGTTTAGAGGCCGCATTATAATTATTATAGCGTTAGGAAAAATTTACGAAAGTTTTGTCAGTTTTGTTTCAAATTCAAATTAATATTGCGTACCAAATGAGCTTCCAGATTCGTGAGAAGTTAAGCATTTCTCATTTTAAAAATATGACAGCACGGTTTGAAGTTAAAAGCTAACCAGAAACCAATTTAGCCCATTAACTAAGATTGCATAAGCGTTATTACATTGCTCTAATTTCTTATTGCTTCAATGAACATGAGAAGCAATTTATTTAAACTTATGAGGCACGTCATATCGTGTGCGAAATTGGGAATGTGTGTTGATTGATCGTTGAAATCTCCGATCGCGTACCTCCAATGAAGTGCTTTGGAAACTTTTGTCTAAAGGTACCATTTATTTTTTTTAAGTAACCAAATAAAATATTAAAGACATACAAATAGGGTTAAATTTTTCAGTTAAACCTCTTTTACTATACAGGGTGTTTCCAAAATGATAGTAAATACTTTTAAGACAAATAGCCTGTCAACAAACATTAGGAAAAGTTCATATAAGCATGCATTTGAAAACGGTTTATTACGGAGTTACAGCCTCCCAAAAATAGAAGTTTAATCCCGTTTTAATTATTAGCTTTGCTGTATATTTAGATATTTGATTTAAATTTTGTTGGCTATTTTGTTCATCATGATTAACATTTTCGATTGTTTTCGTTTGAATTCAATAACCAAAGGCGTAGATAGGAAGGGGTACTCAACATATCTCCTAACATTTTTTTACACCTGGATGTTTTAAAATTTGTTACTTGGAAATTTCCATACAAAAATGGCCATGGATATTCGTCCCACAACCAGATGATTAAAATTTTGATTATCAGATTATCAGTATTTTTGCTTACTTTTCTGAAACGAAATAGTAAAAATATGTACGACACTGTAGATGAAGTAATTAATGAATCATTGTTGCGTTGTATTTATTTTAGATGCATATAAACATAACTTTGTAATTTTAATTAGTTTAGTCCACTTGGATGATACCGCAACAAAATGAGATTGGTCCGCCAAAAAAGGGGAGAGAATGGGTGATCTACTTCAATACAGACGCTCGACAAATAACCTCAGATTAGTTAAATAGCCGTACAATATAATTGGATAATCACAAAAAAAACTACTATCACTGAATTATGAATTCGATTTTAGATTTCAACGAATTAAGATCATTTGTGAATAGAAAATACTAAATTTAAAAATTTCAGCTTTTTCAAAAAAGTTTCATTTATTAGAAATTTCCAAAAATTTTCGGAATGTTTTGAAACTTAAACTTAAAACGTTTTCAAAATTTTAAAATTTCGATTTTCCAAACATTTTCAAAATTTTTAAATATTTTTCGATATTTTTGTTTTCAAATTTAACAAATTTTCAAATTTTTTTTTAGTTTTTGAAAATTATAAAAATTGTCAAACGTTTTCAAAGTTTTCAAACATTTTTAAAATTTATAAAAATTTTCAAAAAAATAGATTATTTAATAATTCTAAAATTGACAATATCTTTTAAGATTTACAAATTATTTAAATGTTTTAAAGATTTACAAAATTGCTCAATTTTCAAATTAATCAAAATTTTTCAAAAATTTTTAAAATAATGCAAAAACCGCGTCGCTATTTGGGGATTACACCCAGCATAATCAGGTAATGACCGACCTGTAGCTTGTCTGCCTTTATACAAGCATTTGCTCTAAATGTTTGAGCCACACTTTTTCTTAGTATATCTGGTTTATCAGGACCATTAATTACTGTGAAGATGCAAGTTGCAATGTTTCGCGAAACGTTAGTTTGTATGGGTTCACAAACAGCCAAGGTTCAAACAATCTAAGCACACCGCCTCCCAGGAAGAGGACAAACTTTAGCAACTGTTGTTAATTTCTTTGTATCTCTTTGGTATAAGATACACGTAAATTATCTTTCTACTTCTTCGACATAGTTGTACAGATCTTGTAAAGTTTTGAATTGTTTTCCTACTATTAATTCTAGTCATTTTTGAATCATAACAAAACTACTCAAAATTGTTAGGTTATGTTTTGTTCTGTTTTCCTCTCTGATTGGCTAACATGAGTAATAACTTTAGGCAAAATAATCAAAACTACTAATAGTCCTATGATCAGAATTTTTAGAAAAAAAATTATTTATCTGATTATCGGACGAATATACAGGGCCTATAAAAATAATTTGTACAGATTTCGAGGATTAGTTCTACAAATCACAACAAAAAAATATTTTAATAAAAATGAGCCTAAATACGCTTCGGTACGGAGTTATAGCCTCCTAGAAAGTCAACAATGTCTATCATTGGGACGTGGATCTGGAAATCCTCTTTGTTGCAACTGTTTCTTTTGTCAAATGCTGTAACTCCGTAAGGAAGCGTTTCCAGACCTATGTTCCTATTAGAACTTCACTCTCTTCGACAAGCTATGATTTTTTGAGAAAAGTTTTACGGTAAATTGATAAAACAAAATGATGGACATTATTAACTTATTTATTATTATTTTTTTATAAACAAATATGTACAGGGTGAAAATGTTTAATAACTTACTATTGGGATATCTACTAATATAAGGGCTAGACAGTTAGGTAAATTAGCAAAGAAGTGCAGAGTTTTAAGCCAACGTTCAATCGTTTGTCATTTATTTGAAAAATTTTCTCTTTTCTAATATTACAGTTATTTGTTGGTATAATAAGTTTATTTTTTATATTTTTAAGGAAAAAATTTCAAAAACACAATTAGTGCGATCAAATTTCTGTTTGTTTGCTTAATTTCTTATACAGAGTGAGTCAACAAAGTCACGGTAGTCGATATCTTCTTTACTATTTAAAATACGGAAACATTTTTCACGCAAAAATTGTAGGGGACTAAGAGGACCACATTTTAAAATTGCATTTTCATTTATACAAAGGGTTTTATATAAGAGTGGCATACCAAACCTGTTTTTAAAATTAGAACACTCTGTATATTTTTGCATTGTTTATTCGCCTTTTGATTTAAATCATTTTCGGAATCTGTTTTTGTTTTAAAACCCTGTTGCCTGTATATTTTTATATAGCTGCATATAACTTTTGGCGTTTTATAAATTTTACTAGCCAATGATTATAACTGAAACCAACGGTTTTCCTGAAAATTCGATAATAAAGAAAAAAATCTGGTATTTTTAAAAATACAGATATCATAAAAAGCATCGACACCTGGTTTTTGTAAGAAACAACTACGAACATGTTAGAAATGAAAATACTTATCTAGAATCTAGAAATAGTCAGCCAAATTTGTTGAAAAATGTACTTTTAGCAGCAATACGCAAATTATGGTTGCAGCACAATCGGGTACAGCTCCATTACAGTAAGCGAGTGCGTTACAATTTAAATAACAAATTTTTAGATAAAGGTATTGTTACAGGTAGTTCAATTCGTTGGCCGCATAGGTCTCCAGACCTAACAAATTAAATTTTTTATGCAGGGTTATGCAAAAACTCCGCCGACTACACCTGATGATATGAAGAAGACAAAAAGAATTGTTTTTCAAAAAATTAATTATCATGCCTTAATGTCTAGACTTCTTTGAGCCGTCTGAAACTGTGTGCGCAAGAAAATGGCGGACACATTGAATACCTTATAAACTAGATTCTACTGAAACAATACTCGAGTTATTTCTTAGAATCTAAAATTGGGATAACCATTGATTAATGAAATTTATAGAGCGCGAAAAGTTGTTCTAATTTAAAAAAAAAATCAAGGTGTGACGTACATTACATCAACAACCACCCTGTATAACTGAAATTACTTGGAAATATCTGGAGGATGCATGGTTTTAAAGAACATTTAACAGAAAAGTTGGTTTAATCTGAGGGGATAAGGAAATGCGGTTTATGCACATTTTATTACTAAGGTCTGCACGCTGCACGTGTAAAATTTTTGGTAAAAAAATTATATACTTTGCCAACGCGGCAACGAAGTTTAAAAAAATAAACATATTAGCAAGGCAATTAAAAGGCAAATCAGAATATGTAAAAAATATATAGGGTGTCCTATTAAAAAACTACCTTAAATTTGGTATGTTACTCTTATGTGAAGTTTTCTGTATAATTAAAAATAATTTTTAAATATGGCCCTCTTGATCCCCTACAGCATTTGTTTGAGTTTTTTTTGCATCTTAAGATGCTTAAATAGGGAAGGAGATATCGGCCACTGCGGTTTTCTTGACTCACCCTGTGTATAAAAATGTAATATTATTATTATCGTTATATCCGTATACACCGTTTCCCAGAAAAGTTGAACCATAAGCAAAAATAATGGAAAATTATTTTCTTCTAGATTTTAAATCTCCAGGATATTTTGGTTAAGAATTTAAGCTGGTTTATTGTTATTAGCTGTAATTCGTGCCGTTTAGTTAAAAGAATGATTCCTAGACTTGTTGTTTTGATCTCAGAATAGCAACAACATATTCGAATGACTTTGTAGCGATGCGGTTTAAAGTGCTGTCTTATAAGCAGAAATTCCGGGTTCCAATCCTGCGTGCGACAAACTGTTTTTAAAACTTTTTATTGTTTACTTAATTTTTACACTGATTCTACAATCAAATAGTAAAAAAATATACCATTTGTACAGTAAATTATAAATTTACTATTTCAGGTAATAAATAATTATTTAATTGACACCTACTTCATTATTATAACATAATTAAAAATGAATATAATATAAAATAACAGTTTTGCCGCAACCATGATTAGAACCCGGGACTTCTGCTTAAAAGACAGCAACCTCAACCGCTTCGCTACAAGGATATTAAAGTATGTTGTTTTTTTTGGGAATAAAAAGACATGTCTTGAATTAATTATTATTTGTTAAGATATTTGATTAATTTTAAATGTGCAAATTAATTGTTTTTAACTAAACGGCACTAATAACAGCTAACAACAATAATACAATTTAAATTCTTAGTCAACGTATCGTGGGGACATAAAATCTAAAAAAATATTATTTCCTATGCATTTTCGACAATTGTGACAACACTTATGGATTTCTAAGCTTTGTTTTTACCTTAAAATGTAAAATTTACAATTGTTATCTCAACAAATCAGTGAATTGTTAGAAAAACAAAGAACTTGAAAACTATTCTTTTTTGCAGAATAACACGTCCTGCAAATTTGCCTTAACTACTGATATTGACTTAACATTAAATATATCCACTACATAGGTTGTCTTAAATAAAAATTTAAAGTAAGTATTTATCAATAAATAAATAAAAATAGTGAAAACGCGTAAATAATAATAATTATTGTAGACTTTTTTTTTTAAATTGCTCAGCTTTAATAACTTGAAAATTAGTATAACTTTTAAATTAGTAATTTGTCAAATTGTCAATAAACAATAACTATTTGCACACTTACTCTGTTAAGCATCACCAAGTGTGTCTACAAATAGCAGTTACAATTTAGCATTGTCTAAGCATCATGTTAAACACAATAATTTGCATTTATTACAATATACAAGTATTTATTTAATGATTAAAGTTCAAGATACGCTAAATTTTCTATTGTTTCTAGTTTAAAATGTTAGACGCCAATTTATATTTTGTGAAACTGTTAACCATATCTAGTTTTCAGAAAAAAAGTTAATTTTTAAAAATGTGGTCGAAACAAATAAAAAATCAGAATATTATAACCACGCTGTATAGACTTTACAAAACTTTATAAAAATTCGTTTTTACATTAAACAACTGTTCTGGTA
Source organism: Ctenicera cuprea (assembly GCA_958336395.1). NCBI lineage: Eukaryota > Metazoa > Arthropoda > Insecta > Coleoptera > Elateridae > Ctenicera > Ctenicera cuprea. Next base: position 44,244,312 of record OY284493.1, read on the forward strand.
TATCGGTTTTAAAATGTTTTGTGTCTACTAATTTTCAAAATTATATTTTTTTGGAAAAAACAACTTTTACATGATATTATTCCAATGAATCACTTTATCAACTGCATCTAGGCACGTGCGCTGATCGCCCGTTGAAATCTCCATTTTAAATTTCTTTTACAACACGTCCGTTTAAAATCGTAATGAATAAAGATTATGTGGCGCTAATTTCTAACCAAATCCACAAATCTCCTTGTGCCCTTCAAACGTGTTGATTTAAACATAACCCGAACCACTTTCAGGAAGTGTATTTATTATTGTCTTATAATGCTGAGGAATTCGCTGTGCGAACCAGTGCACCAATTAGCATAACATAACTCGAGAACCGCTAGGTATATTGTCAACAATAAAGGCTATTACAATTCTTTCCAGAAGCCGATTCGATCATCCTGATTTATTTTCAGCCTTGTAAACCGCAGTTATTGCTTAACGCTATACATATAAAATCGCGTGTCTGTTGGCACTGTAAATTCCTACGTTAGGAGACGACATTACGAAACAATTTGCATATTACTGAATTACCTAAACAAGCAACCTCGTGAAAAATTTTTCAAACGACAAACGTGCGCTGTTAAAATTATTTCTTATTTGGAATTGGGTTTGAAAATGTATCCAATTGCAATCGTTCTGTGAAATTGAAACCGATTTTGCGGCCTTGGGGTTTTTACACAAAGTAGGTCCTTGTTTCATTCATTAAAAAATTAATAACAATGTTTAATCATTCTGCAAAAATTTAAAAACGAAATTAAAATGAAAAATTTTTAATGTTAACAATTTTTTTCACATATCTTAAAACACTAAACATGATACTCGTTTAAATTTCAAACATAATTCACGTGCACATTATTAAAGATACTTACAGGTCCTCACAGCACACAATAAATAAATAACTACACTGAGACACAGCACACTGAGAGGAACTTGGGTCCTGACATCACTTTTATAGCGGCGTACATCTTTGATATTCGCATACCTGAGTTACATCCCCACCTGCACACCTATACGTATGCGAATCTTACACATAGATGAGTTCTTTTGGGCAATATTAATGTACAAAAATGCCTGATCGGTCTGAAGAATAATGGACAGTACGTCGCGGAGTTTGACAGGAATTTTTTTTAATTTTGTTGGATTTTCCGTAGTCATTCTGATGTTAAGAAAAAAAACTTCATCAGGATACATGTAGAAAAAATGTAGTCTGTGACCTGTTGAAAATGAGGTTTTTCGAGTGATGAAAGTATTGTTCCCTAGTAACTATGTGGAAAAACACATGAGCGCCGACATAGTAGGGAAATACAAAAGGGTTGCTCTTTCATTTTAAATTTTGTTATACCGGGTGGGGCAATAGTGCGTGGGAGTTCGATAGCTCACCGTAATAGATAAAAAAATCTATCTAATGCAGATGTAAACTGTGGGTAAATTCGCATACATAGAAATTATTTTCAAATATACAGGGTGTTACAAAAAAGTGTGGCACGCTTAAGGTATTTTTTTTTTAAATGGAATGCGCTGAATATTTTTGCATATTGACCACTTCTTTTGGGATGTTTATTCATATCTAAAATATTAGCGCCATCTAATGTCCGGTTTAGAAGTTATACTATTTTTTCAAAAAAAAATTGATTTTTACATTCCGCGGCCGCAGCTTCGAAGGCGAAATTAAGTAAGGACCTTATTGTAGGAGGTTGTAGGGTGTTCTTGTTTAAATATCGTAGAGCCACCATGTACAGGGTGTTCAAAATTAATTTTCAAATTTTGAGAACTTCAATGTTATTCTTGTCAACTTTTTCAAATGGAACACCCTGTATATTTTTTAACGATGTTATGTAGAATTAAATAGCGAACATTTTTTGTATATACATCCTTATGGCTATTTGTAACCGCTTTTGATTTATTGATCAAAAACTACAAAATTCAACAATATTTATTAAAAAAAATTTTTGTTTATGTAAAGGTTAATAATTAATAAAATCAAATTAAAAAACATTTTAATAAGACATTTTTGAAACACAAAAACTGAACAAAACTGATTTATTTAAGTAAAATAAATTAAAAAATTAAATAAGAGAAACATATTCAGCTCATAAATATGATAATATTGCGCTAATGCAAATTATTTAATTAGAAAAAAAAAGTATTCCTGCGAGCTGTAGTTCTATTTATAAATATGTCAGCCACACTGTCAAGATTTATCTCGTCGACCAGTCCCCTATTTACGTTTACAATTGCATGGTCGTTCAATCTTCTTTGGGTCATATTATTTCTGAGGTACGTTTTTGTTCGCCTCAAAGCAGAAAAGAAACGCTCTGCTGTACATGTTGAAACAGGAATGGGCAAAACGATTTTAACCAATATTACAGTTTACTTTCGGCTTAGACCTGTAGCTTGTCTGCCTTTACAAGCTTTTGCTCTAGAAGTTTCGTAGGCCCTGCCTGCCTAAACAGGGCCGTGTGCTTAGTATTTTGTTTGCCAGGACAATAATACTTAATCGGCTTATGCTTATTAGCTGTTTGTGAACCCATACAAGCTAACGTTTCGCAAGACAGCTTGCATCTTCAGAGTGAATAAAACACCATTTAAATCTTTTTGAGTCGGTCGGGCAGAACGGCGGAGTTCTGGTTGGCTGTCACCGTTGGGCAAAGACAGATCCGTTGGAGCGTGATCGTGAGATCGACGATGCTTAGGAGTCCTTAGAGGATAAACTACTGGAGTCCAAGCTTTTTATGTCATTTTATTCGTCGTTTTACTTTTATTCTTAGTGCTGCTCATAGATGACGATGATATGTTAATGTTTCGATGAAGATGGATCTAATGAATCAACTTTCTTTTCTGCTACGCGAATTACAAATTTGTCCATTTTAACTAATACAAAGATGTATTTGTTAGCAACAATCAAAGGACACTCGTCGCTCTTTCCCGTGCGCGTTCACTGCACGAATGCCGCTGCGGCGACGCGCACACATGCATTTCGCCCTGCGCAATCGAGTTCTGATTTCTCACAAACTCTTAATTGCAATACTTCTTAAACGCCACTATATGTCACAATACTTCGCAATGTTTGTCGCTGTTGATTCGCACTCTATCACTTTTAGGAGTATTTTCTCTATTTAATTTTTATTTAAAAATTATTATTTTATTTTTATTTTAATTTATTTTTTTTTTTTTAAATCTGGCTCAGGGGTGCTTGAGCCCCGGAGCACCCACGTAGTCGGCGCCTATGTCTCTTACTGCATTTAAATAATGTGGTGGAGCACCATCTTGCTGAAGCCACATCCTATTTCGGATCCTTTGAGGAAGATTCACCAATAATTGTGGCAGATAGTTCTCCAAAAAATGAAGATGAATAGCTCCAGTTAATGTACCATCACAAAAATGTGCCCCTATTACATGTTCTCCAATAATTCCCCCCTCCCCCCAAACGTTTATGGACTTCTGTGCTGGTTATCAAGTTGCCTGAAAAAGTGAAGATTTTCCGTAGCATAATAATAGAAATTGTACCTGTTAACAAATCCACTTTTATGAAAAGTTGCCTCATCAGTGAACAAAACATTGTCGAAGAAAGTAGCATCTTCTTGCATTTTACCTCTGGCCTAATTACAAAACTGTAAACGCTTTAGAAAACCGTCATCACTGAATTCCTGGTGCATCTGAATGTGATATGCATGAAACTTATTTTTTTTTAAGATTCGACCAACAGAACGTCTATTTATTCCTACTAATGAGCTCACTTCTCTCTGACTAATATGGGGACGACATTTTTAATTCGTTCACGTTTTTCATATTGTACATTTCCGGTTTCCACGCAGGTTTTGGAAGCTATCAACTTTAGGGAGCCTTCGTTCAGGATACCGTTGGTGGTAAATTCTATTGGCAAGCAAACAATTTCTTTCCGACTCGCCCAATACAAAAATCATGTCTACAAGTTCTTCTTTATTAAATTTCATTTTGGAAAACTCAAATACTACAAATAAAAAGTGATGGTGGATAGCTGCGAGAAATGTACGTTTGACGTTTGTGCAAAACAATTGCTAGCGAACAGATGCTTTATTGTTTTGTCGAACACAAACAACCAAAATAATTTACAACCAATAATAATTAATAAATATTGTTGAATTTTGTACTTTTTGCTCAATAAATAGAGCGGCCGTAGCTCAGTGGTAGGCGCGCGGGTTACCAATGCAGCGGATCCGGGTTCGATCCTCGGCCCGGTCGTTCTCCCTCGCAAGGCAACGGGAAACCAGCGAGGTGGTTTTTTCCCCAGGAAAACCTCTCTGGAGAAGAAGTGCATGCACTTCCTGTGGTTCGGAGCCCACGTTAAACTGTAGGTCCCCTATGTCTGTCTGTGCAAATCATCTATCGCCGCGCACCAAACACAGACATAAGAGAGAGGTAGCCAACGCCCTGAATGGGTATGGCACCATAAGAAGAAGAAGGAGCTCAATAAATCAAAAGTGGTTACAAATAGCCATAAGGATGTACATACAAAAAATGTTCGCTATTTAATTCTACATAACACGTTAAAAAATATACAGGGTGTTCAGTTTTGAAAAAGTTGAGAAGAATAACATTGAATTTCTCAAAATTTGAAAATAAATTTTGTACACCCTGTACATGGTAGCTCTACGATATTTAAACAAGAGCACCCTACAGCCTCCTACAATAAGGTCCTTACTTAATTTCGTCTTAAAAGCTGCGGCCGCGGGTGTGGTGAATTGTTAAGTGGAGTAATGTAAAAATCATTTTTTTTGAAAAAATTAGTATTACTTCTAAACCGGACATTAGATGGCGCTAATATTTTAGATATGAATAAACATCCCAAGAGAAATGTTAAATATGCAAAAACATTCAGGGCATTCCATTTAAAAAAAATTACCTTAAGCGTGTCACACTTTTTTGTAACACCCTGTATATTTGAAAATAATTTATATGTATGTGAATTTACCCACAGTTTACATTTGCATTAGAAAGATTTTTTATCTGTTACGGTGTACGAGCTATCGAACTCCCACGCACTATTGCCCCACCCGGTATAATTACATCACAACAGCTTTAGTTAAATATAAAATATATCTATAGATTATGTATGTGTGTGTGCGTGTGCTTGCGTGCGTGCGTGTGTGCTTTTCATGTTCCTCTTCGGTAGAATGCACTATATCTAAGAGGAAGGTATTGTAATCGCCAAAAACTCAACTTTAAGCTGCTGAGAGCTAAGTCAGAAGTGTTAAGCAGTCCTGAGGACAACTGCAATTACGTTGTACTTAAAAAGTGTTGAAATGTATAAATTTATTTTAAATTCCCCTAATTGTTTTGGTAAAATTCAAACGTCTGTTTAAACTTAATTGCAACATAATTAACCGGGATGCACCGAATGATCGAGCGGGCCGAATATTTGTGCATTTATTGAGCTTGCCGAATATTCCGATAAGCCGAATGTTTCTTCGAGTCGACCAAATTTTTGGCAAATATTCGGCGTTTTGTGCACTAAATGAAAACATTACTAAATTCCAAACATTTCGTAAAGTTTTAGGATTTATTTAAAATTAAAAAAACATTGCAACCAAGTTTTGATTTGGTTGCCAAACGGGAACGTTTTCCGCTTATGCGTGCGCAACTAGCTCGCGCATTGATTACCAGTATGTATTCGGCACTCGGCCGAGTAATTGGCTAGAGTTTGCTAATATTTGATACTTAGCCGAATATTTAGTTGGCTTAGTACTGATATTTGACTGAATAATTGATCTAATATTCGGTACTTAGCTGAATATTTGGTACGCGGCCGAATATACAGGGTGTGCACTTCAAAACTTCCCACCCCCAATATCTCGGCGCACAAGGCTTTCTGAAAAAATCGCCGAGACACGTCAACAGTATTAGCAAGGGGGACATATTTTTACATAATAGTGACATAACACGTTTCATCCCCCTACCCCCAGAGTCTCCCCCTTAAAAATTTTAAATGGCAAGGTTATGTGATACCTCATTTGAAAGGTCTTCGTATTGCCTACATTTTGGCGTTTTGTTTTTTAAAATCGGTCAATTCGTTTTTGAGATATTAAGGGAAAAGTATTTTAAATGAACACCCTGTATTGCGTGGAACCTTTGGTCAAATATTAGCCGAATAGGTAGCCGAATATTCGGTATTCGCCCAATGATTAAAATCACTACTTGATAGATCGCTTATAATAAATATCCATTTCAATTAAGCGGCATACTTTTTTATAAGTCTCGCTTATTTAAATGCCTTGCTACTAGCACAGGCGACACCTATGCCTTTAGTAAACGATCCGTTTAGCCTATAAGGCAATAAAAAGGCAGCAATTAATTTTGTGGAACTATTATATAACAACACACATTCGATTTAGCCAAACAGAGTGCCCAATTTATGTGTCTACAACCAAGTAAATTAATTTGAAGGTGAAAATACCACTGGTGATTTTTTATAATTCAAAAACTACAATGAAATTGCGATAAAACCACTCTTTGCTTTGTCAGTGACAAAAGCGACAAGTTAAGAACGACAGCACGCGAAAAACAACGAACATTTCCGAAATGATCTGTTAATTTGCATTACGTCAACTCACTCTTATAAAAATAAAAAAGAAAGGAATCACTAATTATATTACTTGTGAGTTAATGGAGTTTCTGCATTTAGAAAATTATATCCGAATAGCACCAAAATTTATTTTATTGTCAATATTCCATTAATTCTTTTATTTATGACTGACATTTAAAAAAAATGTTTTTGTATATTTACTGACTAGTACTTCTCAAGAAAATACTTTCCCCCTTTTTTTATTTTTCCATTTTCTAGTGAAGTATGGAAAGTTATGATTTCATGCAAATTTTCGAATTTCAGATTTTAGCAGAAATACGCGTTTTGGGGTCCATAGCACCCAAAAAACAGTTTTTTTAAATGTCTGTCTGTGGGTGGGTGCGTTTGTTCGAGAAAAATTCAAAAGCTTGAGTGGTATTCGACAAGACTATTTTATAAATACAAAATTAAACCAACGGCGGACTTCAAAGATCAAAAAATCATTTATTTGTATTTGAGTTATAACATAAACTTATGTTTTTTACCTTCCTCGCTATACGAAGTTTAGCTATAGAGGAACCTATTGTGATCGTAAATTTTCAAAATTTATAACAGTTTTGTAAAAAATATTCCAAATTCAACAATGTTTAACAGAAAAATTTATAACTGAAAAATTTTTCAAAAGTTTTAAAGTCTTGAAACGTTTAAACTATTGTACATTTTATAATTTCTAAGATTACTGAAATATTTAAAAATTTTTAAAACAATTCAAAAATTTTTAAAAATGTCGTGTATTTGCGAAGATTTTAAAATATGCAAATTTTTCAAAATTTTGTTTTTTCAATTTTTTTAAATTTTCAATAACAAAGTTTAAATCATATTTCCAACATTTTTTACATTTCAATTTTTCTCAAAAGGTTTTTAAATATTTTTAAAATTTACAACATTTTTGAAATTTTGATATTTATCAAATTTCCTAAAATTTTCCGATTTTAAAAAATTTTCAAATACCTATTTACAATTTTTTTTAAATTTTCAACATACAAAATTAACAAAGTTTGTAAATTTTCAAATAATTTTTAAACATTTTTGTTATTGTCAATGTTACAATTTACTTTCGGCTTAGACCGCGTCGTCATTTGGGGATTACACCCAGCATAATCAGGTAAGGACCCATCTGTAGCTTGTCTGTTTTAACAAGCATTTGCTCTAAAAGTTTGAGCTATAGTTGTTCGTGGGCCCTGCCCGCCTAAACAGGGCCGTGTAGTCAGATAATTTAATCTTAATGTATCTGTTTGCCAGGCAAGAATATTTAATCGGCTTGTGCTTGTTAGCGGTTTGTGAACCCATGCAAACTAACAGAGTGATTATAGCACTGAATTGAAATCTGACGTGCGGAGGCATTTAAAGCCCTTTGAGCCAGTCGGACAGAACGGCGGAGTTCTGGTTGGCTGTCACCGTTGGGCAAAGACGGATCCGGTGGAGCGTGATCGTGAGATTGATGATGCTTACGAGTCCATAGAGAATAAACTCCTGGAGTCCAAGGTTTACTGAGTCTAAAACCATCCTCTCTGCTTCTGTTATTTCAATTGCTTCGCATATGATACGAGGGAAGTAATGAGGTACTCTGGCGAGTACCCGAGCGTTGTCAAAGGCCATCTTATGCCCAGTTAAACCAGTATGTTCAGCCACCGCAGATTTTGTGATGCGTTTGTGTTTGTGCAATCTTAACTTAATAAAACGACCAGTTTGTCCGATGTAGTTAGATCCACAAGAGCAAGGGATGTTGTAGATCCCGGCTGATTTTAGGCTTGTTATTTGGTTCTTTTCGGATCTGAAACCGTTTCCCAAAGTTTCATTAGCACTGTTTTTATGCTGTACCTTCTAAGAACATGCCTTATCTTATCAGTAATGCCTTTACTGTAAGGTAGAAAAGCTAAGCCTTCCGGAGGTGCCAGTTCCTCCTTAGCCTTGGGCTGTTCCGCATTGCGGATTGCTCAGTGAATTTCTGTGGCTGTACAACCGTTTTGTTGTAACGACATCAAGAAATGAGTTTTCTCTAGTTGTAGGTGTTCTGCATCTAAAACTCGGACTGCTCTGGTTGTTAGAGTTTTTAGCACAGTGGCTTTCTGCATCGGGTAGTGATGCGAGTTAGCATTTAAATACATGTCTGTATGTGTCTTATTTCTGTAAACTGCGAGCTCCAATCATCTATCTAGTTTACGTGTAACGTGTTTGAACGGAACAGTACCATTTTTCTCTACTTCCATGGTGAATTGGACATTATTATGAATTGAGTTTAGGTGTTCTAGAAAGTGTTCTAGTGTTTGTTTGGCCTCCGTGAACCAAATGACGAGAGTATCGTCTACATATCTGAATCAGGATTTATGTTTAAAATCAGCTGCTGCCAAAGCTTTGGTTTCAAAGTCTTCATGTATATGTTTGCAATAACAGGTGATAGCGGTGAACCCATACCTGCTTCTTCAAGGTTTACATACAAGTTGCCATCCGAACTGAAAAGGGTGTTTTTCAAACATATTTCGACTAATTGGTTTAAATCTGTAGGTAGTTTATCTCATAGGATCTCTAGCGCACCATCTACCGGTGCCGGACTAAGAATGTCTCTTTCACACAGGTATAAACTGCAAATAGAAGTTCTTGGGCTATCTTAAATTATCTTCCTTACATTTTCACTTGCTTTTGCAGCACGCTGTCTTGGCCTTCCGCTGCCTTCCTTACAATAGTTGCTCCGTGTTTCACGAAGCAGTCTCACACAATTATTGAGAGTAATGCAAAACTATAATTAACAACAACTGTTTAAAATTCTGCACAAAACAGTTTTCTAAACACAAGCATACAGCATGAACCCGATGCCCATTTTGAACATAAGATTCGACCATGAATTTCATCTGTTCTTAAGAGAAAACCGTTACACTAATCTGCCTTCTTCTTAAGGTGCCGTCTCCGTCTAAAGGTTGGCTACCGTTATAGCTATTTGTATTTTATTTACAGCAGCAGCGCTGAATAATTGATTCGAGTTGCAGTTGTACCATTCTCTCAGGTTAAGCAGCCATGATGTTCTTCTTTTACCTGCACTGCGCTTTCGTTCTATCTTCCCTTGAATAATAAGTTGGAGTAACTGATATTTATTCCCTCTTGTTATATGGCCCAGGCATTCAAGCTTTCTCTTTTTAATCTTACTAATCTGCCTAGTTTAGAAAATGAACCTTTTTAGTTCTGAAAAAAACTTAATATATTATTTTGTGCCACTAAAATTTGACGGGCGGGTGTGTTATAAAATGACAAATGTTTTCAGTTTCACAGGCGCCTTCGAGGTGCTTTTTTGTTGATTGAATGCTACTACCTTCCTAAAGAATTCAGTCTGTAACACCCTTTTCTGACCTAATTGTGGCACGCCCATGCCAGGAAAGTCTTCCCGACCGTCAGTACTTACACATCTTACACATTTCAAAGAACCTTGGCAAATGAAATTGAAATGTTATGTGGAAATTATGTAGCACGTGAAACAATTGAAGAGTATTGTTAAATTTAAATTTCTTTGAAAGTAAGTGTCACTCCTGCGGTATACATTGTAAAAATTGTAGCTTGTTTTCTGCAGAATGATCTTTATACCACTGAATTAAAAAGTCATCATAAACATTTTGAAATGTATATATTGCATACTTAACTGCTCGTATAATTATTCTCGATTATTTTAAGTTGATAGTTTTCATGCGATTGTTATCAAGCTCCTTTGCCTGGTAATGCTCTACGTGCAAGCTTACGCGACCTTGTGGGTTATTTCTATTTTCTACTAAACATCAGCTAACTAATTAGCTCGAGACAACCTGGTTTGATTAAACTTTATTTTATCTCTTTAAATCTTTTCTTTCAAAGGTTAAGATTATTTGTTTGACGATTTGCAGTTTTTATGTGAAGATTCTTACTTATCACGTATCTTATAAGAGGTCTTAGTATTGCAAAATTTTAAAACTTTGAAGGTAATACCTACAGCTGCAGGTAGATTCTAAGCCTCAGGAAAGTCTTTGCTCTTCTCAGACACAGTTTTACATCAAGAGAAAAATGTTCTTAAAGCATTACTTATTGAATATTGTGTTTGGTAGAGCCATCCCTAATCATTACCACGAGATCATTTGGTCATTTAAGATACCAGAAAATCATTTTGGCACATCAATATCTTCAAATAGTGATATAATCAAATAACAAACAGGTAATTATTGTATAATAAAATATTATCTTCTAAAAGATGTCTTACTCATGGGAAGTCCAACTTCACCTCTTATAGCTAATACCGGATGGCCGCGGAAACAGGTAACAACCAGCCATTTACTCAATTTTTAAATTAATAATTTCAATTTATTTCTGGATATTATACACATAAAAAGACATATTACGACATAAAACGGTGTTAATTTGGACTTCCGGTTTAATCGGAAGTAATATTTTTTTAAATTTTTAATTGAACACCCTGTATATTTTTGCATTTTTGGATAGACCTTTTAATTTTCTTTACAGCTTTGTATTATACTTACCTATTAACTTTTGATTTTAACCGCCAGAGAGCGGTTTAAAACCTTAAATGCCTAATAATGATATTCATAATTAATTTGTTATAAGTTGGTTTTGAGAACAAAACATAATGAACTTTAAATGTTTTTTTTTATTAATTTGTTTAAACATATTATTGTGGCAAGAAGATATTAAACAAATTCTCAATTTTAAATCGGTCACAGCTTAATTGTTTTAAATTACTCTACTTGAGTTTTATTGCATTTTTTAATTTGCCATTTTATTTGCTTTAATTTAAGATCAATACCATACCTTGTTGGTATTTTGTTTTCAAAGCCTACTTAGTTGCAAAAACGTAGCTATTTTTAATATCCGTAATTAATACAATGCTTTTATTTTTTCTTGCTATTTTTTAAATAATAAGGTATGTTATTGGTATTAAATTAAAACAAATAAAATGGCAATTTTAAATTTACAATAAAACTCAACTAGGGGTATTCAAAAAAAAATAAGTTATGACCGTTTAAAAATTGAAAATTTTTTAATATCTTCTTTACACAATAAAATGTTTAAACAAATTAATAAAAAAAAACAGTTAAATTTCATTATTCTTTTGTTTTTAAAGCCAATTTAAAAAAAATAGTTATGAATATCATATTAGGCATTTAAGGTTTTTTCAAAAACGCCCTCTGGCGGCCAAAATGAAAAGTTAATGGGTAAGTATGGTAACGGGTAGGTACTCCTTTACGAACCCGGTAAAGGACAGGCCTACTTCAGGGAATTAGCGACCCTGCCTACGTGAGCTCCTGGTTTCCCCTCATCTCCTATAGATGGGAAATTATGTCCTAACCTACTTTCCAATCTTTCCCCATATTTTACCCTCGCATATCCTAATCCTCCACTCCAACCCGCAATAGGCCAGCGTGGAGTGGCAAGGCCTGAAACCTTCATGAATCTGCAACGAAATTTACGGCCCTTAGTTCCCAGCACTCCCGGAAGCCCCGGCCACGACAGCAGTCGGGCAGCGGAAAGGAGAGAGGGTGCTAAGAATCACTGGGTTGGACCCGGCTGTCACACTACGACGATACGGATAGGAACATATTATAATATTCGAGGACTGTCAGATGACAAAATACATGAATTAGAAAATGAACTGACAAAAATTAAATATGACATAGTGGGATTAAGAGAATTACGAAGAAAAAGCGAAGAATACTTAATCCTAAAAGGCGGAAACCATCTAATGTATAAAGGAAACACTTGCAGTGGAGTAGCATTCATAGTGAACAAAAATATAGCACCTTATATAGAAACATACGAAGCAGTTTCAGATAGAATAGCATACATAACTATAACAATTAATAACAATATAAAACTAAAAATAATACAAGTGTATGCACCAACCAGCACACATACAGAAGAGGAAATAGATATGTTTTATAGCGAGTTAAGACAAGTTTTAGAAAAACAACCTTGCAAACTCCAAATGCTAATAGGAGATTTTAATGCGAAGTTAGGAAAACGACAAGAACCCGATGAAATATATATAGGGGAACATGGATACGGAGAGAGAAACGAACAAGGGGAACAACTGCTAAACTTCATGGAAGAACACAAACTATTTATGATGAATTCTTTCTTCAAGAAAAACTTACACCGCAAATGGACCTGGCGATCCCTTAACGGTACCACGAAGAACGAAATCGACTATATCATGACGAATAATAGGAACATAATAAAAGATGTCAACGTGTTAAACAACTTCGACGTAGGAAGTGACCATAGAATGGTCAGATCCATAATAAGTAGAAATAAAAGACTGGAAAGACGACGACTACATAAACCAAAGAACATTATAAAACATGAAGAGCTACAAAGAGTTAAAAGTGTTTACCAGCAAGAAATAACAAAAAGACTAATGACTGACCAATTGAATGAAAGTGGCCAAACCAACATCGATAATATGAACGAACAAATAATAGCAACTATAACAAACAGTGTAAAAGAAATAAACAAAAAGGTCATTAAAAACAAAGAACCAGAAATTGATGACGACACAAAACAATTGATAGAGAAAATGAGAACTATGAATAAAAATAATCTAAAAGGAACAATTGAATATGTAGAAATTAACAAATTAATCAAAAGGAATATACGAAACTACAGGAAAACTAAATTTGAAAAACTAGTACAACAAACAATAGAAAACAATAAAGGAATGAAATGTTTAAGAACTTACTTGGGCAGGAAACAGATACACTCCCTAATGAATACAGAAGGCCAAATAGTAACGAACAAAAAAGAAATACTAAAAATAGTAGAAGAATTCTATAGAGATTTATATAAAAGTAAAGTAAAACAAGAAGGATTTTGTAACAAACAAAAGACCATAATGAACATAGGCTCAGAAGAATTGCCTGAAATCGAAACGTGGGAAGTAGAAAAAGCAGTTCAAAATATGAAAACAAATAAGGCTGCTGGCGACGATGGAATAACAGCCGAGATGATAGGAGAGGGAGGGGAAGAACTAATTAAAAGCGTAACCAGATTATTAAATGAATGCATTCAACAAGGCAAAATCCCGAAGAAATGGAACAATTCAAAAGTGGTCATACTACATAAAAAAGGCGACAAAAGAAAGCTAGAGAATTATAGACCGATAAGTATCTTGTCACACATGTACAAGCTCCTAACTAAGATACTAACCAATCGGCTAACGAAGAAACTAGATGCATACCAGCCAATAGAACAGGCGGGTTTCAGAAAGGGATACTCAACCGCAGACCACTTATTAACAATGAAAGTACTCATAGAAAAGACTAACGAATATAACATACCAATCCTGCTGGCATTCGTCGATTACGAAAAAGCGTTTGACAGCATCATAGAAACATGGGCAGTAGAACAGGCGTTAAAAAACTGCAGAATAGACAGCCGATATATACAACTGTTACAAGAAATTAGCAATGAAGCAACTGCAACATACCATCTGAACGAGACAACGAATCCAGTCCAACTGAAGAGAGGTGTAAGACAAGGAGACAGTTTATCACCGAAACTATTCACTCTCGCATTAGAAGACATATTTAAAAAAGTAGACTGGTCAAACATGGGTATTAATATAAACGGCAAAAATATAATTCATCTACGGTATGCGGACGACGTCGTGCTAATAGCAAAGAACAAACAAGAACTCCAACAAATGCTAGATACACTGAACGCAGAATCTAAGAAAGTGGGTCTAAAGATGAACCTAAGTAAAACGAAAATCATGACCAAAGACAATACAATCATACAAATTGAGAAGAATACAATAGAAAATGTTCAAAGTTACGTATATCTGGGACAAGATATAGCTCTAGGGAAAGAAAATCAAACTCAAGAAATAAAAAGAAGAGTCAAACAATCATGGATCGCATTTGGAAAACTAAGTTTTATAATGAAAAACAAAAACATCCCACTGTATCTGAAAACGAAGATATTTAATACATGTATTATACCAGTAATGTGCTACGGGGCGGAAAATTGGACAATGACAAAAAGAAACCTTAATAAATTACAAACAACGCAGAGAGCTATAGAACGGTTAATGATGGGAATTTCCTTAAAGGACAGAAAAACCAACATCTATATCCGAGAGCGAACGAAAGTAACAGATGTTGTCGAACATGCCGCGAAACTGAAGTGGGCATTTGCCGGCCACATCGCCAGAGAAAACAATGGCAAATGGCATAAACAAATTTTGTCATGGAGACCATACAACTATCGCAGACCAAGAGGACGCCCCCAAATGAGATGGGTGGATGACATTAAAATAACAGCGGGCCTGAACTGGATGAGAAGAGCAAACAATAGGCAAACATGGAAAACAGATCTAGAAGAGGCATACATCCAAAAATGGATTTGAAGCTAATGAAGAAAGAAGAAGAAGAGGGTAAGTATTATACATAACTGCAAAGTAAATTGGAAGGTCTATCCAAATACGTAAAAATATACAGGGTATTTCTCTAAAACTACAAAAAATTGCTATCACTTCCGGTTAAACCGGAAGGCGAAGTTAACACCGTTTTATGTCGTAATATGCATTTTTATGTGTATATTACCCGAACAAAATTTTAAATTATTAATTTAAAAATTGAGAAAATTGCCGGTTGTTACCTGTTCTCGCGGCCACCCGGTATATTTAAGGAAAATCGTGAAGATCATATATTTTAATCAAACCAGTCCGAGAAAGTTATATTTTGATTTCAGTATGTTGATGACATTTTAGTATGTTTTGATTGTTCATTTAAGTTAGTTAATGAATTTTTAATTTTTATTAACAGCTTGCATTCGAACATAATTTGCATTGGAAGCTGAACAAAATAGGTGTACTAACTTTTCAGACATAAACATACAAATTAATTGAAGTAATAAAGTTGAATACACTGTTTATAGAACACTTACACAAACAGACGTTATTATGCTATACGGTTCTTGTGGTTATAAAACACATGAGTTAGCAGCGTACAGATCTATGATACACAGTTCTTTAACGGTTCCTTTAGATGAAATTAGTTAGATTTAGTTGAAAAATAATGTGAAAATTGCGATATACTAAAATACGCGTATCCGAAGCTTACAACTTCCATCCTTGTAATCTTGATCCTAGTATCTCTGCTTGAGTTTTTGAAAAATTTAAATCTCGAACCAGGTCATTTAGTTCTAATTGAGTTATTAAATAAGGTTTGTCTTCTTGAGATGGTAAAAATTCCTCTTCATGGTTTGACAGTTCTTCAGTTGCTCCTTCTGTTTCTGTATCAACTTGTTCTTCTTTCAAAACGTTGGCACCGGAAAGGCTGTCCAATGAGGTACTGAACGAGTAGCAGAAGGTAAACTGGGATAAGCAATTTTCTTCTTATTTTTATCAGACAACCCGAAGATTTTAGTGCAGCAAAAGTAGCAGTTCGTCGTATGGTCTGTTTCATCATCATCATCATCATGTAGCAGCTATTCGATTCATTGTTGGATATAAGCCTCCTCAAGTTGCTTCCATACTATGCGGTCCTCAGCTTGTCGGGCCCATAATTTTCCTGCAGTTTTGTCTATGTCATCTTTCTATCTGGCTCTTGGTCTGCCTCTATTCCTTTTACCCTGCCGTGGTCTCCATACCATCACCTTCCTTATCCATCTGTTGTCCTGAATTTTTGTTATGTGCCCGCCCCATCGCCACTTTAAACTGGCTATGCGTCTTGCTACGTCATCCACCTTTGTTTTCTGTCTTATATGTTCATTTCTTATCCTATCTTGCAGCCTCACTCCTAGCATAGCTCTTTCCATTTTCCTTTGGTATCTTTTAATTTTTTCCATTGTTGTTTTCTTTAGGGTCCATGTTTCCGATGCATATGTTAGTATTGGTAGCACGCATTGGTTGTACACTTTTGTCTTTAGATATTGTGTGTTACAGGCCAAACGGTAAAAGGAGGTCCAAAAGAATTGGACCATAGATTTGTTAGAGCCCCTGTAACAAAAGGAGTGCACGCAGCTTAGCTCAAAATTGAAGAAGGGGTGGTTCGATCGATAAATCGAAAGGGCTCTTCGCAAATAAACTTGGGGTTGAATATTTAGGGTTGATTAAAGAGGGCGCCACCTGTTATTGATGTCTTAATAAGGGTTGTTGAAATAGGAAGATAGGCCGATGTACAGGGGGGGAAGAAACAGGAACCTCCCTTGTAGACAGCTTTCTCGGAGATGACTTACCTTCGGCTTCCCACCTAGATGGAGTGTACAATATATGCTTATAATTTTGCTGAGGCTAATTACCGATGTCAAATAAGTCTCAACGTTTAATTTGAACACAAAATATATTGAGTAAAATATAATTGGCCGCAGATTGCAGCTATAAACGGAGTAATACGAATAAAGATTAAATATGTGGTTAAATTAATACAAACAGTTTTAGCAACGTTGCAATAAGCAAAATCACTACTTCGGAAAGGATTTTCTCAGCTTCACAAGGTATTACCAAACCGAAGTGGGTTTTGAACAAAACACATTAAATATAATAATACACATGCAAATATACCTATAATATAATTGAATTCGCTGTAATATACAGGACCGTAACACATAAATATTTGACTGCCGAAGCCTTCCACTAGGCCTTTCCCAGGAGAAGGTGTTGAATTTACATAGTCGGTAGCTTGTGGGCGAGAGCGTTCAGACCCAACACAACTACAGCATAAGGCTGCTGCAAGTTAACTCTCTCAACTCGCGACGCGGAACGGCTTAGGCGTCCAGACGCGGACGGTTGCGCACTGAATTCCAGTGGCAGCGTGGAAAAGGGCAAATACATATAACATGTGGTAGTTTTGTGTTGAATACTTGGTTCTTAAGTTTACCAAATGCTGCCCATGCCAGTTTTATCTCCGCTGATTGCGTCTCTTCGGTTAGTGTTACTTTCTGACCCAGATAAACGTACTCGTCTACCACTTCTACTTGTTCGTTTCCCATTTCGATAGGCGTTGCATCATTTTTATTTGTCGTTATTTTTGTTTTTGAGATGTTGATTTTGAGTCCTATTCTCTCTGTAGCTGATTGTAGTTGTCTTAGCATTCTTTCTAGGTCGGGCATGTTATCTGCTAGTAGCCCAATATCATCTGCGAAACGTAAGTTCGATAGGTACTCGCCATTTATATTTATACCCATGTTATGCCAGTCTAGGGTCTTGAATGCATCTTCCAAGTTGTTTATGAATAATTTGGGAGAGATAGTATCTCCCTGCCTAATTCCTCTGTTGATTGGGATGGTGTTGGTGTCCTCTATTGTGTGTATGATAAACTTTGTATTCTCGTATAGGTCTTGGATTAAGCTTACATATCTATGGTCGATTCCACATCTTTTGATCGCGTTTATTATTGCCCAGCTTTCGACTGTGTCGAAATCCTTCTCGAAATCTATGAATATCATGTATAGCGGTAGATTGTACTCATAAGACTTCTCCATTACTTGTCGTATTGCGTGTATATGGTCCATTGTGCTGAACCCTTGCCTGAACCCAGCCTGTTCTGGTGTTTGGTGTGCTTCTAATTTATGGGATAGTCGATTGCTTAGTATTTTTGTTAGCAGTTTATATAGGTGCGACATTAACCTTATAAGCCTATAGTTCTTCAGGTCTCTGTGGTTACCTTTTTTAAATATTAGTATCACCCTGGACGTTTTACATTCTTTAAGTATTTTGTCAATTTCCAGGCATTGATTGAAAAGTATTTGTAAGTAATGGAGAAGTTTTTCTCCGCCCATTTTTGACATATCTATTAGTACTTCATCTATTCCTGCTGCGTTCTTGTTTTTCATGTTTTTCAGTGCTGTTTTAATTTCGTATTTGCAGATTTGTGGGATGTCTTCGGTGTGGTGTCTTGTTGTCTTGCGCCTTCCTCTAGGGCTTTTTTGTATATCTGGTACTTCTGATGGTTTGGATGCGTACAAGTTTTGGTAGAATTGTTCTATTGTTCTTAAGATGTCCTGTCTCTCACTTATTATTTGTCCTGTATCATCAATTATGTTTATTATTTCTCTTCTTCCTTCGCTTATTTTTTCCTAAATATTTCGGGGCCTTTGTTATTTTCAATTATTTCTTCCACCATTCTTTTGTTATATTGTTTTACATCGTTTCTTACTTCTCTTCTGATTTGTTTATTTGTTACTTTGAGATCTTCGTCTGTCATATTTAGTTTTTCGTTATTTCTCCTTTGTATTAGTTTCTTTGTCGCTTCTGACATCTTCCTCGGCGTTTGTTTCTTTGGTATAGCTTTAAAAATTTCCTTTGCATTGTTTATCAGTTTATCTGTTATATAATGGTTTAGTGTATTACTATATCTGTTCCTTGAATTATCAGATTTCTAGTGATTTATTAAGGTTATTTCTGTAACTTTCTTCGTGTTCTCTTAGTTCACTGAGCTGTCTAGTCTGTTTACTCATGCCAAATCATAGAAACCGCAAACGGCATTACAGTGCTCTTACCATACAACCAGCTTTTTAGAGTAACAGCACAGAAATGTTGATATTAGGTACAATAACACGTACGAGGTCTGTTCAAAAAAATCCGGAATGTTTTTTTTATAAATATTTCGGGCTTATCTGTAACCTAGTTAGCCTCGTCTCCTTAATAGCACTCCCCTCGTCTATTGAATATACCACTTTCAACGTCGTTGCAACTTCTGAAAACAGTCCTGGTAAGCGTTTTTCGAGATCGCCCGCGTAGGTCCGTCTGCGAATTTTTCTTGATGGGTTCAATCGTCTGAAACCGTCGTCCTTTCAAAATGGATTTTAGTTTAGGAAATAGAAAAAAGTGTACCGGGGCCAGGTGGGATGAGTAGGGTGGACGGGGAAGCACATTTGTTTTCGTTTTGGCCAAAGAGTCGCAAACCAGCAGCGATATGTGCGCTGGCGCATTGTCGTGATGGGGGAATCAGAAGTTGTTTGTTCACAACTCGTGCCATCTTTTCCTGACATTTTCTCTCATGTCATTATTTGATTCTATCAAGATTTTGTATTTTTTTGCTACTTTCCGAACTGCTAAACGACAGTTAGAAGGCACGAACTTCTGCAACATGAGCACTGTCAGATGATTTGAGGGCCGTTCTGAACGCCGGTCGTCATCTGTAGATTGCCGACCGTCTTTAAACTGCTGAAACCATTCATAGCACAGCGTTTTCTCTAGCTTGAAACAAAATTTGATGTTGACACGCTGTTCATGATATTAAGTCATCTCGAAAATTGCTAAACAACATACTGCAGGACAATGACTGATAATCAAAGTAAGATGACACGCAAGCGAGAGGTTACTTACAAAAGTCACCACTAGGCAGCGCCACTTACCGGACATTGCTACGACATCGCATTGGCGCGCTATTTTAAAAGTTTTGGAACATTTTGAACAGATCGCGTACGTTGTTACAAATACAAACACTCACCTAAATTGAGTTACGCTAAACACTTATTGGAACACAATTATTCAATGACATTTAATAACACTATAAAAATTTTACACTTTTATGATGCTAAACGTACGTTAGTTTTACTGAAAGCATTTGAAATTTACAAACATTTAAAAACTTTACCTTTAATGAAGGAGCAAACTGATATCACTATTTTTGAAAATCTTGGAATAAGAAATTAACTAATCTGCAGACATAGACAACCAAGATCAAGTCATCAAATTTTGTTGTTTTGACAGCAAAACCAACTGTTTACTTTTAATTGACCTTTGATAACGACGTGTTAATACGTTATAATAGTGTAACGCTAAAATAAACACCTGTTGAAGTTATTAATTGTTTTATTTATAACAGTTATTAATTTTTTAAGAATTTGTTTTTCTTCCGACGATTAATAACAACATAGTTTAGATATAACAAATTGCAGCATATTTATCTTACATCATATAGCAGTGCCTAAAATTTAGAACTACTTCTTCTATGAATTTTCTGTTCCTTTGGTCTTCACCTTGCTTTTGCGTGACATTCAATCAAAATTCTTCTTTGATTAATCTTGACATTGAACTAATGAATTTTAGTTAATTGACGTCTGAAGGCTTGCTGTACATCATAAGTAGACTTATGCATACTAATGCACTAGAAAACTGTAACATATTATGCATGCAATTATACTTTAAAAGCATTTTAAAAAAGCACTTGAATACGCTTTTATTATATATTTAATGCGAACAAATAGTTTTTTTTAATAAACTTTATCTTGTATTTTCTATATAAAACACATAAAAAGCTTATAATAGTAAAAGTAACTTAAATATAAAATAAATTACTAATCTATATTAAATCCTTAACTGTCTCACCATAACCCGACGACGAGGGGCTAATTTTCATCTCCACTCGGTTTATTGATTGTTTTCAGCGAATTTTTATGTTATAGTCACTACTGTTGTTATAGTTTGGTTATTTATGGTTTATTCTAATTCTGACGTGTCAGAAAATAAACAGTGAAAATCGTCTGCTCGGTCTATTTATCGTGCTGACATGAGAACCTCGCGGAGAAAACTTCATATAATTTATTTCAATAACACAATTATTATAATAAGAGCATAGCACACAGAACATTATTGCAATTGTATTAGAAATTGCAATCGTTACTAAAGCTGAGATTTTTTAACATTTTTATTATTAAAATAGCTGTCGGGTGAGCGCCACAGGAACGATCATTGTTTATAAATTTAATAAATAAACAAATAAATTCCATTAAAGGGGAATTACACTAGTAACGCCCTCTATGATGTGCGGCGAGGAAAAGTTGCAAAGCAACAAACCGGCAAAGTTGCGATCGAAACCTGCTAAGCAGGTATCTGCGATCGCACCGGTCTCTAAGCACAAAACACAGAAACGCCCGTGTGGCAAGAAATAAGAAAGAAGAGATTTGGTTTCAATTATGGCTAGAATAGACCACCTGATGAGTTCAAATAAGAACGAAACATGTAGTGGTCTATTCTAGCCATAATTGAAACCAAATCTCTTCTTTCTTAAATAAATTCCACACTTTATAGGCGCAAATATTGGGAGTTCTAAATACAATAACAAACATAAACATTTACGTTACAAGAATTAAAGCAATCGCAAATTAATTTACAAGACTAGCTAAACCCGTGGACCACGCCTCACGCATTTTCTTATAAAAATGGTAGCAATTTTATTGAAAAAGAAAGAATGACATAATTAATACATTCTTTGTAGCTTTCGCGGTTTCACGAACTGTTAATATTACTTAAATTTACATTTGGCTTAGAACGTGTCGCTATTTGGGGATTACACCCAGCATAATCAGGTACGGACCGAACTGTAGCTTGTATGCCTTTACAAACATTTGTCTTAAAAGTTTGACCAATAGTTGTTCGTGGGCCCTACTTGCCTAAACAGGGCCGTGGTCTAGATTGTTTAAACCTTGGGGCGGACAAGGATTTGATCGTAATTAGTGATGGGATATTTCGAATGATAATAATCGAACCATTCGATTGTCGAAATATCTCGAGATTTCTCGAGCAGTTATAGATAATCATTGGAATGATGTTACGATTTTAAAATTAGCTGCTTTGTCCATTCAGGAAACGGGCGTTGAAGCGATGCCCCGTACAGTAGCCTACTGCAAATGTCCAATGCAAACACATAATACAATGACGCCACCAGTCGTGATATTCTATTATGAAATTATTATGCGAATACACTAATGGAGATCAATCAAACGAGATAAAAATGTTTTAATTTAAACAATAATATTAATGATAGATGTTATGATTACCAAACAGAGCAGTTTCCACTGCACTGTATTGTTTCTCCTAGTCAATTCAACGCAGGGTTGTAAGTAAAAATCTGTTTATGCTATGCATCTTTTACCCTCAAAAGTTATAGCCTAATTAAATGTATTTGATAAAGTTTGAGCTTGCATTACAATTACATTTAGTTACTATAGTGTGTTTTTAATAATTATTTGTGCTACAAGGAATGTAAGGAAGTAATATTACTATCCGAGAATATCATATACTTACATTACCTATTGCTTATTATATTTTTCCCACTACCGGTAGCAATTAACTTAAAATAGTAAGAAAAAATTTGACATCGGTCATCAGAATTGTGATCAGAACTTTGTTTAAATTATTTTTGTTTCGTAAGTTAGCTGTAAATCTGTATCATTACTGTTACTTTCCTAGGAATGTAAGTTATTCCATAGTCCAGTGTAACCAAATACACAAATGTTATGAGGCACTTACGTTTCTTGTAGCCATGGATTTATGGCGTACTTTGTAATACGGCAACCCTACACTCAACTAAAGGTTCAGGAAAGGTTGAATTACCCTGAATCGTCGGAAATAAACAGAAGAGTGTGAATAAAAATTATGTACAATTTTATTATTGCTCCTGTTTATACAATTTTAAATATTTGAATGTGTATTTCATGTGATTGAGTTGTATTATCTTATTTACAATTATATGACAATTAAGCAAAATTACTTTTTGCAACGGTACGCCACTGGCTGATTTATCCCTCCGGAACGGTACGCTTCTCTCTGTGTTAATTGGTTGAAAAGAGTGAGTGTTGATTTTTTTTCCTATGAAAACCATACAGCTGTCAAAGGACCAATTGAATATTTATCAATGTCCGTTTTCTGTTAGAAATGGCTGCCGCTTTCTGTAATTAAAATGAAGTTTTGCACACAAATGTGGTTCTATTTGCTCGAACAAGAAATCTTCGGCTGTCTGTAATAAAATAATGTGTAATTAATATTTTAGCTAACTGGTAAAGAAAAATTAGTTCGTGGTATGTTTTCTTTCCGGTAAATACAGAATGCATACTTTTACTGAATTGAATTAGAAATTAGATATTAATAATTAAAGTAATTTTAGAGCTTATGCCAATCGCACGTGGTATGAGAAATGAGAAAATTTAACGTTGTAGTGTCAAATTGTGGGTCAACGCGTTGCAAATAAATTTAACCAATTTAAACTGGTTTCTGGAATTTTACTGGGTAAAAATTAGCTTTAAACTACCTTTGAAAACCTCTGAGAATATCAAAATTATTAGATAATTAAGACTTCATAGGTTGGTTGAATTAAAATGAGTTTTGCTACGCAAATAACCTGTCGGTCGGTAAATAAAGAAAATTCTGGTAAAAATCGGTAAACGTATAAGTAGAGGGTTCTGCTTTCAGATTTACCAAAAATAAATAAGATTATTGGTAACCTGGCTGTTGAAATAAGATAAAAAAAACTTCTGGCAGTCAATGGTTAAAATTAAATGAAAGTAGGATTCCTGGAAGTTTAAGGATTCAAACAAAATTGAAACATTACTCTTTCTACTCATATATATGTGAAAATAGCAATTTTTCCACGGTTTACTCTACATGAAAGCGATATTTTTTAACTCTAGAGATGAAAATATTTTCACATCTAGGGATGAAAATAAGAATGACAAATTTAATGGAAAGAATGCATTTATTGCTATGGAAACGACTTTACAAACAGTAATTTCAGTAATTTGCATTGTGACAGTTCGTTTTGAGTTAAATTGAACTTGAAAGTGCAATATCGTAGAAAAAAGTATTTCCTACTCGATATGAAATACGTTTTTTTCGTTCGCGAACTTGCCCCCCTCGCCGCTAACGCGGCTCGTGAACAACTGTCCGCTCACGAAAGAAACGGTATTTTCATCTCTTGTTGCAAAATATACTATTTTCAATTTTATCTTAATGTATGGAACTTTATGGCTAATAATAGTTGTGCAAAACCGAAGTATCAATTCTTCTTTTTTACCCAATTTAACCAATATAATATCTCTAGTAGTTTAACGATTCACACAAAATCGAAATATTATTGTTACAATTTTATTTAAATATATTAAACCTTCTAGTTAATTACGGTTTGAATTTAAATATGGTTCTTTAAAGAAGACGGTTTGTTCTGGTTCGGAGTTTTAGTCAGGACTAATTTTGAAAGAATTAAAAATAATAACTCCAAAAGAATAATTAAACATTTTGGGCCGATCGTGGAGTTTTATATTGGTTGTAGGGAGGTTAGGTGGAGGTCGAGCTAATTCGAAGAACGGTATTCCGGCGCGGTCAGTGTGCGGGTTGGAATCTACATACTTAAAGCGCCACCAGAGCCTTTTCTTGAAACTAAAGCAACAAAACAATTTTTAAAAATTTTAAAACTGTTGCTGCTAGGTTGTTCCGGTGACAACTTACATAGCCGGTAGTGGGAAATAGTATATTAGTGGGACCTCTTTGCAAAATATTTTGTAACTTACTATACCAAAGCCTGGACGAGATTCGTACACCGACGCAAAATCCTTCAGGCCAATCAGCTTAACCTCGTTTCTACTGAAAACATTGGAAAGACTGGTCGACAGATATATAAGGGACGATGTTTTGAGGGATAACCCTCTACATCAAAACCAATTTGCCTATCAAACAGGAAAATCCTGAGATCGCGCGATTCACGAGATAGTCGAAAGGGCAGAAAAGGCCATAAACAATCGTGAGATTGCCTTGGCAGCCTTTATGGACATCAAAGGAGCTTTCGACAATACATCCTTCGACTCGGTGAATGACGCCGTGGTAAGGCGTGGGGTCTGTCCTACTGTAGCCAGATGGATTGGCTTCACGTTGAGAAATAGAGAAATAATCTCTACCCTAAAAGGAGCCACAGGAAGGGCCGTCGTCCTACGGGGCTGCCCATAGGGAGGGGTTTTGTCACCTCTCTTGTGGTGCCTAGTGGCCGATGACCTTCTACAGCAGCTCCAAAAATGCGGAGTATACTCGCAAGGGTATGCAGACGATATCGTCATTCTAGTAAACGGGAAGTTCGAGGGCGTCATCTGCAATTTGTTGCAGCAAGCACTCAACACCGTTGAAAGATGGTGCACAAAGGAAGGACTCTCGGTTAATTCCGCAAAGACCTTCACCTTGGCCTTCACAAGAAAAAGGAACCTCAACTTGAGGGGCTTAAAACTGTGGGGCCAAGAAATAATGAGGGTAACAGAGGTCAAGTACCTGGGAGTCATCTTAGACACCAGACTTACCTTTCAACCTCATGTTGCAAACATAACAAACAAAGCCACAAAAGCCCTCTGGGCGGGCAGGCGAATGTTTGGGAAAAATTGGGGGATAAAACCCCCAATGGTACACTGGCTATACACCAAGGTGGTATTACCGGTAGTTACCTATGCATCAATTATTTGGTGGTAAAAAGCAGATAAGGCGGCAATAAACGCCAAACTGGGTAAGCTACAAAGGCTAGCATGCCTGGGTATCACTGGCGCAATGTCAACTACCCCAACGGTAGCCATGGAGACACTGCTGGACCTCCCTCCCCTCCGATTGGTGGTGGAGTTTGATGCCCTAGCAGCGGCATACAGGCTCAGAGACAACATCAGGGGAAGGACTCCCTGGAGGAAAGACTCTCACCTAAAGATCTTTCAAAAACTAGCCGAAAACTGCATACTACAAATGCAGTCAGACAAAATACTCAAAAGTTATCACTTCAACAAACCCTTTAAGATTATAATCTCGGAGGGGGAAGGGAGAAGTGCATTTACAACAAACCGTACAAACAATTTTGGAAGCGTATGGTACACAGACGGATCCAAGATGGAAGATAAAACCGGAGCCGGGGCATATGAAGAAAGCACAGGGAATGAAATTATCATAAACCTGGGCCGTTATGCCACCGTATTCTAGTCGGAACTAACAGCAATAACCAGTTGCGCACAGGCAATGGTGGAAAGAAACTATGAGAACAAGCAAGTTCTCATTAGGTCTGACAGTCAGGCCGCCTTAAAGGCCTCACTGTCAGAGGAGGTCAACTCCAATACAATAAAAAGCTGCCTGGTAGCCCTAACTGAACTGGCTGCCCGTAACATAGTTACTCTGGAGTGGGTACCAGGGCATCAGGGAATAGCAGGAAACGAAAGGGCAGACTCACTAGCTAGGAGAGGAGCCGAACACACCCTGATTGGTCCTGAGCCCACCTGCAGTATTGCTTACAGCAGGGCAAAGGGCTATATAAAGGACCTCCTCAGAGAAGCACATCGCAAGCACTGGAATGCGTTGCCTGGACTGAGACAGTCGAAACTGTTTATTCAAGACCCGTCCAGGAAGACTACCAAACAAATCCCGAAGCTTGACAGGAGCAACCTAAAGAGACTAACAAGTCTCCTCACGGGACACTGTAAGATGATGAAACACCTCAACACGATGGGGCTAACAAACGACCCTACGTGTAGAGTGTGTGATATGAAGGAGGAAACCCCACTACATATAATCTGCCGATGCGAAGCACTGGCAGGAAAAAGGCTTAGGAGATTCGGAGTCCCCTTTGTGGACGTAGAAGAACTCCAAGCCATCCCCCTCAGGGACGTCCTGGACTTTGTGAAAGATACAGGACTACTTGAGGGAGACTAACTATCACAGGGGGCACAATAGGCCTACTATGGCCGCAGTGCAGTGGGCAAAGACCCCAACCCTTGAGAAAAAAAAATACTTCTTTACTGGTGAATAGGCGAAGAGAGGGTATAGGGTTTCAACAACCGACACTGGGAAGAAAAAGATGCCGCTGCAAGTGGCAAGCGGAAGTTCATGTGTTTGTTTGAATTGGAACTTTGCTATGATTTTTTATTTTTTTTAATTATGGTATTTTTGTGCACATCTACACAGTAATAGCTTTTATTAAGAAAACGATCAAAATCGGCTTAGTAGAACTAGTTTAAAATATATACGTAGATAAATGGAGTACTGCATGCAAAATATTATACAAACATAATTTTCTTATTTGCATCGCAAACTGTACTGATCTGTACATACAGATATGCGCCTTATTTATATTGGACGCGTAAACATCTGGCTTCTAGTAAGGTGCTCCGTCGTCACTTAAAGTCAAGACAAGTGGAAAGGATCCAGAATTCTTTTTCGTTTGACCGTCATTTTAAAGACACCATAACCTATACCATCACTAATCCTAAACTAACAGTTGGAAACTGTTCTTAGTAACAGTGCAGTAGCATTTTTCTAGACAAATATGAGGTAATAACCTAACTCTACATTTGTCAGTAAGTCACAGTTTTATAGTTTAGGGTGACCAATTTATTGAAACGCGTATTCTAAGAAGAAAAAGTTCCAAGGTTACGTTATTGCATTAAAATATTTTATATCACCTTCGCATATTGCTCGGTCTCTGTGATTGACTGGTGGTAACGCACTTTTCCGAAGTACACGCTAGTATGGTAAGAATAAACCAATGACTAATATCCGGCACGTAATAGCGTAAATTCCAGTGCAAAATAAGAAACAGTGGCTGGGAATTAAAAATACCATTTTTAGAACTCCTGGAGCTTATGACCTATAGGTTGATCACTCTCACTGAATTTGATCAGCACCGTCAGACTTAAATGGCTTTATAATCATTAAATCAAAAGCTTCGGAACGGTTTTATGAGCATTATTTTAAAATATTCGCATTGGTTCAATCAAATGCGGCTATAAAAATATAATTTTACTAGTGGTTGACGATTTATAGCTACTAAAAATTTTAACACACGTTTTAACACAAATAAAACGTTATTCTTGAGCAATCTTAATTAATGAGCACTTAAAGACAGGGCAGTTGGCAAAATGACTAGGCGAAAGGTTGATGTTTGTCAAAAACATTCCTGAAATTTTAATTTTTTTGAACTATTTTTTTTCGAATAAGCAAATATGATTTTTAAGTAAAAATCACTTTCTAACACGTATTTGTGTAATTAAAACTGAAAAACAGGAAGTAACAAGATACACACAAAAGAAAAATAAATTAATGTTACTAATAACGTGTATTGTATAATAGTAATATAATACTTTTAAAGGCCAAAGTTAGTTCTGCATAATAATAAATTTACGACTGCAGAAAAAATCGAACGCCGGAATTTCTCTATTTTTATTCAACAGTTTTGCCTTCGAATGTGGGTGAACCAGGTTATTATTTATTTTTTATAATAGCTTACTAATTTCAATCGAGACAATTTGTGTAATCGATTTTCACACAAAGAGCAGACGTAGATACAATCCGATAGTTAATTTGGAAGACCCGGATTCTTTACAAAACCGCCTTTCATCGCGTTAGTTTCGTTATTTATGTGACTTATCAGACGTCGCTTAAATTACATAAATCTACCTTTTTATTATTCCAAAAACTAATATGTTGATTTTTCACAAATAGTTTTTAGTGCAAAAATTTCTTTATTTCTTTTTAAACTTTAAGCTAAATTGATCGAGTTTGTAAAGCCACCCTGTGGTTTAAAAAAGGTTTAAGTAAAGTACAAGTGACATTTCCATTTTTGAATTTTAACTCCATAAAAATCTTCACCCATTAACAGAGATATTAAATTGCTTATATCCTTTCACGGCTGCAAATTTATCTTTTGAGATTTGAAACTAAAGTTTATTATTGGAAATGGCAAAATTAAGCAACGCGAATTTCTAAAGGTCGATTTTTAAGAATAGGTAAAATACATTGCAATGATATGCGTGTGCATGTACTTACTAGAAAACAATTCCCCAAGTGCCGGCAATTCACGCAATTCTAAATTATATTTTCTATGAGACTCTTTATTAACTTTCTCAGGGTCGTTATTTAGCTTGTAAGACAAGTTATTAATAAATAAATTTAAGATAGGATAAACACAAAACAATATCAACGTTACAAAAAAAAAAGGTTTTATTTAATAAATCAATTTTCTAATGAAATTTGCGAAAAATCAAATAAATTTTACTAAATACTATCGTCCTTTAAAAAGAGAACACTTATCTTAACGTCTCCTTATTGGGATATCCTTCACTCGAGCAAACGATGAATGTCCAACTTCTACTTCACTAGTTTGCAGGTTCCTCAAGTAACCACAAACACTCGCCTTTAGTTTGAATCTTCCTCTGGTCTGTTTTATATTATTTTAAACTTGGTTTTACCACCATCACAACTGGAAAAACTTTCTGGATCGCTTTATACTTGTTATTCTTCTGGAACTTTTCACAATTCGTTGATAATTAGTTGTATTTTCTTCTTTTATATTCACAATCACTTTTACATTAGTTTTAAACTCGTTTTTCATCTTTATTCATCCAGGGGCTATAAAATTCTCTGTCTTTGTTTACGAAGACGAGTCGTAACAAACTAAACAAATTTTCCATTCTTTTGTCTTCTTCTTGATTCCCATTTTTTTGAACAAACAAATAAATCTCATGACAATGAGTATTCTTTTATACGTTTGTGACATTGACACTGACATCCATAATGACATTAATCCATGCACAAAACAAGTAAGTCTTAAACTTCTTATAAATTAAACCTTTTGAACAATTCTGAACTAAATTATAATTAAAACTAACATAAATAAAAATCGTATCAATCTGATTGTGTTTTTCTTTTCTTTCAGTAAAAACAAACCTCACAAATATGAAAAATATAAATTATTAGAATTTATAACAAGAAATTACAGCAATAATACGCAACCCTGAGTTTAAAAGTCAGAATATCAAAACCTTACAGCCTTCACAAACCTCCAATCTCAAATTGAACTGTAGCAAGCATCCCAAAAATTGCCTTCCAGGAACTACAATACCCCAGTAAAAACATACACCTCCAAATATCATAGCAATATATAGTTTATATTATAATTATATTTATTACTTGTAAATAGTTGATATAAAACTATTACCGAAATACACAGCACCCTTCTACACAAATAACTTAATATCGGATACGTATTTCCATAGCTAAGCTATCATAAGCAGTGGTACACTGACAGTCAGTTTACTACTGAAGTTGAGGAACTTAATACCAGATACGTATTTCGATAGCTACTGCCAGTTTACCGCTGCTTATGATAGCTTAGCTATAGACATGCGTATCTGGTATTAAGTTACTTGTATGGAAGTGTGTAAAAGCATAACAAATCTGGCAAAATAGAGCCACGAGGACAATTTAATTTGAAAGTAGATCCATAGTACGAATTGAGCATCTGTTAAATAGTGTAAAATTTAAGAATATTAATCGGAGCTTAGCATTACCTAATAAATTGTTTATTTTTATAATATTGCGTAGTTTATTACCAATTTATATCTGCAATAAAATTATGATTATGACAGATATACATAATTATAACACTATAGAGCTACAAACGATGTTTATATGTTACCTGTTAATAAAGCAATAACCCATGTTTCATTAATTCATAAAAGATTAATTTTATATAATACGGTACCAGGGGATGCTAGAGCAATTGATAATGTAAAGTAATTTAAGAGGCAACAAAGCATAATTATTAAGACACCGTTTTCAAAATTGTGTCGTATATTGTATATTGCATTTTAATTTTTATCTTTTATTTGTTGTATAGTGAATGGCAGTTACAAGAATAATGCTGTAATCATAACAAAGTGTGCATATGCATAGATGCCTACATGCGTACATGTACACGTGGATACGTTCACATATGCATCTATGCATACATCTATACGTGTGTATTACGCATAGATGCTTATATGTGCATACGTGCATACGTGAATACGTGCATACGCGCATACGAGCATACATGCATTCATGCATGCGTGCTTTCACGTATTCGTCAGAACTAGCATGCGAACATTGGTGCATAGTGCATACATGCATACGTTCATACGTTCATACGTTCATACGTTCATACGTTCATACGTTCATACGTTCATACGTTCATACGTTCATACGTTCATACGTTCATACGTTCATACGTTCATACGTTCATACGTTTATACGTTCATACGTTTGTACGTTCATACAAACGTACGTTCATACGTTCATATGTAGGAACGTACGTTTGTAAGTTCGTACGTTCGTACGTTCGTACGTTCGTACGTTCGTAAGTTCGTACGTTTGTACGCTCGTACGTTCCTACGTTCGTACATTCGTACGTTTGTACGTTTATACGTTGGTACGTTCCTACGTTTCCATGTTCATACGTTCGTACGTTCGTACATTCGTACGTTCATAGTTCCTAAGTTCGTATGTTCCGACGTTCGTTCGTTCATACGTTCATACCTTCATACGTTCATACGTTCATACGTAGGAACGTACGTTCTTACGTTCGTACGTTCGTTCGTTTATACGTTCGTACGCTCGTACGTTCATACTATCATAAGTTCATACGTTCATACCTTCATACGTTCATATGTAGGAACGTACATTTGTAAGTTCGTACGTTCGTACGTTTGTACGTTCGCACTTTCGTACGTTCAGACGTTCATACGTTCAAACGTTCATACGTTCATACGTTCATACGTTCATACGTTCATACCTTCACACCTTCATACCTTCATACCTTCATACGTTCATATGTAGGAACGTACGTTTGTAAGTTCGTATGTTCGTACGTTCGTAAGTTCGTACGTTTGCACGTTCGTACGTTCGTACGTTCGTACGTTCGTTCGTTCGTACGTTCGTTCGTTCGTACGTTCGTACGTTCGTACGTTCATACGTTCATACGTTCATACCTTCACACCTTCATACCTTCATACGTTCATATGTAGGAACGTACATTTGTAAGTTCGTACGTTCGTACGTTTGTACGTTCGCACTTTCGTACGTTCAGACGTTCATACGTTCAAATGTTCATACGTTCATACGTTCATACGTTCATACGTTCATACGTTCATACGTTCATACGTTCATACCTTCACACCTTCATACCTTCATACGTTCATATGTAGGAATGTACGTTTGTAAGTTCGTATGTTCGTACGTTCGTACGTTCGTACGTTCCTACGATCACACGTTCATATGTCCATACGTTCATGATTATGATTAACCAGAAAGTTTAATATGTTTTAATAAAATTAAAGTAGTAATATTTCAATTTTCTTTGAAACCGTTAAAACGGTTTAAATTCATTTGGTATCAGTGACAAAAATATTCATGTTTTTAAAAACAAGTACACAGATATTCTTAATGTATGCACATGTGAGTGCGAGTATCCTATATGTATAAAAATGTAGTTTGCATGACTGCATTCTGTCAATTCCTGCAATATTTCTAATAACATATGTTAGAATTCGAAGTATTCCGATGCATTCGCTGCAGCCACCCCAAACAATTATTCTGTTAGACATAATACTACTAAAGTTAGCGTAATACACCGTTAAAACAATATCCAGACTGGTAACAGTTGAAAGCCTACGCAGGGGAAATGCGATTTTAGTTAATTTTCCCGCTAAAGAATCTATGTAACAATGTCATTTTAAATGTTCGACTAGGGTAATACCTAGGAAGCAGGTACTGATCTGATACTTTTAATCTGTTGTTACTAATTTGTTTGTTATCATATGAACTTCTATACGTTCAAAAAATAATCGAGTTTTATTTTACTGTCATTTACAGCAAGTTTATGTTTAACCTTTTAGAAACTACACATAAGTCACTCACGTAGGTAATGTAAAGAAGAGGCCCTAATACGGATCCCTGCGGCACCCCCATCTTGACGCTGATGCTGTCCGAGTAAATATCAGATCCCTCCGCTTTAGTACATACCCGTGGCGTGCGATGTTTCAGATAAGATTCTAATAAATCTTAAGCCTTGCCCCGAATTCCAAACCTTTTAGTTTTAGCAATAAAATGTGATGGTTTACACAATCAAATGCCCTGGACAAATCAACAAACAAATCTAAGGCAAGTTGTTGAGCATCTAAAACGTTCAATATACTATCTATGAATTTAAAACACGCGGTTTCAGTAGATTTCTTGCTGCGGAAACCGCGTTGAAAGTTATTGAACATGTCTTTTTTGACAAAGAATCTTGTTATTTTCTCTGAGACAACTTTTTCAACTAATTTGGAAAAGGAAGACAATTTTTTCATGTAGTAGCTTAGCCTTTGCGTTTTTTGGACAATGCGGAAAAATGGTCTGTTCCATACTGTAGCGAGACCTGGTTACAACAGTGACCACGCCGTAACGCCGTTTTTCGGAGAGTCTCGACCCCCATTCAACCTCCCTCCAACTTTCATCGTGTATGAAACCTGACGACCGCCCCAAAATGTTTAATTATGCTTTCAGAATTTTTTTAGAATTATTTCTGACTAGAACTCCAAAACCAGAACAAACCGTCTTCTTTAAAGAACAAGATTGGAATTCAAACCGTGATTAACCAGAAAGTTTAATATATGTATATAAATAAAATTGATACAGTAGTATTTCGATTTTGTTTGAATCGTTAAACTGCCAAAGATCTTATGTTGGGTAAAATTGACGAAACAATACTTTGATTTTTCACAACCATTATTAACCAGAAAGTTTATGATATTTAATTAAAATTGCTCTCTGTGGTTAATAGGGTTACTGAACAAAAATCCAGCTCACATACATTTTTTCAACCGTTTAAAACTATTTTACCTAAAATGCATGGGCTGTATGACGATATTGATAAACCGCATTTCTATGTATATGCAGTCTTAAAAAAATAGATTACTTTGATTAGAGTTTATTAAGACCTTTAAGACGTTTTTTAAAAACACGAAATTTGTGAGTGGTCCATCTGGTATCAATATTTCTTTTGGGTTTAGTTTTAATTTTTCTACGCCCAAAAGATAAAGCAGTGTTTACACATTTGGACAAGTAAACATCACACTAATTTTCTAGTTTTAATAAACAAAAGAAAATTGAAAGTTTAACGGCAGTAGAACTTCGTTTTAGAGAAGTTAATTTCTGTGGCGAAGTAGTCGGCCCTGACCCTTGTAAATATATAATTTGGGCGAAATGATCTGATATGTAAGTTTTAATTATTTCGTTCTTATATACATTTATCGACAGGTTTATAATAAAGTTATTAATATAAGAACTTGTAACACCATTGCAGATCCTAGTTGGTTCTGTACAGCCACTGCTGGGTTTCGGCACTTTCCACGGCCACGCATTCTCCTTAGCGCTGAGGTGGAGTACGGGGGACCTACAATTTAACGTCAAATCCGAATGACTAAATACGAGAAAAGATTCCAGGCATTAAGACCCCATGACTGCCTACACCTGATTGGGGAATGTGAGTGGCGGGTTGCGGCATATATTTTTATTGCTGCATGGCTTCGGCGGGGAATCGAACCCCAGACCTTTAGCGTTAGAGACCAAGCGCCCAACCTCTAAGCTACCGCCACTCTGTCTAGTATATCAGTGAAAAGATTGTTTTCTCGTAAATGTTTAGAGTCATGGGAAACATCTATATTAAAATCCCCACATATTACTATTTTAGTTTTAAGACACACCTTATTTAAGATACTAGCTAAATTGTCAAAAAATATTTCTGATTCTGGACCCGAGGGTCTGTATATAGCCACGGCTATTATTTGCAAGTTATCAACATTTATTTGAATTTCGGTGCATTTACAAAAATTTGTTATATTTATAGATAACTCGCTGATATTACATCGAATTGAAAAATTAATGTTATCTTTGACAAATGCAGGTGTCCAGCTGGTATCTTTCAATTACGAGCGATTACATTTGATCTTCGATTTGCCAGTGCTCAGAAATTAATAGTATGTTTGAAAAGTTGATATCGTGTTGCAAGATCTGCAGTTGTGCCATCTTAGTTCTTAATCTTTGGATATTTATATGGTATATGGTGGTCAGAGGGCAAAGAAAAGACATAGTTACAGAAAAAGGAACAATCAATGTAACCGATCAATACAAATACCTAGGAGAAAAATAACATAACAACTACATTCAGTTCTGTGGAGCAACGAGGTATAAAAGACAACAACAAAAAGGAATGTGTGCCGAGCACTCAAGTTCTAAGTGAAACTTCTTAAAGTGTTCTCACTAAAAGGGTTTTATGAATTCTATGATTTAACAGAAAACGGAAATAGTTACGGCATGTTTCAGTTAGTTGTAGAAATCGCTATAACAACGTGCCACCAAATGTATTATAAATGGATAGCAATTCAACGCAGTCAGCGCGCAATACCAGTGGGTAGTGTGTGCGTCCCAGCGTTTGGATTACAAATTTATACCATCATAATCATGGCCATATGATATAAATTTTTTGTTTCAAAATATTTCTCTACATTTATTCTTAATTTTGTTTGCTGCATGTATATGTAAAAATCTACAAATAAAAAGTCTTTTGCTTAGTAAAAAGTTCACCACATCGAAAGCAGAAAGTCATATTCCTAATTATTTTGAGCAAAAAATAATTTTTTTTTTGGAAATTAAAATGATATCACAGACATTTGCTTTAAAAAAAAAATCAAGTTAATATGCCAAAAACTTCTCGAGATATTACGTCGTATGTGTGAAAAACAGCTTTATTTTAAAAATTGGCGATGTTTCTGTGTGAAGGATGCGACTTTTACTGTTTACATTACATGGAAATTTGATGAATGTCTAATTTATTTTTATATACAATGTTATCAATGTTTCAAATGTCAATATTCAAATTAAAAATGATTTTTCTTCTAGAAAGAAAATATTATTCGGAAGTAATTCAATCTTTAATTAAATCTATTATAAGAGAAATTAAGTCATCTAGATGCAGATGTAGAAAACCAACATAAAGTTATGAAGATTTGTTGTTTCTATAGCAACATCAACTGTTTACTTTTAATCTTGCCTTTGATAATGACGTGTAAACACGTTGAAATACGTATAAGGCTAAAATACGAAACCTGTTGAAGTTAAGAATTGTTTTATTTACAATAAATTAACTCTGCTATAAATTACATCTCTCACTAGATGTGCTGTTCGTAAGATGGGTATAATATAAGCAAAGCAACAAAATACACTTGTTTATAATTGTATGTCTGTGATAGCATAATTGACCATTAATCGCCTCAGTTTGCATCTAGGTGACCTCACTTCCGTTATTACTTCCGTCTCATCACCTTCATCTCGCATTCGCTAGGTTACTGCTGTCGGCAAAGAAGTTTCACATCAAAAAATGTTTACGCCGTTGATTATAAGTTGCGTCACTTACCGGTCAGAAATGCGAATAATAAATAAGAGATTTGGACGAACAATAAATTCCACGGAGATGAATTACTAGAGAACATGTAACACAGCTTGAGCACATAAGGAATGAAAAAATGAGAAAAAGAATAACAGTAGTAAAAACGCTAAATAAATTTTCCTGTCATTTTGTTTTAGCACTTTTAATTCTAATATGTTCTTTGTGCAATGTATGTATTATTAAAACTATATTAAATCTGTTATTAAAAGAAATTATACCAAATGGTTTTAAATTATATACTCGCTTCATGTACCTTAGTACCTTTAGCAAAATATAAATAATTAAATAAAATATAACGTGTATGGAAAGGGCACCCAATTTGTGCCCGCATTTTTCGGCCCATTTTTCTAAAGTGACTCCACTGAGCAATATTCTTAAATACGCCGATTATGACATAAATACTGTACTTAAAATGTGTAACTAACTAATTATAATAATTTTTACGGGTTTGAAGTCAACTCCCGGCTCAGCGATAGTGACAGCCGCCGTTGTTCAAAATCACTAAAGCATAACGTAAGACCTCATCTACAACCTAATGCTTCCTCCGCCTTGAACGCATTAGCATTGAATTGTTCAATTATTGCTTTAACTTGTACATTTCTTAAACAATTTCTTTTTATTTTTAGTAATATTGTACAAGATGTTGTAACACATTTTTGTAAGTGCGTATTACAAGTGTTTCTTCATCGAGTTTGTCTGACCTGCTCCATATATGTCCGTCCACCGCGAGATTGGATTGCTAATGAAGGCTCCCAGCGCTTTGCTATCCACTCATCCAACCATAAAAGTTTCTCACTTGTTGCGAAATTGTACTGGCTCACAAAACAGCAGGACATACGAATATAGCAATGCTACAAAACAAAATAGAACTTCTAGAATGATCTTAATTATTATCAGCTGCTATGACATATAGCGATGCCAATAAAACCTACAACAAGAATTTCATATACATAGTAAATAAATAATGTGGATGACGTGTATAACAAAATTAATGTTGCGAGTTAATAGAGTTAACCTGAATAAAATTGCAATAATTAAATAAGATTTATGACTAGCGGTTAAATAAAAGTTCTCTGTGGACGTTTCATAAGTAAAAATATTGTAGTTGGTGCGTTTGGGACTATATTTGTAAATTTTAACAGAACCCATAAAAAAATGTTAGAAGAATTTATAAAAATGGTTTTTAGTAAACAATCGTTAATATTTAACGTTTACATAAATAACTTTTTTTTAACTTTTAACCAAATGTCGTGAATGAATATGTAAATGTAACATTTATATAACGTAATTAAAATTAATTAGTCAAATAATAAAGAACAACGATTTGCTAATTAAAAATTTAGAAAATGTTTAAAATGAATGTAAAAAAACGCTCGCCAAAATTTACAGACTAATGTTACGTACCCGATTTAATTGGTTTTTGTTATTGTCCCTATATTTTATTCCCCTAAATTATCCTACAAGCAACATTATAATTTTGGTATCATTTAAATAATATTGATTCAGAAAATTTAATAATTAACAGAAAAAAGTAAAATAATGACTGCTGTTATTAATCTTGCCCAATCTAGCGCTAAAAAATGAGAATTTGCTCTGTGCGGTTTTTTCAAACCACGATCAAATTAATAACCGGGAAAGACAAACAGCGCTAACGAAAACTCAGTAAACGAGATACTGATTACGCAACAAGTTCCTAGCTTACAAAACGAGTTAAAATTAGCACTAAAAATGGTTTTGACTTCTGTATATTCCATTAAGAAACTGGAATCCGGATTCGATAACCACAAAGAAATGACGTCTAACCGTGAATTCCGAATTGTTGTTAAACCTTAGTTTTACTATCATTATTGATATTTATTGACTGTTCTTAGAATATTTTTCTTAGCTTGACAGTATGTTTTTGTAACAAGTTCTAAAAGTTTTATTGACCTGATCTGTCCGATTTTATCTCGAATATAAAATAACGACGAACTAAAGAGATCATAGAACCAATACTGCACCTATGTAGATCGATGGCAAAAAATGTATGACATTGTGTTCTACAGTTGCTAAATAGTTTTATACTCCTACACTATGCTAACACAACATGCTTCATAACGACTTTGATTCCAATATTCACATAATATTAAAACAAATTGTGTCTTAGCGTTGTTAAAGAAAATTGATGTAAAATACGTGTCTGTGTACATACTGCTACAAACAGAAAACAGTTTTTCTTCAAGTAATAACTACAAATAAGATAATATATTATGCTTAAAAGTTTAGTCGAAGGGACAATTATAAAAATGAGCGAAGCAAAGCATTTTGCCTGGACGTTCCTATACTTATACAAAATAATTATTTTTTTTGTCTATTCACAACAATTACAGCACATCGTACTAAGAACTGTTTTGAGCTGTAGAGTATTTAAATATGAATCCCTGCTAATTCGTCGCTGCAAGAACGATAAGAAGTAACAATAGTGATAACTCATAAACTACCTGAGTAGCAATTTCAGGGTGGTGCGGTCAGCTTCTGCCTATTATGATCTCTCACTCACTAAGTGTTTTGCTATATACCTTGTGCATTCTTATGCTGATTAGAATGCGTCGGAAACTTTATTTAAACAAAAATTTTTTTAATTTTTGGAAAATTATTGCTCGTGCTTTAAAAAACAACACACACTCGCGCACAAACTTTTACGCCAAAATTAGAGTAAGGGTGGAAAATTAACACCCCTAGACTAAACCTGCTGTTATTCATGAGGAATTTATCGTAAACAGACATTTTTTATCGGCCTCCGTTTATTAAAGAGAAGGGCATGAATCTTTGATTTAAAAAAATTCATGGAAGGCGTCACAAAGAAATTAGCGAGCTGAGACACGAATTAAATTTGTAGCACATCTCAAGTTCTATGGGCAAAATTTAAAAAAAAAAATAACGTAGTCAGTTTTTAAGCAATTTCTCTCTCTCTCTCGGTTGTTACCACCCATTCCTCTTCCTCCATCTTCCTCCATTCTGTTCTGTTTTTGGCAGTTCTTGTCCAATTTAGTACGTTTAATTTTTGGACGTCTCGGAACACATTGCCTGCCCATCTTGTGCGTGGTCTCCCTTTTGGTCGAGTTATTGTTGGTACACTGTTAAATACTCTCTGGGCTGTGTTGTTGGGTGTCATTCTTATTAGATTGTAATCGCACGCGTTTAATGATGTTGACTACGTCTGGCTCTCTGTAGAGTCTTCTTATTTCTTTGTTGTATCTCCTTCTCCACTCTCCTTCGTCTTTAATTGGTCCTAAAATCATTCGTAGGATTTTCCTTTCAAACACTCTTAGTCGCTGTTCCTCCTTTTTTACTAATGTCCATGATTCGCAGCCGTATGTTAATATGGGTCTTATTACTGTCTTGTACAATCTAATTTTGTTTTTGTTGATATTAGCTTCGACTTGAAAATATCTTTCATGGCCAAATACGCCCTGTTAGCTGTAAATGTTCTGGCTTTAATTTCTTCGGTTATGTCATTCGTTTCATTGATTACTGTACCTAGATATTTGAAATTTTAGCCCTATCTATTCCTATGTTCCTAGTTACTTGTTTTTCTTGTTCTGTGCGTCTTGACATTCTTAGGTATTTTGTTAAAAAAATTTTGAATTTTGAAAGTCAGTTCGCCGATGTTCCAGCCCAGTACCAGTCCAGCCACTACTACAAATCACCAGTGCTACGACCGAGGTAACCGACCACTGCATCCAGGATATTGGGGTAAGCAGGCTATGTTTTGACACCATTGTTAGTAACGTCAGATACTGCTCTTTCTCTCTTTTATTTTTATAAACTATGTTTTCCGGAGTGCACCTCACGCGAAATACTTCCTGGGCAAAGTTTCCTCTTCTCTCTCTCTAAATCTTTTACTTTTCGCCCTCGAGAAAAACCAGGGGGCATTTCTTCTCTAACTCGCCCACACGAAATATTTCCTGGGCAACGTTTACTCTTCTCTTTCCTATTTGTTTGAGAGCATTGTTGTGCAACTTCATATTGGCGAAGTTGATCGCCTGGTGTCAAGATAATAGTTTGTTTGCCTTAGTAACTGGTACCGTGTCCCACCGTATTTACCGAACCGTAACTACTACTGGTGACTACTGTATATATATATATATTGGCTACCGTATGTATGTATTGCTACCGTATTGCTACTGTATTTGTTACTGTATTTGCTACCGTATTTGCTACCGTATTTGCTACCGTATTTGCTACCGTATTTGCTACCGTATTTGGTACTGAAGTGCTTCTGTAATGCTACTGAATTTGCTACCGAATAATTACTGTACTGCTACCGTATTTGCTATTGTATTTTTGCTTATTATTATCCGCATTACCTGTATAAGATTAATTTGGGTTGGTTATTATTTAATAGACGTATTTAAACCAGTCTATGTCGTTTTCTTTTACTTGTTGAGTATACCCGAGTTAAGTAGAGCTGCTTCAAGAATTTGCGGGCTGTCATTCCATCGAACAGACCCCTGGAGACCGACATCTTCAACTGCAGTTACTCAGGTCTTCGCTAAGCCTTTCTGAGGTAGTTATCACTCTGTATAGGGTTTTTCTTTTTGACTGTGTCTAGGCCCATGTTAAATAGTATGGGCGACAGAGCATCCCCTTGTCTTAATCCCACGGGTTGTTTCCTCTTCCTCTACTCTTATCTTATATTGCACCTCTTTGATAGTCAGTAAGGTTTTAGTTTCTGTTACGCTATCGTACGCTTGTTTATAGTCTACGAAGATGTTATGGATGTCTATTCCATATTCCCTCGCCTTTTCAGCTATTTGTCGCATTAAAGATCTGGTGTGACGTGGAGTTGCCTTTCCTAAAGCCGGCTTGATAATCCCCTATTTTGCTCTCCACGTACGGTTTTAGTCTTTCGGGTAGAACGTGCCATAGGATTTTGTATACTGTGTTGAGCAGGCAGATTCCTCTGTAGTTGGAGCATACTGCCTTATCTCCTTTTCTATGTATGGGGCATAGTATTCCTGCATTTCATGTTTTTGGCATCGTTTCATTCCTCCATATTCTTTGAATTAGCTGGTGTATCTTTTCCCCTAGTTTCTGTCCCCCTGATTTTGGCAGCTCCGTTGGGATGTTATCTTCGCCTGGTGCTTTGTTCATCTTCATTTTGCAGATGGTATTCCTGATTTCGTCATATATAGGCTCTGGTTCTGGTATTTCTTCATTTCTATTCTTTCCTGCGACTTCGTTTACTTCTTCATTTTCTACTTCCCCTTTCTCAGTATTCAGTAGATTTTTAAAATATTCTCTCCATCTATCAGCTAAATCTTTTTTGTTTACTAATATTTCCCCGTGTTTATTTTTACACATGCTTGTTTTGGACTGGTGCCCTTTTTTGAAATATCTTATCTCATTATGTGCTTTCCTTATTTCATTTTTTCCTCTTTTCTTCTATTTCTGTTAGTTTTTGTTCTATTCGTTCTCACTTTTTCCTTTTAAGCAATGTTCTAGCTTGTTTCCTGGCTTCTTCAAAGTTTGTTTTAGCTTGTCTCGTATTTTGTTGTAACATCCGTGTGCGTGCTTTTTTTCTGTTCTCTATAGCCTGCATGCAGTTGTTGTCAAACCACTCATTTCTTTGTAGTTTTTTGGTACCAATAATTTCTTCAGCCGTTTTTTTATAACTTCTTTCATGTCCTCCCATTCTCTGTTGATGTCCTCCTCTTCTGTTTCCGTTCTATTTTTTAGTTGCTCTATTCCTCTGGCTAGTGTTTGTTGGTATTTTTCTTCCGTTTCGGGGTCCTTCAGCTTGTCTACATTGTATCTTTCCGTTTTTAACCAATAGTTTTT
The DNA here is from genome assembly GCA_958336395.1 of Ctenicera cuprea. Classification (NCBI taxonomy): domain Eukaryota; kingdom Metazoa; phylum Arthropoda; class Insecta; order Coleoptera; family Elateridae; genus Ctenicera; species Ctenicera cuprea. The sequence goes on from OY284493.1 coordinate 44,286,771, forward strand.
GAAAATTAACAAAATTTTGAATATATTTTTTACTTGAAAATGTTTGTGCACAGTGGCGTTGGGCTATTACAATACCAAAATTTGAGCCAGACTTGTCTACCCGTGTTTGAATCAAAATTTTAAAACATCGTAGTGACCGCCATTTCAAAGCTAGAAGTTCAAAAAAAAACGTTGGATTTACCCTCAAGTTCTCTATTAGATTCCGTTTGTTTTAAAATTTGGTTTCGGAAAAAATGCTTCCAAAAAAGCATATCTAACTTCCGCTTCCGGTTTCGGAATTTTTTAATAGCTTATTTCCTCTATAAAATTTTGATATACCACCACATTCCAAAGCTTATCGAAATCGGAGCATATGTTTAGGAGTTATGAAGCGCACATACCCACATTTAAGACACTTTTTTGTGTTCCTTATGGTCAACAACGTGTATTTCATTATACTGAAAACATAAGAAAGCAATGAGGAAATCACTTTGCTTGGACTTTCTTATATTTTTATACAAAATAATTATTTTTTTAGGTATATCTACTCACAATTACAGCACATCTAACCACGAACTGTTGTCAGTTGTAGGATATTTAAATTAAATATAAATCCCTGCATTGCAAGGTAGAAATGGGGGAAACAGGGAAAAAATTAGCCCCCCTAAATATTGCTGCACCTAAAACGTGTTCTGAATCTGATTCTACTATTACTCTTGGCCAACTTAGCTTAAACAGACGTCCCCCGTTTATTTAAGAGAGAGGCATGAATTTTCGGTTTTCAAAAATTCACAGAAGTTGTCACAGTAATATTAGTGGACTGGCACATGAACCAAATTCTGGCTCATTTTTTAAAAAGTCAAAAAATTGTAATTTTCTTCATTGCACAGTTTTAGTAGCTCCAAAAGTTCTAGCAGCTTTCAACATTATGTAACTCTTAGAAGATTTTTAATATCAAATTTCATCCCTATTTGATAGCTCGCTTTTAAGTAAAGAGACGTTAAAACTCATATTTTCAAAAATTCATACAAGAATTTGAAACTTGCCGAAATTTAGGAAGGTGTTTTCATTTCATAGCTTTTTACCTTTTTGTAAATTTTTGCGCACAGCAACATTGTATCTCTATAGGGCAATTACGATAAAATATTTGAACCCGATCTGTCAACATGCTTGTGAATAATAAGGGGCTGAAATCAAAATTTTCAATAAACCGTAGCGGGCCGCCACTGTGAAGCTAGAATCATCGCAACAACAACGTTGGATTTATTCAAAAGTCTTCTATCGAATTCAGTTTTCAAATATTTGTAACACTGTTTTCCCAATTTTTATAGTTTCGGAAACATTGTTTTTTGCCAGCTTTATATGTTTCAAAACATTATTGACAAAACATCTTTTGTTACTAAGGCTGTTACGATTTCAAATTTCTATACTAGCAGTATACGAAGGGAAAGTATTTATTTCATGAAAATTTTCGAATTCGAGAATTTGACGGAAATACAAATTTTGAGCCACCACAAATTAAAAAAATTATTTAAAAAAATTTCTGTCTGTGGGTGGGCGGGTGGATAGATGTGTATGTATGCGTTCTGTAACTCCCAAACTCTGGCTCTTATTTCAACGAGACTTGGAAAAAAATCAGAAGTTGAAGTTGGACATGTTTCTTGATAACATTCTTTTGAAATAATGCATGATTTTTTTCCGAACTCTTTAATGTCAAAATGGCGGCAGCTACGATTTAAAAAACTTTGACTTTAACGCTTTTTTACTCAGAGACTAGTTGGTAGATCGAGATCAAATTTGGTATTGCATTTACTCTGAAGTGAAAGAATATTCATGTACAAGAATTTTTAAAGACACGATCGGAATGCAATTTGATACCAAAACTGTAAAGTGAAAAAAATTTCAAATTTTCAGTAATTCAAAACCATATTGCTCAAAACCCCCAAATACTGGCAACAATTATTTATTTATTCTGTAGGGCAATAAGGGATGAGCTACAATTTGCTTTTTCTGCATCCGGCAGGGAAATGACTACTTACAGAACAAGGAAAGAAGAGATTTGGTTTCAATTATGGTTAGAATAGACCACAACATGTTTCGATCTTATTTGAATTCGTCAGGTGGACATAATTCTTACTATAATTAAAACCCAAAAGCGAAAAAGCAGATAAATGCTAGAAAGTATAACATTAAAGGGGAATTACACAAGTAACGCCCCCTATGATGTGCTGCGAGGAATAGTTGCAAAGCAACAAACCGGCAAAGATGTGATCGCAACCTGCAAAGCGTTAGTAAATAGTTAACCAAATATTTGACGAATAGTTAAGCAAATATTTGTCTAATAATTATACAAATATTCGCCGTATAATTGGCCGAATATTTGTTATTTGGCCAATAACCAAAGACACCATGTGGCCGTAAAACTCACATTTTGAGTTCCTTGGGTCTTAAAACGCGAATTTCCGTTAACATATGAAATTCGAAAGTATGGGAAAGTAAAAATTAAAACAAACTAGCTGAACTCGTGGGCCACGCCCCACGCAAGCATTTGTTTTTCCATTTTTTTCTTCGAAAAGCCATTCAAAAACGAAAACATACGAAATCTCATACAAAAATACCATACAAAATTATCTTTTGGATTTTCCGACTTTTCAGTTGCATTTTCCCAAAATTTTCTTTCATGCAAACCTTGTCCTGACAATTACGAACACAACAAAAAAAAAATGAGCCAAATCGGTCGAGCCATTCTCAAGTGATGATGTACCAAACATGCGGCAATTGATTTTTATTTATATAGATAGATAATACTATCTGACGTTATAATCACAGTTTATATTAGACCGTATAGTTAATCTAATATTCCGAGCTTAACTACTTAGTTGAATAATTAGAGTAATGTTTGCCGAATAGTTAACCAAATATTCGCCGTATAAGTGCCCGAATATTTTTTATTTGACCAGTGACCAAAGACACCAATCGGCTGTTTGAATACTACCCAGCTCTGCACCTACCCACAGCCAAACATTGATTCAAAACAACTTTTTTGGGTTCCTATGATCTTAAAACGCGTATTTCCGTTAAAATATGAAATTCAAAAGTATGTGAAAGTAAAAATCAAAACAAATAATACTATCTGATGCTACAATCACAGTTTATATTAGGCCGAATAGTTAGTTTAATTTTCGGTTCTTTACAACTTAACCGAATAATTAGTCGAATGTTCGCAGAATATTACACCAAATGTTCTTCGGATAGTTACCAAATATTCTCCAAATAGTAAACCAAATATTCGCCGAATAATGGAACTAGTATTCGCTTAATAATTACCTAAATATTCGCCATATAATTTGCCGAATATTTGTTATTCGACCAGTGACCAAAGACACCATTCGGCTGTTCGCATACTACCCAGCCATTCACACACCCACATACAGACATTTAAAAAAAATCATGTTTTGGGTTCCTTGGGTCCCAAAAAGCGTATTTCCATTAAAATCTGAAATTCGAAAGTATAAAAAAGTTAAAATCAAAACAAATAATACAATCTGACGTTCTAATCACAGTTTGTATTAAATCGAATAGTTAGTCTAACATTCGGTGCTTAGCCAAATAATTAGAAAATGTTTGCCGAATATTTAACCGAATGTTCCCTGAATAGTTAACCAAATATTCGCCGAATAGTTAACCAATTATTTGCCTCATAATGAACCGAATATTCGTTTAGTTATTACCCGAATATTCGCCGTATAATTGGCCGAATATTTGTTATTCGACTTGTGACCAAACACACAATTCGGCTGTTTAAATACTACCCAGCTCTGCACCCACACACAGGCAGACATATTTTAAAAAACACTTGTTTTGGTTTCCTTGGGTCTTAAAACTTTAAAGTTTCCGTTAAAATCTGAAATTCGAAAGTATGGGAAAGTAAAAATCAAAACAAATAATACTATTGCATCTGACGTCATAATCACAGTTTATATTAAGCCGAATAGTTAGTCTAACATTCGGTGCTTAACTACTTAGCCTAATAATTTGAAAATGTTCGCCGAATATTTAACCCAATGTTCCCCGAATAGTTAACTAAATATTTGCCAAATAGTTAACCAAGTATTCGCCTAATAATTACTCGAACTTTCCCCGTACAATTTGCCGAATATTTGTTATTCGGCCACTATCCAAAGACACTATTCGTCGGTAAAAACCACTTTTTTGGGTTCCTGGAGTCCCAAAACGCGTATATTCATTAAAATTCGAAAGTATGGGAAAGTGAAAATCAAAACAAATAATACTATCTGAGGTTATAATCACAGTTTACATTAGGTCGAATAGTTAGTCTAATATTCGGTGCTTAACTACTGAGCCGAATAATTAATCGAATGTTTGCCGAATAATTAATCGAATGTTCGCCAAAAAGGTAACCAAATATTCGCCGTATAGTGAACCAAATACTCGTCTAAAACTTACCCGAATATTCGCCGTAGAATTGGCCGAATATTTGTTATTCGGCCAATGACCAAAGACGCCATTCTGCTATTCTCCCCCTTCAAAATATTTTAGTGTATTACGATGTATATGTTGCAGATCACTGATCAGAATGTAACAAACACAAGAGAGTGTGAAATCATGAATTATTTATAACTTACAGTATATGCAAAGTAAGTATTTGAGTGGCAAAAATGTAACTTTAAATTTAAAATAAAGTTGCATAATGACCAAAATTTAAATTTATAACGTTCATTTAAAATATTTGCTTATTTGCCTTTTAAGTGCAATTGATTGTCATAAAATATAACTTATAGCTTCGAATACAGTAGTAGCAAAAATATAAATTATTTATATACCAGTTAGTCGAATAAAATATGCTTAAAAAATAAATAAATAACATTAAAATGGTAATAAGTCAAATCTTTGTTTACACAGAAGCGAATTTTGGAGAGGTACTTGGTTTGCTATTAATTTGTAGGTGTTGCCAATATTTTACACTATTTTCATAAAATTCCAATAATTATTATTATTATATCATAAAACTAAAATATCGTTTTTTCGACGGTGACACTGCAGACCTTTCTGATAAGATTTATATTCCTCGCTGGCAATAAGAACATAAATTGACGAGCCGACTCGGTGGCAAGTTTGCCTTGTGAAGGTTGCCAAGATTTTACCTCACCTGTAAAAGTGTAAGTGGACGTATCCGAATTGAATAATATTAGTAGCTGTACGTCCAGATATGCGCTACGAATCTATTTTTAAGCATCAGAAGTCAGAAGTACGAAAGCACTTTCCTTACCTTGACAATAAAAATAAATAGCGTTAATACAAAATTTTTATTGCGACTACTTAAATTAATTCTATTCTATCACTTAATTAATTAGTTACTCTTTAAAACATTAGAAGGTACACGAGTCACTGCTGGGCATTAAATTTATTATCGTTTAATTGTACGGAAAGTAAATGTTGGAATTTTGGAATTAGCATTTTTTTTCAAGAAGGAAGCGATTTTTCCAAATTATCAAAATTAATCTTGAAGCTGCTGACACGTCAAGAGGATGAGTTTAAGTTCATGTTTACTAAATCATTTTTGATCAGAAACATCGATCTTGTTCATTTTAGCATTCCAAATTTTGACCTTTACAAAATTAAAATTTAAGAATGTAATCAGGTTGATGTTAAGATTATATGATTAAATATGTAATTTAAGAACGTTGTCTTCTCGTCTGATTTATTTAACATTTATGTTGAAAAAAGAGGCTTCCCACAGTTTAAGAACTGATGTAATGCATAATTTACGCATGTATTTACTTGAACGAAACCGCTTGGATCACCAACGTGAGTCTTCATATTCAACCTAATCGGGTAATGAGAATTCTGAGAATTAATGCTTCATTCCACTTAGCCTAAGAACATTTTTAAATTAGTTTTGCGTTAAAGATACCTTCATAAAGATAACTTTAATTAACAGCCATGAAGTAAATAACGCAGTAAGTACAGAGTGTTTATTTTATTAAACACATACTTAAAAAGTGGCCGGGCAACCGCCACGAGGCGGTTAATATATTTCGAAAATTTAATAAAAATTTAGAATTTTTCTAAAATTCTCGAAAAAAACTAAAATATATTTTATTCAATTTTGCTTTTCTACAAAATTTTTGGAAAATTTTGATTACCTATGAAACTGTTTTTAAACATCATAAAATAGCAAATTTTAAAAGTATTTAAATTTTGGAAGATTTTTGGAAACTATGAAATTTTTAAAAATTACGTTATGCTGTAAATCTTATTCTACTATCATTCATAGGCAAAATTTAACTTAGAAATTTTTTTATCGCCCTTCTTTTATTAAGTAAAGGGGAGTGCATTTTATAAAATTTATAGAAAGCTCCATAGAAAAATTAGCGGACTGGGAATTCAAAATTGTGTGTTTAGTTTTTGAGATGTATGATTTGAAATGTCAAAATATTGAAATTTTTTTCACTTATTAGTTTTGTAGCATTAAAAATTCCTATAGTAACCTTGTGTTCTACTAAGACGTTAACAATACCAAATTTCATGCCGATCTAATAACTCGTTTTTGAGTAAATACGCGTTAAGATTAAAATTTTCAAAAATTCCTAGAACCCGTCACGAAGATATTAGCGGGCTAGAACGCGAATGAAATTTTAGCTCGACCCTGGCTGTATGAGCTTACTTAGCAGTCTTTGAGCAATATTTTATAAATATTTTAGAATAATCTTTACTTTACAGTTTTCAGACTTTCACAAACTCTCGTTCATAGTAAGATTTTGTGTTCATAGAACAATTACGATAACAAACTTGATAGCGATCTGGAAACTCATTTTTGAGTAACATTTTGAAGATTTGTGGCAATTATGAAAATTTTTGAAAATGGAAAAAATTATGGGTTTTGAAAATTTTTGAAATATTTGAAAATTTTAAGTCATATTTGATGAATATTGAAAATTTAAATTTTCGAAAATTACGAAAATAGAAAAATTTTGCAAATCTAAATTTTTGACAATGTGGAAAAATTTTAAAATTGAAAATTTTAAGGTTAAACGAATTTTTTGAAAATTTGTAAATTTTTTAATTTTAGTATTTCTTAATTAAATACAAAATTTATTGGTTGAAGTCTATAATCGATTTCATTATTTGCTTATAGTCTTTATTTTGGCAATTAACCAATTAAACTGTTCAGGTAAACGACCAAAAGGAAACCTCCCAGTGATGCTTTCTTAATAGAAAATTGTTTTTATTGTCATATTATTTAGTACAATTTTGACAATTTTATGAAAATTTAGAATATTTTTAAAATGCTCCATAACATTTCGAATACATTTTATATCGCATGCTTTTAAAAATTTAACAATTTTGGTTTTTTTAAGTTTTGAAAAATTTTGATTTATTATGAATATGTGTTTTAATACAGGGTGTCTCAAACATGACTCCCCAGGCCTATAACTTTGTTATTTTTAAACATAACTATAATAAACTATATATATATATATATTCTTAAATGGGATCAAATTCTCTATAAGATGGGGAAAGAAAATTTTAGAAAATCTGTACTCATATTATGGCAGCGGTATTCAACTTTTTTTTCAAATTGCACACTATGCTGTTTTTCCGGTCATTCTGAAGAACAAGAACATACAAATACAGAAAGAATAATTGTCATTCTTTGCAACGTAAATTGCAATTGTTTTACAGCTATATGCTATTGTTTTCATCGCTTAACGTCGCTTTGCGAGACTAGTTAAAGTAAATAGTTCTTATAAGTTGTAACATCTTGAAGCGGTTGAAGAAAGACCGACCGCTGCGCTGCAAGCATAAGGTTGGGTAAAATATTCGGACTGAATCAACGGAAGCGCGGAAATTGATATTTGAAAATATATTAATAACTCGAGAAGTATTATTTTTAGCAAGAAATTACTCTTATTAATTTGTATTTAGAATTTCAAAACATTTCTGATTTTAAAGCCAAAATGCCACGTTTCCATTTAAAAAAAGTCATTTTTTACCGTGGCCGCCATATTAAAATTGGAAACTCAAGTTTTTTTTTCTTAAAAACATTCGAGAATAATTTGTCCTACAACTTTGCTCTTGGGTTTGCGAGTCTATCTATTAAAATAAAAAAGTTAGCGTACACTGAACATTAAACGACTAATACAAGAATACAACTGCTGTAGAAAGTATGTGAAATTCTTCTAACAAAAAGATTATTAAGGGGCAAAAAATTCGATTTTTTGATTTTTTGTAAAAAGATTCTCCTAGAGCAAACAAAAGAAGAAATCAATTTTTTAATTTTATAGCGAAAATTTTGGGGGGGAGGGGGAACAGTAGCCCCCCTAAATATTAAAGTATCAAAAAAATATTATGATATTCGGATTTTGCTATCATTGATGAGCTATATTGTTTTAACAGAAATATTTTATTGCCCCCCGTTAAATAAATAAAAGGGTACCAATTTTCAATTTTCAAAAATTCATAGAGGGCGTCACAGTGAAATTATAGCAATGCGCAAAAAAAAATTGTAGAAGATTTCCAGCTCTATCAGCTTAAAAAGTTTAAACAAAAACGTGTGGGCAGTTTTTGAGAAATATTTTTTTGAAAAATTCCAAAATTTTGGAGTGATGTCATTGCGATCGTTTTTATATTTTTAAAATTAATTATATTTCATGGTATAGTACCCTTGAAGGGCTACCAAACAAGATGTAGTTGATTCCAATCAGATAACTGGTTATTGAGTAAATGGGCGTTAAAGTCGAAATGTTCAAACATTCGTAGCGGCCGCCATTTTACAGCTAGAAAGTTCGGTAAAAAATCGTTTGATTTGTCCTAAGGCCTTCTTTAATCTCCACTGTTAAAATTTCCAAAATTCAGTTTCTGAAAAAAATGCTACCAAAAAAACATGTCTAACTTCTGCTTCCGGTTTCGGTTTTTTTTTAAAGCTTATTTTGTAGGTAAATTTTTGATATACCTCCTCATTCCAAAGCACATCAAAATCGGTCCAGCCGTTCCGGAGATATGGAGCGTAACGGACCCACCCACAGACCCACCCACCCACCCACAGACAGACATTTTTTAAAAATTACTTTTTTGGGGTTCATGGACCCCCCCGACTATTTCCGTTAAAATCTCAACTTTGAAATTTTGCATGAAGTTAATACTCCCTATACTGAAAGTATAAGAAAGTAAAAATCAGTTGTTTCCATAGCAAACCTAGACTTCAACTTTCAATCGTATTTTTTTCAAGAATTTTCTTATGTAACACCCATATTGGTTTACATGGTTGTAAGGAGAATAAAGAGTACTATCAGAATGACCGAAAAAAAAGCAAAGTGTGCAATTTGAAAAAAAAAAGTTGAATATCGCTGCCACAATATGAGTACAGATTTTCTAAAATTTTCTTTCCCCATCTTATAGAGAATTTGCTCCCATTTACGAATATATATATTGTTTATTATAGTTATTTTTTTTAATAACAAAGTTATAGGCCTGGGGAGTTATGTCTGAGACACCCTGTATAAATTTGCAACTATTAAAATTTTAAAAAATTTTAGTAATTATGAAAATGTTTGAAAACGTAAAATATTTTTAAAATTTTAAGACGTATTTGATGAGTTTTGAAAACTTAAAAATTTCTGTTAATATTAACATTTTTAGAAAAATTTCGAAAATTTTTAAACAAATCAAAATTTTAAAAATTGGTTACACTTAGTTTCTCAGGAATGTTTGCAAATTAAAAAAATTTTGAAAATTTTATTGAAAATTTGAAAATTATCACTCAATTAATCTGTTCAAGTAAACGAACCAAAAGAGACATCCTAGTGGTGTTTTCCCTATGGAAAGTTCAATTTCGAAGTCGAATTTCGTAAATTTTGGGAAAAACCAAATTTTGCTGTTGAGGGGCAGGGGGGAGGAGAAATTGCCTTTGCGCAGGGCGGCAATTCCACATGTAGAATACTAATCTAAAATTCCATTGCGAACACGTCTACACTGTGTCCATAAAGTAAGCCCCCCCCCCAACTAACTTTTGAACGACTTAATATTTTACCACGAAATTTGGTGTGCTTTAATGGGAAATTAAGTACTATTTTTTAGCCAATAATTAAATTTTGTATCATTCAAAATGGCGGCTGGGCCCCATTTTGAATTTTTTTTAAATGCAAAGGGGGGTCGAGTGACACCTCATTTGAAAGGTCTTTTAGTTCTGTGTTTGATCCTAGAGTTTTAAAGAAAAATATTCAGCCATAACAAAATGGCGAATTTTAAACAAATGGGCTCACTCAATTCAAAATTGTTTTGATTTTTTAATTCAGGGTCGAGTGACACCTCATTTGAAAGGTCTTTTAGTTCTGCGTCTGATCCTAGAATTTCAAAGAAAAATATTCAGCCATAACAAAATGGCGGATTGTAAACCAATGGACCCACTCAGTTCAAAATTGTTTTGATTTTCTTATCCAGTAGTCCACTTTTTCATTTGCAGGACAAAATTTTCCCAGAAATATCTCAGGTGGCTTGAAATAATATTGAAAACGTTAATATGTTCCAACAAGACGGTGCGCCGCCTCATTATTATAGGCCTGTTTCTGACTTCCTCTACAGACATTTTTCTGGAAGATGGATAGGTAGGCGGGGGCCTGTGGAATGGCCGGCTCGATCCCCAGATTTAACCCCCTTAGATTTTTTTCTATGGAGATACCTGAAATCGAAAGTGTACCGAACCCGTCCAGAAACAATTGAAGAACTGGAGCAACGCATTACAGCAGTTTGCAGAAATATCACTCCAGAAATTTATGAAAATGTAAGGCAGGAGTTTCATAACCGACTTTTTATGTGCCAACAAGTGAATGGTGAACATTTTGAACACCTAATTTAATTTCTTTTAGCTTTATTTCTTAGTTTTTTTAATAGACTTCTTTATCTTCAAACATTTGTCATTTTGTTATGGCTGAATATTTTTCTATGAAACTCTACAATCAGACGCAGAACCAAAAGACCTTTCAAATGAGGTGTCACTCGACCCCCCTTTGCATTTAAAAAAAAATTCAAAATGGCGCTCAGTCGCCATTTTGAATGATACAAAATTTACTTTATGGACACAGTGTATAAATTAAAGTAGAGCATCCACCTCTCTCCCGCCTCATTTTTTTAATGCAGTCGCCCGCTTTTATAATATTTTGGTTTCTAGTTGCAAAAATGTTTATGCGTTAAAATCTCAAATTCGATTTTCCACTTCCTATAGACCTTTGGCTGATTTTTGGTGATTACTCAATTAAAATGTTCAAGTTAACGACCAAAAGGAAACCTCTCAGCGATGTTTTCTCAATTGAAAGTTGTTTCTATTGTCATTTAACATGCTCATACCGAGTTTGAAGCCAAAACAAATAAATTTTTGGGGTGATAGGGAAATCGCGTTTGCGCAGATTGGCCATTAGACATGCGCGGAATACAAATTCAAGGTTTATTTTCGAGCACGTCTATTACGACATAGAGCACCTCCGCTCCACCCCCTTTGACGGACCAACCTCATTTTCTTGCGGTATTCTATTGCAATTAGCAATCTTTCATTCTATGATAAAGAACTATTTTATTTCCACAACTGCTAAAGTTTACCTGTTCAGTAAATGGCGAATAAACCTTTGATACTCGAATCGGTTTTTGAGGAAACAATTAATTTAAGGTATTTTTGCGAACTGCCCGCATATAGCATTACATTATTCAATACGCCAAACTTATTATCTATAATTCAAATGCTTTTAACACTATAACACCACAGGCAAGGTTAACAGTAGGTGCTAAAGATTTCTAGATAAGTTGAACAAGAGTATAAAATCCAATAAAGGAGTTTATAAATGCAGCACGTGGAATTAACATTGCGTTCCGCTTATAAACGTCACCACGTAATTAAGAAACCGATAATCCTTTAATGTCAGGTTTATGAATAATTTAATGGAATACTTTGAATGTCCTGCGGTTTTTTCGCTCTAAAATATCCAAATTTTGCACGCTTGTCGGCAGTATAATTGCTTGCTCCACCTAGAACCTCCAACGCAAAATGCAGATGTTCTGGATTAAAACATCAAAAGTTGTTGCTGTTTGCTTTCATTTTAAGTACTAATAATTGTTCAACGCTTTTTTGTTTCTAGTACTTGTTAACTTTTTTCCCAAAAACGGTATTATTCTCATCTCCATCTGAGTGCGTCTAAATTTTCGCTTTCAATGTTTGTACAAAGCTAATATTAAACATATTAAAGTGAGAAAATGAAATTTTTCTATGGATTTTATTGTCGATTATAGCAATACAGATTAAAAGTTATCAATAGTTATACCGCCAAATTAAATAAAAAATATATGTGTGCCAAGCACGCAAGTTCTAAGTGAAACTTCTTAGCGTGTTCTCACTGAAGGTAATTTTTGAATTTTATGATTTAACAGAAGACGAATGCGGTTTTAATTACAAATCTCGCATTCAAGTCATTTTCTAAATATTAATTTAGAACGTCCAAACAAAAATGGACGGACCTTTGCATAAATGTGAAATTCTGCAGTGAAGGCGACTCTAAAGATTGTGAGAATAGTTTGGTAAGTTTACTCAAAGATCCTAATTCAGAAACAGGAGAAATTTATTATGAATATTTTACGGGTTTATTTACACAGCATTAATTTTATATTACGTCACATATACGTATTATTTCATTCCGTGCTTTATTTATAATTAAAGAAAATTTACAATTACTAAAATTATTTTTATATGTATACAGCTTCCGACACTATCAAGGCTTACGCCCAGGATGCGGCACAGAAACTGCGCAGCGTTTTATAAATAATTCATACCAACAAAATCATGACGTATGATATCTATTTTTTGCTTTAAAATATTTTTCATAGTGTTATCTTAATTTTGTTTGCTGCATGTATATCTTAATATCTACAAATAAAAGTTTGTCGCTTAGTAAAAAGTTTGCTACGTCGAAAGCAAAAAGGCATATTCTGGTCAAAAAATAGTTTTTTTTGGAATGTAAAATGAGGGCATAGACAACCAAGTACTGTCGAGATATTACGTAATATTACTAAAATTATTTTTATATGTATACAGCTTCCGACACTATCAAAGTTTACGCCCAGGATGCGGCACAGAAACTGCGCAGCGTTTTATAAATAATTCAGACCAACAAAATCATGACGTATGATATCTATTTTTTGCTTTAAAATATTTTTCATAGTTTTATCTTAATTTTGTTTGCTGCATGTATATGTTAATATCTACAAATAAAAGTTTGTCGCTTAATAAAAAGTTTGCTACGTCGAAAGCAAAAAGGCATATTCGTAACTCCTTTGGGCAAAAAATAGTTTTTTTTGGAATGTAAAATGAGGGCATAGACAACCAAGTACTTGTCGAGATATTACGTAATATTACTAAAATTATTTTTATATGTATACAGCTTCCGACACTATCAAAGTTTACGCCCAGGATGCGGCACAGAAACTGCGCAGCGTTTTATAAATAATTCAGACCAACAAAATCATGACGTATGATATCTATTTTTTGCTTTAAAATATTTTTCATAGTTTTATCTTAATTTTGTTTGCTGCATGTATATGTTAATATCTACAAATAAAAGTTTGTCGCTTAATAAAAAGTTTGCTACGTCGAAAGCAAAAAGGCATATTCGTAACTCCTTTGGGCAAAAAATAGTTTTTTTTGGAATGTAAAATGAGGGCATAGACAACCAAGTACTTGTCGAGATATTACGTAATATTACTAAAATTATTTTTATATGTATACAGCTTCCGACACTATCAAAGTTTACGCCCAGGATGCGGCACAGAAACTGCGCAGCGTTTTATAAATAATTCAGACCAACAAAATCATGACGTATGATATCTATTTTTTGCTTTAAAATATTTTTCATAGTTTTTTCTTAATTTTGTTTGCTGCATGTATATGTTAATATCTACAAATAAAAGTTTGTCGCTTAATAAAAAGTTTGCTACGTCGAAAGCAAAAAGGCATATTCGTAACTCCTTTGGGCAAAAAATAGTTTTTTTTGGAATGTAAAATGAGGGCATAGACAACCAAGTACTTGTCGAGATATTACGTAATATTACTAAAATTATTTTTATATGTATACAGCTTCCGACACTATCAAAGTTTACGCCCAGGATGCGGCACAGAAACTGCGCAGCGTTTTATAAATAATTCAGACCAACAAAATCATGACGTATGATATCTATTTTTTGCTTTAAAATATTTTTCATAGTTTTTTCTTAATTTTGTTTGCTGCATGTATATGTTAAATCTACAAATAAAAGTTTGTCGCTTAATAAAAAGTTTGCTACGTCGAAAGCAAAAAGGCATATTCGTAACTCCTTTGGGCAAAAAATAGTTTTTTTTGGAATGTAAAATGAGGGCATAGACAACCAAGTACTTGTCGAGATATTACGTAATATTACTAAAATTATTTTTATATGTATACAGCTTCCGACACTATCAAAGTTTACGCCCAGGATGCGGCACAGAAACTGCGCAGCGTTTTATAAATAATTCAGACCAACAAAATCATGACGTATGATATCTATTTTTTGCTTTAAAATATTTTTCATAGTTTTTTCTTAATTTTGTTTGCTGCATGTATATGTTAATATCTACAAATAAAAGTTTGTCGCTTAATAAAAAGTTTGCTACGTCGAAAGCAAAAAGGCATATTCGTAACTCCTTTGGGCAAAAAATAGTTTTTTTTTGAATGTAAAATGAGGGCATAGACAACCAAGTACTTGTCGAGATATTACGTAATATTACTAAAATTATTTTTATATGTATACAGCTTCCGACACTATCAAAGTTTACGCCCAGGATGCGGCACAGAAACTGCGCAGCGTTTTATAAATAATTCAGACCAACAAAATCATGACGTATGATATCTATTTTTTGCTTTAAAATATTTTTCATAGTTTTTTCTTAATTTTGTTTGCTGCATGTATATGTTAAATCTACAAATAAAAGTTTGTCGCTTAATAAAAAGTTTGCTACGTCGAAAGCAAAAAGGCATATTCGTAACTCCTTTGGGCAAAAAATAGTTTTTTTTGGAATGTAAAATGAGGGCATAGACAACCAAGTACTTGTCGAGATATTACGTAATATTACTAAAATTATTTTTATATGTATACAGCTTCCGACACTATCAAAGTTTACGCCCAGGATGCGGCACAGAAACTGCGCAGCGTTTTATAAATAATTCAGACCAACAAAATCATGACGTATGATATCTATTTTTTGCTTTAAAATATTTTTCATAGTTTTTTCTTAATTTTGTTTGCTGCATGTATATGTTAATATCTACAAATAAAAGTTTGTCGCTTAATAAAAAGTTTGCTACGTCGAAAGCAAAAAGGCATATTCGTAACTCCTTTGGGCAAAAAATAGTTTTTTTTTGAATGTAAAATGAGGGCATAGACAACCAAGTACTTGTCGAGATATTACGTAATATTACTAAAATTATTTTTATATGTATACAGCTTCCGACACTATCAAAGTTTACGCCCAGGATGCGGCACAGAAACTGCGCAGCGTTTTATAAATAATTCAGACCAACAAAATCATGACGTATGATATCTATTTTTTGCTTTAAAATATTTTTCATAGTTTTTTCTTAATTTTGTTTGCTGCATGTATATGTTAATATCTACAAATAAAAGTTTGTCGCTTAATAAAAAGTTTGCTACGTCGAAAGCAAAAAGGCATATTCGTAACTCCTTTGGGCAAAAAATAGTTTTTTTTGGAATGTAAAATGAGGGCATAGACAACCAAGTACTTGTCGAGATATTACGTAATATTACTAAAATTATTTTTATATGTATACAGCTTCCGACACTATCAAAGTTTACGCCCAGGATGCGGCACAGAAACTGCGCAGCGTTTTATAAATAATTCAGACCAACAAAATCATGACGTATGATATCTATTTTTTGCTTTAAAATATTTTTCATAGTTTTTTCTTAATTTTGTTTGCTGCATGTATATGTTAATATCTACAAATAAAAGTTTGTCGCTTAATAAAAAGTTTGCTACGTCGAAAGCAAAAAGGCATATTCGTAACTCCTTTGGGCAAAAAATAGTTTTTTTTGGAATGTAAAATGAGGGCATAGACAACCAAGTACTTGTCGAGATATTACGTAATATTACTAAAATTATTTTTATATGTATACAGCTTCCGACACTATCAAAGTTTACGCCCAGGATGCGGCACAGAAACTGCGCAGCGTTTTATAAATAATTCAGACCAACAAAATCATGACGTATGATATCTATTTTTTGCTTTAAAATATTTTTCATAGTTTTTTCTTAATTTTGTTTGCTGCATGTATATGTTAATATCTACAAATAAAAGTTTGTCGCTTAATAAAAAGTTTGCTACGTCGAAAGCAAAAAGGCATATTCGTAACTCCTTTGGGCAAAAAATAGTTTTTTTTGGAATGTAAAATGAGGGCATAGACAACCAAGTACTTGTCGAGATATTACGTAATATTACTAAAATTATTTTTATATGTATACAGCTTCCGACACTATCAAAGTTTACGCCCAGGATGCGGCACAGAAACTGCGCAGCGTTTTATAAATAATTCAGACCAACAAAATCATGACGTATGATATCTATTTTTTGCTTTAAAATATTTTTCATAGTTTTATCTTAATTTTGTTTGCTGCATGTATATGTTAATATCTACAAATAAAAGTTTGTCGCTTAGTAAAAAGTTTGCTACGTCGAAAGCAAAAAGGCATATTCGTAACTCCTTTGGGCAAAAAATAGTTTTTTTTCGGTATGTAAAATGAGGGCATAGACAACCAAGTATTTGTCGAGATATTACGCAATATTACTAAAATTATTTTTATATGTATACAGCTTCCGACACTATCAAGGTTTACGCCCAGGATGCGGCACAGAAACTGCGCAGCGTTGTATAAAAAGTTCATACCAACAAAATCATGACGTATGATATCTATTTTTTGCTTTAAAATATTTTTCATAGTTTTTTCTTAATTTTGTTTGCTGCATGTATATGTTAATATCTACAAATAAAAGTTTGTCGCTTAATAAAAAGTTTGCTACGTCGAAAGCAAAAAGGCATATTCGTAACTCCTTTGGGCAAAAAATAGTTTTTTTTGGAATGTAAAATGAGGGCATAGACAACCAAGTACTTGTCGAGATATTACGTAATATTACTAAAATTATTTTTATATGTATACAGCTTCCGACACTATCAAAGTTTACGCCCAGGATGCGGCACAGAAACTGCGCAGCGTTTTATAAATAATTCAGACCAACAAAATCATGACGTATGATATCTATTTTTTGCTTCAAAATATTTTTCATAGTGTTATTTTAATTTTGTTTGCTGCATGTATATGTTAATATCTACAAATAAAAGTTTGTCGCTTAGTAAAAAGTTTGCTACGTCGAAAGCAAAAAGGCATATTCGTAACTCCTTTGGGCAAAAAATAGTTTTTTTTTCGGTATGTAAAATGAGGGCATAGACAACCAAGTATTTGTCGAGATATTACGTAATATTACTAAAATTATTTTTATATGTATACAGCTTCCGACACTATCAAGGTTTACGCTCAGGATGCGGCACAGAAACTGCGCAGCGTTGTATAAAAAGTTCATACCAACAAAATCATGACGTATGATATCTATTTTTTGCTTTAAAATATTTTTCATAGTTTTTTCTTAATTTTGTTTGCTGCATGTATATGTTAATATCTACAAATAAAAGTTTGTCGCTTAGTAAAAAGTTTGCTACGTCGAAAGCAAAAAGGCATATTCGTAACTCCTTTGGGCAAAAAATAGTTTTTATTTTTCGGAATGTAAAATGAGGGCATAGACAACCAAGTACTTGTCGAGATATTACGTAATATGTGTCTAAATACGCTTAATTTGAAAATTCGCGAATTGGGCATTTTGTTTTTTATAGAAAAGTTCGGTATCGGCCAAAAAGGTCGTAAACGGCCATTTTGTATAGCAAATAACATACTTAACAAGAATGTGTCGGTATAATCTAGTTGTACGAAGTTTACATGAGAATTTTATCAATGTCTAATTTATTTTCATATACAAATGTTTTAGTAATGTTTCAAAAACAATATTTAAATTGAAAACTACTATTTTTTGTTTTAGTAGAAAAAAATATTCTAAAGTAATTCAATGCTCAATCAAATCTATTATAAATCATATCTATCACTAGATATCCTGTTCGTAAGCCGATTGTATAAGCAAAGCAATAAAATACACTCGTTTATAATTGTGTGTCTGTGATGGCACAACTGAACATTGATCGCTTCAGATTGCATCTAGGTGACATCACTTCCGTCCCATCACTTCCGCTCCATTACTTCCATTTCATCACTTCCGTCTCGCATTCGCGAAGTTACTCCTGCTGACAAAAAAGTTCACTTGAATAACCTGGCTAATAATTACAAAAACCTGTTGCTTAGCAGCGCATGTTAGTTTTACTGGGAGTGAAACAAACGCAAGTTGCATAGGAAGTTTGAGTAATTTACCCCGATTGTCTTTTCAGATACAAGAATGGTAGTGATTTTTTTCTCGTATAATATATTGATTAGTGTCAAATTAATAACATTTTAAAACTAGCAAATAAAAAATGACTAATTCAATTAAATTTATTTGTGATGAAATTTTGTACTTAAAAATATTCGGGTTAAATTTGTTATTAGCAGCTGAAACTGCAAATGCGACGTACTTATTGGTCAATATAATATGAGTCGCCATTAAAACACTCCTAGAATTAATAAAAATTGTTGAATCGTCTGCTTCTTCCGATAATACGACATCGTAAGCGAAAAAAGCTAGGAAGGTTTTAAATACGTAATAAAAATGCATGCGGCTGTAATTAAAATTAGGTTAGCTTGAATAAAATATTCAGCCTTGGAAGTTTTTTAATATAAAGCTTGCTAATGTAAGTCGTGTATTAATCTCCCCAAAATTAATTCGAGGTTAATTTTTGATTTAGTTAAACTTATTTTTGGTACGTTCATGTTGGGTTGTTGTTTGGTAATAATTCTCGATTCAGGTGTATAGGTTAAAAGCGGCCAATTTGGCAATTTGTTTATGCTTTGATTCTCGAAGCATTAACTTATTACCATGACAACAATTCACTTTGGGATCTGGAACAGATCCCAAAGTGACCACAGCCCTGAAGATGTCCCGTGCAACCGAGGACGAAACGTCGGAAGTTCAAGCTCCGATGACGCGGCTCCAACCCGGAAGCCTAGCTGTTAACGCTATGCTAGTTTCCGGTTCTTAAAATAATCGGAAGATTCCGATGACCGTTTTGGGAGTATACGAACGATATCATCCGAACGATTTCCATTTTTCGACCGCGCCATTCGAGTCGATTTTTCGTACATTGCCGAGGTACGGTGTCTCCAATAACTTGTGATTATATGACGTTACAAATTCTGTGTCGCTTACTCTTAGACGCATTTGGGTGTAGATTTGAGTTATAAATTTATTTTTGCTTAAATTTTAAAAGCTACAATACGAAAATAAGAATTATAAAATGAAATAATAACTAAAATAATGTTCTATTCATTTCCACAATGGCACTTCAAACACATTCCGAATAATTAGACTTTCGAAATTCTATTGTCAAACCGACTGCACTGCCGTCGCATGAAATTTGATAGTGTGCACTCCAGGGATTTCCGCCGATTCTGATATCGAATAAATATTTCGATTATGAGATTCATCCGAATAGTAACATGATTTTTACAATATGCGATTTCTTCCATCACTAATTGAAACGGCAAATGCGATGTAGTAATTACATTTATAAATGGAATAATCATAAATAATGCAACGAACGATTGATTGATTTTTCGATGAAATTGTGATGTAAGTTCACAAGTGGTAGTTAACTAAATGTTAACTAGCACGAGTTAACTTACATCAAAATTTTGTTGTAGAAAAATCATATCATCAGTCGTATTCGTCTTGACTATATCACTCACATTAATTTTGACACATTTTTCATGACACTGAATTAGTCGGAAATGCTCGGGTGTTTTTCGGAAATCGGCGCTCTTAACATGGTGTTGTTTGCTTGTTTTGTTTTGTAGTGGCGTCTTTTTGCAAATTTAATTTTATATTTTGACGTACTTATTTACTGTTGTTGTGATGTGTTGTAAAACTGGATGGTTTTGGAACCGTTAAGTGGTTTTTCTTACAAATTCTGAGGTTATGTAGATTATTGTGGTTTAAGATTTTGGTTCATATAACTCGTCAAATAAGAAACAATTTTTATGTAAATATATATTTATGTTTTTTAATGCATATTAGCATGTTATTATTATATTTATTATAGGTGTACACTAAAATTTGAGTCGGTCATAATTTGAACTATGAGTTGGACACTCTCGCGATTCATGTTGGTTGACATTGTTATCATCGATTATCCGCAGCTACTGCCGATTTAATCACTTATTTAAACAGCACACCATGAAGTTTAATCAGTATAAAACAAACTTTATTGGTTCATTATGTGAAATGGGAATTTTGTGATTGGTTGAATAAATTATGAGTGGTTTAGTCACCGTCAAATTACCGGTGGGTATTTCACTCATAATATACCACTACAAATGTACTTGCCGCTTCAGAATATTTAGAATATTAAGTTATAGTCGTTGTAATAAAATGAAAATAATTACAATTGAGGCTCCTACAAACACCCAGAATGAAATTTTCGCTAAGAAAAATACTCCGCCAAAAAGATTGTTCCTGTTCCCGGGTCTGGGTCTGAGTCTAAGTCTAGGTTAGGGTCTGGGCCTGGGTCTGGGTCTGGGTCTGGGTCTGGGTCTGGGTCTGGGTCTGGGTCTGGATTTGGATTTGGATCTGAGTTTAAGACGAGGTTAGGGTTTGGATCTGGATTTGGGTCTGGATGCGGGTCTGGGTGTGGGTCTGGGTGTGGGTCTGAGTGTGGGTCTGGGTCTGGGTTTCGGACGGGTTCGGGGTCGGGGTTGGGTCGGGGTCGGGGTCGGGGTCGGGTCGGGGTCGGGGTCGGGGTCGGGGTCTGGGTCTGGGTCTAGGTCTGGGTCTATGTCTGGGTCTGGGTTTAGGTCTGAGTTTGGGTCTGAGTTTGGGTCTGGGTCTGGGCCTGGGTCTCGGTCTAGGTCTCGGTCAGGGCCTGGGTCTGGGACTGGGCCTGTGCTTGGATATGGTTCTGCGCCTGTGCCTGGGCCTAGGCCTGAGTCTGGGTCTGAGTTTGGGTCTGAGTTTGGGTCTGGGTCTGGATCTGAGTTTGGGTATGTGTCTGCGTCTGGATCTGGCTCTGGGTCTGGGTATGGGTCTAGGTCTGGGTCTGGGTCTGGGTCTGGGTCTGGGTCTAGATCTCGGTCAGGGTCTGGATCTACACCAAAAACAGAAAACTGATATTAGTCTAATGTAGAAGCAATTAAAACTAGTTTTTTCCAATCATAACTTAATGTCTGCTGAAAAATCAAAACCATGAAGATTATCTAATAACTAGTACATCGACTTTGGAATCTAGTAACAAAAAAAACTAATAGTTCGCTATTGATTTGCAATATTGGGATTCGGTTTTCTTCTCACGCCGTCTTACTTATCCTCCAAATCCAAATTTCAAGTTTCCTTGCTTCACATTTTATCATTTCTGACACTATCTTGGCATTTCTTCCCGTTTTTCCAATTTTTAGTCTATTTATTGCTTCTTCTGTCTCTTCCTTTGTAATTTCTATTATATTATTATCAATTCTCGTTTCTCTCTCTTTCCCTTCCTCTCTTGAAGAATTATTGTGTTATTCTTTAAGTTTAATTCCATAAAACTATTTCCTTGCTTTTGTAGCATCTGTTCTTTCTCTATCAGTGATACATCCCTATCACTTTTTGTATTCCAGGTTTGTTTCTCCCTTCTCCATTTTATTACCGTGGTTGTATTCCACAAAATTGTAGTATTTCCTCTAAAGTTTTGTTCCAACTTATTTACAAAATTGTCCAGGCCTTTTCGTTCTGCTGTTTTTATATATTCCTCAGCTTAATTTTTTTTCTGTACTATCTACTTTTCGTTTTCTCTTTATGCAAGTCTTCCGCGATTTCTTCTTTTCGTTTAACTTCATCATTCTACCATACCCTTTTTTTATTGATTAACTTTTCGCTTACCACATATTTGGAACTTGGGATTTTGACGGATATAGACATTAGGATCTAAGAATAACGAAAACCCAAGTTACGCTATGGTGTCTCAGTGTGAATCACACTGGGATTCAACCGTAAAGTAACGATAAAGGTCCGCCCAAAACAAGGGGAAAAAATGTAAAAAATATTTGGTAATTTAAAAATTTTTGAACGTCATATTTTTCATCTTTCAACAAATTTTTTAATTTTCATAGATTTTCAATAAATTGGCATAAACGTAAATATTCTTTTTTTTCTTTCTCTTATTATAGGCTTATAGCCTGTTTAATGGCAACAACGTAAAAATTGCAAAATTTCAAGTTTAAAAGAGTTTGACATATTTAAAAATTTTTAAAAAATCTCAATAAATGCGAGAAAGGCCTTGTGGCTGTTGCCCGGCAGCCCTTTTTATTGTGAAAACAATACCAATTTGCAAATTATGATTGTACAATGAAGATTAAGAAACGTTGAAAAAAAGTTACAATTTCGCTAGCCAAGTGGGAACGGTATCGGCTTATTTGACGCAACTAGCTCACGCATTGATTACCAGTAGGTATTCGGCAGTTGACGCAATAATTGGCACCCCTAGGATAATATTTGGCACGCAGCCGAGTAGTTGTCCTGCTATTTGGTACTTTGCCGAATATTTGATACGTTGCCAAATATTTGGCATTTTGGCACTATCCGTTAAATGTTTATTTATTATAACGAAACCAAATTGAAATCAAAGGTTTAATTCGCCCTTGGTTGGTCATTATGAATGCAATAAGTCAAGTTTGAATTTCTTGGAATGTAATTGTTATATCTTTGAACTTAAACGCTTTTATAGGGTCATATGGATTAGCTGTGTGTAAAAATTTTGATCCGCCAGTTTACCTTGAATGTCTCAATAGCTTTGCAGCTATTCAGCTTTAAATAAAATTGATGAGCAAGGGCGGATGGTGAATCTTCGAGGTCCTGATTTAATTTTTTAGGTGTGACTCAACATACACAGCAGTAAAAAATATTAGTTGTTGATACCAATAACAACAATCGTTGGTACTAAAGCAACCTGGTGCTTTTTATTATTTTTTTTACTTTTGTACAAATTAATGAAATTTCATTTCATATAAAAATCTGTACGCAGGAGGAAACCTAAATTTTATTTAATTTTCACGCAAATGCATAATATGTTTATTTTGAAAGTTTTTTGTGGGTTATCAAATTTCTTAGAGTAAAATACTACATTTTTAAGTTTAACTTTAAGAAATTCTTATGTGTCTCTAAACATCTTTCATGTTGTCACTATAATTACCAACAAAGCACGGATTTTATGCAGCAAATGCATAATTATTTGATAGTTTTGATATGCCAATAAAATGCTTCTGTTTGTATCCATATCTAATAAAATGCAATTAAACGACACTAATTTTAATTGCATATTTTGAGGGTTTGAAGCATATTTTTAGAATAAATGCATATTTAGATATATTTCTTTTATTCGCAAAAAAACGTTAAATTTTAAAATATAAAAGGGGAGAAAATGAGAAGTACATTGGGATTTTCAATAAGTGCGTGCTGTTACTAGGTATTCTTGAGCGGATGTCCCAGATTATATCAGGTAGAATTTTATTTCAAAGTTTTGAAATTTTTACAATCATTTCTAAGAATTATGCAATTGCGGTACTTCTTGAAAGTAGGAGATATTAGTTTCATTCTGTTTTCGTGTCTACCACATCGTAAGAAATAGGAAAATAATGGCTCGCCTTGTGTGTGCTTTTCTTCTTCTTTCTCTATTTCCCATTTATGCCCTAAGGCGTTGGGTCCTCTATCCATCTCCTGTAGATGTTGCGGTCTCTCGCCATTCTCCTGACTTCCTCGATGTTTTTGTTTCTATTCCTTGCCGCCTCCTTGATGTTGTCTTCCCATTGGACTCGGGGTCTACCTCTGGTTCTTCTTCCTTCTGCTTTCATTTGATAGATTTTCTTGGGGTATCTTGTGTTATCCATGCGCATGAGATGTTCGTACCACTTCAATTGTTTCATTTCTATTTCACTGTTTGCTGGTTGTTGGTCTAAATCATCTCTTATGCTTCTGTTTCTAATTCTATCCCTTCTTGTCTTGCCCAGCACTCTTCGTAGGTATTTCATTTCCGTTGCTGTTATTTTGGATCGATGCTTATCCAGCAGTGCCCAGGATTCTGATCCATAGAGTAGTGTGGGAAGGAATATTGTTTTATACAGGTGCATTTTTGCTTTTGTGCTTAGTTCTTCTTTACCTTTCACTGTTTTGTTTATTTGGTAATACATCCTATTTGCTGTGTTTATTCTGTTCTTAATTTCTTCCTCTATTCTTCCATCCTTGTTTATTATCACTCCTAAGTATTCGTACTTTTCCACATACTCCAGTTGTTTTTCTTCTAATGTAATGGGTACTCTTGCTTCTTTTTCTTCTCTCGTGATGTGCACTATTCTGCTTTTTCCTACGTTTATCTTCATACCTTTGTCTTCTAGGTTGTCTTTCCATATGTTAATATTTTCTTGCAGTTGTCTTGGGTTTCCTGCCATTATTAGTATATCATCTGCGTACAGTAGGTCTTGGGTCATTATGGGATTTAGGTTATGGTACCCTAGTCTTGTTCTCCTTCTGATTTCTTCTTTACATTTTTTAATTATGCTGTTCATGTAAACCACAAACAGCAGTGGGCTCAAACTGTCGACTTGTTTAACCCCTCTATCTATGTTATATTCTTGTGATTTTTGTTCGTTTATCCTTACTACTCCCACCACTTTTTTGTTTATACTTTTGATCACTCCTATAAGCTTTGGGTTTGTTTGTAGTTCTTCCAGTGCCCCCCATATATGCTCTCTTGGTACTTGATCGAACGCCGCCTTAAGGTCTAGGAATGCTAGGTATATCTCCCTGTTCTTGTCCAGCATCTTCTCTGTTACCTGTCTAATCGTGTATATATGATCTTATGTTTGTTTACCTGGGCGGAAAGCCGCTTGTTCATCTTCTAGCTTATCTTCAATTACATTTCTTAACCTTTTTTTTTATTATTTTCGAGTAGATTTCTAGCGCCACTGGAGATAGGCATATTACCCTGTAGTTCTCGCAGTTTGTTGTTTCCCCTTCTTATATATTGGCACTACTATATTTTTCTCCCAGTCAGTCGGTATCTGTTCTGTTTCCCATACTTGTTGGAAGATATCTTTCATCCATTTGACTATTCTTTCTCCTCCTTTTTTGAGTAGTTCTGGGGCGATATTGTCTTCTCCTGAGGCTATTTATTAATGCTATCTGAATCTCTTCCTCTGTTATGCTGTTTTCTTCTTTCTCATTTCCGTTTTCTGTTTCTTCTTCCTCTTGTTCTTCGTTTGTTCTTTCGGTTTTAAATTTGTTTTAGTAGTAGTCTTGCCAGGCTTTTAGGACTCCATTTGTCGTTGTTTCTAATTCCCCCCTTTGGTTCATAATGTTTCTTATCGGTTTTGCTCGGTTCCCTTTTAGTCTTTTGATGACATTCCAGAATTGCTTTTGGTTCTCTATGTACTTTTCTTCTATCTTTCTTCCAAACTCCTTTCAGGATGCCTGTTTTGCTTGTTTTACTGCCTCCTTAGCTTCATTACGTTTCTGTATGTAGTTTGCTCTTTCTGCTTCCGTATTGGTCCTTTTAAATCTGCTCCGCGCTTCTTTCTTTAGCTTGATCATACCTTCACTTCCTCGCTCCACCATCTTGTTCTTTTCTTATGTGCACTATAGTTTGTTACTTTTTTTCCACATATCTCTTCTGCGGTTCGAATTATGGCTTCTTTAAATGTATTCATCTTTCATTTAGGTTCCAGGGCGTTCCTAATTGTTGTTGCTCGGTTTATCGTATGTTAAGTGTATTATTAAGCTTCTGTTCATATTCTTCTCTTATCTGTGTGTTTTCTAGTGCTTCTGTTTTAATACTTGTATACTTCTTTCCAATTTCCGATTTGGGTCTCGTAAATTTTGTGTATGCAATCAGGAGTCTGTGGTTAGTACTTAATTACGCTCCTCTTATCACTTTTACATCTTGTAGTGCATATCTCATACTTCTGGTAATGGTTCTATATTCAATCATGCTTTTGTGTCCTAGGGCTTCGGCCTCGTATGTGTGTTTTTATATGCAAAAAACTGCCATAAGACAGCAACTTAGGTAAAAGGTTATTCAGAACTGGTGCTAAACGAAAACAAAGAATTTTGCAAAGTCTGCAGCAAGCCGGTAAATAATCTTTGACTTTTTACAATGTTCAAATTTATTGAATATAGGCCCAAAGTAACAAAAAAAATTTATCGTTCTAGATTTCATGCACTAAAAAATTCCAAGTGAATCAACATATTAAAACTGATTTAAATCAAGGCAAACGTCGAAAAATCGCGGAACATACAAATGCCAATTCGCCGGTCGAATTTCTAAATTAAACGAAAAAGAAGAATAACAGCAAGGCGAAATTGAAATATTTTTATGCAAATTTAATTTATACAACTTGTTTGGCTCATGGTGTAAATAGAGTTGCAGAAGAAATTAGGAATCAGTTTCTCATTGTAAACGATTTAATATCAAATTTAATAAAGATATTTGCAAAAGCGCCCCTGAGGGTGCAATTATTTAAAGAAAAATTGCTAACTGTTTCCTAAAACAGTGCGTACCAGATGGGGTACGTGGTTGGATGCTGCACTTTGTTATTCAAATAATTTCGAATATATTAAAAAATTCATTTTAAATTTTGAAGACTCTTCAACGTGTATTATAGATTCAAAAACTATAATAAACAAATCTTAACTTTCAACACAATTAGCATTTATTAAAGTCAATTATAGTTTTGTAAGTACAACACTTATATCAATTACAAAAAAAGAAGTTTCTCTTTTCCGAATCAGTAGAAGTCATAAACACGTTTGAAAAATCAATTCATCAAGTTAAATGCAATATTGGAAATACTGTATCGCAGAAACTAACAGACATAGTAAATAAAAACGGGAGTTTTAAAACTCTTCTGAAGGTGAATGAGGTTCTAACTGGCAACTTTAATGATAAAGACATGCAACTAGACCTGGACATTTATGATACGAGGATGGGCTGAAAAGTCCGTAGAATAAAAATGAAAAACAGAACTTTGCGGTTCGAAATTGACGTTTATTTTTCAACATAATCCCCTGCTACCTCGATACATTTGGAGCAGCGATGATCCAAAGCCTCTATGCCTTGATAAAATTCAGAACTGTCAAGTTCTTCAAAATAGGCATCCACAGTCGCTTTAAAATCGTCGTCTGTTGAAAATTTCTGGCCTGCTTAGTATTTTTTTCAGACAGACGTGGAAACGGGTGGTAGTCCGACGGTGCTAAGTCTGGCGAATAAGGCGGGTGTGGCAGCAAATCGAATC
Organism: Ctenicera cuprea; assembly: GCA_958336395.1. Classification (NCBI taxonomy): domain Eukaryota; kingdom Metazoa; phylum Arthropoda; class Insecta; order Coleoptera; family Elateridae; genus Ctenicera; species Ctenicera cuprea. The sequence goes on from OY284493.1 coordinate 44,314,348, forward strand.
CCAATTCGTGAATTTTTGCCATAGCAATAACACTCGTGTGGGGCCGTGCATTGTCCTGATAAAAATGATTTTGTTTCTCGGCTAAACTAGGACGCTTTTCATTAGCTTTTTGCTTTAATTTGTTCAAAAGACTCCGCGTAGTATACGCCTGTGATGGTTTGGCCTTTTGGAAGGTAATTAATCAGAAGAATACCTTTTGCATTTCAAAAAATGACAGTCATTACCTTTCCTGCAGATGCAGCAGCATTTGCCATTTTTTGGAGAAGGAGGACCACTGTGCCGCCACTGTTTAGATTGTTGTGTTGTTTCCGGTATATAATGATGAACTCAAGTTTCATCTGTGATGATAAATCGGCGAACAAAATCCCTTTTGTTGTTTGGAAAACGCTCCAAACACTCACGAGAAATTTGCATCCGCAGCAATTTTTGATCAATACTGAGCAGTCGCGGCACCCACCTCGCAGACAACTTCTTCATGGTCAACTCTTCATCCAAAATGTACGTTGCCCGTTCTTTGGAGATGTTTACAGCTTCCGATATCTTAGACGTCTTCAACCGACGGTCTTAAACACCATAGCATGCACTTTTTCAACAATTTTTGGTGTAGTGGCAGATTTTGGGGTAAATAAAGGAGCCAAGTCCTTCAGACCATCCTTCATCTCATTATGAATGTCGGTTGCTGATAAGCCTTTCAAGAAGAAGTACTTAATGACAGCACGAATTTCAACACTATCCATCTTGTCAAAAACTCTGACACGCTCTTAATTAAACAGCGGTCAAAACGAAACTAATGAACGCAGCGATCTGAAATTTGACAGTTGACGGTCTGAAGGAGTGAACTTGCCAACGCGCCACAAAAACTGTCCGAAACAGCGCCATCTATTCGTCATTCCACGAACTTTTTAACCTATCCTCGTAATTTAAAAAATGCGTCAACTACAGCAAGTGCCATTTAACCTTGCAAAAAATATGACGATAAGTTTAAAAGGCGAGCAGCCGTTACACTCTCAAGCAAAAGCAATCCCATAGTTTGAAAGCTAGTATAATATCTAGTTGCTGTTAGTTATTTATGTCATTATTATGTTAATCCCTCCTCAAAGCAAACTGTTTCTAACCTTATGGCGCACGGCCTTTTAATTTGTCAAAAAATCCACAATTTTTCGTAAACCATAAATAAATTGACTTTCACTTTTTAGTAGAGTGTACCACACTGTCCAACAGCCAATTAGAGCTAGTTTAAGTTACGACTACCGACGAAACAAAGCGGAAGTAGCCGAATCAAAGCCCACTAAAATTTTGCAAGGTTAGATGGCACATGCTGTACTTTAGTTGACGTTGAAAGGAGTTTTCCGCTTATAAAAACACACTGTCTGAAAAAAGGCAGTCGTTTCTTGTTCAAAATCTTAAAAACATATTGTAATTCATAATGCTATAAAATATAAAGATTAGGTATAAGTTTAAATTGTTATACTATACTAATGCTAGTTTTAAAAATTTGCCTTTTTTAAATAATAATTTTAAGTGTAATTATGTTGTACGATTTTCCACGTGCGCTTTTTTTAATAAAAAATTTTAAAAATTTATCTATTAACTGATTTTATTTACAAATTTTGTATATAATGATTGCCTATTGTACATAAAATGGCGCATACTTTGCATATATTGGTGCATATTTTGTATATATTTGGTGCACATATGATCGCATATATTGACGTTTTTTGTGCATATAAATCCGCGTCTTAATTACCAAACATATAAAAACATTTAAAATGCAACCTGATGTTACTACCAAAGTAACCAAAATATAATATGCTGTAATAGATTATTCCGACTGGAATACGTTCACCCGCATGATTGGATTAGATATTTTTTTTGATATTTCTGTAATTGATGTCATATTTCATTGTACTAGTACATAAAAAATTCATTTAGATTATACCAACACCACCAGGTACAGATGGAAAAGGTGAAGGTCATAATTGGGATGCCGGAAACAAAAAAAAAGTAGTTTAAAATGTCATCTACATTTAAAGATGATTACGTAACAAACATATTTAGTAAATTATGAAAATGAAAACCGTTTTAATTTGTTGGTTATTTATTAGCTGTTGATTATGTTTTACTACTTTGTATTTAACGCATAATTAAGTAAGCTTGTTAAAACGTAATAGAAAATTTATAAATAAGGAAATAACAAAGGGTTTTTAATAAAAAAATAATATGTAAAAAATACTAAAAACACGTAAATGGTTTTAATTTTTCATTTTAAAGAGCATGCTAAAATTAGCGGTTGGAGGTATGCAGAAGAATTTAAAAAAAATAAACGGATGTGAATGTAATTTTAAATAACTTATGTTTTCACACAAAAAAAAACTTTGCGAAAAATGGCAAATCAAATTGATGTGTTTTTAGTACGGTTTTGATTATTTTTAGGTTTGTGTTGTTTATCAATTTCAAAAAAATTGTCTATGCGCATATAAAAAGCCTTTGACCTCTCAGTTAAGGTTCTTTGAATACTAAGCACTACGTTCTTGTCATTCTCTGCATATTAGTCATCTATATTGCTTTTTATTCGAAGTATTAAATATATTTGGGATTTTATTATATGATTACTGCTACTTTGTAAACAAATCACGATCAGAAACATCAGTAAGTGGAAAACAATGGTTGACAAAGGTCATTATATGTGCTTCTTTTACTAGAATACTAAGCCGTGAGTCTCACGAAATAATTTTCTACTATAAGTACCTATAGAAAATGTAAATATAAACTTGTTTCACACACTTTTATTTATTTATCATTGTAGTAATATAAGAAGTGCTAAAACGAACGTTCTTCTTCTTTTTTAGCCATCCCTTATGCTCTTAGGGCGTCGGGTTAAACATGGCTAGGGATTGGTTTTATCGCTATGTTCCAGGAGGTGATATAGTCCTTCGACTTTTAAACCATCACGCTCCATCAGCTTATGCCAAACACCTATCAGCCGTTTTTTCGTACCTCTGTATATTTTGAGGGGACTTCTAACCCCTCTAACAACTGCCGCGTTGTTAATGCGACATCCGGGAACACCTATTTGCGTGCCAATCCGAGAGCACGAGGTACCGCATTGACTCGGCTTTCGAACACCCATCCAAGAGCTGACCAGGCAAAGCTATGCTTAACTTTGCTGATCGCACTTGAATGGTTATTCTAGCCGCGCCAACTCGCGACGTTATCAAGCAAATTTTAATAAACAACTTTAGGGCAAATCCAAAGTTATTTCTTGAACGTTTTAGCTTCAAAATATAATAAACTAGACCACACTTTTATGTCGGTCTTTGGGTAATTAAAAGTAAAATAGCAATAACATAAAACAGTTTTAAATTGTGATTCAATCTTGCGACGTATTTTGTTTTCTCTAAAGTACCTGGTAGCAAAAGCAGGGTCGCCACTGGATTTTTCCTGTTTGAATAAAACCTAAATTCCAGAAAAGACAAATTACTTCGTACGACGTCTTGTTGTGTACGCTACTGTTGCGCGAACCTAACAGCGTAGACAGTGTCCAGGTGTGAAGTTATATCTCCAGCAGCGAGCATTCATTCTCCAAACAATAACTTACAAACGCGTCAAGTCAAACAATACGGTTTTAAATATTTACAAAATCAACTTAGATATTTGAAAATTAGTCTAATATGTACAACTTACTTCCAATCAAAAATATAAATAATGAATTAATTACGGTGTCAAAAATGGTGCGGAAAAAGCGTAATTTGCTTTCACATTCGGTTAAAATAACAGGAATAAGACAAGCGAGTCCGAAGTATTGCGCTAAATGTTACCAACTTAAATGCAATTAAACAAACATGTAATCGAAAGTACGTATTGCAAGGATTCGAAGTAAATAAAAAAATTTCAAGTAAGTAATTTTTACGTATAAATAAGTATAACAACCTTGCCACGTGGTCGCTGCAAATGACTGATAAAGCAGCTTATTTGGAAACTTTAATTAAATGTAAAAAGGAATTACATTTAGAATGCTTTGGTGCGGTTTGTTCAACTTAAATGTGTATTTATGTCTTAATCAAACTGGTCGTCACTTCGAAAAGCTCATTCCTTGTCTAATTATCATAAAACAGTAACTGCGGATTAGATTTGCGAACATTAAATCCGCATTGTTTAACATAGAGCCGGAATACAAATTAGTAAATCCAGTAATGGGAACAAACCTTTACCAATTTTAATAAAAATATAATAAAACTTCTAAATTTGCAATAAACCACGCGTAGACGGTAAAATGAAATAAAATTACTTAATACCGGATTTGTTACTTATTTGCGGGGTTCCGGTACGTCTTTTAATACGCAGAGTTAATTATATCACTAAAGTATCTTAATATAACGCCTTACGCATTATTTTAAACAATCTCACGATTTATATTTTTGTATTTTCAATTAAAAAACTTTGATTGCTCTAATAATCATATTAGCAGTAAAATACAGCACGGGCGGTTTCAAATAACCTTCAAAGCTATTTGACGGGTCCTATGGAAATATTACTAACTTGACTAGTGTCTAGCCCTTTGGCCAAAAATCTATCCTGCGTGTCAGTATGCCGTCAATCAGTGAGTGAATGCAAATTTTTCTTCGTATTTTTCTTTAAAAATATAACTGCTATTAACAGATAACCTCGCGTAAACAGCAAAACGCAACAACAGTGTTTAAAAAAAACTATAAAATAAAAACAAAATTTTGGCCCCAAGCGAGACTCGACCCCACAACTACTTATGCAGTAAAAAAGTAGTATACCCGCATGTCCATCTGTGCCACTACGAACCTGCCGGTTATCGTTAAATAAGTGCCTATTGAATGCGTGCGCAATAGAAATGCACAAATAAAAAGTCTGGCTTTGGTGGGATAGATTGTTGTCGAAGAGACTAGACGCTATTACTAACTTGTTACAGTTTTCAATATGACCAGATCGACAGAACAAGTGAATTCGGCGAAGTTCATATGAGAAATTGTTAACAATAACTTAACCCCCCTAAATTCACAGGTGAACGGCAAGGTCGGTAACTCTGGGATTGAATACAAATTCAATGTTTCTGACGGGTGGTCGGGGAAAATATTACAAACGTATAAAAGTTTGTAAATCACGGGCGGACGGTGAAGTCTTTGACTTTCGGTTTTAATATAAATTCAATGGGTTTAACCGGCTTCGGGTAAAATTATTACAAACGTATAAAAGTTTGTGAATCACGGGCGGATGGTAGAGTCTTCGACTTTCGGTTTCTATATAAATTTAACGGGTTTGACGGGACTCGGGGAAACATATTACAACTGTATAAAAGTTTGTAAATCACGGGCGGGCGGTAAAATTAAACTTTTGAAATTCATTCATAATTTAACGGCCTTGGCGGGTTTGCCAAAATTATTACAAACAAATTTGCAACAATACCGGAGTGAGCTTTACAAAGTTCGGGGAAGGAATTCTTGACTTTCTGAGAGCAGAGAGCGTTTTGTAGTGAAAGTAGCCTAGAAAGGGAACTACTCCTATTCTAACGAAATTTCGGGGTGCGCGCTAAATGGCAAAATAGAATAGAGGGAGAAGAGGTCAATAGTCTAATTTGCGTTAAATTCGAAAGTTCACTGAAATGAACCAAATAATTACAACGCACAAGATACGATCGTTACAACATTCTTATTTTAAGCCTACAATATTTTCCCATATTTACTCGTCCTTTATGTAAGGCTCATGTTCATTGGTACAAGCGAGCCGCTACAGTTTTCGATAAAGATGGGCAAGATTTATTATTAAAGTTGCTTAAACAGAAAAAAATTCGGTATTTTTTTACGGCCATTTCGAATATCAAATTGAATCTTTTACAACATTTCCAATTTAACCGGAACCGGTACCAACTTTTGAATTTCAAATGGAACACCCTGTATATTTTTACACTTTTGAATTGAAAATACTTTTAGCTTTACAAAATAATTATCCCGATATTTCACTTTTCATTTTTTAAATTTAATAAAATAACAATTGCCATGAAACAAAACAATAAAAAGTGATATATCTTGGTTATGAGTGATTATACGCATACATCTCTATAATAATTTTGTAAAACTAAAATTATTTTCCAACCAAAAACGTCAAAATATACAGGATGTTCTATTTAAAAATCAAAAGTTGGTACCGTTTCCGGCCAAACCAGTAATGGATGTTTTATTAAACAGTCAAAGTTTTATTTGACAACAATTTAACAAAGAAAATTAGTTCAACACTTTAACGCATAGTACAGTGAAGAAAACATTAAAGATGATTAATTTTAAAAGAAATAAATAAATAATATAAGTGAATTTTCACAGACAAAACACACGCCCTGTAAAGGATCAACGCATGTGCACTACGTAGCGGCTTTGTAGGTAGTGTGTCTAGGACTCGTTGGGCAGAACAAGGGAGAAGCGAACCTTTTACAACCGGAACATGGACTATAACCCAAAAGACATAACCACCGGCGGGGTTGGAGGTACAGAAAGTGGCAGGTAGAACGAAGTTATTCCAGCAAAATTGAAATTCTTTGGTCAAAAATAAAACCATCTTAAGCTGGGTAAAGGGTTATAAAATCACTTTTTCCCACGACCACTCCCAGGAAAGCGTCCATATTCATTTAATGTAGTAGGTACGAAAACTAACCATTTTATACGTGTGCGTTATTTTCCTAACTCACAAGTGTGTTAGGAAACTAATAGGCAAAGCACTATAGGGATTGCGATTGGCCGGAGCGCTGCAGAGGTATTTGACAAGTTGTTCGCGATTGGCCGCTCTAGGTGTCTGTCACGAAAATTCAAATATCAAATGTATATTTTATTGTCAACCGTTACCCTACACACTACACATTATTAGAAGACACCGAGTCTAAATGTATTAGCCAAAAAGTCGCAACAAAGGTACGAAATTGTGTTTTTTGAGGTCGTGGGTAAAACTAGCTGAAAAGTGACAAACACACTCGTGTGATTTCCGCACTCGGCATGCGGCCTCGTGTGTTAAGTGTCAGTTTTCATGCTCGTTATGTAACATACTATTACACACATTCCCAAACAATAAATGTCCAATCTTTTTCAAAATCAAATCGATAAGACGATAAACATTCTATTCTCTATTTACAAAGTTTGGTTTATTAAAGTAAGGAGCCGTAGAACCTTGCAACCCTACTCAAGAAAATATTACCTCAACATATTTTTTAAGGCAAATACAAAATGGAAACTACAGGTTTCTTTTTCTCAAAAAACTGAACCTCTTCACTTTAAAATGGAATGAATTGTTGACGTCAGTAATTAATTTTTGACATTAATAAATAAACTTTTAACGCTAATAAACAGTTTTTGGACGTGAATAATTAACTTTGTGACGTCAATAAAAAAACTTTTGAGGTCAATAATTATTGCGTCGTCAAAAAAATTAATTTTCCAAAGTCAATAAATGATTTTTTGACGTTAATACATGAATTTGTAACGTGTGTTGACTAGAACCATACTATTGTGTTGACTGGCAGGAAAGCGTTCTGCTAGAAGAAGGAGCACGTACATCTGCAATTGATACTAATCTGATATGTGCACTAAGGCAAATCGGTGATGCATGAATCATAAAATGACAAATAAAATCGTCCTTATTAGAATGGGAAGTATAATTTATTAACAAGTCCTGCATAAACCCAGCACAACGCGCACTCTTCTGGTAACTAAAAACAAGCACCTAATTTAGTGTGGCGACTCACTAAAATTTGCTATTTTTCCAAATCCACCGCTAGATGGCAGCATTTTTTTGACATTTCAAACATTAAATTTTTGACTACATAAAATTTGTTTTATGTGTTATTAATTAACTAGTTTTTCTTATTGCCGCACAGTCCAGTAATCATTTTTAGACGTCAAAAATAAATTAAGACGTCTAAATATTATTTTTGGCGTCAAACGACGCCAGAAAACAAATTTTTAAATTAAATATTTGTTGAAGTCAAGAAATGGCTTTTTGACGACAAAAATGAAGTTTTTGACGTCCAAATTGAATTTTAGTTCTGAGTCAAAACATTTTTGTATTAATAACTATTTATTGATGCAAAAAATCCGCTTTATTTATTAAGAATAAATAATTTTTAAATTCCTACAAACAAGAAATACTTCGCAGAGGTTTAAAAATCTTTTTTGACACCAAAAAAATAAATTTAGACGTCTAAATGCGGGAAAAAAAACCAATCTCTAGCGCAGGAAAAACTTTTGGCGTAAAATATTTTTCGACGTTAGCAAATGGTTTTTGACGACAGAAAAATTATGTTTTGACGTTAAATTTGATTTTTGATTTCATAAAATAAAAATCGGCGCAGAAATATATAATCTGGTATTTAATATATTTTCATTGTATGAAAAGATGTACCTATTCAAGCTAAGATTTTTTAAATGAGCAGTTACAATAATTTTAAATATTTTTTCTAATTTTTCAATAAAAGCAGTACTGTAACTAGAACATGGTTATATCGTTCCTGTTCAGTATAATTTAAAAAAATAAATAAAAGGTGTTTCCAGCAAAAACGTATCATAAGGTGATGCAGTTTTGACCTGAATTACTTATAATTCTTTAGAACTGTCTATTGCGTAGGCCAAATGTTATATTAATGATTCACAAGCAAATCTTTCTACATAATATACGAAACAGGAAAGTTTTTAAATTTCAAGGATATATCCCTGTGGTAGGTACTTAAAATGCACGATTGCAATTTGAATTCCTGAGAAAACTCATACTTGTCATAGACCATTTTAAGTATTTTTCTCCTAAGATGGCAATTTTGCAAATGTGATAACAAAACACAGTCTAATCAACAACAGAATCAATAAAAGCTGGGCATTAATTTTTAATTTACGTTGCAAATGACCATTAAAAGTTTTAAATTACGGCCTACAAGTTTCCTTGAAGCTTATATCGCAATTCTTTTCGGGGCGATCGAAATTCTCTCTGTCAGTGAGGAAGCACCTGATGGTACAATACCGTGTTGCAGGCGAGGTTCTACTTCCGCATAGTATTATACCCTAGCGAGACAACTAGTACTAATATAAGTATTTAGACTAAGTTTGCTGTTTTAATTTAAAAATCGGTTTATTACAAATTGCTAAGAGAGAATTTAAATTACTTAACGTATTAATCGTGTTGTTATTAATATGTAAACTGTAATGCAACATTTTATTAGCAAATATTACAGGGTTGGGCAAAAATATGGAACAATGCAAATATCTCTAATACGGCAACCGCGATTTGGACAAAATTTTCCAACTGAAGGTTCCGATATACGGCTGATACAATGAAGGCGGTTTAAAAGGACTTTCGGTTTAGCAGGAAATTATATCTACCTTTTTATTTTAAATAGAACACCCTGTATATTTTTCGATATATCGATAGAACTCTTTTTTGTGAGTTCAGTGATATAAGGTTTTATGCTTTTATTTTAAATAATTTTAGAGATATTGAACAATAATGTTTCGTAATTGTTATCTGGGCCAGCGGGTGGTCTAGAGGTTAAAGTCCCAGGCTTTGGAACTAGACTCTTAACGGCAGTAGGTTCGAGTCCTCTGCCCGTCCGAAATTTTTCTGAATAAGTTAAATCCGGCCGATCCATGGATGGTGTGTGTGGTGTGTATGTTGGGTTGCATGTCTTTCAGAGGTGGGCCATGTTAGACCGGTGAAAAGTGCTGAAGTGCGCTGAGCCCGGGTAAGGGGGTGGGATGGCAATCATGGAGTCGTGCTCACGCACGGCCTCATGATTCTTCTAGAAAAAAAATTGTTATCTAGCAGCTCATAGAAACAAAATAATGTAAGAAGCCTAAGCAGTACGTTCGCTCGTTCTCTGGATCCATTGGATTTCTTTCTTTGGAGACATTTAAAATCTAGAGTTTATACTGAACGACCAAATAATTTGGAATAAGAATTGTTGAATTAAGAAGAATTCCTGCAGAGCATCTTGTTAATGTAACTAAATGATATGTACATACACTTGGTTATTGCCAAGAATATATTTTTTGAGGGTTTCACAGTTTCTCGAACTCAATAATACAATTTCCTTTCGGACTAGACCGCGTCGTCATTTGGGAACTACACCCAGCATAATCAAGTAAGGGCCGACCTGTGGCTTGTCTGCCTTTACAAGCATTTGCTGTAGAAGTCTGGGCAATATTTGTTCGTAGGCCCTGCCTGCCTAAACAGGGCCGTGTCCTTAGATAATTTAAACCTTGGGGCGGACAAGGATTTGATCTTAATGTATTTTGTTTGCCAGGACAATAATACTTAATCGGCTTATGCCTGTTGGCTGTTTGTGAACCCATACAAACTAACGTTTCGCAAAACATTGTAGCTTGCATCTTCAGAGTAAATAGAACACTGAATTCAAATCCGTGAAGCGAAGGTATTTAAACCTCTTTAAGCCAGTCGAGCAGAACGGCGGAGTTCTGGTTGGCTGTCACCGTTGGGCGAAGACGGATCCGGTGGAGCGTGATCGTGAGATCGATGATGCTTATGAGTCCTCAGAGGATAAACTACCGGAGTCCAAGCTTTTCTGAGTCTAAAACCATCCTCCCTGTTTATGTTGTTTCTCAATTTCAATTGCTTCACGTATGATACGAGGGAAGTAATGAGGTACTCTGGCGAGTACCCGAGCATTGTCAAAGTCCAACTTATGCCCAGTTAAACCAGTATGTTCACCATCGCAGATTTTGTGATGCGTTTGCAATCACTTTTGTGTTCTAGCAATCTTAACTCAATGGAACGACCAGTTTGTCCGATGTAGTTTGAGCCACAAGAGCAAGGGATGTTGTAGATCCCGGCTGATTTTAAATTTGATTTTTGATTCGTTGCGGATCTAAAACCGTTTCCCAAAGTTTCATTAGTCCTAAAGACTGTCTTTATGCTGTACCTTCTAAGAACATGCTCAATCTTATCAGTAATGCCTTTACTGTAAGTTAGAAAAGCTAAGCCTCCGGAGGTGCCAGTTCCTCCTTAGCCTAAGGCTGTTCCGCATTTCGGATTGCTCTATGAATTTCTGTGGCTTGTATTATTATCCTGGCAAACAAAATATATTAAGATCAAATCTTTGTCCGCTCCAAGGTTTAAATAAACTAAGCACACGGTCCTGTTTAGGCAAGCAGGACCTACGAACAAATATTGCCCAGACTTCTACAGCAAATGCTTGTAAAGGCAGACAAGCCACAGGTCGGTCCTTACTTGATTATGCTGGGTGTAGTTCCCAAATGACGACGCGGTCTAAGCCGAAAGTAAATTGTTTTATTGACTATTGCCAAGAAGTTCATAGCGGTCATTTTAAGCATCTTCTCAAGTGATGTTATTTGTGTTTTTTTAAATGTTTGTTTTTCATTGTTTTGTTGTCATGTGTTACTAGGTAATAAAACAAATTACGAATCATTATTGTTGAGTGTTTTGTTCGATATCTTTAGAATTATTAAAAATAAAAACATCAAACTTTGTATCACTGAACTCCCAAAAAAGAGTTCTATCGATATATCAAAAAGTATACACCAATTGATTTGATAGACTAGGACAGCACCCAGCAAGGAAGCATATCCGTCCCACCTCCAGGCGGGAAACCCTTCGGGACGCCATGATCGAGATACGCTCGATCAACGCGCCTGCCCTCAATACAAGAAAGAGAACAGGCTACCAGTCCTGGTATCTGGCTGCGAGCCCTAAGCCCCTACTGGTGGAGGGAGACTACCTAAATCTCTACTGATTTTGCAGATCAGTGCCCGAGCTGAAACGCAGCTCATCCGCCGAACCGCACTAAGACGGCCCTAGCCTGCACTTAGGCTGTACCACTGCCACCACGAGTCCTACTCCGCGACCAAAAACGGGGGGTGTGAATCCCCCGTGGGCTCGGCATTGGTCCCCGTGGTACCAGTCAAAGAAGTCACTGGTTGGACTTGTCGGAGCAAGCGCGTGCCAAGCAGCGCTACCGCTCCCAGTTAGGAAACCGGCCTGATCATAGTAGCCGGCACCTTAACAGCGTCGGGTGTACATAAGTACGAACCCTCTGGGTCGACACTTTGATAGTGGGCGTGAGCAGGCAAAGTGCGCTTCACTCCTAGAATCCTAGACCCCAGTGCCAGCTGCACAGCACTCCATCGTAGAAAGCACCATCACTTTCCGGAATTTCCGGACAAGGAGCGGGGTTTCCACTTCAGTGATCGTGCATTGCACACCGCTCCATCGTTAGAAAGCACCATCACTTGCCGGAACGACTATTTATCCGGACAAGGAGCGGGGTTTCCACTTCAGCGATCATGCCTGAGGCGTTTGGACCCATACTGAGGGCTGGCTGCAACTGACACCCCTAGGACCTAGGTCCCTTTTGCAGCAGCAGCCACTCCATCCTGGAAAGCACCATCACTTGCCGGAACTATTTATCCGGTCAAGGAGCGGGGTTTCCATTCCTGAGAAAAACCCCGCTCCTTGACCGGATAAATAGTCGTTCCGGCAAGTGATGGTGCTTTCCAGACAGGGTGTTCTATTTAAATTTAAAAGTTGATGTCATTTCCGGCTAAACCGGAAGTCTTTTTAAACCGCCAATACCTTCATTCTATCCGCCGTACATCGGAACCTTCATATAGAAAATTTGGTCGCGGTTGCTGTATTAGAGATACTAGCACTGTTCCGTACTTTTGCCCAATCCTGTATATTAACCATTCTATTGTTCTAGAGTTTTTGAGAGATATCAACGAAACTTAGCATAGGTAATATGTACCCAAAAAGGCACATTTTGACATATTTTACACATGTTTTGACTTGAGGTTTCACCATAAATGACTCCAGCGTTTGAATTTCAAATGGGACACTGTGTATGTTCACATTTTTGAAATTCTGCGACAATTCTGTACACATAAAATTACAACTAAATATTTGGTAGTTTTGATCATATCAATTTATAACATTTTGGAGTTGAGGGGGGTACTACACAGCGTTAGAATATCTGCAATGCATACCGCAAGACACCGCTGCTGCAACACCGCGTAGTTAGTAACCTACACATCAATGGGGTACGTAACCAAGACCGTTATGCAGTTATGCACTTTAACCTATTAAACTTTGGTATCAAAGTTTCACATTATTTTCATTTCACACAGATCTACACTGCGAAGACTGATTTTCCTGTAGTTTGTCGTGGATTTCCGGTTTTTACCTTTTGGTAGGGAAATTTGCATGGTTGTAATCTATTCAGTTGGTACTTCATTGCGTATCCAGATTTCTTCTATCGTTTTACATACTGTTTCTATAAAGGTTGTTGGGGCGGTCTATTTCTGGCGCTTTATTTCTCCTTAAATAGTGTATTATTTTTTGTAGTTACCTCTGTGTTTTTTTTAAGAATCATGAGGCCGTGCGTGGAGACGACTCCGTGATTCCCATCCCACCCCCTTACCCGGGCTCAGCGCACTTAGCGCTATTCACCGGTCTAACATACCCCACCCCGAAAGACATGCAACCCAACATACACACCACACACACCGTCCAAGGACACCCCGGATTTAACTTATTCAGAAAAATTTCCGACGGCCAGAGGATTATAACCTACTGCCGTTGGGAGTCTAGCTCTAGAGGTTGGGACTCTAACCACTAGACCACCCGCTGGCTCACCTCTGCAGTTAAAAGTGGCCAATGATCCGTTTTTTTTTATTTGTCGCTGGGCATTTCCTGTTGTCCTCAATTCATTTTCCTAGTGTATCATAGGTATGAACCCTCTTTTTGTTGCAGTGTTGGCTCTCCTTGCTTTTCTTCATGTATTTATATGTATTTGGTAGCCTTGTTTCCGGTGGATACTTGTTAAATTCTGGAAAAACTGTTTGCACTTTTATGCTTCGTGTTGCTCCTGGGCCTGTCTTTTGTTAAAATTTTTGACGGCGAAACCACGATGGCGAAACGGCCGGCGGCGAAACGGCGGCGGCGAAACGACGACGGCGAAACGGCGACGGCAAAACGTCCCATTACAGTTTTTCCTTGGGATATTTTTGGGGTTTCCTTCCACGTTTTTTTCTGGCAGATTTTTTTCACAGTAAGGACATTTATAGAATTTTAATTATTTTTTTTACGTTACCTACATGTATGATTTTCTTTTGTAACATTAATATATGCAAAGTAAGAGTTCAAATATACGTTTTGCTCATTTCTACCATTTCTTAAAAATCTAGTTGTTAAAGAATAGAATATAAAAAGTGTCCCAAGGTACGCGCTCTCCCCTATTATTTCCAGGATTTTTATTCACGCATTTCTTTTATAGATTCAGCTAGGAGCTAGTTATAAATCTGGTTATAAAATTATTTTCCACGCAATAACGCAGAAATGGTTAAACAATACGCCGTTTAGAAAGATCGAAACCCAATTTTCAGTAAAATTTTATATTTAGACTGGTACGAATGCTGTACTTTTTTTGCATAACCTTCTCGGCGACCAGTATATTACGAATGCCTCCATAAAACAACCTTCCAGTTGACAATCCCGCCGTATAAAACCTTACCAACAGAATCACGTCTGTAAAAATTCCTTAGCTTGATAATCTAACCCGCAGAATCATTTACTGGTAAAATTTATCTTGTCAAATGTTTTTTCGGTAGGGTTATTACTCGCAGGTTGCTGAACTTTTACTGACATGTTTAGTACGTCTCTAAATTTTTGACTATCATAGGCACGGGATATTATCTGAAACGTACAATTTTTTTTTAAATATAGAATTTTCGGTACAGAATTATTTTTGGAGGTGTTTCTTCGGGCATAAAATTTTCTGATACATTTATTTAACGTTACAGCAGCATTACGACAACATGATGTTTTTCAGCGTATGCAGCAATCGATATCGAAGCCGAAGACTATGGAACGCCGTTTTACTTTTTATCAATGCACGTAGCTCGTTAAGCAACAGCGGCTTTCAAGGTCGTATGTTGGTGGGCGTTGGGAAAGACACAGGTAGGCTGCAGGGTTCAGAGAAAGACCGTGGTTATTTATTTCATAACTGTGGAAGGAACAGGATGCAGTAGGATTTAAATAAAAACGTCCCTCGTGTATAACGGGAGTATTTACGGGGTGCAAGGGACTCCTTTACTGCCACCGCATAGCAAAATAACAAATATATGCAAACGTGGTAACCGCAGCAGAAAACGGAAGTCGTCTATTGTTTAGTTATGCATGTTACTTTGCAGATGTAGCAACTGTAGCAATAAACGGAATTCGCCTGCTGCTTAGTGACATACAAAGCTGGCAGTCCTATATATTTGCTGTCACTTATGTTCCAACTAATTTTTATTTGGCTATGGTTAAATGTGATTTTAAAGCGGCCGAAGGCAGAACTTATGGATCGTCTCAATTTAGCAATATGGAACTAACTACACTTAAGATAAAAACCAAAACGCTGTATGTGGAGCAAACAAAATAATAATCGACAGGCACCTTAAAAGCGCCACGATTCCACCGACGCAAAACTCTTAAATGGAAAGATGGGTCAGTGACGCATATGTAAAACTTTCTTCATTCTGACTGTGATACACTTACTTTTCTCGATGTTATTGATTGTACTTCGAACATTATCAAAACACGTCTTTTAAACTCCCCGATAGTAAAAAGAAGCCTATTCTGTTATTTTTACACAACACTTTTACCGCATAACAAAAATAAATAATGGAACCACTTCGCCTAGACTTTTATATATTGTAGAAATTATTATACTTTTAAAAGTATTTTTGTACCAACGTATTACATAGTGACAATATGATAATGCTTTTCTTGTCAAAACCGGAGGTGAGTGACTAACGCTCGGTTTCCGTTCTAGGCGGAAGAGTACCAACTTACTACTGTAGTATATGTAGGAACCGATTTTTGTAAGAAAAAAAATAGATATTTTGGAAAAATATTTCTTGGGATTAGATAAAAATCAGAAACTATTCAGCAAATTTATCAGCCAGGTATTGGAAGAAAAAAATCTACTTCCATAAATATTGTTGCATCTAAAAATTAAGCTGTGAATCTTATTCCACTATCAGTCATGACTCATGAACAATTTAGCTTAAACTTAAATACGTTCTCCTTCCCTGTGTTTTAAGTATGCATTTTTGATTTTAAAAGCATTCATAGAAGGCATCACAGAGAGATTAGCTGAGTGATAAATTAACCAAATGGTAGCTGATCCCTATTTCGATGAGTCAAAAAAATATTGTAGGCAGTTTTTTTACTTTTTTATCAGATTCCGTGTATACATGTCGTATTTTTAGAAAATTCGACCACTCGCCCACCCACCTACTGAAATATAATTAAAAAGCTAATTTTTTGGGTTCGTGAAGGTACAAAGTATGGATTTCTTCGGGCACGGTCAGTTACATATAGTACAGTGGCGTACTTGCCTTACTATTGCTGCATCTGAATATTATTCTTCTTATTCTACTATCAAAAATTGATAGAAAACGTCACAGACAATTAGCAAACTGAAACACTAATCAAATTGTAGCTTATTCCAAGCTCTATAAGCATACAAAAAATATGTAAAAGTTTTTAAAAAACAATTTCATGAGACCTAAAAACAGCTTCCTTGCGACGAACTTAGTTTGCGCTGCAAAAATTATTTTCGGTTAAGGCCATTGACCTTTCGATTTTAACGCAAACTTTTTTCCCTCCAATTTAGATTATTTCTGAGTGCGCACTCAGATACCTGTCTAGAGTAGGAGAAATTCCCGTTCCGGGCCTCATACCCTATAAAACCCGCTCCGCTATCAGAAATGTTAGAATTTCTCATTTAAATAGGCCATTGGCCTATAATAAGAGGAAGAAGAACTTCACCGAATTCACTTGTCCTCCCGATCTGGTCATATTGCATACTGTAACAAGTCAGTAATATTTCTAGAATAGTTTAGAAGCTTATTTGAAACAGACCGCCTTGCCCGTGCTGTATTTTACTAATAATTCGAATATTGTAGAGATCGAAGTTTGTTAGTAGTAAAATACAGAAATAAGAATCATGAGATTGTTTAACACAATGCTTAGGGCATTGTCTTAAGATACCTCAGTGATATAATTAACTATGGAAATTGAGAGACGTGCCGGAACCCTGCAATCAGTTTGTTCACTTTACTGGATTTACTAATTTTTTATTCCGGTTCTGTGTTAAACGATGAAAATTTAATATTGGTAAATCTAATCCGTATTTATTGTTATACGGTAATTAGGCGAAGAATGAGCTTTTTGAAGTGACAATCAATTTGATTAAGATTGAGGACAAATACTAATTTTAGTTGAACAAACCACACGAAAACATTCTAAATGTAATGTTTTCACATTTAAAAGTTTCCAGATAACCTAGTCTGTCAGTTATTTGCAGCGACCAGGTGGCGAGATCGTTATACTTATTTATAATTTTGTCGTTCTTTGATTACGTCATGTTTATTTAATTCAATTTAATTTGTTATAACTTAGCGTAATACAGACCGTTCCAAAGACTGACCAGAAAAGCTTCGAGTTGCCCGCCCTAATCCTGTTATTTTGACCGGTCGTGAAGGCAAATTGCGTTTTATTCCGCACCATTTTTGACACTAGAAACGTCTTTGTGTGTTATTGTTTGGAGAATGAATGCCTGCTGTTAGAGATATAACTCCATACTTGGACACTGTTTATGCAGTTAGCTTTGCACAACATCGAAGGGCCCAGTGCCGTACAAAACAAGATGTCGTACCGGGCAATTTTTCTTTTCTGTAATTTAGATTTTATTCAGACAGGAAAATTTCAGTGGCGACCCTGCTTTTGCAACCAAGTATTTTTTGAGGCTTAAAATACGTCGCAGACTTCCACACAAATAACTTAATATTACATACTATTCCGATAGCTAAGCTTGTAATAAGTTACCGCTGCCGTGACAACTGTTTTAAATATCAAAATTTATTTTGTTGTATTAATTTCCCAAACACGCGCAGATAGCGCTACAAATGCAGACCAACGCCCCAAATGTCACGCCGAAGCTTTCTTTTTCAAAGAATGACACATCAACATATCTTCTCGCTACATTTCTCGAATATAAAACATAGATCTTTACATAGAAAACTTCAATTCGAGACTTGTAATTCTTCTTGAGAGATCTTCACCAGAAATTTGAATTTTTCTCAAGGTCTAATTCAAAATCAAATATTCCATTTTACTTTAGTACAAATGGCGGTAGTGATCCCTGGTTTTACTAAACCGTTTGTTTTCTTGCTTTACTTTATTTTCGCTCAGCAACGGTAGTGATCTACTTAAACGGTTTACTTTCCTACATTTCAGTTTATTTTAGTCCAAGCAACGGCAAGCATCCCTTGTTTTACTAAACTGCTTATTTTTCTGATTCTATTTTATTTTCGTTCAGCAACGGGAGTGATCCCCAGCTATAGTAAACGAAAGCCCTATAAACCTTTTTCTAAAAATGCTCTCTAAATTTGATATGTAGTCATCCTTAACACGATGATACATACTGCGTAACTTTTATCATAATCAATTTCCTAGAACCATTTATTTCAAGGTCACGTAACTATTCAAAAAAGTCCTGAACGGAAGAGTAGTCATGTGACCTTAAAACAGCTAGTTCCACGGAACCAAATACCATACCAATTACACATTATGTAGCAACATATTAAGGATGACTTTATAACAATTTGAGGTACCTAGTGAAAAACGATCGACAGTTATTCAAGAAAAGCTGCATCTTACAGGTAATTTTCATTCGCCTGTAACTTTATAGGAAACATGTTTATAAGACCTTTTCTTCTTATTTTTTAATGTACAATATGTCCCTTTGCTGGAAGACATGAATTTCGGAACTCCCTGTATAAAGAAAAAAATAATGTAATTGATCATATTAGTATTATACATTACATTTAAAGAATTAAAATTCTCTACTTAATGATGCTAACAAACTCTTCGTAACTGTGCAGGAAAACAAATATTCTAACAAAACTGGTTTGGATGAATAACAACTTTCCGACTGTCAATTGTTTTCCGACTTTCAGTAGCTTATTTGGAAGAGTTTTAACTTACCTACAAATTGATGCCACCCCCGTTATGATAGCTCTTTAAATAAAAAAGGAACGGGCCTAAGAGTTTTAGGTGGCGGACTCTGTATACGGTAAATCCGGATCCCTTCGACTTGTCTCAACTTTTAGTGGTGGCGAGACCCCTATACTAAAGACCACATACTGCTCAGATTTGTGAAGTTAAAACCCCGCTCCTTGACCAAGAACTCTTGCGTACCAGCCTGGTTGCTGGATGGACCTGAGCTGGATGGCAGGGGTTTTGGCACGTGATGGTGCTTTGTAACGATGGAGTGGTGTGCAGCTGGCAGCATGATCGCTGAAGTGGAAACCCCGCTCCTTGTCCGGATAAGTAGTTGTTCCGGCAGGTGATGGTGCTTTCTAACGATGGAGCGGTGTGCAATGCACGATCACTGAAGTGGAAATCCCGCTTCTTGTACGGAAAAAGTAGGTGTTTCGGTGTTCCAGTAGGTGGATAGGTGTTCCGGCAAGTGATAGTGCTTTCTACGATGGAGTGGTGTGCAGCTGGCACTGGGGTCTAGGATTCTAGGAGTGAAGCGCACTTTGCCTGCTCACGCCCACTATCAAAGTGTCGTCCCAGAGGGTTCGTACTTATGTACACCCGACGCTGTCAAGGTGCCGGCCCTATGATCAGGCCGGTTTCCGACCAGTTCTGGGCGGTGCGTATCTCACCAGTGCTGGGACCTGCAAGGTCCTAACTGGGAGGGGTAGCGCTGCTTGGCACGCGCTTGCTCTGACAAGTCCAACCAGTGACTTTATTTGACTGGTACCACGGGGACCAATGCCGAGCCCGCGGGGGATTCACACCCCCCGTTTTTGGTCGCGGAGTAGGACTCGTGGTACAGCCTAAGTGCAGGCTAGGGCCGTCTTAGTGCGGTTCGACGGGTGAGCTGCGTTTCAGCTCGGGCACTGATCTGCAAAATCAGTAGAGATTTAGGTAATCTCCCTCCACCAGTAGGGGCTTAGGGCTCACAGCCTGATGCCAGGACTGGTAGCCTGTTCTCTTTCTTGTATTGAGGGCAGGCGCGTTGATCGACCGTACCTCGATCATGGCGTCCCGAAGGGTTTCACCGCCTGGAGGGGGGACGGATATGCTTCATTGCTGGGTGCTGTCCTAGTCTATCAAATTTACTGGTGCTCAGATTTGTTTGTACAACGGACTAAGATACTATTCAATAGAAACAAGCAAATTAGATTGTATATTATTTGTTTGTATAATTGCAACATAATCTGCCGATAACTCATTAACAAAACAAAACTTGGACAAGGATACATCGCATACCAGCCGGCGCAGATGGCGGGCTGGCTTTACTGCTCCGCGGCCAAGACAGTACACTTGTGTATGTGTGTGCGTGTGTGTTACACAATGTCTTACAATATCACTGGAAATAGAAAACTCTTTAAAATACGAACAGGTAAAATCAGTAATTCGACAAATAGATACAGTACCATCCTAACCATTGGGATAATTGGGCTATAGCTCTAGGGCGCCAGGCCCAAAAGGGCGCCGGGCGATGCTTTATAAAGTATATCGTTTTAAATAGGTATTTTTTACGATACTACATTAAATAAAAATGTCTTTTTAGCTATATATTTTTTACAATAATTTTAATTATAATAATAATAAGTGGATCACAAATATGTTGGTGCGCCCATAGCTAAGCACATTCCGCTAATATCGCTATCACTCTACTAAGTTGGTAGGCAAAACATATGGTCTGGCTACAAGACAGTGTGAGTGCGCTTGCGCTAAGTGCATCTTCATGTAAAAATTGAGTAGAAACTGTCCGCTAGTGTTCTAGAAGGATACGAGCCGCTGCATACTGCCCCACTTCAGACTTATATATGAACCTGTACTGTAACAGTCCCTGGAGAAAACAGCCTCGGAAACAAATACCCGAAAAAATTTTTTTTTTAATTTATTTCCTGTTTTTTCCGGTGCTGTGTTTTCTGGGGGATTTTTTCGGATATTTTTTTCGGTGCTGTTTTTTCAGGGATGTTTTATCCTAGATTCAAATGTTACCACTGCTGTTAGGGCGCTACAAATTTTTACCTTAGGGGCTCCAAATTCCTTAGGACGGCCCTGAATCGATAGTCACCAACATTACAAACCATCTATGCTCATACATTTCTAAAATAAATTCGGCCAGCTCGAGTTTACTTGCGGCCATGACATGGGAATGAACTAATTTGATTCTTTTGCCGTGTTTTGACGATGTTAGGGCCATGTTTACAAATAAATAAACTACAATAGCAAACGCTGACGTTCACGAATACAATTGCAAGAATTAAAGCAATCACAAAAAGGTATAAAACTTGCAGAGCTGGTGGACTATATATCACGCTTTTCTTTACAATCAGTTGTTGGCAAATTTATTAACAGATATATAAATCCGGCGGTATCTCAGTTTTGTGGGGCCCCGATTATCCTACGCGTCTTCTGCATAAACATCGATACCAGCAAACATCTATGAATCTTATATCTATTTGAATATCAAATTCTTCCACATATCTCCACAAAAAGCCACATATTTACGCGTCCGTGATATAAGGCGCATTTCCTTCGTTTAAAAAGATGTTACCAAAACAAAGGCGTGGGGCGTTGACCACGGGTTCTACTAGTTTACATATTATTCCAAAATGAAATTCGCCCTTATTCATATATCATTAATCGATAAGCAAGAAAAATACGTATCTTTTTCAGGGAAAGCTCTTACTTTTGTTTAGAGGATGTACTTTCGGGGCCCAGAAAATGTTTTTACCGGTGCTTTTTTCAGGTGATTTATTCCAGGGGTGTTTTTCTAACAATGTTTTTCCAAAGTCAATTGTCTGGCATGATTCCAAGCATTTTAGTCAGGGACGTTTTCTCTGTAAATCGAAATTAGACTCATCAGCAGAAGCTAGTTAAGCGCCACTGGTTTGTACAACTTGAAACTTTTACTCGACGAAGTAATTTTTACTACATGTCATTATTGATCTCATGGAATCAATAACGGATTTATGATTCACATGAGATCTTACGAGAATGACTGAGGGAATTAGAGTTTTCAAACTCCAAGGATAAATCCGCCAGATTTTAAACGCATTATTCACGTTAGTTTCCAGGCTGTATTTCTATACATTTGAAATAAATAAAATCAAAGGTAACTAAATGTTACAGAATTTAAAATGTTCCATCTTCTGCATACCTAAACCTGAAGAATTTCTGACATCTTTCGGCTAAGATAGAAATCCGATAATGTTGAGCAGGCTTGAGAAAACAGGTTTGGCGCCACTCTTCATCATTAATAAGCATTTGTAGCAAAATAGATTTATTCATTAAACTTATACTAAGCCACATAAAATGAGACAATTTTTTTTTGCAGGGCCGTTCCTAATGAGCACTCGCACTAGTGTTCATCATGTAATGTTGGTTTACGTTAATATTTGTTTTTTAGAACCGGTTTTAATGTGTTTCATCTAACTGCTAAAACCATTGCTATAACTATAACCATAATTATAAATTGTAAATTATAGGTTGATAAAATATTATACTTATATAAAGATTAAGGTTGCATGTTTTCACTTTTATTTTGCTGTTTTATATATCAGTAACCTGATTTAATATTTTCCAGATATTAAAAATGTAAATAATTATTGCATTCTTTAAAATGTTAAAACTTGTAATTTATTTCCGAGATACTATAAAGAGACTCGAAACAGTCAGATAAATTACACATTTAAGGCTTTTAATCAAGATTTTTACGACTTGGTTTTCTTGTCTTAGGTCTGTAATAAATTGAAACTGGAGAAGTGGAGGCGAGATAAGCCAGGATTGTTTTGTGCGCTTGAATAACCTTCTAGAAAACAAGATTATAGAACACCCCTTTAAGTATTAAAATATGTGGCTGCATGTGATCACGCACGGCATCTATTAAAGAGTTGTTCGATGTTATATAATTATGATCCTTATCTAATTACAAATCGCATGCAAAAAACTTGACTTATGAATTTCGATGTTATTGTTCGCAGTTGAACTAAGAGCCAATGGCATGATTTTTTTACCTTCCACGCTATACGAAGTAACTAGCGTCTAGCCCCTTGGCCGTACAGCCCATCCTACCTCACATGACTTGTGCACCTCCTCTGCATGTAGCTGGAATGTGGGTAAACCACAAGTTCGTAGTGGCACAGATGGATATGCGGGTGTGTTCGGTCGTACTACTTTTGTACTGCATAAGTAGTTGCGGGGTCGAATCTCGGTTGGGACCAATTTTTTTTTTATTTTATCGTTTTTAATAAGACACTGTTGTTGCGTTTTGCTGTTTACGCGAGGTTATTTGTTAACAGCAGTTATATTTTTAAAGCAAAAATACGAAGACAAATTAGCATTTACTCACTGATTGACGGAATACTAACACGCAAGTCTGGTAATGAATTAAAAAAAGGATTTGTTGTTTTCTATTGAATGCAACTTATTAGCAATGAAAAAGTCGGCTTTAACAATGCAAATCTCGATGTAAATATCACACTCGCACATATGCGAGCCAATATTAGACGATATTGCACAATTCAGGATCGGCTGCCAGCCCAAGGGGCTAGACGCTAGTTACGAAGTATAGCTATAGAGGAAGGTATTGGGATCATCATGTGGACTTGGAGCAAATGCGAAGTTTTTGTGGCTTTGAGTTTACTGGCCGATAAACGAGTTTCTAAAAAAAGATACTTTTATGCCAAACATTTTTAACCTAACAATTTTCATTAATAAGCAGGTTTTAGGGCTTTGAATTTGGCCCAAATTTGGCTCAAAGTTTGATAATTGCAACAGAATGACACCGCAAGAAAATGAGGTTGGTCCGCCAAAAGAAAGAAGAGGAAGGGGAAGGGTGTTCTATGTCAGAACAGAAGCGCTCAAAAAAGAACCTTAAATTCGTATTTTACGCATGTCGAATAGCGGATCTGCGCACACGCAATCTACCTATCAACTCGCATTGCCCCCATCGATTTTTTGTTTTTTCAACAATTTAGGAATTTCGGTTTCAGATTGGTATGAGCATATTAAATGACAACAAGAACAACTGTCTATTGAGAAAACAGCACTGGGAGGTTTTCTCTTGGTCGTTTACCTGAACAGTTTAATTGAGTAATCCCCAAAAAACGGCCAAAAGTCAGCAAAAAGTCTACAAGATGTGAAAAATTGATTTTGAAATTTTAATGGATAAACATTGGTTGTAACTAGAAAACACAATACTTTTATAAAATGTGGGCGACTGCATTAACATATGGGGGGGGGGGGACACGCTCGGAAATAAACCTTAGATTTTACGCATGTTGGTTGGCTTATCTGCGCAAACGTGATGTCCTTATCCCCCCCACTGCCCCCCAGCAGCGATTTCTTGGTAGTTTTTTTTAAATTATGAATTTTGGCTTCAAAATTCAATTCAAAATGAAACCACTCCACTGTTTCAAAAGATTTGGGGGAGAATGCCTACTACTCAAAATTTTCATAGTTTTTCTAATTTGTCATAATGTTCACAATTTTAATTTATTTCAAAATTTAAAAAATCAATATTTTCAACATGTAAAAAATTAATTTTATAAAAAAAATTAACCTAGAAATTAAGTTTTTGAAATTTTCAAAATTTTCCAAAAGTTTCAAAAGTTTATAAAATCTGCTTTTCAAAAATTTTCAAAAGTTTCCAATTTTTAGGAAATATAAATTTTTAAATTTTATTAACAGATTTCAAAAGTTCATTTTTTTAAAATATTAATATTTTCAAGGATTTTCAAAATTTTTTAAATTTTATAAAATTAAATTGGATAATTTAAAACAAAATTTCAGAAATTTTCTTAATTTCAAATTTTTAAAAACTTTTTTAAAATTTCTAAAATTTTAAAACGTGTCAAATTTTTAAAAAGTTTTACCTTTTTGCTGAGTTTTTATAATTTCACAATTTTTAAAAGTTTCTTAAATGTTTAGAATTTTACCGTTTTTATAATATAATTTAATTTAAAGTTTTCAAAATACTCTTAATTTTTTTAAATTTTAAAATAAACAGTACAATATGTCTAAAAAATTTTGTCGTTTGGAAAAATTGTCAAAACCCAAAATTTATTACATTTTTAAAGTTTTCATAATTTTCAAAAATCGTAAAAATTTAGAAACTTGAAGATTTTTAGAAAATTTAATATTTGTGATTAAATAATTTAAAAAAAATTCTTATTAATCAAAATTTTGCAAATATTAAAGAAATTTTTTTAAACATTCGGTATGAAATAATTTCGAAATTTTTTTGAGAATCTTAAAAATATTCTAAATTTCCATAAAAATGTCAAAATTTCCAAAATATGCTACAAATCCAAGTTGCAGGCTTCCGCGGCCGTTGTTAATAAAATTTAGGCTTCCGGGTAGGAGCCGCGTCATCGGTGCTTGAACTGCCGACGTTTCGTCCTCGGTTGCACGGGACATCTTCAGGGCTGTGGTCGCTTTGGGATTTGGAACTCAACTGTTCAGTTCAGTTGTGTTCCAGATCTTAAAGTGACCACAGCCCTGAAGATGTCCCGTGCAACCGAGGACGAAACGTCGGCAGTTCAAGCACCGATTACGCGGCTCCAACCCGGAAGCCTAGATGTTATATGCTAAAAATTTTCAAAAACTCTCATAATTGCGAGGAAGGTTCCGTGGCGGTTGCCCGGAAGCTTTTTACCTGTTACTTTGATCTTTCTCATCCCTTGTTGTACTCGCATTTATAAACGTATAGCTACGGTAATAAATTGTGATTTGGCAAACCAGTTTTTAATTTAGCAAAGTTGATTCGTGATTCATTTACAGATTATGATGGGTATAAAGATAATTAAGATGGTTTTATAATGTGGATTTCCCTTGCAAGGATGTTGCAGATCCTGGTTCTTGTCGCCTCGAAGTCCACTCGAGTTCATGCAAATAGCTTCGATATTTTATATTTTTTTATGTGCGGGTATTAGTTGCTGTTTTGCGGAAGCCAACATTTATTACATATTACATCACTGTTTATGCATACCTTTAGTCAAAAAGATTCATACGAGCAATTGGAAATTTTATAACCGAGAGACATAAATTCGGTATTTAGCGGAAAAGTTCAGAAAGCACGGCCTCGTCTAATAATTTTTCACTTACGAAAGCATATGGCGCCGTATTGTTCGAAAGACGAGTTCGAAGAGACATGCAAATTGATAGTGAAACATAAATTCCGATTTCAATAGTGACTGGGTCGGTCACAACAGGAATCAAGGTGAATTATGCAACGCTTTGACTGGTGTTAAAATTACCTATCATAATTCTGAGAAAATTATTTTTTGTTAGTTAAATAGAGGGTTACAGCATGGTTAACATTTTGATAAAAGTAGCCCCATTAAGCGCCTCAAAAAAACTTCAAAATTGGAAATACTAGTATTGCTGTAAAAGGTAGTTTATTTAGGCCACAGTTCTTCCTTTCCCATTAGTACATTCTTGAATATGCTTTACAAGTTTAGAATTGCATTAAAAAGTTAACTAAGAGTATAAGACAAAAGGTTAACAGTTGCTTCTCGATAATAAATCAAAACAGCGATTGTTTCGCATATTTTATATTCTGAACTGTTGATATTACAATTATTTTCGGCTTAAACCGCGTCGCCGTTTAGGGATTACACCCAGCGTAAGCGGGTAAGTACCGACCGGTAGTTTGTTTGCCTTTACAAGCATTTGCTCTAAAAGTTTGAGCCATAGTTGTTCGTGGGCATTGCCTGCCTGCTTCCCGTTTTCTAGCAAATGCCAAAGGATAAGCTACAGAAAAAGTCCGGTGTACACGTTAGAGGAAATCTTGGGAAAGTTCAAGGGAAGTCGGGGAAGTCCGATGGAAGTCCGAAGAAAGTCCAAGGGACGTCGGGGGAAGTTCAATGGTAATATGAGAAATATCCGGATGTTTCTAGAATTTGTTCAACCCCATAAAATCGTATGGCGTTCATAAGCACCCGCGAATCCAGTTACAGTTCATTGAATCTATGTTTCTGACGTGCGTGCCTCGCGAAATATTGTGAAATTTTGGCTCATTTTTGTTTTCATAATACCGAGATCCCCTATCACAAATAATTTACTGCCGAGAAATTAAAGTTGTGTTAAACTAATATTTTTGTAATAAATAAACAGGAAAATTTTGGCCAATGGAACTGACAAAACGATTTTTGACTGTAACCTTTTGCGGTATCTCGAGCTATTTTGATAATCGAATGATTCGATTGTTTTTATTCGAAATATCCCATCACTATCAAGTAATAAAGATTCACTCCAAATGCTGTTATTAACAAAATAATAACTAAGCTGTATCAAGATGTAAGATTATAGCCTGTCGTTGCTAAAGTTAAGACAGTTATGGATTTAATACTAAGACTAGTGGAACCCGTGGGCTACGCCCCCTTCCCGTTTTTTTAAATAGTAAATGAGCGAATGAAGGAGCGTAACGGGTCGAAGATTGAAGTTGCAGTAGTCCTAAATGCGTTTGTTGTACTTGAGCTCCCCATATTTGGGTCAATCATGGTATATTTATTGAGTCCTGCCTTTGCCTCTAGATATCTTAAGGAGTGTTCTATTTTTTTAGTAATATTGCATGACATTTTAAGCACAATTTTATAAATGCGTATCGGATGTGCCGGTGTTCTCGATGCTATTCGAATTGGGAATGAATGCTCAGCGCTTTGGGACCCAATCAGTCAAGGATATGTTGTTTACCCAAAGCATTGCACAATGTACCAGTTTGCTGTGCAAAGAAATACAGCCCTATACAGCGAGTTTTTTTAAGACTGGCCATAGGTTTGTACATGTTAATGTTTCAACCCCCTCTTAACTTTTATTTTTGTAATAATTACAAAGCTTTGCGCTATGTTTAGATTTAATATTAACGTTAGCTAGTCATTTATTTTATTTTCTGATAAATGGTTAACGAAAGAACGAAAATTTGTTGAATTGTTACTATTGGCAAAACAAAATTACAAATGTCAACTGAAATATCAGCCTACTCAAAATTTATAAAAAAAAATGTTTTTTTGGTAGCTTTTTTTTTACTTCTACAAGATAAATTTAAATTGTTTCAACACTGTATTAAATGCTACAACTTTATTGCAATTTATTGCAAAACTGGGTTGGATATTCTCATGACAAAATTTAACAGGGGTTGAAACATTAACATGTAAAATCCCATGGCCAGTCTTAAAGAGAAGCTCACTGTATAATGGACGCGTAAATATGTGGGTTCTGAAAATTTCTAAAATTTTGAAATTTACATATTTTGTTATATTTGTGATATTCAAAAATTTTGCAAAGTTCATACAATTTTAAAATTTTGAAAATATTGAAACTGAAACATTTCGTATATTTCAAAAATACGGAAAATTAAGAAACCATTAAAAGTGTTTAACGTTTTTAGAACATCAAATTTGGATAATTTTGAATCTAAAGCAATAATCCGAGGATAGTGTTGGGGAAGGCCAAGGGAAGTCGAAAAAAATCTAAGAGAAGTCGGGGAAGTTTAAGGGAAGTGGGAGAACTCCAAGGGAAGTTGGAGAAAAGTTGAAAAAATTCCAAGGGAAGTCAAGGAAGTGTAAGGGAAGCTAGGGAGAAATCGGGGAAGTCCGAAGGAAGTCCGGGGGAAGTCCGAAGGACGTCCGAAAGAAGTCCGGGGGAAGTCCTTTACTAAGGGGAAGTCGTACAAATTTTAGCAAGCGGTTTACCTCTCGGCAAATGCTTATAAAGGCAGACAAGCTGCAGGTCGGTCCTTACCTGATTGTGCTGGTTGTAATCCCCTAATGACGTCGCGGTCTAATCCGAAAGTAAATTGTAATATTGACAGTTCGAGAAAGCCGCAAAGAATGTATATATTTCTGAAATTTAAAATTTAAAGGGTAAATATCTCATGAACAGATAACGAGTTTCATTAAATTCGTCTTCTCCGGGCGAAAACCAAAATAACAAAAATCTGAATGTAAAATAGTAATAAAAAAAATTTAACATAACTACATGTCAGTCACCCCTACACGCTGACAGGTTTTCTTTCAGAATTTATCCGTCCTAACATAGATTGTTACTGAGCCAAGTTTTTGTCTACACTTTTTGCCGATATCCGCTTGCTGCGATGAGATTAACATTCGTATACAAAATTATAGCTGATATACCTTTATAATTACTTGTAGCGGATTGGGGTTTAGCTAGTGCTGAGGTCAAGGATAACCCGCTCAGATCTAAATGACCATCTACAAACACTCAACATTTAATTGTTTACAAAGTAGAGCTTGTAAATGAGACCTTTTTTGTTTTTGAAAAAGCTATAATGAAAAAAAAACAACTGTTCTTGTTAAACCGTTTTATCTTCTCTGTCATAAACAAAAAAAAATTACCGTATGAGA
This sequence comes from Ctenicera cuprea, assembly GCA_958336395.1. Classification (NCBI taxonomy): domain Eukaryota; kingdom Metazoa; phylum Arthropoda; class Insecta; order Coleoptera; family Elateridae; genus Ctenicera; species Ctenicera cuprea. Next base: position 44,343,822 of record OY284493.1, read on the forward strand.
TATTGTTTTAATTTACAGCATTTTTTAATGATTTTTTTCCAATGCATATTCTTAAAACACTTGCTTAGATGATTAGATTTTTTTCTACAATATTCTTGTAACTTTGTTCATACATTGTTACTTTCCCATACCTTTGGTGTAGGGAAGTATCGATTTCATGAAAATTTTCGAAATCTAAAGTTTAACGGAAATACACGTTTTGGGACCCAAGAACCCCAAAAAAATGGTTTATAAAAATGTCTGTCTGTGGGTATGTGGGTTGGTGTGTGTGTGGGTGACACCTCTACAGGCAAAAGTACTGGACCGATTTTGATGAAATTTTTAAGTCAAGAGGTATATCAAAAATTGTAGTTTTATTAAACTTTTCAAAAAAATCCAAAATCGGAAACGGAAGTTAGACATGTTTTTTCTTGTAGCGTTTTCTTCCAAAACAAAGTTTTGAAAATGTGAACACGGAATCTGAGAGAGAACTTAAGGCAAGTAGAAAACGTTTTTACCAAACCCTCTAGCTTCAAAATGGCGGCCTCTACAGCTTTTTGAAAATCTCGATTTACACGTCCATTTATTCAAAAAGTAGTTTTCTGATCGGGATCAGTTACCACTTGTTTGAGAGCCCTTCATAGGTATAGTATACGATAAAAGTAAGTTAAGTTTGAAAATCCGAAAACGGTCGTAATGACGTTGCTTCAAAATTTAAAACTACTTACACGATTTTTTTAAATTTTTTGAGCTGATAGAGCTTGTATTCAATTACAAATTTTCCATTAGCTCTAATTAAAAAATATATTTTTCTTTCCCTGCATACTTTTGATAACTTCTCAAATAAAGCTAATATAGCCATTTTTGTCCGAAATCCGAAGCGGAATTTGTAATTGGCCGAAGCGCGGCGGGCGCTTACCTTGCTTTCGTGCAGTCGGTCGCTGCTTCTATGGGTAAAGTTACGCTACGGAAACTAATTGAACAGGCTATCGCAAATAGAAATTCCCGCTGCTTGTTTTCTTAAAAATCTTATACTCGGTGAACTGTACAACGTTATAATTATTATTAGTTACACTGTTACAAATATCTAGTATGAGAAAATTTACTCGAAGTTTACACTTTAGCTTTTTATTATATGTTCTTGTTAGCAATTCCTCTAGTTTCATGAAATTGCCTTGTTTAAGAAATTTGCTTTCTGCAAATTTCCTTCTTAATATAGTCAACTCTGTGTTTCAGGAATTTCGTTTCCACTACACTCGTAAGCTTAAGCTTCCGTCTCATAAAGCCACAGAAAATGTTGTGGCTCAATCTTTCATAGTTTTGCAGATATCAACTTGTAACACTTTAGTTGCCGCACCGTGTACAGTGTACGTAGTTCTGAAAATAAAAAAGTTGTAGACATATTTTAAAAAAGTCACCCTGTGCAGCCATAGTAAAGTATAAATAATTTTTTTATAAATTTCAAGAAAATTCGACTTGGCGTTCCTATGTCGTATCAAACGCACTACATCGCACAGCTACCGAAATATAGTCAAAATACTGCAAAAACTGTCTAGTTGCAAAATTCGCATCGTGGGCAGAATTAATCGTTGGCGTTGGCATATTTTAAAGAAAAACACATATTTAATATGTTTTTCTTTAAAATATGCCTTTCATAAAACTATAGGTGGGGGGAGGAAGCTCTTATAACAGTTTTGCGGGGGGAAGAAGCTTACGGTTTACGCTACGCCACTGCGCCATAAGTTAGTGCGCTTTAGTGCCATACCAAGAAAATTAGTTAACAATCAGATTTCCGAAGAATTAAAACAAGCTAAATTACCTACCAGCTTCACGCTTAGCAGGTACACTTTAAGCACTACCAAAAAAATTATTGCCAAGTTTTAGTGCTTTGTTCGTGTTCTTTAGTGCTATAATTAAAATATCATCAAACTAACACATGTCCCAGTAGTTGAAGATATATCGTTTTCTGCAAACTTCATGCTCAGCAGGCACGCTTTAGGCACTAATAAAACAAATTGTCAATCGTTAATGCTTCGTTAGTGTCTTTTAATACTCTTTAATAAAAAAAAAGGCAAACAAACACATGTCCGAGTAATTAAAAAACAGAATTACCTGCCATCTTCACGCTCAGCAGGCACACATACGAACTAACGAAAAAATGTTGTCAATCGTTAGTGTTTTTTAGTGCTTAGCAGAAACACATTAAGCATTAAACAAATATTTTGTCAATTGTTGGTGCTTCATTGGTGTCCTTCGGTGCTCTAGATTAAAAAAAAAACATCAAACATTCCGAGTAATTAAAAAAAATAAAATTATCTGCCAGATTCTTGCTTAGAAAGCACATTTTAAGCACTAACAACAAAATTGTTGACAATCCTCAGTGCTTTGATAGTACTTTTTAATCATTTTTAGTAATCTAATTAAAATATCGGTTTTATCGATAGTGGTTTGAACCTTTTGCCGAAATCCTGCTAAATGTCTGTTTTAACTTTCTTTATTTTTATTTTATTGTGGTTTTCAAAGTCATGCTTTTCCTTGGTGTTCAGGTATTTATTCTATAATTTTTTTTTGCTTTGGACTTTTTTTATCACTTTTGCTTCGTTTCCTCGCATACTTGATCCACTGCTTTTATTATTACCGTTATTAATATGTATATCCCATAGTTTCTGCACGTTTTTTTACATTTAATTTTCTGCTTTTCTTCTTCTTCTCTTCTTTGATACATTGCGCAAATTTTATTTGATTCTTAATATTATATTTACTTTGTGTTTGTTTCTTCTTCGTCCTCCGTTTGATATCCATTACTAATGGCCACTGCCTGTATCGCTACTTCTGTTAACTGCTACATCATTTACACTCATTTTATGTGTTCGCTGTTCCTACCTATAATTAATTATTAACTTAAACTGTGTGTTTATAATTTCATATCATAACAGTATCATAATAAAGTTAATTATCTTGCTAAATTAAATGAGCCTGTTTCCATTCTAGTTTAATTTATATTTTCTTTGCTCTCTTGATGGTTTTTTACCTTCCTAGCTATACCGAGTATAGTTATAGGAAGGTTATGTATTGGTCTTCAAGGATTTCGAATTTATGGCAACTTTCGTCGAAGTTTGTTCGCTTTGGGCCCGAAAAAGAGGGGAGTAGCAGAAGGGTGCTTTACTTCAATATAACCGCGCTTGAAAAAGAACATTAGATTCGTATTCTACACATGTCGGTATAACCGATCTGCACAAGCGCAGTCTTCCTACCACCGCACCCTCATTGATCTCTCACATACAATTTTTCGTTTCAAAAGTTTACGAATTTCGGCAGCAAATCGGTATAAACATGTTAAATGACAAAAGTCACACAATATCATTGAGAAACCACGTGTGGGAGGTTTCATTTTGGTTTCTTACCTGAACAGTTTAATTTGAAAACAGACAAAAATATTTTTTATAAATTCTATAAAATATTTTATATTTTTGAAAATATTTTGTGAAATGCTCAAAATTATCAATATAATTTTAAAATTTGATCTTTCAAAGAATATTCTAGTATTCTCATAAATTTAAAGTTTTCAAAATAACAATGTTAAAATTTTTGACTATATATATGTGCAAAAACTAAAAAATTTTATTTCTAATAATTTTCGTTTTTCAAATTTCCAAATTTTTACAAATTAAAAAGAATGACAATATTCAAAATAATTTTCACGTTTTCAGAATATTCCTAAAAATTCAAAAACTGTTTAACGTTTAAAAAGTTTTAAATAATTACAAAAAAATTTCTGAAATTTGTCATTTTTTTAAACTTCCAGCAATAATATATTTCATATAATTTTTAATTTTTCACATTGTTCTAAGTTTTTAAATATGGATAATTTTCAAAATAATTCAAAAACTTAAAATCAAAAATTTCATAGTTATTCAAAAAGTTATTAGCCTACTCGTGTACGTAGTACAAGGTCTCTGCGTATCAGAAGTGGCAAATGTAGCAAATATTTGATAAAAAGTATGTAAGAAATGTATGGTAAAATGATGAATGTGGCAAATGACAAATATGATGTACACAATTTTTACAAGTGGTTTACCCCTCAATGTATTTGCAAGTTAATTATTGTTTTTCTACATCGTGATTTCCTAATTCTGTTAAATTTTAAAAATGGTTTCTTAATTGAAAAAATAGAATAAATTTTTATTTATTGGACCAAAAATCAATGTAGCCAAAGAACGGCTGCTACTTTTATTAGAAGGCACGCATACACACATCTGTGACACACGTATGTATTAGATCCAGGTGAAATATTTTTAAAGAAACTAATCCGTGGCGTTTAAAAAATACTCAATTTAGATAGAAATATTGTATCGCTCTACAACAGAACTATAACATTTAAAGTTTATGTCGATCTTGCAACTATAGGAACCACTGAAAATACAGCAAATTATATTTTAACAGAATATCTGTTCCTCCAAACGTTTCCTGTAATTCTTAGCGTAAACAAACAGCAGTGTTAAGTGATAATTTGACGAATATTTCCTGCTATTATTTCAGTACCCTTTTTCGAAGCTTTTACAAGCGAACTGTTAATAAACATATTTAACAAAGAAGAAACATTATTTATATCTATATTTAGATGTTACTGCAAAGAATTTCCATGGTTCCGTCCTTATATAAAGTTCGTTAGTCGATTGAGGTCGTCGTTTTTTAATTATGTATTTTATTAGTCTGATAATTAAAAATACACAAACAAATTAATAAAAATCTTTTATAAGACTCTCATAATAAGGTAATTTATACCTTCTTAAAAATATTTATTAATTTTTTTTAGCTTAAGTATACGAAATTATAAAAGTTTTGTTTTGCAAGCTATAATCATATTTTTAAATGTTTGTGGCTCTATTCGTAAATGTTTTGATTTTGATCTATATTATTTAAAATTGTACAGTTACGAATGATTACGTTATAAACGTATGTAGTAGATGGTGATTTACTTTTAATAAACCTTCGGTGTTTATACTTTTTCATAAATTATAGCTCATCAGATCTTACGGCAATTTAATCAATTACCGAGGATGAAATGTCTGGAAACGCCGTTCCTTATAATATTGAACATAATTTATTTAATTGATTGGCTTCTATAATGAGCTGTAGAGTTATTAAGTGTGTTGCTCTTATGTAATTGCTTCTGGTAATATTTTTATAGATGTTTGATCAAGCTTCAATAGAAAAGTGTTAAAAATTATCTTCTAGTTAATTTTGATTGCAAAACACCTTTGACATTTGCTACAACTTTTGTCATAAATAGCAAAACTAATTCACAAACATGCGGAGGTAGATCCGTTTTGTCCAAGCAATTTAATTTCCTAATTGAATTCAACATAAAAATATGCGATTCTATATAAAAACAAAAAATCCATAAATTAATAACATTTATGGAAATGACTAACTACAAGAGTATTTAACCTATTTAATAAAATACTCACCTTTGTATGAATTGCTTTTAACTGAATAAACAAATGTTTATTTATGGGGCAACTACTTGTGGGAAATTCTATCCGTTAAGTTGCAATTTGTTACCATATCCGTTAACTACGTATTACGTATTTGGTGAAACGGTGACGCATTCTCCGTAGGATCTCTGTCCTCCATGATAACTAATGAAGTGAATATGATTTGGTACCAATTTCGCTTTTGGTTGCGTGTAGGCAGACTTTTTATATTTATTCGAGAATAATGAGTATGCTGTCAAAGAATTTTTTATTATTTGTGTAATTCTTTACGTAAATATCATATTTTTTCTGACCAATTTAATTTTCTTCCCTAAATGTTGAAATGTCGCATAATTGATTACAGTAAATCAATATAAGGAGGACATCTGCTAATTAATATACAGTCCGAACATTTTAAAACTTTCCTCCCGCAATATCTTGTGCTACTGCAGTTTTTGACGTAATATATTTAATTCACCTTATTTTTAATCATAATAATAAAAAATAAAATATTTTACAAGCATACTGCTAATCATTATATTAAATTCCTAACTGTCTCACCATAACAGTACAAGTAAATCTTGCATTTATCACTATAACACGCTGGCGGTCCTCTACATGTCGGGTCAGTTTATTGACTGCTTTTTCTGTCCCTATTACTTCTGTTGGTATAGGTTGGTTATTTATGGCATGCTTTAATTTTAGCGGTTGGGAAATGTGTATTTATCGCACTGACAACAATCAAATACATACCACACGAATTCGACTATTCATTGTCTTACAAATTGTGGGCCTGAAACTTCAAATTATAAATGCTTTTTCTGTCACGAAATCTCAAACTTAGCCTTGGATGAGACAGATTCAACGTAGGCAAAATTGGCAAAAGAAAAAAGATATGCAAATTGGAACATGAAATATTAGGAATCTGTATCAGGAAATTAACAAATACTACATAGACATCATAGCTTAACAAAAGATTAGATGGCCAGGTACCGGAAAAATAACCAAAAGAAAATACGAAATATTCTACAGTGGAGTAACAAACCAAAGACATAAACTGGGAACAAAATTTATAGTTGAAAAAAGCTAGGTAACAAGTTACCAAGTGTTAAACCAATAAATGAAAGACTCTGCTACTTACGGGTCAAACTGAAATTTCGAAACTTCTCTTTACTGCAAAATAGAAAAATGACATAGCCAAAAACGAATGATCAATTAGAGAGAGAACTTGATCAGATTCCTAGAAATGACATAAAACTTCTAGTGGGAGACTTCAACGCTAAAATCAGCAAGGAAGAAGAATATTACCCTGTGACCGGACGACATAGTTTACACGACCAGAAAAACAACAACGGAGATAGAAGCATAGGGCTCGCAGCGGCTAACAATCTAACCGTCAGAAGCACATTCTTCCCACACAAAACAATACATAAAGAAACGTAGATATCTCCTGATGAGAATACGATAAATCTAATAGACAACAGATCTTACAGTACCATTATAGACATCAGGAGCTGCAGGGGAGCAGGACCAAAATCAGAACATTTCCTAGTTCGCGTAAAACTTAGAAAAATAATTGACATAAACAACAGTCAACCAAGCTATAAAATACCTAAATACAAAGCAGAATCGTTAAAAAACAAAGACCAAGCCAAAAGATACAGGCAAAGAATAACAGAGAAGATAGAAGAAACAGTATAAAAAAAAAATGCGACCAACATATCCACCAGGTGAGAAGTTTTAAAACAAAACATTAAGAAAGCAATAGAAGCAACAATAGGGAAAATAAAAAAGTAGAAACTGGTGGTACATTAAAGAAACTACGCAAAAAAAAACTATTACACAGACGGACCAAAGCTAAAGAAGAAGAATACCAAAGATTGAGGAGAATAACAAAAACAGCATGCAGAAGAAAAAAGAGAGAACATTCAAACAACCAGTACAGGGAGCACGAAATACAAACGAGGCACGACAAATGTTGCAGAGTATTTGTAAACTAAGCAGCGGCTACCAACCGAAAATCACTATGCGTAGAGATGAAGCAGGAAATATCTTGACCAACAAAGACGATGTGGTTCAGAGACGGGAAGAATATTTCACAACCTTACTAAATCACCTTCTAGCAGAAACAGAGACACACAGAAACACACACCAGTATGCTGCCCAACCAATAATATCCGAACCCATAATTGAAGAAGTTGAGGAAAGTATAACGAGATTAAAGAAGAACAAGGCCCCTGACGTAGATGATATACCAGCAGAGCTAATCAGATATAGAGCCCAGAACTAAAAACAGAATCATAACTCACAACAAACATATAGAGAACCGAGAAGATGTCAAAATAGTGGGAAATAAGACTAATATGCCCCGTTTACAAAAAAAGGGAAAGTACAAATTCCAAAAACTATAGAGGCATACCATTATTATGCGTAACTCACAGAGTACTTTCAAATATTATCAGAGACAAAATTACCCCAATAGCAGAAGAAGTGCTGAGTGAATACCATGGTGGGTTCCGTAGTAACAGACCACCAATTGACCAACTGTTTACAATCCGGTAATTAATGGAGTAAACATGGGAGCATAATGTAAGCTTATACCAACTATTTATTGATTTTTAACAGGCCTGCGACTGAGTAACCCGAAAAGCGCTTCATATGACGTTAGAAACATTTTGAATCCCCAGCAAGCTAATAAACCTCATAGTATAGCAATAGACATCTTTAAAAGCCGAGTCAAAATCTAGAACTGTAGATCAAAAAGTTTGGGAATAAATCAGGGGTTAAGGCAGGGAGATGGGCTAGCACCCATACTCTTCAATGTAGCACTAGAAAAAGCTATGAGTGAAACCAAAATAGAGTGACAGATTATATTTGAAGAAAGAAAAACCCGCGTAAAATCTGCAGGAAAAACATCTCCAAAAAGTTCCTTAAAAAAAAGCGGAAAAAAATTAGGTAGATTTATCAATTTTCCTTATTTCCAGGTAAGTCCTTAACGGAAATAATAAAAATGTTTTTGGGACTAATAAGAAAGCATAAATAACTAAAACTCTTGTTGGTGTATAAGTCTAAAATCAAATTCGCCCTTATTCATTTAAATCAGAGATGTAATGATATAATTAATAAATTACTTACAGCTTCATGTGCCCAATCATCTTACGTGAATTTACCTGAAATATCGGAATACGCAAAGGTAAGAAGTTGCCCCGAACTGCCTCGAGATGTAAGACGTGTTACTATATGCGTCGTCACTTAAAGTGGAGTTCCTACAGGGAAGCTTGAAAAATTTGTAGTAGGCACTTTTGGATTATAAGCGGAACCCAGTCGAGCTTCCAATTTGTAGGTCAATGAATGGTTAAATTCGTCTTGTTGTCAGTGTGATAAATACACATTTCCGATCGTCTAGAATTAAAGTAAGCTTAAATAACCAAATTTTACCAACAGAAGTGACAGCAACATAAACTTGTAACGAGTGAACCTGGCAGCAAAGGCCCAATGCAGTTGATGATACGCTGATACCACCAGTCGCGGTATTATGATGCGAATATACAAATAGAGACAAGATTTCTGGAAGCGATTGTATACAGTCGACCTCCGCCTTTTGCGGGAAAGACACTGCTGGCTCGCGCAAGCACGAGATAGGAATGTTTTGACTTCAACATTGCTACTTATTAGGAGTTGCAAATACAGACATTCCACTGCACTGTTTTGTTTCTCGTTGCCAAGTAAAACATAAAAATTATATACAATAACAAATTAGATTCGAATTTTTATGTTTTACTTGGCACCGACTTAAAAATTATAAAATAATTAATAATTATATAATAAACAACAATTTCTTAATTACATTAAACGGAACAACAAATAAGTATTAAACTGTTGTATAAAAAACATTTATTTTTTGCTTTTTAGTTAATTTATGTCACTTTTGTGTTTTTTATTTGAAGTCGGTTTTCTTTTTTTTTTAAGTTAATTAACTTAGCCAAAATGTAAAAACCATTCTTGTAATTAAACAGAATTTGAAAATCACGATGTAGAAAAACTGTGAACAAACTTAACGCGTCAGCTACAATAATTGATTTTGAAATAAATTGAGGGGTAAACTAGCTCTACAAACTGTTGTGCACCCAATTTGCCATTTGCCATTCATAAAGCATTTTCCATACATTTCTTACACACGTTTTAATCAAATATTTGTTATATTTTCCATTTCTGAGACACCTTTAATTTCATGCATCGAAAAGGGCAAACCCATCCCATTCCGAAATGAGTTCTGTGAGTATCTGCGGCTTTGCATACGCAAGTAGGCTACTAACCTCGCTTGGAAATGTAAATCAGTTGTAAAGGATGTAATTATAGACCACTTAATGGAAATGAAGTATCTGGGGGTGCTGCTAACTACCAATGATTACACAGATGAAAATGACATTGAACAGGTAAAGAAGGCTAACAGAATTCCAGGCTGCCCAAACGGAATTGTACAGCATAATAAATATATAGAACTAAAAACAAAATGTAAAATATATACACACTGTGTCTATAAAGTAACCCCCCCCCCCCCAAGTAACTTTTGAACGACCTGATATTTTACCACAATATTTGGTGTGCTTTAATGGGAAATTAAATACTATTTTTAAGCCAACAATTAAATTTTGTATCATTCAAAATGGCTACTGGGTGCCATTTAAAAATTTTTTTTGAATTAGAAATGGGGTCGAGTAACACCTCATTTAGAAGGTCTTTTAGTTCTGCGTCTGGTCCTAGAGTTTCAAAGAAAAATATGTAGCCATAACAAAATGACAAATGTTTGAAGATATAGAAGTCTATAAAAAAACTAAGAATTAAAGCTTAAATTAATTAAATTGAGTGTTCGAAATGTTTACCATTCACTTCTTGGCACATAAAAGTCGGTTATGAAATTCCTGCCTTACATTTTCATAAGTTTCTGGAGTGATATTTCTGCAAACTTCTGTAATGCGTTGCTCCAGTTCTTCAATTGTTTCTGGACGGGTTCTGTACACTTTCGATTTTAGATATCCCCCCATAGAAAAAAATCTAAGGGGGTTAAATCTGGGGAGCGAGCCGGCTATTCAACAGGCAGCCGCCTACCAATCCATCTTTCAAGAAAATGTCCGTTGAGAAAGTCAGAAACAGGCCTATAATAATGAGGCGGCGCACCGTCTTGTTGGAACATAGCGTTTTCAATATTATTTCCAGTCACCTGAGTTATTTCTGGGAAAATTTTTACCTGCAAATGAAAAAATGGACTACTAGATAAAAAAATCGAAACAATTTGGAATTGAGTGAGTCCATTTGTTTAAAATCCCCCATTTTGTTATGGCTGAATATTTTTCTTCAAAACTTTAGGAATTAAAAGACCTTTCCAATGAGGTGTCACTCGATCCCCCTTTCTATTAAAAAAAATTCAAAATGGCGCCCAGTCGTTTAATTTTTAGCTAAGAAATAGTATTTCATTACCAAATGTTGTGGTAAAATATCAAGTCGTTCAAAAGTTAGTTAGGGGGGGGGGTTACTTTATAGACAGATGGTATAAGCGTCGTAAGACCCATAATACCTTACGTAGTGACAAAACTGGACAGTATTCCCAATACGAATATAAGCGAAAGTTGCAAAAATTTCAAATATTAGCATTGGATCATCATTAGAAGAAACTGCCGAAACGAACACATTATTAGGTTATTAGGGAGAATGAATAAAGATTAAGAAAACACACTAGAGATAGCTAACCCCATAGAAGAAAATAAAACAGTCAGGCTAAGGAAAAGATAGAGAAACAATTTATTGAAACCCCAATTGGTTAAATAAGTAGGCTAATAGCCTACAACAAAGTAGAATAAATCGAAAAAGAAAAGAAAACATTGGGCGCTATTTCAGATTAAAGTTAGGGTAACTTGAGTAAAGAAGTGAGTCTTACCGCGCGCGACAGTGATACGCAGAACTGGTGATACTGTAAAAGGAATTAAATATCATTTTTGAGGTGAAACTTCTTTGCCGGCGGTTGCAACAGGCGATCGTGGGATCACGCACTATAACGGAAATGCTGTAACGTATTTTAACGGATACGCAATCGCGGCCATCTTTCCGGGAACCAACTGTTTAAGGTTTAACCAATTTGTGCTCGTTTACGTAGGCTGAAGAAATGAATAAAATATACTTTGACGGTAGCACTCTCAAAGTTCTAGGTTGATAATTAAAAGACCTACTGACTTGATACTTTTTAAACATATAGCCCATTAATTGCCCTTTATATTGGTATATAATTTACACGGTATAAGAAAATACATGTATGTTAAATAAAACTTTGTTGTGAACTCACTATCTTATTTGTGTTTTTTGTTACATACAAAACATTTCGTCTCATGCAATGTATAGACGCGTTTTAAAACTAACCCGCCAGAGCCCTTACAATTGGGCTTCTCCATATTGTGAAACCTCAAAGCATGGGTGCGAAAAGTGCAGTTTGCTGTACGTATAATGATATCTTGCTGTAACATGAAATCATTCACGTGATGCCAATATACAGGGTGATGCAATAGTGCGTGGGAGTTCAATAGCTCGCACACCGTAACAGATAAAAAAAATCTTTCTAATGCAGATGTAAACTGTGGGAAAATTCGCATACATAGAAATTATTTTCAAATATACAGGGTGTTACAAAAAAAGTGTGGCACGCTTAAGGTAATTTTTTTTAAATGGAATGCCCTGAGTATTTTTGCATATTTAACACTTCTCTTGGAATGTTTATTCATATCTAAAATGTTAGCGCCATCTAATGTCCGGTTTAGAAGTAATAATATTTTTTTCAAAAACATTGATTTTTACATTACTCCACTTAACAATTCACCACTTCCGCGGCCGCAGCTTTGAAGACGAAATTAAGTAAGGACCTTATTGTAGGGTGCTCTTGTTTAAATATCGTAAAACCACCATGTACAGGGTGTTCAAAATTAATTTTCAAATTTTGAGAACTTCAAAGTTATTCTTCTCAACTTTTTCAAATGGAACACTCTGTATATTTTTTAACGATGTTATGTAGAATTAAATAGCAAACATTTTTTGTATGTACATATTTATGGCTATTTGTAACCACTTTTGATTTATTGAGCAAAAAGTACAAAATTCAACAATATTTATGAAAAAAAATAAGAAAAGAAAAAATTACATTAAGTGCTCCACATGTTGCCCATTCTGATTGACACACATTTCTATGCGCCTTTGAAATGAGGTTTCTACTTTTCTTAAAACTGCATGCCGGTGTGATACTTCTAAAAGCATGTATTATCCTATCCTTCATATTTTGGATTGTTGTTGGTGTGTATCTGTATAAACAATTTATTTCACGTGTCCCCATAAAATGAAATCCATTTTTGCAAGATCGGGAGATCTAGCAGGCCATTTAGTGGGTCCTTTCCTTCCAATCCATTGATGTGGATAGATATTATTTAGGTGGTCTCTTACTGGATTTAAATAATGTGGTAGATCACCATCTTGCTGAAGCCACATCCTATTTCGGATCCTTTAAGAAAGATTAACCAATAATTATGGCAGATAGTTCTCCAAAAAATGAAGATAAATAGCTCCAGTTAATGTACCATCAAAAAAATGTGGCTCTATTACATGTTCTCCAATAATTCCCCCTCCAACGTTTGTGAACCATCTGTGCTGGTTGTCAAGTTGCCTGAAAAGTGAAGATTTTCCGTAGCATAATAATAGAAATTGTGCCTGTTAACAAATCCACTTTTATGAAAAGTTGCCTCATCAGTGAACAAAACATTGTTGAAGAAAGTAGCACCTTCTTGCATTTTACCTCTGTAAACGCTTTTGAAAATTGTCATCACTTAATTTCTGGTGCATTTGAATGTGATATGCATGAAATTTGATTTTTTTAAGATTCGACCAACAGAACGTCTACTTATTCCTACTAATGAGCTCACTTCTCTCTGACTAATATGGGGATTCTCAATCGTTTTCTTCTTTTTCTTCGTTCACAACATTTTTAATTCGTTCACGTTTTTCGTATTGTACATTGCCGGTTTCCACAAATCTATCAAGCTGGTTTTGGAAGCTATCAACTTTAGGGAGCCTTCGTTCAGGATACCGTTGGTGGTAAATTCCATTGGCAAGCAAACAATTTCTTTCCGACTCGCCCAAAACAAAAATCATGTCTACAAGTTCTTCTTTATTAAAATTCATTTTGGAAAACTCAAATACTACAAATAAAAACGGATGGTCGATAACTGCGAGAAATGTACGTTTGACGTTTGTGCAAAACAATTGCTAGCGAACAGATGCTTTATTGTTTTGTCGAACACAAACAACAAAAATAATTTACAACCAATAATAATTAATAAATATTGTTGAATTTTGTACTTTTTGCCCAATAAATCAAAAGTGGTTACAAATAGCAATAAGGATGTACATACAAAAAATGTTCGCTATGTAATGCTACATAACATCGTTAAAAAATATACAGGGTGTTCCATTGGAAAAAGTTGAGAAGAATAACTTAATATTATTACTTCTAAACCGGACATTAGATGGCGCTAATATTATAGATATGAATAAACATCCCAAGAGAAGTGTTAAATATGCCAAAATATTCAGGGCATTTCATTTAAAAAAAAATTACCTTAAGCGTTCCACACTTTTTTGTAACACCCTGTATATTTGAAAATAAATTCTATGTATGCGCATTTACCCATAGCTTACATCTGCATTAGAAAGATTTTTTATCTGTAACGGTGTACGAGCTATCGAACTCCCACGCACTATTGCCCCACCTGGTATATTTGTTTAAGAAACGCAATCGTGCAGAACAGCAAATATTTAATATTGCAATAATCAATCAGCTGTAAAATATACTACAAATACTACAAAATAAAATAATGTTAAGTTGAGAACTACAAACGACAAGATCCTGACAATAAAATCAAAATTCCAAACTTTTTTCAATATAATCATCCACGCCTACTTGCGCGTTTTTACAATTTTTACAACTATATTCCCTGCATTTTACATCTTCTTCAACACAAACGCAATTTTTGCTAGTGCAGGTGCCGTTTTTGCAGTAAAGAGTTAATAAATGTCTTAAGGTTTTTAAGGGGAAAAACGCTTTCAGTGAGAACTAACACGTGAAGAAGTTTCACTTAGAACTTGCGTGCTCGGCACACTTTTTACTTTCCTATACTTTCAGTATTGATTTCATGCAAATTTTCAAAATCGAGATTTTGACGGAAATGCATGTTTTGGGCTTCCAGGATCCTAAAAAAGTGGTTTTAAAAAAATGTCTGTCTGTGGGTGTGTGGGTGGGTAACGCTCATATCTCCGGAACGGCTGGACCGATTTCGATGTGCTTTGGAATGAGGAGGTATATCAAAAATTCATCGACAAAATAAGCTTTTAAAATGAATCCGAAACCGGAAGCGGAAGTTAGACATGTTTTTTTGGTAGCATTTTTTTCAGAAACTGAATTTTGGAAATTGAAATACTGGAAATTATAGAAGGCTTTAGAACAAATTAAACGTTTTTTTACCGAACTCTCTAGCTTCAACATGGCGGCCGCTACGAATTTTTGAAAATTTCGACTTTAACGCCCATTTACTCAAAAACCAGTTATCTGATTGGGATCAACTACAACTTGTTTGGTAGCCCCTTAAGGGTACTATACCATGAAATATCATTAATTTTGAAAATCGAAAAACGATCTCAATGGCACCACTCCAAAATTTTTGCAATTTTCAAAAAAAAAATCTCAAAAACTGCCCACACATTTTTGTTCAAACTTTTTGAGCTGATAGAGATAGGCATCTGCTACAATTGTGTTTTTTGCTCATTGTTATAATTTCACTGTGACGCCCTCTATGCATTTTTGAAAATTGACAATTGGTACCCTTTTATTTATTTAACGGGGAGCAATAAAATATTTCCGTTAAAGCAATATAGCTCATCAAAATTAGGGGGGCTACTGTTCCCCCTTCCCCCAAATTTTTTCGAAAAAAATTAAAAATTTGGTTTTTCGTTTTGTTTGCTCTAGGAGAATCTTTTTACAAAAAATCAAAAAATCGAATTTTTTGCCCCTTAATAATCTTTTTGTCCTTAGAATAATACTTTCTACAGCAGTTGTATTCTTGTACTCGTCGTTTAATGTTCAGTGTAGGCTAACTTTTTTATTTTAATAGATAGACTCGCAAACCCAAGAGCAAAGTTGTAGGGCAAATTCTTCTCGATTGTATTTAAGAAAAAAACTTGAGTTTCCAATTTTAATATGGCGGCCACGGTAAAAAATAATTTTTTTTTAAATGGAAACGTGGCATTTTGGCTTTAAAATCAGAAAGGTTTTGAAATTCTAAATACAAATTAATAAGAGTAATTTCTTGCTAAAAATAATACTTCTCGAGTTATTAATATATTTTCAAATATCAATTTCCGCGCTTCCGTTGATTCAGTCCGAATATTTTACCCAACCTTATGCTTGCAGCGCAGCGGTCGGTCTTTCTTCAACCGCTTCAAGATGTTACAACTTATAAGAACTATTTACTTTAACTAGTCGTGTCTAGACAGGTGTATATCGAAAGTGTTGGAAAATATAAAACAGTGTATTTAAATGTATAGGAAAGTCCAGGCGAAGTGTTTCGCTCATTTGTTCTATACGCATTCTGATTTTCAACACTGGTTTGAGAATTTAAAATCAGTATTGAACCCAATCAAAAACATTGGTTTAATTTTTATAGCCAATAAAATAGTCTACATGTCTATTATTAAAAATAAATTGGAATTCTGCAAAGTCGTGGACGCAACGTTTAAAAACATCAGACTTGGCTCATTAAAAACCTGAATTATTGTTCAAGTAAAAACTAGCACAGAATGCTGGCTTATCTTTAATAAAAAAACGTTCAATGATTAAAAAATTTGCACAGTGGTCGTAAGTCTTTGCTACGCATTATATTCAATATTAACCGTAGCGCAAACGGTATTTTCCCCCAATTCATCTTCGGCTGACACAGTAACGTTTCACTTTCATAAATGGATTTATTTACATATGGCTATTATCTCATTTTAATTATAGCCTCAACTTTAACTGCATTAAAAAATTCTTGGAATGCTTCTTAGAATGGAATCCATGTCGAGTGTGATACTTGCGCAATCTGTTTCAATAAATGAAATTGATTTTTCAAGTTTTAAGTAAATTTATGTCAAGAACACACATCTCTGTAGTACGTTTTTTATTATCAATTTAAATCTCAGATTTTTGTATATTTGAATATTTTATAAATACTTAAATTTTTACAATCATAAATCATGCTAAATGCTATCTGTTGGTTTTATTACTGTACCGTGAGACACAGAACGTTTAATTAGAAGTATAAAATTAGGTTTTTACCTTCTTAGCCATAGGCGCCGACTACGTGGGTGCTCCGGGACTCAAGCACCCCTGAGCCAGATTTAAAACAAAATAAATAAATTGAAATAAAAATAAAATAATACTTTTTAAATAAAAATTGAATTGATTGATTAAATTGATTGTTGTTAACACAGACATCTTTGGATTAGTTAAAATGGACAAATTTGTAATTCGCGTAGCAGAAAAGAAAGTTGATTCATTAAATTCGTCTTTATCGAAACATTAACATATCATCGTCATCTATGAGCAGCACTAAGAATAAAAGTGAAACGAAGAATAAAATGACATAAAAAGCTTGGACTCCAGTAGTTTATCCTCTAAGGACTCCTAAGCATCGTCGATCTCACGATCACGCTCCATCGGATTCGTCTTTGCCCAACGGTGACAGCCAACCAGAACTCCGCCGTTCTGCCCGACCGGCTCAAAGAGATTTAAATGGTGTTTTATTCACTCTGAAGATGCAAGCTGCAATGTCTTGCGAAACGTTAGTTTGTATGGGTTCACAAACAGCTAATAAGCATAAGCCGATTAAGTATTATTGTCCTGGCAAACAAAATACTAAGTACACGGCCCTGTTTAGGCAGGCAGGGCCTACGAAACTTCTAGAGCAAAAGCTTGTAAAGGCAGACAAACTACAGGTCTAAGCCGAAAGTAAACTGTAATATTGGTTAAAATCGTTTTGCCCATTCCTGTTTCAACATCTACAGCAGAGCGTTCCTTTTCTGCTTTGAGGCGCTTAAAAACGTACCTCAGAAATAATATGTTCCAAAGAAGATTGAACGACCATGCAATTGTAAGCGTAAATAGAGAACTGGCCGACGAGATAAATCTTGACACTGTGGCTGACATATTTATAAACAGAACTATAGCTCGCAGGAGTACTTTTTCTTATGATTAAATAATTTGCATTAGCGCAATATCATATTTATGAGCTGTTTCTCTTATTTAATTTTTTTATTTTACTTAAATAAATCAGTTTTGTTCAGTTTTTTGTGTTTCAAAAATGTCTTATTAAAATATTTTTTAATTTGATTTTATTAATTATTAACCTTTGCATTACGTTTTTTGGAGTCTGCATCAGCTCAACTTGTCAAATGTTAGCATTTCTGATTTGAGTGAGCACCCCTGAGC
Organism: Ctenicera cuprea; assembly: GCA_958336395.1. Classification (NCBI taxonomy): domain Eukaryota; kingdom Metazoa; phylum Arthropoda; class Insecta; order Coleoptera; family Elateridae; genus Ctenicera; species Ctenicera cuprea. The sequence continues at coordinate 44,361,831 of OY284493.1, forward strand.
ATTTTCAAAACCCGGCGCCTATGTAATCTTAGCTATACGAAGTATGGCTATAGAGGAAGGTATTGCGATTGACAGGTAGGATTTCGAGCAAATGCGTTCATTCAGCGAAGTTTTTTTAGCTTTGGGCTTAGTGGCCGATATACGAGTTGTGCCTAAAAGAAAGGTACTTTTATGCCAAGCATTTTTTACCTAAGCATTTTGAAAAATAGGCAGGATTTAGGGCCCTGGAAGACCGATAAATCGGACGCTGCAGCGGTGTCTCTGTGTTTAGCTGTGTGTCTGAATACACTTCACAGTCCAAACGCCTTAACGCAGAAAACCCAAGTTTGGCTAAAATATTGGTACTTTCAGTAGGATAAAACAGCAAGAAAATGAGGTTGGTCTGCCAAAAAAAGGGGAGGAGGGAAGGGCACTCTAATTCAAAATAGACGCGCTCGAAAAACAACCTTAGATTCGTATTATACGCATGTCGAATAGCCTATCTGCGCAAACGCGATTTCTCTATCGCCCCTCACTACCCCCACCATCAATTTTTTTTGTTTTTTTTAATTTACATAGTTTGGCTGGAACGACAAAAACCGATGGCGCTTAGGATGCGAGAAGCGGCAATAGCTGTAAATACTCGCTATAATAATAATAATAAACATAGTTTGGCTTCAAAATCGGTATGAGCATGTTAAATGACAATAGGAACAACTTTCTATTGAGAAAACACTACTGAACACTTTAGTAGAATAATCGCCAAAAAACACCTAAAGGTCTATAGAACGTGAAAATTCGATCTTGAGATTTTAATGAATAAACATTGGTTGCAACTAGAAAACACAGAGTATCATAAAAGCGGACGACTGCTTCAAAACATGAGTGGGGGGGGGGGGCTACTTCAAAATAGATGAGCTCAAAAAAGAAGCTTAGATTCGTATTCTACATAAGTCGATTAGACGATCTGCGCAAGCTCGATCTTCCTACCATCCCCCAGTGTTCCCATCAACAATTTTTCAATATTTAAAAACTGTAGAAATTTTGGATTCAAAATCGGAGTAGACATATTAAATGACAGTAGCAACAATTTTTCATTAAGAAATCATTTCTAGGAGGTTTCTTTTTGGTTGTTTACCTGAACACTTTGAATAGGTAATCACAAAAAACACTATCACCCAATTATGAAATCGATTCTAGTTTTCAACGAAAATATATTGTTTATAATTAATTCAATTACTAAAAACAATCTTTCAAAAGATTACAAAATTTGTTTAAATTTAAAAAAAAATGGTTTTGTTTTCAATATTTTCTAAAATTCTCAAAATTACGTAAAACTCAAAATTTTCTTAATTTTCAAAATTGGCAATCAGTTTCATAAATGTTTTTAAAAATGAAAAAACAAAATGTACAAAAAATTTTAAAATTCCAAAAATTTTATACTTGAAATGTTCATGGAATTTTGATAATTTCCGTAACTAGGAAAATTTTTTACATTTACAAAATTTACATTTCTATAAATTTTTATAATTTTTGAAAATTTTGAAAACTGAAAAAAGATATTTAGTAGAGTTTAATAATTTCTTTGAATGTTTAAAATTTTCTATTTGTTAAAAATGAACAGAAGGCCTCACAGAGACACTAGCGGCTGGAACACCAACCAAGAGTAGATTATATCCCCAGCCAGATACAAAATTAAAAAAAAAAAGATGTTGCCAGTTTTTGTTGAATAATTTTTCAAAAATTTACAAAATTTTGAAATAATCTTAACTTAACAGTTTTTACTCGTTTAAAAATTCTCGTAGAGAGTCATAAGTCATAATTTTTAAAAATCGTATCAGCCGCCATTTTCAAGCTAGAAAGTTCGCAAAAAAACATTGGATTGGTCCTCAGGTTTTCTATCAGACTCCGCTTTCATATTTTCAATATTTGTTTTACCGGAGAAATGCTACCAAGAACGCATGTGTAATTTCCGCCGCCGGTTTCGAATTTTCTCAAAGGCATCTTCATTGGCCCATCCGTTCCGGATTTATAAGGCGTCAGATACAGACACACATATACCCATACGTACAATTTTTTTAAAACACATTGTTTTGGGTTCCTAAAGGTCCCATTCATGTATTTCCGTCACAATTTCAAATTAGAAAATTTTCACGAAATTAATACTGAAAATATCTACTCCTCTTCTTCTTCCTCGGCCCTGGTGTATCCACTGCAGGACGTAGGCCTCCCATTTTTTGCGGTTTTATAGAGACTACTACCTCAGCGGCTAGACTAAAGAGGATCCTTTCCAAAGACCCGAACCAACAATCAGGCTGTCTCAGACAAGGGGATGGTTGGTTCCCTTACAACCAAACCCGAAGAGATAGCACGAGTGTTAATTCAAACACATTTCCCAGGCTGTATTGTTACCCCTGACTGTGTATGGCCAAGGCACGACACCCCACCTCCCATCGAGGAGGATTGGGAATTGGACCGGGTCGTACGGGACGACAAGGTAACCTGGACTATAAACTCTTTTCTCCCCTTCAGGTCGCCAGGAGTGGACGGTATCTTCCCACCCCTATTACATTGAGGACTAGACTTGATACTTGCTCACCTGTTGCGCATCTACCGGGCATGTATCGCCTTTCGGTATATACCGGAGAGCTGGAGAGAAGTAAAGATAGTTTTCATACCTAAACCAGGGCGTGCTGACTACACCGTGGCCAAATCTTATTGTCCCCATAGTCTTACATCTTTCTTATTAAAGACTCTTGAGAGACTCTGTGACAGGGAAATAAGGGAGAAGGTGCTAGTTTCACACCCACTACAGCTGAACCAACACGTTTACATCCCAGGGAGATCTACCGAATCGGCGCTACATGCTGTAGCGAATCGGATCGAGAGATCGTTAGAAAATAAAATGTCCACCCTGGGAGTTTTCATTGATATTTTAGGAGCCTTTGACAAAGCTTCCTTTGAAAGTACATATTCTGCCTACTCTTTGTGAGTGAGAGCAGTACAATTTAATTTAGGAGACAGCTCTATTAGAAGTGTTGTGATGAAAGGCTGTCCCCAAGGCGGAGTTCTGCCTCCACTGTTGTGGAATACAGTGGCAGACAGCCTTCTAAACTCACTCACTGATGATGGGTTCTATACCATTGGATATGCGGATGACATCACCATCCTCATCTCAGGGAAGATGAAGACAGAAATTGTACTTTTCACAAAGAAAGGGAATGTTAGACCCTTACGTACCCCTCTTCTATTTAACACTTCTATCAGTTCCTCAGATAATGTCAAAAACCGGGTAGTTATTTTTGACAAACAGCTATACTGGGAGAAACACTTGAAAGCTAAAACTAAAAAAAACATGCATGACTTTCTGGTAGTGTCGCCACGCTCTATGTAAATTCTAAGGACTCTTTCCCAGAATTACTTTGTGGTTGTATACTGCCGTGATTAGGCCCATGCTATGCTATGTAGAACTTGTTTGGTGGGCCAGGGTCAGACAGGCTACGGCAGCAACGAAACTAAGACACGTGCAATGTTTCGCCTGTCTTAGTTTTACTAGTGCTATACGCTCAACCACCACGGCCGCCTTAAAGGTGATCATATGCTTTCCACCACTTGATCTTTTTGTGGAGGAGGTAGGTGTGAGGACTGTTAAGCGAGCTGCGCCATAAGGGGATGTGGCACCCAGTAGGCAAAGCAGGCAGGCATACCCGCATCCTGGATGAAGCAATCGTCAAAACTCCTCTTCTGGATATTATGGTAGCCTACCTTCCTTTACAATATGCTTTTAATAGATACTTTAGTGTTTACGCTAATGCTGGACCAACTCAGCATATGGATATATCCATATTCACCGACGGATCTAAAACAAGACATGGAACGGGTGCCGACGACCTAAATCTACGCTAAAGTATACCACTAGGCAAAAGTGGCACTATCTTCCAGGAGTTAGTGGGAACATTGCATGGTGTAAAAGCAATTCTTCAACGACAAACCAAGAACCAACGTATTGGTACTGTAGCAGCCTGGGTTTTACTATAATTCAATTGTATTTTGTAACTTGGCGACTGGTGTTGCTATTTACGTTGCTATAGGTTGTTATCAAGATTATCTTGTAAAAAGTAGATAACACATTAAAATTCCTCCTACAAACTAGTGTTTTATTTACAACAACGAACTTAACATTACAGTACCTATAGTTATAGCAGAGCCGCTCTACTGGCCCTGGGCAGTAGCAAAATTACCTCAGGAGTAGTACAGTGTCGTGAAGGTCTTGACGATATCTCAAAAGATAATGCCGTTTCCCTTGTATGGGTGAAAGGACATGACGGCAACTACGGGAATGAGGAGGCTGACGGGATTGCGAGATTGGCGTCTCTGGGGACCAGAACCTGTAATCCCCATATTCCCGAAGACATTAAAGAAACCTTAAAAAGCTTCACACGAAGATGGGTTAACACTCAAAGCTGTCGTCAAGCAAGGGCTGCTATTAAGGCACCCTCGCCAAAGACAGCCAAATACTGTGTGCAACTGTCCCGAAAGAACTTGAGACTAGTTGTGGGTATCTTATCTGGACACTGCACCCTAAAGCAACACATGCACAGGATGGCACAGGCTGACAGCCCAAACTGTCGTGCATGCAACGAGGACGACGAGTTGGCAGAACATGTCCTATGTCACTGCCCAGCTCTGGCAACAACCAGAGGATCCATGCTGGGCGACTTCTGGCCTAATATGGCCAAAACTACCACAGTATTTTTCCTCTATTTTTGTACCTTGTCTGTCCCATCTTAGCTTTTACTTGCTCATACTTCTACTGAAGTAAGGAATGTTATGATTTCATGCAAATTTTGGAATTTCAGATTTTTACGGAAATACGCCTTTTGGAGTCCAAGGAACCCAAAACAGTGGTTTTCAAAATATGTCTGTCTGTGGGTGGATGCGTAGGTGGGTGGGTGGGTTCATTCGTTTCCCTGTATCTCCGGAATCCCTTTACCGATTAAACTTTTTTGAGTACATTTTCTGGTGCTGTTGTTAACAATTTTGAGGATATTAGATCTCCCTGTCTGACGCCTCTTTTGGTAGGGATTTTCTGAATGATCGTGTTTTCATCTATTTTTATCGTGGCGGTAGCGTTTTCATGGATTTTGTTAATTAATGTTGTATATCTTGAGTCAACCCTTGCGCTGTTCAAGGCATGAAGTATTGCCCACAGTTCTACTGTATCGAAGATCTTTTTGAAGTTAACAAAACACACATGTACAGGTACGTTGTACTTTTTACATTTTTCTATTAGTGTTAAGCCTGCAGATGATCTAGAATGCCGCAGCCTTTCCTAAATCCTGCCTGCTCTACAGGCTGATAGAAATTCAGTTTTAATTGTTATGATTCTCATCGACAATTAAATACATTTCTAATAGGAGGCTAATGGGACGGTAATTCTCTGTTAGCTGTTGCTGAAAGTATAGGAAAGTAATAAACGACTGAGTGTGTTAGTAATTTGGATTTGAAATCAAGACCTTCGGCGTTACTGTGTGTGAAAAAAATTTAAAAAAAAACTCCAATTTCCGATTAAGAACTTTTGTAAAAATCCGTCTTTCCAATAAATTTTTGTTATATATTAGTATTACAAACTGGTTCAGTAGACATACACAAAATCAATTTTTTTTACAATCGTAATACACACTTGAAATTAGAAAAATGAAGAACGCTTTTTAAAACTTTGAAAAACAGTGTGCTGTGGTATTTCATTCTTCTTAAACATTATAGAACAGTGTCTGCAACACTAAATATGAAAAAGTTTCTAAAAAATTAACAGCAACTACGAACATGGGTTAGGGGGAAGTATGCTAAAACAATTATTAAAAAATTACTCAATTATGTGTTATCGTTTCTAAAATATTGTAAAAGTTTTGAAAATTTTACTATGTTAATTTGAAAATGAATTGTTTTAAAAAAGGAATTAGCTATGGCTATTATTAACAAATTTTAAAAGGTAAAGTGGGTTGCATGTGGCATTTCCTTTACAAACCATTTACAAGATTCTATTCTCTACTCTGCATTATGTTGCAATCCTTGTATTTTACAAAAATTTGTGGTGGCGATATTTAAATAATGTTGTACACGCACATGTAAAACAATTTGCCATTTCCGAATATGTAATTATTTATGGCTTTTTCCTTTTGTTTCTAAAAGTATCATACAACTTTTGCATCAGATTAAGATTATCGATTAGTACACTTAAACTACGCATTGATTAATAAATGTATTTCCAATATTAATCGCGGCTTTATTAAAATGCCAATTAAAGTATGTATAATGAATTCAACAAACAAAATGGTGACGATTAAGCTGACAATAACAAAGACGTAATTGGTAGAAGAACAGTTTACTATTTATTACAATTATTGATGAAATTTCTGCTAACGGATGTGATATAATGATGAATGATTATATCATATTATATTTTTGTTGTGTAAACAATGTACAGGAACAAAAATGACACCCTGCATGACGTCAGATGGGACCGGTTAGATTCTACACGTACATATCATTAAATAGAAACGGTGCTAAATCATAATTAGACGATGATGCCACGTCGTTTATCAATACCACGCACTGTCGCATTGAAATTGTTTTGGAATTTTAGTATAAAAAGCACAAAACTTCAAAATTATAATAATACACATTTTACACTTTTCTCAAACTTACTGAACAAACTGAAGTTTTAAATTAACATTTTATCGTTCTTCACATGATAAATTTATTGTTTGTTACAGCTCTGTACATCAATATTACAATTTACTGTCGGCTTAGACCGCGTCGTCATTTGGGAACTACGCCCAACATAATCAGGTAAGGACCGACCTGTAGCTTGTCTGCCTTTACAAGCATTTGCTCTAGAAGTTTAAGCTGTTGGAATAGCAACTTGTATGAACAGGTTGAAGGAGCGGCTATGAGTTCACCGCTATCACCTGTTATTGCAAACGTATACATGAAAGACTTTGAAACCAAAGCTTTGGCATCAGCTAATCTTAAACCTAAATCTTGGTTCAGATATGTAGACGATACGTTCGTCATTTGGTCTCACGGAAGCCAAACACTAAAACAATTTCTAGTACACCTAAACTCAATTCATAATAATATCCAATTCACAATGGAAGTAGAGGAAAATGGCAGTATTCCGTTCTTAGACGTACATGTTACACGTAAACCAGATGGTAGCTTGGGGCACGCAGTTTACAGAAAGAAAACACATACAGACAGGTGTTTAAATGCAAATTCGCGTCACCACTCGATGCAAAACACCACTGTGCTAAAAACTCTAATAACCAGAGCAGTGCGAATTTCAGATGCAGAACACCTACAACAAGATAAAACTCATCTCTTAATGTCGTTACCACAAAACGGTTATACAGAAACAGAAATCCATAGAGCAATCCGCAATGAAAAACAGCTTAAGGCCAAGGAGAAACTGGCACCTCCGGAAGACTTAGCTTTTCTACCTTACAGTAAAGGCATTACTGGTAAGATTGGGCATGTTCTTAGAAGGTACAGCATAAAGACAGTCCTAATGAAACTTTGGGAAACGCTTTCAGATCCGCAAAGGATCAAATATCAAATTTAAAATCAGCCGGGATCTACAACATTCCCTGTTCTTGTGGCTCCAACTACAGCGGACAAACTGGTCGTTCCATTGAATTAAAATTGCGAGAGCACAAAGGTGATTGCAAACACAAACGCATTACAAAATCTGCGGTAGCTGAACATACTGGTTTAATTGAGCATAAGATGGACTTTTACAATGCTCGGGTACTCATCAGTACCTCATTACTTCCCTCGTATCATACGTGAAGCAATTGAAATTAAGAAACAACCTAACAACATAAACAAGGAGGATGGTTTTAGACTCAGTAAAGCTTGGACTCCAGTAGTTTATCCTTTAAGGACTCCTAAGCATCATCAATCGCACGATCACGCTCCACCGGATCCATCTTTGCCCAACGGTGACAGCCAACCAGAACTCCTCCGTTCTGCCCGACTGGCTCAAAGAGGTTTAAATACCTCCGCTTCCCGGATTTGAATTCAGTGTTCTATTCACTCTGAAGATGCAAGTTGTAATGTCTTGCGAAACGTTAGTTTGTATGGGTTCACAAACAGCTAACAAGCATAAGCCGATTAATACATTAAGATCAAATCCTTGTCCGCCCCAAGGTTTAAATAATCTAAGCACACGGTCCTGTTTAGGCAGGCAAGGCCTACGAACAACCGCGAGAGCCTCAAAGAATATAGCTGTATACATACATAGTTAATCCCAATTCTCTACCCGGACGGTGTAAGGCTGCATTCAATTGAGTTGGCTAGGAATCCTCTTGTACACTTCCTCCTCCATACCTTTCTGGCTTGAGTTTTTTTTTCACTTCGCTCTATTTTGACCTCGCTTCTGCTGTCACTTTTGATTCATCTTCTTTTCTAAGCTTATGTTATGTGCCTTTTCTTTAGTCAAACTATAATTATTTCATTTTCTTTAAATTGATTTTAAGTCTCTATTGCATGTTTCCAAGTTGTGCTAGAAAACATTCCCAGTTTGTCGGAGGACTACCATATCGCCTGCCAAGAGAAAGTTTTGCAGTTTGATTTTTTCCAGTTTTCTGCTGGATTTTTTGTTCTATTTTACTACGTCGTCTACCACAAGGGTAATAGTAGTGAACTGAGAAGACATGCCTGACGTAATCCTGTATTTGACTCGAATTCTGTTGATTCTTCTGTAAAGAACTTTAATGACTGTGATTGTCTCGCTGTCTACTCCCCTGTTTTAGACATTTTCACGTATTCTATGAAAATAAAACAAAACAACATTTTTATTTGATATTACGTTTAGATCAATTATGTTCTGCGGTTTAGATACATCAAATTGAATTCACTATTTTAAATTTATTTGTAAGTCTCTGTGTCAATTTCAAGAAAAGTGAAGTAGCGGTTTCGCATAAATCAGCAATAAATAAATTGCAATAAGTCCGCCACGCCAACCGCTGGACACTATGGAGGTAATCGTACCTATAAAGAACTTATGGTTAGGCATGCAAAAGCATAATATAGAATACCTTGAGAACTACCAGCAATACAAAACGTACAAAATGAAACCCGCAGGCTTACTACAAACACCAGCTCCAGCACAAAGGTTTGCACACCCTTCAATTGACTTGTTTGGACTATTTCTGGAAACCCAAAACAAAGAAAGGTGGATCTTCATACTCGAAGACGTTTCGTCGAGATGAGTTTTTTGCGTTAGTCCAAGCCTATTATGTCAAGATTTGTGCACAGACACTTATACAAAAAACATTTTTACAATATGGAAAAAACAAGCCTACATCATCAGCGACAACGTACGGACGGCAATGTAACGGACATCAAGCAAACTCTAACACCATTTTATCATCTTCAAGCAAAATCCGTAGAACGGAAAAACAGAGACCTTAACCCTGTTTGCCATCCTCGTTCAAAAATAAGGTTTGCGATGAATACAGCCCTATACCAAACTACGGGTAGCACAGCAACGTTTGTCACCTTTAGAAGCAAATTCGCTATCAAAAGACAATCATTAAAACCGAGAACTATATTTTAGAGATAACCCAATACCTCTTGCGTCTCACGATCACCATACGATAAGCCAGGTTAATAGAAGACCAGCAACAAGACATGCGCAAAAAAGTTCTGATTTAGAACCAAGGGACCTAGTCTGAGTCACTTACTACAACCTCAGCAATGCGACAAAAAGAACAACTGAAAATTTGCATCCAAAAGAGATAAAGAGATGCACCGTACCAGACCTTACAACTTAAGTCACCCACATCTTACGAAATTACCAACCCACAATACTCTGGACCAGTTGTAGGGACCTACTACACATCTGCACTCTTCTTATCACGCGGCCCTACGGAGACATTCCCAGAAACCTTAAAATCCATCTAAAAAGAGGCAGACCCCGCAACTCTATTACACTCGTTGCTGACTCTACGTCCAGACGCCTTTAGGACCCAGAGGTGAGGGATGTAGCCCGTCTACACTCACAAACCGGTAGGCAACCCTGAGTACATTAGCACGGTTGCAGACCTACGCAGATACGCAACAACGCATCAAAATTACCTTAGTATCTTTGACGTCGCCACCAGAGAGGGCACTAGGACTGTATAATACTAACAGAGTTAAAGGATCTCACCTTTGTATTCAGTCAAAACGATACCTAGAGCACCGAGTACGCTGTTATGTATTCTCTGTTCTCTTTTATGGAGTCATAAACCTTGACGAAAACAACAAGCAAAAAATTGAAAACATTTGAGGTGTGGCTTTCTCGTAGGGTGTCAAGAGTGCCATAGACAGACGGGGTCACAAATGGCAAAATTCTACAAACGATGAAAAAAGAAAGAGAAGTGTTAACTATAGTTAAAACAAGAAAGCTCTAGTCCCTCATACACATAATGAGAAATGAAAGCAGATTTTGTCTACTGCAGTCTATATTACAAAGAAAAGTGCAGAGAAGAAGAAGCGTTGGAAGAAGAAGAATATCATGGCTCAAAAACTTACGAATCTGGTTTTCTATGACTACCACACAGTTATTCAGGGCAACGGTCAACAAAGCAATTAAAGCCAAGATGGTTGCCAACATCCGGATCGGATAGGCACGATGAAAAGAAGAAGAAGTTTATATCATATTGTGATACAAATTATTTCCTCGGTCATGCTTCGACTTCGGTTTTTCCCCAGTTGATACAATTTATACTTTTATGTGTATGAACCTGCACCTATCATTAAATAAATACCAGCCCCACCAGTACGTAATAACAATAAACGACTTAACTACATTACAATATATTAATTTTGCCTAATTTTTCTGTTTCGATCTCGACCAATTTGGATTTTTCGCTTTACTTGCAAATGAAATCAAAGTTAGGTGGAGCTTAAACCCTTCATTTTTTTAATAATTTCTTGTTGCTTATTGTCATTGCCAAATCGAAATGACGTATGCAGAGATACTTCAACACATTTTCATTATTGTGCTTGTGTCGTTGTGAGTAAACTGGCTAGATCTAGTATAATATATATTTTCTTGCCAAATTTCTGAGTCATATCATTTTTAAGGCATTAAATAAAACTAATTCATCAACTTCTACTTTAAGACGCTATAACTCTGAAACAAAGGACTTTTGTATGTAGATTAGTTTAGTTAAATCAAATTTTCACGCTCAAAATCTATGGTATAATTTATGACCACTGTTTCAAAACACGCTATATAAATAATAATACTATCTGCTAGAAGGTGAAAGTAGCGCAGTTACTAAAAAACTCCGAATTAAAAATTTTAAACGGATAAAATGCATTAAACGTTTATTAGGGTTCGACGAACACACGAAAATACAGGAAAAGTATATATAAACAACAAAGCACAATAAAACAGTAAGCTGCAAGTGTAGTAGTCGAACGTGGTCAGATATCCTAATACAAGACGGTTTGATTTTGCTTGCCGTCGACAGTTAATGCTTGATCTATACCAGCGGACTCGATATACGCCGCTGCTGCCCTCTTTCCGTGGTCTGGCTGGACTGCTGCTGCTTAGCCGGTTGACGCGCGATTTTTATTGCTCGTGGTTTACTGCACGACCCGTATAGATGGCGCTAGTAGTATATTATTGTATTGGGTGCGTGTTATGGGTGTAACATCTTAATTATATATTATAATATTCTTATTGTACGAAAATTATCAGTTATCAGATATATAACCATTGTCTTGCGTATAAACCTCTCGCCGTCTAAACGTTGTTGGATCCAAATGTTCCTGCGTCTAAACATTTCTGTGTTCAACGGTTTACTCCGGTTTACGTAAGCACCAAAAGCTAAATATCTAAAACTATTTATTGCAAGTGGAACTTTATAAATTTGCCGATTTCAGTTAGAGACACGACCGGGCCTTAACAACTAACATATTTTAATATAAGTCTGACGAAAAGAAATAAGTTAATTATTATATAATTGGACGGTTCAAGTTTTAAATGTAAATGCATTATGGTTTGTTGATGTATGTTTAATTTATACGTATAATTAAGAACTTGTATGGATATGTACTGATAACGATTGAAATATCTATGTAATTTATTTAAAATAAAACTGGGTTTTTAACTTAAAAAAACAATATTATTTGTTACGTGTTGATTTTGTTTTAGCTATAAAGCACAAAGTCATAATTAGTTAAACGTTACATATGAATTAAGACAATAAAATTCAGGGGGTCTCTAGTCAATGTTCATTATGTGTCGTAAAATTATTTAAATAATTACGACATGATGTGCAAGAAAATTTGCATTAATAGACGATAGAGTTTTTTTCTGTTAGAATTGATGCTGATACTAATAACCAATTAAGTAATTTACAGAAATCTATCAGCATAACCGGTGAGGTATGGTTTATGAAAGAAGCACACTATTGGAGCCTTCGCGACTAATAGTAATACGAATACTTTTATATAAACAATGATGTAAATTATTAGGACTGCGCCCCTATTAATTATCCACTCGCATGGTAACAGCCAATGGCAACCGTTTATTTTCAGGCTCTTGGCCAATTATTGGCCACGTTATTACTATTTTTAGGAAGCTCCGGTTTTATCGGTGCTGTGTATCCATTGCAGAATAGTAACAAAAATTTTTTTTTCAATTTAACAATTACATGTGTGAATTGCATTGAATGGGCATGAAGGGTGGCATAAGCTTCAGGAGCGTATTGGCTTAATGGCCATAAAGCCCCACTACCTCTTATTACACAAGCTAAGAGCGAGTGAAGGTGAAAGGCTTCGACACCCAACGCCCTAAGAACAAAAAGGGATGACTGAAGAAAAAGAAGAAGAATAATTTAATAATTAAATATCGCGTTAGTACATTGCAAATAACTATCGTAAATATTAATTTAATTTTTTTGTTGGTGGAATTTTCTACAAAACACCACTCGTGAATTAAAAATTATCTATAATTCTGTCTTTCATTGACGAACTCAATTGTGTATATGCGCGGTAATAATACTGGTTCTTTGAACTCATGATATTGCCTAGCAACAACACAACTTTGTTGTCAATGACACAACAGAATTATCGATAACTTTTAATTTGTTTGCTGGATATTCCACTTCCATTATAACAACCAATGGCAGCCGTTTATTGTCAGGCTCTTAACCTATCACAGCATGACTGGCCGCGCTAACACTTTTTTCCGGTGTTATCGATGTTGTAACTAAAGCAATCACATAAACATTTTTTTATTTTGCCTTTAATAATTAATTAACGCATTTACGCGTTAATTAGTAAGATTAACATAACTACATATTTTAACTTTTAATATTCAGTTTAATATTCTAACAAATTCCACTCTTGAATTAAATTTTTTCTACAATTCTGTCTTACATTCACTAACTCAATTGTGTTGATTTAAGGCAATATCACTCATCCTTCGGACTCGCGATATTGCCTACCAACAAGGCAGTTTCGTTGGAAATAAAGCGACAGAATTATTGATAATTTTTAATTCACTTGTGGTATTGGCTGTTGATAATGATTTTTCAATTTAAGTTATGACCTGGATATTTGAGAAGAACGAAATAAGCCAATTTTTTTTTTACTTTTCGTCGTTTAGATAATTTCACAATTGTTAAGCGGAATTACATCATACACCTCTACGTGACCAATGTATGGTACTACTAGTCCGTGAACTAATTGTTACTTAATTCCTATGTGCATGTGCAGGTGGCAAAATGGCCCTGACATTGTTGAGGTTGCGCATAATTTCGAACGGTCACTTGGATAATTTCACCTTAGTGCGTCTACTTCTCTTCGGATAAGTTCAAAGTTTTTTAGATTAAAACACTGGAGGATTCACACCGTTAAACGTAAACTAGCTGCCAGAATGGATTCCTAAACCTGAGCGAGAATACGTTCACTATAAATATGCCTGCGTCCCAGTTCCTATGTTGAGGAAACCTATCGGTCAGTATACAAGGTGGTTGGTTGGTTGGTTGTAGGCTATTGATTGTTAGGTAAAGATAGCGTTTAGAAAGGAGTGGGGTGTATGTCGACATCAGGGACGTAGGCTTTATGGGTGAGGCTGCTCTTAACCATCTGACGCCCACACAAAGTGTCAATCCAAAAAACCGTCGTTCTTAACGGTTTTCAGGTACCGGATACTATGATCAAACCGGCTACCGATCTATCTGGGAAGTGCATCGTCGACCACTACTGCTGAATACAAGTAACCCAAACTGAGAGGAAAGGAGTAGCTATTGCTCTTCCAATAAGTATTACCAGTGGCTTTAAATGGTGCCACGGGGGCAAAAGTGGCTCGACGAGAGAATTTCTGACTACGAGAAGGACCATCGTGGTGGCGTTAGAAAGCCTGTGTAGGCAAAAAAGCTTGCTACGATACAGCAAGTAACTCACTATCGATACAATACTTTCATGCTTTAAGATTGCTCAGCAAAGACTGGAAATTCAAAGATAATTCATTGCTACACTGCAGTATCACATATTACACAACAACTTTTGGAAAATTCGTCGTTATCATTAAAATATGCCGTTAATCACGCTAGATGTCTAGAAATGGCCTAACGTGCTTTTGCGTTATATACAGACAATATTCATTTGTCGATGCTGCCTTGAATTCAACAATCGCATTTCAGAAACTATAGATGTTGACTCTACTTACGCGGCAGCTGCTACAACTATTCAAAAATGTTATTTTTGGGGTAAAGAGAAACATCCGCAATTTACCCGTTCCGCAAGAGATGCTAAATGTCTAAAATGATTTAAGAGGGAACATTATTTGTAGATCGACCTATACGAGGAAAACGTCTGTCTTGATTCTTGTTGCAACTACCTATTTCTTCTCTTTGCAAAGCGGAAGTTCAAATTTAACTTAGTTGTATTAACACTGATGCACTGGTAGACGGAAGTTTGGAAAGTGTCATCGACTAATACATTTGCTATGACAATAAAATTAAGCTGTTTCCCGGAAATGGTAGTGTGGGTATAGCACATCTGTTCTATCCACTGAAAAAAAAATTGTATTGCTAATCTTGCATGACGGAGAACTGCGGCTGCCGGTCACACAATATTCCAAGTTAAGCGTTGCCCGCTCTAGTCCCCACTCGGATGGGCGACTAGTATAGGGGTATATCTGCAACCAACCATGCTTCGGAGGGCACGTTAAGCCGACGGTTCCGGTTGTCATACTAAAATGCTTGGCAATAGTAAACCATTTAGTGGAACTTCTTCTCCTTTTGACAAGTAAGTGCAGCCTTCTGCCCGGCATACGTACGGAAAGGGCTTAGAGAACCCGCACTAGTTGCGGGTATTAAACAAGCCATTAGTCTATAATAAGAAAAAGAAGAAGAAGATTCTTCGATTGATGGATGAATTATTAATTAGTACGCTAGGGTTTGTGTGCAAATGTATTTGTTGGTCAAGATTTACTAAAACAGCACGCTACTGTTAAAATATTATTTAGGTAACAAAAGCATCTTCTACAAATGTGCCTGTTTGCAACTACTCTGTTCCAGCTGCCTCATTATTTGCAAACCGAACAAGTGAATGCAAAACAACGACTATCAAGTCTTGTCAATATTCTAAAGAAGATACTTAATTCATTGTGACAGAAACGCGAAAACTATTATTCGAAAAAATAATAGAAAATAGTTATTCTCCGTGACGAGCCCAAACATTCATAACAAAAAATTAAAATTAAAATATAAAACGTATGGTTGTCGAGTTTCAAGTACTATAGATCTCCAACGTGTTTATCACCAAATTCCACTTGTAGAACAAGATAACGCATTTACTGCATTCAAAGCATACGGAAGATTGTACCAATTGTATAGAATGCCGCTTGAAGTTACTAATGAACTACCCGCTTTTCAACGAGCAATAGATGAAGTAATTAAATCTGAAAATTGAAATAATACTTACGCTCTTATTTAGATGATCTAAGTATTTCTAAAATACATGAAAGTGAAAATATTAAAACTTACAAAAACTTTTAGAGAATGTAAAAGAATTAGTTTAACATTGATTAAAACGAAATCTATCTTCCCATCTAGATCAACCAATCGTCTGGGAAAGACTATAAAGCCAGGTGCTTGGTGACTACAGCCTCTTCTAATTTTTCTCCGGCTAAAAAAATGGCTGCACTTCTTCTGACTATAGGTATTTTTGCCTACAACTCGAAATGAAACCTTTTTCTGAAATGATACGTCTTATGATCATTCTGAAGCATATTCTGTTTTCCAAGTTTTAAAACAATCTTAACATCTATGGATAATCATTTTTTATTCACTGTAGAAACTGCTGCGTTTTATTATGCTGTTGAAGTAACATTGTCGCAGTTTAGAAAACCTGTGCCATTCTTTTCAAGAACTTTATCAAATTGCGCACAAAGGCACTCAGCTGTAGAAATAGGAGCATATGCAGAAGCTTTGCGCAAACTGAGACACTATCTCATTAGAATCTATTTTAAACTAATTAGAAACAGAGAATCTGTTGGTTTTTTGTTCAATATAAATAAAGAATAACAATGCGATGCGATGGCGGGCAGGAAAGGATAATACTACGGCGAATGCCTTTTCTCAATTATGCTCAGCGATCGACATACCAGTAAATTTTTAAAGGAACTTACAACTTTTAGGGTCACCCTAGTATAAATCGGTTATACGGCTGGGTGCGATGCAAAAATCTGCTGCATTCTATTATTGATTAAAGCCTAGATTTGGTAAAAATAGCGGAAATACACACTCACAAAAATTAGTCAAACCTTGATATTTAGAAATAAGTAAATGGGTAAAAAGGTTTACGGGCCTAAAATAGCAACACCCCCACATGTTTGACCTTAGAAAGTTGTTTGGATAAGTATTATTCGTCTGGCCAGATTGTATACTATCTCGAGCTATTTGTTAACGAAGTTGATAAGCGTCGACTATGCATGGTCAGGGGTTCTAAAAGTAATACACTAAACAGTTTTATGAAACTTTGCAAACTATTTTTGAGTGCAGAACCTCTGGCTTAGCTCAACAATAAAGTAACACTGAACAAAACGACGTATCTCAAATATTGCAGTTGTAGTTGTACCCCTTGGAAAATCTTGTAACAAATTCACGTATAACTGAATGGAATTAAGTACGCCCTTTCTTTTTGTTTACTTATTTTTATATGTTATTAAAAACCGGAATAAACTATAATAATTTATAATAATAAACTTGTTTTTTTTAATCTTCTAAGTAATTGTCACTAAACAATACATAATATTCCTACTTTCTAGTCTTGAAAATAATCTGCTATGTTGGTATCTGCTGCCCTTCTAGCAGCAACGATTTCGTTGTTGTCTGTTTCAGGTAACTCACGGAAAAAGAACAGCAACACACTAGTTGATCTAGATGCCATTTTAATACTTACTTTCTTTTCATTAACTGCTCTGCCGGGGTGAATTAAGTAAGAAGTTGAAGATTTTGTATGTTGGGCAAAGACTAATCTGCACAATTTAATGTGCAAGTCCCCTTGCACCTGCTTCTTTAAAGCTACTTTCGTGCACTGCACATGTACATTACATTTCGCCCTGTCCATTCGAAGCTGGCTGATAGGGTGCTATTAACGCCTGCCTCATTCTTATAAAGCACCAGTCTAAAAAAATACATTGCTAGTATCTAATCCAATCTTGCCAAAAATGGTAACCCTATAATAGACAAACCAAAACCCAGCAAACATTTTTTTATATAGTTCTCAGTCGGAACTTTCGCAAACTGTAATTAAAAAATAATTTTTCAGGTGACAGTTTGTTACTGTATGAACTACATATATAAGTTTAGGCAAGAACTTTGTTTTCGTTATCGAAGCCTTTTTATTTGGATCGTATGGTATTTACGTACGAGAATATTCTCCAATATTTTTTAAAGTGAGACTTCTTTGCCGGCAGGAGTAACCACCCGAATCCTAGAACATAAGTGATGGAACGGAAGTGAAGGAACGGAAGTGAAGGAAGGGAAGTGATGGAACGAAAGTGATGGAACGAAAGTGATGGAACGGAAGTGATGGAACAAAAATAGTGGAACGAAAGTGATGGAAGGGAAGTAATGGAACGGAAGTGATGGAACTGAAGTGATGGAACAAAAATAATGGAACGGAAGTGATGGAACAGAAGTAATGGAAGAGAAGTAATGAAATGGAAGTTATGGAAGGGAAGTGATGGAACGGAAGTGCTAGAACGGAACTGCTAGAACGGAAGTGAGGTCGCCTAGATGCAAACTGAAGCGATCAATATTTAGTTGTGCCATCACAGACACATCTCCAAAAGAGTGTATTTTATGGCTTAACAGGGTGTCAATTTGAAAACGTACAATGTGTTATATCTCTGAAAGTAAAAAAGGTATTGAAAATTTAAATCATCATGACTCGTAAGGTAGCCTTCCCCATTTAACCCCTTAGCCTCTAGCTACCCCAACAAAACATTTCAAATAGTAACACCCACCTTGTGAAACCTCATTGAAAAGCTCTTGAAAGTGCAGTTTAATAGTAGCAAACATTTTTTTTATCCTATTTGTTTCGGAAAAATTAAGAAAATTCACGAACTAAAAAATCAAAATGATGGGCATGGAGAACTGGCCTTGAACGAGAATCCTATCTATTTCCAACAAGATGTGGCACCTCCTCAGTATGCAGTTCCTGTAAGGGCCTGGCTAGACCAAAGTTATCCAGGACCAATAGAATGGCCCCCAAGATCTCCAGGTTTGACCCCATTAGATTTATTTTTATGGGATTACTTACGATCTGTTGTACAAAACTCAGCCTCTATCCATTTGCGACAACTGCGACAACGAATAGTTCAGAAGTGCCGAACTCTTCCACGCCGAACCTTCCAAAATGTTCGGAGAGGATTTGAGAGAAGACTTTACTATTGCTTAGAAAATAATGGAAATCATGTTTTTTATTTTCAATCCTATTTTTTTTTAAATTTTAATTAAAATAATTGGTTTAAACCGTTTGAGTTTTATTTCTTAATTTTTCTGAAACGAATCAGGTAAAAAAATGTTTGCAACTATTGAATAGCATTTTTGAGAGGTTTTCAATGAGGTATCACAAGGTGGGTGTTACGATTTGAAATTTTGTTCTTGATGTAGCCGAGCCTAATGTGTTAAATGGAGAAGGTTACCTTAAGAGTCAAGATGATTCCCCCTCTATGTTGTAGAAACGGTATCTAGAAATTTTCAATGCTTCTTGTACTTCCAGAGATATAACACATTGTACGTTTTCAAATTGACACCCCGTATGTGGTTTCATAATATTTAAAAATTGTCTTTTTTTTTTTTAGAAATTTGGTTATTTTTCCTGGATATCTAGCATGGGGCGCCAAGTGTAAAGTGAAAATTTGCTGTGCATTTTACGGCATCTAAGGCAATTTGTCTCAATATTTATTATATATACACACATTTAGCTAAATGCTGTTTATTTTAATAAATCATTCTAGATTTAAATAAAATTCTTAAACATTTGGTTTAAATATTCCAATATTTAATAAAGCTTTATGTATTTAGCCAAGTCTGCACATATTTGTTTTAAACTTTCAATATTTAATAAATATTCGCAGATTTAAGTAAATTTTTACCGATATAAATAAATCCTTACAGATTTAAATAAATGTTTCAACATTTAATTCTAAGCTGTCACATTTAATGTTAACCTGTCATATTTATTTGACCTTGGTGAGCTCAGCCGACGTAGGACACCAAGACCGTTTATATCGGCAGTAAGACGCAAGGCAGGGTGTCATGGTGGGAGCGTTCGACGCTTAAACAAAACAGACTGAAAATTACATTCTAAGGGAATGTTGAGGAAACTTTCGTTGTATGAATAATAAATTATGCAATGTTTATGTTGTTAAATATGTTGTTATTGATGATTGAACTAACATTAATTGTACAAATTTTTGAAATACGGAAAACGTGTTCATAGTTGTTGAACGTTACCACCAATGTAAACGGTCTTGGTCTTCTATGTAGGGTGGGTCTACCAAGGTCAAATAAATATGACAAGTTAACATTAAATATGACAGCTTAAATTTAAATGTTGAAATATTTATTTAAATCTGTAAGGATTTATTTACATCGGTAAAGATTTATTTAAATCTACAAATATTTATTAAATATTGAAAGATTTAAAACAAATATGTGCAGATTTGGCTAAATACATAAAGATTTACTAAATATTTGAAAATTTAAAGTAAATGTTTTAAGATTTATTTAAATCTCTAATGCTTTAGTAAATGTTGGAATAGTTAAACCAAATGTTTAAGGATTTATTTAAATCTACAACGATTTATTAAAATAAAAAGCATTTTGCTAAATGTGTGTATATATAATAAATATTGGTAAAAATTGCCTTAAATGCCGTGAAATGCACAACAAATTTTAACTTTACACTTGGCGCCCCATAATCTAGTAGGTCGTGCAATTAATTCGAAAAACAAACTGGGAACTAAAGCGAATTTTCATTTCTTCTAGTTTCTGAAATTTCCACAGTGCGCATTTTCAATCATACCTACTTTAGTTGTAGCAGATTTTACAAAAATTTAAAATGTTGCTGGCGCAATTAAATTTCAAATGCAAACCAAAACCGATAAATTACAACGTTACAAGCACAAGAATACGAGAAAAATTTTTAGTTCCTTGTTAAGTAATGACAATTACTAACAGAATTAAATAATACGTATGACTTCATGGTGCCAAATAAGGTTTTTTGCGATAAGAAAAGTGATAGAAAGTGGCGCGAGGAACATAACATCACGACTTTCTCACTGTTACAATTGTAAAATTCTCTTCCGAGTGCATTTGTTTACATATTTTTGTAGATTAAATAGACACAACCGTTGTTAAATTATTGCGTAGGTTTAATAAAATATTCTTTTAAGAACACTTAATTAAATCGAGCGTCTTCAAGTGCCGGAAACCGTATAGGTATGAAGAAGCGCACCAATAAATTTAATGACAGTTATATAACAGCTAGGCAAGTGATTTCGACTACTACGTATTCCTTTTTTATGCGATGGATGATCTTGACATTTTCACTAAAAGAAATTCGTATGGTTTGTTTATTTTCGAATCGCCACGTTTGAACTATAAATATTAAGAATATCAGTACGCTTCCTGATAGTAATTAACATATTTTACATCTGTCATAATCGTCGTGGCATAAAATTGTTCGCATTTTTGGGCTTTACTATTTCGCAACATCTTTATTTATCTTGTCGTTTTCAATAACAACGTGTTAGACTCGGCTTAAATTTTTAATACTAAGTTTTAGACTTATCCTAGACTTGCATGTAACCATTACAGTTACAATTAAGACAAACATATAAAAAGAGATGGAAAAAGGCTGTCGGGCAACCGTCATGGAACCGTCCCCGCATTTATGGAAATTTTTGAAACTCTTTAATTAATTTTGAAAATTTTGAAAATTTTATGTAAATTAAGATAACTTTTAAAACAACAAAAAACATTTTAAACACTTTGTTTAACGCTAAAGAAAAAACAGACAATTTACTAAAATCAGGCATCTACAAATTAAATTGCTCGCACTGTATTTCGGTTTATATAGAGCAAACAATTAGAAATTTTGATATTAGGTACAAGGAACTCGTATGTTGTTACGAATATAAATACCCTCATAAATCCAATTACACTAAATACTTATTAGAAAACAATCATTCAATGACATCTAATAACACTATAAAATGTCTACACTTTTGTGATGACAAACGTAAGTTGGATATACTAGAAACATTTGAAATTTATAAACATTTAAAATATGTACCTCGAATGAATGAACAAATTGATTTAGAATGAGAAATCAAGTCATCTGGACGCGCAGATATAGAAAACCAAGATCAAGTTATTAGTCCAGTCAACGGAAAGGTTGTAGAGGGAAATGGAAGGAACACAATTTTTGACTTTGGGACTTTGTTTGGACTAGTTAGGAGGTAAACATACCAAAAGTCCCCACTCCTAGGAGGTGAGCGGGGTGCAGGGGGGCACGTAGAAGGTCTCCTTTTTAGGTTTTTCGCTTATATCTCGGAAACTATGCGTCCTAGCGATAATACCATTCTATACAAAATTAAAGCTGACAAAATATGCCACAAGATTGATTGCATTTATTTTTTCGCTATCTCGCATAGTTTCCGAGATATCCCCGCTCAAAATGCGCTTATTTTGAAAACAAAATTTTTGCCTCACGTTTTTTGCTTTATTTGACTAGCTAACTCTTCAGCCCTTCATCCTACGAAAAATTCATGCAAAAGGAAGTTGTAGAACATTAAATTTCCTTCACGAATGTATGATATTTTACTGTTATCTTTAACCGTTCAAAAGTTAATTTTAACTTTATGTAAATTTCGAGATTTGGCAGAAAAACTTAACTTTCGTATTTTCCGTTATTCCACTTTGAAAGCTCCATCTCTCACCCCTACAGAAATACAATGACTATATATGATGGAAATTTTTTGATAATACTCAAAATTGACAATTTATCGAGGATCGCTGAATCTTTACTGTTATTTAGGAGCCATAATAACCCTCTACATAGGCAATAATACTGTACATTCGCTCCGCAAAGGCATTGGGGTAGGGTGATTCCAGAGTCAACAACAATTTGTACATAACTTCAACATCTGATACCACCAATTGTATGAAAAGAATTGAGCCCATCGACGGTGCACGCATTAAAGTCAGCGTTGTCAAACACGAATTGGCTGAATGAATCTGACTTGAAAGTTGGTTGAGCATGCATGAGAGCAGACATTTCCAATGTTTGGGTTTCATAATACGATGAACAAAAACCCAAATTCGTTAGAACATCAATTAGTCTCTTAGAGGCATATTTCCTGTGGAGAAGGAGGGAAAGGCTGCTCATTACCGAAAACGTGAAGGTACGTGGTCTGACGATTGAGACGATAGCATGCCCGATAGCAATACACTTTGTCTTTGTTTTTTTGACTCTTTTCGTTTTTTCATCATCACATCCTCCAGAAAAGTTAGTAGGGTTTGAGGGAGAGCTTCTGCATCCTTTAGGAAGTCATTACTAGGGGGATATTTGTCATAAGTGTACAATTCACTCTGAATATCCTGCCTAATGATGTCGGCTGCTTTTTTGACAATCCTGAGTCGCTCGTCACATGCGTTGTCCTCCTTGTGTTCGTACCAAGCATTACGTATCAATTGTTGCCCAGCATCTCTAAAACATAGTACTGGAACATTGAATCTGCTCTAACCTTCAGTCACTAATATACGATCCCCATACTTTGCTTCAAGTTGTGCTTTTATTGTTTTCCATACAGGTTTGACACCAGTGACGACACCAAGTATTTCGGTCTGTGAAAATTGGCAGTCAGTAGTTTCCTCAATGTAGGCACAAACGTCATCCATTGCTCTTGTAACATGGACAGATTGGGGAACGCGAGTGTCTGATTTCGGTTATCATTGTGATAAACACCATCCTCAGCGATTTTTTGAGCGAACGTATTCCCTTTTGACTCACTTTTGAAACACCATCACTTGATTCACTTATCTCTTCATCACACACAAAACACCTACTACTCATGGTGACGGTAAAACACTCTCGATATCGAACAACCGTAAGATGTAGCACATAGCGGATAGGAGAGCGGCCGTAGAAATGTAATGCTCTACAACTTCCTTTCTCATGACTTTTTCGTAGGACGAAGGGCTGAAGAGTTAGCTAGTCAAATAAGGTAAAAAACGTGAGGCAAATTTTTTTTTCAAAAAATTAGCGAATTTTGAGCGCGGATATATCGGAAACTATGCGAGATATCGAAAAAATGAATGGAATCAATCTTGTGGCACATTGCATCAGCTTTAATTTTGTATATAATGGTCTTATCGCTAGGACGCATAGTTTCCGAGATTTAAGCAAAAAACCGAAAAAGGGGACCTTCTACGTGCCCCCCTGCACCCCGCTCACCTCCTAGGAGTGGGGACTTTTAGTATGTTTACCTCCTAACTAGTCCAAACGATGTCCCAAAGTCAAAAATTGCGTCGTTCCATTTCCTTCTACACCCCCCTTTTGAGCATTCATTGACTGGACTATATAAGAAAGAAGAGATTTGGTTTCAATTATGGCTAGAATAGACCACTACATGTTTCGTTCTTGTTTGAACTTATCAGGTGGACGTAATTCTAACCGTAATTGAAACCAAAAGCAAACAAGCAGATATATGCCAGAAAGTATAACACTAAAGAGGAATTACACTAGTAACGCCCTCTATTATGTGCGGCGAGAAAAAGTTGCAAAGCAACAAACCGGCAAAGTTGCGATCGGAACCTGCTAAGCAGGTATCTGCGATCGCACCGGCCTCTAAGCACAAAACACAGAAACGCCCGTGTGGCAAGAAATAAGAAAGAAGAGATTTGGTTTCAATTATGGCTAGAATAGACCACTACATGTTTCGTTCTTGTCCATAAAGTAAACCCCCCCCCCCCCACGCCCCAACTAACTTTTGAACGACTTGATATTTTTCTACAAAATTTGGTGTGCTGTAATGGGAAATTAAATACTATTTTTCAGACTATATTAAAATTTTGTATCATCCAAAATGGCGACTGGGCGCCATTTTGAATTTTTTTTTAAATAGAAAGGGGGGTCGAGTGACACCTCATTTGAAAGGTCCTTTAATTCTGCGTCTGATCCTAGAGTTTCAAAGAAAAATATTTAGCCATAACAAAATGGCGGATTTTAGACAAATGGACTCACTCAATTCAAAATTGTTTTGATTTTTTAATCCAGGGTCGAGTGACACCTCATTTGAAAGGTATTTTAGTTCTGCGTCTGATCCTAGAATTTCAAAGAAAAATATTGAGCCATAACAAAATGGCGGATTGTAAACCAATGGACCCACTCAGTTCAAAATTGTTTTGATTTTTTTATCCATTTATCGAGTGACACCTCATTTGAAGGGTCTTTTAATTCTGCGTCTGATCCTAGAGTTTCAAAGAAAAATATTTAGCCATAACAAAATGGCGGATTTTAGACAAATGGACTCACTCAATTCAAAATTGTTTTGATTTTTTAATCCAGGGTCGAGTGACACCTCATTTGAAAGGTCTTTTAGTTATGCGTTTGATCCTAGAATTTCAAAGAAAAATATTGAACCATAACAAAATGGCGGATTGTAAACCAATGGACTCACTCAGTTCAAAATTGTTTTGATTTTCTTATCCAGTAGTCCACTTTTTCATTTGCAGGACTAAATTTTCCCAGAAATAACTCATGTGGCTGGAAATACTATTGAAAACGTTATGTTCCAACAAGACGGTGCGCCGCCTCATTATTATAGGCCTGGTTCTGACTTTCACAACGGACATTTTTTTGGCAGATCGATTGTTAGGCGGGGGTCTGTAGAATATCCGACTCACTCCCCAGATTTAACTATCTTCAATTTTTTTCTATGGGAATATCTGAAATCGAAAGTGTACAGAACCCGCCCAGAAACAATTGAAGAACTGGAGCAACGCATTACAGAAGTTTGCGGAATTATCACTCCAGAAACTTATGAAAATGTAAAGCAGGAATTTCATAACCGACTTTCTATGTGCCAAGAAGTGAATGTGAACATTTCAAACACTTAATTTAATTTCTTTTTGCTTTAATTCTTAGTTTTTTTAAATGGTCTTCTTTATCTTTAAACATTGTCATTTTGTTATGGCTGAATATTTTTCTTTGAAACTCTAGGATCAGACGCAGAATTAAAAGACCTTTCCAATGATGTGTCACTCGACCTACCTTTCTATTTAAAAAAAATTTCAAAATGGCGCCCAGTCGCCATTTTGGATGATACACAATTTTAATATGGTCTGAAAAATAGTATTTAATTTCCCATTACAGCACACCAAATTTTGTAGAAAAATATCAATTCGTTCAAAAGTTAGTTGGGGGGGGGGGGGGTTACTTTATGGACACAGTGTATATATTTCAAAAAAATACTTTTAAAATTCCAGAACAAATTTCGCATATCTATATTTTATACCACGTACATGTTCCTTAAAAAATTAAAAGTTTTGCTTTGTACTTCAACATCTTTGGAAAATTTTGATCACTACGAAATTTCTTTTAAAATTACAATATTGCAAATACTAAATTTTTTTTTAAATTTTGAAGAGGTTTGAAAACTATGAACATTTTTGAAAACGTAAAATATTTTCGGTTTTGAAAATTTTTATGCATATTGAAAAGTATTAAAAACTTGGAAATTTTTAAAAATGTTTGAAAGTTTTGTAAATTTTGATAACTTACAATTTTAGAAAATGTTAAAAAATGTTGAAATTTTAAAAACTTGAAATTTCGGAAATTGTGAGAAATTTTAAAATATTAAAAATGTTTGTAAGTTTTGAAACTGAAATAATTTAAAATTTTGAAAATTTTGAAAATGAAAATTATAAGATTTTGACAATATTTGGAAAATTATATAATTTTGAAAGTTGTAAAGTTTCAAAATTTATAAAATTTAAAAAAAGTTTGTAAAAATTTTAAAAACTATAGAATATTGAAAAAAAAGAAAATATTTAAGTTTTATGAAATTTTAAACACTGAAAGTAAAGTTTTTTATAATTTATAGAAATATAAAATTTTTAAAAACTTTTATAAATTTTTGAAAAGTGAAAAAAGTAAAAAATTTTATAATTGTTAAAAAGTATAAAATTTTTTGAAAAATTATGATAATTGTAAAAAATTTTATAATTGTAAAAAATTTTGAAATTTTGAAAATTTTATAATCTAGAAAATTCTAAAATCATGAATTTGGTATATAAAAATTTATGAATATTAACCAATTTTTGAAAATTTGAAGATTTTTAAATAGTTTTAAATATAAATGTCTTTAAATTTCTAAAATTTTAAAAAAAGTTCCACATTTCCCAAACTTTTTAAAATTTCAAAATTGTTCTAAAATTTTATAATTTTGAAAGTTTTTAATTAAAAAAAAATTTGAAACATTGTTAGGGATACATTTATCTTGGTGTATAATTTTCTTTATGTTTTAAGTATTCGGTGGTATGACTTTGTATTGTAGCTTTTAAATGTAAGTTTTGTCTTAATAAATTCACGTAATATTCCACTGGCGTAACTAATTGAGAATTTGGGTCAAGATACGACTCCGGCCAAGGGGTGCAGGATACATAAATAACCCGGCTTAAGTAAGGGGCGTAAACGCATGTGCTCTGAACTGGGGTAGATCGGCAGATTGGTTTTGCATGTAGAGTGGTTTAGCATGCTTTTGTTTTGCTCTGCATGGAATCTGTGTGATTTACCTGTAAAATAATCTAGTGCACTAGTGGTTAATTAGTAGATGATCAGTATACTGTTCTGGTATGTAGCTACGGTGATCTGTGTTGTTTGGAAGGTGAGAGCTCTCGAGTTTTGGCCAGGTGTACTTGTACAAGTGTGGTTAACCACGGGCTGGCGAAAGGAATTGCTAATCAAGGCCTAAAAACCTTGGATCCTGTGGCACGATAAGCGCTATGCAATTCCCGCTGTGCCACTTGACATAGGCGGTTTGGCGACCCACCCCTATTGACCCTTTCGGGGGTGCAGCAGTGCAAACTGGTTTACAGGTGTTAATTTGTATATTAACAAGAAAGATTAATTGCCCAATGGCATGTAACCTGGAAGTAATTACCATTGAGATGTAGCCAATCAAAGTGTGATTAGATGTTAGAAGTCCTGTGAATTATCCATTCTGTCAAGGCGTGAGGGGTGGGCCCCCCGGTGAGTTAAACAACAGTAGATCAGATAGCGACAGATGGTGAGTCTTTTTCTTTGTTTCATGTTTCTACATGTGACGCCGTTTCTTTGCGACCCTTGTCGGTCATTGGCGCCTGCACGACTCAATTCCAACACTCCACCCCCGGTTACAAGGAATGTGTGAAGCTGGGCTTATGTAAAACGATCTTGGGTTGAACTAGCCTCATACGTGTCTTTGTTGTTTGCCAAGGAAATTAGTAATCAAAAATTAGCTCTCCTAACAACATTAAAAATTATAGAAAATTATGAAAGTTCAAAAAGTGTAGAATTTTATAATGTTTGAACATTTAATAGATTTTGCAAAATTGTTAAAAATTTTCAAAAATATTAGGTTTTAAGAATTTTTAAGTTTTTGAAAATTTAAAAAAAATTTAAATTTAGATCACTTTATTTAATTTATTATACCGAAATTCCTAAACGTTTGAAAAACCAAAAAATCGATGTTTGGGGACGGAAATCGCGTTTGCGCAGATCGGCTATTCGACATATGCAGAATACTAATCTAAAGTTTTTTTCCGAGCTAATCTATATTCAAGCAGAGCACTTCCTCCCACACCCCAATTTTCTAATGCAGTCGCCCGCTTTTATGATAAGTGTTTTCTAGTTGCAACCAATGTTAATTCAATAAAATCTCAAAATCGATTTTTCACGTCCTATACAATTTTGGCTGGTAGCCACTCAATTACACTGTAAACGACCAAAAAGAAACCTCTTAATGATGTTTCCTCCGTGGAAAATTGATTCTATTGTCATTTAACGTGCTTGTGCCGGTTTTGGAGCCAAAATTCGTAAATTTAAAAACCGATGGGGAGAGCCAATGGGGTGATAGGGAGATTGCGTTTGCGCGGATCGGCCATCCGACATGCGTAGAATACGAATTACAGATACTTTTGCAAGCGCGTCTATTTTGACATAAAGCACTATTTTTTGGGCGGACCAACCTCATTTTGTTGCGGTAGCAATTAGCAATTTTTGAGCCAAATTTGGTATTACTGCGTTAAGACGTCTGGACTGTATAGTATAGCGAGGAAGGTAAAAAAGACGAAAACTCGAGATTTCTGTATAACCTTTTAGGAATTTTCTCAGTTTTATTAGAATTACGTATTATTTCAAACCTGCATTAATAAAGTTATTTTTGCTGAGTACCTTTCAACTCATCATACTTACATTTTAATTTATTTTAAATCTAATATTAAATATGTATTTTTGTATAAATATAGCTTTAACTATATCCGAGTCATGGTAACAGCCATAGGCGCAACAAGTTTAATTTGACATTTTCTACTTTTAATAAATTTTATTTTCTGTTTGAATAATTATCAAATCACCTTTAAAAATATCAAATGAAATACTTAGTTAATCTACATTTCCTTCCTAAATTCTGTTAAAACCAAAGTGGTACTTATCCAAAATTAAAAGAAAAATTGTTGTGGTACCACTGTTTTTGCCA
Source organism: Ctenicera cuprea (assembly GCA_958336395.1). Taxonomy (NCBI): domain Eukaryota; kingdom Metazoa; phylum Arthropoda; class Insecta; order Coleoptera; family Elateridae; genus Ctenicera; species Ctenicera cuprea. The sequence goes on from OY284493.1 coordinate 44,391,139, forward strand.
TACACATTTATATCCTGTTTGCGTGATATTTAATGTCGCGCTTTAAACGACAGGATGAGTCGTTTTAAAATATTGAAGCCGGATTTTCAACCTACAGACCTATTATACTCACGTCAGCGAAATAGGTTGTCGCATAAAAAATCAGGAACTTCTTTTAAATGCATCAAGTGATGTTCTGCTCATCTCAAATGTCTGAATTCGGTCGTACTGGTTTCGTAAAGGTAAACAAGGATATTAAGGTGGTGTAAATTTGACAAAACGGACACATTATGGTCTGTGATGAGTAATGTTACTTTTATGGATTCGGGCATTTTTTTATATTAACCGCAAAAATATGTTTTTAAATGTGTTAATTAAATCTTTAATAGGTTGGTACTGAATATGTGATTATCGTTATTCGATGAAAGACGCCTTATTTTTAACCACAGCCTTTTCAACATTGAACAAGAATTTCAAAGTATAAACTATGTAGAAAAGTAGATATCATATTATAAAAAAAACGAATCTGAAAAAAATTTCAAATTTCAAAGTATCAAAATTACTGAGCGGCTACTTAATTGCACAAACTCGCAAAACTCTTACATATTGTAAAAGTTTTTTTTTTAAGAATCATGAGGCCGTGCGTGAGTACGAATCCATGATTCCCATCCCACCCCGTTACCCGGGCTCAGCTATTCACCGGTCTAACATGCCCCACCCCTGAAAGACATGCAACCCAACATACACACCTCCATACACCATCCACGAACCCGCCAGATTTAACTTATTCAGAAAAATTTCCGACGGGCAGAGGACTCGAACCTACTGCCGTTGGGAGTCTAGTTTCAAAGCCTGGGACTTTAACCAATAGACCACCCGCTGGCCTATTATAAAAGTAAATATTCTCCAAAAAGAAACAATGAAAACCTGAAGTGTGGACTTCGAGTGGACTTTCTCATACTAAAACTTATCGTATTTGCAAAAGTGTAACTTTTAATAATTATAACGTTGTACAGTTCAGCGAGTATTAGATTTCTAAGAAAACAAGCAGCGGGAATTTGAATTTGCGATAGCCTGTTCAATTGGTTTTCGTACCGTAACTCTACCCATAGCAGCAGTGACTACTTGGTTTTTTCTCTAATGCTCCCGGGAAAATTCCCAACGTCGCAATTTTCTTATTTTCGGTTATAATCAGACGTTTTGCACAAGGACGTTTATTTTGATACCAAATAATTCTATTTGTACGTAACTTTCCCTCTTTTTTTATCATAATTAATAATTTTACAAATATTGTATTTTTTTCCTTTCGTAAATTGTAAAAAATGCAAAAATAGAAAACAAAAGCATACAAATTTAAAATAAATAAAAGATTGATTTGACGTTTTGGGGCTAAATTTTAATTATATTATTAAAGTATATTATTCGGGAATTTCCTACGAGTTCCTCCGGGGAAAAAACTGGCCCCCATCGCTCTACACAAAATATCAAAACGTGAACTTTTTGATATACTACTACTAAATACTACTCAAAAAATGTCAAACTTTTAGCAAAAACGCAAATAATTCAAAAACAGTTAATTTTACGATCTTGTACCTTAATACTTTTGTACGTGGCATTAAACGTATTATTCAAAAATGTAATAATATATAGAGCAGTCCAAACTACACACCCAGTACAACTGATAATAATTTAGTGTTATGCAGTAGTGAATTACCAACAACTTTTATGTTTAAAGTTTTTCTCTATCTTTAATATTAACAGAGCTATGGAAGTATTTCACACTATTGGGGCACTCTGTACAATTCCGGACCCATCTGTATTAAACTTAAAATGTTTTCTGTCTTTATCAAATAAATTAATATTATATTATTAGGGATGCCATGGGTACTATTTTTTTTAAAGCGGGGTACCTGGTACCGATAAGCTGCACTTGAGTTATTAGTTACGGGGAATCCCCTGAGGTCTAAATTAAAGTATTTTGTGCAGGGCTATTCATTAGTTAGTGCATCGCGGAATAAAGATGAGTGAGAAAAGTAAAAAGTAAAGTTTGTAATTATTTTGAGCGAAATGCTAAAGATGAACCGCAAGCAGTATGCCTGATAATATGTAAAACATCGATATCCCGAGGAGTGGGAAAAGCAATCTATACATTTTCCAATGGTAAAGCATTTAAAGTTTAGAAGTTTAAACACAGAGAAGAAGACCAAGTTTGTTAAATTCCATTAAGGCTAATCGGAGTAAACGACATTTAAAGAAAATATATTATTTTTAAAGATAGAACAAAAATTGTCAAACTAATAAGATTCTAAATTGTCCCTGGATTACGATGCGTATATTTTCAGTACCACTTAATTGAGAAATACGGGAAAAACCTATCTTTCTATTTGGTCATGGCTGTTACGCCCCTTAGCGGCCATTTTAGAAACTCGAAAATATTTTCCAGCAATTTTTCAGGGTCACTTTACTCAAGGTATTTTTTTTCCTAAACTTGTGCGATGATTGGTTTCTGAGATATGGGCGGCGCCCATTCTTAGTTGCCCACGCTGTATACACGCGGAAAGGGTTTAACTGAAAAAAAACACATATAAATATCGTCGGCTAAAATAGCGCCTCAAAATGGTCGTCATAAGAAACATTGCCATACAAAATCTTTGCATTTTGATGAAAGTTTGATTTAAGGTTAACACAAATTAAATCAAGTTTCTATCAAATCCCAAAGTATTTGTACGGCGGTAAGGTGTTAATTTTGATGCGTTATTTTTGACGGCCACATATTTGGCTAGCGCTATTTTTGTCGACTACATTTAAGACCGGCGCAATTTTCGACAGCGAATATTTGCCTACGACATTTTTGGCCGGCGCTGTTTTTGACGGTGCTATTTTTGACGGCGACATATTTGAATGTCGCTTTGCTAGGAAAATTTTTAACCGGTACTATTTTTGACGGTGTTTAGCGATATTTTTGACGGCAGTGTTTTTAACGGCGCTATTTTGGCGGATGACATTTTTAACTAGCGTTATTTTCGATAGTGCTATATTTGCAGGCGACATTTTTACCTTGCGCCGTTTTTTTTCTTGGCGTCGTTTTTGATGGCGCAGTTTTTGACGGCGACATTTTTGACGGCGACATTTTTGACGGCGCTTGTTTTAACGGCGACATTTTCGACGGTGCTGTTTTTTACCGGCGCTATTTTTGGTAGCGCTATTTGTGCAAGCGACATTTTGGCTGGCAGCATTCTTGACCGATGCTATTTTTAACAGTGTTATTTTTGCCGGCAACATTTTTAAACGGCGCTGTTTCTGACGGCGACATTATTACGGCGCTTTTTTTAACGGCGACATTTTTGACCGGCGCTATTTTTAGTAACGTTATTTTTGCAGACGACGGTTTTGCTTTTCGCTTTTTTTACAAGACACTATTTTAAATTGCGCCATTTTCAACAACGGCGTTGTTTTTTACCGCTTTTTTTGCCGGCGACTTATTTGACCGGCGCTATTTTTTCAGGGAACATTTTTAACCGGCATTATTTTTGGTAGCGCTATTTGTGCAAGCGACATTTTGGCTGGCAGCATTCTTGACCGATGCTATTTTTAACAGTGTTATTTTTGCCGGCAACATTTTTAAACGGCGCTGTTTCTGACGGCGACATTTTTACGGCGCTTTTTTTAACGGCGACACTATTTTAAATTGCGCCATTTTCAACAACGGCCTTGTTTTTTACCGCTTTTTTTGCCGGCGATTTATTTGACCGGCGCTATTTTTTCAGGGAACATTTTTAACCGGCATTATTTTTGGCAGTGTTATTTTTCTCGGCTACATTTTTGGCCGGCGCTATTTTGACGACGACATTTTCGACGGCGCTTTTTTAACCGCGCTATTTCGGCCGGCAACACTTTTGATGGCGCCGTTTTTGATGACGACATTTTTGACGGCTTATTTTTAACAGCGATTGTTTTTACGGCGCTGTTTTTAACGGAGCAGTTTTTGACGGCAAAATTTTTTCAGACGACATTTTTGACCTCCGCTATGTTTGACGATGTTATTTTTGCCGGCGACATATTTGACGACGCTATTTTGATCGACGCTATTTTGTCCAGCGACATTTTTGATCGGCGTTATTTTCGGTAGCACTACTTTTGCAGGCGATATTTTTCCCTGGCGCTATTTTTACTAGGCGACATTTTTGATGGGGCCGTTTCTGACGGCGATATTTGAAGACATTGAAGGCGCTATTTTTAAAGGCTACATTTTGACGGCGCTGTTTCTTACCGCGTTTTTTCCGGCGACATCTTTGACCGGCGCTATTTTTGACGGCGACAGTTTTGACTGCGCTATATTTAACGGCACTTTTTTTCCGGCGACTTTTTCGATGCCGCGGTTTTAGGCTGCGACATTTTTGACAACGTTGTGTTTAACAGCGACATTTTCAACGGCGCTATTTTTAATGGCTCTGTTTTTGCAGGCGTCGTTTTTGACAGCTCTGTTTTAACGGCGATATTTTTATCGGCGCTCATATTGCCGGCCACTTTTAATTTAGGCCGTCAGAGGGCGTCTTGTTATGTTTTAGTATCCGTTATTAATACAATAATTTTATTTTTTCTTGCTATTTTACAAATAATTTGATATGTTATTGTCATTGGCATTAAATTAAGGCAAATAAAATGGCAAGTTATTCCGCGTAAACCGGAAGTCCAAATTAACACCGTTTACGTCGTAATATGCATTTTGATGTGTATATTATCCAAAAAAAAATTGAAATTAATAATTTAAAAATTGATGAAACGGCCGGTTGTTACATGTTCTCGTGGTCACCTGGTATGCAAGAATCCGTAACAGTGCAAACTGTTTCCATGATGGCGGATTTTTCTAACCAACAATTATTCAGGACTTTTACAGGTTCAACAGTAAGCGCATATGAACGTCTCTGTTTTTTGTACATTTTAATACATAAAATACAGTTATAATCCAAGTTATATGAACTTTTTTTCTTTATTTGGCCACCAATTTCACCCAACAACTTGCGAAAAACATTTTATAAACACCCTGTATAATAAAGAAATTCTGAAAATACATACCAAAAGATTGTCTTATATTGAAACTGTAACTTAATTTATTTTAATTTGGAGTTTAAAACTTGAAAGTGTTAGTTTTTGAAACAGTTTGCACATTTGAGATTAATTTGCAATTTCACCTATGAAACATTTCCTAAATTTTATAAACAACTTGATTTTATTCAAAATTCGTCTCTAAATTATATAATTCAAATCTAAGTAGTAATAAAATTTGTTACGCGCACATTTACACATTTTTACATAACATTAGCATTCCTGTAAATGTCTCAAATGAGGTTATTAGGCCACAGCTAATCTCGTACGCCAAAAACTGATTTTGTATACTTTCCATGATTCTCGATCATAAAGTAATAAATTGTTTCGATTTACAAGGTTATTTGAATTTATTACACAAATTATAACATTTAGGGATTCTAAGATTTTTTAAATAACAACATATTTTTTACTTTCCCATACTTCTAGTAAGAAAAATTACGATTTTATGCAAATACTCGTATTTTGGATTTTAACGGAAATACGCGTTTTGGGTCCAAGGAACCCAAAAAAGTGGTTTTTATAAGAATTGGTGTGTGGGAGTTTTTCAGTTGCTGGTAGTTCTTTGTAAGGCCGTTAATTGGAAGCCGAAATAGACCTGTTTTTTTAGTATACACATTTTATGAACATTTTTTTTAAATTTTGGATGCATAGCGTTGTAGTGCATCTAAAGTCAAATGCAATGTGTTTTTCCCGAACGTTGTATCTTTAAAATGAAGGTGCTACGAAGTTATGAAAGTTTTAACTTTAATGCCCAATTACTCAAAAACAAAATATCCAATCAATACAAATCACGTGATATCAAAATATTTTTAGAAAAATGAAAACTGTAAACATGCTAGCGGTTCAAAATTTTGGACATTTGCAAAAATAATTTCCTCAAAAACTGCCCACACTATTTTCATTAAACTTTTTGAGCCGATAGAGCTTGCTATGAACTACAAAATTTGTTCCTTATTAATTTCCCAAATTTTACTCTGACGCCCTCTAGGAATTTTTGAAAATATTAAAATTGATTAATTTTTCCTAAACGCAAACGCTGATCGTTATAAACTTTCATCAATTCGAGAGACTATTTGAAGTACTTTATTAGGATCAGAAATAATTTTTTCCTATTTTGAAGATTAAGAAAAAAAAGCGATACTTTTTAATATCAACAACGTGTTTTCCGGCGGTTACGAGTTATGTGATAACAATTCTCTGAAGAAGCACAGATAAAGAGTATTGTATTTCTTTTGATAATTTTTTTCCTGTGTGAAATCTTCTGCTTTTAGAGTTAGTTCTATTTTAGCTTTGCATTAAGTAGGCTGCCGGATTGAACTCCGACATTTCTGTAATTTTTAAAATAAATAGTTTTTAAAAATACGTTTGGTTGTTAAATAAACATAAATGGCGCAGTCGTTGTAGGATCTGACAAAAGGGCTTCATAAAATTTTCAAAAATCAAAATTAAATTTAGCTCTTTGAGTTTTAGCTCTTAATTGTCGGATCCCCGAATCTACATCAACTCAGACGGCAAATTCCGTAACCCAGTAATCCGATTGAGAGGGACAAGCATCGCCCCAGGACCGAGCATCGCTGGTTGCAGGAAAGCAGTTCATAGCGAACACCTGATCATCGAGATCAATCCTGATCATTGGGATCAATATGAAATTGTAAGAGAATTTTTTTTTACTACATTAATCAAGTGAAAGTGATTATTAAATTGATTTAAAACATATTAACATAGATATAAAAATAGATTAAGTTCAAGTAAAACGTGGTAAGCGAGACAATTCAGTGTATGCACTAGGTATACTTCATTTCTGAATTTACTCACGTTTTATGTGTAGGAATTGTAAATTTAAGTTCAAGTAAAACGTGGTAAGCGAGACAATTCAGTGTATACACTAGGTATACTTAATTTCTGAATCTACTCACGTTTTATGTGTAGGAACCCTGCCCAAAATAATTTAAGTACTTACTAACATAAAAATAAAATTTAATTTTTTAGTGATTAATGATTAGTACGGACACATCATCTGATAGCGAAACTGATCAGATAAACGATTTAGAACCACAACCTTTGCAACGAGTTATTTTAAGACCACCCCGTTTAAGACTAGCTATAATGGATAATCAACAAGGAGTAGCTCCTCAAGCAGGACAACCCCCTGTAGGTCTAATTGCACAACCATTTAATGGTTACCCACAAGGTTTTCATATGAGTATTCTTAATGAAATACCTAAATTTGAAGGAAATCCCGTAGAATTAAGCGAATATATCCGTGCTGTAGAAGATATCTTCTCGCAATTTTGGCAAGAACAAAACCCTGGCGCGTATATCAATAAATTACTTTTATCAGCTGCCCGCAATCGCCTAAAAGGCGCTGCTCTCGAAATTATAACTGGCCATCCATATCACTCTTGGGATGAGCTAAAAGAAGTTTTGATCAATAATTTTGGAGATCAACGTTCCGAATTAAATATTCAAATTGATATGACTAGACTCAGACAATCCCCTAAAGAAACACCTGTAGATTTTTTCAATAAAGTTCGATCGTTATTAGCAATATTAAATTCTAAAATATCTTTAGGAAATGAAGCACAGGCAATAAAAGATTACAAGATGGTAGCTTCCAAAAATTTAGCATTAAAAGTTTTTACAAGCGGTTTGTTAGAACCCCTTGGTAGTTTTATTAGAAGTCGCTCACCCAACTCTTTAGAACAAGCACTAACTTATGTTAAAGATGAATTAGATATTCGTTATTTTCAAGGAGTAGGAAAAAATTATTCTCCCAATATTTACCCGCAACAAAAATTTAACACATTCGCTCAAAATCAATCAAGAACACCTAATAAAATACATCCCCCTTCTCAAAGCTATCACCAACCTAATTACAACCAACAAAATTATTTTTCCAATCAAAGACAACCTCAATTTAAACCTCAATTTAACCATACTTATCAACTAAATCCAAACCAACCCCCAACGCGATTCCCCGGAGAGCAAAAATCATTTGGAAAACCTGGACAAAACGTGTTCGCCCCGAAACGTAATTTTCAACCTACTAATAGACCCGAACCGATGCAAACAAGTACTATACAGAAACGCCCTGCTTCACAACAATTGCAAAAACCTCAACCCCAACGACCATTTAATTCAAACCTTAACCAAAATTTTAGACCCAACAATTATTTTCAGCAATCAAATCAACCTAGAAATTTCCACTCACAAGAATTGTATAACGCAGACTTTCATGAACCACCCGATTTTCAAGAAATTTGTTACGAACAAGAAACTATTGAAATTCCCGAAATGTTAAATCAAGACTATTATGAACCAGAACAGGAAACTTTAGATTCATTCCCTGAATATCCCGAACCACCAGTTGAATATACGGAAGATACCGTAAATTTTCAATAAGTGCCTCGGTCGAATCTTTTTCAATTAATCCAAAATCAAATTTACCATATATAATAATCCCCGAAACTAACGATAAACTATTAATAGACACAGGAAGTTCACGCACCATACTTTCACCCCAATTCGTAAATACTTATTTTCCAGAATCAATATTCGAACACCCCTTTGAAATTACTACGTCTCACGGGACCACTAACCACAATTTGGTAGCAAAACTACCTATTCAAAATTTGTTTTCAGAAGAAGGAACACACTTATGTTATTTATTTAATTTTCATACCGAATACGTTGGACTAATAGGCACTGACCTACTAGCCGATTTACCCGCAAATATCGATTATCGATGGATGCACATTCAAACTGATAAAACAACAGTACCATTTTACTATAACCAATCGAAATTAAAACAAGAAGAACAAAAACGTAATCAGTGCAACTTTTCAAAAATCCAACCCTCAAAAAAAAATTTGAAATCAATCACATTGCCACCCAGAGTAGAAAAATTCGTTACATTACCTGCGGTAGGAAAAGATGGTTACAAATTAGCTCCTAAATTACACCTAACTAAACACGTGCTAATGCCTTCAGCCATCATAACATTGAAAAATAACTGGTTCTGTACCAGCCTAATAAATTTATCTAACGAACCCCAAACTTTGACTATTTCTCAACCACTCATTCTTGAAGATTATACTTCTGCAAACGACCAGGTTCAGATTAATAATCATGACAATCTAACACCCAAACGAAAACACCTGCTTTTTCAAAATTTATAAGATAATTTAAGATTAGACCACCTAAATTCTGAGGAACGTGCATTACTAACAAACCTTTGTCAAGAATACAAAGAAATATTTTACACGCCTGAATTACCTCTGTCCTCAACTACCCTAACTAAACACCACATAAGGACAAAGACAGACACACCAATATTTACAAAAACATACCGATACCCACATGTACACCGACAAGAAGTAAAAAGACAAATTGACAAAATGTTAAACGAAGACATAATCGAACCCAGTGAATCACCTTATAATTTTCCGATTTGGATAGTCCCTAAGAAACTCGACGCCTCTGGTATACAGAAGTGGCGAATAGTTATCGACTATAGAAAACTGAACGAACAGACTATCGACGACAAATTTCCTTTACCCCGAATAGAAACAGTATTAGATAACTTAGGAAGAGCTAATTACTTTACTACACTCGACTTAGCTTCTGGTTTCCACCAGATCGAAGTTGAAAAACGTGATAGGGAAAAAACAGCCTTCTCTACAGAAGAAGGTCATTTTCAATTTAAACGTATGCCATTCGGTTTAAAAAATGCCCCCGCTACCTTCCAAAGAGCAATTAACACTGCTTTGACAGGACTTACCCCTAATCAATGCCTAGTATATCTTGATGACATTATTGTATACTCAAGTTCACTACAGGAACACATTAGTCGTTTAAAAAACGTATTCCAGAAATGTAAAGACACCAACATAAAGATTCAGCTAGATAAATCCGAATTTCTCCAAAAAACCGTAAAATATTTAGGACACGTAATAACGCCAGATGGAGTCAAACCAGACCACTCCAAAATTGAAGCCATCAAAAATTTTCCTTTACCCACTACCAGAACCGAAATTAAATCTTTTTTAGGACTTTTTGGATATTATAGAAAATTCATAAAAGACTTTGCAAAAATTACCAAATTTCTCACCCATTGCCTAAAAAAAGAAAACAAAATTGTCCATGATCAAAATTTCCTAGACTCTTTTGAATATTGTAAAAACCTTTTGACTAACGAACCCATTTTACAATACCCAGATTTTAATAAAACATTCGAATTGACTACAGATGCATCAAAATTTGCACTTGGTGCAGTTCTTTCCCAAGACGGAAAACCTATCAGCTACGCTTCACGTACGCTTAACGACACAGAACAAAAATATAGCACAATAGAACGAGAATTATTAGCTATCGTGTGGGCTACGAAACAATTTAGGCCATATTTGTTTGGAACCAAATTCACCCTTTTCACAGACCATAGACCTTTAGTATGGCTCCGAAACCTTAAAGAACCAAACTCAAAACTCACGAGATGGGGGCTTTGAGATTAGAAGAATTCAATTTTGACATTCGATATTTACCTGGAAAAACCAATAAGGTAGCAGACGCAATTTCTCGAGTTCAAATCCATCCGCTAACTATTAATGACGATATCTTTGACGAAATTGATGAAATTATACATGACGTAGACAGAATAAATACATCTGAGCCGACATCCCCCAACTTCAGTGTAATACCTAATCGGTCAGAAACGCCGAATATTGATGATTTGTTTGACATACCCATCCTCGAAACTCCTACTCAAAATGTTTCACTAGCATCCCCAAACAACGATGATGACTCATTAATAGATACTATTCACACCCAACAAAGCTCAACACCAGTAATAGACATTAGTGATAAACCATTACAACATTGTAATAAACAGATAGAATTTATCGAAGCTAATTTACCTAGAAAAATTCAAATATCAAAATTCGATGGAGTTACCCACTATTCAGTTTTTGTAAACCCTAATAACAAACAAACTAAATTTAATGAATTGCTTATAGAACATTGTGAACCAAAAACTCATTATTATTGTTACTTCCCCAACGATTCACTATACCAAGAATTTTCCCTATATGTAAATTCAATTACGAACGAAAACACCCCCAAATTTCACAAATGTACCACACAAGTTACATATATAATTAATCCAGAAGAACGACAAAATCAAATAATGAATTACCATCTCGGTAAAACAAACCACCGAGGAATATCCGAAACTGTTGAACATTTGCAACGTAAATATTTCTGGAAAGGTATGACTAACGATATTAAAATTTTTATTAATAACTGCCAAACCTGTAAAATTCAAAAATACAATCGAAACCCGATAAAACAGCCTTTACAGTTAACCCCAACTTTTAATCGCCCATTCCATACTATCCATATGGACATATTTCAAATTAATGGTCAAAAATATTTAACTCTAGTAGACTTCTGTAATTTTTAAAATAAATAGTTTTTAAAAATACGTTTGGTCGTTAAATAAACATAAATTACGTGATTTTAACTACGCCTATCAGTTAGCTCTAATTAAAAACATTTTTCATTCTTCGATATTTTTGATAACTGTATAAATAAAGCTACTATAACTATTGTCGTGGGCGCATTAAAAATCTTAGCGCCTTTCACGTTGCGTCGAAGGAGCGCGCGCATTCCGTAAGTAACCAACATCTTGAGTCTGCATAACCCTCTCTTATCCATGGTCTGCAGCAGGCTTGTGCCGGCTAGATTAGATGTAAATCTCCATCACCTCTTGACGCGAGAATATTTGAAACGTAAAAAGTATGAGAAAGTACCAGTGACTTGTTTCGACCATTTTTTTCTTATGTCATTTGATAGAAACGAAAGTTCTATTCCGACAGTATAAAAATTTCATGCTATTGAATACGAAAATTATCAATACATTACGTTAAAATTAAATAACAAGAAATTACAAAATAATTTTTTTTAGGTAATGCGTAACAATAACCTAAATACAGTTATGGTCATTTACAGCCTGGTGGTTCTTCTACAGTGTCAGATCTTTTTGCATACAACTTACTTTTTAAGTACCCTCACAAAAAATAGACTAGAGGTGTAAAAGCCGGGGATCTGGCTGGCCACCCCATAAGTTCTCGTTTACCAATTTGAGAAAATGTAATGCTTTAGTCTCGTAGGTTAACTGCATAATGCGATGAGGCTCCGTCCTGTTGGGACCAGATTATATTATTTGGTATGTCTTGATCTGCATCGTTGGGAAACAATATGGCAAATGCAGAAATGAGATCATTTTGAAAGAGTTCCAAACAGCGTTCCACAGTAAAAGTACCTCCAGAGAAATGAAACTCTAAAATTCGGTCACCAACGATTCCAGCTTACTTTTTTAAATGTTGCGAATGTGTTGAGTGTACCAAATGAGGATTTTCAGCTGCCTACTAACAACAACTTTATGTGCAGACTGTTCCATCAAGACAGAAAGTTGCTTCATCACTGAAGAACAGTTTTAACTTAAGATCTTTAGGGTAATGGATGTAAGTTTTATTAATCTTCTTCTTCTCTAGTGCCATAGCCTATTTAAGGCGTTGGCGACGTTTCTCCTATGTCTGTGTGTGGTGCGCGGCGGTAGGTAATTTGCACAGACAGACATAGAGGACCTACAGTTTAACGTGGGCTCCGAACCACAGGAAGTGCATGATCGAAAAGTACCAGCGGGCGTGTTTTGTCAGTTTTTTTTGTTCACTATTTAGAACTTAGAATTGAGTTATGTAGATTTTAGGTTTTTTAACACAACATACAAAATAACAGTTAATAAATTTGCAAAGTAATCTGTAAAAACGAAATACACGTCGGTTCAATGCTCGTTCACTACGTGGTGGCTTTGCAGGGCTTATGTCTAGGGTTCTTTTGGCAGGAAAAGAGGCAGATCCTTCGGCGTCTGTCCGGGGCTGCGGTGCTCTGGTAATACCTGCGGATGCTGCGGGGTTCGGTAATATAAAGGAGATGCTTTGGCTTCGCAGCTGTAGGAGGAGCTGGGTGCAGTACGAGTGTGTCTGTGTAGGACTGTTTGATCGATCCAGCAACAGATGGCGATAAGGGTTTGACTTTGCGGACCGTTTATCAATGTAGCAAAAGGAGAGCGTTAGTAACTTAGTTACTCGACCGTTTGTTCCTTATCTATATAAATAAAAATCAATTGCCGCATGTTTGGTACATCATCACTTGAGAATGGCTCGACCGATTTGGCTCATTTTTTTTTGTTGTGTTCGTAATTGTCAGGACAAGGTTTGTATGAAAGAAAATTTTGGGAAAATGCACCGGAAAAGTCGGAAAATCCAAAAGATGATTTTGTATGGTATTTTTGTATGAGATTTCGTATGTTTTCGTTTTCGAATGGCTATTCGAAGAGAAAAATGGAAAAATCGAAGTGGAAAATTAGGAAAAATCGAAATTTTTTTCTTCTTTTTTTTTGGATGGAAAAACCGGAATGGAACAATGCAAAAGTCATGTTCCCACTTGAACTCAGACAATTCTCATAATTTTTAATTATTTTATAGTTTGTAGTGTAGGCATTACGAAAATCTCATGTTTACGAGTAGGTCTGAGCTAGAACGAATCGGTTCGTTTGTTTAACATAAACAACAAATATTGCGGGCTGGAATAAGAATAACAAATTAAAAAAAACTGCTGCGTTTACAGTGCGTTAGTATTTCCTCGCATTTCAGTAAATCCGTACGCTTTTTTACTTTCTCATACTTCCAACATGGCAATGTATTGTGATGGAGGAAAATTTCGTTTTTTTCACAAACCGAATTTCAGAAATGTTAAAGCCGAATGATATTTTCTATCATAATATTATGATAAAGGAGACAAATCTCAAGTTTTTTTCGAGCACATTATCTTTAAAATGCTGACAAATACGATTTTTGTATATTTTCCGTTTTAAAGCTTATTTACGCAGAGACGGGTTGACAGATCGGTATTAAATTTGGTGTTGCAATAGCCTTAGAAGCATACAATTTTACTATGTAACAGAATTTTTTTTTACAAAACTGTGAAGTGGCCGCACGACTTTCGTAAACTTTGTAAGCTTATAGAGCTCTAATGGGCTACTATTTGTTTCGTGTCCCAGTTTACTAATTTGTCTGTGACGCCTTCTATGAATTTGTATCCAAAAGAAATCAATTTATGTATAATAATTAAAGCATTCTCTATATCATTCAAAAACGGGAAATTAGATCCACGGCCCGCTACACTACCAATTCAAGCAGCTTATTTGCTATTTAAAAGAAGGTGGGGCGCAGCCCACTGGTTCCGCTAGTATCATATATACGTTAACATAGACAGCGCTTTCTCTATATTCACCGTATAACTCGATTGTGCCAAGATACCTGACAAGAAAAACGTATTTGCTACACCGTAAGTACATTATCGAATGTGCGCTCACTGAACACCATGACGAAATGCGGCTTATTTTCAAGGATGATAATATCAGGGTATGCTGCACAATGTAAACATAATGCTATCCTTGTTAGTTATGTTTGGAATGCGTAGAATTTATACCTAAACTTTGTTTTCTAATGCGCCTATATTAAAATAGAGCACAGTTCATCACCAGCCTTTTATTATCGGACCAACCTCGTTCCTTTGCGGTTTCATTACAGTGTGATTATCGATTAACAGCCATTGCAAACGCGCTTATCAGTCGAAATGTTTAGGTGGAAAATATTTTCCATGAAAATATGTACATTAACCTAATGAACGACCGAATTTACTCGATGTGCTTGAACACGAATACATAACATTCCTGCAATTATACTCCCATAGTGAGGATGGTTAAACGTTTGATTTCAGTATCACCTTCATTATGTTTTGACAAGAATTTAAGATTAATTACATTGACATAATTGTGAATAAAAATTATTACACGTAGATAGTAAAGTCCTAGGGGAAGTGCCTACTTTTGCTTGTAAAACTGTTGTAGTGTAAACGTTAACAAAATTGTAACCTACAACTTTTTACGACACGACTGCATTTATTCCCGATTGCAAGAACTTTAGTGAATGTCTTCTTAGAAAGCTAAGTGTACTTTACCAATATTTGGTCTTAAAATACAGAATAATTTAAAATGAATGTATTTCTTTTAGGTTTAACAAAGTTGAAACAAAAAGTTGTCAAGCCATATTTAAATAAGAAATTGCATTGATGTCGATAACCCACTACGTTTAGTTTAATTCTCTAGTTTTTGGTAGAATGACAATGTAAAACGTATAAGAAAACAAAATGGCAACGCCGCTGCAAGAGTTTAAAAATTTATTGACTTTTTAGGGATTAGCCTACGTGGGAAAATTTGCAGTTATACGTTAACACAAAGACAGCGTGAAAAGCAATAAAACAAGATCATGTTTCTGAAGAACTGAAGATAAGTAGTTTGTACAATGAGAGAGACAGTTACACATGGGAAGAAAAGGTAATGCATATTCAAGCTGATACAGATACCGAGATCCAGAATTGATGGAAAATAAATAAAGTATTTGGAAGTCTCGGTACACCCACCAGTTAATTTTTTACGGAAACCGTCGGTTACAAATGTCCTAAAAACCGATTTGAAAGCGGCCCAAAAAGCCGGTTTGAAACCGGTGTGAATAACCGGTCTGTAAAACCGGTCTGAACAACCGATCTCAAAACACCAGTCTGATAAACCGGTCTGAAGAAAAAACGGTTTCAATGCGTGCATTAAACTAGTTTTGACGTCACTATTTAATTCAGAAATGTATCTTCATATTCCGTTATAGATAAGAAGAAATAAGTTCAAATGATAATAAATAAATAAAACAAAATTACAAGTATAAGGTATAAGGTATTTATTAATTATTTCCAATAAGTAGAATTACATAGACAATAATAGGTTAGAAGTTTTAGTTTCCGTATATACAGTTTTAACTACGAGTGGTCCCCCCCGCATCGATATTGTCGTGCCTTTCTTAAAATTAAAAAATAAAACAATAATGAATGGTGTGGAAGTTTCGGGCCCCCAAAAACGTCCAAGAACGCTTGGTTACTTTCGCGGTTGCGGGCTGCGGGTCCATAGTTACACCCACTTGTTCAGACCCGTTTTTCAGACCTGTTTTTTCAGACCGGTTCTTTAAACCGGATGTTCAGACCTGTTTTTCAGGACCGGGTTTTTCAGACCGGTTTATCAGACCGTTTTGAAATGGTTCAATAAGCGGTTTTTTAAGAACCAGTTACAATTTTTTTTCGGTAGCTTTTCTTCTCTTCTGTGGTGCCATACCCTAGCCGCAAAACAAGAAGACCATACTGCCTTAAAACTGTAATCAGTAGAATGCTAATAGAAAAAATATTTAGAATACACTGCATATGCTTCTAGCGCAGTACATCAACGTTTTGACTTCTTCAAAAACATACTGCACAAAAACGCTATGGGGTAGCGACAATTTGGTTTGTGTCTCAATTCGCCAACTTCTTTGTGACGCCTTCTATGAATTTTTGAACATTACATTCGTCGTTGAACCACGGTGTTGTGGATTGGGTTGCCGTGCCTAAAACAGTTTCAGTGGCTGCCTTGATAGCCCTTGATGCACGATTTTGCAAGGTTTTGCTACAACTACAACTGCAATAGTTCAGATATATCGTTTTGAACGTATCTACTTCCTTATTTAATAAACGGAGGCCGTTAAAAAGTTCTGTTTTGGTTAAATTGCTCATGACTAATAGTAGCAGAAGATTCACCACTTAATATTTAGATGCGGCAATATTTAGGGGGGTTAATTCCCCCACCCTAATTTTTGCAAAGGATTTTGTCTTCCCGTTTTTTTTTGCTAAAATGAATATAACTTTGTCATCTTTAGGACCATAGGCGTCGTCTCCGTTTACCTATCTTAAATAACATGTCTATCAAAATGCAAAGTATTTGTACGGAAATGTATCTTAATGTGTTAATTTTGAGGCACTATTTTACCGGCGCTATTTTTGTCGGCAGTTTTTTGAATGACGCTATTCACTCCGGCGATATATTTGGCGGCGCTGTTTTACCCGGTGACGTTATTGACTGGCGCTTTTTGTGGGTGCTACATTTTTGACGGCGCTACTTCTGCCGGCGACATTTTTGACTGCGTTATTTTTAAATTGCGTTCTTTTTGGCGGCGTTTTTTTTTGGTGGTGTTATTTATTGCGCAATGTTTTTGACGGCGTTATTTACCCGGCTACATTTTATACTTGCGCTTTTTTTGCCGGCGACATTTTTAACGGCGCTGTTTTTTACGGCAACATTTATAACGCCGTTAATTTATCTGGCGACATTTAATACCTGCACTTTTTTGACGCGACATATTTGACGGCATTGTTTTTGCCGTTGACATTTATGACCGGCGTGTTTTTTTAGAAGACATTGTTTATGGCACTATTTCTGCGGGCGACGCTTTCGACTGTCATTTTTTGTGCAGGCGACATTTCTGACAAGCCCACTTTTTTGCGCCGTAATTTTTGACGGTGCTATTTTTGCCAGAGAAAGTTTTGACGTGCGCTTGTTTTTGGCGGCGACATATTTGACGGCGCCATTTTACCCGACGATTTTTTGCCAGCGACATTTTTGACATCGCTGTTTTGCCGGCAAAATATTTGACGGCGCTATTTTTTCCAGCGACGTCTTTAACGTTGCCGTCTTTTCCGGCGACATTTTCAACTGGCTGTTTTATGCCTGCGACGTTTTTGACGGCGTTACTTTATCTGGCGAAATGTTTGACTGGCGCTTTTTTGCTGGCGACATTTTTAATGGCGCTATTTTTTACGGCGACATTTACGACGGCGTTATTTTATCCGACGATATTTTTGACTGGCGCTTTTTTGACGCAACATCTTTGACGGCGTTTTTGCCGGCGACATTTTTGACCGGCGCTGTTTTTTCAGCAGACATTGTTTACCGCGTTATTTTTGCGACGACGCTTTTGACTGTCGTTTTTCTTGCCGGCGACATTTTTGACCAGCACTATTTTTTCGTTTTGGACGTCGCTATTTTTTCCGGCAACATTTTTAAATGGCGCTTTTTTTGTCAGCAACATTTTTGACTGGCTTTATTCTATCCGGCGACGTTTTTGACAGCGTTACTTTCTTGGGCGACATTTTTGACTAGCGCTTTTATTTGGCGGCGACATTTTTGAAGGCGCTATTTTGCCCGACGACATTATTGACTAGGGTTTTTTTTACTAGCGACATTTTTGACGTCGCTGCATTTTTCGGTAACATTTTTGACGGCGACATTATTGCCTGGCGGCATAATTGGTGGGCGCTATTTTAGGCGGCAGCGCGCTTTTATTGCAGACGACATTTTTGACAGGAGCTGTTTCATCCGGCGACGTTTTTGACAGCGTTACTTTCTTGTGCGACATTTTTGACTAGCGCTTTTATTTGCCGGCGAATTTTTGACGGCGCTATTTTGCCCGACGACATCATTGACTAGCGTTTTTTTTTACTAGCGACATTTTTGACGTCGCTGCCTTTTTCGGCAACATTTTTGACGGCGACATTATTGCCTGGCGGCATAATTGATGGGCGCTATTTTGGGCGGCGACATTTTTGCACGCGCTTTTATTGCAGGCGATATTTTTGCAGGCGCAATTTTTAACGGCGCTATTATTGATGTGCTATTACTGAGAAGCTATTTTGACGTCCAACCCGAAGTTTTAAGTTCTTAAATATAATCCAGAAGCGGAAGTTAAACATGTTTTTTGGCTTCTTTTTTTCAGAATCTGAGTTTTAGAAATACCGGATCTATTAACAGACCTTAGGAGCAAGTCGGAAATATTTCCGAACTCTCCTGCTTTAAAATTGCCGCAGCTACAATTTTGAATATGTTTTACTTTAACCATAGACTATGCTTTAATGCCGTATTACTCAAAAAGTAATTGTCGGAACGGCATCAATTTTTAAATAATTTAAAATAAAATATTTTAAATAATTCTAATAGCTCTACTTCGAATATAAGGAATTTTGAATTCTGGAAGTGCAAAAAATATTTCTCAAAAACTGGCAACAAGTTTTTTTAACAGTGTAGGATCATACAGATAGATATTATCTACAATTTGATTGGTATCCCAGTCCGCTAAATTCTCTTTGGTGCCTTCTATGAATTTTTGAAAATTGAAAATTTACTTTTATTTAATACACGAGAAATGATAAAAATTTTCTCTTGAAGCTTAATTACTCATGAATAATTGTATAATAAGAGAGTGGCAAGTTAATTTTAATATGCAGCAACATTAAGGGGGGTTAATTTTCCCTTTTCCTTTCAACGTTTGGCTCATGAATTTGCTTTATCGTCTCCGGTTTTCTTTAACACCAAGAAATACTTAAAAAAATTTAAAAAATTCAATTCAAGTCGAAACTACATCGTTGCGCATAAATACTTTTGGAAATATAAAATGTAAAAGCTTTTAGGTAAGGAAAATTTCAGGCGAAGTGCTTTACTCATTTTGGTGGATTACTTATGGGTGTTTAAGTTATAATGCCATAAAAGTAAAACCAATACCACTTATTCGTGAATTTTCTTTAGCTTCGTTTTTGTAAACGCACACTTAAAATTCTTCTTTATGTATGTATTTATTTTTAGAAACTTGCATAAATTCTGTGAGCAATTTTGCTGTATGTTCTATTCATGCAGCTTGTTTTGTCCGACCAACCCGCCCGACCTTTGGTCAACGTCCTCTTATTATTACCATTCAAGGCAATCCAGTTTCCAGGACAACCCCAACCGCTACCCGGGAGACGCGGTCTCTAAGAGTGTGGTCTCCCGAGAGATGATTCGCAAGAATCAGCTATCTGTGAACAACGATATAATTCGCAAAGAACATGATATGAAAAATCAAATTTTGATTTTAAATGATATTTGGCTTGGAAGAAGAAAACCTGGAAAACCACTTCAGAGATGGTCACAGAGTTAGATCCCCTCATCAACTTCATAATAAATACCTTACCGAAAAACACATTATTTTTTATTTATAAGTTCGAGCTTTACTTCATTTTAATTTATTGTAAATAAAATAATTCTTAACTTCAATAGGTTTTTATTTTAGCTTTTTACGTATTTCAACGTGTTCACACGTCATTATCAAAAGCAAGATTAAAAGTAAACAATTGGTGTTGTTATAGGAACAATAAATCTTCATAACTTGATCTTGGTTTTCTATATTTAGATGACTTGATTTCTCATTCCAAAACGTCTAATAACGTTGAATTTAAGAGATCAATTTGTTCATTCATTAAAGGTACAGACTTTAAATGTTTATGAATTTCAAATGCTTCTAGCATATCCAACTTACGTTTGTCACCACAAAAGTGTAAACATTTTATAGTGTTATTAGATGTCATGGAATGATTGTGTGCTTAGCGTAATTTGATTTATGTGGGTGTTTGTATTTGTAACAACGTACGTGTTCTTTACACCTAATATCAAAATTTCTAATTGTGTTTGTCCTATATAAACCGAATTACAGTGCGAGCAATTTAATTTGTAAATGCCCCATTATTTTTGTCAAATATCGAAAAAAAATTCCAAAAATGGCTTTTCTTTTCATGCTTAATAAATTAATTTTTAGTAGTAATCAAACTTGAATCAAATTTATACTTAAAGTAAACAATTTCGAATAAATTGCAGTTATAATTTAAACTTGTAAGGTAATTCCGTTCGATCACCTTTCCTTGTGAATTCTACGCTCTTGTAAGGTTATAAGTTATAACAAATAATAAAAAAACTAACTTGGTCTGGCACAATACCGGATCAAAGTAACCTTGACTTGGTTCGCTGGATGGTCCGATGTACCCTTGCTCGACTGGTTCCTGTTTAAATTAGCGACCAGAGATTTATGCTTGATAATGTAGTCATTTTCTAAGGTTAGTCTAGTTCATTCAATCTGGAGGGACGTTGCTAATGTCAAACAACACCTATCAGATTGGTGATATGATAGCAATTTTTTTTGTTGTGATTCATTTTCTTACGTAAGCAAAAAATTAAGTTATGGGTGATGATGAGTCTATTCACAGGTGTTGGGTCGAAGAAATTATAATGATTTTAAAGATAGAAATTAACACAATGGAAATATCTGAAATGTTAATTTTAATTTTTGTAATAGGTTTTTTGACGTTCGTTGGCTAACAATGAATACATAAATTGCATCATTGATTTATTTAATTACTTGTCCAGTTTGAACTTTTAGGTGCTATAATTTACTCCGGTCCATTTATTTAATTTTCAAAATATGCAATTAATTTCTTGGAAAACAGCTTAGTAATGTCAAACATAGGCCTAAAGCCCGTACTACACAATCAAAGATATTTGACAAAGATTGTCATTAAAGGTTTTATAAAATTTAACAGTACCAGGCTACATTTAATCGTGCTAAACTTTTACAAAAAATACCCCAATTACACTGTAAAATATTTTACAAAAGATTTTTTAGGAAAGAGTTTTGTCAGAGATCTTTGATAGTGTAATACGGGCCTTAGTCGGATTATCCATATATACCGATACGTATCGATAGGGCACTTAGTATCTACTAGCCGATACGCTATCGATACTCGTATTTATAGGCGCCGCCAACTGCGGGGTGCTCGGATGCTCAAGCACCCCTGAGAACTGAATCAATGATGCTGAGCACCTCTGAGGAAAACGGGGATTAAATCCAATTTAAATATTGTTGAAATATATAAAACGACTCTGATATATTTTTTTATATAAGCAATAGCAACATAAATTTAAGCAAACTGCTTATTTGTTTTATTCGCTAGTTTTCAAAATACAATTTTTTTTTATTGTTAGCCAAGTATTTACAATCTGCCATTATAATGTAGCATTCATTAATGTTATGAATATATGAGTATGACACGTGAGGAATTACTCAATGGTAATTGCTCGTTATAGGTTATCCTATGATGGACTTGTTATGAACAAACAGACTTAACTATACCTTAACTAGTCATTACATTATGCAAAGGTACTAAGTGAATCTATTTTGTAGGTCCGAGGGTTTATACCTCTTTAGTCTTCGAACTTCACCGTTATCGATAACTGATAAGTCACTAGCTAAAGTGTTCGGGTGTACACTAAGTCTGTCGTGATAAGAAACACTTTATTTTGCAATAATTTCACTTACTGGACTTATTCCAAGATCTCTCCTGACAACATCGTTTGGGACGTACCATGGGGCGTTCACGTCTGACGAAGAACTTTAGATTCGAATCTTCTGATTATGTCAATAGTAGAGTTGGCTGCTGAACCCCATAGCTGCACACCATAGGTCCATATTGGTTTCAAAATTGCTTTATAGAGAAGGACCTTGTTATCTATTGATAGTTGTGATCGCCTACCCAGTAACCAATACATTTGTCTGTATTTTAATCCTAATTGATTTCTTTTGGCCCATACATGGTGTCTCCAGGTAAGTCGACGATCCAAGTATTTGACAGTGTCACTTTGTGGTATCTGCTGGTCATTCAGTGTTATAGGAGGGCGGGTTTCTCGTCTCAGCGTAAAGGTGACATGGGAGGACTTGGTCTCATTGGCCCTGATACACCATTTCTTGAGCCAGTTTTGTACTGCTCTTAGGTGGGTTTGCAGATTTTAGGATGCAATTGTGGAGTCTGTGTGGGTCGATAGGATGGCTGTGTCATCAGCGTAGGTTGCTATAGTCGTAGCTCTTGTTATAGGAATATCCGCAGTGAATAGTAAATATAGGAATGGTCCCAGGACACTGCCCTGCGGTACCCCTGAATTTACTGGAAATAGTGTGGTGGTCTCATCGAACATTTTTACCAGAAATTTTCTGTCAGTTAAATATGACTTTAGTACCTGATACAAGTCAGCTGGGAATGCACTTTTTATTTTAAATAATAGACCTTCGTGCCAGACCTTGTCAAAGGCCTGGCTAATGTCGAGAAACGCAACAGAACAAGTATCTCTTAGATTCTATTGTTTTGTAAATTTTATCAATGCACTTGTTCAACCGTGGAGTGCTGCTCACGAAATCCAAATTGATGATGGGGTAATAAGTTGTTATTCAGGATATGCGGTTTGAGTCTCGATAGTATAAGCTTTTCAAATATTTTGGAAATAAGTGGGAGAAGACTTATAGGTCTGTAAGAGGCTACCTGTTCGGGTGGTTTGCCAGGTTTTAGGATGGGAATTACACAGGCCACCTTCCATTGGTCAGGGAAGTGTCCTATTCTAAGTGCAGCATTAAATAGTTTTGTCAGAAATTTCTTTCCTATTTCTGGTAACTTCTTGAGTACTGTACTTGAGATAAGGTCGTACCCAGGGGCTTTTTTGCCTTTTAAACTTCTGATGATAGCACTAACTTCTTTTGTTTTGAAGGGTTTGGTTGGCAGACTCATTTGAAAAGGTGCAGCTAAGAACTGGTGGATTTCTCTCTCGGCCTCAGGGGTGGTTTCAGTAGGATATGGCTCAAATACCTTTTTAAGATGATTAGCAAATGCTAGTGCTTTTCGTGGTTGCTTCTAGCCCAGGTTCCATCTTCTTGGCGAAGAGATGGTATATGTTGTGTAGGTCTTTTCAGTTTTTCAGTAGCTTTCCATAGTGTGTAGTCGGAAGCTTCAGTGGGTGATAACTTTTCCAGGTACAGCTGCAGTGATTGGTTTTTTAATTGCCTGAGGAGTAGTTTGAGCTCAGCTGTTGCTCGGTTGAAGGTCAATTTGTCAGTTGGGGCTCTGGTAGTTATTGCCATCGTTTTCGCAGTCTTCCTGCATAGCAAATCGTGTATATTTTGCGTAGAAAAAAATTTATAGATACAAAATTGTATCGTGGATTAATTTAAGCACACTACATATTTATTTTATTTCCTAGTTTTAATAATTAAACTAATTTGACAGTTCGAGATATCATTCGTGAAATAATCCAATACCACTGTAAATATAATCAGAAAAAATCACTCAAACTTTTTGCATTAAATAAGTCTTTTTTGCGCATTTGCGAAGCAAAATGAATATTTAAACGAAACTACTACACTAGTTGCCATACAACAAATTTTCATAATTTTTAACTAGATTATTTTTCAATTCGTTCATGAGTAGCTGTGGAGATATACGTTCAGCACGAAAATATAGATAGCGATAGCTAGCTTGTATTAACAGAATAAGTGAGGAAAAGAATTACAACGGATAGAACTACTTTATACTCAGATAACTTCGATTTGCATGAGTATAACCACTTCAAAAAATAGCCCAATTGTTTGAATCGTAGAAGTAGTATTAGTGCAGTGCAAATAGGGTTTAAGGTAGACATATTTTAAAATAAAAAGATGGGACCTATTGGAATTTGTTGTTCATCACTCCCTTATTATCTTCCAGAAAATCCCAAAAAATCTAGTTGCGGGTTTCCCGCCATTTTGAAAAAATAGTCAGCCATGTTGGGTTTAATGCATGCATTTAATTTTATGAATATAACGAATATATGACAGTTACGAGTAAAACTTTTTCTTTGTTTAAAAATTAAATTTTACTGAAACAAAATATTAAAAATATGTTGAAGCAAATGCTGGTAATTTTGTAAATTTTAAAATGATGTAGAATAAGGGCAGGATAACTTATTTCACAACTGTGCAAAATGGATGTGCTTGCAGTGCCAGTTTTGTTTTTGTTAATAGTCTATTTTATGATATTCTCCGTTTTCCTCATTACAAATTAATCTTGGGAAACATTTTCTACTAGAAGAACTACTAGTGTTGTCGTTCACACCATGCTTGTGATAGCCTATCGCTTTCAAGTGCGATGGTTGAACGGGCATCGTCTTCAAGAGTGATAATTACGATGGTAGCTTCCTCATCAGTGTCTTCAGCATCATCTTTAGTAATAGAACTACTATAACTACATCCATGGCCCACAAATTGACGTGTATGCAAATTTACTTCTTCTAAACTCACAGTTCTTTCACAATTTTCAGTTGCATTCTATGAGTTTTAGTAAATATTGTAGAGCAGGATTTTCAGTGTTGTGACAAGAAGACGATCACTCTCAAGTTCCAGTCCCATTTTGTAGGTCTTAGTTCCTCTTTTCGCCACTGCTGAAACCTATAAAATACTTGAAGACAATGCTGACGTGCAGCAGCTGATGTTGGCGATGGCGGTAGTACTGCTATGTTGAAAGTAGCACTTAGACGTTGCTTTGCCACAGTCTTTATGTAGATGCCAAATCTTGCTGCATCCAGATTTATTACTTCTTCAGCAACATACATTGTCAACAACATTTTTTCCTCCTGCAGCTGCCACTACATTTACCCTTGCTGGCGCAGTACTTAATTTTCTTTCATCTTTTTACAAGCTGTTTTAGTGAGGTTCATGTAAGAACAATAAACTTAAACCACTTCAACATATCAACAAAAAAGTTAAATTACACGATGATGTGGTGGTCGTAAACCCAAATCAGCTTTTTCACTAAATTCTTTGTATAGTACGGAGTGATGATGGCCTTGCCAAACATTTAAAGTATGAGCTGGCAGCTCGACCACCATCACTCTTTGATGAGGTATCGACACGAAACAGAAAAGGGTCATCGTTGATCTTTGTACTGGAAGCTTTGGCGCCTAGTGAAACAAATGTGCCTTTGAATCCAAGTTATGTTGTTGATGGTGGTCAACTTTTGAACAAAGTTATGTGTTTCCGCTCCACAACGTATGGGGAGATATGGGAATAATGTGAATAATATGTGAGATATACCAAGTATCATTGTGGAACATGTTATGTTGTGTTTGAAGGTTATGATGGACGTCAATTTGTTGAAAATGTGCAGGCCATGAATGTAGCAACAGTAGTTCTATCACTGAAGATGATGCTGAGGACACTGATGAGGAAGCTACCATCCTACCGTCTGTAGGTATTAAACAAAAATTTCAGCATAAAAGCTATGTGTAGTGGTGTAAAACTATCGATAGTACTATCGATATACCGATAGGAAGCGCTGCTATCGAACTATCGATAGTTTGCTTTCAACTATCGATTGTTTTGGTTTCCATTCTTGCTTTCAAATCTCATTATTGCCGATAGATGGTAGCATCATTTATCGGTGTTTGAGTCGTGCAGTGTTCTATTGTTCGGATTGGTTCGGTTTTTCACGACTTTGCGAGTTTATTGCGATACGCACTCCGCGCCACTAAGTCAAGGATTTACCCATTTACAATTCTCAAAAACGGGGTTCCTATTATCAAACAGAAGGTTTTTAAAGTCAAAATAATTGATTGTTAAATTAGTTTTTTTTTGTTAACTTTAAACAAATTTCGTTCAGTTCATCGGCGAAACGATCGATATATCAATAGTTTAAAAAAAAGGCTATCAAAATAGTTTTTCATCAATAGCTATGTGCACTAAAACAAATACAGAAAGAGTTCATTTAAATTCTTTAAATTTTTTTAAACTAGACGTGCGGCGATGTATCTATATATCAATACTCAATACATATCGATACGCTCTATACTCAGAAAGGAAACTTGATGCGTACCGATACGGTACATTATTAGAAATATGAAAGTTTGCAGGATAATCGGGGTAAGTTCTGTTTTCAGCAACCTTAGTTGCGAAACGAGTGAAAACGGCTAGGTCGATGAATCGATTTATCGATACGTTCGATATGTTGAAATATAAGTTTCGGTATAATGATATATCAATACTTATCGATATTTCATTCGTATCGATGCGGTGATACGTACCGATATGGGGGTACGTATTATTACGGCTAACATATAATTAATACAGCGTTACAGCGATACTTATCGATACCACTTGCGTATCGAATATCGATAAAACAGTTTGCTTATCGCCAGGTTTAGTCAGAACTACATTTCCACGAAGTGCAAGTTAATATGTGGATTTATTTATCGCCATTTCGGCTCAATGAGTTTATCCATAATTTACAATAAAATTTATAGCTATGGGGGGGGGATCCGAATTTCGAGGTATTTTGTAACAAAACAATTCTAAAGTTAAAAAATTATTATTATTGGATACGCTCTCGGACCCCTATTGATACTGACATACTAGACTATAGCCTACTCAGCATAGTGGGTAATACGGCAGTGACCACAGGGTAATGACGCAATAATATTTTGATAAAAATGTGAGTCTGTTTCGATTCAACAATACGTATCGATATTTCGATACATAAAGATATGGCGATATACAGGATCCGCCACTTAAAACTCCCCAGGCCCATAACTTTTTTATTTAAAGAGCTATCATGACGGGCGTTGCGTCAAACTGTAGATAATTTAGAACTCTTCCAAAATGGCCACTAATAATCTAAAAACAATTGACAATACCAACCAATGCGCCGTAATCTGCATTCATAGTGAAATTTCTGGTTTCGAAAATCTCCAAACTTTCATAACAACTTAATGATCTTGTATTATTAACGTTGCGCATTAATTCTATGTTGTCTACCTTGTCGTTGTTTTTCAAGCGTACGTAGGGCTACACTAGATTTGTCGAATATACCTAAGTTAATATGAGCCAAGTGTACTTTATATCTAACTTTTAATGATCTTTTTGTTTGCCCTATATATACTTGATCACAGTCTTTACAGGAAGTTTTATAAATGCCCGATTTATCCATGTTATCTACTCGGTCTTTGGCAGGGCCGTCCTAAGCAATTTGGAGCTCCTGGGCTAAGAATTTGTAGCGCCCTAACAGCAGGGGTAACATTCGCATCTGACATAAAACATCCCTGGAAAAACAGCTTCGGAAAAAAATCTCTGATCTATGTGCCCCCAAAAAAGGCTCTGATACAAAATCACCAAGAAAACAAAGTCCCACGAAAAAAAAGGCTTGAAAACAAAATACTCAGTCAAAAAAAACTCTGAATAAAAATCTCGGAAAAAAAGCACCGAAATAAATTCATTATAATAAAAATACATGTTTTGGAACTCCAGGAACTCAAAGAAGTGGTTTTTGAAAAATGTCTATTCGGTGTATGAGTGTATGGGTGGGTTTGTATGTGTGAGTGTGGGTTACGCGTTATAACGTCCGATTTGGATGAGCTTCGGAGTGCCAAAACATTAAAAGTCAAAACTTCTCCGTCAAAATAAACTTTTAAAAAAGCCCATAAAACCTCGGAAGCAGAAGTTGAACTTGTTTTTTTGATAGCGCTTATACCGGAAAACAAATTTTCTGTAACTGGAAACTCAATCCGATAGAAGACTTTAGGGCATATCCAACTCTTTTTTTCTAACTTCCTAAATTTAAAATGGCGGCTGATGTAATTTTTGAAAATTTTCACTTTAACGCATTATTACTCAACAACGAGTTTACAGATCGGGATGAAGTTTGGTATTAAAATAGCCCCAGAGAAACACAATGTCACTATCTAAGAGAAATGTACAAATAAAAACTGTGAATTATTGATTATTATTAAAAATTGAAAAAAAAACAAATATATGTAGCTAAAAAATACATTTTTATTTAATGTAGTACCGTAAAATATAACTATTTAAAACGATATATTTTATAGTGCATCGCCCGGTGCCTTTTTGGGCCCGGCGCCGTAGGACTATAGCCCAATTAGTCCAATGGTTAGGATGGTACTGGTCTTTGAGGTTTCCTGAAAGGTGTCTCATGCTGCTTTGACTTGGATATACAATTTTAAGACTTTGTTTAGCAAACAATTTGTGTAAGCCTTTCGGGTGAGATAGATAACATGGCAATTTTACATCACGTTTAATATCCTTTAAAAAAACTGTTTTCTCGTTTTATTTGTTAGTTACAAAAACGAAACTAAGTTAAATATTCGATATATTATTCCTGAAATAGTCCAATCATAAACCACTCAATAATAGAAAAATAATTAAGACATTTATAAAAGTCGCGCATCTGTTCGTCAAAATACTCTTATTACGTTAAAGTCTTATAGTTTATATACCTACTTATACGATAGGGGACACCATTTTTGTAGTAAACATCTGTTTTGTCTGTAAGACCATAAAATGCCGGTAACTTATTTTATAGAAAAAATAGGCATCCATGCCGTGCCCTTTCTCCAATTAGTAATTTATAAACAAATACAACAGGAATTTGATTTATTTTTCATTATTTTATTATTTATAGTTTTTATAATAAATAAACAAATAGTTATTGTCTTTTTCCTAATTTAAAAAAAAATAACCTATGCACATTTTGCCAGAAAATAGTCGAGCACCTCTGAGGAACTATAAAAGACATGAAAAAAATGAAAAAAATCTTCTCTATTAGGTAACCCAACTACCGTTTAACTACTGCATTTCGAAAAAAGAATGCATTTGCAGTTAAAATTTGCAGTTGGAACTGTTACACGGTATATAACACATTTATAACTTATTTTTTCAAAAGGTAAGTAAAGTAAACTTATCTGTATCTAACTTAAAATTAAAAACTAAATATAAAATTATAAATATTATAAAATAAAAACAATATTTCTACAAACTCCCTACTATTTACTGAGTAGTATACCGATAAGACCGTATATTCAATTTTAATTTCCGCTTTCGAGTGTTTCAAAACCTTTATTAAAATATTAAAATTCAGTAGTTGCAAAATTAATAATTACGTATGTCGGAAGTATGAAAAAAACAAAATAAAATCATTTTGTGAATGTAAATAATATACTAGGAATATATATTAAATCTGCCTAGATGTATATGCATCAAGCGTATCACGTCTGTTTGACCAGTTTTCTAAATGTCAGACTGTATTCAGGTAAAAACGCAAAACGCATAAATTTACAATTTTAGCGAAGTTTAAACATAAATATTATTAAATTGATCATAATTCCGTTTACAGAAACGAGAGGTTATTTTAAGTTGTCTAATAAAAAACAGTTTGTATTTTAAATTGTTCAATAAAAAAAAATTTTGTGTTCCAAATTGTCCAGTGAAATAAATTTGTCTCTGCAATGTAATCTGATTTGATACATATGTGCATGCATAATATGTAAATAGAATAGTAATAATAATCTACTACTACTAAAAGTTGTATTTTAAATAAAAAGTTATAAAATTGATAATACATCTGCTTTTGAACAGCCTCCCGAACTTTAACTTGGCCCCTGGCCCTCTGCCCCCCCCCCAAACAAAATTTTCTAGTGCCGTCGCTGTCTGGTAATAGTATTTGTAAAATCGCTTGTTTATTTTACAACGTTTTAATGAGTAACAAATCTGCAATGTGCCTATGTGCGGCTTTTACACTGAAACGCTTCAGCCTCCTTGACCCATATTTTGGGTTTGCATTGCAAAAATTAACACGTTAAAAGTAAAACGGATTAATTTGTCTGTTGTCAAACTCTTATAGACAGTGCCTGATGTTTATCTTCTTCAAAATTATGCACGCCAGAAGTAGATGCGCACTACCGGCTAGCCGGTTTAATGCAACTACTTTCCTTCCTATTGGTGCTTTCACACTAGCGTCTAGTCCCTTGTTATTCCTGCCGATCATACCTCACATGACTTGGGCACCTCCTCTGCATGCAACACCGTAGTGGAACAGATGAATGTGCGGGTGTCGTGCTGGTTTTTTACTGCATAAAATAGTTGCGGGGTCGAATCTCGGTTGAAACCAATTTTTTTTTTTATTTTATAGTTTTTTTTTAAACACTGTTCTTGCGTTTTGCTGTTAACGCGAGGTTATTTGTTAAGAGCAGTTATATTTTTAAAGAAAAAATACGAAGACAAATTTGCATTCACTCACTGATTGATGGCATACTAACACTCAAGTCTGGTAATAAAGTAAAAAAAAGGATTTGTTGTTTTCTATTGAATGCAATTTATTAGCAATGAAAAAATCGGCTTTAACAATGCAAATCTCGACGTAAATATCACACTCGCACATATGCGAGCCCTATTACATGATATTGCGCAATTCATGATCGACAGGAATAACAAGGGGCTAGACGCTAGTTGCTTTCACGGCCTTCGTGCACGGCCGGACTTGCGCAGTTAGTATGACGTCAATTCGGTGAGCGAACGCAACTTTGTTTCGTATTTTTTCCCTAAAAATTTAGCTGCTCTTAAGCATAACCTCGGGCAGACCCCAAAGACCAACAACATTGTCTGATAAAAACAGCATAAAATTTAAAAAAAATTAGGCCCCAACCGACATTAGATCTTTCAACCATTTATGCAGAAAAAAGCAGTAAGTATACCCGCATTTTCATCTGTGCCACTACGAACTTCCAGGATATCGCTAAAACTTTAAAGACGTGCCTGCTGCATACGTGCGCACATAGGAATGACACATTTTAGAATCAGTAGCTCAGTGTTTACTAGAGTGCGGTGTTGTGAGAAATAAGTTTTGCTTCCCTTGTGTAAAATATGAAATAACGCTCTTGAGCTCTAATTTATAATGCTTCGGAAGACTCGGGAATAACCTAAGAACGCATGGACAGTTTGTCAATCTCTAAGTAAGAAGCTGGCAGTTGTGATCAAAATGGTAACAACAAATTCTGATACAAGTCAAAGAGCAATATCAAGAACGTTGGACATGAGTAAAGGTTCAGTATACAACATTTCAAAAGGTCGAAGTGTTAACTTTGAGTGGACTTTCCCATACTACATATTAATACTTGCTGTATTTACAAAAGTGTAATTTTTTAACGTTGTATAGTTCACCAACTATTAGATTTCTTCTCTCTCATTTTACCATATGTTAGATTTCTAAAAAAATTATTTTTGTAGGCAACCTTACGATGTCACATACCGCATAAAAATAGTAAGAACGAACCGCCCGCCCTACAGCTGATTAGATGCTCTTTGGATTTCGGACTAAAAATCGCTATAAATGGTTTATTCAAAGAGTTCTCAAAAATATGAAACTGCCTGAAAACGCGTTGCTGATATTAAAAGATTTAAAAGCATTCCAAGCGAAACGTTCTAAGTCGCTTAGAGCCTCTTATAAGTCCTACAAAAATACCCTCTTTAATTTTTGCATTGGTAATATTGGGAAATTTTTGTTAGAGATATTGATATCCATGTTCTTTTTTCCTAATATTTCTGCTCGAGTTTTTGATAAATTCAAATCTCGAACCAGGTCATTCAATTCTGATTGAGTTATTAAATGAAGTTTGGCTTCTTGAAATAATAAAAATTCCTTATCAGTGTTTGGCAGCTCTTCAGTTGCCTCTTCTGTTTCTGTATCAACTTGTTCTTCTTTCAAAACGTTTGGACATGTAGGTACCAGAAAGGCTGTCGAAAGGGGACAAGTATCAGAAGGCTAACTGAGATAAGCAATTTTCTTCTTATTTTTGCCACAAAACCCAAAAATTTTTGTGCAGCAAAAGCAGCAGTTCGTCGTATGGTGCGTTTGCTCATGCCAAATCATAGGAACCGCAAACGACATAGCAGTGCTCATACCATTCAACCAACTTCTTAGAGAAGCCGCACAATATGTAACTGCATAAACTTAACTTGGTACAAAGCATTAGTTTTATCGTCAGTGAACATTCTGAAATTTCTTTGTAAATTAGTTTTATCGTATAAGGATGCTGATGGAACTTTTACAAGCTTCTTTTATTAAAGAGTACCCGCCTTTTATGTTGAATTTGAACGGTGTCATTAAAATGCTTACTACAAATAAAACCATTTTAGGGAATTTTCTTTTTAAAATATCTACTCCAATTCTCGCGTTCTGTTTTAGTCTGTGATTCCATCAATGTTAGCAATTATAGGTAAACTAAATAACTACAGAGTGGCTAGGAAAACCCCGGCCACTTTTCTTGCGGCGGTCAAGAGATGGCGCTTTAGTAAAGAAAATTTAAATTAAAATACTGGCAACAACGCAGAATCCAAGACGTTTTAGTTATTAAATACGCCCCATATTAAATCAAAACAACTAAAACCTCTTGGATTCTGCGCTGTTGCCAGTATTTTAATTTAATTTGTCTTTACTGAAGCGCCATCTCTTGACCGCCGCAAAAAAGTGGCCGGGGTTTTCCTAGCCACTCTGTACATTCACTTGGCGAACAGCAAGTAATGATAAATCTTTGCAATTGCCCTTTGATAGGCTGCACAAACAACAGTATTTTGGTATTTTTAGCCTACAATATTAATGTGGTAATAAATAAATATACAACCTTCTTACTTGTCAAATTTATTTTAAAGTAAAATTGACATTTACAGTTTTAATGAGTATCTGTATATAAAATACTTAATCACTTTAACAATATTTATTTATTTTAACCTTATACGTATTTCGGCATGTTTACATGCCATTGTCAAAGGCACAGAACAATACCTGAAAGTCATCTGCAGACGATTACCAAGATAAGTAACAAAGTTCTATTGCTATAACAACACTAACTGTTTACTTTTTCATATAACCTTTGACAATGGCATGTAAACATGCCGAAATACGTATAAGGTTAAAATAAATAGATATTGTTAAAGTAATTAAGTATTTTATATGCAGATACTCATTAAATATGGACTTTAACGAAGTAAAGCTGGAATTGATAAATTTACAGTTTTGCTATCTGTTGATAAAATTCACCAGGAGCCCTGAGATTGTATAAGTTTGGGAATGAAAACAATTGGATAGAGCGCAAACATCACTTCTGCGTCCAAACGTCTTAATTTCTTATTCCAAAAATGTCCAATAACGGTGAATTTAAGAAATCAATTTACTCATTCATTAAAGGTACACAGGTAAAGATCAAGTTATGAAGATTTATTGTTCCTGTAGCTACACCAACTGTTTACTTTTAATCTTGCCTCTGAAAATGACATGTCAAAATGTCGAAATACGTATAAGGCTAAAATAAAAAATGTATGAAGTAAAGAATTGTTTTATTTACAACAAGTTAAAAAATTATCCCATCATGAAATCAATTTTATATAATACCGCGCTACCTTCTTCCGCACCCCTGGAAAGACTATTTTCATTTGCCAATATCATTTATAGTCCACGAAGGCATGCACTGGGTGACCTGTTCGAAACTTTGGTGTTGTTAAAAGCAAATAAATTCTAAATAAAGCGTTATTTTTAAAACAGTTTTTGAATAAAATATTTTCTTTTGTATTCGTGTTTTGCTTTATTTCCAGCTTGTAGAATATTATGTTGTTAAATTAAATATTCGTTTAGGTATTCATATCAAATAAATCGTTCTATTCCAATATTTTGTATTCAAATAGTTTTTATTACGTTTTGGTATTCAAATAGGTACTTGGTTCTCGAATATTTTCTTTTTCAAATATTCAGTATTTGTATTCAACTACTTTTTTTCTGTATTCTACCCAACTCTGGCTACTGGTAGGTACTATGTCTTGTGTACAACCATTTTTTGGTTTTTAATGTCACGTATAGCTTATACCTTTTTGAAGATATCTACTTCTGTTGAATTATCATATTTTCATGTCTAAACTCTGTATAATAAGTATTTTAATATAAATTATAAGTGATAATTGCGTTGGCTATTGTAAAGTTTTCAAAACAAAAATCGGACAATTTTTTACCAGTCCCAAAACATAAAATTTTATTAGTCTTGTGTGTAGGCAACCTGCTGTTCTAATCATTATGGTGGGTTGCCTCACTTTTACTAAAAATGCTTAAGCTTTCGATTGAAGTACTGATGTACTGAAACTTAAAACCATAATACGGTGCATAAATAAGTTTCATGCTAAATTGCAATTTAATTCCAAATGTATCTACGCATGTCAGA
Source organism: Ctenicera cuprea (assembly GCA_958336395.1). NCBI lineage: Eukaryota > Metazoa > Arthropoda > Insecta > Coleoptera > Elateridae > Ctenicera > Ctenicera cuprea. The sequence continues at coordinate 44,425,904 of OY284493.1, forward strand.
AAACCAATTACTTACTAAATTATTTAATATAGTATAACTGATCCATATTGAGTGGGTAAACGCTCCAATTCTTGTATAAGGATTTTACAAGCAGTAACCGCAATACTGCATCAACTATCTCTTTTTAGCGGTAACTTGATTTACAACACATCAACGGATTTCCGACTATGCGTACGTCTGGACTAATACCGTACAAAAAGCATATTGCATTTCGGGTAATATACCTTATCTGCTACGACATACTACACTTTATAATTTAAGAAAATAAAAAGAGAGAAAACAATAACAAGACGTCCTCACTCTGACCTTAACAATAAACCCGTTCTCCTGTCAACATTTCAGAAATTTGAAAGTGAGAACAAATTTTTTTGCAAAATATGTTTATTTTAACAAGTGTTTTAAAGTGTAAAGTAACTTTTCTGTTTCATAGCCATTTCTAGAACCATAATCTTTTAAATGTCGCTGGTGTTTCAGTGAGAATTATACAATTTGGTTTCATCTGCAGTGTGGAAGTGTATGCAGATTGCAGATGTAGGTATTGTATAATAAGTGAAATAAGTATCCGTAGGTGTTCGCATATCGGCTGTTGATGTAATTTATGAATCTCATTAGTACATTAGCGCATTTTCTCTTTTAAGACGGGCGTAGAGACTTTTACGGTCCACGAGTGCAGCGAACCATATTGATGTTTATTTACAAAATGTTGTGGCCCAGTTTCTACACAATCTTGGATTATTAAAATCTTCGTTGGATTCCTAATTAGAAAAAGCAACGATGCAGGTAAGAATTCAATTTCTAATTAAGTTATGCATTTTAATTCACATACTTGTGCTGAAAGTATACATTTTAACCACCTGTTGAGGAAATCCATTTTTGAGGTTATGTTTATTAAATACCCCTACAACGAACGTACCTGTTATTCTAAAAACATATATATTATTTAACACTCCGGTATTTTTTTCCAAGAACCGCTTTTAAATATTTATAAATGCAAAATTTTAAATTATGGTGATTCAGAAATATACAGGGGGTTACGCAATTAAATTGTCATAGCTAAAAGGGTTGAAGCATAAGAATTGGTTTCTAAACAAACCTCTTTTTTAAACAACTAGAGGAGTTCGAAATTAAACAACAAGTACAAGGAATATTCATTGTAAATTATTTAGAAATAAAGTAGTTTAGGCATAGGAAAATACGGAAAATAATATCTACCCGTGTCGTATTTGATGTACCTACCTACTAATATAGTGGCGGCTTTAATGAGGGTACAATGGGAACCAAAAGTAACTAATACATATTTTAATTGCATCAAAATTTAGAACTTTGTCCAACAATTTCTAATTGAAAATCATTTAAATAAGCTCAAGCTACTGTGCATCTATATTTTAAATACGAGGGGGTAGGTCACGTCAAAACCGGAATTTGTTATGGAAATTATTGAACGTACTCGACTCTAAAACGGCAACGGCACGTGGCCGTTGCCATGGAAACCGTGCACCATACCGTAATACAGCTTATTATAAATAAATTTCTCGTTAATGAAGGCGTTAATCTGACTGAAAGTTTACACAGACTCAGCCCACAATATCAAGAAAGTACATCCAAGAAGCTGCAAGTATTTAAATGATTTGTTTTAATGGTTGCGAGAGGGTTCGTAACAATCTAGGAAGAGGAGGTTCAAGTGTTACAAGATTTCCTGCTCTTCTTAAAAGTGTTGAAGCTTAGGTCAATCTAAATTGCTTTCAAATAGTGGAGAAACCCAACAACACGTTTAATTACAGCAGGAATGACTCTTGTTACAGTTGAACCTCCTCTTCCTGGGTTGTCACGAACAGTCTCACGGCCATATTAAAAACGTTTAATTCAATAAAATACCTGCGAATTTCTGAGTGTAGTTTGTTCAAACTGTAAGCTGAGTCTGTGCAAAATTTCAGCTGTTTTACGGTACAGATGACATTTGCGGAATAAAGATTGTCCACCAACTTCCCCCTAGTAAAGGACTTTTCCTACTTCCCCGGACTTCCTTGTCGACTTTCCCGACTTTCTCCGGACTTTCTTAAACTTCCCTCGGACTTCCCTGGACTTCCCTTGGCCTTACCTAATTTCCCTTGGACTTCCCTACCTTTAACGTGTAGACCAAACTTCCCATGCGGTTCACTCCTTGGTATCTTCCCATAATATAACATTGTGTTTCTTATTATATTAGTTTTCTCTACGATATTCTGCTTTCAAATTTATAAAATTTAGCTCTTGAAATTTCGATTGGTTTTGAGCTTTTAAATGCGAATTTCATCTTAATCGGCAGATGAGCGAATCAACGAAACTAATTTTTTTTTTCGTTAAAATCTCGCCTTTATATACATTTTCATGAAATCACTAGTTACCCGCTGGTTCATAATTTTCTATAGTGGAACTGTGCAAAAGTAAAAATCAACAGCAAACTTTAAAATATTTATTTTCTTCCTTCGTGGGGCTGCAAGTATTTGTTTCAGTACCATGTATAAGAGAAAATTGGAAGCACCCCCCGTGGAGGTTCCTATTTCAAATCGCGCCAATGACGCAGCTACAGACATCGATGTTTCGGACTTATTGCTCTTCTTCAGTGTAGCGTCGCTGGGAGGAAAAGTTGGAAACCACCACAACACGGTAATTACCAAGACTTCCAACTTTTCCCACCAGCTACGCTACACTGAAGAGAATCAATAACTCCGAAACATCGATGTCTGAGTAGCTGCGTCGTGGTTTTTGGTTTTAGCAGTAGATGGGCGTTAATTTCTTTTATTTTATATCATCATATATTTTAGCGCGCTATTTATATCATCTTTTGAATTCAAACTTGCCGCAGTCTTTGGCATGATATTTCCATCCGGGCCGATTGGCTTTCTAACCTGCAAAATGTAGGTGTTAGTCATGAAGACACAAATTTGAGATGTGTGTCTTGATACTTACCCTGTTGTATTTTTTTACAACTCTTTCAACCAGCTAGGCTACACTCAAGAGAAGCAATAACTCCGAAACACCGATGTCTGTAGCTGCGCCGTCGTTTTTGTTTTTAGCTTTAGTTTTTAGAAGAGTGAAAAGTGTGAACATTTTGGTGGAAAGGGTGGGGGTAGTACATATGCCACATAAATGAAAGAATTATGTTGCGAAAATGAAATTGGAAAAAGCTATCACACCGTGTACACAATTGCAGCGCGCTAATGTGCTTGCCTTTTCCTACGCTCCGGGTACTGCTACTCCATAAAAAACATCCCAGATAGCATAATATGTTTTCGAAGTATTCCCCAAGCTGCTCATCTGCATATTTACCAAACACCGAGTACTCTACCAAGCAACGCTAGAACTTCTTTGTGTAATGCCATTTGTAACTTTTTACTTTACAAGATCAACCAACTTTTTAAAACGAAACAGACACCTGTCTTTTACTATCTGGATTATTTTCATATTTAAATAAGTTATGTATGAGGTTTGGCTCGTTTCTTTCCATTTGGCACAACTCAAATTAGCACTAATTGTTGATTTTGACACACTCGCTCCAGACATGTTCACAATACAGAACATTTTGGTAGTTCTCATCTGCATTGCTAGGCAACGTCGAGAAATATTATTGTTTGGCTACAAACCTTTTGGCCAACCAAAATGGCTAATACGCCGAACACGAAGGATATATAAGTAGAATATTTAGTGATGGGATATTTCGAATTAAAGTAATTGAACCTTCGATTATCGAAATATCTCAAGATATCTCGAAAGGTCACAGAAAACCATTCGAATGATTTTACGAATGTAAAATTTTCGGGTTTGCCCATTTTGGATGTGAAGCAATACCCCTTTACAGTAGGCAACTGCAAATGCCTAATGCAGATACATGATACGATGACTTTAAGAGAGGTCAAGGTTTTGTATACATACACAAATTACTTTGGGATCATAAGAATGCGAATTGCACTAATACAGATATAATTCCGTAATGCAAACGCATGAAGATAAGCGCTCTGCGGCGGGAAGATATTTTAATTTGAACATTCCTATAATGCCTTTTTCGGTCTTATTTAAAGAATAACTTATTTGTAACAGAAATGTATTCACTTTTGCGGTTTATAAATATATTACTTAGAACGAGACCGGAATTAGCGATGGATTGTGATAAAATTAAAAAATCTGTAAGAAGTTAGCGTTGCTTTAAAGCAGACAATGATACCGGAAGTTTACACGTGATTAGCTGTTGCTTTTTGTCCCTGGTCTCTTTTATAAAACATAATTGTTTTATAAAACAGAAAAATGTATCTACTTTCGCGGTTTATATAATTATTACTTAAAAAACAAGCCGGAATTAGCGGTAAAATGTGAGGAAATTAATAAAAATACTGTTCAATGCTGACGGTTTACGTTGTTTTGCTAAGCGACCCGAGGAAAGACAATGAGAACGCAAATTATTAATTCATAAGTGCATTCGAGAAGCAATCGGAAAGCGTTTTTACTACATTCCACCGTATAGGTACATCCGAATGAATGATTCTATTATAAAACCTTTCGAATTGTAATTATTCGATTATGAAAATCATTCGATTATGCCCAACACTAACAATGTTGCTATTTGCTACAATTTTTAATTATCGGTTAGACATTTCTCGTAAAAAAAATTACCGGTAAATTTCGAATATAATAAATTAGATTTACAGTTTTCGGTTAATAAAATCGTTGATTTTTATACTTCGTTTTTTTCTTACTATGCAGATATGAAAATGTTTCTGTTTTTTTGGTTTTCGTTTAAGTTTCGTTGCACGATCCTGCTCTTAAAACAATTTTCAAAATTTTGAAGAAGTGCCATTGCGATCGCTTTTAGATTTTTTAAATTAATTTTGTTTTATCGTATACAACCCAAAAAGCTCTAAAACAAGTTGTAGCTGATGCCAGTCAGACGACTACTTTTGGAGTAAATGGGCTTTAAAGTCGAAATTTTCAAAAAGTTGTAACGGCCATCATTTTGAAGCTAGAACGTATAAGAATAGTAAGAATGGAACCGCCCGCCCTACAGCGGATATCGGGCTAAAAATCGATGTAAATAGTTTATTTAAAGAGATCAAAAATATGCGATAAATGAAAATAATCTTTTTTAACTAGAGCTATATGATAGGCGTAGTTAAAATCACGTTACTGCCGGAAAACGCGTTGTTGATAATAAAAAGTATCACTTTTTACTTTCCTATACTTTCAGTATTGATTTCATGCAAAATTTCAAAGTTGAGATTTTAACGTAAATAGTCGGGGGGGGGGGGGGTCCATGGACCCCAAAAAAGTAATTTTAAAAAAATGTCTGTCTGTGGGTGGGTGGGTTACGCTCCATATCTCCGGAACGGCTGGACCGATTTTGATGTGCTTTGGAATGAGGGGGTATATCAAAAATTCACCGACAAAATAAGCTTTTAAAAAAAACCGGAAGCGGAAGTTAGACAGGTTTTTTTGGTAGCATTTTTTTTAGAAACTGAATTTTGGAAATTTTAATAGTGAAGATTAAAGAACGCCTTAGGACAAATCAAACGATTTTTTACAGAACTCTCTAGCTTTAAAATGGCGGCCGCTACGAATTTTTGAACATTTCGACTTTAACGCCCATTTACTCAAAAACCAGTTGTCTGATTGGGATCAGACTACATCTTGTTTGGTAGCCCTTTGAGGGTACTATACCATGAAATATAATTAATTTTGAAAATCTAAAAACGATCGCAATGGCACCACTCCAAAATTTTGGAAATTTTCAAAAGACTATTTCTCAAAAACTGGCCACACGTTTTTGTTTAAACTTTTTAAGCTGATAGAGATAGGCATCTGCTACAATTTTGTTTTTTGCTCATTGCTATAATTTCACTGTGACCCCCTCTATGAATTTTTGAAAATTGGAAATTGGTACCCTTTTATTTATTTAACGGGGGGCAATAAAATATTTCTGTTAAAGCATTATAGCTCATCATTGATAGCAAAATCCGAATATCGTATTATTTTTTTGATAATTTAATATTTAGGGGGGCTACTGTTCCCCCTCCCCCACAAAATTTACGCTACAAAATTAAAAAATTGATTTCTTGTTTTGCTTGCTTTAGGAGAATCTTTTTACAAAAAATCAAAAATCGAGTTTTTTCCCATTAATAATGTTTCTGTCATTAGAAGAATTTCACATACTTTCTACAGCAGTTGTATTCTTGCACTAGTCGTTTAATGTTCAGTGTAGGCTAACTTTGTTATTTTAATAGATAGACTCGCAAACCCAAGAGCAAAGTTGTAGGGCAAATTCTTCTCGATTGTATTTAAGAAAAAAACTTGAGTTTCCAATTTTAATATGGCGGCCACGGTATAAAATAACTTTTTTTTAAATGGAAACGTGGCATTTTGGCTTTAAAAACAGAAAGGTTTTGAAATTCTAAATACAAATTAATAAGAGTAATTTCTTGCTAAAAATAATCCTTCTCGAGTTATTAATATATTTCCAAATATCAATTTCCGCGCTTCCGTTGATTCAGTCCGAATATTTTACCCAACCTTATGCTTGCAGCGCAGCGGGCGGTCTTTCTTCAACCGCTTCAAGATGTTACAACTTATAAGAACTATTTACTTTAACTAGTCGTGTCTAGACAGGTGTATATCGAAAGTGTTGGAAAATATAAAACAATGTATTTAAATGTATAGGAAAGTCCAGGCGAAGTGTTTCGCTCATTTTTTTCATCTGGAACACAACTGACCACAGCCCTGAAGATGTCCCGTGCAACCGAGGACGAAACGTCGGCAGTTCAAGCACCAAAGACGCGGCTGCAACCGGGAAGCCTAGATGTTAACAAATTTTTAGTTCACTGCATGCTCTATCGGCTTAGAAAATTTAAAAACAACCGTGTGGGCAGTTTTTGAAGAATTTTGAAGCAGTGCCATTACGATCGTTTTTGGATTTACTAAATTAATTTTCTTCATCATGTACTACTTACAAAGGGCTCTCAAACAAGTTGTTGCTGATCCCGATCATACAACTACTTTTTGAGCAAATGGGCATTAAATTCGAGATTTTCAAAAAGTTCTAGCGGCCGCCATTTTGAAGCTAGAGAGTTATGTAAAAAAATTTTCGATTAGCCTTGAAATTCTTCTTTCAGATCTCATGTTCAAGTTTCCAAAATTTAGTTTTGAAAAAAAAACTCTGCCAAATAAACATGTCTAACTTTCGTTTCCGGTTTCAGATTTTTTTGAAAAGCTTAACTAAAACTACAATTTTCGAGATACCTCTTGATTTAAAATTTCATCCAAATCGGTCCAGTACTTTCGCCTTTAGAGGCATCACCCAGCACCTGCACCCACCCTCGCACCTACCCACCCACAGACAGACAGACATTTTTTAAAAACCACTTTTTTGGATTACTTGATCCCCAAAACGGGTATTTTCGTTAAAATCTAAATTAAGAAAATTTTCATAAAATTAATACTTCCCCTTTCAAGGGTTTTAAGTTGAAGGTATTATGTTACATTACGTACTGTAGTTAAAATAAACTCTCACGTTTCTTAAAGAGAGAGTAAGGCTTTTTTAAGTACCCACATGTGGTTTTGGTATGAAGTATATTATTAATTACAACACCACATGTTTTTATTAACTAAACGAATTGTGCGAAGCAGTTACTTTTGTATGATGTTATCTTGTTTAGTTTGCCTGACGCAAGTCTCTGTGTTAGTTTTCTTAGCGGATAATCCGCAATTAATGTCTATACGTCTTTATTAAAGTGCGGTTGCTAATAAGTAAGAGGTTTAATATGGAGGTAGCTGGGATCATTAATGAAGTAAGTAGCCTGTAAATTAATTTGTATTTTGTATGCTTAAAACACGACTTATACCAACACTTGTAGATATAAAATGTATTATTGTGTGTTCCGCTTGCGAGTTCTTTCGATTTACAAAACCCTCTTTAGTGTTGTATGTCAAACACATTTTGGTGAAATATGTAAATTTTGTAGAAATTTGAGGATTCGTTAGTTCTCTGCGATCCTCTGTGTTATAATTACGCAATTACATTTATCTACGACTGCTTGGATAAGGACTTATTATGTCATTCATTTGCGTTGGATAATGAAGTTCATTATTGCACTAGTGAGATAATGAATTCATTACTTAACTCATTTATACAAACAAAACTGAAGCTTTGTTTATAAGAAAACTAACTGGTTGCTATAGTATTGAACAAATCGAATCTATCTCCGTCCTTTAATTTTAAAACAAAAGCATTTTAATAGTGACTTGACATTTGCAAATAAATTAATGCGACTTGTCGAATATCATTTTAGGCAAACAAATTCGATTTTTATCAAATTTTGAGCAGTCGTAGATAAAATTTTGTATGTCACACGTGGGATAATGCATTATTATGGCACTCGTTTAATTACACGACTCGGTCTACGACCTCGTCGTGCAACTTTCAAACTCGTGTTAATAATAACGTCTTTATCCCACTAGTAACATAAATAACTATTATCTACGACTGCTTGGATAAGAACTTATTATGTCATAATTTGCGTTAGGTAATGAAGTTCATTATCGCACTAGTGTAAAATGAGTTGGGTAATGAATCCATTACGTAACTCATTTTATTTACACAAACAAAACTGGCTGGTTGCGATAGTATTGAACAAATCGAATCTATCTCGTTCCTTTGATTTTACAACAAAAGCATTTTAAAAGTGACTTGACATTTGCAAATAAATTAATGCGAAATGTCGAATATTATTTCAAGCAAAAAAATTCGATTTTTAACAAATTTTGAGCAGTCTTAGATAATATTTTTTGTCACACGTGGGATAATTCATTATTATCGCACTCGTTTGATTACACGACTCGGTCTACGACCTCGTTGTGCAACTTTCGAACTCGTTTTAATAATAACGCCTTTATCCCACTAGTAACATAAATAACTATTACACCTTTACGCTTCACAAATGTCAGGACTTGAATAATAGAGGCATATCAAACGACGATCTACAGTGAAATAATTTTTTTCTTGGTAGGTATTTGTTTAACTATTACACGGAATAAGTTTATTTTGCAAAAGTAAAACTGAGATTATCAAATTGATTATTTTACTCCCTTACATGTATTAGCTGAAGGTCCATTTTGTGAAAATTAAATCGATATTTCACATGATTTCCTTCCATGTAAACTATAATAACAAAAACACAAATAGTGCTTGTTGATTAAAAAGGCATTATTGAAAAATAGCATCGTAATATATAAATGTTAGTTTACGTGAACATTCGTTGAATTAAAAAAAATATATTCAATAAGTAAGTGTCGGCGAAAGTCTAACCGAAAAATTGGCGAAGCACTTTGTCTGAACTTTTCCATACTTAAGAAACTTTTAATTTTCCTATGTCTAAAATCCACAACAGTGGCAGTAGATAATAAACACACATTGATATAGACATAATACGGCGTGCAGTTCAAAACGAGCTAATCTATAACTACCACCTGACTGATGACCATTCTGGCCTGCCGATTGCCGTCTTATTGTGTTTTTATGGGAAATATAGTTTTTTTTTAAATTTTTACGAAAAGGATTCCTTGGGACTAAACAAAACTAAAAGTGAAAGGACAAATTCGCTTGCAAAAATTAAGAAAGGAGGTGAAAAATTAATGCAATAAAAATCGGGCATTAAAGTTAAAATTTTCAAAAATTCGTAGCGGCCTTTATTTTGAAGATACAGCATTTGAAAAAAAACATTTAATTTGTCTTTAGATGCACTACAACGCTATTGTATTCAAATATTTTTAAAAAAGGGTTTAGAAAAAAAAAACTGGTCTAATTTCCGTTTCCGGTTCCACACCAAATCTTATAAGAATCGGTCAAAGGGTTCCGGATATGGGGAAACGAACACACCCACGCACCCATCCACCTACCCACAGACAGACATTTTTTAATAACTTTTTTCTTGGGTTTCTTGGACCCCAAAACGCGTATTTCCGTTGAAATCTGAAATTCGAAAATTTGCATGAAATCATAACTTTCCTTACTAGAAGTATGGGAAAGTAAAAAGGAGTTATTCGATCGGGATGAAATTAGATGTTGTATGTGCCCCATGGATACACAATGTTACAAACTACGAGAATTATTAAAACTACTGTGAAAAAAGTGAAATAATTTCGAAAATTTTACATTTTAAAAAAAATATTGACCAAAAACTGGCCAAATGTTTTTTTACTTCTATAGGCTACTAGAGCTAGGAATGAGCTATAATTTTGTTCATTTCCCAATTTCTTAGTGACACCTTCTATGAATTTTTTAAACCGAAATAAATCTTATTTATTAAACGAGGGACGACAAAAATTTTCTGTTTTAGTAAGCTAAACTAAAATTCGCCCAACTAGGTATCAATTAATTAGCACCGATCTATGACCCAATTTACAGTTAATAACTGGCCCCAATTCCAATTTTCTCCTGTCTCAATTAGCAGTCAAGCAACTAATATTGATCTTTTTCCTAATAAAGGCTAAACCTGCTAAACTGCTCAAGAATATGGTAGAACAAGATTCACAACTTCATATTTAGGTGCATACAATATTTAAAGGGGTAGTTTTTGTCAATTGTTTTGTGGACAAATTTGTCCTCCCGTTTTTGTCTCTTTAAACTCCAGGGAGCTTTACGAAACATCACAAAATGTTTTTTTTTTCATACAAAATTTGTGGTTTCTAATAATACATAAAGATGATAACCGGCAGGCCGGACTGGATATCACTCAGGTGGTAGTAATGGATTAGCACGTCATATTCCATTTTTTTCGTTGCACGGCCGGTATCTGTACCACACTGCTTGCATTTGCGCTTTGCGGAGTAATATCAACGTGTGTTTATTTTGTACTGCCAACTGTTATATGCCGTACATAAAAACTTTTGTATATAGGAAATGTAAAAATGTCTAGGCGAAGTGTTTCGTTTTTGTCCAATTTTTGTTTAATTGAAACTTATGGGTAGCACAGTACAGTATCAATGAGAAAAATGGGCGAAACAAGTCGCTGGTACTTTCCCATACTTTTTACGTTTTAAATATTCTCGCGCGTCAAGAAGTGATTGATATTTACATCTAGTCATCTCCAGCCGGCTCGCCGGCTACGTAAAAAGCGATAGGTAGTGCGCTCACCACCTCGAATCAAAAATGGTTATAACAACTTTATTTATAGAGTTATAAAATATGCAAAGAATGAAAAATAAGTTCTTTATTAGAGCTAATTGATAGGTGTAGTTAAAATCACGTAACTTTCGGAAAACGCATCAACTTCAAAATTTTCAAAAATTCTTGTCAGAGTAAAATTTGGAGATTAGAAAAACAAATTTGTAGTTAATTGAACTCTATCGGCTCAGAAAGTTAAAAAAATGGTGTGGGCAGAAACCTCATTTTTTAAGCTCTCTAGCTTTAAAATTGCAGCGGCTATGATTGAAATTTTTGACTTTAACCCCTTATAACTCAAAAACTAATTTCCAGAATGGCACAACTTTGGGTGCTGTAATAGCCCTACAATCACATAATGTTACTTTGCATGAGAAGTTTTGAGTCCACGAAAACTGTGAAGTGGAAAAAAATTTGTTTCAAAAACTGAACACAAGATTTTGCCTAAAATTGGTTTTCTCATAGAACTTGAGACGGGCTAAATGCTATAATTTCTCCGTGAATTTTTGAAAATTGGATTACCGTTTTATTTTATAAACTGTGGACAACAAAATATTTTTTATCGTACGTGTGTACGCCTCATATCTAGCGAACGGATGGTCCGATTTAGACACGTTTTGGAATGTTTCTCAAAAAAACGTTTGACAAATTAAAAAAAGTAATAAGAATTCTGCAACATTTTTTTCGGAAAGCGAATTTTCTAAATCCGAAAACGTAATTTTATAGAAGATTTTAGGGGCAAATCCAAAGCTTTTTCCGAACTTTCTAGATTGAAAATGACAGCCGCTACGAGTTTTTGAAAATTTTTAGTTTAACGCTTTATTACTCAAAAGCGAATTGGCAGATCGGGGTGAAATTTCGGAATGTCATTGCTCTAGGACACAATGTTACTGTGAACGAGAATTTTTAGAAGCATGATATATGTAAAATATAAATTATTTTAAAAAGAATATTGCTCATAATAATCCAGCCACACTATTGTTTTTTTAATTTTGTAGGCTCATAGAGATTGGGATGAGATACAATTTGGTTTCTCTGTGACGACGCCTTTAGGAATTTATTAAAATTTTTGATTTAACTCCTATTTACTCGAAAACGAGTTATTAGATTACTGCTCCAAAAGTGGCACTTATTTTGTTTTTAATTTTATGAGCCAGTAGAAGTTGGGATAAGTAACAATTTGAGTCGTGCCCCAGTTCGCTAATAATTTCTCGATGACGCCTATTATGATTTTTGGAAATCGAAAACTTCCGGTCCTTTATTTAATATCTGGGTACGATAAACTATTTTTGTGTAAGCTAAATTGCTCATGAGTGATAGTGGAATAAGATTCTTCATGTTTAGATGCAGCAATATGTAGGGAAGGAGGTATACTTTCTACCTCCCATGTCTAGCTAACTAATCTGTACTTTTTTTTAGGTTTTTTTAACCCCATCAAATCTTTTTCAAAAAAAACAAAGAATCGATTTTTTTCTCCATGAAAAGCTTAGAAAAATTTTCTACTGCTACTAATAGAATATCCATGGGCGTTTATTTTGTACTGCCACTGCTCTGGGGCTACAACATTCTGCATAAAATGTTTGATTTTTGTGTTTCTCAAGTATGGGAAAGTCCAGGCGAAGTGCTTTGCTCAAATTTTCCATACTATTGATACTGTAAGCACTGCGACACTGTGTTGTTACACTAATTGCTATATTTTCGAAAGTATTTTTGCAACAAACTTTTATGCGCCCACCAACTCCCTGCAATGCATACCGTATTAATTAAAGCAAACAAACCACAATTCAGCGAGCGGTAAAGTATTTTACCGCTCGCCGAGCGATAAAGTGCAATTGTCGCTAGTTCCTCGGACAACGTCAACATTGGGTTGTCAAATCAATGCGCAAAAGCCACCTTTCAGCTACGATTACAAAAATAAAGTTTTTTTTGCATTTTTACTTTCCCATACTTCCAGTATGAGAATGTATTGTGATCGCGAAAGTTTTCGATTAGGAGATTTGGAAGAAAATGCATGTTTCGGATTTTCAGGAAAATAAAAAAGTGGACTTTAAAAAATGTCGGTTTGTATGTGCGTCTGTGTGTGACGGAAAATATCTGGAACTACTACACCGATTTTAATGAAATTTAGTACACCTCAGTACAACGAAGATTTGTCGGCTCAAACCGTTACTTTTTACGATCCGGAACCAGAAACGGAAGTTAGATATGTTTTTTCGGTATAATTGTTTTCAAAAAAAAATTTCATAAATGTAAGAACAAAATATGACAGGGGCAGAGATAAATCGAAAGCTTTTGTATTTCGAGCACCGTAGCTTTAAAATGGCGGTCGTTATGATTTTTTTATATCGGCTTTAACACCTATTTAACTCAAAAACGAGCTCATAGATCGAGAATAAATTAGGTATTACAATAGTCTTAGGGGACCACTACGTAAGAGCGAACGAATTTAGGAACTACAAAAGTATCATAGTATTGGTTATAATACTAAACTTATTGATACATTAATTAAAGAAAAAGATTATAAATTAGCCATTCAAAAAATTTATCCGAATACCCTAACTTCGTTCGATACAATTAAATATGTCTCGATCCATATTTTGGTGACAAATCAGTAAAAATTGCTAAAATTATAAACCAAACAGAAAAATATAGAGTAAGTTTTAAAACAACTAGAAACATCTTAAACACTTTGTTTAATGCAAAATCAAAAACAGAGGATTTGCTAAAATCAGGCATTTACAAATTAAATTGTTCGCATTGTAATTTGGTTTATATAGGCTAGACAATTAAAAATTTTGATATTAGGTGTAAATAACACGTACGTTGTTACAAATACAAACACCCACATAAATCCAATTACGCTAAACACTTACTAGAACACAATCATTCAATGACATCTAATAACATTATAAAATGTTTACACTTTTGTGATGATAAACGTAACTTGGATATACTAGAAATATTTGAAATTTATAAACATTTAAAATCTGTACCTTTAATGAATGAACAGATTGATCTCTTAAATTTTCCTCTACCGAATATTTTGGAATAAAAAATCAAGTCATCTACAGACGATTACCGAGATTAAGTCACCAAGTTCTATTGCTAAAACAACACTAACCGTTTTGCTTTTTACTTTCCTATACTTTCAGTATAGGGAAAATTTGGAAAATTTTAATAGTGGAGATTAAAGAAGGCCTTAGGACAAATCAAACGATTTTTTACCGAAGTCTCTAGCTTTAAAATGGCGGCCGCTACGAATTTTTGAACATTTCGACTTTAACGCCCATTTACTCAAAAACCAGTTATCTGATTGGAATCAACTACATCTTGTTTGGTAGCCCTTTAAGGGTACTATACCATGAAATATAATTAATTTTGAAAATATAAAAACGATCGCAATGACATCACTCCAAAATTTTGGAATTTTTCAAAAAAATATTTCTCAAAAACTGCCCACACGTTTTTGTTTAAACTTTTTAAGCTGATAGAGATAGGCATCTGCTACAATTTTGTTTTTTGCTCATTGATATAATTTCACTGTGTTCTTTTTTTGTTTGCTCTAGGAGAATCTTTTCACAAAAAATAAAAAATCGAATTTTTTGCCCCTTAATAATCTTTTTGTCCTTAGAAGAATTTCACATACTTTCTACAGCAGTTGTATTCTTGTACTAGTCGTTTAATGTTCAGTGTAGGCTAACTTTTTGATTTTAATAGATAGATTCGCAAACCCAAGAGCAAAGTTGTAGGGCAAATTCTTCTCGATGGTATTTAAGAAAAAACTTGAGTTTCCAATTTTAATATGGCGGCCACGTTAAAAAATAACTTTTTTTTAAATGGAAACGTGGCATTTTAGCTTTAAAATCAGAAAGGTTTTGAAATTCTAAATACAAATTAATAAGAGTAATTTCTTGCTAAAAATAATACTTCTCGAGTTATTAATATATTTTCAAATATCAATTTCCGCGCTTCCGCTGATTCAGTCCGAATATTTTACCCAACCTTATGCTTGCAGCGCAGCGGTCGGTCTTTCTTCAACCGCTTCAAGATGTTACAACTTATAAGAACTATTTACTTTAACTAGTCGTAGGGATGCAGCGAGCAGTACTTTAAAAAAATGCCGGATAACGGATATTCGGTATCCGGTTGCTCAGCCGGATACCGAATTATCCGGCATAGTTTTTACTTTCGAAGTAGTTCCAGCTTAAATGCAGTAAAATTTAGGTTTTAATCACAGAGCATAATATATACTTAAGGAGTATGCAATGCACGAATCCTATGGTCTTATTCTGTAGTGTTTTAGAGAGAGAGCACCGAGACATGGAAACTACTAAATGTAATATTTCAAGGATGCGCTGATTCGCTCTAATATTGTTTTTTGTTCACAATTAAGATTGGAAATATGTCAACGAAATTGATTGTAATTATAAGAATTAATAATTTTCAACAAATGTTAAAAGTAAGACGTGTTCTGTCCTGATAGATCCGACTCCATCAAGAAATCAACTGACATAACCTAACATATATGGTTTTTATCGACATTTAAATAAAATATTGACGATTGACGATCGAGTGCTTTGTATAGATTCCTTGTTTCGGATCTCTCTATCACATGTACTGCAAAATTGGGACCTGCATATCATAGCAACAGGCGGTTCATGCATACTCCTTATGTTATACATATATTACTTCGTGGTTTTCACAAATAATACTTATTTATGTTGTTTGAAATCATTTCAAATTTTTAACTGGTATAAATGCTGATCTCAGTAACAAATTTAGTAATTTTATGCAGATCTGCAAAATACTGCACTTATGGGGTTTTTGCTCTCTTACGTTCAATTATTTTAGTCTATACTTCCAAATCAAATTGCATCCATAATCTCTTTTATTTGAGGGAAAATCCCCGGCCGGATATTTCGTATTATCCGGCCAAACCGAATATTTGGTGAAATGGCCGGATAACGGATAAAAACCGAATATCCGTTGCATCCCTAACTAGTCGTGCCTAGACAGGTGTATATCGAAAGTGTTGGAAAATATAAAACAATGTATTTAAATGTATAGGAAAGTCCAAGCGAAGTGTTTCGCTCATTTTTAATATAACCTTTGACAATGGCATGTAAACATGCCGAAATACGTATAAGGTTAAAATAAATAAATATTGTTGAAGTAATTAAGTATTTTATAATCAATAAATATGGACTTCAACGAGGTAAAGCTAGAATTTATAAATAAAGAAAATATTAGTACTATCACTGTTTAAACTCATTTTAATCATTTTTAAAGTGACGGTTCTGTTGACAATTATTATGGTGCAGTAATTAAAGACGAACCATTTTCTTTGCGCTTATACTATTTGATCACTCTGTAGAAGCATCGCTGGTTTTCAATTATTTTCTCTTTAAATTTTTTAATACCATTTTGTAGACGCAGCTGATTAGATTCTTTACAGCCATTTTGAAGACTTTCCTATGATAATTATTATTTATGTATATAATTTATAAATTTTTTTATTGGGTCTTTTATGAGTACCAAAAATTTTCTCATGAAACCTTCCGACAGCGTCCTAGTTCCATCTGCTCTTTATAAGAGCGCGCACGTTTGTTGCATTCGTCACCAGGAAAGGCTTCCCGTAATTCCGTGATGTTATTGGCGGCTCCTCTTTTGTAATTTAAAATGAGTTTACCGTCACTATTCCCGTACGCTGAAGTCGTAACGCAAGCGCAAACGCATCAAAACAAACACATGTCCCAGTATAAAATCTAGTTGGTCGTGCCGGCTTGGTGTGGCTGTTTGTTTACTTTCCGGTTGTGTTTGTATACGGAATCGCACGTGAAATTTGTCCCAACTTGTGTATTTCCGTATATTTCTGTTTATGTTAGTGTGGGGGTGTTCGTGATTTTGTCGAACTCGCTTATTAGTAGTGAAGTTGTTGTTCTTTGGCAAGGGTGCATCACTTTGGTCACGTAACGTCCAAGGGTGGTTCTTCTTTTGTTGCTGAATGTGAAGGAAGGGACTAAAGGGAGCCAGGTGCGTTTTATCCTTTTTTTTTTGTAGTACAAAATTATTTTTTAATTTTGATCATTTTATATACATTTGGTGCTACTGTCGCGAACAGCAACTAAAAAGGGCTTTTTTTCTGCCGAGATCGCTTAGTAAGATATATAGCCCTTAAACCACAAGTGGGCGATAATTTAATTTACAATAACTTTGTGAGTACTAGTGTAAATATAATAAAAGAAAGTTGAAAGAAAAAAGAAAGAAAATTGACGATACGTCTAGCTGATTTTTTCTTCCATACATGAAATTACACCTAAATTTGTTACCACTTTAACATATTTAAGGTTTTATGTCGTTAAAATAGGTATTTAGTCGCATATAGTGTTATAAAAACAAATTTAGAAGTTTGTGTTCAAACCGGAAGCAAAGTAATGACGTTTTGCTTTAATAGCACAAAAGCTTCTAAATAACTTTTATTTTAAACTAATATTTTACGTACAGTTAAAGCAATTATTGGTTTGTTCATCAAAATACCAAGTACGTATACAGTATTTCCCTAGATTTTTGAGGTAAAAAACCATTTATCTATGATATATAAATAAGTATATAAATATAAATAATTTATTAAGTACGGAATGACCTCTGGAGAAGACAAGAATGTCAATGTTACTATAATAAGCTCATTTCTGTAGTATTTTCGTCAGAATTTGTATTAAATATTTTTTAAATTGTTTTCCCATTTTTCTGAGTCGAGAAGAAAGCGTTTATTACATAAATTTCCTTCACTATTTGTAGGAAACAGAAAAAAGTATCCTTTGTACGAAAACTCCCCCTTGCTTATTTCCAAAGACCGGACGTTTAGTCCCAGAACAGCAAACAATTTCGTTTAAAATTCAATAAATATAATCCATTAAGTTTTGTTACAACTACAACTGCAATGTTTGAGATCCATCGATTCGTTCAGTGTTACTGTATTGTTGAGCTAAGCCAGAGGTTCTGCACTTAAAAATATTTTTGCAAAGTTTCATAAAATTGTTGCGTGTATTACTTTTAAAACCCGTGACCATGCGTAATCTACGCTTATTAACTTCGTTATAAAGTAGGTCGAGACAATGACCAGATGAATAATACGTATCTAAACAAGCTCCTCTGGTCAAACATGTGGGTGTGTTGCTATTTTAAGCCCGTAAATAATTTGTTTAAAATTGTATATATGCGCCAACTATTCACTGTGACTATAAAGTAACCCCCCCCCCCCAACTAACTTTTGAACGACTTGGTATTTCTCAACAAAATTTGGTGTACTGTGATGGGAAATTAAATACTATCTTTCGGACCATATTAAAATATCAATATTTTTCTTTGAAACTCTAGTATCAGACGTAGAACTAAAAGACCTTTCCAATGAGGTGTCACTTGACCCTCCTCTCCATTTAAAAAAAAATTTCAAAATGGCGCCCAGTCGCCATTTTGAATGATACAAAATTTAATTTTTGGCTAAAAAATAGTATTTCATTTCCCATTAAAGCACACCAAATGTTGTGGTAAAATATCAAGTCGTTCAAAAGTTAGTTTGGGGGCGGGGGTTACTTTATAGACAGACGGTATATTTAAAGGAATTATGCCAGAATTTATTATTAATTTAAATACTGACTAAATACTAGACTAGAAATAAAATAATGCGGGCAGCTATTACAAAACTTGGTGATAAATATCAGCATTTTCTCTTGCCGAATTTATCTCGTGTGCTCTGTACATACTTAATTATATTTGCAAGAAAATGTTTCATAGATAATTTTAATCGAATCGTAAATAGGTTTTGAAGTAAACTAAATTTAACCTAAGATAAAACTCTTCCATCAGAGGAGATTTTAAAAACAAAAGCTGTATTCATTGTTGTATTGTAAATAAATTTAAGATAAGAATGTCAGTTTGAAAGTCTAACTATGATTTCTCCTTAGTGCTGATAAATTCTAGGGCAATAAACAGTTTAAATTACTTTGAGTCAATAAAACTTGTTTTTAAATGTTATAATATCTTAGTAGTAAAAGTTTTTAAATATCGATTTCCCTTCAAATTTTTACTAGATTCATTTTAAAATGTATAAGAAAACACACTTTCTATGATTTTTACTTTCCTATACTTTCAGTATAGGGAAGTATTGATTTCATGCAAAATTTCAAAGTTGAGATTTTAATGGATATAGTCGGGGGGGGGGGGGGGGTCCATGGACCGCAATAAAGTAATTTAAAAAAAATGTCTGTCTGTGGGTGGGTGGGTGTGTTACGCTCCATATCTCCGGAACGGCTGGACCGATTTTCATGTGCTTTGGAATGAGGGGGTATATCAAAAATTCACCGAAAAAATAAGCTTTTAGAAAAAAACCGAAACCGGAAGCGGAAGTTAGACATGTTTTTTTGGTAGCATTTTTTTCAGAAACTGAATTTTGGAAATTTTAATAGTGGAGATTAAAGAAGGCCTTAGGACAAATCAAACGATTTTTTACCGAACTCTCTAGCTTTAAAATGGCGGCCGCTACGAATTTTTGAACATTTCGACTTTAACGCCCATTTACTCAAAAACCAGTTATCTGATTGGAATCAACTACATCTTGTTTGGTAGCCCTTCAAGAGTACTATACCATGAAATATAATTAATTTTGAAAATATAAAAACGATCGCAATGACATCACTCCAAAATTTTGGAATTTTTCAAAAAAATATTTCTCAAAAACTGCCCACACGTTTTTGTTTAAACTTTTTAAACTGATAGAGCTGGGAATCTTCTACAATTTGTTTTTTTGCACATTGCTATAATTTCACTGTGACGCCCTCTATGAATTTTTGAATATTGAAAATTGGTACCCTTTTATTTATTTAACGGGGGGCAATAAAATATTTCTGTTAAAGCAATGTAGCTCATCATTGATAGCAAAATCCGAATATCATAATATTTTTTTGATACTTTAATATTTAGGGGGGCTACTATTCCCCCCCCCCCCAAATTTTCGCTACAAAATTAAAAAATTGATTTTGTCTTTTGTTTGCTCTAGGAAAATCTTTTTACAAAAAATCAAAAAATAGAATTTTTTGCCCCTTAATAATCTTTTTGTCCTTAGAAGAATTCCACATACTTTCTACAGCAGTTGTATTCTTGTACTAGTCGTTTAATGTTCAGTGTAGGCTAACTTTTTTATTTTAATAGATGGACTCGCAAACCCAAGAGCAAAGTTGTAGGGCAAATTCTTCTCGATTGTATTTAAAAAAAAACTTGAGTTTCCAATTTTAATATGGCGGCCACGGTAAAAAATAACTTTTTTTAAATGAAAACGTGGCATTTTGGCTATAAAATCAGAAAGGTTTTGAAATTTTAAATACAAATTAATAAGAGTAATTTCTTGCTAAAAATAATACTTCTCGAGTTATTAATATATTTTCAAATATCAATTTCCGCCCTTCCCTTGATTCAGTCCGAATATTTTACCCAACCTTACGCTTGCAGCGCAGCGGTCGGTCTTTCTTCAACCGCTTCAAGATGTTACAACTTATAAGAACTATTTACTTTAACTAGTCGTGTCTAGACAGGTGTAAATCGAAAGTGTTGGAAAATATAAAACAATGTATTTAAATGTATAGGAAAGTCCAGGCGAAGTGTTTCGCTCATTTTTACCTTCCTCGCTATACGAAGTATTGCTATAGAGGAAGGTATTGTGATCGTTAGGTTGAATTTGGAGCACAAGCGAAGTTTTTCTTCGCTCTGAGTTTACTGGCCGATATACGAGTTATGCTTAAAATAATGATACTTTTATGCCAAACATTTTTAACCTAAATTTTGACTGATAAGCAGAATTTAGGGCCTCGGGAGACCAATAAAGCGGACGCTGCAGCGGTGTCTGTGTGTGTCTGTCTATGTGTGCGTACGCCTTAACGCAGAAAACCCAAATTCGGTTCAAATATTGGTAATTGCAATATGATGACACCGCAAGAAAATGAGGTTGGTTCGCCAAAAAGAGGGAGGGAAGGGGTGCGCGATGTCAAAATATACGAGCTCGAAAAGGAACCTTAAATGTCGAATAGCTGATCTGCGCAGACGCGATATTCCTATCACCCCCATTGCCCCCACCATCGATTTTTTTGGTTTTTCAAAAATTTACGAATTTCAGCTTCAAAATCGGAATGAGCAGATTTAATGACAATAGAAACAATTTTCCACTGACAAAAGATCACTGGGAGGTTTCCGTTTGGTCGTTTACCTGAACATTTAATTGAGTAATCGCTAAAAATTCGACTATCACCAAATTATGAAATCGAGATTTCAAGGGATAAACATTAGTTGCAACTAGAAAACACAAAATATCATAAAATCACTCGACTGCTTCAAAACATGGGGGGAAGGCTACTTCAAAATATATGCGCTCGGAAAAGAACCCTAGATTTGTATTCTACACATATCGAATAGCCGATTTGCACAAGCCCGATTCTTTACAAATTTAAAAGAAGTTTTTAAAATTTTTCAACAATTTAGAAATTTGCCAGTTTTCAAAAATTTCCTATTATTTTCACAAATTTAAAAAAAAAAATTTAAAAACTCAGTTTACTTTTTAAAAAATTGTCCAAAAACTGAAAATTATTAAAATGTTCAATAAATTTCAAAATTTTATAATTTTTAAAGTCGAAAATATTCAAAATTTTCAAAGCAATCAAAAATTTTCTAACTTTTTAGTTATTTCAAAAATTTTAATAATTCAAAAAATTTCAGTCAAAATTTTCTTAGAATTTATAAAAAGTAAATATTAAACATGATATAATAGCTATTTATGTAACAAGTAAGGAAATGAGGGTGATTATTATTTCACGAATGTGAAAGTTGCAACATGAGCCGCTAGGCGAGTGTTGTAATCACGTGTGAAATAATCACCCGTTTTCCTTACGTGTTGCATACGAATAAATACAAAAGTGCATTTATTTGACATTTTCATGACACTTATAAATCAAATTCAAAAGTCAAGATTGTTTATGTCTATTTTGTCCAAATAATGGAGTTCATTACCTAACTCAAAGCAATGAAATAAAGTGACTATTACATAACGGAAGTAGGGTTAATTAATAAATTTATCCCCCTACGTAGCGCTGCACCTGAAATTTAAGTTATGAATCGTATTTTAATATCACTCACAAGCAATTTAGTTTAATAAGAAATGTATTATCGTCCTCACTGTGTTAAATACAGGGGTAGCAGTTTCGATTTTCAAAAATTCATAATAATACGTCGTGATACTGTCAACATTTTGAAAATTTTCCACTTCGCAAGTTTAGTAGTTTGTAACAACGTGTAGTCCAGGGCATTTGCAGTATCAAATTGAATAACTCGTTTTTAAATAAAACAGGAGTTACAACCCAAAATTTCAAAAATTCGTTGGAGGCGTCACAGAGACACAAACCAAATTGTAGCTTATCTCCAGAGCCTACAGATTAAAATAAATCGTTTTTGAGCAATATTTGTTATTTAATTTTCCACAATTTTGAAACCATTTTTATTTCAGTTTAAATACGTTTAAAAATTCTCGTAGATAGTAATACTGTTTCCCCCTAGAGCTACTGCATCACCAACTTTGATCACGATCTGTCAATTCGTTTTTTTTTAGAAATAGGGCGTTAAAGTCAAAATTTTCTAAAATTGATTCTGTTGTCAGATTTAGAAAATTCGTTTTCCGGAAAATGTTTCCAAGGAAAAACTAACTTGCGCTTCCAGTTTCGGATTTTTTTAAAAGCTTATTTTCTTATTTTTATTTTTTATAATTGTTTTTGAAGTATGGAAAAGTCTAGCCGAAATGCTACGCCTGAATTTTCTAAATCTGGAACGGAATCTGACCGCAGACGTTAGGGCAAAGCTAATGCTTTTTTTTTTAACTTCCTAGCTTCAAAAATGGCGGCTGTTTATTTAAAATTTTAAATTAAAAAAAAAACGAGGTGACAGCGATAGATCGAGATCAAATTTGGTATTGTATAGGTCTAGGGGGCACAGTGTATTACTACGCATGAGAATATTTTAAGGGAAAGCGGTGAAGTAAAAATGATTTAAAAATTTTGGAGTATTTAAAAAAAATAATGTTCCAAAACTGGTAACGCGATTTTTGTTTAATTTAGTAGGCTCGTGGGGCTGCGATGAGCTACAATTGAGTTCGTGTCCAAACCCGCTAATTTCTATGTGACGCTTTGCTACACGAGGTATCAAATCGGTATGAAATTTAATATTGAAAATGCCTGAGGATTTTTGGATCTTCTTAAACGTTGAGATGAAAAATTTTTGCAGATTTTGACATTTTCCACAAAATATTGCTTAATTTGGTAGGCTCATAGAGCTATTATGGGCTACAATTTAGTTCGTGTCCCAGCGCGTTAATTTCTCTGTGACACCTTCTATGAATTTTTGGAAAATTGAAGGTTCATGTCCCCTTATTTAATAAACGGGAACGATAAAAATATTTGGTTTAGGCTAAATTGCTCATGAGTGATAGTAAAATGAGGTTCACAACCTAATTTTTAGGTGCAGTAACACTAAGTAGAATTAGTTCCCCCTCCACTAAATTTTTGATTGAGAAATGTGTTCTTTCGTTTTTGGTGTTCTTTAATTTCGGAGAATTTTTCTCAAAAAAAAATCAGAAAAATTAATTTTTCTGTTCGTAGCAGTTTGGTTCGCTCGCGTTAGGTGTAAAGTATAGGAAAGTCCCAGTGCTTTGCTCATATATTTTTATTTTTCTTATTCGTTTTTGATTTTTGACATTATATTACTACTTAGTCTGAAGGTTTGAAGGGACCAAATATTATCTTCTTGCTGGACGCTTTCGCTTTTCAGAATTTTCTGGTTGTACGAAAATAAAGAAGGTAGTTTATGATACGTGCTAGAAACATAAATAAATATTATTTCTCCCGAGTTTGTTGGGATTTGGCAACGTTTGGTAATTACAGCACGAATTTGCAACTGTTAATGTTTAGTGAGAAGGGCACATTTCACTGCTGACATTCACTTAAAATAAACGCGGTACTTAGGCCTAAAATACAGCTGCATGCAATCTAAAAATAGCTTGCCAATTAAAATTCCACCCCAGCAATAAGCGATTTTTATAGAAGATAGTTTTAAATAGACCGGTATTACTTACATACGTGGGGTGCCCTGGGAATGACATCCCTTGATATGACTCATCACCAATAATTGCAAATTTTATTTCTGAAAAGAGTGTTAAAAACTCTCGCCAAAACAATTTACAGTTGAAAAAAGACGTCCCCCCCCCCCCCCCCCCCCACGGGACCTTCCTCGCATTTTTGAAAGTTTTTGAAAAAATTCAATATATTTCGAAAATTTTGACAATTTTATGGAACCTTGGAATATTTTTTAAATTTTCGAAAAAATTTCACATAATATTTTATTTCAAATTTTTTTGCGAATTTTGATTATTATAAAATTTTAAGAAGATCAAAATTGAAAATAATGTAAACATTTTAAAAATTTCATTATATTCAAATTTTAAAGAATTTTGGAAGTTATGAAAACTTTGAAATTTTGAAAATAATTAGATATACTGAAAATTTGAAAATTTTTGAAAATTGGGAAATTTTATGTAAATTTTGATATAATAAAAAAATGAAATTTTGAAAATTGCGTGAAATTTTTAAAACTTAAAATTGTAAAAAAAATTGCGGGAATTGGAACAATTTTGAATAATTTGAGTTGAAAATGTTTTATAATTTTGAAAACTTTTGAAATTTTTGAAAAATTTCATAACTTTGATAATTTAATAATTTTTCAAGTTTTTAAATGTTTGAAAATTTGGGAAGAAATTGTTTTAAATCATTTAAAATTAAGTTTTATAAAATTTTGAAATGTTGAAAAACTAAAAGTATTAAAAATTTTCAAAAATTCATGAGTATTTTAGCCTAAACAAAATTGTTTGATCGTCTTCCGTTTAATAAATAAAGAGGCATAAGCCCTCGATTTTCAAAAATTCATAGAAGGCGTCACAGAGAAATTAACGGACTGGGGGACGAACTTAAATGTAGCCCATCCATAGCTCTACCAAATTAAGCACTATTTTTTGGAAAATGTCAAAATCTTGAAAAAACTATCATCTCAACGTTTTAGTAGTTCCAAAAATTCAATTGTGTACCCCTAAGGCATTTTCAATATCAAATTTCATACCGATCTGATAACCCGTGTAGCCAAAATTTTCAAAAATTAAAGGAAAGCGTCACAGAGAAATTAGCGGGTTTGGACACGAACCAGCCCCACGAGCCTACTAAATTAAACAAAAATCGCGTTCCCGGTTTTAGAACAATATTTTTTTGAAAAACTCAAAAATTTGTAAATAATTCTTACTTCGCAGTTTTCATGCCTTAAGAAACTCTCATATGTAGTAGTCCACTGTGCCCCCCCCCCCCCCCCAGATCTACAAAACAATAGCAAATTTTATCCCGATCTGTCAGTGTCACCTGATTTTTTTTTAAACCTGGAGCTAAAGACAAAATTTTCAAAACGCAGCCGATTTTGTAAAGCTAGAAAGTTCGAAAAAAAGCATTAGCTTTGCCCCAACTTTTGAAAAATTTAATAACTTTAAAAGGTTTTAAATATTTGGAAAAATGAGAAACAAATCAAAAAGATTAAAAAATTATATAAAGTTAAGTAATAAAATTTTGAAAAGTTAAAAAAGTCTATCATGTAACAATAGTCAAGTATTACGAAAAAATTATGAAAATTTCCGAAATTTTGGAAAATGTTGAAAATTACTAATATTAAAAAAAGTTTGATTTGAAATTTTTTTTGATAATTATTGAAAATTATGAAAACTTGAAATTTTGAAATTTTTTTTGCAGAATGAACGCATTGGCTCCAAATCCAACTTTACGATCACAATACCTTCTTTTATAGCTATACATATTATGTGACACAGACTCATGGTACACCCACCTTTTCTCCTTTGTTTCTCTAGCTATATTTCTGAAATTTGGAACATTGAATATGCTCACTAGACGGCACTTTCTGACATATTTGGAAAAAAATTCGACTTCCGGTTTTTCCGGAAATTACATCAACTTTCTATTTACAAATGGGACACCCTGTATATTATTACATTTTTGGATACCCCATCGATGGTACTTTCGAATGACGTCAGAGTACCATTATGGTACCATTTGAAAAAATGGAGTTTCGAGTAAAAAAACGTTTTGTTTTACTTTTTTGGCACGTATTTCGAACCACAATACTATTTTAATCGAAAATGCGATAGTGTAGCATTATTTTGATTATTTGGAATAATTTTAGGGAGTTCGTGGCTCTCTAGATCGAAAAATAAAATGGGTGTTCTGACAAATTAAATATCAACTATAAGGTATCATTGGATTCAGATAATTACGAAGATTTCAAAAATGTAATAATATACAGGGTGTCCCATTTGAAAATCGAAAGTTGATGTCATTTCCGAAAAAAGCGGAAGTTGAATTTTTTTATAGGTATAGGTATAGCGAGGAAGGTAAAAACATCTATTATTATTTAAATCTGATCGAAAATTGTGTAAGTTACCAGTCGGGGAAAGTTCTGTTAGGCACATATAAAAAATGTAAAATTACCTACTTTTAAAAAGTTTCTAAGTAATTAGTTAGCCGGCAAACATTTTAGTAATTTAATTGAGCGTGCAAGCATTCACTTTTTTAGGATTTTACCTGAAATATTCGCAGATTACAAAACCAACCAACATTCCATGTACTGCAACCTTAATAATTGAATTAAAAACATTTCAGATTCCTCGTTTAATGTGCTTGTTGCTTCTCGCTTACGTAAATAATGCACAGCATTATTAATTTCCTGCATGTAGTAGAGCATGGAACGGTACTTCAGGCACTAATTGCTTATATGGTAGTGTTATTTTTTGTACAATTTATGGTAAATTGAAATCTCTGCCCTACATATAAAAGAGGAAATGAATAATAATTTGCTTCCTACGGGGTACTGCGATTACTATTTTTCCTTATTAAACATAAATAAATGCTACTTTATTAAATAAGTTCGAGCTTTACTTCGTTGAAGTTCATTTTAATTTATTGTAAATAAAACGATTTTTACCTTCAACAGGTTTTGTATTTTAGCTTTATACGTATTTAAACGTGTTTACACGTCATTATCAAAGGCAAGTTTAAAAGTAAACAGGTGTTGTTGTTATAGGAACAATACATCTTCATAACTTGATCTTGGTTTTCTATATCTGCTTCCAGATGACTTGATTTCTCATTACAAAACGTCCAATAACGGTGAATTTAAGAGATCAATTTGTTCATTCATTAAAGGTACAGATTTTAAATGTTTATGATTTTCAAATGTTTCTAGTATATTCAACTTACGTTTGTCATTACAAAAGTGTAAAAATTTTATAGTGTTATTAGATGTCATTGAATGATTGTGTTTAGCGTAATTGGATTTATGTGGCTGGTTGTATTTGTAACAACGTACGTGTTCTTTATACCTAATATCAAAATTTTTAATTGTTTGTCCTATATAAACCGAGTTACAGTGCGAGCAATTTAATTTGTAGATGCCTGATTTTAGTAAATTGTCTGCCTTTTCTTTAGCATTAAACAAAGTTTTAAAATGTTTTTTGCTGTTTACATTATTAACCAATTGCATACAATAATGGTTATAATACTCAACTTATTGATACATTAATTAAAGAAAATTTAGAAAATTTATCCAACTACTTCATCAGATAGGTACATTGAAATACGCCTCAATTCCATATTTTGGCAATCAATCAGAAAAAATTGCCAAAATTATAAACAAAACAAATAAATGTAAATAAAACAACAAAAAAACATTTAAAACATTTTGTGGACTTTAATTACCTAAACTTTGTAAGTTTAGGAATGGTTCCCTTGGCATCATTTTTAGAATAAAAGATTTAAAAGACGATAAAGGTGTCGGGATTCAAGTAAATGATTTTAGATTGCTTTTGAAAGTACGGTTTGACATAACTGTGCTCGAAAATTATGCCCTATATTTCTGCAGTTTAACCGCCAAGCACTTCAAAAGTTCTAATAAATTTAACAGTACCTATATTGTTCAAAACCTCCGTCTAACTGTTTCGTGATTTTCTGTTTTAAATTTTTTCTCACACTTATTGGTATCTAAATGGCGACTTCCTCAGCTGTTTTTGTTTTTTTTCTCAGCAAGTCGTTACGTTAATTATTAAGCCAACGAATGTTTTGTTATTTGTTATATAATAATATAATTGGTGGTAAATTTCTGGGACACTTTACTGCTGGGTCATGCTTGAACTCGTCATAAAAATAATTGTGTTATTAAACTGATGACCGTAATTTTAAATTTCTGCTGTTTTTAAAGTTAGTATTAACCATAAAACAATATCAACTCACGTACTAAATAATTAACGTTTTAGGCAAAAACTTTCGAACAATTTTGTGACATGACTATAAATTTTTTATAGGTTCTCTCTACATACAGGCTGTTTCAAATTCGAACCCCACCATGGGGATCTCGCTTATTTGAAGAGGTAGAGAGTTGGTTAATTTGAAGCAAAGTTGTTAAATTTTATGAATAACAATAATCTGTAAAGAAATTTAAAGTAACCATTCTGGTTTTGCAGATATCTGAAAAAAACTGAAATTGTGGATTTTTTATTTTCGGCTATAACGCATTTATTATTTATGTTACATATTTCTAGTTAACGCATTATTAGTACACTTTTTTATGCTGAATCTAATTTTTTTATCAGATTTGCTGTAACTGTTACCATTGTTCATTTTCGACTGTCTACTTTTTTTTTCTTATGGTCGGCATTTTAAATTTTTTCATATCTGGATAGAGTTTTTATTTCTGATTTCAACGATGTGTCACACTTTGCATTTTGTTTAAGTTTTGAGCATTTTATTACAGAAAATTAAAGTGCCATGGAAAGACCACGTCATTTAATTTATTTTGAAAAGTTTGCGAAAGTTTCAAGAAACTTTGTTTTGAGCGTAGGCAGCAGGTTAAGTTATTTTTTTACAAAAACTAATGAATGACAAAGTTTCTAACATACACAATTTACTAAAACTTCCACTTGGAGTTTTTATGTTTGCAACTGACGTAACAAATTTAAATAACAGGTCAAATAATTATAACAGATAACACTAGAACTACACTTATAATAGTATATTATAATATAAATTTAACCAACTCTCTATCTCTTCAAATGAGCGAGATCCCCATGGTGGGGCTCGAATTTGAAACAGCCTGTATTTATAATTTTATAAAACCGATTATATAAAACCGAAACCGGAAGCGGAAGTGAGAGATGTTTTTTTGGTAGCATTTTTTTCAGAAACTGAATTTTGGAAATTTTAATAGTGGAGATTAAAGAAGGCCTTAGGACAAATCAAACGATTTTTTACCGAACTCTCTAGCTTTAAAATGGCGGCCGCTACGAATTTTTGAACATTTCGACTTTAACGCCCATTTACTCAAAAACCAGTTATCTGATTGGAATCAACTACATCTTGTTTGGTAGCCCTTCAAGGGTACTATACCATGAAATATAATTAATTTTGAAAATATAAAAACGATCGCAATGACATCACTCCAAAATTTTGGAATTTTTCAAAAAAATATTTCTCAAAAACTGCCCACACGTTTTTGTTTAAACTTTTTAAGCTGATAGAGCTGGGAATCTTCTACAATTTGTTTTTTGCGAATTGCTATCATTTCACTGTGACGCCCTCTATGAATTTTTGAAAATTGAAAATTGGTACCCTTTTATTTATTTAACGGGGGGCAATAAAATATTTCTGTTAATGTGAAATAGCTCACCATTGATAGCAAAATCCGAATATAATAATATTTTTTCGATAATTTCATATTTAGAGGGGCTACTGTTTCCCCTCCCCCCAAATTTTTTCGATAAAAAATTAGGTTTTTTGTTTTGTTTGCTCTAGGAGAATCTTTTTACAAAAAATTAAAAAATCGAATTTTTTTGCCCCTTAATAATCTTTTGTCCTTATACTCTCCACATACTTTCTACAGCAGTTGTATTCTTGTACTAGTCGTTTAATGTTCAGTGTAGGCTAACTTTTTTATTTTAATAGATGGACTCGCAAACCCAAGAGCAAAGTTGTAGGGCAAATTCTTCTCGATTGTATTTAAGAAAAAAACTTGAGTTTCCAATTTTAATATGGCGGGCACTGTAAAAAATAACTTTTTTTTAAATGGAATAGTGGCATTTTGGCTTTAAAATCAGAAAGGTTTTGAAATTCTAAATACAAATTAATAAGAGTAATTTCTTGCTAAAAATAATACTTCTCGAGTTATTAATATATTTTCAAATATCAATTTCCGCGCTTCCGTTGATTCAGTCCGAATATTTTACCCAACCTTATGCTTGCAGCGCAGCGGTCGGTCTTTCTTCAACCGCTTCAAGATGTTACAACTTATAAGAACTATTTACTTTAACTAGTCGTGTCTAGACAGGTGTATATCGAAAGTGTTGGAAAATATAAAACAATGTATTTAAATGTATAGGAAAGTTTAGGCGAAGTGTTTCGCTCATTTTTTTACATTCTGTGCTTCGCTGCAGTCGTCGCGGCTGTGCTTTGCTATTGTGCCAAGGATGGCGCAAAAATGTATTATACTAGTTGAACTCGTGGGCTTCGCGCTACGGTTTTTAAAAACTAATTTATCTAAAAAATTGTTAGCACATTTATTGATAGAAATGTAATGATATACTTAATACATTTATGTATTAATAGTATAAAGCAATTTTTAACAATTACTCTACGGTCCACCCGCTAGGGCCGTGAAGCAGCGAATACCGGCGCGCAGCCTCGTGGCCCTGATAGGGTCAGCCTATGTGACTTTTACATAAACATCGCCGCCGGCTGCTCGGTTTGCATGTTTTCCTTCAGATATTGTTGTCGTAATGACATCTAGCAGAAGATTATGTTCCAATAATACAAACAGTGTAAACCCATTTTCTTATATACATCGAAAACTATACTGAGCTTATACATGCCGGTACATACGACTGTGCGCCTTATATAGTGGACTTGTAAAAATCTTGTCGTAGCAAAAGGGTTAGGCAGGTGGAAGGAAACTTGATTTAATATATAGAGAAGAGAAGAGATAGATATTGGGCTAAAAATAAATTTTGTATAGGGAATTTCCAAAGAAAGTAGGCCACTGTATAATTTTTTCAAACAAAATTTTTCATATTTTTTTGTTATGCATTTACCTAAGTAGTCGAAGTACCTTCTCTTAAACTGTAGCAACAAATTACGTTCTCATTTAAAAAATATGTGAAGACCTGATTTAATCATCAAAAATACTTCTAATAAAAATTCAAGAAAATTAAGTACAATTGAATGCAATAATTTATTAATATAACATTTTCCCGATGGTTTCTGTGTTTAAAAAAGGGTTTAAACGAGAATGTAAACTGTCGAAACAGTAATTCTGTCTCGAATGATGTGATAAATGATTAACGGTAATCTGAGGTAATCGAGGGGTAATTTGGGGTAATCAAGGGGTAATCCGGGGTAATCAAGGCAATCTAAGCAATAGATGGCAATGTTTAGGCAGGGTACTCTTTTGTACGTTATTTTGACTCTTGGTCGATTGTTCAAGAGTGATAGTAAAGTAAGATTAACAACTTAATTTTTACGTCTTGCAATATTTAGGGGGATTCATTTTCAGGATACACGACACAAGACTCACCTTTTTTTGTAGGTTCATATCGCCCTTCTGGGACACAACGTCTCTTCTGCATGTTGACTGCTACGTCTCCCGTATCCATATTTTTCACCACTGTAAGTAGTGTAAGTGGACATAACATTCATTGTGGATACACGCCCACAAGAGTGTGCTGACCACAACGCCCACCCTTGTGACTGTCACCCATCGCACGACTGCCAATGGACACAACGGTGACAAGAACCATAATGTCTTCTACCGAATCGGGACATACCGATCATTGTTTGAGTTGATTTCAACCCGAACTAGGGGGCGTTGTGGCGTCCACACACAAGTGGTCGTTGTGGCCACGGTGACGTTGCGGCTGATATGTAGAGTGGACATTGTATCACTGGCGGCCGATATGAAACAGCAAAATGCATAGTGGACGTTGTGACTGGGTCCCAATTTTAGCCCTCACCCGCAATTGGCTGTTGAATTTGCTGTACCGTCTCTGGTTTTCTTTAATACCGCAAAAAAATGAAAAAAAAATGAAAACAATCGTTTTTTGTGCTCAAATAAGATTGGTTATGTAATAGTAACCCATGCGACTAATGTCCCAAGAAATTCCCTGTTAACCAGCGGGCTCGCTTGTACAATGTTGTCTAAATATACTTTTCTGAAAACGCTAATTTCCCTGCGACGCCGACGCCTTCTATGAATTTTTGAAATACGTAAATTTGTCCCCCTTTATTTAATACACTGTGGGTGACCATGCATTTCTGATTACGTTAAATTGCTCATGAGTGATAGTAGAATAAGATTCACAAATTTTTGCATCCGAATTTGTTCTACTGTTATTCATTTACATCTCTCTTGAACCATGTGAGCGATATTCCGTTTACAGTTTATACCGAAGAATATAGCCCAACGGCGTATGAATCACCCAGCTAACTCGATCTTTACTTCATCACTCCGATTCTGATATAAATCATAGTATTTACACTATGTTAGTATCATCTACTGCGTTCTTATAATGTGGCTATGTTCTCGGTACAGTGGTAAAAATGATCTTATTGTAGTCAGTGCTAACGCGTAAAACGTTCATACAAAAATACTTTTGAATATCATATGATAAGTAACAATTTCGAAAGTATAGGAAAGTCCAGCCGTATTTATGTTGTTAAAGCAAAACTTAACGTCAGATGATGTAGTAGTGTATTTTTGTTCTTTTTTTTTAATTCATAATGACGGGTACTGGGTTATAATTTCAATCAGTGGAGTAAAGTGGGATAAGTTATAAAATGCATGTTTGCTTTGTTCATATTAAAAAACGTTCTAGATAGTATTAATACAGAACCTTCATTAATTGCTCATGCTCACGTGACCAGAAAATATAGGCAACCCAACTTACACTTATCAAGGCTTGCTTGCTTACATACATAACCTCACTTTGAGTGTTGACAGTGACATTTACAGGGTATTTTTAGTTACCAGGAGTACCAATCCCGAACTGATTTCAACGTCTAAGTCTAAAACTGCCTAAGTCACTGCGGACCAAAGGTCACGTGGGTATCAGTAATTAACGAAGGCTCTGTATAACTCGTATAAGTAAAATTACCCAAAGGAAATATAATCATAAAATTCTAAAAAATAACTTTCTCTTGAAAATGCTGTATTAACCCTTTGTTCAATTACGAACGTGTTTTATTAAAGTACGTCGTTTTAATTATGGGTCTCTGTACGTTGGGGTGTGATTTACGCTATTACTTTTTATCCCTTCGCCTTTTACGTGGTGACATTTTGCAGCCATTATAGCGGCTTAATATGAATTTGTAATGTGAAAAAGGAGGTCAAAAACCTTAGCCCTTTCTAGAGCTTTTATAGTTCGGCCTAACTTAAAATCGATTATAGGTTTCAATTGCGTTCTCTTGCATAAAGGAAAAATTATTTTAGCTTTGCGAAGGCGCAGACAGTAACGTCTACTGCTTATATGTATTTTTTTAACAATAAGTAACTAATATGACGTTTAGAGCTGCCTGAATATATACAGGCGGACTGAGTTTTTACGATATAAATTATATTCCCTCCGACGTGCTGGTATTTTCCGATTAGTCTCGTCTAGTGTATTATCGATTCATCTCCCACTACTGGTTTGAATGCAGCTGCTGCATTGTCGGTCGGGGTAGGAATGTTATTAAACGGGGTTGTATGGTGGAGGGGTGAAAGCCCTGTGATGTCTGGATTCGTCATTCCGTTTCAAAGTTAATGCTGCCTATTATTTCATGAAATATCACTTGCTACTGCCCAAATGCATTATTTTTAAATATTGCGACTTTTGCTCTTTCTGTCATGTAATTTAGGTTAACATTTCATTATTGTAATAAAATGTTGACGCCTAAATTCAATTTTGAGCAATGCAAGGGAGATAGATAGTAAAGAGACAGGCCAAAACACTTTCCAACCAACAATAGCAAAAATGAAATAATTCATATAACATTGTGAAATAGCATTAATTTATAAGCAATAATTTCAAATATGGCGCTTGGTAGCGAAAGGATAATTAATTGCCAATATTTCTATTAGATTATTTTCAAAATATTTTATTAATTGTTTAATTCAGCGGTTTTACATTCTCTTGCTCATCTTGCGTTTCATGGTTGGCACTGTTGCATATAGAACGAAATTTGAAGTTTTTTACTTTCCGTTCTACTTACCAATTAAATTAAATTTTAGTATATTGTTTGGTAATGCTCACATAAATGTGCCATAAAAGGATTTAAATTACTTTGTATATTATATTCGCTCTATTTGTCGAAGCGTTTTACGGAACGCTGGTTGGATGGTTAAAAAATGAATTACCTTTTTTGTGACCTTAATACCTAGTCACTACCATGAATGGCATTACTAAAGATGATTGCTCGTAGACCGCGACGTCCTTTTGTTTTCCTTCCGATCACCTCTTTTATTTCGGCGAGAGTTGCAAAATGTCGTTGTTAACTTTCAGATTTTGCAAATTATATGTGACTGAGGCTAGTTTAAATGACAGTTGATATCTGCAGAACGGATGGTCCGGTTTCGATATAAAAAATACATGAAAGAATTTGCCAGGAAAATAATCTTTTGGGTATAAATAAAATACCCTTTACTTCAACAATATTTATGTATTGATTTCACAACCAATTCAAATTGTAAAGCTTTAAATATTAATCCCACCAAAAACTATCAGAAGGAATTACAACAAACATTAGAAAATTGCCAGGTTTGTTTAACAGATTATCAAAAAAGGCAAATAATAAATCCAAATCCACAACCACCAAAACTATACGGTTTATTAAAAATACACAAACCCAGCATGACCATTAGACCAGTGGTATCATACATAAATGCACCCAACCATATGCTAGCAAAAATACTAAACAATATAGTTAGCAGTTTTGATTATAAACCAAAATATTCAATTAAAAATTCTTCAGAATTAATTAATAAATTATCTAACTTACATTTACCACCACAAAGCACGCTAGTTAGTTTTGATGTTATTAATATGTTTTCCCAAACACCTCCTCAAGAGTGTATTCCTTTGTTAAATAATATTCTTATTAACAAAAATGTTGAATTAATAAAACGGACTGAGTTGATTCAATTATTTGAACTTTGCACCAATCAAAATTATTTTATTACATTAAAGCGGACTTACACTAGTAACTAACTAGTGTAATTCCCCTTTAATGTTATACTTTCTGGGATACATCTGCTTGTTTGCTTTTAGATTTCAATTATAGATAGAATTATGCCCACCTGATGAGTTCAAATAAGAACGAAACATGTAGTGGTCTATTCTAGCCATAATTGAAACCAAATCTCTTCTTTCTTATTTCTTGCCACACGGGCGTTTTTGTGTTTTGTGCTTAGAGGCCGGTGCGATCGCCGATACCTGCTTAGCAGGTTCCGATCGCAACTTTGCCGGTTTGTTGCTTTGCAACTTTTCCTCGCCGCACATAATAGAGGGCGTTACTAGTGTAATTCCCCTTTAATGTTATACTTTCTGGCATATATCTGCTTGTTTGCTTTTGGTTTCAATTATGGTTAGAATTATGTCCACCCGATGAGTTCAAATAAGAACGAAACATGTAGTGGTCTATTCTAGCCATAATTGAAACCAAATCTCTTCTTTCTTATTTCTTGCCACACGGGCGTTTTTGTGTTTTGTGCTTAGAGGCCGGTGCGATCGCCGATACCTGCTTAGCAGGTTCCGATCGCAACTTTGCCGGTTTGTTGCTTTGCAACTTTTCCTCGCCGCACATAATAGAGGGCGTTACTAGTGTAATTCCCCTTTAATGTTATACTTTCTGGCATATGTCTGCTTGTTTGCTTTTGGTTTCAATTATGGTTAGAATTATGTCCACCCGATGAGTTCAAATAAGAACGAAACATGTAGTGGTCTATTCTAGCCATAATTGAAACCAAATCTCTTCTTTCTTATTTCTTGCCACACGGGCGTTTCTGTGTTTTGTGCTTAGAGGCCGGTGCGATCGCAGATACCTGCTTAGCAGGTTCCGATCGCAACTTTGACGGTTTGTTGCTTTGCAACTTTTCCTCGCCGCTCATAATAGAAGGCGTTACTAGTGTAATTCCCCTTTAATATTATACTTTCTGGCATATATCTGCTTGTTTGCTTTTGGTTTCAATTATGGTTAGAATTATGTCCACCCGATGAGTTCAAATAAGAACGAAACATGTAGTGGTCTATTCTAGCCATAATTGAAACCAAATCTCTTCTTTCTCAAAATTATTTTACTTTTAATGATAATATTTATTTCCAAAAAGATGGTTTACCCATGGGAAGTCCAAATTCACCTCTTTTAGCCAATATATTTATGGAAAATCTAGAAAATCCAAATATTCGAATCAAATTAATCTGAGAAAGTTATATTTTGGTTTTGTTATGTTGATGACATTTTAGCATGCTTTGATCGCGGTTTTGATAGTTCATTTGAATTAATTAATGGATTTTTAATTTTCATTAACAGCTTACATCCAAACATAAAATTAACACTAGAAACTGAACATTAACTTTTTTTAAACATAAAAATTAACTGAACTAATAAACTTGAATATTCTGTTTATAGAAAACCTACAAAAACAGACATTACAATACCACACGGTTCTTGTCATCATAAAACACATAAATTAGCAGCATACAGGTTTATGATACATAGGGCTTTAACGATCCCTTTAGATGAAATTAATTAGAATAGAGAAATTTCAATTTAAAAACAAATTGCATATAGTAATGGTTATAATACTAAACTTATTGATACATTAATTAAAGAAAAAGATTATAAATTAGCCATTCAATAAAATTATCCGAATACGCCAGCTTGATCCGATACAATTAAATATGCTTAGATTTCATATTTTGGTGACAAATCAGAAAAAATTGCAATTAAATATAAAGTAAGATTTAAAACAACCAAAAACATTTTAAACACTTTGTTTAATGCAAAATCAAAAACAGATAATTTACTAAAATGCAGCATTTACAAATTAAATTGTTCGCATTGTAATTCGGTTTATATAGGCCAGACAATTAGAAATTTTGATATTAGATAGAAAGAACACGTACGTTGTTACAAATACAAACACCCACATAAATCCAATTACGCTAAACACTTATTAGAACACGATCATTCAATGACATCTAATAACACTATGAAATGTTTACACTTTTGTGATGATAAACGTATTTTAATTAGATATACCAGAAGCTTTTGAAATTCACAAACATTAAAAAACTGTACCGTTACTGAACGAGCAAATTGATCTCTTAAATTCACCTTTATTGGACATTTTGGAATTAGAAATCAAGTCATCTGCAGACGATTACCGAGATCAAGTCACTAAGTTCTATTGCTATAACAACACTAACTGTTTACTTTTTCATATAACGTTTGATAATGGCATGTGAACATGTCGATGATATACGTATAAGGTTAAAATAAATAAATGTTATTGAAGTAAAAAGCATTTTATTTATACTCAATAAATATGGACTTGAACGAAGTAAAGCTAGAACTTATAAATAAAATATATAAATAATGTTGTAAAAACTATTAAAATTAGAAGAATTAAATACCAGTGTATTAAAGTGTTTCTACACTAATAGCAACTTTTTATAATTTTTAAAATATATTGCAAAAATTATTTATCACAACACACTTTACCTCTATTTCTTATATTGCTAATTACTTACTTTCTTAGTTCGTCCCCTTGTACCTACACAGTGTCCAGCTTTGTTGCTTGACTTTAGTGACTTCCATTGTTTTTTATCGCGCGCCTGATTTCATGTGAGTCAAGGGATTGCCAATTTACCGACTTTTGAAATTATACCGGTAATTCGTTAATTGTTTTGAAAAAGCCGGTACTTTACCGGTAAATTACGATTTCTTTTAAATTACATAAAAAATTCAAATAAATAAATAAATAAACTTGTATTTCAACACCTAATATCATTGAAGTTAAGAAAAACACTAAAAAATAAACTTTGAAGGCTTGAGAAGAGTTTGTTTCTTTGATTCGTAGAATCTACATAATTCATTCATCATTTAACTGCGCCACAATTTTGGTACAAATTGTTCCTGCCGCTGATAACACTCGATTCCACACGTGTTGGTCGATTTGTCATTAAGCAATCAAAAGCAATTTTTGAAAATATTTTTCTTTGATTTTCTATTCGTGAAAATATACAATTTCTTTTTTCACGGCTTGTGCAAGATTTTTAGCATTTTTGCTTTCCTATACTTACAGTTTTAAAAACGGTCTCTCTGTATGTGTGTGTGTGACGCGAAATCTCAGGAACAACTAAACCGATTTTAATGAATTTTAATGATTGGTATAACTAGGTAAAACCATTGACTATACCCTAAAGGTATATAATCAAAGGTATAACTAAAATTTGTGGAACCAAACAGTTTTTTTTACGATCCGGAACCGAAAACGGAAGTTAGACCTGTTTTTTGGTAGCATTTTTTCCGCAAAACGATTTTGTTAAAATGAAGACAAAATCTGATAGAAGACCTTAGGTCAAAGCGAATACTTTTTTTACTTTCTTGCTTTAAAATGGCGGCCGCTACGAGTTTTTGAAAATTTTGACTTAGCGCCTTTTTACTGTAAAACAAATCGACAGATAATTTCGTAATAGTCCTGTAGCTGCAAAAAGTTACTGTGTTAAAATTTTTCGGAAAGTTAATAGCTATGAAGTGAAAAAAATATTCAAAATTAAGGAAATTTTCAAAAAAATATTGCTCAACCATCTGTCAGGGCTCCCAAATGGTCCCTGTTTTAGGAAAAAGTCCTTATTTCTAGCAATGATCCTCAAAGTCCCTATTTTTTAAAGTTTTTACTTTCATTATATACAGGGTGTGGCAGCCCGCTGTAATTGGTCGCTTGCAGGTTAAGTATTAGGGATAGAGGGTGTTCCATATCAGAGTGGGATAGCAAACATATTTTTTTTAATGAAACACCCTGTATATTTTTGCAAATTATTATTCGCCTTTTAATTTGATTTCCGACTGTTTTTTTGTTTTTTAAATCCGTTGCGGTGTTGCCAAGTTATTCGACTATTTTCTGTAAATTTGACATTTGCAGACCTTACTAGTAAAATCTGTACATACCAAGTACTTAATTTTTGTGTGGTTGGTAGTCAGTGAGCCGACAGTGTGCACATTGTTCCGCAAGTGGCGCTGCTGCTATCGCTGTAGATTTCAGGGAACATAAACTGTAGCATGTGATCATGTACACAACAGCTAATAACAAACAATAATGATAACGTGTGTGTGTAGCCAATTTTTAAAAAGTAGTGACAGTGACAGTAAAATGTAACCCGCTCGGGATTCAATCTCTCAATCAACGAATGCCTCACAACACTGTACACGCATTCTAGCACTGAGCCACGGAGTTTGTTGATAGCAGACGTTAAAATATGAAACGCATACATAAACAGCGCATCATCTGCTGGCCAAATTAAAATTGCCGGTAAACTACGCTGCATGTTATGCAATAACGGTATACTGTATACCGACAAAATGTTGCCAGACGGCACTGGCCAGCTAGTTTCTGTGATATATCGCAGGGAGATAGTGTAATTTAGTATTTCATGAAAAGCCTTGGTATAGTCTCAGTCACATAGACTCACAGATTTCTATATAGCATTGCGAGGCGGCCATTTTGTAGGAGGTCGAAATACCAACTTAAAATGCAATGTAGCGCGCTTACAGTAATACAGCTGCAACAAATAGTACTACATTTAACGTATGATTGGATATTACCAACTAATATTAGTTTAGTCAGCGGGTTTTTCTATAGTTTGACAAAGACGAAAATTTTTTAGTGCTGTCATTTTTTCGTGATAACTTCAGTTTTTATTAATTGCATCGCATAATTTTTTCTGCGTATCTTGTCCAGAATTTGCTTTGCTTTCCATAAAGAAAAAGCAAAAAGTACTGGTAACCGTAACCGAAACCGAAATTATTAGTAGCAGTAAACCGTAACAGGAAACGTAACCGAAATTTAAAAAAATTTGAACGGTATCCCAAAACCAAAACATTTTTTTTCGGTTGACGTCCCTGGTTTCAGTGGATTTATTATTTTTAAAGGCCTGTTGGTGGGTTGCTCGAAGACTAAATTTTTCTAGAAAAATAGAGTTTCGTTTATGTTTGCATATTTCAAGGCTATTAGCAAAAAACTTTTAAGCAGTGGTGTAGGGAAATGAGTTAAATAAGCTGCCGCACAATCTTTTTCAAAAATTGGTAGCACTACTGCAATTTTAAGATACTATGGGAATATACATTTTCTAATGACCGATTAAATAGGTAAAATAAAATATCATCAAGTTCCAGAGCAACATACTTGATAAAAACCTACTTCACAGTCATTTCTTGTTAATCTGCCATCGAAATTAAACGAAGCTTTTAGACAAGTACAAGTACGCGTATAAATGTTAAAGAATGAGCAAAATGCCAAGTACGAGGGGCGGAGTGAGAAGCTGGTAAAAATGAAATAAGGAATACATTTTTCGGCCAAAAAACAATTTATTTTTCAACGTAGTCGCTTTTTAGGCTGATACACTTAGTCCAACGCTTTTCCAATTTTTCGATTTCTTCCGAATGATACGATTTCTCCAACCCTTCAAAATAGGCGTTTGTTGCATCGACGATCTCCTCATTAGAGCCAAGCCATTTCTTCAAGTTCGGAAACAGGAAATTGTCGCAGGGGGGGGGGCTAATTCTGGGCAATATGGACAATTTGGTGGATGTGGAAGCAATTCGAAGCGTAATTCATGGATTTGGGCCATGGAAACTACACACGTGTGCACCCATGCATTGTCTTGATGGGAGTGTCCTTTACATTCGCCAAATGCGGTCGTTTGTTTTGTAAAACGTCGTTGAAACGGTTCAAGAAGTTGCAATAATATTCGCCGTTGATTGTTTTTTTCTTTTCAAGGTAATCGATGTGGATTGTGCCGCGTGCATCTCAAAAAAACTGTGGCCATGACCTTGTTGGACGATAAAACCGCCTTAGCCTTCCTCCGCGCAGGTTCGCCAGTAGAAATCCACTGTTTAGACTGTTCCTTGATCTCCGGTGTATAGTGATGGATCCATGTTTCGTACACAGTTATGAAACGACGCAAAAACTTTTTTTATTGCGCTTGCACATCGCCAAACCTGCCTCCGGAGTTGTTACACGTGTGCATTTTTGGTCGATAGTGAGCAAACGCGGCACCCATCGCGCGGATAGCCTTTTCATAGCCAAATGTTCGTGTAATATATTGCGCACACGTTTATCTGAGATGCGTACTATCTCAATTATCTCGCGCGCTTTCACTCTGCGGTCTTGCAATAGAATATTTTCGATTTTGTCAATCATTTATGGTGTGGTGACCTCATTTGAGCATCCTGAAACTTCGGTATCAGTTGTGCTTGTACGACCACAACGAAAATCAGTATACCACTTGTGAATCATTTTAATCGATGGTGAAGAGTTCCCATAATATTGATCAAGCTTGGTTTTGGTTTGCGTAATGGTTTTACGACGCAAAAATAATGTTTAATAAAAACACGAAATTCACTTTTTTCCGTGTTTGCAAAAATACGAGAGGTCTGCTTTCAATGGCTGTCAACACTAAAATAAATGACAGATCTGTCTAAAAATGTTAATGTGGCCTAGTGACAGATGGTATTGACAAATGTCATCTGGGATTTGCGATTGTGACGCCCTCCTTTGCAATGTTACCAAACTTCTTACTCTGCCCTCG
This sequence comes from Ctenicera cuprea, assembly GCA_958336395.1. Classification (NCBI taxonomy): domain Eukaryota; kingdom Metazoa; phylum Arthropoda; class Insecta; order Coleoptera; family Elateridae; genus Ctenicera; species Ctenicera cuprea. The sequence goes on from OY284493.1 coordinate 44,468,107, forward strand.
TACAAATTTACCTAAAAAATATGAAAATATGCAAGTTTATTCGAATAATCAAAAATATTCGCAGGCACTTATAAAAACCTCAAAAATCGCTGAAATATGTATAAAGTTAAGTCTGCGTATGTTTACTACATACAAGAAAAACATGCAAATGCATAGAAATCCTAGCCCTAGTTATTATACCCAAGGATATTATAATCCTTGTATTATACCAACCAAAATGTATTATTCACCAATTGCTTGTTGTGTTCTCTAAAACGATTCTTTGATCTCCATAGTATATCGCCTTTCGCTAATGTTCAGTGAATAGTCGATAATAAGTTGTTAATCCTGTAATAGTCCGTTGATCAGCTATTATCATAATAAACCTTCGAGCCCCATTTATAATGTAATTATAAATTAGTCACAGTTGAATAGGAAACTATACAGATGTTCACTGTCTCGTTAAATCTGCTTGGTTCATTAGCAATTAGTAGGACGTTAATCGAAAAACGTCTTACGGTTTTTGTTCCAGATGGCGATTAATGTTTATAAAACACCCAAATTGAAGGCTAATTTTTCTTTTTAATTATTAGGCAAAATTCGCAATTTATTTTTATACCCGAGGCAGCTAGATCTATAAGGTATATAAAAAACATCGTAATTTAACAGTGAATTTCTGACACAAAATTAGGTCGATTGAGTGTAAGCAAAAATTTCTCTGCGATATTTATAGCTTTTTCAAGTGGAATTAATTTTTACCTTCCTCGCTAAACGGATTATAGGTAGAGGCAAGTGATGTATTCGTCAAAATTTTGGACGGAAATGCACGTTTTAGGGTCCGAGAATACCGAAAAACCCAATTTTGCCATGATTGCGTATGTCTGCCTGTCTATGTGTGTGTGTCTGTATACACTTTACAGCCCAGACGACTTAACGCAGAAAACCTAATGGTAGGTTTAATAGATTGGTGGTCACACTGGGACGAAACCGCAACAAAACGAGTTTGATCCCCCCCCCCCCAAAAAAAAAACGAGTACTGGGGAGAGGTGTTATATTTTAATATAGACGCGCTCGGCAGAGGAGTTCTGATTTGTATTCTACGCACGTCGAATAGCTGATCTGTGTAATGTTTCTACCCCCCCCCCCCCCCCCCAGTTTCCCCGCACCATCGAGTGTTTGTATGTTCTCAAAAATTTACGAATTTGGAGTAAAAAATCGGTAGAAACATGTTAAATGACCTCCCATTGAGAAAATACCTATTATAGCATGTTTCGTTTTGGTCGTTCACCTGAACAGTTTAAGTAATTGAATAATTGCCAAAAAAAGCTGTCGAACAACCGCCACGGGGCGTTCCTCGCATTTATAGCAGTTTTTTTTTAAATTTTTTACGAAAATTTTGACAATTTTATGGTAATTTCGAATACTTCTAAAATTCTCGAAAATATTTCGAATATATTTTATACACTGGATGTTTTTCAAAAATTAAAAAATTTTCTTTTATTTGGAAAGGATTGACTGAAATATTTTAAAAAATATAAAAATTATAAAATTCCAAATATTAAAACTTTTTAAAATATCAAAATTTTTTTTATTTTCACGATTTTTGAAATCTATGAAAAATCGTTGAAAATGCAAACAAACTATTTTGGTTTAAAAAAATGTTTGAAAATTTTTCTTCATATTGTAGTATTAAAAGTTTAAGAAAATGTTAAAAGTTTTGAAATTTTAAAAACTTGAAATTTCGAATATTTCGGGGAATTTTCAAAACAGTAAAATTGTAAAAATTTTGAAAAATTGTACAATTTTAAAAATTTGGAAAAAATTGTAAAATCTGTAAAAAATTTGAGTTCAAAATTTTTAAAAATTTTGAATATTTTTGAATACCTATTAAAGAAATTTGAAATTTTGAAGATTTTGGAAAATTATACCTTCTTGAAAATTGTAAATTTAAATGTTTTTAAAAAATTTGAAAGTTTTTGAAATATTTTAAAAACAAATCTTTAAATTTTTGAAAATTTTATCGTTTTAATTATTTCAAAAAATTAAATATTTTTGAACTTATTTTTTGAAAATTTTAGTAAATTTTGAAAATTTGAAAAAATATTCGACATGTGAAATTGGTTTTCGCTTTTATTTAGCGGATAAAAATTGTTTGCAAATACAAAATATCAGAAAGTATAAAACCAGATAACTCTAGCAAAAAATAAGGGGGTGGGAGGAATACTCAACTTCAATATAGACGCGCTCAAAACGGAGCTCATGTTTGTATGCTACGCACGCTGAATAACGGATCTGCGTAAACTCGATTTTTTTACCATTCCCCGGTCTTTCGATTTTTGGATTTTCCGAATATTTAGGAATTTTTACTTCAAAATCCGCATTGTCATGTTAAGTGACCATAGGAACAACTTCCCATTGAGAAAATACCTATAGCGTGTTTCGTGTTGGTCGTTTACTTGAACAGTTTCATCAAATAATTGCCAAATAAACGACTTTTTGCAACAACTCTAGCAACAAATAAGGGAGGTGGAGAGGGGTGCTCTACTTCAATATAGACGCGCTTAAGAAAGGAGCTCAGATTTGTATCTGATCTGCGCAAGCGCGATCTTCCTACCACCCCTGATCTGTTTTCTGTTTTTTAATAATTTGTGTTTTTACTTCAAAATCGGTATGGACATGTTAAATGACTATAGGAACAACCCCCCACTGAGAAAATAACTATAGCGTATGTCGTTTTGAACGTTTACCTGTTTACAGTTTAATTAAATAGTTGCCGAATAGACATTTTTTTATTAATTTACATTTTAAAAAATTTTCAAAATGAAAATTTTGTAAATTTTCAAAAAAGTTTTCAAAATTTTCTAAATTATGAAATTTTTTAAAATTTTCAAGTTTGATAAATTTTTTTAATTTTCAAAAATTTTTAACGAGTTTTAAACATTTTCCAAAACAATCAAACTTTTTAAAATATTCCAAGTTTTTAACTAATTTGTAATGTTTCCAAGTTTTCAGATTTCTAAAACTTTTTAAAACTAAAAAAAAATCAAATACAATAATTTCAAAATTTTGATATAGGCGAGGAAAGTCTCGTGGCGGTTGCCGGACAGCTTTTTCTGGTAGTGATAAAAGTGGAAACAAAATAAGCCTATCATAGGCAGAATAAAGAAAGCTCTTAAATGAGATGTCACTCAATGACTAGACCTAGCTTAAAAAATTGCGTCGGCGGGCATCGCGACGCACCGCTGCGCCGCTTCAATGTGCGTCCTTTCTTTCATTTTCTCAAGGAATAATATTTTTCTAAAAAAGATTGATTATATTTTAGTCCAAGAGTGATTTTTCCTTTTGATTCGTATATTGTGCATCCTTATATTACCCCCTCCTGTCCCAGTTAACTTTTGAAGAGCTCAATTTAGAAAAATAGAACCGAAACCATTAAATTACACCAAATCGTTCAGAACAGATAGCAGCAACGAAGAATTTCTGTGTCCATAAATAACCTGCCGCTTGTTTTCTACTTTTCTTTTTTAATTTTGTTGGTCTCCTTTTGATTTGAAAGTAAGCCTTTATTTCACCGTTAGTTAAAAGTTCAAAATCGCCCATTTCTTTCCAATAGATTATAATTACATCGACAGTTACTGTAAAAGAAAAATTATAGCACGGTATGTCTGACCTGAAGTGCACCAACAACCTGTCCCACGGCAAGGTGAAGCCGAACCTCGCGTTGTAACGGAACCCGAGTGATTTGGTTTTGCTTCGTTTGACATTCCTGGCCAATACACCAACCTGTAACATAAACACAGAATGCCGTATCTGCTAATGTTATTACCCCAAGGCGTTAATGCCACGAGAAAAATAACACGCTAGAATCCCACTCGTGTGTTTTGCCTTTTAAATTTCGATTTTTTGCTGTATCAATTACTACTTACCTTTCTCATTACACATAACCGTAAATATTGAACAAGTTCGAATAGGGTTGGTGAACTTATTTTTGAAAATCGAAAGTTGCTTCTTTTCATAGTTACTTTTCTATTTCTTTCATAATGGTTGTTTGTTGTCGTTTGTAATTGCTCAATTGATTCGTTTTTGTGTCATTTTAAAGATGTAGGCTCCAGAAATTAATATTTATGCGTTTAATTATTTTTTCTATAAGTAGTTGAAAAGTCCCATGCCCAAAACTGGAACTGAAATATTTTTCGTAATATGACAAATGAGGTAAATTCTAATATACAGGGTGTGGCAGCCCGCTGTAATTGGTCGATTGCAGGTTAAGTATTAGAGATAGAAGAAACTTTCTTAGATAAGAGTTGTTTGGGGTTGTGTGTACTATCAGATAAAAATATTTTGCATTATACAGGGTGTTCCATATCAGAGTGGCACAGCAAACTTATATTTTTTTAAATTAAACACCCTGTATATTTTTGCAAATTATTATTCGCTTTTTAATTTGCTTTCCGGCCGTTTTTTGTTTTTTTAAATCCGTTGCGGCGTTGCCAAGTTATTTCATTTTCTTTTGTAAATTTGACATTTGCAGACCTTACTAGTAAAATCTGCACAAGCCGTATTTTTACAGATTAAACAATTTGTTTTTGGGAAATATTAGTCAAGACCATGTGCTATTCTTCAGATGTTTCAAAGTTGAATTTGGTTATATAGGATGTTTGTTGCTGCGGTCCAAAGTTGTCTAACTTTAACGTGTCATAACTTGATTTGTTCAAATGAAACCTCCAAATTTTTATTTAATTTTTGAATTCTACTGTAAATTTCCCATCAAACGTCTATTACATTTCCTATACCTATCTTCACTAGTTTTCCTTGTTTTTTCGATTTTAATATTATTTAGACAATCTATTCAAGTTTACCGGCAGTATTACTTTAAAACAAATGAAAAGTGATTTGAGAAAGAAAATTTTAATTTTATTTAAACAATTACATTACATTACAGCTTGTTAGATGATGTACCACTAATAACTAGAAGAAATATGTACCTACAACATAATGGTGCTCCTGCACATTATAGCGCTGCAGTACGGGAGTGGTTAAATTACAGATTCGAAAGAAGATGGATAGGAAAGGGAGGACCGATGGCTTGGCCAGCCCGATCTGCAGACCTAACCCTGTTGGATTTTTTCTTATGGGGTACATACAAATCGGCTGTATCAGGAACTTCCAACTACCTACGAAAACATGCAGCAACGTGTAATACGGGCTTTTGGACAAGTTACAGTAGAGATGTGAACTAGAGTACAAGCATCATTTCGCGAACGAATTGGTTTGTGTTTGCATAACGAAAATACACATTTTGAACAGCTATTGTGAATAATCACAAGCTGTAATGTAATGTAATTGTTTAAATAAAATTAAAATCTTCTTTCTCAAATCACTTTTCATTTGTTTTAAAGTAATACTGCGCGGTGAACTTGAATAGATTGTCTAAATAATATTAAAATCGAAAAAACAAGGAAAACTAGTAAAGATAGATATAGGAAATGTAATAGACGTTTGATGGGAAATTTACAGCAGAATTCAAAAATTAAATAAAAATTTGGAAGTTTCATTTGAAAAAATCAAGTTATGACACATTAAAGTTAGAAAACTTTGGACCGCGGCAACAAACATCCTGTATAACCAAATTCAACTTTAATATATTTAAAAAATAGCACATGGTCTTAACTAATATTTCTCAGAAAAAAATTCTTTAATCTGTAAAAATACGGCTTGTGCACATTTTACTAGTAAGGTCTGCAAATGCCAAATTTACAGATAAAAGTTGAATAACTTGACAACACCGCAACGGAATTTAAAAACAAAAAAACAGTCGGAAATCAACTTAAAAGGCAAACAATAATTTGCAAAAATATACAGGGTGTTTAATTTAAAAAAATATAAGTTTGCTATCCCACTCTGATATGGAACACCCTGTATAATGGAAAATATTTTTATCTGATAGTACACACGACCCCAAACAACTCTTATCTACGAAAGTTTCTTCTATCTCTAATACGTAACCTGCAATCGACCAATTGCAGCGGGCTGCCACATCCTGTATAAAACCTCGCCGAATTCGAACTTCTAAAAAAGCTCGCCTGGATTGCCGAAAATTACCTTTTCTGGTATTTTCCGGAAAAATTACTAATTTGCTGTTTTGAGATTTCCGGAAAAACGTAATTTTCAGCAGGTTTGTAGGTTCGCAATCCGTCTTGCAGCTTTTTTCGGGGAGTGTGTTACGAGCCGCCGTGTTTCAATATTATTTATAAAATAAGAGCTTTTTTGAAGAGAATTTTTTCGACAAAAAAAGAAATATATTTTAATAAGAAATATTTTTTACAGAAATATTTAATTTTTTGATAATAGTTCTGTTTAAAAAATAAATTTCGTTTGACAAAAGTGCTTTCATAAAAATATTTCTCTCTTGAAAACAATCTTTCTTGAAAAATGTTCTCACAAAAAAATTTCTCTTGCAAAAGTTCTCTCGTAAACATATTTCACTTATTTTTGTGGAAGCGTTTTACCTAAAATCTTATAAGAAAACCGCATTTGATAATAGAAGCAAGCCACTTGGCACAGTTCTTGAAAAATGTTCTCAAAAAAAAGTTTCTCTCGAAAAAGTTCTCTCATTTTGTCCCTTGAAAAATTTCTTTCGTAAACATATTTCACTTATTTTTGTGGAAGCGTTTTACCTAAAATCTTATAAGAAAACCGCATTTGATAATAGAAGCAAGCCACTTGGCACAGTTCTTGAAAAATGTTCTCAAAAAAAAGTTTCTCTCGAAAAAGTTCTCTCATTTTGTCCCTTGAAAAATTTCTTTCGTAAACATATTTCACTTATTTTTGTGGAAGCGTTTTACCTAAAATCTTATAAGAAAACCGCATTTGATAATAGAAGCAAGCCACTTGGCACAGTTCTTGAAAAATGTTCTCAAAAAAAAGTTTCTCTCGAAAAAGTTCTCTCATTTTGTCCCTTGAAAAATTTCTTTCGTAAACATATTTCACTTATTTTTGTGGAAGCGTTTTACCTAAAATCTTATAAGAAAACCGCATTTGATAATAGAAGCAAGCCACTTGGCACAGTTCTTGAAAAATGTTCTCAAAAAAAAGTTTCTCTCGAAAAAGTTCTCTCATTTTGTCCCTTGAAAAATTTCTTTCGTAAACATATTTCACTTATTTTTGTGGAAGCGTTTTACCTAAAATCTTATAAGAAAACCGCATTTGATAATAGAAGCAAGCCACTTGGCACAGTTCTTGAAAAATGTTCTCAAAAAAAAGTTTCTCTCGAAAAAGTTCTCTCATTTTGTCCCTTGAAAAATTTCTTTCGTAAACATATTTCACTTATTTTTGTGGAAGCGTTTTACCTAAAATCTTATAAGAAAACCGCATTTGATAATTGAAGCAAGCCACTTGGCACAGTTCTTGAAAAACGTTCTCAAAAAAAAGTTTCTCTCGAAAAAAGTTCTCTCATTTTGTCCCTTGAAAAATTTCTTTCGTAAACATATTTCACTTATTTTTGTGGAAGCGTTTTACCTAAAATCTTATAAGAAAACCGCATTTGATAATAGAAGCAAGCCACTTGGCACAGTTCTTGAAAAATGTTCTCAAAAAAAAGTTTCTCTCGAAAAAGTTCTCTCATTTTGTCCCTTGAAAAATTTCTTTCGTAAACATATTTCACTTATTTTTGTGGAAGCGTTTTACCTAAAATCTTATAAGAAAACCGCATTTGATAATAGAAGCAAGCCACTTGGCACAGTTCTTGAAAAATGTTCTCAAAAAAAAGTTTCTCTCGAAAAAGTTCTCTCATTTTGTCCCTTGAAAAATTTCTTTCGTAAACATATTTCACTTATTTTTGTGGAAGCGTTTTACCTAAAATCTTATAAGAAAACCGCATTTGATAATTGAAGCAAGCCACTTGGCACAGTTCTTGAAAAACGTTCTCAAAAAAAAGTTTCTCTCGAAAAAAGTTCTCTCATTTTGTCCCTTGAAAAATTTCTTTCGTAAACATATTTCACTTATTTTTGTGGAAGCGTTTTACCTAAAATCTTATAGGAAAACCGCATTTGATAATAGAAGCAAGCCACTTGGCACAGTTCTTGAAAAATGTTCTCAAAAAAAAGTTTCTCTCGAAAAAAGTTCTCTCATTTTGTCCCTTGAAAAATTTCTTTCGTAAACATATTTCACTTATTTTTGTGGAAGCGTTTTACCTAAAATCTTATAGGAAAACCGCATTTGATAATAGAAGCAAGCCACTTGGCACAGTTCTTGAAAAATGTTCTCAAAAAAAAGTTTCTCTCGAAAAAGTTCTCTCATTTTGTCCCTTGAAAAATTTCTTTCGTAAACATATTTCACTTATTTTTGTGGAAGCGTTTTACCTAAAATCTTATAAGAAAACCGCATTTGATAATAGAAGCAAGCCACTTGGCACAGTTCTTGAAAAATGTTCTCAAAAAAAAGTTTCTCTCGAAAAAGTTCTCTCATTTTGTCCCTTGAAAAATTTCTTTCGTAAACATATTTCACTTATTTTTGTGGAAGCGTTTTACCTAAAATCTTATAAGAAAACCGCATTTGATAATTGAAGCAAGCCACTTGGCACAGTTCTTGAAAAACGTTCTCAAAAAAAAGTTTCTCTCGAAAAAAGTTCTCTCATTTTGTCCCTTGAAAAATTTCTTTCGTAAACATATTTCACTTATTTTTGTGGAAGCGTTTTACCTAAAATCTTATAGGAAAACCGCATTTGATAATAGAAGCAAGCCACTTGGCACAGTTCTTGAAAAATGTTCTCAAAAAAAAGTTTCTCTCGAAAAAAGTTCTCTCATTTTGTCCCTTGAAAAATTTCTTTCGTAAACATATTTCACTTATTTTTGTGGAAGCGTTTTACCTAAAATCTTATAGGAAAACCGCATTTGATAATAGAAGCAAGCCACTTGGCACAGTTCTTGAAAAATGTTCTCAAAAAAAAGTTTCTCTCGAAAAAAGTTCTCTCATTTTGTCCCTTGAAAAATTTCTTTCGTAAACATATTTCACTTATTTTTGTGGAAGCGTTTTACCTAAAATCTTATAGGAAAACCGCATTTGATAATAGAAGCAAGCCACTTGGCACAGTTCTTGAAAAATGTTCTCAAAAAAAAGTTTCTCTCGAAAAAAGTTCTCTCATTTTGTCCCTTGAAAAATTTCTTTCGTAAACATATTTCACTTATTTTTGTGGAAGCGTTTTACCTAAAATCTTATAAGAAAACCGCATTTGATAATTGAAGCAAGCCACTTGGCACAGTTCTTGAAAACGTTCTCAAAAAAAAGTTTCTCTCGAAAAAAGTTCTCTCATTTTCTCCCTTGAAAAAGTTCTCTCGTAAACTTATTTTACTTATTATTGTGGAAGCGCTTTGCCTAAAATCTGAGATAAGAAAACCGTTTTTGATGATAGGAGCAAGCCACTTGTCACATTTGTTAATAAGACCATTTAAACGGATTTGACCTGACGTACTTTTTGATTTAGCCCTTAGGATCACAAATGACGAATCATTTTCAAAATATCTATGTAAATTACGTATATTCCTTGGAAAATTAGATAATACTGGTTTAAAAGTTAATTTTGGCAAAACAGTGGATACACTTCGTCGGAAAAATAACACCGAAGAGCAGGGACGTACGTCATATGTTTTTGGAAGGGGTAAAATAGCTATTTTAATTTATTGTAAATAAAACAATTCTTAACTTCAAGTTTTTTTATTTTAGCCTTATACGTATTTCAACGTGTTTACACGTCATTATCAAAAGCAAGATTAAAAGTAAACAGTTGCTGTTGCTATAGGAACAATAAATCTTCATAACTTGATCTTGGTTTTCTATGTCTGCGTCCAGATGACTTGAATTCTATTTCCAAAACGTCCAATAATGGTGAATTTGACACATCAATTTGTTCATTCATTAAAGGTACAGATTTTAAATGTTTTGAATTTAAAAAGCTTCTAGTGTATCTAACTTACGTTTGTCATCACAAAAGTGTAAACACTTTATAGTGTTATTAGCTGTCATTGAATGATTGTGTTCTAATAAGTGTTTAGCATAGTTGGATTTATTTGGGTGTGTTTATACTTGTAACAACGTACGTGTTCCTTGTACCTAATATAAAAGTTTCTAATTGTTTTTCCTATATAAACCGAACTACAGTGCGAGCAATTTAATTTGTAGATGCCTGATTTTAATAAATTGTTCGTTTTTTGTTTAACATTAAATACAGTGTTTATAATGTTTTTTGTGGTTTTAAAAGTTATTTTACATTTATTTGTTTTGTTTATAATTTTGGCAATTTTTCTGATTTATTGCCAAAATATGGAATTGACGCGTATTTAATTTTATCTGAATAAATTTTCTGAATAGCTAATTTATAATCTTTCTCTTTAATTAGTGTATCAATAAGTTGAGTATTATTACCATTATTTTATGCAATTTGTTTTATAATCGAAATTTCTCTGTTATAACTAATTTTACCTAAAGAAATCGTTAATGCCCTATGTATCAGGGACCTGTATGCTGCTAATTTATGTGTTTTATGGTGACAAGAATCTTGTGGTATTGTAATGTCTGTTTGTGTAGGTTTTCTATAAACTGAGTACTCAAATTTATTAGTTGAATTAATTTTTATGTTTAAATCTAAAAAGTTAATAGACCTATTTTGTTCAGTTTCTAGTGTCAATGTTATTTGTTTAATGCTAAAGAAAAAAAAAGACAATTTACTAAAATCGGATATTTAGAAATTAAAATGCTCGCACTGTAATTCAGTTTGTATAAGACAAACAATTAGAAACTTTGATATTAGGTACAAGGAACACGTACGTTGTTACACTATACAATTTTTACATTTTTGTGATGATAAACGAATACCAGAAGCATTTGAAATTCACAAATATTTAAAATCTGTACCTTTAATGAATGAGCTAGTTGATCTCTTAAATTCACCTTCATTGGACGTTTTGGAATGAGAAATCAAGTCATCTGGTACGCAGATATAGAAAACCAAAATTAAGTTATAAAGATATATTGTTCCTATAGCAACACCAACTGTTTACTTTTAATTTTGCCTCTTAAAAGGACATATCAACATGTTGAAATACGTATAAGGCTAAAATAAAAAAAACTGTTTAACTTAAGAATTGTTTTATTTACAATAAATTAAAATTTACTTCAACGAAGTAAAGCTCGAACTTAAAATAAAATAATTATTTGGTCGACAAGAACTGGTAAATCAAAATTTAAAAAATTGCTCTAAACCACTGCTATATTTGTAGAATTTAGAGAAATAAGAAAACAAATATTGCATATGCCTCCCCCCCCCCCGCCCCTATAGCTTTTGCCGACTTAATTTTTTATGTACAACGCAAATTAGAATGCAGTAAAACTGCATGTTCACACAACAGAAATGCGATAGAAAATATTGACGCAATTTTCGCTGCTCTATGAGCATAAATCTGGTTAAGAGTACATATTTTTGCGAAAACCAAGATGATGATGCAATAGCGTTTGACCGATTTGCAAAAAACTAAAGAAAAACAGTTTTGAATGCGCATGTGTCATTCGATGGTAATTCAGCAAAAACTGTGAAAAAAAATGCGTACCTCCTGCCTTCCTAGCTATACCCCCACCACCACCACCCCTGTTTTAACTAGCTCAATAGAAACCGGTAAAAAATGCTGCCTCCGAGGACAATACGGAGGATATAAGACCGATTCTGTTATAAAAATACTTTTAATGAATGGCCCAAGGAATGTAGCTGGGTTAAATGATGTACAGAAAGAATTATCAAAGGTAAATGAAAATTTTTTTTCCAAACATCATCTGCTTTTTATGCCAGTCAAGACGATTTCAATATTAAGACATGCTATAAACATTAGAAAGGGAATTACGTTTTATCTTAACTCTGATCAAATACCCAGAATGTGTGTTTATCAACCACCTTTTTGCAATGGCTAAGCGAACACAGTGGAATGAATTACCCAAATTGGTACGGACGAGTGGAGGCTGGTCCGCCAAATACAAGGGTGGAGGGGATGGTTGCTCTAGGTCAAAATAGACGCGCTTGTAAAAGAACCTTAAATATTCTACGCATGTCGAGTAGCCGATCTGCACAAACGCGATCTCCCTATTACCCCCACCTCCCCCGGTTGCCTCCCATCATCGGTTTTTTGTTTATCCAAAACTTACGAATTTCGGTTTCAAAATCGGTACGAGCATGTTAAATGACAATAGGAACAACTTTTTATTGAGCAAACATCGCTGAAAGGTTTACTTTTGGTCGTTTACCTGAACAGTTTAAATGAGTGATTGCAAATATACAGCCATCGGCCAAAGGTCTATAGGACGTGAAAAATCAATTTTAATGGATAAACATTGGTCGCAACTCGAAAACACAAAATATCGTAAAAGTGGGCGACTACATTAAAAAATGGAGAGAGAGGGGGTTGCTGTACTTCGCTCTAGACGCGCTCCGAAATGATCTTTAGATTAGTATTCTACACATATCGAATAGCCGATCTCCGCAAACGCGTCTCCCCCCTCCCACTGCCCCAACCATCGATTTTGAAATTTACGAATTCGGGCTTCAAATCGGTATGAGCATGTTAAATGACAATGGCAACAACTTTCCGTTGAGAAAATAGCACTGGGTGGTTTCCTTATGGTCGTTTCCCTGAACAGATTAATTGAATAATCTCCCAAAAAAACCACCGAATTATGAAATCGCTTTTAAGATTTCTAAAGATAAACATTAGTTGCAACTAGAAAACACAAAAAATCATAAAACCCCTCGACTGCTTCAAAGAATTGGGGAGAGGGAGAGAGATGCCTACTTCAAATCAGATGCTCTTGGAAAAGAATCTTAGATTCGTATTCTACACATGTCGAATAGTCAATCTGCGCAAGCCCGATCTTCCCTCCCCTCCCCAGTGTCCCCAAACGTTATTTTTGATATTAAAAATGAGCGAAACACTTCGCCTGGACTTTCCTATACATTTAAATACATTGTTTTATATTTTCCAACACTTTCGATATACACCTGTCTAGACACGACTAGTTAAAGTAAATAGTTCTTATAAGTTGTAACATCTTGAAGCGGTTGAAGAAAGACCGACCGCTGCGCTCTGCAAGCATAAGGTTGGGTAAAATATTCGGACTGAATCAACGGAAGCGCGGAAATTGATATTTGAAAATATGTTAATAACTCGAGAAGTATTATTTTTAGCAAGAAATTACTTTTATTAATTTGTATTTAGAATTTCAAAACCTTTTTGATTTTAAAGCCAAAATGCCACGTTTACATTTAAAAAAAAGTTATTTTTTACCGTGGCCGCCATATTAAAATTGGAAACTCAAGTTTTTTTTTTAAATACAATCGAGAAGAATTTGCCCTACAACTTTGCTGTTGGGTTTGCGAGTCTATCTATTAAAATAAAAAAGTTAGCCTACACTGAACATTAAACGACTAGTACAAGAATACAACTGCTGTAGAAAGTATGTGAAATTCTTCTAAGGACAAAAAGATTATTAAGGGGCTAAAATTCGATTTTTTGATTTTTTGTAAAAAGATTCTCCTAGAGCAAACAAAACAAAAAACCAAATTTTTAATTTTTTATCGAAAAAATTTGGGGGGAGGGGGAACAGTAGCCCCCTAAATATGAATTTATCGAAAAAATATTATATTCGGATTTTGCTATCAATGGTGAGCTATTTCACATTAACAGAAATATTTTATTGCCCCCCGTTAAATAAATAAAAGGGTACCAATTTTCAATTTTCAAAAATTCATAGAGGGCGTCACAATGAAATTATAGCAATGCGCAAAAAAACAAATTGTAGAAGATTCCCAGCTCTATCAGCTTAAAAAGTTTAAACAAAAACGTTTGGGCAGTTTTTGAGAAATATTTTTTTGAAAAATTCCAAAATTTTGGAGTAATGTCATTGCGATCGTTTTTATATTTGTAAAATTAATTATATTTCATGGTATAGTACCCTTGAAGGGCTACCAAACAAGATGTAGTTGATTCCAATCAGATAACTGGTTTTTGAGTAAATGGGCGTTAAAGTCGAAATGTTCAAAAATTCGTAGCGGCGGCCATTTTAAAGCTAGAGAGTTCGGTAAAAAATCGTTTGATTTGTCCTAAGGCCTTCTTTAATCTCCACTATTAAAATTTCCAAAATTCAGTTTCTGAAAAAAATGCTACCAAAAAAACATGTCTAACTTCCGCTTCCGGTTTCGGATTTTTTTTAAAAGCTTATTTTGTCGGTGAATTTTTGATATACCCCCTCATTCCAAAGCACATCAAAATCGGTCCAGCCGTTCCGGAGATATGGAGCGTAACACACCCACCCACCCACCCACAGACAGACATTTTTTAAAATTACTTTTTTGGGGTCCCCCCCCCCCCCCAACTATTTCCGTTAAAATCTCAACTTTGAAAATTTGCATGAAATCAATACTTCCCTATACTGAAAGTATAGGCAAGTAAAAATCGGTAGAAATTTCGGATTTAAAATCGGTACGAACATGTTATATGACAAAAGTAACAATCTTCCGTTTTGAAAGCGTCTCTGGGGGTTTTCTTTTGGTCGTTTACCTGAAAATTTTAATTTTAATAATTGCCAAAATAATCACTATAACCAAATAATGGAATCCATTTTATTTTTCAACGAATAACTATTGTTTACAATTAACAAATACTAAAATTAAAAATTTCCATATTGTCAAAAAATTCCCTAAACTCAAAATTCTTTAAAGTATCAAAATTTACCAAAGGTTTCATATTTTTAGATTTTTAAGAATCATCCGATATAAAATATAATTTAAATTTCTATAAAATTGTCTAAATTTTCGAAATCATTAAAAAATTTACAAAAACTTCCATAAATGCGAAGAATGTTCGTTCCCTGGCGGTTATGTGTAAGTTACTCTTCCTGTCAATTAGCTTGCATGTATCGAACATGACTATCAAAATTGAGTCATCTGTATGAAGGCTGAAGGCACACGCAGTGTGTAAACAGTCAGCAAATTATCCTAGAATAGGTATTATTATGTCTAGTTACATAACGAGTAAACGCCATTGTTAAGTAAACAAGGTTGTTTAGTAATATTGTGTTATGTGTGAATTATATTTCTAACATAATTCAATGTAGTACCTACGTGAAAGCGTTTAAAGTGAAGCTTCTTCACGATCTCGTACATCAGTAGTTCGTTAGTTTCATATTTTCAAAATAGTCCGTAGTAGAACAAACTTGCAATAGGTATTGGGAAAAAACGCTGCCTAGCAAACGCCACGGGACCGTTCTCACATTTATTTAAATTTTTGAAAATTTTTATTATACACTGTGTCCATAAAGAAACTCCCCCCCCCCCCAACTAACTTTTGAACGACTTAATATTTTACCACAACATTTGGTGTGCTGTAATGGGAAATTAAATACTACTTTTGAAACCATATTACAATTTTGTATCATCCAAAATGGCGACTGGGCGCCATTTTGATATTTTTTTTAATAGAAAGGGGGGTCGAGTGACACCTCATTTGAAAGGTCTTCTAATTCTGCGTCTGATCCTAGAGTTTCAAAGAAAAATATTCAGCCATAACAAAATGGCGGATTTTAAACAAATGGACTCACTCAATTCAAAATTGTTTTGATTTTTTTATCCAGGGTCGAGTGACACCTCATTTGAAAGGTCTTTTAATTCTGCGTTTGATCCCAGAATTTCAAAGAAAAATATTGAGCCATAACAAAATGGCGGATTGTAAACCAATAGACTCACTCAGTTCAAAATTGTTTTGATTTTCTTATCCAGTAGTCCACTTTTTCATTTGCAGGACTAAATTTTCCCAGAAATATCTCAGGTGGCTGGAAATAATATTAAAAACGTTATGTTCCAACAAGACGGTGCGCCGCCTCATTATTATAGGCGTGGTTCTGACTTTCTCAACGGACATTTTGGTAGACGGGGGCCTGTAGTAGAGCCGGCTCGCTCCCCAGATTTAACTTTCTTAGATTTTTTTCTATGGGAATATCTGAAATCGAAAGTGTACAGAATCCGTCCAGAAACAATTGAAGAACTGGAGTAACGCATTACAGAAGTTTGCAGAATTATCACTCCAGAAACTTATGAAAATGTAAGGCAGGAATTTCATAACCGACTTTTTTTTTTTTTAAATCATGAAGCCGTGCGTGAGCACGACCCCATGATTCCCATCCCACCCCCTTACCCGGGCTCAGCACACTCAGTGCTATACACCGGTCTAACATGCACCCCACCCCTGAAGACATGCAACCCAACATACACACCTACATACACCGTCCATGGACCCGCCGGATTTAACTTATTCAGAAAAATTTCCGACAGGCTGTGGACTCGAACCAACTGCCATTGGGAGTCTAGTTTCAAAGCCTGGGACTTTAACCACTAAACCACCCGCCGGCCCTATAACCGACTTTTTATGTGCCAAGAAGTGAATGGTAAACATTTCGAATACTTAATTTAATTAATGTAAGCTTTAATTCTTAGTTTTTTTTAATAGACTTCTTTATCTTCAAACATTGTCATTTTGTTATGGCTGAATATTTTTCTTTGAAACTTTAGGATCAGACGCAGAACTAAAAGACCTTTCAAATGAGGTGTCACTCGACCCCCCTTTCCATTTAAAAAAATTCAAAATGGCGCCCAGATACAAAATTTTAAAATGGTCTGAAAAATAGTATTTAATTTCCCATTACAGCACACCAAATTTTGTAGAAAAATACCAAGTCGTTCAAAAGTTAGTTGGGGGGGAGGTATATTTCGAGAATTTTGGCAATTTTATGGATATTTAAAATAGTTTTTATATTCTTCGAAAAGTATCGAACGTTTTAAAAATCTTTATTTTTCAAAATTTTTGAAAAATTTTGATTACTATGGATTTTTTTTAAATGATAAAATTGAAAGTTTTATAAATTTCCAAAAATTTGAAATTTTGAAGATTTTTGAAATTATCAAAATTTTTGAAAATGTAAAACAATTTTTTGACTAACAACTAATGTTTATCCCTTGAAATCGCAAAATTGAGATCATAATTTGGTGATAGCTGTTCAGGTAAACGACCAAGAGGAAACCTCCCAGTGTCTTT
The DNA here is from genome assembly GCA_958336395.1 of Ctenicera cuprea. NCBI lineage: Eukaryota > Metazoa > Arthropoda > Insecta > Coleoptera > Elateridae > Ctenicera > Ctenicera cuprea. Next base: position 44,485,209 of record OY284493.1, read on the forward strand.
TCCCAATGGAATGTTTCTATTGTCATTTAACATGCTCATACCGATTTTAAAGCCGAATTTCGTAAGTTTTTAAAAAAACAAAAAATGGATGATGTTGGCAATGGGGGGGATATCGCGTTTGCGACTATTCGATATGCGTAGAATGCGAATTTAAGGTTTTTTATGGAGCGTGTCTATTTTGACATAGAGCACCCCTCGTCCTTTTATTGGCGGACCAACCTCATTTTCTTGCGGTATGATCATATTACAATAAGGAATCTTTTAGCCAATTTTGGTTAATCTGCTTCAAAGCGTCTGAAGTGTAAAGTGTACTCTGCAGCGTCCGCATTATCGGTCTCCCAAGGTCCTGCTTATTAGTCAAAGTGTTTAGGTTAAAAATGTTTGGCATAAAATTTCCTTTCTTTTAGGCATAACTCGTATATCGGCCAGTAAACACAAAACGAAAAAACTTCGCTGAATGATCACAATATCTTCCTCTATAGCTATACTTCGTAAAGCGAGGAAGGTAAGAAAAAATACCTTTATACCGTTTCAGACTATGACCTTTGTTTATAATAAATTTTTGGAAAATAAATACTACAAACAAAGGTGCTATTTTTGAAAGTTAACGTATTTTTACTTTCCCATACTTCTACTGAAATAAGGAAAGTTATTTTATTTATGAAATCTAGCTTTACTTCGTTGAAGTTCATATTTTTTAATTATAGGTATATAAAATACTTAATTACTTCAACAATGTTTATTTATTTTAACCTTATACGTATTTCGGCATGTTTACATGCCATTGTCAAAGGTTATATGAAAAAGTAAACAGTTAGTGTTGTTAGAACTTTTTTACTTATCTTGGTAATCGTCTGCAGATGACTTGATTTCTTATTCCAAAATGTCCAATAGAGGAGAATTTAAGAGAACGATTTGCTCGTTCAGTAACGGTACAGTTTTTTAATGTTTGTGAATTTCAAAAGCTTCTAATATATCTAATTTACGTTTATCATCACAAAAGTGTAAACATTTTATGGTGTTATTAGATGTCAGATGTCAGAAAGTTTAAAAAAATTGTTTGTGCAGTTTTTGAAAACATTTTTTTGAAAATTTTTAAAATTTTGAAGGAGCGCCATTGCGATGTTTTTTGGATTTTCGAAACTAATTGTGTTTTATTGTATACTACCTAGGAAGGTCTCTTAAACAAGTGGTAGCTGATCCCGATCAGACAACTACTTTTTGAGTAAATAGGCGTTAATGTCGAGATTTTCAAAAAGCTGTAGCGGCCGCCATTTTGAAGCTAGAGAGTTCGTTAAAAAAGTTTTAGATTTGTCTTAAGTTCTTCTCTCAGATTCCGTGCTAAAATTTTGAAAATTTTGTTTTGAAATAAAAACTGGTTTCCTGAGCCCCAAAACGCGTATTTCCGTTAAAATATACATTTCGAGGTCAATTCGTTGAACATTTAATTATGTTAGAAATATTTATTGACATTTGATTAGGATAACGAGCTTAATTTTGAAAATAAAGATTTTTGTTAGATTTTTAATCAACGTATTAAAATATTTTGCCAAATTTTTAACCCACGAAACGCCACTGGTACCGAGCGAGTAATATCACTATAAGTTTTAATAATTATGCTAGTCAAACAAGGAAGTGTAAAATTGATGCATGAGTGTCTAGTTCAAGGGGCGTTATATGTATAGTACAGCTGTGTTTACTACATATGGGTTGTTATAGCCCTACCCTTATGCAAATTATAAATGGACATATATTTGTCTCGTCAGTTCAAAAGTGAACACACCCTTGAATTTATATAGAGTATTTACGAGTTCATGTGTTTTAAATTAAATAGAAAATTGGAAGAATTGTATTATATCGCTGGTTTGAATAAAGATGTTTTAAAAAAACACGGGTCCCCGTTTATAGGCAGATTCCTTACCTAAAAATAAGACAAAAACTTCGTATAAACATGTGTCCGCAATAGCTTAGTTTTATAACTACATTTACGGGTGATAAAAATTTTAAAATATGAAACTTGTAAAGCTTAAAACATTTTTGAAATTAAAAAACTTTTAAAAAGTTCCTGATAATTTAGGAAACTTCAAAATTTTTTGAAAATTTGAACTTTTGTTGACAGTATGATATTTTCAACACTAAACAGTTAAAAATTTTATACATTCTTAATTTTTAGAAATTTGGAATATATTTTGTAAATTTTAAAATTTTTGGAAATTTCGAAAGTTTTCAGTAATTATCAAAATTGTTGAAAACATTGAAAATTTTTAAAAATTGTAAAAGAAAATTTTGGAAGTTGTTGGACATTTAAAAAAATGCTTGATACTTTTAAAGATTTTGATAATAGTTTGAAAATTTTAAAATAATAATATTGTTAATGTTTTTCAATTGCAAAAAATATTTATTTGTTGATTAAAAACCGATTTTGTAGGCGATTATCCAGTTACACTATTCAGGTACAAGAACAAAAAAAAACCTTTCGCCCAGAGGTGTTTTGTCAGTGGAAAGTTGTTCCTATTGTCATTTAACATGTTCAAACCGATGTTGAAGTCGAATTCCTAAGTTTGTTAAGAAAACGAAGAACGATGATCGGTGTGACCCGAGATTGGTAGGAAGGTCGCACTTGCGCAAATCGGCTGTTCGACATGCGTAGAATATGAATCTAAGCTTCTTTTTTCGAGCGCGTCTATATTTACTATAACACCACTCTCCACCACCACTTTTTTTCGGCGGACTAATCTCGCTGCTTTGCGGTTTCATTCCAGTGTGGTATAGCCAATCTTCCAAACCTGTATTTGTCTGCATTAAGTCTTTCGGTATTCTTGGACCCTAAAACATGCATATCTGTCAAAATATCAAGTCCCCAAATTTTTACGATAACAATACCTTCCCCTAGCTATACCCCGTACAGCAAAGAAGGTAAAAACTTAGAAAGTAAAATTGGCTATTAGTAACGGATAGTCAGTCCTCTGGAGATATTTATACCAGATGCCAAAGTAAAGAGTATATCGGCTGCCAAAATACCTTCCCTAATTCAAAAATTATAATTAAAGTACATTAGTACGGCAAAAAACGTTTCCCGATTTGGTTATCATCCAGTATAGTCACGCATGCCAATAACTAGCACTAACGACTACCGTTAGAACAAATTCCCAACGGCAAGCACGTTCGCACCCTATAATACATCGTACATAACAATGTCATGGTTTACTATGATCGTACTATGCATTGGTTAGCTGCAAAATGTAAACAATAATTATCTTTAAAAAAAAATAAGAAAACCGACTTCAAATAAAAACACAAAAGTAACATAAGTTAACTAAAAAGCAAAAAATAAATGTTTTCTATACAACAGTTCAATACTTATTTGTTGTTCCGTTTAATGTAATTAAGAAATTGTTGTTTATTATATAATTATTAATTGTTTTATAATTTTTAAGTCGGTGCCAAGTAAAACATAAAAATTCGAATCTAATTTGTTATTATTGCAGCAAGGTATATAATTTTTATGTTTTACTTGGCACCGACTTCAAAATTATAAAACAATTAATAATTATATAATAAACAACAATTTCTTAATTACATTAAACGGAACAACAAATAAGTATTAAATTGTTGTATAAAAAACATTTATTTTTTGCTTTTTAGTTAACTTATGTCACTTTTGTGTTTTTATTTGAAGTCGGTTTTCTTTTTTTTTTAAGTTATTTATTTTACAATTTTAAGTGATGGGTAGACCTAGTAAGCTTCTCGAATGAGGAAACGACGGCTAGTTGAAACGGAAGATGAAATACGGAAACACTAAAAAGTCAGATAAAGAAATAGATTTTGAGGAGTATCTTCGAAGTTCAAGCTCCAATACCAATGAAATTATAATGGGACTACCTTAGAACTATACTAAACCCAACGGAAAAAAAACATTAAAATCGGTTCATAAACAAAGAAGTTATGCCCGAACAATGAACATACATTAAAAAACAAATAAATAAATATATACAGACGAATTGAGAACCTCGTCCTTTTTTTGAAGTCGGTTAAAAAAATACACAATCATCATCATCATCATCATCATCTGACATGGAGCTGACTCGAGAGTCGATCCTGGATTACGCCAGGCCCACCCGATGCCAGTAGTTGGGTAGGAATTTAAGTGATAGGTGTGATCGGGTGGGGTGTTGAACCGCGTTAGCAAGTCTGCAATGCATACCGCAAGACACCGCTGCTGCAACACCGGGTAGTTAGTAGGCTACGCATCAATGGGGTTTTTGAGTACGCAACCAAGACCGTTATGCGATTATGCATTTTAACTTAATAAACTTTGGTATCAAAGTTTCACATTGTTCTTATTTCACACATATCTATTGTTCTAAGATTACAGATTGAAAATATCTTAATTTCCTAATAGCTAATAAACTACTTAATACTATTCTTTGATCTAGCATGTTCATATTTGGCGTTCCATTCCTGCCTCCTATGGATTCCTTTTCTTCTTTGCTTCTTATTGCCCTGGGTGGTTGATTGTTGTCTACCGGAGTGTGTGTGGAGGTTGGACCTGCTTTGTAGTGTATTTCTATTGACGCCTTTAGTATTTCTGCTGCTGCTGCTATTGATTCGGCTCCTCCCCAAAATTCTTCTTTCCCTAGGTCTTCTAAGTAGGCTTCTGCTTGTAGTGCTGGGCCGTAGGTATGTGCTAGATGGTCGTAGCGCGGAGCCAAGTTTCTTACATTGTCCTCCAGTTGCAATTGGAATTTTTGTGGGTTTTCTCTGATGTATGACACGATTTTTTGCTTAAGATGAAAGCTTCTTTTTTGAGCTGTTCTCGCGTTGCTGTGACATTTGTGTTTTGGTCTGCTATTGAGGCGAATAAATAGTTTCCATCTCCTGGGATTTTCCGAAATGTCAATTTGTGGCTGTCCGTATATACTGTTCCTGTTCCATGGCAGGTATTGTGTTTCCTGCTTCTGATGATTTCCGCTGGTTTGCTGGTGTGTACACTTCCGTGTATATGTTTACGCACCTGTTAATACTATTAGTTGTTTTGATTGACAACAGACGTTAATGTTAGATACTAGAACCAATCTAATTTGACATACCCGGTTCTGAGCCTTAAATTCAACATTACGCTCCAAACCTTACTTAAATTACATGAACATAAACGTACTTCCCAGATGCTCTGTTCTACAACTTAATATATAAAGTTTCTTAATGTTAGGTGTATATCACTACCTTAGAGTATATAATAAATAACCATCTATACAAACATAATACTAAAAAAGTGTATTTTCAATACAAATATCGGTAATTAAATCAATTAATCTAATGGAAAATTATTGTACTTTATTGTAGGTATCGCGGCGCACGTAAAAGAATTCGTTTGCTTGAATTTTCGCGCCTGTTGAGTGTGAATTAATTTTGGTTCTAACTTTCCTAAATTGTAACGGATCTCGTTTGCCTTTTTCTGCCGAAAATACCCTTAGAAATCTACCTGCTTCAAGACCTTTAGCGTCGAGTTCCAGGAATTTGTCTGTTGGCGTTCTCTATTGTCGGGTTTGGACGAAAATAAACTCTATTGCCTAACAGACTGCCCTAATAGAATAACAATATCTACTTTTTTTATATTATTTGTATTGTTTAATATCTACTTACAGCCGCCTGTTCTTAATTTATCTTGGGGATTTTATCTATTTATTCTCTATTAGAAATTACTACTTATATTTATAACTTAGCTTTAACTGTTTGCTGATTATCCATTTTCCGGTTTCCTTTCATCTGTTGTGACATGGGCAGGTAATCCAGGTGGTACATTAATCCCGCAGGTAATTCTCGCTTCTTTGTTTTTGAGAGCTGGCGCATGTCACTAATGCACCTGCTTTGCGCTGACGAAACAAACATTCTCCGGGTGCGCGCGCTACGTTGTTACCTGTTTTACCTGATATGCTAACCCAACGGTGCTAATTTACTAACTTTAATGATAACTCTACACTAAAATTGTCTTTTCAAACGGTCAAAATGTCGTTTTACATTTAAAAGCTGGAGTGGCGTCGTTAACACCTGTGGACTCGACCACTGCTCGAACTCGACTCTCAAGTCGGTTAAAAAAATACACAATGGTATAAATAAGTGCATATTATCGTTAGAATAAGTGCGAAATTTGGAGAAACAAAAATTGATTTCGTTTAATGAATGAGCTTTTCTGCAGATATTGTTTCTAGGCATCAGTCATGGGTTTGGTTACTACCGAAAGTTCAAGATTTTCGGCAATAGCGATAAAACAAGGAAAATGTTGTTTGTGCGTTACTCTTCCGTATTGCTGTCGGCCAGATGTTGCTGTTATTACGTTTGCAAATTTAAAACAAGTACATACTACTTATCTCCAACCATAGCATTACTAATTAGAGCTGTACTGGTCAAAATGTAAAAAAAATGAAGCACTGCACCCGGACTTTCCCTTACATCCAAAACAACCACGTTTTATATTTTCAGAGACACTTAAGATCAACTTCTAGCCCCATCAGCTACTATTACATTAATTTTATACGTATACATAAACTTCTCCCATAAAACAAAATAGTAAATCAAAATAATTATCCACTGTAAGTGGAATTAGGTTCCCCACTTCACACAATTAAATACTAGTATAATTGACAACATAAAGTCTAATGCAAGTGTCAATTTAGTAAAAGTTAGCATACTGATTTTTACTTTCTCATACCTTCGGTATACGGAAGTATTGATTTCATGAAAATTTTTCTGTACACTATACAGGGTGTGTATAAATTGGCGAAAGAACTACACGTGGCGATGTTGGTCATAAAATTCTGAGTCGAAAATCTTAATACCAAAATATTGTACCATGCTTCCTGGGTATGCACGAGATCTTTAAAGTTTGAAAATGAAGTCTTTTAATAAGTATTTTTAATTCATTATCTGTTGACAGAAAGAGCTGCAAATTAGAACAAATAAGAATTGTAATAAATATTTTTTCATAGATGTCGTTTTTCAGCTCCAAAAGCGTGTTTTAAACATTTCTTCGTTAACTTATTATTGCAAAAAAATACATATGGCAGCATTGTAAAACAATAATTATTCAAGAGTGATGCGACTCTAAATTACTTCTGTCTTGATAACGTCAAAGTTTGCCAAGTGTCAAAATTTGTAATTGGACTTGCTTTTTCTATAATCGTTGCTTTTCTCGTAGTTATTAGTATAAATTATTATTGTTTTCGTTTTCTTGTTTCGTTCGCTAACAATGGATTTTACGTTCAATGATTATGCTGGCTGATATGTACATGGTATTTGGTTTCTGTAATGGAAATGGCGACATGGCAGAACGTGAATATCGTGCACGTTATCCAAACCGGAGGCATCCTACAGCAAAAGGCTGGACCAACGTCTTCGTGAAACTGGTTCATTTGTTCCAAGGAATGTAAATGCTGGTCGACCAAGGCAAAGGCGCACGGTACAACTGGAAGAGCAAATTTTAGATGCAGTACAAGAAGATCCCTCCGTCAGCACCCGGCAGTTAGCTGCAACATTAAATATTCCCAGCAATAAGACCGTTCATTTGGTTCTAAAACAAAAACTTCTTCATCCATATCATGTCACCAAGGTACAGCCCCTTTATGAAAATGATAACATAGCCCGATTGAATTTCTGCAACACGATTTTAAATACAATTCATGACAATGACGGCTTCTTGAGACGTATTCTTTGGAGCGATGAGTGCCTGTTTTTACTAGAGATGGCGTGTTTAATACACATGATATTCACCATTGGTCTGCCGAAAACCCGCACGAATATCGAGAATATGGTCATCAGAGAAGAGTTTCCATTAATGTTTGGCTTGGCATAATAAACCATAGGGTTGTTGGACCAATTTATTTGGCGAATCGTCTTACCCTCTTAATGCCGATGAATGTTTTAGAACAAGTAATTGACGAGATGCCGTTGCAAATAAGACACGAAGTGTTATACATGCATGATGGAGCTCCTGCTCACTTTGCTCGTAATGTAAGAGAGTGGTTGGACGAACACTTGCCAAACAGATGGATTGGTCGCGGCGGCCCTATCTTATGGCCCGCGAGATCCCCCGATTTCAATCCATTAGACTGTTTTGTTTGGGGTTTCATTAAAGGAAAAGTTTATGCTACGCCTCCACCAAATTCTGACGAAGTTAGGAATAGAATTAATGCGGCTGTATTAGAAATCACCCCCCAAAACCTTGAACGAGTGATGCAAACTATATCACAAAGGTTACACCTGTGTTTGAAAACAGACGGTTTTCAGTTCGAACAATTATCTTAACTTTGTTCTAATATTCACGGAGTATTGCGATGTAACGGACATCCTTACCGTGCATTATAACAAAACACCTAGTGGTGTGTGGATCTAATGTTTCCAAATGTACGTTCCTTTAAAATGGTTCCTGAGGACAGAGGAAGCATTGTCCAACATTTTGGTATTAAGATTTTCGACTCAGAATTTTGTGACCAACATCGCTACGTGTAGTTCTTTCACCAATTTATACACACCCTGTATAGGAAAAATTATTTTCAGGGTTGATTTGCGTTTCTTTCATAGTTGCAAAATGGTATATTATATTACCACCCTACCACTCACTACTTTGTTCAAGTTTAATAACTATTTCTATTTGTTTTTAGAAAGACTGAAAAAGTATTATATCCTTTAAATTTGTCTTTTAAAACTTGGTTTACAAAATTTTCTATTCAGGCTGTAAACGTGCAGACTACGTATAAAATAAATGGAAGCTAGTTTAGTGTAATATAATGTATCTTAGACGCTGCATATTATTTCCGCTGACAGAAACAATGAAAAAAATAAAAACTACTAGAATAGGCGCGCCTATTCTGTGGTTAATGCGCCCCTACCATTTCTTTGCATCTGATGATTGTATTCTTTAATAGTGCTGTCGACTGGTTGCCGGTTCACCGGTTAATTGTTGTTTTTTACGGAAACGGTCGGTACTAAATTTTCTAAAAACCGGTTTGAAAGACCGGTCTGAACAATACGTTCTGGTTTTTAGACCAATTTTTTAAGACTATTTTTTCAGACCGTTTTTCCACCCGTTTTTTTAGGCCGTATTTTCAGACCGGTTTTTACAGACCGGTTTTACAGATCGATTTTTAGATCAGTTTTTTAAAGACTTTTTTAGATCTGTTTTTCAAACCGGTTTTTTGGCCCGGTATTTAGACCGGTTTTTAATATCGTTTTTTCAGACCGGTTTTTAGACCACTTTTTTAATACGCTTTTTTCAGACCGGTTTTTACAGACGGGGTTTTCAGACCGGATTTTAGACCAGTTTTTAGGACTCTTTTTTTTCAGGCCGGGTTTTCAGCCCGGTTTTTTAGACCGTTTTTTTGGAACGCTTTATACAGACCGCTTTTTCAGATCGGCCTTTAGACTAGTTTTTTAAGACCGGTTTTTGCAGACCGGTTTGCAATAGTTCAAAAACAGGTATTTTTAAAAACCGGTCAAAGGTTGCAAAATTGGTTAACCGGTTAAAAAAAATTTTTCGGCAGCGCTATTCTTCGCCAATGTACATCCAAAAGTATTAAGAATAACAGATTGGTTTATTGTTTTAATGCTGGAAATCAGTTTAAGGCGGCAAGTCGCCTCGTGTACGCAAAACAGTGTTCAAATGCAACGGTTTATTTATTTGGTGCCCAATTTTTAATGTGTGATGGCGTTAAAAAGTAAACACAGTATGTACAATGAACTTTTTTATTTGAAAAATAATGGGTAGGCACTGCCTACCCTGCCTAATAGGGCGGACCCCCACTGGCCGGTACAGATATAACAGCATCACTTCAACTGCTTAAGAAGAAATGCAATTTTTTGAAAGACCATAAATTGGATATGCATTATACCCAACGACAATAACCATATTAGACGGTATAATATAATCACGAGTATAAGTCTAGAACTTTGTTGCCTTTCGAAAAAGCAGTTAGTCTTTGAAATAAATCGAAAAATTAATCAGAAGTATAAATTATGTGAACATGGTGTAATTTCGAATTGTAAACACCCACATTTTATACAAATTGTTCGGTACTTATATGAACGAACCAGAAAAGGGCGTAACTACTTGCAATTCACGTTCAGATGTAGGCAGGCATTGCAGATCATCCAAGACATACTATGATGAAGAGTACGCCCAAACCACCTATGTAGAAAACATTAAGAAGTAAATGATGCTTTGATTAGATTTATAATTCGCAATACGATGCTGCTACGTAAATCATTGTTTATGTGTCTTTTCCATCCGCAAAACTGCACGTTTACTCTAAAAAGTATTGTTTTAGTAACTTTTTCATAAATGGAAGCAACATGTTAAGGATTTCAAGTAGATAAGGAAAATAGATCATGCAAGTTTCTAATTCCGTTGTTGTTTTCACGGAATGAATTATTCAATACTTTTAGAGTGACCTAAACAATGACAATTGTTTGTGTAAGTGAACTAGTTTGAATCAATATTTTCTGCACAAAACGAACATATGTCTATGGGCTTTTTTCATGGATTTTCTAGCTCCAAATTGGCGCTCGCTACGATTTTTTTTAGTTTTGAGTTTAACGCCCTATTACTCAAAACCGAGTTGCCATATCCGTATTAAATTTAATTATTGTAATAGCCCTAAGTAGCGTAGTGTTTATAATCCAAGAAAGCTTTGGGGGTGAAACTGTCTCCTCACTTCTAATTTTTGGCTGACAATTGTGGTCTTTAGAATCTTTTTTTAAATAACACCTAAGAAATTTTTCAAACCATTTTAAGTTTATAATTATAGATGCGAAGTTGCCGGATTACTTTACATCTCTCTGTGAAGCTTGCATAAAATATTCCGTAGACCGAAGCATAGAATCTAACGGGCATGACCGAATTACACAAAACAAGCTACTGTTAAAGTGAGAATGTCTCTGTTTATACCCAACAATAATTGTTTGTATTAAATGAAATGTACTCAAAAATGCATTTCCGGCGCAGTGTAAGGACCGGTTCGTTCTTATAGTCACTGTTGGGGCGTAAAATGTTGATACAGAAAACACTTTTTAAAATATAATAAATTATAACTTAAAATACAGGAACGTGTAGGCGAAGGTCTTCTCTTATTTTGATTTTTTGGTTGTTTTAGAACTACATCTTTAAATATGGAAATTAAATACCTTTTATTATTGTTTTTTTTACCAAACTTACTGTTAAGTAAGTTCACGTTGCTGATTATTTTTTGATTCGTATTAAAATCAGGCTTGGAGCTAGAAAAAAAATATATATAAAGAGTACAAATAAAAATCGTTGTTTTAATTTATTTTAAATCCATTTATTTGATTTAAATATGATTTTTTTATATGAATGGATTTTTTTATTTAGACTGATTTTTGACTCTAACCCAAATTTCCCTCTCAATTTTCTATTCTCAACCTCGATGGACCAAAACATGCTAAAAATTGTCACCATCCGATGTTCAAACCCGTGTCCAAGACCTTGGCAGCCACAGCATTAAATTTTTGTTTTATATTTGGATTTGTGTATAAGTAAAAATTACTTTATAATCCATGCAGTTCAAATAAAGTATATAATAAATTAATATCTTCTATTATATTTTAAACTTACTGCCAAATTATGCACATTATTGTACCAACTGAAAATTTTCACATGAAAAAAATACCGCATCCAAAAACCAATTGATTTCTATCGATTTTTTTAAATGTAATTTGTTTAAATTTAATCATTCTTTAAATCAACCCCAAACCAGAATAATCAAAAGCGAAATTGTTTTGATACACGAAGCAAGGGTTTAAGATAAAAAAATAATACTAACATTGTCCACTAATGCAGCATATACAATATCACGAGAATTATTGAAAATGCATTGATATTCGCGGCTATCTTCCGTAACAACTTCGGCAATCACGGCAATAACGTCGGCAATCACAGCAATATCGTCGGTAATAACGGCAATAACGTCGAAAATCACGGCAATAACATCGACAATCACGTAATCACGGCAATAACGTCGGCAGTCAAGGCAATAACGTCGGCAATCACGGCATCAACGTCGGAAATCACGGCATCATCGTCGGCAATAACGGCAATAACGTCGGAAATCACGGCAATAACATCGGCCATCACGCAATCACAGCAATAACGTCGGAAATCGCTGTAATAATGTCGGCATTCACGGCAATATCGTCGACAATCACGGCAATAGCGTCGGCAATCACGGCAATAACGTCGGCAATCACGGCAATAACGTCGGCAATCACGGCAATAACGTCGACAATCACGGCAATAACGTCGGAAATCACGCAATCACAGCAATAACGTCGGCAATCACGGCAATAACGTCGACAATCACGGCAATAACGTCGGAAATCACTACAACATCGTCGGCAATCACGGCAATAACGTCGGAAATCACGCAATCACAGCAATAACGTCGGCAGTCAAGGCAGTAACGTCGGCAATCACGGCAATAGCGTCGGCAATAACTTCGGCAATCACGACAATAACGTCGGAAATCACGGCAACATCGTCGGCAATCACGGCAATAACGTCCTGCAATCACGGCAATAACATCAGCCATCACGCAATCACAGCAATAACGTCGGCAGTCAATGCAATAACTGTAATAACGTCGGCAATATCGTCGGCAATCACGGCAATAGCGTCGACAATCACGGCAATAACATGGCAATAACTAGGCAATCATAGCAATCAATAGGAAATCACGGCAATCAAGGTAAATACAGCAGTAGGTGCACGCAATTACCTAGTACTACCTAGTAAGACACCCCTCGGATTTTTTACTTTTCTAAAAAAGTTATAGTATTTGGAAGTAATTAGTTTTCTTAAACTCTTTTAGATTGTAGGTGTAATTGGTACAACAAAAACCGATAAGCGGTTATAACTAAAGTGACCATACGTCCCGTTTTCAACGGGACAGTACCGTTTTTTAAGCCATCGTCCCGTTGTCCCCGAGAAATCACTCGGGACGCAAAAATGTCCCGTTATGCAAAATTAAGCTATACTGTCCGCATTCATTTGTTTGCAAATTGAAATGAAGGCCAATAATATTTTCATTCTGATAACCAAACTATATGATTGCCGGTTCGGTAGTAAGCGTAAGTCTATGGGGCGCCAAGTGTAAAGTGAAAATTTGCTGTGCATTTCACGCTATTTAAGGCAATTTGTCCCAATATTTATTATATATACACACATTTAGCTAAATGCTTTTTAATTTAATAAATCGTTGTAGATTTAAATAAATCCTTAAACATTTGGTTTAAATATTCCAATATTTAATAAAGCATTAGAGATTTAATTAAATCTTAAAACATTTACTTCAAATTTTCAATTATTTAGTAAATCATTATGTATTTATATAAATCTGCATATATTTGTTTTAAATCTTTCAATATTTAATAAATATTTGCAGTTTTAAATAAATTTTTACCGATATAAATAAATCTTTACAGATTTAAATAAATGTTTCAACATTTAATTTTAAGCTGTCACATTTAATGTTAACCTGTCATATTTATTTGACCTTGGTGAGCCCAGCCGACAGGCAGGGTCATGGTGGGAGCGTTCAACGTTTAAACAAAACAGACTGAAAATTACATTCTCAAGGGAATGTTGAGGAAATTTTATTGTATGAATAATAAATTATGCAATGTTTATGTTGTTAAATACCGGGTGATCGTAAAAAAATGATTCCGAGCTTCAGATACATTTAACTTAATGTATTTACCCAAAAATTTTTACAGCTGTCAACATTTGACAATTGGCTTATATTACGTATTGCCAACTTTAACGATTTTTTTACGATCACCCGGTATGTTGTTATTAATGATTGAACCAACATTAATTGTATAAATTCTTGAAAACGGAAAACGTGTTCATAATTGTTGAACGTTACCACCAGTTTAAACGGTCTTGGTTTTCTATGTATGTTGGGTCTACCAAGGTCAAATAAATATGACAAGTTAACATTAAATATGACAGCTTAAAATTAAATGTTGAAATATTTATTTAAATCTGCAAGGATTTATTTATATCGGTAAAGATTTATTTAAATCTGCGAAAATTTATTAAATATTGAAAGATTTAAAACAAATATGTGCAGATTTATCTAAATACATAAAGATTTACTAAATAGTTGAAAATTTAAAGTAAATGTTTTAAGATTTATTTAAATCTCTACTGCTTTATTAAATATTGGAATATTTAAACCAAATGTTTAAGGATTTATTTAAATCTACAGCGATTTATTAAAATAAAAAGCATTAAGCTAAATGTGTGTATATATAATAAATATTGGGACAAATTGCCTTAAATACCGTGAAATGCACAGCAAATTTTCATATAAATCGACGCTGGAATCTGCTAAGATTGCATTTGGCATTTCGCAGTAGCACAACTCATCTAAAAGCAATGTTAATAACTAAAGGCAATATAAATCAGTCTTGTCAAGAGTTTTATACTTATTTGAAGTCGTCACCTGCACTATTTAAAACAAATTTGTTCTTTAGAAAAATATAAATGAGTTTAAAATATTGCTAGTTATTTTATATTTGTTTTTCTTTTTTTGTTTATTTGAATGTGTAAGTATAACGTTAATAAACCAATAAACTTAATGTGTTCTTTAATATTTTATTAACCCATAAAGTGTGTTTCGTACAATATTTTATGTTGTTATCGATTTTTATTTAATTTTTATTAATTTTTAAAACACGTCCCGTTATTGAAAGAAAAATAAATGGTCACTTTAGTTATAACTAATAACCGCTCACGAAAACCGGTGTTAATTGTCCAGTTACAAAAAGCGATAGTATTTTCGGGAACCGGTTAGGATTTCGATTAACCGGTTATTTCTTAAAAAAATCGATAATAATTGACAGCTTAAATAAGGACCTACTGAATATCTAAGACGTTACAGGGGCAGTTAGAAGCCCCAGCAATATGAGCATTAAAACAGTATGTTACTTCCAGTAACGTTTCGCTCGTAGTTGTTTTAATGGCAGTCAGATGTTAAATGAACTTAAGTACTTTAAATATTTTATTGTCTATGGAAACGACTTTACCACAGAAAATTAATGTAAAGTATCCCTATGTTAATTAATTAATTTTCTAAAGTTTAAATAGGCATTTGTATAAAAAGAGTAGCAAACACCACTCTTCCGGTATTACGTAGTTTTCAATGTGAATTTTCTGCTTGATTAATAGACCATATCAACTCGTTATGCATATTCATTTCATTATATAAATTCAGCATGAACGCAATTTTTAACGCGAATGCAATCTTGAAACGGTTAAAAATCAAAATTACAATCGGTATGAACTTGGACAGGTATTTACGATTGGATTCATGAGGGAGCAGATAAGTAATTAATTTAAGCGATAGGTAATTAAAACGGGGCTAGGTAAATGTGGAATGCCGGTGGTTACGAGTCGTGATCGTTGAACCATTAATAAACACGCCATAAACTAAGAGATACCTGTGTTTTATCTCTGGCGAAATTGTTAATTTAGATAGTGTTATTGCAAGTATAAATCAACGTAAAACTACCGCGAGAGACACTAAGAGCTCGTGAAATCAGAACCTTAAAGCATGATCGTAATCGAAATAGTATATCTTCCTTCGCAGGATTGCAATCTAGAACAGACTAAATTATATGTTTGTGCGTTCAGTTTTGTTTTTATTCCAGAACATCAGTGGCGCCTCGTGGTGTGGCATATCGGGAGAGCAATTTATGAAAGTATGTGAAAAACGCGCCGCGCACAAATTTTTTAAGTGGGCGTGGCTTATTTGAACTTATTTTAACAAAAAAGCAAAGTTTTACATTTCTTCGGGAATAATATTAAAAATTTAAGCAGTAAAGTGACATAATTTGTTTTTATCATTTCAACACTGCTTTCAAAACTTTTCTGTTTAACTAGTTCGGCTAATTTTAAAAACAAAAAAACTACGACAAATGCATAAATAGAGTCTAATAATTTGTTCTGTATAGTTTTCGATGAAAAACCCGTTGTTGAAAAAACAATAACACTCCAAGTCGCATCCACAAAAATAATATTAACAGTTTTTTATGGGCACGACTTGGAGTTCTATTGTTTTATCAACATTTATGGTCCACTGTGAGTATAAGATGGATATTAACCGTTTAACCTGATGTTAGTTTACTGAATATGCTGTTTTTAGGTGCTGTCAATTTCCGCCATTACATTTATTAACCCTCGGAAAATACCTGTATTTATATGGGGCGCCAAGTGTAAAGTGAAAATTTGCTGTGCATTTTACGGTATTTAAGGCAATTTGTCCTAATATATACACTGTGTCCATAAAGTAACCCCCTCCCCCCAACTAACTTTTGAACGACTTAATATTTTGCTACAAAATTTGGTGTGCTGTAATGGGAAATTAAATACTATTTTTCACACTATATTAAAATTTTGTACCATCCAAAATGGCGACCTGGCGCCATTTTGAAGTTTTTTTTAAATAGAAAGGGGGGTCGAGTGGCACCTCATTTGAAAGGTCTTTTAATTCTGCGTCTGATCCTAGAGTTTCAAAGAAAAATATTCAGCCATAACAAAATGGCGGATTTTAAACAAATGGACTCACTCAATTCAAAATTGTTTTGATTTTTTTATCCAAGGTCGAGTGACACCTCATTTGAAAGGTCTTTTAGTTCTGCGTCTGATCCTAGAGTTTCAAAGAAAAATATTGAGCCATAACAAAATGGCGGATTGTAAACCAATGGACCCACTCAGTTCAAAATTGTTTTGATTTTCTTATCCAGTAGTTCACTTTTTCATTTGCAGGACTAACTTTTCCCAGAAATATTTCAGGTGGCTTGAAATAATATTGAAAACGTTATGTTCCAACAAGACGGTGCGCCGCCTCATTATTATAGGCCTGTTTCTGACTTTCTCAACGGACATTTTCTTGGAAGATGGATTGGTAGGCGGGGGCCTGTAGAATAGCCGGCTCACTCCCCAGATTTAACTTTCTTAGATTTTTTTCTATGGGAATATCTGAAATCGAAAGTGTACAGAACCCGTCCAGAAACAATTGAAGAACTGGAGCAACGCATTACAGAAATTCGCAGAATTATCACTCCAGAAACTTGTAAGAAAATGTAAGGCAGGAATTTCATAACCGACTTTTTATGTGCCAAGAAGTGAATGGTAAACATTTCGAACACTTAATTTAATTTCTTTTTGCTTTAATTCTTAGTTTTTTTAAATAGACTTCTTTATCTTCAAACTTTGTCATTTCGTTATGGCTGAATATTTTTCTTTGAAACTCTAGGATCAGACGCAGAACTAAAGGACCTTTCCAATGAGGTGTTACTCGACCCCTTCTTCCATTTAAAAAAAAATTGAAAATGGCGCCCAGTCGCGATTTTGGATGATACAAAATTTTAATATGGTCTGAAAAATAGTATTTAATTTCCCATTACAGCACATCAAATTTTGTAGAAAAATATCAAGTCGTTCAAAAGTTAGTTGGGGGGGGGGTTACTTTATGGACACAGTGTATTATATATACACACATTTAGCTAAATGCTTTTTATTTTAATAAATCATTCTAGATTTAAATAAATCCTAAAACATTTATTTTAATTTTTCAAATATTTAGTAAATGTTTATGTATTTAGATAAATCTGCACATATTTGTTTTAAATCTTTCAATATATAATAAATATTCGCAGGTTTAAATAAATTTTTACCGATATAAATAAACCCTTACAGATTTAAATAAAGGTTTCAACATTTAATTCTAAGCTGTCACATTGAATGTTAACCTGTCATATTTATTTGACCTTGGTGAGCCCAGCCGACTTAGGACACCAAGACCGTTTATACCGGTAGTAAGGCGCAAGCCAGGGTCATGGTGGGAGCGTTCGACGCTTAAACAAAACAGACTGAAAATTACATTCTCGAGGGAATGTTGAGGAAACTTTCATTGTATGAATAATAAATTATGCAATGTTTATGTTGTTAACTATGTTGTTATTGATGATTGAACTAACATTAATTGTACACATTCTTGAAATACGGAAAACGTGTTCATAATTGTTGAACGTTACCACCAGTGTAAACGGTCTTGGTCAGCTATGTAGGCTGGGTCTACGAAGGTCAAATAAATATGACAAGTTAACATTAAATGTGACAGCTTAAAATTAAATGTTGAAATATTTATTTAAATCTGTAAGGATTTATTTCAATCGGTAAAGATTTATTTAAATCTGCGAATATTAATTAAATATTGAAAAATTTAAAACAAATATGTACAAATTTATCTAAATACATAAAGATTTACTAAATATTTGAAAATTTAAAGTAAATGTTTTAAGATTTATTTAAACCAAATGTTTAAGGATTTATTTAAATCTACAACGATTTATTAAAATAAAAAGCATTTAGCTAAATGTGTGTATATATAATAAATATTGGGACAAATTGCCTTAAATACCGTAAAATGCATAGCAAATTTTCACTTTACACTTGGCGCCCCATATATTTACACCTGTTTCTTCGCAAAGCAATTTTAAACATACAGCAGAATTTTATACAGTCTGTTATTCTACTAAGAATGCGTCGATTTTTTCTTAACATCCTCATTATGCTCAATTATATTCAAACCACATGCGCTGTTTCACTGACACATATTTATTTTTCTAAGCATTAAGAATTCAACAAAATATATAAATGTCTTTCACTTACTTTGTGTTTTTTTATTTTTTCGCCAACCTCGGTGATTTCGCTTAAAATCTAGGCAAGGTCACTATTCTGTTATCAGCCATAATATAACAAGTGATATGATTATTATCGATGATATTTTCGAATTGAAAACGAGCTGCAGATTCAACTAGTGCGAATGCACGAGTTGAATGTGCTGCTTCGGTTTTAGCGAGATTATAAATCATCGATAATTAACCACAACACGAGTTATGTTTAGTAAGAGAATATAATGATAGTTATTTGTGTATTTAGACCGGAAAATGATACTTTGCTGTACGAGACGTGAATAGCACGGCGAATACAGCAAAAAACACTTTTCGGTCGAGATGCACACGCTATTTTTTGTGCGATTATTATAAATTGCGTAAAACAAAACAAAAATTTAATAATTCCCCAATGAGGTTTTAAAATTAATGTCAATACTATACATATAGTCAGTTCGCTGGGATCATGGTCGTCATAGATACTGAACTAATCAACAAACTCCATAAAGCATCGTAGCCATTTTGTTATTCAACTAGTGCTAACATTTTGCGTTTCTGCATGGAAAATTCAAGTGTTTAAATTAGCTAAAATGGAAGCACTTGAATGAGCAGCAAAATCCGCCACACTAAGTTTGTTGCCAATAAAATTCACGGAACGGTACCAGAATGCATATGAACGGTTCAAGAGTGGCGCAAAGGGAAAAAAAGACTTCAGTTAAACGGAAAAATAATTAGTTATAATAAAGAAATGTGTTATAAAACTGTTTGATTAAATACTTACAATAATTCTTGTTCCTTTCTATATCACAAATTTACTTTGTCGTGCGTTGCCAATAGCAACCAGAAAGTGTTTGACAAATGGTCACATTCTGTCGATCAAAAAGTTCAAAAAGCGCCAATTCGATCAAACTTTTATCGTATTGCCCGTAGCCATTTTTGTGGCAATTCGGAACAAACTATCCCGCGCCAATAATAAACAAACTTACACAGCAACGTATTTAATGGCCCCGTACGTAACCCTATTGAAACGCTGTAAATCCCCCATCTCTCAATGCGTTTGCAGTTTCTTTATCCTTTCATTTAGGACGTCACTTTCTGTACATGCCCCGGGGTCTTACTTCAACCTCCAAGGTCCCGCTCTACTCGCTATTCTAAAAGCATTTGTATCATTTTGGCTAATTCAAACTAACTTCTTGCTACTAAAGATGTCAAAAGTTGCTTTCTTGTATTTTCAATTACATAAAATTTTTAAACAGGAAAAATAGTAAAATATACGGAATCGTAATAAATAGCTCGGAGGGCAATGCCCGCGTTGCCCTCTCTGTACCTACCACCAATGCAGAACTTAATACAGTAGGTTAAATATTTTGATAATCGAATTTTTCGATTATTTTCTTTCGAAATATTTCATCACTAGCATGAAGTAGCTCATTAGCAGGGCTCCCAAATGGTCGTTTTTTCGGAAAAGTTCCTTAGTTTTAGCAAAGGCTGTTGAAATTCATAATTTTTCTTACTGGCCCTTAAAATCTCTATTTGTCGAAGTTTGTAGTAATAATGTACTGTGCACTTAAAAATTAATATATTTGTTAAAATTGGAGTACTTTTATTGCGATATGACGTAAATAGTCAAATTTGCTACCAAGTGATTCATACCGGTGCTCGTTTAAAACTGCCTAACTTTTCTTGCTACACGCGGATTTATTCACGCGGTACTTGTATATATCTCTCATTTTCACTCACTGTGGCTACAATATTGTAGCCGGTTTTAAAAAAAAACCCTATATGAAGTTGAAAGAAGTTTAAGTCAACAGAGTGGCTAGGAAACCCCGGCCACTTTTCTTGCGGCGGTCAAGAGATGGCGCTTTAGTAAAGAAAAATTAAAATAAAATACTGGCAACAACGCACAATCCAAGATGTTTTAGTTATTAAATACGCCCCATATTAAATCAAAACAACCAAAACGTCTTGGATCTGCGTTGTTGCCAGTATTTTAATTTAATTTTTCTTTACTAAAGCGCCATCTCTTGACCGCCGCAAGAAAAGTGGCCGGGGTTTTCCTAGCCACTCTGTATTATTGAATGGTGTTAAATAATACTGGTTGTTACATTTAAATGCAAAAGTTGTGCAAAATGGACATTAATTTATGAACTCTCTATGTAATAAATAGTGTTTTGTGCAAAATAGCGATGGGTGGTTTTTGGTGTTCAAAATAATAATTTTGTTATATTACTCGACAAACAATGTCGGACTAACTGGTCGTTCCATTGTGTTAAGATTGCGATAGCACAAAGGTGATTGCAAACACAAACGCATCACAAAATCTGCGGTGGCTGAACATACTGGTTTAACTGGACATAACATGGACTTTTAGAATGCTCGGGTACTCGCCAGAGTACCTCATTACTTCCCTCGTATCATACGTGAAGCAATTGAAATTGAGAAACAACCTAACAACATAAACAGAGAGGATGATTTTAGACTCAGTAAAGCTTGGACTCCAGTAGTTTATCCTCTAAGGACTCCTAAGCATCATCGATCTCACGATCACGCTCCACCGGATCCGTCTTTGCCCAACGGTAACAGCCTGGCTCAAAGAGGTTTAAATAACTCCGCTTCCCGGATTCGAATTGAGTGTTTTATTCACTCTGAAGATGCAAGCTGGAATGTCTTGCGAAACGTTAGTTTGTATAGGTTTACAAACAGCTGACAGGCATAAGCCGATTAAGTATTATTGTCCTGGCAAACAAAATACATTAAAATTAAATCCTTGTCCGCCCAAGGTTTAAATAAACTAAGGACACGGCCCTGTTTAGGCAGGCAGGGCCTACGAACAAATATTGCTCAGACGTCTAGAGCAAATGGTTGTAAAGGCAGACAAGCTACAGGTCGGTCCTTACATGATTATGCTGGGTGTAGTTCCCAAATGACGACGCGGTCTAAGCCGAAAGTAAATTGTTATATTGACAGTTCGAGAAACACCCAGTATAATTAATAATAATTTTAGGTTACGCAGTAATAAACCATTTTGATTCAGAAAAAATATGGTTCTCGCAATAGTTTAGGATAGTGGGGCGACACTTAAATGGCCCACCCTATACCTATATACAAAACGGTACATTTAATTTGTCTTAAAAAATAATCAATCAAAATTAACAAAGCACTTCTTAGCCTACACTTTCCCTTCCATTCTTTTAAATATTTTCACTTCGTCTACATATTCAAAAATGTTTATTATGGTAAAGTTTTAACCTCAACAGTTACTACATAATATTACAATGCTCTTGACATGCTTAGCTAGATAGGTAAGTACGTGGTTTGTGACTAATCGTACTTACTTATATTTAGGAGGCCTATAAGAATACAAGTTCTCCCTCCCTTGAAAATGTTAATAAAGGCAAAAACTCGTTATTTTTTAGTTCACCCAAAACAGTTTTATGACCCAGCAGTTTTCTGGCACATACAGGTGTAATAAATAATTATTGTGTGTACCTATATTAATTCTTTTTAACACCGGCATTAAAAGCCACACTTCTGTTATGTCACTTACATAAGGCAAATGCAGAATATTAATTTTAATAAATAACCAATTTAAATTTATAATTTCTTACGTAATTTATTATTCATTAACTTCTGGGAAGTTCTGCAATAATAATTTGCAGCATCCGCCTCTTAACACCTCCTGCTGTCATTTACATACACCTAGAACAAGTTGGTACACTTTATCGGTTTTTCTGTATTACTTCTTTTTCAAAAATACCGGGTGGTGCAAAGAGGAGATAATGTTTAAAAGATAATAACTATCCACTGAGTACAGATATTAACTTAAATTTAGGTGGGTATTAAAGAAGAACAAAAAAAATCTAACTCTAATTAAACAAAAACTTGAAAATCCAACAGAGAGTGGCGGTTGTTTAGAGATTGGGCGCTTGGCCATTAACGCTAAAAGTTTGGGGTTCGATTCCCCGCCGCAACTATGCAGCAATAAAAATCTATGCCGCAACCCGCCACTCAGTTTCCCAATCCGGTTTAAGCAGCTGTGAAACCTTCTCTGGTATTTAGTCGTTCGGATTCGACGTTAAACTGTAGGTCCCTCGTACTCCACCTTAGCGTTAAAGAGAGTACGTGGCAGAGAAGAGTGCGGGAGCCCAGCAGTGGGATGCATGAAGGTGATTACATTTACATCCTGTATTAGGCTTTCGTTTTGTAAATGCACAACTCTTAACATTTTCTTAAATTGTATTTCAGAAAGATGTTTTCGGCTAGACAGCCATAATTGTGCCAGACTTGCAATTGGCTCTGTTCTTTAAAAGTAGATTTAATTTTGTAATGCGGTCTAAATTGAATACTTAAGCGGATTTAATTCCGGTGAATTTGGTGGCCATTGATTTGCTTCAACAAAAGATGGTAGGTTGTCTCTTAAAAAATTTTGGTTTCGTATTGGTCTATGTGAACGTGCACTATCTTGAACTAAAATTTAATTATTATCTCGAGAAAGCTGACGAAATTCATGTAATAAGTCATTTTGCAAATTAGAGATGTAATTATCAGCGTTCGCTTTAATAACTTAAGAATCTATAAAAAAAGACAGGTGACTTTATCCGTTAAAGGAAATACCACATGAACCTTAACTTTTTTTTTAAATCTTCACGTTTCATGATAAAACCGCTGTGGGATGAATCACTTTTTCTTGTTTTGGAATAAATTCGATAATTTTGCCGGTTCTGGGGGGTAAAATCTTTTACGTCTTGAGAAATAAATTTTTGACGTACGCCCAGATTCCAAAGCACATCAATATCGGACCATCTGTTCGATAGTTATGATGCACCACACACATATCCACCCACCCACCCACCCACATACAGTAATTTTTTTAAAACGACCTTTTTTGGGTCCTTGTTGATCCAAAACCTGTATTTCGTCAAAATCTTGATTTCGAACGTTTTCATGAAATCGATACTTTCGTATACTGAAAGTATAAGAAAGTAAAATTTAATAAAGTTAACAATACATGACATACACAGTTTCCCATAAAAATTGAACTTCAGGCAAAATGCTTGGGAAATGATATTTTTCCAGATTTTATTTTCCCAGGATACTTTGGCTACGAGATATAATGATATTATTGTTATTAGTACAGCGTAGTCAAAAAATAATAATTATTCATTTAAAATTAATTAAAATTTTAAAAATTTAAGACGTGTCATTTTAATACCACAGTAGCAACAATGTTTTCTTATGTTTTTGTGGCGGCAAGGCTTACTGTTTTGTAAGCAGAAGTCCCGAGTTCTAATATTGAATGTTGCAAACTTTTTATAACTTTTTTGTTTATATATTTAATTTGCACAGCTGCTCTACAATCAAATACTTAATAGGACACGATTTGTAAAGTAAATTGTAAATTTAATACATCAGGTAATGACACAATCAAATTATTTATTATCATTATTACTGTTACGTTACGTTATAATATTGAAATAGGTATTAATTTAATTGTGGCATTACCTGATGTATTAAATTTACAATTTGCTTTACAAATTGTGTTCTTTTAACTATTTGTTTGTAGAACAACTATGAAAATTAATTAAATAAATAAGCAAGTTAAAAAAAGGTTTGCCCTATTCGGGATTAGAACTTGGGACTTCTGCTTACAAAACGATTAGAAAACAGCAGGGCTTGCCGCTGCGGCATTAAAATATTAGCCAAAGTATCCTGGGAACAGAAATCTGGAAGAAAAGTATCATTTCCCATGCATTTTGCCGATGGTTCAACTTTTCTGGGAAACGGTGTATATGCTTGAAAACGTATTTAATGCGATTTGAAGCAGATTTCGTTGTTTTTTTGAACAAGGTAATGAACATTTTCAACGTTTATTGTAAAATACAAAATAAATTACCTTTTGATGATTGTTATACTTGAAATTAATATTAACACGCAAAAAGGAAATTGAACAAATTGTTATTGAACTAACCTTATTTTCCCCACAGAATGACAGTATGTGGGTTATGAAATGATATAAGTTTTAAACTTCACAACCAACGTTGGGATGATTTTGTGCGGATGGTTTATGATTAGTTTTCATTTTTATTCTACATCATTGAAGGTATTCTTCAACCAAAAGTTCGCCAAAATTTAAACTATTAGAAAGGTGCGCAATCAACACTTATTTCAATGTTTTGTTTTCAATTCAATATATTCTTACATCTATAAAAACATTAAGGAAATACCGCAAAATACCGGTAACCGTAATCGAAATCGTAATCAAAATTTAATACAATTTCAAGCGTAACCAAAAACGTTATTTTATTTCGCTGCACGTCCCTGGTTCAAAACCGGCACATATTTTATATTTTCAGAACTTTTTAAAAAAGTATCGGCTCAATGGTACGTTAAAGGGTCCCACCGTAAATATCATAATAATAGTCGCATTTTTTCTGTCAGCTTAATGCTTTCCTAATACAGTAGCTAGTTCCTGGTGCGTCCTTTCCACTTCCATTTGCATGTTGTTTATTCGCCTGATTTATATTACGTAAATATTTCATCTAATAAACCAAGAATAATTATCATAATATATCACCAATAATACTGTTGGAATAATCATCATTAAAGCACATCTGCTACAAAACGTATTTTAAAGACAATTAGTATGAACTTTATTTGTTCCCCTCTCATTTCTATATCCTACTTACGTGTATTATCATTAAAAGCCTAGAGAAACTTGAAAAATTGAAATGTTTGATTTAGTACCTTCAATTTACATCTTCGTTTGCTGTTATTAACAATAACAGTTTTTTTTTAATTCAAAATTAAAATAAACGGATAAATACCTCTTTTTCACAGTGATGACGCACAACACAACACTTCCATCGTATTTAAAACATGTATACGGCTTCAACCACTTCTTAATTAAATCGTTTTTTGAACTAGCAACTTTAGCCATTTTCAGGGTATAGACTGGACAATTACACTTTACAGCTCTCTGTCAAGGCAACAAATGAACTAGTCAAGCACTAAAACTATAAATAACTATTTCTAAGAATAAGTATAAGAAAAATTTCCAAATATTATTTTCAAAGAAATTTGTACCTAAGGAATAAACCTACCCAAATAATACAACCTTTGTCAGTTAATCCTTTATTTCCTCTACCCCTACTTGGAAATTTAGAAAGTGCCAGTCTAGGGTTCATGTGGTTTTACTAGAAGAAATTGTGCAATTTCTTCTAAGAACTACGAATATTTTATTTGAAATTTTTTTTTTGCTAGAATATGCATTTTCATGCCATTAAAAGCTAAAATATGCACTAATATATGCCGTATGCCGTAAAGTTGTAATATATGCTAAATATGCAAAATAAAATTTACTTCTTATGACTCTAAACATCACGAAACGTGTATATACGAAAAATTAACATTTTATGATCAATAGGAAAAAAGATGCAAATATGCATTTGCCCAACTCTACTTATTATATCTATCTACTTTGACGTGTTTTCAAAAGTACCAGTGGCATTCCGTGGGTTCAAAGTTTGGACAGGCAATGGCAAAAATTATTTAACATTAAGATTAAAATGTAAAAAAAAATAGAGCAACTCTAATTTACCAAGACCTGTTTTTAAATGAATTAATCTACGCATAAAATCCTTATTACGTTTCACTTTGTCATTATGCACTTTAATTTGATAACGTAAACTTTCCTCTAAAGCCAAATTAATGTGATTTGTCAAAATAATTATAAAATGCTAGAAAAATGACCAAACTTCAGAGCTTCGATCAGCCTCTAGACGCCTTTTCTACGTCTCTCTTAACTTGTAAGCACCCATCGTCATTATACCTGACTGGGCGGGAGAATCGTATTATATATGCTAGCTAATAGTGACCCGCAGTCGAAGAGAGAAATAGTTGTTCGTTAATGCAATATTTTTTGCAATCATACTATTTAAAGTATGTACACTTTCAGTGAGAACACGCTAAGAAGTTTCACTTAGAACTTGCGCGCTCGGCTCTTTTTTGTATTGGAAATCAAAAAATCTAGTTTTTAACGCGACTAACACACAGCTGCTTTGCATTAAGGATAAACAATTCGAAGATTAGTTTTCGGGTTTTAATCAAGATCTCCTTTCTTGAGGCGATGTAGATAGAGCAACCGTTTACAACCAAATTCACATAACAAAGTAAAAAAAGACGGTTTATTTTGAATGTGAGATTTCTAGTCTAATATGTCAATTTTTTAATATTGTTATAACCTTTCAATTGTAATTGTTTATCACTCGCAATGTAGGTAAATAAATATCTTTATACAAACCGTGTGCTTTCTTGCAGGACTAGGTAGGTACGCGCACTGCTGAATCCGCAACGTTCAGGATAGTATCGTGTAGCATGTGAGATTTAACTGTTACAGGTGCCCTCCAGTTCTCTATTTTTAGTGCATATCCCATTACATAATGTTGTCGGTTAACGCACGTACTGGCAGATTGGATATCACGTTTGCGATGATATTCCATATTCTATCATTTAATTTTAAATTACGGACAAATCAAAATTTGGCGGATAAGTTCAGTGTGGCCGCTACTGGCAATTACATTCCTCTTTTTCTCAAAATTGCGAAATTATACCACCTAAATTTGATTTTCCAATAAATTTGGTGCTGGTAAAAATGACAACTGTTGACCATGGTTGTGAGATTTATTTTCGCATTTTTTGATAGATAATTTCTATTTGCTCTCTTTCTTTTTATACAATAGATTGAAAAATGAGGGAAGCACTGAAAGTATACGAAAGTAAAAATGAGAAGAAACATTCTGAAAATACGATTCGTTACGTAACACAACGACATCAAGTACAGTGGCGTTCCGTGGGTTCAAAATTTGGGTAGGCAATGGCAAAAATGTTTTTATACAGTTAAGATTAAAAAATTTAAAAAAATAACAGCAACTAAATTTACCAAGACCTGTTGTTAAATGAATTAATCTACGCATAAAAGTCCTTAAATTTCACTTTGTCATTATGCACATTAATTTGATAACGTAAACTTTCCTCTAAAGCTAAGTTAATGCGTGATTTGCCAAATAATTTTAATCTAACAGTTGCAGATAAATGTTCTTTGGTCTACGAATGTTTTATTTTAATTGCAGCTGAAAGATTTTTAATATCAGAGTATCCTGTTTCAGACCATACTTTTGAAGAGTGAGATATACAGGGTGTTAATGAATTGTAGGGACAAACTTCTAGGGCTTGCAAAACACAACAAAGCAAACAACTTTTGTTAATAAAGGTGTGGTCAAAAGTGTTTCTTTTAGAAAATAGAGCCTCTTAAAGATTCTTTAAGAAGTACCTGAAAATAGGCAACCCAAATTGCATTTTCAATTATTTTACACAAGTCACTCGGAATTTTGAAAAAAAACGATCTAGACGTCCATGCATTCAAATGACGTCAATTTTGACACAATTCAATATTTTTGTGGTATTAAATTATTATTAAAACGTTAGTGTATGCTACCCCAGTTGAAACTGTAGAAGCAGTTCAACAGACTCCTGGTATATTTGGAGCGGTGCGCAGAAATTTCCTTCGTAGATGTGCTTCGTGTGTAGAAGCTGGGGAGTGACATTTTGAACATTTACTATAATTTTGTTAATTTTAATTTAGTTTTTGTAAATTTTTCAAATAGTTGATTTTTGCTTTGTAATTTTGGTTTCTTCTATTGCTTAGTTTTGAAACATTTTGTTAATTAAGGTAGTTCTGTAGTTTTGTTCAAATCTTAAGAATTGCCTGAAATTAAAGTATGGTGTAAACATAACCTTCATAAACCGACTGGCAAATTTTTAAATCGATCCACCGTTTAGTTTGTGAGATAATTGCAATTGAAAATGGGTCATTTTGTACGTGATGCCTATACCTAACACGTGAACGGATAGCACTTTGTTCACATTTTTTATTATAGACGCTAAACGGATCTTAAGATTTTTAAATAAAACGACTCATGTATGCAGTAGTATTGTGAGATTAGTGTGAAAAAAAAATGGCAATTTTTGACCGTTTAGTTTCGGAGACATCGACTGATGAAATATATTAATTGTATTCGACACGGAACGGGGATACAGTCAGCTGTGACGAAATGGCAACAGTGTACGCTGCCCCGAACTGATGGGCGCGTGGTTTAGTCCGGGAATGTGAAACGTGTTTTTTTCCCTGGATTTTAATAATTATGGGAAGGATTTGAAATAAATTTATTCTCTCAACAAATGTTATTTATTTAATTCTTTTTTCTCTTTTTATTTTTTATTATTTTTTCTTTATCAGTTTCCAGAGTATAGTGTTTCCGCTTTTTACAAAGAACCATTTTCAATATAACTATGAATAAATTAACTTTTATATAATATAAATATTATCCTGGACAATATTCATAACGCTCATACTTATAAAATAAAAATCACGAATAAACTATATATGCATTGAATGCATAAATAATTTTTGAACAAATATTAAAAATAATAACAATAAACTTTTTTTCAATCAACAAGTTGCAAGTTTGATCCAAAACGAAATTAAAGCTTCCTGCCGATCCTGAATTGCGCAATATCATGTAATATTGGCTCGCATATGTACGAGTGTGATATTTACATCGAGATTTGCATTGTTAAGGCCGATTTTTTCATTGCTAATAAATTGCATTCAATAGAAAACAACAAATCCTTTTTTTTAAATTTATTACCAGATTTTCGTGGTTAGTATGCCGTCAATCAGTGAGTGAATGCTAATTTGTCTTCGTATTTTTTCTTTAAAAATATAACTGCTCTTAACAAATAACCTCGCGTAAACAGCAAAACGCAACAACAGTGTTTTAAAAAAAAACTATAAAATAAAAAAAAAATGTTGGTTCCAAACGAGATTCGACCCCGCAACTACTTATGCAGTAAAAAAGTAGTACACCCAAACACACCCGCATATCCATCTGTGCCATTACGGAATTGTGGTTTACGCACATTTCAGCTGCATGCAGATTACTAATACTCGAGAATTGCGGTGTTGCCACGATTACAGCGCCGCTCTCTACACTGTGTCCATAAAGTAACCCCCCCCCCCCTAACTAACTTTTGAACGACTTAATATTTTACTACAAAATTTGGTGTGCTTTAATGGGAAATTAAATACCATTGTTTAGCTCATAATTAAATAATGTATCATTCAAAATGGCGACTGGGCGCCATTTTGAAATTTTTTTTAAATAGAAAGGGGGGTCGAGTGACACCTCATTTGAAAGGTCTTTTAGTTCTGCGTCTGATCCTAGAGTTTCAAAGAAAAATATTTAGCCATAACAAAATGACAAACGTTTGAAGTAAAGAAGTCTATTAAAAAAAACTAAGAATTTAAGCAAAACCAAATGACATTAAGTGTTCGAAATGTTCACCATTCACTTCTTGGCACATAAAAAGTCGGTTATGACATTCCTGCCTTACATTTTCATAAGTTTATGGAGTGACATTTCTGTAAAAAACGCATTACAGAAGTTTGCAGAAATGTCACTCCAGAAACTTATGAAAATGTAAGGCAGGAATGTCATAACCGACTTTTTATGTGCCAAGAAGTGAATAGTAAACATTTCAAACACTTAATTTAATTAATTTAAGCTTTAATTCTTAGTTTTTTTAAACAGACTTCTTTACTTCAAACGTTTGTCATTTTGTTATGGCTAAATATTTTTCTTTGAAACTATAGGATCAGACGCAGAACTAAAAGACCTTTCAAATGAGGTGTCACTCGACCCCCCTTTCTATTTAAAAAAAAAATTCAAAATGGCGCCCAGTCGCCATTTTGAATGATACATTATCTAATTATGAGCTAAAAAATAGTATTTAATTTCCCATTAAAGCACACCAAATTTTGTAGTAAAATATTAAGTCGTTCAAAAGTTAGTTAGGGGGGGGGGTTACTTTATGGACACAGTGTATACGTGTAGGGGACCTATCCATGCATGAGGTGTGAGTGTGTGAGTGTACAATCTCTGTCAAAAGTTTTTAACCGACAGCACCGTAAAAGCATTGGATTTTACTGTACGCTGCGCTCGAAACTTTTACTTCGTACGTGTACATACAGAACTACCTTAATTTATTTTAAATTTAATTTGAATTTGAAAAGTAGGAAAGAGGGCCTTATTGATCCTGTATTGATTTCCGTTGTTATGGAAACAAATAGTAGGTAGTAAATTGAGTTGCCTACATTTAGGCGCTTCTTAAAGAATTTTTGAGAAGCTTTATCCCTGAAAGGAAACACTTTTGACCACACATTTATTAACAAAAGTTGTTTGCTTTGTTGTGTTTTGCAAGCCCTAGAAGATTGTACCTACAATTCATTAACACCCTGTAGATGAAAATAGTAAGCAATTCTAGCAAAATAGCTTATTTTTAACGTCGCTACCAGTTAGCCAGTCCATTCTTTTATACCATTGTGTTAAACGATCTAGATTTCTTCCTACTGTCTGTCTGTAACAGCCCTAGTACTTTTGGAGTACATTGCTCATGATTTTTTATTTGTTTTTCGTAAAAGTATCCATTAAATCTTTTTCTTAAGTTGGTAAACGAGATTATCCATATTTGCTGCAAATTTGCAAACTACGTATAAATTAAATAATCACACAATAGCTACAAGCAAGTAACGTAATAACTACATAGTTCGGTGCCTTTTAAATGCTTATTGCGTTTTGAAATTCCCACTATTTCTTCTCATCTGATCATTGCATATTTTATCAACGTGCATGCAAACGTATTAAAAATAATAGATTGGTTGATTGTGTCGTAGCCGGAATCATATGGCCCCATAAGCTCGCGCCTTCGCGTATGCAAAACGGTGTTTAAAGGCAACGGTCTATTTATTTGGCGCCCCATTTTTAATGTTGCGCGGTGGTGTTAAAAAGTGTAAACTGTATTTAAAAGTAACTTTTTTTATTGAATTTGATTTTTTGTAATAATGATGGGTAGGCACTGAAAAGTACAATACCGGAAATATTCCAATCATTTATTAATTTCAAGATCAAGTTTTTCCACATTAATCCCCCACATCTGGATAAATTGCTGAGCAAGCAAACCACAGGAAATTGCTTTAATTAGCAGCAATGAAAACGTGATCTTTCACAGGATAAAATCGTAAACAGGTGATAAAACACTGTATATATTATTTTACAGCTCTTTGGAGATTAGTATTATAAACTTAATGTAATACTTAATTATCTATTTTTTGTTGTATGTGTTATTTACACACACACTATAGGCAATTAGATAACGTGATAGTGTGTTTAATGAAAGATAAGCTGATGATAACACGCATTCCATTTCTCTCCCAGTCCCTTTTATTGCACGGGAGTGGTTCAACATTTGTACGTTCTAATAAAATATATGTTTTGTTTTAAATCAAATTTGGCAACGCTGCTGGGACGTTATGGGATTATTCGATGAAATTTTTGGTGGGGTATGTAAAAAAAATACTGATATTTATTTACCGTCTGTCTACAAAGTATAAAGCCCCCCCCCCCTGCTAACTTTTGAACCACTTTATATTTCGGCACAAAATTTGGTGTCTTTTAGTGTGAGGTTAAATATTACTTTTCTGTTCATGTATAAAATTTTGTATACATTCAAAAAATAAATAAATAGCAGGGGGTCGAGTGACACCTCATTTGAAAGGTCTTTTAATTCTGCGTCTGATCCTAGAGTTTCAAAAATAAATATTCATCTAGAACAAAATGGTAGCTCCTAAACTAACGAACTGTTTTAATTCAAAATCATTTTGGTTTTAATCTAGTAGGCTATTTTACAGCTGTTTTGCTGTCATTGAGAAGCTAGAATTAATTCAGGTAGCTGGAAACAATTTTGAAAACGTTGTGTTCCAACAAGACTATTACTGACTTCCTCAACAACCATTTTCCAGGAAGATGGATTGGTAAGAGGGGTCCGGTGGAATGGCCGGCACGCTCTCCGAATTGAACCCCTTTAGATTTTTTTCTTTGGGGATATGTGAAATCGCTCGTGTATAGAATCCTTCCAGAAACAATTGAAGAACTGGAGCAACGCATTACAGAAGTTTGCAGAAATATCACTTTAGGAACTTGTGGAAGAATTGCACAACAGACCTTGTCTTAATTCTTAGTTTTTAAATAAACTTGCTTATTTTCAATTACTTGTCATTTTGTTCGGGATGATATTTTTTTCTGAAACATTAGGATTAGACGCAGAATTAAAGACCTTTTGAATGAGATGTCATTCGACCCCCCTTGCTTTAATTAATTAATTAATTAAATTATTTAAAAATCATTAATTATTTTTAATTTTTTTGGCGCTCAGCAGCCAATTTGCAAGATACAAAATTTAAATATATGCTTAAGACTAGTATTTAACCTTTTGTTAAAGTACACAAAATTTTGTGCCGAAATATAAAATCGTTCAAAAGTTAGCTGTGGGGGGGGGGGAGTTATTTTATAGACACACTGTACTGGAGAAATTCGTTGCGCCAAGGTTGTGATGCTGGAGCGTAATAATTAGGGCACCAGGACATAATGCGGGTAACACCCAATTAAAACAAACTTTATGACAAATTTTCAACGAAGCAGATTACCATGGTATAGTTACATCCATAACATTGTGGCGGGAATTGTTATTTTTCTTGACTTAACTAGCATTTTTTCTATTACTGGATAATTCGCACATTCTGTTTTGTAAATTACATATTACCAACTATTTCTTTGTGTTTCCAGTTAGTTTATTCCTAATTATTTATAAACAATACTTTACATTTTTCCGTAATGATTGGGCTGTGATATTTTTTCCTCACGCATGGATTATATTTATTCTGATTTCCATTTTAACGCTAGTTTATTCAAGAGCGAAGTGTTAGATCGGTACACTCCTTACGCTTTTTTGTTATTTATAATATACAGTGTGTCTATAAAGTCAACCCCCCTGCTAACTTTTGAACTACACATAATTTTGTGTGCTTTAATGGGACGTTAAATAATACTGTTCAGCATATATTTAGATTTTATATATTGCAAAATGGCGTCTGATCAATCTAAAAAAAATTAAGTAGAAGGGGGTCGAGTACCACCTGCGTCTGATCTTAATGTATAAAAAAATATATTCATCTGACAGTTTATTACTTATTAATTTATTATATGTATTGTTATAAAATGCTATCAACAAAAAACAACATGTCATTCTCTAGAAAAATAAAGTGAGATTAGTTCGATAATAAATAGTCCAGTTTTAATTTTTCTGTGTAAATACTCAATTTAAGTAAAACAAACCATTAAAAGATTAAATAATTTATTTATTTATTTGCAATAAATGTTGAAAATGTCCACCACTTTGTGCTAAAAAAATTCTAACCCGTCCTTCTAACCGCGTTTTAGTGATTTTTGTAACAAGGGAAGAAAGTGATACTTTTTTTCCTTGTTTGCCACAAGGGAAAAAAGACACTTTCCTTCCGAATTTCACATATGATTTCTTCATCGACCTTGAGAAATTTATCAAACAACATTCATTTTAAAATTAATCTCAATTAAATTCATTAATTTGACAGTTGTGTAAAAATTGACATTTGCGAGTAAGGTGCCTTTGATAAACAAAATTCGCATTTAAAATTTGGAGGAAGAGATCACCTCGCTTCACGCCGCGCCGCGAGGCAAAGTTACTTTGTGTCCCGCTAAGCAACAGTTGGCAACTTTAGACCACCAAAAACGACTCGAGAAGCCTACTTTACAAGGTCGTTGAAAAAAATACGATTTTTTATGATTACTATTAAAAGTGGGTTCATATGAAACTGTTTGGCGTTTCTAAAGTAGGCCTTTATTGAACATCGTGCAATAATGAAATATTTATTGCACAGTGTGCGTTGCAACAATAATACGGCGACTCGTAATATTTTTTTTTGTTCGCAATATATCTTCGAAACGGCCTTTTCATGTTGATTCGTTATTTTAACTAGGTATCCACGACTCAGACCCGTTAATATATTAAATTGAATTTTATTACAAATTTGTTTGTGAAAATGTAGTCATAGAAAACATGTATGTATGTATACAACTCGTAGGTAAAATGACTTTTTTGCACTCGTAAGTTATCAGCACTCGCCTTCGGCTGGTGCTGAAAATCTTCTCACTCGTACAAAACAGTCAAATTTTGCCGAGGGTTAAACCGCATGGAAAGCCTGGTGTACATGTAAGAGGAAGTCTCGGGGACGTTCAGGGGAAGTCCAAGGGAAGTCGGAGAAGTTCAATCCTCAAAATTGTATGGCGTTCACAAGTACTCTCGAATTCAGATCCAGTTCATTGAATTTACGTTTCTGATGTACGTCCCCCCCGAAATATTATGCAAATTTGTCTTAATTTTTGTTTTCATATACCGTGATCCGCTATCCATACAAAATGTAAAAGCTCAAAGGGTTTTTTTCTCCGGTTCCTCCAGCGGCTACCGCTTCACCAATTTGGACCATTTTTTTTTTCAATGAAAGGTCTCTATCCTCAGATGGAACATGAAACATTTTTATATTTTTATTCTACGTCGATTTTTCAATAATAATTATTTTAATTTATAATATATATGAAAGTCTGCTAGACGCGCTTCACTTGAGACGACATCTATACCAACGCCACGTCTCATTATTGGAACTAATGCATCACGTGACATCATTTAGCCGGTTCTGTCAACGCTTAGTCTGTCAGTGCATTGTGCGCTGGGGTAACACTAGTCATAAATAATTTACTGCAGAGAAAAGTTGTGTTAAACCATTATTTTTTGTAGTAAACTAATAAACAATGAATATGTTTGCCTAATGGAACTGACAGAACTATTTTTGACTAGTGGGGTTACTGTGCAGTATTACAACGCTTCAATAATAGTTAGGTGAACCTGTTGCCTACGCCCACGCCCACGCTTTCAATGACCGCTCAATCGGGGGACCGCTCAATTGGGCAACCCTCCAGTCGGTTCGCTCAATTGCGGACCGCTCAATTGTCTCACTGCCCAGTCAGAAACCGCTCATTCGTGGTGAAACCGCGAAGTCTCGCTACCTGACTGTTAACATAAACACTAACTTTAAATACTGCTAACAAAATAATAATACGCAAGCTGTGTCGAGATATAAGATTATAGCTTGTCGTCGCCAAAATCTGAGCGAAGGAATATAAGTAGATAGCGTAGCGAGCCGAGGATTGAAATCCTAGTTTTATAAATTAATTTGCGATTGCTTAAACTCTTGTTATCGTAGCCATAAATTGGTTTGTTTGTGTAGCTTGAGCTCCCCATATTTGGGTCAATGAAGTGTGGTGTGAAATCGTAGCCCATTTATTGACTGTTGCTTTTACATGTACATGTCTTAAGGAGTGTCATATTTATTAGTAAAATTGTATGACATTTTTTTGGCACAATTTTACAATTGCGTATCGGATGTGTTGGTGTTCTCAATGCTGTTCGGATTGCGAATGAATGGGCAGCGTCTCGTTACCCAATCTGTCAAGCAAATGCTGTTTACTCCAAGTGGCTTATTTGCATTGAACAATATACCGGTTTGCTATGCAAAGAAAAATGAGCTCTATCAAATGGACGCGTAAATATGTGGGTTCTGAAGAAATTATTGAAATTTAGCTTTGGGTTATGGTAGGAAAATCATGCTTATACAAATCAGCTACTTGATATGCATACAACACATATCTGTGTCAATTTCTTAGACCCCCACCCCTCCCCGCCCTTTTGTGGGAGCAGTTATGTGGTTTTATGATTTTTATTTTTCAGTATCAAAATAAATAAGTTCATAGGTATCATAGACTCCATATAATTCATGCACAGTCAACCCGGCGCCCATTTCGAAAGTAAGATTCGACCATGATTCTCCGCTGTTCTCGCGAGAAAATCATTACACTAATCTGGATAGTTTCCTAAATACATATTTTTATTATTGAAAACAGTTTTGTTAGGATCAACTGGGTGAGATTAGTAAAAATCCTGTAAAATTATTTCATGGCACTAAAATTAGACAGACAATAATAAGAATGACAGATGCGTATGGGTTGTGAAGTCTGGTGTATTTTTGTTGATCGAATGGTATATTAGTTTATCAATTTCGCCAAACGTTTTTTGTTTCATAACCTACGCAGATGCGATTACATTTTGACCGCTGTTGAAATAGAAGTTTTCTTGGGTTTTTGTTATAATATTATTCATAATTATTACTTAAATGTTTTATGTTTAGAATCATTATTTACACTGATGACAACAAAATTGATTACAATGCAATTTTCGTAGTGTTTTCAAGAAAAAATAAATATATTGTTTCTTTTTCTTTCAGCGGGATTCCACTAAAACGAGAAGTACCAAAGCGAATGCAAGAAATGATATCGTGTTGTTGAGCAAAAGGCCACTTAGTGGTAGCACGAGGTAAGTACATAATATTTACACGACTCTAATATCAATAATAGTTATGTTTTTGGTCTAAACATTATAAAACGGGGCGAAACACTTCTATACCCTAACAGTATATTATGCAACAAGTGCCAAAAAGCAATTTTTCGCACGAATGCGAACGTTGTAGACCGAGCTGATAGGCGAGGTCTACAATTACATGACCTGGCAAGTTTTTTTCGCACTAGTGCTTTAAAACATTTTTTCGCACTATTGTTTTAAAAGGCCATCTCTGACACTAAAAAACTCTGTCAAAAGCTATCACTTTTGACACGGGCGTAGAAAAAAATATTTAATTTTCGCATTTTTAGCTTCCATGGTTACTACATATTATGATATTAAACATGCACAGGAACATCAAATAGAGTACGTGCAAAATAACATGCGTAAATGGCAAAACACGTGTCGCTGGTACTTTCCCATACTTTTTACGTTTTAAATATTTTTGTCCAATAAATAACTGAGTAACACTGTTTTTACAAAAATTAAAGAAAGCAAAGAAGAATTAAAAAAAGTAACGCTCCTGCGCAAATTTGAACTTGGAATAGATAAACTCGGAGGCACTTTAACTTGGCAGGTACAAAGTTCGGTTTGTATTAGTATGAAACGAGCAACGAGGTACTGTATTATTATCAAAGGGTACTTATTGAGGTAAACGAGCGTCCAGCAGGTAGTACGTCTGCGGAGTTGAAACTTGCGGAGACAATGAGACGCACTGCGTTGATAAGTGAGAGAGAAAAAGAAACAACTTGTAGCAAATCGGTGGTTCAAAACATGTTAATGCTTTACTATTTTCACCCAGAATATTATAAAGTATTATATTCTAAGATTTTATTCGCTTTACTTTTGTAAAATGGATCAACTAAACTGAGTTTATTTAATGTTCTAAAACGTGTAATTTATATTAATTGTCTATGAACCAATCAAAACGCATACTAGTTAGTGAACAGGGTGATTAGAATGTAATTAGCACAAGCGGATATGAAGTGTTATCGTTTGTTGGCGACGGGGTAGTTGCAATTGTGATGGCACAAGAGTTAGGTGTTCTGCATTTGCAGTCCAAGAAATTAGCCCTCAATTAAATTTTTTATTATTTTTTATTTTTTTATTATATATTTTATTATAGTTGATGATATTGATCCTATAATAGTAAACGTAGGTGAAGATTCGTCGGATAGCTCAAACCAAGAAAGCGGCGATTCCTCTAATTAAATGTATTTACTTCCAATTAATTCTTTTTATTTTAAACCGTTTTAATTTAATATAGGAAAATTCAAAATACAAAAATTGATTTGATTATAACAAATAAATTTTTAATATTATAAATACAATAATCAATACCTTCAACAGTTTTATTTTTCTATTATTCTACGTATTTCGGTATGTTTACATGGCATTATCAAAGAATTGTTTGTGAAATTCTAACACTGCACGAAAATACTTCGTTTAGATGTTGCGAACTGCTGAGTATTGGCTCATCTTAGTTCGGACGCAGCGTTAGCTCGCGACGACCTTTGTACCTGCCAAGTTAAAGTGCCTCCGAGTTTAGCTGTAAGCATAGTAGGCAACCGTAACGAAACACGCAAGCAAAATAACTGCCCTACGGCTAATTAAATATATTGCGCTTTGAACATCGGACCAAAAATCGCTGTAAAGCCGTGTAAGAAACATTGTTACCAAAGAAAAAATAGGCATAAAACCACTAATCCATGAAGTAGAAAATCAACAGGTGAAATGGTACGGACATGTAACGAGAATGAGCGAGAATGGAGGCTCCAGACGAGCGCTAGATGCGAGCCCAGAAGGAAAACTGAATAAGGGAAGACTACGAGAAACATGGAAGGAAAGCCTGGAGAGAAGAGTAGAGCAAAGAGGTAAAGTGAAAAGAATGGCTGCCGACCGTAACCAAGTCCGAAAATGGATAGACCCCGACGCTTTGAAAGGACATAAGGGAAAGGAAAAGAAGAAGAGAAGTAATTTTTAAGGATTTCCACAAAACTCTTTTTTCTTGTATTCCTAAAAATTTGTTATGCAGGCGTATGAAAATGAACCATAATTTAAAAGTCTTTTTTTTTATGGGCCGGCGGGTGGTCTAGTGGTTAAAGTCCCAGGCTTTGAAACTGGACTCTCAATGGCAGTTGGTTCGATTCCACTGCTCGTCGGTAATTTTTCTGAACAAGTTAAATCCGACGGGTCCATGGATGGTGTATGTAGGTGTGTATGTTGGGTTGCATGTCTTTCAGGGGTGGGGCATGTTAGACCGGTGTATAGCACGGAGTGTGCTGAGCCCGGGTAGGGGGGTGGGATGGGAATCATGGGGTCGTGCTCACGCACGGCTTCATGATTCTTTAAAAAAAAAAGTCTTTTTTCAATGGCACGTTTAAAAAATATACAGTTCTGTTCAAAAAAACGACAAAAAGTAAAAACAACGCGAATTCAGCGTTGAACGTTTAAAATATTTTGTAAGAACCTTTAAAACGGTAAGAAATTGTAAGGCTGTGACGCCCTGTATACTATAGTAGAACCTCCATGTACGTAATTTAATTCATAGTTTTGCCTTGAAATTGTGCATCAGCAAAGATATTATGTGGACATGCACATCTGATTTTTTTAAACTGTTTTCTCGCTATGTTTGTAAGTAATAGTGTGCAGTTAATCTGAGAGCTTGCTTTGGGTTTTCTGTGTAAAGGGTGTTATTGAAATACCTTTAACCTCTGTAATAGAACTCAGCAAACTGAACAACTTTTCTATTTATCATTTTTGCGAAAGAATGCGGTTCAACAATTACCTGATCATAGTTTGTTTGAAAGAGCACGAATTTGTCGAATTTTGGATGCCGAACTGCAAATTTGAGAATCAGTAGAAGCGGATCCCACTGTTAGTATCCGAAGACTTGCATTTGGCGTATTTTAAACGAACAGAGTTTGCACCCTTATCACTATTACAAGCACTACAGCCAGGAGATCTTCTACGTCGTGAAGTATTTTGTAGATGGAACTTGAGGAAAGTGTCTTCAGCTGTACGCAGGGATATGTGATGGTGCACCATCTCATTATTTTCGTACGAGTGTGGTTGAATAATACTTTTCAGGGCAAGTGTTGAAAATGCCGCACAAATTATTCGCGAAAATCCGCTAGTTTTTTTCGAGTGCGCAAATCCATGTTACGAAGCCTGGAAAATAATGGATTACATTTTGAACACTTGTTATAACTTATAAGAAGGGCCAGCGGGTGGTCTAGTGGTTAGAGTCCCAACCTCTAGAACTAGACTCCCAACGGCAGTAGGTTCGAATCCTCTGCCCGTCGGAAATTTTTCTGAATAAGTTAAACCCGGCGTGTCCATGGACGGTGTGTGTGTGTGTGATGTGTATGTTGGGTTGCATGTCTTTCAGGGGTGGGGCATGTTAGACCGGTGTATAGCGCAGGTCACATGATTCTTAAAAAAATAACTTATAAGGGTAAGCTTTTTATCATGCCAATTAAAAAAAAACTGATAATTGATAATTGTAAAGTAAATCTTTGTGCAAGATAAAAAAAACTATACAGCGTTTGCATAATCTCTTTTTGTTCCTTCACGTTTAACGTAATCTACTTACTGAACGCCGAACGGCTCGAAAAAATTCAAGTTGGGCGAATACTAAAAAATATGCGATTTTGGAAAAATGATAAATAGAAAAGTGGTTCAGTTTGGTGAGTTTATGAGAGGTTAAAATATCTGCACGCATTTCAGTATAACCCTGTATAATAAAATAATACAGGTGGAATAACACGGGGATTGCGCAACGACTTTTTTGCAGCGAAAAGAATACTTTTTGCTATTTAAAGAACTAAAAGAAGCCATACTATGACAAAATCGAATAAGTTAATACATTACATTCTCTGCGTTAAACAAAACAACGGAAACGAAGCTTTGTCAGCGCAAATTTATACTTACTGCAGTTTTCTTGTACGTACTTATAGCTGCAAATCTAGTAATTTTTGTAAATAGTCACTTCACTTACTTATTTACTTATGAATACACCAAAAAGAGATCTTCACGTCGCTTTATGGGGTGTTCCAATTTAATTGTTGGTAACTTTGAGGGTACGTTGCGCACCGAAAATTAACAGACTTATTTTTTTGTTATGCTCAACTTCGATTATTAATGGGCGTACTGGCCACCAAGAGGTGGCCCCTAAGAATCGTTTTTTTGTGAATACATAGGAACACCCTTGACCGATTTGGATGAAATTTGATATGCACACTAACCAAGTAAATTTACATGTATGCCAAACAATAGTTTTATAAAATTCACTAGAGGGCGCCAGTTACGGGCATATGGCCATAGTTTTTCTACGGTAACTTTTTTGTGTAACATTTTTTTACACATTTTATTGCAGAAGCAGATGAAGAATTTGATTATCTAAAAGAAGTTATTCTTGTGTGTTTCTCGTACGGCGCACGATTCACGAGATATTCAAACTTTTGTAAAAAATTGAGACGTTTTAATTTGAAAAAGTTAGTGAGTGTGCTATAATTTGTATTAGTTTTTTTCAATGTTTCGTTTATCTAATTATTTTTTTCTAAATTGTGTTTAGTATAATAGTTGCTGCTTAGCGTTTTGTTTTTTTGTATAGTGGCTATTCCAACCAAATTTACGAATATTCAATATGCCGACTTACATTTTGTGTATCTCAAAAAGGAAGCTGTAGCTCAGTAACGACACGTTCCAGGCACATATTTATTTTATTTATTTTTATTGTGTTGGCTCTACCTTGAGATGTTAACCCACAAAGTACGAAGTACCTATCAAATTTTTCATGGCAACTCAATTTTTCATAAAAATTGAAATATCATAAACGGTGCGCCGTACCAAAAAAGACAACAAGAATAACTTTTTTAGAGAATTAAATTTTGCATCTGATTCTGCCAAAAGTATAAAAAATTTTAATGTAAATAACTAAGAGCATCTGTCCGTAACTGGCACCCTCTAGCGAATTTCATCAAATTATCGTTTGGCATACATGTAAATTCCCTTGGTTAGTATGCATACCAAATTTCATTGAAATCGGTCATGGGTGTTCTTAAGTATTGACAACAAACTATTTTTCGGGGCCACCGTTTAAGGGCCAGTACCCCTCATTAAAAATCAAAATTGGGGAAAACAAAAAATACTGTCTCTTAATTTTCGGTACGGAACGTACACCCACTGTTACCGACAATAAAATTGGAACACTCTGTCTACAACCTGAGTCAAACCATACATGTTTTGAAATATTTCTGCTATTTGAGAAGAGCAAAAAGTTACCAATGAAAGTTGTGCAGACCGACAGGTACTCTAAACTGACGTATGAAACTCATATACAGGGTGTTCCTAAAAAAATAATACATTAGGTAAATAATAATTTTCTTAAATTAAATGCTACAGATTTTTTTATCTTAATGGAAAGAACATTCCCAACTAAACAATCTAAATAAATTTTTTTTGTAAATGCCATGGTTTTCGAGAAACAATACTTCGAAGATGTTGACATACAGCTCCCGAGCTTTATGTAATAAAACTGAATAACACACCTGTCAACTTCATTTGTTTTTCATCACACGCCACGATTTCCTTATTTGGCCGTGGACTTGAACGCGCGAGCTGTATGACAATATCTATACAAAAAATTTTCTCGAAAACTGGCATTTACAACAAAATTCATTTAGAGTTTTTGTTGGGAATTTCTATTAAGATAAATAAATATGGGTTATTGCATTTAAGAAAAAAGTATTATTTTATGAATAACTTTTTTATGAAACACCCTGTATAGATTTTCATGTCAGTTTATGGTAAGGGTCGGTCTGCACAATTTTCATTTTATTACTCTTTTTGCTTTAATGTTAAAAATTGCAATAATTTACATTGCGTGGCGTAGGCAACTCTTCTTACAGATGAGTAAAGAAGACGAATTTACGAACAACCTAATTAGGTTATGCTTTGAATTTGTCGTTATATGGAGGTGACGTTTTTTTATTGTGCAAATTATAAATTACTAATTAATAACTACTAAATACTTTCCTTAAATTATCGTTTAGTGGAAATAAATTAGATAAGTAGGAAACAACCTTAAGAATTCGATGTTTCCGTGGTTTTCCATGTTACGTGTATGCACGTTTTATTCTTATTGTAATATACGTATTTTTTATATAAGATTGTAAAGAAAAAGTAATTAATGAATGCATTGGTTTACTTTTTGATTTACTGAGTCTGTTGTGTAGGCAACCAACTATACAAATGTGTATAAGTGGAATTGTCGTCGATTACAATCAGTCAGAACGTGGCTGTGCTATTTATGTTAGCATTCGTATGGAATTTGTCACGGGGGTATAGCTCAGTGGTAGAGCATTCGACTGCAGATCGAGAGGTCCCCGGTTCAAACCCGGGTGCCCCCTATTTTTTTTAGATCTTTTTTTAAACTTTGCTGTACTCTTATTGCGTCTTTTATTAAGTATTTTACTTTATCTTTAGCTTTTTGTTTTTTCTGGTCGAATTTGTTATAATAATTCCAAAATTCTAAATTTAAATAAAATTAAAAAAAAACATCACCAAAATCTTGGTTTTTATGATAGAATTTTAAGTTCTTCTTGGTTTCTATCAACATCTGTCCGCAAGTCCTTCGTTTTCGAAATACAGAGTGATGAAATTGATGATTGATGAAAAAATCGTAAATTTTGAAAACCCGTTGTGATATTAATTTCTAAT
This sequence comes from Ctenicera cuprea, assembly GCA_958336395.1. NCBI lineage: Eukaryota > Metazoa > Arthropoda > Insecta > Coleoptera > Elateridae > Ctenicera > Ctenicera cuprea. Next base: position 44,529,117 of record OY284493.1, read on the forward strand.
TTGGTGTGCGCACACGCAGTGCCAAGGACTTTTTTTTTTGTTGGTGAACCTTTTTTTAATTCACCAGTGGCGTGCGTATGAGTCGCCTTTGCACGATTGAATATGAAAAAGCGTAAGCCACTGCACTTTTGTTAAATTTTGATAATTTTTTTGATATCGTTGATTGAAACTCTACAAAAAATGCCTCTTGCGTTTTTTTGTTACAATGGGCTATTTTCGATATAGTAAGTAGTATAGCGAGGAAGGTAAAAAAGGGATGCGCCTTGTTTCATTAACACCTGGTATAATACATATTGATGAATAATTAAACATCTCCAAATCTTACTGATTAACTAAAAAAAATTGTAGAAGAAAAATGAGGGCGTTCCATTCCAGCTTTACTTTGGTGAAGTTCATATTAATATAAATATAATAATAATGAATACCAATGTTTGTTTTGACAAAACAATTGAAATAACTATCCGCTGAAATTAGTTATTATTTTATTTATATTTGTACTTCGTTTTATTTACATCTGGTCTAGAAAATTGATGTTTTCTTTCTAAAATCGCTTTTTTACGCTGCTGGCATTTATGGCCATTAAAATACTTATTATAAGAATATAAAACTAGAAGTTTTATTTTATTTAGATCGAAAAATGCGTGACTTTTGATTTTTTCTCTCTATTCGCCTAAAATTGTTTAAATAATAAATTATATTACACTCGAATTCCATTATAAAGAAATAAATATTGTAGACCGTCTTAACCTTCATTTTACAAAAATATTTTAATAATTGTCGGATTTAGTGGCCTAAAATTAAAAAACTATTATCAATTTAAAAAAAATCTATTTAAATAACCGTCATTCTAATTTTAAATGTAGCTCATTTTCAGTGAAAACCAAATTTGAACAGTATACAGGATGTATAAAATTGCGTTTTATTGAAATCTCGCTTATTTGAAGACATACGACGACGTTTAACGTGGAGAAAAGTTGTGCAATTTTATGCCTACTAATAATCTAAAAAGAAATTGTATTTAGTTTCTGAAAGAACTTAAAAAAAACTGAAATTTGGATTTTTTGTTTTCGGCCATAACTCATTTGTCATTTATGTTACATATTTCTAGTTCACGCATTATTAGGGCACTTTTTTATGCTGCATCTACATTTTTTATCAGATTTGGTATAACTGCTACCTTTGTTCATTCATTTGTTTTTGTAAAAAATAACTTACCTGCTACCTACACTAAAAAATAAAATTTTCCTGAAATTTTTACACACCTAATGTATCTAAACATCAAAGCAAATAAAAGTACTGTTTTTTTTACTTCCATCAGTTCAGGGCCTACTACAATTTTTTCAAAACAAATTAAATGACGTGGTCCTTTCCATGACACTCTTATGAAATTTTTATTTTCTGTAGTAAAATGCTCAAAACTTAAACAAACTGCAAAGTGTGACATATCGTTGAAATTAGAATAAAAACTCAATTAAAATATAAAAAAAAACTAAAATACCGTACGAAAAAAAAATTGTCAGTCGAAAATGAACAATGGTAGCTGTTATACCAAATCTGATAAATATATAGATTCAGCATAAAAAAGTAATAATGCGTCAACTAGAAATACAGGGTGTTCTGAAACTCGCGGACACGGACTGCGGGGCGGTATTCTACCATAAAAAGAGAACTAAAGGTTTCTCTGCGATTTTTCGATTTGACCAATATTTTTGGAGTTATTAAAGTTTTGAAAAATCTGAAAATAATCAAAAAAATAATATTCAAACTCAAATTTAAGTGTTTAAACAAGTACTGAAAATAAATCTTCGATATTGGTTGTTGAAAACAGCACGTCATTATTTATTTGTTTCATAGTTCGTCATGTTTTCAAATTTTGAAATAGGTCTAAAGTGGAAAAAATGGTTGCGTATAAACGTACCGCTCGTACTGCTTGGTTATTAGAAGCCCCCAGTGCCATCAGGATATCATAATATTCTTGGTTCCAATAATTCGCGGCCATTTTGACGCACTTGAGAACTAAATTCAAACAATTGACGAACTATGAAACAAATAAATAATTAGTGCTGTTTTCAACAGCCAATAGCGTGCGACTGCTAAATTGAACACGTAAATTTGACACTTTAAACTGCTTTTGTAATTTTTCCTGTCAATTATCGTTTTGAACTATTTCTTGTTGTTGTAATGTATCATGGTACTCTTCACAAAGAATAAGAAGGTTTGACCCTTCCGTACACCTCTCTTATTCAACACTTCTCTCAGATTCTCAGATAATGTCAAATACCTGGGAGTTGTTTTTGACAAACAGCTGAACTGGGAGAAACCCCTGAAAGCTAAAACGAACAAAGCATGCATGGCTTTCTGGCAGTGTCGCCGCGCTCTAGGTAAATCTTGGGGACTTTCCCCTAGAATTACCTTGTGGCTGTATACTGCCGTGATTAGGCCCATGCTATGCTACGGAGCACTTGTCTGGTGGCCCAGGGTCAGACAGGCTACGGCAGCAACCAAACTGGGACACGTGCAACGTCTCGCTTGTCTCAGTTCTACAGGTGCTATACGCTCAACCCCCACGGCCGCCTTAGAGGTGATCTTATGCCTTCCTCCACTTGATCTCTTTGTGGAGGAAGTAGCTGTGAGGACTGCTTTGAGGCTGCGCCACAAGGGGCTGTGACAAACAGCAGGCAAGGGAGGCAGACACACCCGCATCCTGGATGAGGCAATCGTCAAGATTCCTCTTCTGGATGCTATGGTGGACTACCTTCCTTTACAATTTGCCTTCAATAGACACTTTAGTGTCTACGCGAATGCTGGACCAACCCAGCATATGGACATATCCATCTTCACCGATGGATCTAAAACAAAGCATGGAAGGGGTGCCGGAATTTTCTCCGATGACCTAAACCTACGCCAGAGTATACCACTAGGCAAAATTGCCACTGTCTTCTAAGCGGAGGTAGTGGGAATAATGCATGGTGCAAATGCAATTCTTGAACGACAAATCAAGAACCAACGTATTGGTATCTACAGCGATAGCAGAGCCGCTTTACTAGCCCTAGGCAGTTGCAAAATCACCTCAGGAGTGGTACTGCGGTGTCGTGAAGCTCTCGACGATATCTCAAAAGATAATGCCGTTTCCCTTGTATGGGTGAAAGGACATGACGGAACCTACGGCAACGAAAAGGCCGATGAGATTGCGAGACTGGCCTCTGGACAACCTCTCTGGGGGCCAGAACCCGTAATTCCCATATCCCTGAAGACATTAAGCTTTATGCTATACCAAGAAACCTTAAAAAGCTTCACACGAAGATGGGTTAACACTCAAAGCTGTCGTCAAGCAAGGGCTGCTATTACGGCACCCTCGCCAAAAACAGCCAAATACTGTGTGCAACTGTCCCGAAAGAACTTACGACTAGTTGTGGGCATCTTATCTGGACACTGCACCCTAAAGCAACACATGCACAGGATGCGTCTGGCGGACAGCCCAAACTGTCGTGTATGCAACGAGGACGACGAGTCGGCAGAACATGTCCTATGTCACTCGCAACAACCAGAGGATCCATGCTGGGGGACTTCTGGCCTAACATAGCCGAAATCAGTAACGCTCCAATTGCGGATGTCCTCAAGTACATCCAAAAGGTTGGATGGCTTGGGTGACGTCCAATGTGGCCTAAGTGCGCGTGAGGTAACTCACACTCCCAATTCCAAATCCAAAATACAGTATCATGGATTTGATTGTAGTACTTATTCAAACCCTTAAATTTGAGTTTGAATGTTTATTTTTTGATTATTTTCAGATTTTTCAAAACCTTAATCACTCGAAAAATATCGGTCGAATCGAAAAATCGTAGAAGAACTTTTTGTTCGGATTTTATGGTAGAATGCCGTCCCGCAGTCCGTGTCCGCGAATTTCGGAACATCCTGTATGTAACATAAATGACCAATGAGTTATAGTCAAAAAAATTCCAAAATTCCAGTTTTTTTTCAGTTCTTTTAGAAACTAAGCTCCAATTTCTTTTTGGATTATTAGTGGCCATAAAATTTCACAATTTTTCTGTAAGCCAACCATCGTCTTCTTCTTCTTCTTCTTATAGTGCCATACCCTATTCAGGGCGTTGGCTACCTCTCTCCTATGTCTGTGTTTGGTGCGCGGCGATAGATATTTTGCACAGACAGACATAGGGGACCTACAGTTTAACATGGGCTCTGAACCACAGGAGGTGCATGCACTTCTTCTCCAGAGAGGTTTTCCTGGGGAAAAATCCACCTCGCTGGTTTGCCATTGCTTTGCGAGGAAGAACGACCGATCTGCTGCATTGGTAACCCGCGCGCTTACCACTGAGCTACGGCCGCTCCATCGTCGTATCGTAATAGTTAACACCCAATCTGATACATCCTGTATCCACTATACTTTTTACTGTGTGCCATGTAGGGACGTTATAAAAACAATCACTAAATTGCTACAATTGTGTTAATAATTATGATGCATTTATCCATTAAATGCGAAATAACAATTTTACAATAAACTTCCTGAAACGTAGTGATTTATGAGAAAAACGTTAACAATGCTTCGTTATTTTGTCAAAGACCTTTGCTCCTTGGATTATCGCGAATTACATTTCCTAGTTTTAATTGGGAAGCGAGCTCCAATAGAAGACAAAATCCATTTAGAATTGATGATCTAACTTCAGTGAAAATTTATGAATGGGAGTTATTATTATTGCCATTGACTGTCTAGCGTTTTATGGCCGCTTGTTGACCCTTGATATCATCTGGGAACTTTCATATAATAATATCCTATCTGAGTTTAATTATTTTATTTATTGTGTGAATGGTGTTTTACTACTAAACTAGCAACCTTCGTATTTTCCTCATCTTTCCTTTGCCACAATTTTTGTTTAGGGGTTTCAAATTAATAGCGAATTATTGACATTTTAATACTTTTCCCTATCTCGTATGCGTATGAAAAATATTCACACCGACATTGTATTCTTGAAAATGCGCGAATTTGCAACAACTTCCATATTAGTCCAGTCGTGGTTTTACCCTTTTATGGTCCAGCAAGGTTGAACGGCGATAAATTGTCATTGTTGCTGCATAATATCGAATGTAATAAATGATTCAATAAAACCTTTGTTAGGGATAAACGAGAGGGTTTTTGTCGAACGGCCGATTGACCTTCTGTGCTTCTTTTTTAACCTTGATCGACTGCAGTAGTCAGGGCCTCATGGTCATCGACTTCTGTCTCCTCGGACCAATTGTGGTTGCAAATATCGAAGTTAATTTGATTCGGTCCATATATAGCTAAGAATTAATCAGACTATTGATAATTTCTAAGTAGGCATGTTGTAAATCTTGGTTAAGTGCAATTAATTAAATTTAAGAATATATGCATATTTATATCAGTTTCTCCAATTTGTCTACTATTAATATTCTAAGTTGGCGTTTTTTTTATGTTGAGTACCAAGAATTATTTGTCTTCAGCAGATATTAATTAACTTACGTACAGGGTGCGTCGCGAATATCGAAACAATTCTAATTGTTTATAAAAACAAGTCTTTTGTCAGATAGCATGTTATTCTATTTTTCATTGTGTTACGCGTTCTTTAGAGTTGTAAAATGGAAAATTGGAACATCCAGTCTTATTTATGCAGTGAAATTATTATTTGAATTAAAATCTTCTCCTTCTTCTTTATCATATCCCCATTTTGCCTTTATAGAGTTGCGGTGTAGCTGTATGTTATAAGTATGTTATTTATTTGATATAGTTTATTACATAACAAGCATGAAAAGTGACACCCAACACACGAGTGGGCGGCCGAGTGCGAAAATCACACGAGTGTGTTTGTGACTTTCCAGCGAGTTATGTACAATATTTTTCCCACGGCCGGCTCAATAAAAACAATCATTTTAAATTTAACAATTTATTGTACTTTTTTGTCATGATGGCAAAAATGTATGGTATTATTATTTTTATTACAATTAGAAAAATGAATAGGGTACGATAGCCTTTACCTGTTTAGGGTTTGCAATAAAGGATATTCTTGAATTGGTTGTGGACCTCTCGGTTCGCTTCTGATATCAAAGACCTAAAAAATGATGATTCGTTCACTGCTTGCAAACTTTTATTTAATAATGTGTAATGTGTAGGCTAACTGTTGTCAATAAATATACATATTTTTTTTAAATTTAACTGCGTATTTACAATCTACTCCTAAGTACACAGTAATAAGTAAATTATAAAGAATATAACATGAGTAGAGTAATTGGCCATTGACCATTCTCTAGAATACCACTAATAGGTTAGGTTTAACCAATTCACATCATCTCTTGTCTTAGGTCCGTAGGCCGCAGTCTTCTGAGTCTCCTCTCTGCCTCTGGGGGATTGATTATTTCTGATTTCAGGTCATTTTCGTGTCCTTCTATTCGTTCGAAGTATAGTGTCGAAAGTCTCTCGATTTCCTCAGTGACAAATGGAATGTTCAGGTCATTGTGTGGTGTAAGGTTTGACACGTACCATGGTGCATTGGTGATGGAACGTAAGATTTTAGACTGAATCCTTTGAATTATTATTTGGTTTGAAGGTTTTGTACACCCCCATAATTGCATTCCATAAGTCCATATGGGCTTAAGGATACATTTGTATAACAATAGTTTATTATCTATTGATAATTTGGATCTTCGTCCCATTAACCATGACATCTCTCTGAATTTTAAGTTAATTTGCTGGCGTTTCGTTTTGACGTGTTTCTTCCAAGTCAGTTTTTGGTCTAGATGTAACCCTAAGTATTTCACTTAATTTTTTACTGGTATTTGAATATTGTTTAGGAAAACTGGCGGACATACTATGCGTTTTGTAGTGAAGGTAACTTGTACTGATTTTGTCTCGTTTATCTTGATTTTCCATTTACCAATCCAGTTCTGTAATAGATCCAGGTGATTCTGTAGGTTCTGTGATGCTACCACTGAGTTAATGTTTACTGACAGCAAGGCGGTATCTTCCGCAAATGTTGCTACAGTAGTATTGTTTGTTGTTGGTAAATCCGAAGTATAAATCAGGAAGAGCAACGGTCCCAACACGCTCCCTTGAGGCTCTCCCGATTGTACGTGTTGGTAGTTGGAGTAACTGGAGTTTTATTTTATTTTAAAGTATCGTTCTGACATGTATGTATGATCTTAACAGATGGTAATACGGACTAGGCAAAACGCTTTTGATTTTATGTAAAAGACCAATATGCCAGACTTTGTCAAAAGCCTGTGCGACATCTAGAAAAACAGCAGTACATAATTTCTTTTCCTGGAGACCTTTAATGATACCATTTACAATTCTATGTGTTAGCTGCACAGTTGAGTGGAGTTCCCGGAAACCAAATTGATAGTCTAGTATAGTTGTTGATAGTTCCAAGTCAGTTTTAATTCTTTTCATCAAGACTTTTTCGAAAACCTTTGACAAAATAGGAAGAATGCTAGTTGGGCGATATGAGTTTGTTTCATTAGCAGGTTTTCCTGGTTTGGGCACCATAATAATTTGTGCAAATTTCCAGCTTATATAAATATACATATGACGTTTGAATTTTCGTGACAGACGCATAGCGCTGCCAATTGCGAGCAACTTGCCAGATACTTCTACAGCGCTCCGGCCAATCGCGATGCCTATGGTGCTTCGCTTTTATTTTCCTAACACCACTTGTGAGTTAGGAAAATAACGCACACGTATGAAATCGCTACTTTTCGTACCTACTACATTAAATGCATATGGGCGGTTTCTTGGGGGGTCGTGGGGAAATATATATTACTTGATTTTGTATCCTGTTTTGTATTTCATTATCTATCGTTCCATTTCTTGTAATTATGGTGCCTAAGTACTCGTAGCTATTTACTTTGTCTAATCTTTTTCCGTTTATTTCTATATTTATATTTTCTTCTCCTTTAGTTATGTGGATAAGCTCAGTTTTTTCTACAATTACCTGCGTTCTTCTTTCTTCTAGGCAGGTTTTCTATACGTTTACTTTTCTTTGTAGTTCAGTCTAGTGCTTGATACCAATAAAATATATCATCCGCGGAAACCAGGTCAAAGGTTTTAACTGGCGTTAGGTTGTAATAACCTATGGTAGAGGGTATTGTTTTGGTTTTACACTTTTTTATTAATTGATCCATAAATACTACAAATACGAGCGAACTTAGGCTGTCGATTAGACTTCCGATTTTTCCCCATTTAGCCTTTTACATTATTATATACACTTCTAATAATTCTTTGTAATTTTTGATTGATATCTAGTGCTCCTAGTGCCTTCCATATTTCCTCTTTCGGCACCGTATCAAAAGCTGCGGATAAATTTACGAAGGCTATATAGGCTTTAAGTATTTTTGTATATATTTTTAGCGCTACTGGTGGGAGACATATTGCTCGGTAGTTTTCACACTTCGTAGTTTCTCCTTTCTGGTGTAGTGGCGATAATGTTGCTTTCCCATTCCTTCGGTATTGTCTCTGTATGCCATGCTTGTTGATAAACTTTCCGTAACCAGTTTTTCATTTTTTCTTTTCTTTTCTTTAGGGTTTTTAAGGCTTTCTTTACTTCTTCCATTCTTATTTCGTCTGTTTCATTATCTTGTGTCTCATTTACTTCTCTTTCTTCATTTCCATGTTGATTGTTTATTCTTTCTTGTTCTTTAAACTTGTCCTCGTAATGTTCTTTCTAGGCCTTTAGTATATCTTTCGTAGTTGTCTTAGTTTACCATTCTCATTTCTAATGTTTCTTATTTGTTTTCTCTGACTATTCTTGTCTTTTGATTGTATTTCAGAGTTTTTCCTGATTGCCTGTATAATCTTCTTCAATTCCTTTGCCTCATTACATTTCTGATGATAGACCTCTTTATCTTCTTCTGTTCTGGATTTATTGTATCTAATCCATGCTTGCTTTTTCTCCTGTACCTTTTTCTTCACTGTGTCGTTCCACCAACTTGTTCGGTTTTGGTTGTAGTTAATGTTTTTCGTACCGCATACCTCCTCAGCTGTTTTTACTATAGTACCTTTTAATTTTTCCATTTTTTTTTTTGGAATTTGTTTTTTAGGTGTTTTAAATGCCGTGTCCGTTACCAGTACTCTGTGATCTGTGTTTAGTTCTACTCCTCTAATGACTTTAACGTCTTGTATTGCGTATATCATAGGTCTTGTGTATGTTATATAATCTATTATTGATTTTTGTGCCCTCCCTTCCGCTTCGTATGTTCTTTTGCAAATCGTTTTATGATTGTAATAGGAGTTACCTACTAACAGCTGATTTACAACACGTCCATTATCATTTAATGTTTCTTCTTCGCCGTACTTGCCTATTGTTCCATATCCTGGCCCTTCATTCCTTCCAGTTCGTGCATTCCAATCTGCTACTATCATCACATGTTTATTTTTGCTTTGCATTTTGTCTACTGGTCTTTGTAAGTCCTCAGAGAATCTTTATCTCTCACGTCTGTATTCTCTGTTGGGGCGTATATCTGTATCAGTCCGATCTTTTCTTCCAGTCCTTTTGCTCGACCTCCCATACGAGTTTCCGCATATCTCATTGTATAAGTTTTTCGTTAATTTTTAACGACCTGTCTTTTCTTCTTGATCTTGCTGATGCCAAGGATTCCTATTTTATACTATTCCATTTCTTCAATTATTTCTACTTCTTTGCGAGTCAAAATCTTCTCTTTCTCGCCCGTCCGTTTTCTGAAATCCGTCCATCTCCGAGACTCCCATTATTTCTCTGAATCGAATAACTTTGTATAGGTGATTATCCCAACGAAAAGTGCCCGTTACGTCGGTACAACTGGGGCTGGGTTATACTTCCCAGCACTGGGTCATCAGAGCCTCTTTTGCTATGACAGGTTGTACCAAGTGTCGGCGAGGATGATGTTCGAGTGGAAGAGGCTATAACTTGCTATAACCACCCCTTCCACTCCAATTAAATTAAAATTGTATTATGCTTTAATACAAAGAGCGAGAAATTCAAGGAAACGGGGCGTGTGGTAAGACTTTCTCATCACTGAGAAGTTAAACCATTTCGCCTGAATTTCCTATCCTATTTGTTGTGTATTTTTATATCAAGGTTGAACCCTGAATGTTACTATAAGATGGCATGATTCAATTAGATTTACTTGCTTTTGGGTATTTTTCGAATCCACTTAATAAAAGTCGGCTTTATATGTTCGATGGTGGCGGTACCTAGTAGAAGTTGCTGTATGTATATCCTGTTTGGGGGATTCTGCGCTCCGCTGCCATTACTTGTGCGTGTTTTAACTATGCAAAACATAGAATATTTTAATTTTTTGGAAGCAGATTCCTTGGGATTAAATAAAACCAAAAAATAGAAGGTCTCAAATTGTTAATTATATTGTACTATCACTCAAGGGCAATTATTGAGTAAAGAGGCATAATTGTTCGATTTTTAAAAATTCATAGAAGGCGTGACAGAGACTATAAAATGCCTTATTCTGGAACCTGAATAATGCCTTAACAGTGGGGCCTAACTTAGCTTTTCTTTATTGGGGCCAGATTCGGTTTACATTCATGGAAACAATTTCTAAAAAAATCGCTTGTAGAAAATATCCCTGGAATAAAACTCCAGGAAAGGTATTAACTGAAAATAAAACATTCCCCGGAAGAAAGTTTACCGATAAATAATTCCCTTAAAAAACAGCGCCCGAAAAACAACCCGAAGAACAGCTCCTTTAAAAAACTGTGAAAATATGCCCCATTGACATTAGTAACATTTTAAAATCATTTTTTTGCAATATTGTATAAACAATCTCCTAATTCTGGATATGTGGTGTGTCATAAATGTAAAAGTGTGTTCGTCTACAAAACCACAAAATGGTACATCACGTTTAATGAGGTATGAAGGAGATTGCTTTATAATTTACGCCGACAACTGTGATGATTATCCCTTGCCAGTCCGGTTATTTAGCAGTGCTGCCCCAGCTGTTTTGGTGGAGCCCTGTTCGGCGGCCAGTCAAGACCCTGCTCGGCCCGATTAGCTCTTTAAATAACCCCGGCTCGTCCCATCCCGGTAATAAAAGATTATGTAATTTTAGGCTTCGGGCCCGATTAGCGTTTTAAATAAACTGGCTGGGCAATTAAAAATTATGTAATTATAGATCCATCTCGTGGGCGGGCCTTGGGCTTCGGTCCCGATTAGCGCTTTAAATAAGCCCGGCTCAATAATTAAAAATTATGTAATTATAGACCCGACTCGTCGGCCGGGCTTAGGCTTGGTGCCCGATTAGCGCTTTTAATAACCCTGGCTCGTCCCGTCCCGACAATCGAAAATTATGTTGTTTCAGGCCCTATTCGTGGGCCGGGCTTGAGCTTCGGGCCCGATTAGCGCTCTAAACAAGCCCGGCCCATTAATGAAAATTATGTAATTATAGAGCCGACTCGTGGGCCAGCCTTGGCTTTTGGACCCGATTAGCGCTTGAAATAAGCCCGGCCCGTTCCGGCCTGGTAATTAAAATAAAATTTATAATTTAGAACCCGTTTGTTGGCCGTGCCTGGACTTTGGGCTGCATTAGCGCTTTAAATAAGCCCGCCCCGATAATTACAAATTATAAAATTGTAGATCCCGCTCGTGGGCCGAGCGTTCGGCGCTGTTAGCGTTTGAAAGAAGGCTGCCTGTCCCGGCCCGCTAATTAATAATTATGTACTTTTATATGTGGTTCATAAGCCGAGCCTGCGCTTCGGGTCCCATTAGCACCCTTATATAAGCTCGACGCGGTAATTACAAAATATGTAATATTAGATCTGGGTCGTGGGCTGGGCTTGACCTTCGGGCCAGATTAGCGTTTTAAATAAGGCTGAACCGTCCCGGCCCGCTAATTAAGAATTATGTACTTTTAGGCTCGATTTGTGGGCAGGGATTGGGCTTCGGGTGTGATAAGCGCCTTAAATAAGCCCGGCCCGGTAATTAAAAATTATGAACTTTCAGCCCCGGTTCGTGACTCAGGCTTCGGGCCCCATTAGCGCTTTAAATAAGTCAGACTCAGTAATTCCAAGATATGTAATTTTAGACCCGGCTCGTGGGATGGGCATGGCTTCGGGCCCGATTACCGTTTCAAATAAGGCTGGCCCGTCTCGGCCCGATAATTAATAATTATGTAATCTTAGCCCTGATTAGCGGGCCGGGCTTAGGCTTTGGATTCGATTAGCGCTTTAAATAAGCCCGGCCCGAAAATTTAAAATTATTCCAAATACCCAACTCGTGGGCCGGGCATAAGCTTCGGACTTGATTAGTGCTTTAAATTAAGCCGGGCCGTTCCAATCTAAGTAATAGTTATGTAGTTTCGGACCCTGTTCGTACGGGCTTGGTCTTCGGGCCCGATTAGCGCTTTAAATAAGGCTCGCCCGTTCCACCACGCTAATTATTAATTACGTACTTTTAGCCCCAATCCGTGGGCCGTGCCTTGGATTCGGGCCTTATTAGCGCTTCAAATCAACTAGACCCGGTAATTAAAAATTATGTAATTTTAGACCCGACTCGTGGGCCGGGCCTACGCTTTGGGCCCGATTAGCTCTTTAAATAATCTCGGCCCGGTAATTAAAAATTATGTAATTTTAGGCCCGGCTTGTGAACCGGGCTTGGGCGTCGGGCCCAATTAGCGCTTTAAATAAGGCCGGCCCGTCTCGGCCCGCTAATTAATAATTATTTAATCTTAGCCCTGATTAGTGGGCCGGGCTTAGGCTTTGGATTCGATTAGCGCTTTAAATAAGCCTGGCGCGGAAATTTAAAATTATTGTAAATACCCAACTCGTGGGCCGGGCATAAGCTTCGGGCTCGATTAATGCTTTAAATATAGCCGGCTCGTTCCTACCTGCTAATTAATAATTGTGTAGTTTCGGACCCGATTCGTACGGACTTGGTCTTCGGGGCCGATTAACCCTTTAAATAAGGCTCGCCCGTTCCACCCCGCTAATTAATAATTACGTACTTTTAGCCCCAATCCGTGGGCCGTGCCTCGGATTCGGGCCTTATGAGCGCATCAAATAAGCTAGACCCGATAATTAAAAATTATGTAATGTTAGACCCGACTCGGCCGGGCCTGCGCTTTGGGCCCGATTAGCTCTTTAAATAATCTCGGCCCGATAACTACAAATTATGTAATTTTAGGCCCGGCTTGTGAACCGGGCTTGGGCGTCGGGCCCAATTAGCGCTGTAAATAAGCCTGCCCCGTCCCAGCCCGGTAATTAAAAATTATGTAATTTTAGGGCCACACCGTGGGCCGGGCTTGGGCTTCGGACTGGGATGCCCACTTCTAATGCCTAAAATCTTAACCTATGCAGTATTGCTTATTATCATGATTCATAAATAATATTTTCAGCTAATTTTTCCGAACATTGTCAAGTGTATTGTTGAAAACATCTTATAACTTTTACCAAAAGAAGTGAACTCCGTTTTTGTAATTTTTTTAATATAACCCTTAAATTTTCTAAAACCCTACAGTAATTATATTCTACATTGTTATATTGTTACACTGATACCATGTTATAAAAGTTATACTTATAAGAAAAAGAAAATATGATTACACGGAATATTCAGAATGTGTAGAAATTCCTTATTTTGTCGAGAATTTCAAAATCAATCTATTAAAAAATCAAGGTCAAGTTCATAGAAAAGGAGTCTGACCCTAAAGACCTCAAGTAACCCAAGTTACTTTTGCTTTTTTAAGATCAAGTCTATATTTGAAGTGAACATTAAAGTGTTATTTGGGTTCGTGTGGGATTTTAATCTATCTCTATCTTCGCCGAATGGTGCGGCTCATTAGATTTTAATCTTGGAAGATTTTTGTAGGTTGCAGACTCTTGTAGGCGTAGCTGCAATTTAGAAGAAGTTACGTAGGTCTAATGGTAGCGAATTTGTTTTCCTTTGACGTTTTATGCAATAACCAGTAACATTATGTGGTTTATAAATTGTCTTACGACCATAACTAGCTTATGTAATGCGTTAATTATTCAAATTATAACGCGGACGCCAATCTTGTGAAACCTCTTGACGAAACTGCTAGAATCTTGAACTTTTGAAATGTAAATAAGAAATTCATGGCTTTTGTTTTTTTTTAAATTCTAGTGAATATAAGAGAAAGCGACATAACCGTTATACGTGGCATGTTTTTAATAAATTAATTATGATAATTGGTTATTCAAATATTTTGTGCTTTGGAGCAGAAACAAAACAAAACAAATAAAAGACTTTTTAAGGTTCTACATACAATAAAATATTTAAATGTTTTTTGTTTGTTTTCAGAGTAACTCGTCCCATCAACTCGACTTCAACTATCCGTTCAAATACCTCCAACAAAACCACATCCTACGAATCCGTATCAATTTTCAAGCATGGAAGCACTACCAGCAAATCAGCTCCAAATATTCCACCGAGGGTGAAACCTCCTGTCATTTTGTCCGCAAAGAAAACTGATACCAAGACAGAAAATACCAAAAGATGGTTTGGAGTGCCCACTAAAACCAAAAACTCTACACCTGCTCCAAAACAGGTAGTTACGGCTTTTTCGCATTAGAATCAATTATTAGTGCAGGGGTTGGATTAGAACAAGGTATATTCAGCCAATTTTCTATAACTTTTCCATCTATACCGGGTGATTCAGCCTAGATGTTCTAAGCTAATATTTAAGTTATCAGAATTAGCTTGTGCGGGCGTCTATAGTACTTGGAAACCTTTAAGTTTGCATTATAAACAACATGTCAGTACTTCCGGTTACACCAGAAGTGACGATTTTTTTTTCTTAAATAGCCTTGTTTTTCTGGTAGATTCTGATACAGCATTAAATGCATAAGGTACTCACCAACTTAAACGGTTATCCGCTAGAGAGAGTTGATCTAAATTCAGGTCCGCTATGAATTTCACATTCAAGTCTGCTAAAATAAATTTCTAAGCTGTCAGTTTTATTATAAAATTGAACATTTAATTGAAAATTACCGTTAATTCAACTTTTTTAAGACTTTAGTGGCTTCTTCTTCTTCTTCTTATAGTGCCATACCCTATTCAGGGCGTTGGCTATCTCTCTCCTATGTCTGTGTTTGGTGCGCGGCGATAGATAATTTGCACAGACAGATATTGGGGACCTACAGTTTAACGTGGGCTCCGAACCACAGGAAGTGCATGCAATTCTTCTGCCTTGCGGGGGGGAACAAACGGGCCGGGGATCGAACCCGTATCCGCTGCATTGGTAGCCCGCGCGCTTACCACTGACCTACGGCCGCTATTTTTAGTGGCGCACTATATCAAAAAACGTAATTTAAGGCCATTTGTTGGGTTTGCTTAGGTATTTTGGGTTTATTTTCTTATTAAGGGAAATAAGAAGAAACAAACTCTTATACTAAACTGTCAAAGTTTGTTTTTTGTTTAGCATGTCAACTAGTTATTGTTTTGTTTATCTAGTTTTGCGTTTGATGCAGAAATAGTCGATTTTTAAGTTAATTTTTCAGAACAATTTCAAATAGCAACATATATTCTTTTTACGATATAGAATAAAAGTTTTTTGACAAAGTTGGCTACTAATCAGTCTAAAAAGTCTAAATAAAGACAGGTTTCATTTAAATATTTAATTTTGTAATAACACAGGCTGCTATGAAAATTTTTGAGCAGATTTACATATGAAATTTATGACCAACTTGAATTTTTACTTTAACGTCCTGTAGCTGCTAACCGTTTAACTTTTTGAGTAGCTATTATACAGAGACATGAAATAGAAACTTAATCGCAGTCGCCTATGAAACAAGCGCGGCATGTCGACGACTAGTTTGCAAATCCTGGAGCTATTATCATACTTGCGCGATGATTTGGTTTAGCGGTAAAGGCGTGGCTTTATAATCAGGGGGCCCCAGCTCAAATCCCGTGGTAGGCCTGTTTTTTTTTTCTATTTTTTTTAATGTAAGTATTTTGAAAACATGAAAAAGAACGAGTTTGATTATGCCTAGAAATGAACAATATTGAATTTGAGTACGCCCATGGTTTTTGTTTACTTATTGAATTTTAACGAAAATTTTTGTTTTTCTGCAACTAAAAGTCCGGTCTTTATTTATTTCAGACTAAACCTCCGGCCAAATCAACATCTTCGTTACACCATAACAACAATAACAATGAAGTTAAGATTCATGGAAAGCTAAAGAAGCCCATTGATTCTTCCAACGTGACTTCACGACGGTAAGTAACATTACCATGATGAAACCGAAGTATATTGTTCAAATATTATATTGAATATAAGTATGACGGCGAAGTTTAGGCACTTTATTAATATTGCGGTTGTTTAATATACCGTATACCTAAACAGAAAAATTTTTAATCCGTAAGAATAGCTTTTAATATCGTTTCTACAATTTGCGGAATGAGAAGGGACATTTAAATACATTATATGGCTGCGTATTCCCCATACCATCAAGCACAGTATTTCTGTAATAAAGTATAAACCTTGTCGAGCTTTCAAAGTAATGGCGTAACTTGAATGGCTTTTACTAACTTTTATCAGAAAGAACTTATATTTCCGTGGGAATACACATAAAGTAAAACAATTCAAGATCCTATCGTTTCTAACCTTTAACTGTTCATAAGTTCAAGTTTAACTGTCATAATAACTATAATTGCTATTAGTACGCATTATATAGGTAAACCAACCTTATTGGTATTCCGATCAGGCCTGTCCTGGCTTCTTAACCTAAAAGAGAGAACACGTGCGCATTTCCACGCGTATACTCGCGCCAAACTAGGCCTCCGCGTTGCAGACACCTTTTTATTCCCGCCATGAACCTCGGTACTTTTGCAAATTTTATGGTCTTGTCTTCATAAGTTTTAAGACAATTGCAAGGCGTACGCCGTACATACATGGGAAATTATAGTACAATTTTAAAGAAAATTACTTCCAATGGTCTGATCTGCGCAGCAAATCTTTTGTGATGATAACAAGACAGTGCCGCAGTACATAATGGCAATACTTGCATTTAATGGCGGAAACATATTTTTTAGATAAACTTGTTTTAATAAAGAGGGCTTGGAATGGCCACTCAGGTCACCAGACTTGACACCCTCAAATTTTTTTCCCTTTGAGATACACACAGTGATCAGTTATCAACAGATCATAAAAAGCGACAATATTTATTTAACTAGAATTGTTATTTTTTACATTCATTTTATACATTAACGGGTTTGAATAGAATATCCATCACTGTACACGTTGCGCTATTCGTTGTTCTTCGAATATGATTATTTTGGTACTAGCTAAGATGCATTAAGTAACGAGCAATGCATAGAACTAGTAAATTTATAAATACGTATTAAGGGCTCGCAATTAGCGCGGTTCGCGTATCATCTGATCGCTGGCGATTCACTACGTTTGACGCTCCCAAAATTTAGATTAACGCTGAAATTGATGTAGTTTTAGAAAATATTTCAAGGACAACTTTGGAAAACGTTTCTCAAAATATTCCTTTGCGTATCCGCATACAATTGCTTATAGGGGCATAATTATATCATAAAGACATTTGTTAAGGTATACCAAATAACTTGGTATATTGTTAAATTTTTCGTATCTTTAACACTAATAATTTATCAACCCTCATAATTAGTACCGGGTGATCGTAAAAAACATCTTTCAGAGCAGGCCATGACCGAAGTGTTAAAGTTGGCAATACTTAATATAAGCCAATTGTCAAATGTTGACAGCTGTAAAAATTTTTGGTTAGTTACATTTAACTTACTATCTAACCAAAAATTGTTACAGCTGTCAACATTTGACAATTGGCTTATATTAAGTATTGCCAACTTTAACACTTCGGTCATGGCCTGCTCTGAAAGATGTTTTTTACCGATCACCCGGTATCAAGTTGTTTATAACATCCGAATAAAAGAGCCGCAAAAGGCTTGGCCGTAGAAACCAAAACTCATCTCGGCAATTATTCATAAGTTGTAAACTAAATTCGTAAATCTTCCACCTGTCTCAACTTTTAGTGACGAGGGGCTCCCGCTACTAAAACCCGCATAATATACAGGGTGGCTCAACAACGTCGCAGTGATCGACATCTCCTTAACTACTTAAAATACAGAAAAAATGTTTCTAATAAATATTTTAGGGGACCAAGAGGATCATATTTTAAAATTATTTTTAATTATACAGGGGGTTCCGTATAAGAGTGGCATACCAAACTTAATTTTTTGTATTAGAATACTCTGTATATTTTTGCATATTCTTTTCCGCCTTTTAATTGTCTGTATACATATGTTTTGGTTTTACAATTCCGTTGCGGCATTGTCAAGTTATTCAACTATTTTAGAAAAAATTTAGTAAAATCTGCAGAAGCCGTACTTCCCAAGATTAAACAAACTTTTTTGTTAAACCTTAGTCAATCCAGGCATCATAGGAGGCATCGACACCTGTTTGTTTTGGCGAGAAACAATTGCAAACCTTGTTTTAATCAAGTAAGAAATTTGTTTTTTTATGAATTTTGAAATGTTAGATTGTCCAATTTCCCATTCCATACGTTAAGCTTTGAACTAGGATGTGGATTGGCCTTATTGTTTAAAGCTTATTTGAAACAAACTCCAACGACTTTTAATAAGTAGTCATCCTGAATTTTCTATAAAAAGCGCAGAAAGCTTTATCCAACTATGTAAAAATGCACAGGTAGTTCTATTTAAAAAATTGAGTTATGACACAGAGTTAGAAATTTTTGCATTGATGCAACAAACACCCTGTATAACCAAATTTAACTTAAAAATATCCAGAAGATAATACATGGTCTTGACTAAGGTGTAGCAGAAAGAGTTTGTTTAATCTTGGGAAGTACGGCTCGTGCATATTTTATTAGCCAAGTCTGGAAATGTCAAATTTTTCGAAACGTGTTCGATTTCAAAACCAAAACATACTCAGAAAGGCAATTAAAAGGCATATGATTAAGAATATGAAAAAATATACAAAGCGCGCTGTTCAATAAAACTTAAGTTTGGTATGCCATTCCTATATGTAATCCCCTGTATAATTATGAATAATTTTAAAATGTGGTCTTCTTGGTCCGCTAAAACGTTCTTTTGAAACCTATCTGCATTTTAATTAGTGAAGAAGATATCGACTACGGCAGCGTAGTCCCCCTGTATAAGGCGCACACTCGTTTGTACAGCGGTCCGCTACTAGAGGGACACATCGCATCCAGGTCGCGATGCGGCAATTACTGACAGGCAGATGCTTTACATATTTTTCTTCTATTTTCATTGCATTTGCCTTTGTTATTAAAAAAATACTCTGACCTTAAGCCCTTTTCATTCTGGTCCCCAATACAAGTGCATTACCACTTTACGTTGAATTTTATTAAGTTTTGCTACGTAGAACGCTAAAATTTAATAATAGTTACAAAATTTAAGACTTTACAATATTATGAATCGATTGAGTTTTGCTACTTTGCCACTGTTACACAGGGTGTTAATGAATTGTAGGGACAAACTTCTAGGGCTTGCAAAGCACAACAAAGCAAACAACTTATGTTAATAAATGTGTGGTCAAAAGTGTTTCCTGTCAGTGATAGAGCTTCTCAAAGATTCTTTAAAAAGTACCTGAAAATACGCAACCCAAATTGCATTTTCAATTAATTTGCACAGGTCACACGGAATTTTGAAAAAAAACGATCTAGACATACATGCATTCAAATAACGTCAAGTTTGACACAATTTGATATATTTGTGATATTTTTTGACTTTTCTTGCATTCGTTTCTTTCTGTGCCTTTTATAATTCGTTTTTTTCGTTCTGTGATTTTTTTGATAATTGGTTATTGTAAATTTTTCAAATGGTTGATTTTTGCTTTGTAATTGGGGGGGGGGGGGGGGTGACTCCCCACCCCCATGTGGGTGGTCTACTGAAACAACCATCCTACTTCAGTGAGTCTATTGGGCTCTTGCATAAGTAGTCTAATACATTTTACAAATAAATACATTATGCTCTTATTTTTCTATAAATATATACATAATGCTCCTATTTTCTTATACAGGATCTAATACATGCATGAATGAAAACGGCTCAATATATGCGTGCTTATTATGTCAGGAAACAAACAAATTTACGAACTTCATGTTCATAATTGCAACTCCTTGCATATTTGGAAATGGAAAATATTGCTGATCGCATTAAGAACATATCACACATCTCGACCCAGCGTATTTATTATTTTCTTAAAGTAATATACAGAAAAACAGAGGGCGTAGTCCACGGGTTCTACTAGTTGAAAAATAATATTATCATTGGCATTTCTTTTCTTCCATTGATTAATGCACCATATTTGTATTAATATTGATTGAAAATTGTTACAATATTTCTGTCTTATTACGTTACTTCACGTTATGAGTCACTTACTATATTAATTAATTATTGGCCGGGAATGTACGTTAACTATTGGCAAGTGTTTCATTGCTACCTTCGTGTATGTGTAGTATTGCAACAAAAAATGGAAATAAGTAATTTATCTAGTGCGCTCTGAAAATTGAATGTCGTGTCTTAGCTTGCTTCATACAAAATATCTTACTTCTTAAAAAGTTGTGATTCATAATGGAACTTGTACACAATATTAAACCGTAAAACCATAAATTCCCAGGTAACACAATACATCATCTACTTTCATATTTTTAACCAAGCACTGTCAATAAATAATGTCACTTTTGACGATCTTTTTAAATGTATGAAACAGTAGCGCTAAACATTTTCACAGGTTTTAGGGCTTTGGGAGCACGATAAGTCGGAAGCTACAGAGGCGTCTGTCTGTCTGTGTGTCTGTATACACTTTACAGTCTAGACGCCTTAACGCACAAAAACCAAATTTGGCTCAAAGATGGGTAATTGCAATAGGATGGCACAGCAAGAAAACGAGATTGGTCCGCCAAAAAAAGGCGGTAGAGGAGAAGAGTTCTATGTCAAAATAGACGCGCTCGAAAAAGAATCTTAAATATGTACTATACGCATGTCGAATAGCCGATCTGCGCAAACACGATCTCCCTATTACCCCTCATTGCTCCCTAGCATCGAAATTTTTTATTTTTTTTTAAATTTACGTATTTCGGCTTAAAAATCTGATGAGCATGTTAAATGACAATAGGAACAACTTTCCCTTGAGAAAACATTTCTGAGAGGTTTCATTCTTGTCGTTTACCTGAACAGAGTGAGTGCAGATATACTGTCAGCCAAAGGTCGTGAAAACTCGATTTTGAAATTTTAATGGATAAACATTGATTGCAACTAGAAAACAGAAAATGTTATTAAAGCGGGCGACTGCATGAAAAACTAGAGGGAAGGGGGAGGGGTGCTCTACTTCAATATGGATATGCTCGTAAAAGAACTTTAGATTAGTATTCTACACATGTCAAATGGCCGATCCGCGTAAACGCGATTTCCATATCCCCCTCACTGCCCTTCACCATTGATTTTTAGTTTTTTCAAAAAATTACGAATTTCGGCTTTAAAATCGGTATGAGCATGTTAAATGCCAATAGAAACAACTTATTCTTGAGAAAACATCACTGAGAGGTTTCCTCACCCAAAGCTGTGTAGAACATAAAAATTCGATTTTGAGATTTCAATGAATAAACATTGCAACTAGAGGACACAAAATATCATAAAACCGGGCGACTGCATTAAAAATGAAGGGAAGGGGGAGGGGTGCCTACTTCAAAATAGATGCGCTCAGAAAAGAACCTTAGATTCGTATTCTACGCATGTCAAATAATCGATCTACGCAAGGCTGATCTTCCTCCCCCCCAACGATTTTTCGATATTAAAAAACTGTATGAAATTCGGATTCAAAATGACAATAAGAACAGCTTTTCATTGGGAAACACCACAAAGAGGTTTTCTTATGGTCGTTTACCTGGAGTGGTCGCCAAAAAATCGGCTATCGCCAAATTAAATTGGATAATCACCAAAATAAAGACTGTTATAATAAAATCGGTTTAGATTTTAACAAATAAATATTGCTTACAGTCAACAAACACTAAAAACAAAACAATTCCAAATTTTCAAAAAATGTTTCCAAACATAAATATTTTTTTAACAATATATGCAAAATTTCTTAAAATTTTCAAAAAAATTTTAAATTTTCAAAATTTCAAATTATATAATAATTTTCAAAAATATCAAAATTTTCAGAAACTCGAAATTTTAAAAATTCAAAAATTATCAATACAAAAAACAAATTTCAACTGATATTTATTTTTTAATTTTAGAAATTTTTACCATTTCCCTACATTGCAATTTTTAAAAATTCTTCAAATTATTTTTCACACATTTTTTAGTTTTCAAAAGCTTTCATAATTATTACATTTTCCAAAAGTTGTCAATATTTTCAAAAACTTTTGTGTCATCCTTTTAACTCAAATTTTTTTTAATTTCCCGTAATTTTACAAATTGCGAGATTTTTCAAAATTTTACATTTTCAAAAATTCTCACAATTTTCAAATTTTACAAAATTTTCATAACTTTCTAGTTTTCAAATTTTAAACTTTTCAACATGTCCGAAATTTTTATTGCAACAATTTTCAAAAAATATTTCACAGTACTTGTCAATATTACTACAATTTACTTTTGGCCTGGACCGCGTCGTCATTTGTGGATTACACTCAACATAATCAGGTAAGGACCGACCTGTAGCTTATCTGCCTTTACAAGCGTTTGCTCTAAAAGTTTGAGCTATGGGTATTCGTGAGTCCTGCCTGCCTAAACAGGGCCGTGTGCTTAGATTATTTAAACCTTGGGGCGAACAAGGATTTGATCTTAATGTATTTTTTTTGCCAGGACAATAATACTTAATCGGCTTGTGCCTGTTAGCTGTTTGTGAAGCCATGAACGTTTCGCAAGACATTGCAGCTTGCATCTTCAGCGTGATTAGGCACTGAATTCAAATCCAGGGTGCGGAGGTATTTAAACCCTTTTGCTGCTTACGAGTTCTTAGAGAATAAACTACTGGAGTCCAAGCTTTACTGAGTCTAAAACTGTCTTCTCTGTTTACGCTGTTAGGTTGTTTCTCATTCTGAATTGCTTCACGTATGATGCGAGGGAAGTAATGAGGGACTCTGCCGAGTACTCAAGCATTCTAAAAGTCCATGTTATGTCCAGTTAAACCAGTAGGTTCAGCCACCGCAGATTTTGTGATGCGTCTGTGTTTGCAATCACCTTTGTGCTCTTGCAATCTTAACTCAATGGAACTACCGGTTTGTCCGATGTAGTTTGAGCCACAAGAGCAAGGGATGTTGTAGATCCCGGCTGATTTTAAATTTGATATTTGATTCTTTGCGGATCTGAAACCGTTTCCCAAAGTTTTATTAGTCCTAAAGACTGTCTTTATCTTATCAGTAATGCATTTACTGTAAGGTAGAAAAGGTAAGCCTTCTAATAGTGTGAGTTTCTCCTTAGCCTTGTGCTGTTCCGCATGCGGATTGCTCTGTAAATTTCTGTGGCTGTATAACCGTTTTGTTGTAACATCAAGAGATGAGTTTTCTCTTGTTGTATGTGTTCTGCATCTAATATTCGAACTGCTCTGGCTGTTAGAGTTTTTAGCACAGTGGCTTTCTGCATCGGGTGTTGATGCGAGTTTGCATTTAAATACCTGTCTGTATGTGTCTTCTTTCTGTAAACTGCGTGCCCCAAGCTATAATCTGGTTACGTGTAACATCTACGTCTAAGAATGGAATACTGCCATTTTATGGAAAATTAAAATATTTTCAATTTTCATAAATGCGAGGAAAGTCCCGTGGTAGTTGCCCGACAGCTTTTTTCCGCGATTGGTTTTTATGCTAATACTAAGTAATACTACACTTGAAGGTTATGAGATGCAAATTATAGAAACTTAAGGATATTCCGTATCACGATCTCACGTGAATAAAGTCAGCAATGCATTCGTGAGATACTTGCATCCGTAATTAATGAGCTTTCATAAACTATTCTTGTCTACAGAAGTTTTGTTAGAAATGTCCAGGATTGGGTATTACCTAAAGTTAATCAATCATTGATCGTCTCGTAATTGCCTCGTATTGGTTCTCTGTTAATTTCTACCAGTTTCGAAACTTAAGAGTCAGATTTTAATTTCACTAAGGTTTTTGGAATTTTCTTAAACTTTTATTTTTTTTCGTTAAAGTTTTAACTTCTCGCGTTATACACCGAAGAATATGTATTCAAAATACCCCTTAGTAATTCACGTGCGTGCTTGGCTCTTATCTGTATAAGGTTAGCCCTCGATAGCAGCTTTTCGTAGCCTTAGGCTAGCACATGACCTACGTAATGTTATAATTTGGTCTTTTTCGTGCCATACCTATTTTTACTAGTGTTACTAGCACTTACCCGCAAGGTTGAATAAATAAACATTGCTCGTGTATAATACATAATATATGGTTCTATTAACCTTTTATCAAATAATTGCTGGATTGGTATTTTACCTTGGAATTTTGCGCGCATTCAATTGAATTCTTTAAATGTAAAACCATAAATAACGTATAGCTGCGGGTATTCAGTTGTTATTCCATATTTGCTCATGCACGCTGAATACTACTGCTGCATACCTGATTTTATTTTAAAAAATGCAATGCACACAGGTACGAGTATGAAAAACATTGTAAATGAGATTATTAGATATTGGTTTCAGGCAATATTATGGGGCAGAAAGTCTTAATCCACATGCTATGGTAAAATAATTGGTTAAGTGAGTGTAATTAGCGATTTTTTGATTGCAAGTAATCTACATTTTTATTTATAAGTTCGAGCTTTACTTCGTTGAAGTTCATTTTAATTTATTGTAAATAAAACAATTCTAAACTTCAACAGGTTTTGTATTTTAGCTTTATACGTATTTTAACGTGTTTACACGTCATTTTCAAAAGCAAGATTAAAAGCAAAGAGTTGGTGTTGCTATAGGAACAATAAATCTACTAAATTTTTACACAAGTGCGCATTCACTGTCTTATAACCAGACCAGGCGATACTAGCGGGATATGCCTAGCTATGGGCGCACCAACATATTTGCGATCCACTTATTTTTATAATAATTATTATTGTAAAAAATTGAAAAATGTGTAACTAAAAAGACATTTTTCTTTATCGTATTTTATAAGGCA
Organism: Ctenicera cuprea; assembly: GCA_958336395.1. NCBI lineage: Eukaryota > Metazoa > Arthropoda > Insecta > Coleoptera > Elateridae > Ctenicera > Ctenicera cuprea. The sequence continues at coordinate 44,554,231 of OY284493.1, forward strand.
TCGCCCGGCACCTTTTTGGGCCCGGCGCCCTTTTGAATCCGGCGCCCTAGGGCTATAGCCCAATGGTTAGGATGGTACTGATGATACCAAAAACACGTGTTTAATTTCTGCATCCTCTTTCCGATTTTTAAGAATAATATATAGTCAATAAATTATTGATATATAATTATGATCGATATCTAATTATTAATCGATGAAAGAGAAAATGAGTTTATTTTTATTTACATATAAATAAAATTTATTTAAGAAAACAAAAATATACCCTAAAAGAGCGACAGGGAAGACCAAATTAAATCAAAGGTAAACAAAGACGAGAACAATAATTAAAAGAGGGTCAACATTTCCCAGAGGGACTGTCCATTCCAGAAGGACGACGCCCTATCGTAATATAATAAACATTCAGTAAGTTTGCGTAAATCAATCAATTAATGTTTGTTTTTTTGATATAAATAACGAACTAGTGTTTCCCAGCCGAAATTCGACGGCAGACACGTGATGCATTAGTTCCAATAATGACACGCGGCGGTTTTGTAGATGGCGCCCCAAGTGACGCGCGTCTAGCCGACCTTCATATATATTATAAATTAAAATAATTATTATTAAAAAATCGACGTAGAATAAATATAAAAAAATATAAAAATGTTTCATGTTCCATCTGAGGATAGAGACCTTTGATTTAAAAAAAAATGGTCAAAATTGGTGAAGCGGTAGCCGCTGGAGGAACCGGAGAAAAAAAACCTTTGAGCTTTTATATATGTATGGATAGTCGATTGTTTAGTTGGTCGAATTATTAATGTTTCTATTAACTGTCCGAGTAAACAACTCGTGCGATTGTACACCTTGCACAGAAGTTGCTTGATCGAATGTATTAAAATTAATACTTGCACAAGAAAACGAAAAATGACGAAACTCTCAAAAATTTTCGTATGTAAGTAACAATTGATACTACCATAAAGAAAATGCCATAAGAAACTTAAAAACGAAATTAAAATTCTACAGTGCCATTTAAAAAAAACCTTGATGACGTCACTACTTCCAATGGGGAGGCGAAATTTTTTTAGAATACACCAAAAAATCCGCTGAAGTCAGTGTTGTAACAAAACTTCCGCAACAGGGGGGGGGATACCTTTTTAGGGGGCCAGGGCGATCCGGGGCCGTTTGAAACTAAAAATGAAAAAACACGGTCATTGTACTTCAAAACATAAAATCATAAAAAAAATATATTTTAATTTTTATTCTGAGTATTATATTTTGCATCGATGCGTTACCGAAATGTATGATCTCACCTGTCAGTCAGTTCGATAATCAGTAGCCTAAATAAAAGCATACATCCATACATCCCAGTGTCAGCAAAATAACTAGATAGTTGAATTTAGAAATGATTAGTTCAGTTTCGGTTTCAATCGTGAACTTGCCTGTATCTATATATTAAAGGCAGAAAGATCGTTGTCTCAGCTTTCCGTGGTGGGGACACGCGGATCTCGAGCTGATAATGCCACGCTCCAGTGCTAGCTTCAGTCGCGGACTCGCTGTCGAGGCGCATGTACGCAGCACGGAGTCATGTTCCACATTTATTAATAACTTACCGGCTTCACTAACCTATGTATTAAAGGCTGTTCTTCGGTTTGACTTCACTTTCTGCTCGGCGCTCTACGTGCGCGGCCGACCTTTCCCCTTCCACCTGCGTTCAGTCTCGCCTCAGCTGTCGTGAGAAAATGCAGCTTAGTTTTAATAAATTTACTAACAATTTTGTTAGGAGAAATGCGTGGGGCGTAGTCCATGGACTTACCTAATTAGAAATTTAAAATATAATTGTGGTTTAATTTTAAAGTATACATTAAATATAAATCGAGCTAAACTACTAAGTGGCGCTCAAAAAAGATTATTGAACCAGGGACGAAAAACTAAAAGAACAGCTTCAACAAATTAGCAGTTTCTGCATCTGGTAGTAGAACAGTAGTGGTAATTTTCTGAATATGTTAGTGTCAGTGATGTGGACAAACCAAATGAAATTGTTGAAGTACTACATCTAGCTAAAACAGAAAACATATACATATGGTTGTTTATCGAAATGCAGTAATTGACGGTGGAAAAATCTAAAAAATACGCAACGTTCAATTCGTTTTCTGTAAATTAAGGGTGTTTTTACAGTTCAAGATTATCAATAACAAAAATAAGGGCAAGCTAGTGTTGTAGTTTTAGTAATGTTTAAAATATTTAATACAAAATTTTGGTAAACGTATTTATGCCTTTTTTTAAGTTGCCTATAACAAAACTGGAGGTAGGCGTGGGGACCTATATAAAAGTTTGCGTTACGCCACTGGCAAAACTAAATAACTGTTTGACGTGTCGGACGTATTTTTCGAAAAACCTTAAATTATCGAGATATCAGCTTGTACCTATCCATTTAAGAAAATGTTATATCTGCTTTGGTAGGGTATCTCATTTTAGCTCTCATGTTTTTATAAAGCACTTTTGTACTCATGTCTGGACATTTTTAAGCAGTGGGACTTATTATTTATGTTTTTATTTAAATACACGTAATTTAGCTATAACGTTATAATATTAACTTCATCCGATACAATTAAATATGCCTCGATCCCATATTTTGGTGACAATTCAGAAAAAAATGCTAAAATTATAAACAAAACAAATAAATATAAAGTAAGTTTTAAAACAACTAGAAACATCTTAAACACTTTGTTTAATGCAAAATAAAAAACAGACGATTTGCTAAAATCAGGCATTTACAAATTAAATTGTTCGCATTGTAATTCGGTTTATATAGGCCAAACAATTGAAAATTTTGATATTAGGTATAAAGAACACGTACGTTGTTACAAATACAAACACTCACATAAATCCAATTATGCTAAACACTTATTACAACACAATCATTCAATGACATCTAATAACACCATAAAATGTTTACACTTTTGTGATGATAAACGTAAATTAGATATACTAGAAGCTTTTGAAATTCACAAACATTTAAAAACTGTACCGTTAATGAATGGGCAACTTGATCTCTTACACTCTCCTCTATTGGACATTTTGGAATAAGAAATCAAGTCATCTGCAGACGATTACCAAGATCAAATCACCAAGTTCTATTGCTATAACAACACTAACTGTTTACTTTCTAATATAACCTTTGACAATGATATGTTAACGTGCCGAAATATGTATAAGGTTAAAACAAATAAATATTGTTGAAGTAATTAAGTATTGCATATACCTATAATCAATAAATATAAACATCAAGGATTTATAAATAAAATAATATTAAACGACTTCAAGAAGGTATTAACCTATAGGGCGCCAAGTGTAAAGTGAAAATTTGCTGTGCATTTCACGGTATTTAAGGCAATTTGTCCCAATATTTATTATATATACACACATTTAGCTAAATGCTTTTTATTTTAATAAATCGTTGTAGATTTAAATAAATCCTTAAACATTTGGTTTAAATATTCCAATATTTAATAAAGCATTAGAGATTTAAATAAATTCTAAAACATTTATTTTAAATTTTCAAATATTTAGTAAATCTTTATGTATTTAGATAAATCTGCACATATTTGTTTTAAATCTTTCAATATTTAATAAATATTCGCAGGTTTAAATAAATCTTTACCGATATAAATAAATCCTTACAGATTTAAATAAATATTTCAACATTTAATTTTAAGCTGTCATATTTAATGTTAACTTGTCATATTTATTTGACGTTGGTAGACCCAGCCGACATAGAAGACCAAGACCGTTTAAATTGGTGGTAACGTTCAACAATTATGAACACGTTTTCCGTATTTCAAGAATTTGTACAATTAATGTTAGTTCAATCATCAATAACAACATATTTAACAACATAAACATTGCATAATTTATTATTCATACAAAATAAAATTTCCTCAACATTCCATTGAGAATGTAATATTCAGCCTGTTTTGTTTAAGCGTTGAACGCTCCCACCGTGACCCTGCCTTGCGCCTTACTACCGGTACAAACGGTCTTGGTGTCCTAAGTCGGCTGGACTCACCAAGGTCAAATAAATATGACAGGTTAACATTAAATGTGACAGCTTAAAATTAAATGTTGAAACATTTATTTAAATCTGTAAGGATTTATTTATATCGGTAAAAATTTATTTAAATCTGCGAATATTTATTAAATATTGAAAGATTTAAAACAAATATGTGCAGATTTGGCTAAATAGATACAGGTTTACTAAATATTCGAAAATTTAAAATAAATGTTTTAGGATTTATTTAAATCTCTAATGCTTTATTAAATATTGGAATATTTAAGAGGACGCAGCCTTTTTGTTTTTGACGCTAGTCATTCTAAATTTGAATTTAATTACTGATGGTTCTATTAAACATAAACAGGTAGCGTCACATGCGTTCTGTTGACGTGCATATATTTTTCTTTACAGGACTGTACTAGCAGAATTATTGATTTCTGGCATAAAATCAATTCTCAGTATTACTTGCTCGTGGGTTTTTGTGCAACTAATCTCTTATTTATGTGCGAAATTTGTTAAAAGTTTTAAATTAACGCGCCAAATGCCTATCGCCGTAGCGCCATCCGTGCTGATTCCTATGAAATTTTGTTCAAAAACATGGCTGACGTTACTCGCATCGAATTTTTAAATTTACTCAGCTGGCACATAGTTTAAATAATTGACAAAAATTTTAAATTGGTGTACCTATTATAACAGTATCTAGATGATCAACGTAAATACAAATGAAGAATAGTGTTAAATTTATAGTTTTATGTTTGCTAAGAAAAGTAAGTTTTTTACCTTATTTGCATGTTTCACAAGAAAATAATTATCTGAGCATCTAAGTTACTTTATTAAGTAACATCTATTAACTTGTTTCATTTCGTTTTCTTTTTAATTAAGTCGCTGAGTACATATAAAAATGCCTATATGATGTCTATACTAGCGCCATCTGTGTCGTGTGCCTCGGTGCGGCGCGCTCTTAAATCACATGTTTAAGAGTTTATTTAAATCTAAAATAATTTATTAACATAAAAAGCATTTAGTCATACGTGTGTATATATGTATAATATATATTGGGACAAATTGCCTTAAATACCGTGAAATGCAAAGCAAATTTTTACTTTATACTTGCCGCCCCATATTAACCTGCATTACATTTCTAAATATTTTTATTGCACCGTTGGTTTTTCAATTCCAACGTCCCTCATACCTAAGCTGCGTGATAATGCCCAATTTTAAATTACATTTCTATAATTTAATAATTTATGGCATACTGATTAGGGTTTCCTTGATGGGGTCATTTCCCTTTACGATTGCATTAAAACGAAATGAGTCGGTGCTATGTAAATTCCGTAGTCATTACATTATCTCGTACATTAAACCTTTCGCAATATTTTAAGTTTTTATTGCAGGTGTAAAGGCGCGACGGTAAACTAAAAACAAACATCTAATTAATCGTTTAGCTTTAGATCGTCGTATGTAATGTATAAACACTGACGTGTTATCTAATTAAACCACTTATTTACTTATTAACGAGTTTATAAATAAAATCCGATGCAAACAACTTCCTGCTGAAGGTTAAAATAAGCGTAACCGTCCGTGCTCTTAGAATTTCACAGGAAGAGATTTATGTGCCGGATATTTTTAAGGCTTCATTTCGAGTGTGTCATTAGGAATCCTGAAAAATTGCGTTTCGCATCAAGTCTATTTAAAATTTAAATGCATATCACCGTGACTTAAGCCGTCCTAATATAAATAAGGATTACTTGTTCATTTATTTTTAGAACCACTTTATCGTTTATAACTCTGTCATTTTACTTCGAATTAACTATTATCAGTGTGTTGACTCTTCGCTTGTTTGTTCTCATTTAAAGTTGTATCAATTAATATTCAAATTTTCAATGGAATTGGCCAAGCATTTCTGTAGAGTACGTTGCTCTTTTTCGCTTATGAAATTTGTTTTTGAAATATTTTTTTTGTATCATAGGTACATAAAATTTTGTCGTTGAATGTATAATAAAAGAAAGCTCAAACTGATGGCGTCAAAACGTTGCTTGTTTTACAATCTTTTATTTGTGTTTTTACCTTCCTCGCTGTAGGTACGAAGTATAGCTACAGAGGAAGGTATTGCGATCGTCAGATGGATTTGGAGCAAACGCGTTCATTCAGCAAATTTTTTTTCGCTTTGATATCGATTTTATGTTTTTTTCAAAAATTTACAAATTTCGGCTTCAAAATTGGTGTAAAACAATAGTAACAACTTTCCATTTAGAAAACATCACTCAGAGGTTTCATTTTGGACGTTTGCCTGAACAGTTTAATTGAGCAATTGCAAAAATACTGTCATCAGCCAAAGGACGTAAAATCGATTTGGAGATTTTAATGGCTAAACATTGGTTGCAACTAGAAAACACAAAATATCATAAAAGCGGGCGACTGCATTTAAAAATGGAGGGGGGGTGCTTTACTTCAATACAGATGCGCTCGGAAAAGAACTTTAGATTAGTATTCTACACATGCCGAATGGCCGATCTGCGCAAGCGCGATTTCCGTATCACCCCCACTGCCTCCATCATCGATTTTTTGTTTTTTCAAAAAATTACGAATTTCGGCTTCCAAATCGGCATGAACATGTTAAATGACAATAGGAACAACTTTCCATTGAGAAAACACCACTGGGAGGTTTTCTTTTGGTCGTTTAGCTGAACAGATTAATTGAGTAATCGCCAACACCAATTTTGAAATCGATTTTGAGATTTCAAGGAATAAACATTGGTTGCAACTAGAAAACACAAAATATCAGAAATCACTTGACTGCTTCAAAACATGGGGGGAGGGGTGCTTATCGTGCAATCCGAGCCGGTACGTTAGCAGCACTGGTACAATCTTACAAGTCACTGTTCATGCGGAAAACGTTGATACAAAATTGCAAACATCTTTTGAATATGATAGTACAGAGCCTTCGTTAATTACTATACCCACGTGACCTTTGGTCCGCAGTGATTTAGGGAGTTTTAGATTTAGATGTTGAAGTCAGTTCAGGATTGGTACTCGTGGTTACTAAACATTCCCTGTAAGTGTCACTGTCAACACTTAAAGTGAGGTTATGTATGTAAACAAGCAAGCCTTGATTAGGTAACAAACAGCTTGGGAATTTTTGGATAAAAGGCTTACTATATTTTGTGGTCACGTGGGTATCAGTAATTAATGAAGGCTCTGTATAATTAATATAGGGAAGTCCAGTCCAGCCGAAGTGCTTTGCTGATTGTCTATATTTATTTAGTTGCACATAGCTTTACGCTGAATTTTTTTTAGTGTAGACACCTGATCAGTTTTCTTAATTATGTATTGTGTATTATGTCTTAACGTGTGTTATTGAGCTATATTAAGAAACTGCAATATTAATCAGTGGAAAAATATGTTCTTACTACTTGGGGGGGGGGGACCAAAGTGTATCTTTAGACCCCCAATGTGCTTAATCCGGCGCTGTGTTTACTATACAGGAGAACGATGTTTTTATAGAAGACTTTATCTACGCTCAACACGGACAAGGTTTTTTTTTTAAATGAGACAGCGGGTATGTAAACAAACGAGTTAAAATATGCAAAACCCCCTGCTATGTGGCCTATTGCGTGCATTTTAAAAGAAAGAAAGTTATTATAATTGAATATTTAATATCGTATATAATATACAAACCTTCTTTCGAGATGCCCAGGTCGCATATCATTTGCCCCAAAAGCAGTGTTGTAAAATTCGTCAGCATTTTATTGTTCAGTAGTTAGTATCTCATCTCCTGTTTGTGTTACTATACTAGCTGATGCTTGAAAGGGTAGACTCTGTTGGAAAATTGAATTCCTTAAATAACATGCTGGGTTTAAAAACCAATCCACGGCAGTTTATACTTACGAGATGAAGCAACAAATAATAATATGGGTCCATCCCGTCTTAACTTACAAATTAATCAGTCTGATAACAGGAAAATTAAGGAATATGTGAAAGTATAACAGCCAGCAATATCTATAAATCTACGGACTAGATTTGCGGGTGCGAAGTAACAAGTGCTTTATTTTTTTTATTTGCTTAATAATGGATTGTGGAGCATCTGATTTAGCCTAAACAGTGACCGGTAAAAAAACTCATTCAAACCACCCATAGTTTTAATGAGTGAGTGTTTGGCCATTTTTAATTAATTAAAAGCTAACATCATTTGTTATGTCAATATTACAATTTCTTTTCGGCTTAGACCGCGTGGTCATTTGCTCTAAATGTTTGAGCTATAGTGGTTCGTGGGTCCTACCTGCCTAAACAGGCCGTGTGCTTAGATTATTTAAACCTTGAGGCGGACAAGAATTTGATTTTAATGTACTTTGTTTGCTAGGACAATAATATTTAATCGGCGTATGCCTGTTAGCTGTTTGTTAACCCATACAAACTAACGTTTCGCAAGACATTACAACTTGCATCTTCAGAGTGAATAGAACACTGAATTCAAATCCGGGAAGCGGAGGTATTTAAACCTCTTTGAGCCAGTCGGGCAGAACAGCGGAGTTCTGGTTGGCTGTCACCGTTGTGCAAAGACGGTGGAGCGTGATCGTGAGATCGATGATGTTTGCGAGTCCTTAGAGGATAAACTACTGGAGTCCAAGCTTTACCGAGTCTAAAACCATCCTCTCTGTTTATGCTGTTAGGTTCTTTCCCAATTTTATTTTCTTTACATATAATACGAGAGAAGTAATGAAGTACTCTGGCGAGTACTCGAGCATTCTCAAAGTGTTGCAGATTTTGTGATGCGTTTGTGTTTGCAATGACCTTTGTGCTCTCGCAATCTTAACGCAAGCTACAGGTCGGCCCTTACCTGATTATGCTGGGCGTAGTTCCCAAATGACGACGCGGTCTAAGCCGAAAGTAAATTGTAATATTGACACCGTTTGATTTGAAAGACTAGGACAGCATCCAGCAATGAAGCATATTCGTCTTCCCTCCAGGCGGTGAAGCCCTTCGGGACGCCATGATCGAGATACGCTCGATCAACACGCCTGCCCTCAATGCAAGAAAGAGAACAGGCTACCAGTCCTGGCATCAGGCTGCGAGCCCTAAGCCCCTACTGGTGGAGGGAGATTACCTAAATCTCTACTGATTCTGCAGATCAGTGCCCGAGCTGAAACGCAGCTCACCCGTCGAACCGCACTAAGACGGCCCTAGCCTGCACTTAGGCTGTACCACTGCCACCACGAGTTCTACTCTGTGACCAAAAACGGGGGGTGTAAATCCCCCGCGGGCTCGGCATTGATCCCCGTGGTACCAGTCAAAGAAAGTCACTGGTTGGACTTGTCGGAGCAAGCGCATGCCAAGCAGCGCTGCCCCTTCCAGTTAGGACCTCGCAGGTCCCAGCACTGGTGAGCTAGGCACCACCCAGACTGGTCGGTAACCGGCCTGTTCATAGTGGCCGACACCTTAACAGCGTCGGTTGTACATAAGTACGAACCCTCTGGGTCGACACTTAGATAGTGGGCGTGAGCAGGCAAAGTTCGTCTCACCCCTAGAATCGTAGTCCCCAGTGCCAGCTGCACACCACTCCATCGTTGGAAAGCACCATCACTTGCCGGAACGACTACTATCCGGTCAAGGAGCGGGATTTCCACTTCAGCGATCGTGCTGCCAGCTGCACACCACTCCATCGTTACAAAGCACCATTACTTGCCGGAACGACTGCTATCCGGTCAAGGGGCGGAGTTTTAACTTCAGCGATCGTGCCTGAGGCATTAGGACCCATACTGAGGGCTGGCTGCAAGCGACACCCCTAGGGCCCAGGTCCCTTTGCAGCAGCAACCACTCCATCCTGAAAAGCACCATCACCTGCCGGACCGGTCAGGGAGCGGGGTTTCCATTCCTGAGAGCGCTACCGCTCAGGTGTTAAGACCCATATTGGGGGCTAGCTTGTTTACACCCCTAGAGTCCGAGGCTCTCATAGCAACCGCGCTTCTCCATCCTGGGGTACACCTTCATTCGCCGGACCCCTATCCATCAATTAATGCGAGGCTACCCGGTCAGAGAGCGGGGATTCCCTTTTACCTGCCGGACCATTTGCCATCCTGCTCACGTCGGGGCAGCAGACGGGCTGGTACGCTCCCGGTACCCCGGTCAGGTAGCAGCGTTCCATTCCAGATAGGAGGCTACTTCCGAGATGTTAGGACTCATCTTACGGGCTACACTTCACCTGGTGAAGTTACTCATCCAGTCTCCGTGGTCCCAATTAAGGAAACCTTGAACCTCTCCGAAGAGAGGTGGGCGTACCAAGTTGAAATCACCGAAGTGACCGTTACAACGTCGACCCCCTACAAGGTGTCTTTGCTCACGCCTTTCACCTAGGTGAGGGTCCTTGGCCGCCCCGCCTATAATATTGACAGTTCGAGAAACCGCGAAAGCTTCAAAGAATATATTTTTTGTTATTTTAAATTGTGTGTCCCGTGCCCGTCGTAAATATTCACCAGCCGCCACTGAAGTTTGTTACCATACCCAAAATACAGTCGCCTAATCAAAACTTTCCCCACTACATGGTTAGAGATAATATTAATAATTATTAATTATCAGAACTTGGCGATTAACGATAAAGATAATTTTGACAACAGTAGTGCAATGGAAGTGATAAAATCAATTCCACTGTTGTAGAGTTCATATACCAAGAAATTTCTGTCATGAGGGTTTTCGTTACCCAAATCATTTTTGACATTCATTTTGCAGAGGGCTAAAACGGGAGTTTGGTATTTCAGGAGTAATTGTCAGGTCAGCGCTATAACCGCACAGCGTTTATTATTACTGTAAGATAAAAGAACTAACACAACGGGAAATTGAAATGTCACACCATTGATTTGGAAAAACAAGTAGAATGCGAACTATTATTATTATTAAACCCCGTGGACGGACAAATATATGTTCATTGTAAGTCTGACTTTTGCTTTGACACATGAATGAAAATATTCATATTAGTGCTCAAAGAACCCAAAAAACTGCTTTTAATGTGTGACTGGGTCGTTCATTCTTTTTCTCTTATCGTTATCTCATATCTACGTTTTTACTAAACTCAGTAGTATGCCCGCCATATGTTTTTGGTGCCGCATAAAAGAAACTTTATATTACTTCATGCTTCTGAAGTTGCTGCACTTGTTTTTTCCAAATCTTCATAATATAATTTTAGTGTAAACGTCACGAATCTGTCCTTGTCTTTTCCCTATGGAAGTAAAGACGGCGATGATTGAAATGAAGAAAATTCTAGATTTATTATTTTAGCTACTTGCAACAAGTGTCTGCCTTTTTCACTAATAAATTGGACAATTTCCAGCGAATCCCTTTCGGTAATCTGGAGAGGACCGTTCGGTCACTAACGATTACTTTTTACGCCCGAATAAATAACCCTAAGTTTAGATCAGATAATGCAATCTCATCAGTCATCACAATACAGAAATCATGTTTTGTTTCGCAAGTGTAGCTGATAGCCATTTTGTATTTTTATTGGTAAACAGCCCCGCCTTCCGCTTTTCACGTTTTCCGATGATAACTCTTCCGTTATCAGTTAACTGCCAAATCAATAGTTTTTTGCCCTCTTATGACAATTTATATTGTGATTATAGTCGTGCAGTGTCGTCGCAAATTAACCTTATTTTGTAGTACGTGGGTAAAAAGCGAGATATAAAAGGTAGACTTGCACGCGAAGGTTGGCAAAGTAGGTGGTGGGGATAAAGCAATATCCAGGGTTGGATTAAACGAATTTCTGCGAAAGATAGGAATACTGAACTTAAACTGCCTAAATGCTTATTTTTTATTGTAGGTGCGGAATTGTGTCTTAATAACAAATAACAAATACAAAAAGTAAAATTGGTTGAATAGTAAGACTAATATAAAAAAGATATGATAAATAACGAACGAACTTTGATAAAAGCTAAAATCAAATAAGAGAATAGGCCTAATTGTGAAAAAGGTCCAAAATGTTTAACTGGTTATTTATTAATTTGAAAAAGACAATGAATCTTTGTTTCATTTACGTTCGCTGAATATTAATCACAAGTAGGTACAAACATTTACGCAGCATGAAGCAATGCATTCATGTTTTTATGCGAGTGTTTACTATTGTTTCATTTTTATTTTTATTGTTCTTACTGATAAAGTGGTAATTGATTACCAATTGTAAACGCCTACATGACTTAAGCTAAGCTATAACTGCAAAGGTATAGGAAACAAAAGTTGAAATTGTAGACTTTTAAAATATTATTTATTTTCGTAAAGACTGACTGTTTCGCTGTTTCCAAACAGAATTTTGCACCTAAACCTTGCATAATTGGAGACGACATTTACCAATTTTATGCTTCATTTGGGTCTTCACCAAATACCTACATTATAGCAATTTTGTACAGCCTGTACTTACACGAAGACATTCATCCATGGGACAATGATTTAAATCAAGCTGATTTAAATCAAACAATGTATATAAAAAAATCAATAATTTAAATTAATTGGTTTTTCAGTGAGATGTTGTTTCCGTGGAAAATTATCCAATTACACTATCAAAGATGTTTGACAAAGATTGTCATCAAAGGTTTTACAAAATTTAGCAGTACGAGGTTACATTTTATCAAACAATTTCATAATAGTCAACTTTTACCAAAGATACCTACCGCATTACACTGTATAATATTTTATTAAAGATGGTTTATCAAAAATCTTTTATAGTGTAATACGGGCGTTAGTATAATAATGTGCATAATTTGGCAGTATGTTTAAATTAGCGTCTAGCCCCTTGGGCCTCGGCCGATCCTACCTCACATGACTTGCGCACCTCCTCTGCATGCAGCTGAAATGCGTGTAAACCACAACTTCGTAGTGGCACAAATGGGTATGCGGGTGTGTTGGGGTGTACTACTTTTTTACTGCTAAGTAGTTGCGGGGTCGAATCTGGGTTGGGATCAAATTTTTTTTTATTTTATAGTTTTTTTAAACACTGTTGTTGCGTTTTGCTGTTTACACGAGGTTATTTGTTAATAGCAGTTATATTTTTAAAGAAAAAATACGAAGACAAATTTGCATTCACTCACTGATTGACGGCATACTAACACGCAAGTCTGGTAATAAATTAAAAAAAAAAGATTCTGTTGAACGCAATTCATTAGCAATGAAAAAATCGGCTTTAACAATGCAAATCTCGATGTAAATATCACATTCGCACATATTATGCGAGCCAATATTAGATGATATTGCGCAATTCAGGATCGGCTTAAAGCCCAAGGGGCTAGACGCAGTTATGTTTAAGGTTTGCTTGCGTCGCATGTACCCTTACAAGTTAAGCCCGTATTACACTATCAAAGATCTTTGACAAACATTGTCATCAAAGGTTTTATAAAATTTAACAGCACGAGGTTACGTTTTATCAACAATTTTATCATAGCCAACTTTTACAAAGGATACCACATTGCACTGCCAAATATTTTAAAAAGATCTTTTATCAAATATTTTTGTCAAAGATTTTTTATAGTGTAATGGGGGTCTTAATTGTGCATTAAGTTTAGTGCAAAAATTTTAAAGTATAGAAAAGTGCAAGGTTAAAAACAGCTTCGACACGAACACGTCCGAACATTTACAGCAAAAAATTTTAGGTAGCAATAAAATAACCTGACTTTTTTATTTTCTTCCTTATCAGGAAAAGAAAAATCAAGGGGAGCCACTGTTGGTTTAGGATTTTTATGTAAATTCAACTCCATAATTTCACCAATTACTTCAAATTTTTTTGTTATTAGAATTATACAATTTTTACTAAAAAAAAAGAGTAAAGTCGGTGGCACTACACTCCAATGAGGAGTTTGGCCTGCAGTGCGGTAGGTCAGGCCACCGTACCATCCCAGCCGTCTCGCACTCTTTAACAAGTACGGGGTTGTGTGGTAAGCACCGCACCTAAGATGGCTGCCTTACTTCCCTCACTCTTCAAGGGGTTTGGTTCCCAATTTTTAAAAAGCGACTGGATAGGCCGCCCGCCAGACATCACCTTCCGCATAGTAGCCAAGTGTCGGCCACTCTGGTGCCTACAATTTTTACTAAATTACTTAAAACTGCTTAAAAGCAACAGTAGGCAAACAAGAATCTGGATATAATAGCCCATCTTCAATGTTTTATTCAATTGTTTTAACACCATTGAAAGGGTAACATACTTTTTTTTGTGATTGTGTAGAAAAATATTTTAAAAGAAAATCAGCGCTACTAACGAATTGAAGTGGCAAAAACATTAGTTACGATTAGCCAATGAAGTACATGCACTGAGAATTGTACTTTATGCACTTGTTGAATGGCTGGTATAGAAAAAGTATAGCAAGGTTTTACACTTTTGGCATCTGCACTGGCGGTGCGAGCAGCTGAGTATGACGTCACGACCGTCGACGCGAAGGCGATTGTGTAGAAAGTGTATAAAGTGCATACGATATCCGACACGGACAAACCTACCTATAGATAAGAATATAATTACATAAAAGTGTTTTTTTTAAGAATCATGAAGCCGTGCGTGACCACAACTCCATGATTCCCATCCCACCCCCTTACCCGGGCTCAGCACACTAAGTGCTATTCACCGGTCTAACATGCCCCACCCCTGAAAGACATGCAACCCAACATACACTCCTACATACACCATCCATGGACCCGCCGGATTTAACTTATTCAGAAAAATTTCCGACAGGCAGTGGACTCGAACCTACTGCCATTGGGAGTCTAGTTTCAAAGCCTGGGACTTTAACCACTAGACCACCCGCCGGCCCACATAAAGGTGTTAAACTTATACATTTTGCCCTGCTACCTTTTTTCTAACTATTATTGTTTTTCAACAGTTATACCATAAGTGGATTGGAACATAACCGGTCAAAAAATTAGCAAAATTTATTACGCAGGAAGTTTGAGAAAGTTTCAAAATTCATGGGTGGATTATTTTACGAATAGTACATCAAACTGTCAAATTAATTTCATTTTTAAAACAAATGAGTACTAATATGCTGCAATTTATTGGCAATAAATTTTGTGTCAAAAAAACATTTCTGAAGCAAAATGAACACGATTTGCTATGTAGGAAGTTTGAGTAACTTATTCAGATTTGCTGCAGATTCGCGGGTTGATTATTCCTGGCACAATATATCAAGTGCTAAGCGTTTTAAAAACCCGCAAACAAAGCAAATGCTAGTTTCTTAAATTTATTTGTAGTAACATTTTGTACGTCACAATAGCTGAGTTAAACTTTTCCATTGGCTACTGAAACCGCAAATTCGACGTAGAGATTTGTCGATATATTATAAGTGGAGTAATCTGTAAAATATCGCCTAATTTTGGCTGTATATCGAAATTTTTTTTCGGAAAAAAAATTAATTAATGCTTTTTACATCCGCACAGATAAATATTAACCAAAATTCTGACCTATCCCACCTGAAATTGGCACTCGATGTCGCACTTTAATCGCTACAGGAACAAACATGTAAAGAGGTCTGAAAAAAACCAAAATGCAGATTTTGGTAAATCAACAGTTGCAACATTTTGTAATTTATTGTTTTTTTTAAATATCACTTTTTTGTCCAAATTGTGATAATTTCAAAAAATATTGTTACATCACATAGCTCACTCTAATAACTTTGGTTCATTATAAATACGAAAAGCGCTTAAAGGGCAGCCCAAAATTTGAAAACAGCTTACCTAAATCGGTGTTAATTAATTTGAGACATAAACAAAAATATGATATTAAATTTTACTTTTTAAACCAACCGAAGTAATCAAATTGAATTTGCTGCTTACTCAATTTTAAGTGAATACGTCCCTGTGTTGTTGAGCATAAGCGAACCCCCGACCCCTCGTTTCCCTCAACGGTCACTTCCACAGTCATTTCAAACAGTGTACGTTGTCAAGGTAGCGGATTGAGTTTGTTGCATTTCTCAAGTTGTTTACACTGGTTTACACGTTGATTTCGGTTTATTAGTGCACGTTTTTGAGGTTGGAAACGTGTAATTTTTTTTCGTGGCGTAGTTCAAACGTTTAAGCGTCGTGTCCATAAACGTTATGGAATAAAACGGCAAAAAGAAAAACTTTTAAAGTGATACACCTATCTCGATTTCTTTACATGTGTGTGTGATGATACTTGTGCAATAATAATTATTTAGTGCACTATTAAGGATTATTTAATGCTCCAGTGAATTGTGCAAAATTATATTCAATTTGTGGAATCTGCGAAGCCTAAAAATACAGCACGTGTTGAATTAAATATGCAAGGTTTTTGAAAATTGTCTTACTTGTTTGTGTATAATTCTTTGAAAGAAAACGTTTTTGCTTGTCTCAATTTAAAGTAAACTGGATGGTAAATTTCTGATTGCATACTTTAATATTTGGACGTAAACAATAACTATTAAATTAATATGGCAGTCCATTAGGGATGTTGCATGCGGTTTTGAAGTTTAAAAAACTAATTGTAACGCGTTTTTTGTATGTTTTAAATGATCAAAAACAAGAATGTTATTATAAGAGCCAACATCAAGATAGCCATGTAAAAAAATCAATTTGTTTTTATACCAATTTTATACTTTATTTTATAATGTACAGGGTGATTCAAAATATCACCAACAAACTAAGAGAGGTGATTCCTTCGGTCATTTAAGAGTAAAGTAAGTCTCTATTAAAATGTCCAGAAATGCACCCTCTGTATTTTTTAAATGCTCCAAAACAAGAATGTTGTTATAAGAACCAATATCAAGATAGCCATGCAAATAAAACCTCAATCTTGCCTTTGATAATGACGTGTAAACACGTTGAAATACGTATAAAGCTAAAATACAAAACCTGTTGAAGTTAAGAACTGTTTTATTTACATTAAAATGAACTTCAACGAAGTAAAGCTCGAACTTATAAATAAAACCTCATCAATTTGTTATTATACAAGTTGTAGAAAACTAAACGCCATTTTATTTTATAATATACAGGGTGATTCAAAATACCACCAACAAACTTTGAGAGATTGAGATATTTGATTCTGTTTTTGCAGGAATATTTTACTACGGACGGTTTACATTTACACTTGTTTTCGTTGAAATCCATCAACCGGGAGCGTAGATATTGGGGGGATGGTGTTACACAATCGAGATCTTTTATCTTTTGCTTTAAAAATCTAATGCTCCATACAAAAATAACAGTGCTCCTGTTAAAAGACGCTAAATCCAGCTCGTTTCTAGAACTTCAACTTTTCTTTTTTGAAAAATTGGTAATTCAAGTGGAAGTTTAAATTCTATGTAGTTTCAAAATCCAAGTCAAATTTGCTTAAAAATAATTTGCAACCAGTATTAAAACAATAGAAATCAATGTTACCACTATTAATTCAAATTTTATTCAGTAAGTCAGTGTACGCTCGATATGCTAATTACTAATTACTAAAAAGGGCGGTAACATCGCAATAGCGCATTAGCGGACTTAGCTACTACATCACATAAGGCATAGTTTATACTCTGCAGAACTAACTTCCTATACCACTTGTACATTCCCAGAAAATCCCCTGCCTCAGATCACCACCATTTGCCCTGATTACCAGTGGCCTAACTACCATGGGGCAGAGGGGGCAACGGCCCCCGGGCCCGAGGCTTTAAGGACTCCTGCCACAAGCCACGAATTTTTGATTTTCGAAGTCTTTTTTTTTTATATTCAACAAAAAGCATTTAAAATTCCATGTATAAGTAAGTACCTATGTACTTATACAATGAAAATACTGAAATGAGATTATATTTAATAATAACACAACACCCACACTTTTTGGTACCGACACATTAACTTCAGAAAATTTAAGATTTGCTTATCTTAATTAGATACGGCTTTAATATATTTATTTTCATTGACTAGACTGGAAATAATTTTATTTCTTATTATATTACTTTATTATTGAAGTTTTTTTGAGGATGGGGCCAGGGCCCTTCAGGTATCTTGCCCCCGGGCCCAAAATCTGAAGTTACGCCACTACTGATTACCTCGGATTGCCTTTTGATTACCTCAGATTATCGTTGGATATTTTATCATATCATTCCAGGCTGAATTACCTTTTCTACATTTTTAATTCTCTTCTTAACCCTTTTTTAAAGGAAAAAATCATCTGGAAAATGTTAAATCTATAAATCATTACATTTAATCGCAGTTTTTTTTTTTGGGTTATATTAAAATTATTGTTATGACTAGATCGCGTCTACATACATTTTTTAAGTGTGAAAGTAATTTGTTGTTAAAGTTTAAGGAGTTACTTTGGCAATTTAGATAATTAGATTTTAAGCAACACGGTCGGGACCTTCTTTGCATACACCCGCTGCTTTTTTTCCTAATCTCTGATTTAAACTATTTACACTACTTTACATTCAAGTCGTGTAAACCCATTCTTGTCTTCTTCTTTGGCTATTCCCTTATGCCCAGTGGCGTAACTTCAGATTTTGGGCCCAGGGGCAAGATATCTGAAGGACCCTGGTCCCATCCTCAAAAAAGCTTCAATAACAAAGTAATTGATAATAAGAACAATTTCTTCAATAGGAAAATAATTATTTGCAGTCTGGGAAACGAAAATAAATATATTAAAGCCGTGTCTAATTAAGATAAGCAAATCTTAAATTTTCTGTAGTTAATGTGTCTGGGTCGGTACCAAAAAGCATGGATGTGGTGTTATTACTAAATATAATCTCATATCAGTTATTTTCATTGTATCAGTAATACTTATATGGAATTTAAAATGTTTTTTGTTGAATATAAAAATAAAGACTGTCGATAATCAAAAAATTTTATTAAAAGACTTCGTAATAGAGAAATAAAAAAAAATAAAAATTCGTGCCTCGTGGCAGGGCCCCCTAAGACCTCGGGTCCGGGGGCCGTTGTCCCCTCTGCCCCATGGTAGTTAGGCCACTGCTTATACCCTAGGATGTCGGGTCCTCAATCCATTTCCGGTATTCACTTCTGTTTAGCGCAGACCTCTTTACTTTCTCCATATTCTTTAGTCTTGTTCGTTGTTCTCACTTAGGTCGCTTTCCTTGCATCCGTCCATGTCCGAGGCTACTATTTGTTCTCTGAATCATGATACCTCATGTGAGTCATTAGCCTAACGACGAGAGCCCCGTTATCTCGGGACAACGGGGCCGTGGCCCTGGCAGGAGCCCTTACAGGGTGCTATTAGCCGGGCCAGCTGATCCCTGCTTTTTTTTTGGAGCGATGTTACTCCTCTATCACTCCCCTTGTGACAGGCAGAGCCCGGCTATGCAAATTTTTGCCCAGGGTTAGTTGGGTTCCCATTATTGTCCTTTTTATAAATTTCGACTTCAGGTAAAACAGCAAAAAGAAACCACCTAGAGGTTTTTCTCAATAGAATGTAGTCCTATTCTCATTTAATAAGTTCATACCGATTTTTTAAGCAAAAACCATAAAGGGATGGCGGGTGTGACTGGGGAGTGCAGTGGTAGCAATATTCCGCTTTGGGTTATTCGGTATGCGTAGAGTACATATCTGAGATTCTTTTTCTAGTGCGTCTATATTTAAGTAGAACACCTCTCTTCTCCCCATTATTTTTTAGAGAAGTTGTCTGCTTTTATGTAGCCTGATAATAATACTTGGTGTTTTGTAGTTCTAACAATGCTGAAAGGTTCAAATCGAGGGCTAAATCGCGCTTCAAAAGTTTGTACACCCACTTCCATTAACACAGATACTTCCACTTGTAGTTCAGCATACTTCCATGTACTTCCACATACTTTCATATACTTCCACCATACTTCCACTTACTTTGATGTACTTTCACCGTACTTCCACTTACTTCCACGTAATTCCGCGTACTTCCATGTACTTCCACTTACTTACACATACTTCCACTTACTTCCACGTACTTCCACCGTACTTCCACCTTACTTCCACCTACTTCCACCTAATTCCACTACCTACTACTTACTTCTATTTACTTCCACATACTTTACTTTTACTTCCACATGCTTCCACTTACTTCCACGTACTTCCACCGTACTTCCACCTTACTTCCACCTACTTCCACCTAATTCCACTACCTACTACTTACTTCTATTTACTTCCACATACTTTACTTTTACTTCCACATGCTTCCACTTACTTCCACGTACTTCCACTACCTTGTACACCTACTTTAATTCGCGGTTTACCCCTCGCAAATTACCTTAAGAGATAACGTCGACACCGCCTGCATCACTGCCCCTGGTTAATGAATATAAACAGAAATAAGTGAAATATACCTAAGTCAAGATTACTACAATATCCATATAAAATTTGAATTGAATAATTTAATTTATAAATTATAAAAAAAATAACGCAATGCAACTGAAGTTAAGTTATTACTCTACAAGCTATATACCGAGGGGTAGGTAGGTGTACAAGGTAGTGGAAGCACGGTGGAAGTACATGCAAGTAAGGTGGAAAAAAAGTGGGGAAGTAAGGTGGAAGTATGTGGAAGTAGGTAGAAGTACCCTGAACTACAAGTGGAAGTAGGTGTACAAAGTATTTAAGCGCGGTTTACCCCTCGCAATATACATTGTTGCCAACACCATATAATTTTTATTAACAATTTAGATAAATAATGTAGCTCTCAGGGGAAATTGGTCCGAGGTACAAGACGGCCCTAGGTACCAGACTCTCCTCTACCCCTTGAGTTCTGTTATAGTAACATACAAATAAACGCATTAAATTGTCAAAAGAAAGAATTAGGATCATTAAGTATTAAAATTTGATGTTTGACGGGCACAATTTCACTTCCTAGCCGATTCGAGAGTTTTATATTGTGAGTAAGTTATTCAATTTAGTATTTATTGCAATTTCACACCAAGCACCACTTTAATCTAGAAAACAATTTATTTCGTTTTAAAAGAAACGTATAATTTCCAGATCATGTATGTACAACGAGTATTAAAAAATTTCCATAATGTTCATAATCCGTTTTACTTTATTCCTAGCGTAGTAGTTATGCTAAAATGAATCATCTGTATATAGAAATGTGATTTTAACGTACACAAATTCTGAGTGCGTTAAAAAATCTGGGAATTAGCCGGTTGTCGCAGACGATCGCCTTTAAATAGTTATTTTATTCGAACATTTAACAATAACATTAAACTAATGGGGTGTAAATAAAAGCTGCGCGCCGCGTTGCGAAATAATGTTCTTTTAATACAATTTTGTCGGTCTAGGCGATATATACGAGGTTAGGTTTTAGTTAGTATGGGGGAGTCCTATACCTACAATGTACGATTTTTTTCACAATAATATTAAAATCTTCTTAGGTCTGTTCTATTTTTGTTAGCGATAAGTTTGTGGGTAACAATGTGGTAGTTGACGGTAGTTTTATGACATAATTATGTCGATATGAACAGCAAGTGGTTTTAAGATAATATAATAAAACAACATTTTTGCTTCGATTGTGAAAAATCTCAAAGTTGAGATTAAGTGGACGAATCTATAGTCATAACCACAATTAAACATTGGGGGAGGGGGGAATAACATTGAATATTAAACTAATATCTATAATTATCCATTCATAGCGACACTACTTAATAATATCCAACAAAAACATTCGTCTGTTGGATTTTAGAACATGAGAATTAATTTCAAGTAGAGAATGGGGGAATGGATGTACCACTTAAGTCGACGTTGAGTTCATACTTTCTAAAAAAAAAAGAGGAGAATAGACAATTAGCATACATAATAATTATAACCTAAGCATCATAGCGTGAGTTTAAATTTCACTTCTTGTAGTTGCAGTTCCATGCCGCTGATCTCTTCTTGATTTATTTTCAACCTTACAGGCCACTTTTAATAAATATTTTCTTAGAATGAAAGCCGTGCATTGTACACTTGCCAAGTATGCGCTTTGGACAAAAAAATCGCGTATGCCTTCATTAGACTCTTAAAATAACTCATTTATTAGTCCAAATACTGAGCCATACATTATGTTCATGGTTAATTGGCAACCAAAACCGCAGGTTTCTTAGGAAAAATATTTTAGGAATTAGCGGAACAGCACTTCGTGGTAATCAAGTTGGTAAATAGTTTTAAAGTCACTTTTATTTTATTTTTTACATAGAGGATGGTTCGTATATAGCGACATACAGATTATATCATTTGTGTACCTACGATAGCCTTCACGAGTGCTCTCTTGGTAGCGATATGAATGAGCGACGTACTTCGCTTGGACTTTCCCACGCCTAAAAAAATGCTTTTTATATTTTCAAAAGTATTTTTGTATCAACGTTCTCGCCCCAACACAGTACTCCTAAAGTCCTAACACCGCAGCGCGAGGATATTGATTATTTTATATGTTACAGAAAAAATTGTTTAGAAGTAAGGAACAGTAGAGACCAAAACAAGTATATGAAGCAGACGGGGGGGGGGGGGGAGTTAACCCTGTAGATTGCCGCAGTATTTTGCTGCATCGAAAATTAGGCGGTGGGGACAAAAACCAATTGTAACGTTACCCTACCTATATGAGCACACAACGGTAGAACAAAATCTTGTAGTCAATATTTGATCAATATTTTTTTCAAAAAAAAAACAGTTTATCCTACACAGTTTATGGTTTCAAAAATAGTAATATTGAGTCTGCGCTAAGGCTACGACAATTGCAAATTTAATTCCAGTCTGCCAACCCGTAAACAAGTTTCTGCTATTTACCCACATTGCAAACCTCATCGCGTCACGAAAGTCGGGCCATCCGTTTGCGAAGGGAATGAATGAGCAAATGCTCTAATCTACATACAGCATGCAACAACTTTGTGGGGTCTATAAATTAAACAGACCATCGATATGAAAACGTAAAAACTCCGTAAAAATGGTAAAGGTATGGTGTGAATAACACAGGGTGCCTATCTGCCTATTTTATCATGTAACCCCTTGACTCCTCAGAGTAGGCAACGCACGTTGCATGTCATAGGCTGTTTTACTATTAAAGTATAAATTTAATAATGTAAACAGTTTGCTGTGAGTATACTATAGCCCACTGTAGATCTTTTTAATAATAAAAAGTCAAACTAGTTTTTTTTATTCACAGCTCATTTATAGAAAAATATTTTAGTAGTATAGCAACGCATGACATGCTACGTGTGTTGCCTACCCGGAAGAGCCGCCGGTTTTGCACGATAAATGGACACTCTGTATATTCTGCATACTGTCATAACTGCTCGATAAGTGCTAGACGAGAATATACGCTCAGCGAACATTTTAACAATGTTGTTGGTCTAGGTGGTCTACGCGAGGTTATGGTTAACAACAGTTATATTTGTAACAACATCCAGAATAATGCTGTTTGAAAGATGTTTATTGTATATATAATTATTATATTACACCATCAAAATACGAAAATAAATATTCACAAAAACAAAATGAGTTATTTCATTGATAAACAGAACCAATGGCTCAGGCTGGAGTTTCAGTAGGTTGTGGTCCACATAGTAGGTAGGCCTTGGACTTGGGGTGGTGATCCTTGCAGGTCGCGGCTTCGTTTGAGACGGACCTCGTGGGGCTGTGGCGCTTTCAACAGAACTTGGTGGGTGACTGTAGCGCTCATGATGCTAATAGCGCTTTCGATAGGACTTTGAGTGCGTAGGTTCTGTTTTATCTCAGATCTGGGCGTTGATTGGTCTGTAGACAGAAGTCGCGAACAAAAGCTAGTGCTAGATGTAGGGATTAATTCGTACTACTCTGGGAGGAACCTACGAGGATGGTTTTTGTGACCTCAAACAGGCTAGATCTGGGGTTAGTACTGCTGACCGGAAGCTACAGCTCGATCTAGGAAATCCTGGAGCTTGATTTGGAGATTAGTTCGGACTACTGCAGGAGGAACCTACGAGGGTGGTTTCCGTGACCGCAAACATAGATTTGATCTGGGGTTAGTGCTGATGGCCGGAAGCTGTAGCTCGATCTAGGGAAAGCTGGAGCTTGTTTTGATGACAGTAGGTTAGAGCTCGATCTGGGGATGACCAAAGGCTGAAGTTTGGATCTGAGGACCGGAAGCTAGAGCTCGATCGTTCTTAAGCGTTTATCAGCAGCGTTTGCATCACGCAAGTTTTGCTTTTACAAGTACTTGCAAATGGGCTTTTATAGGAGTGGTGTATGCACATGTCAAGCAAAATGGTGCATGTTTATTAGCAAGTTTGCAGAGTTGTGGTTGCATTGCATTGCGGTGTTTATTTTTATTTAGAACACTTCTAACATGCCATAGCCATTCAAAATTTTCATAAATTTTCTTATAATTTCTCAATTTTTTCATAAGACCACCTGTTTTGCGCTATTAAGCACATGCAACTACCTAGCTGCTATTACGTGTAATACTGTTTGTTACTATGGGTCGGGTGATTTCTGCTATTTTTTTGTTATTACACAATTTATTATTAGAATGTCGTGAGAGACTGGGACATACCGGAGTTGTGGGGCAGAGGGAGAGAGGGAAAGATAAGGGGTTTCCATTCCAAAGACAAAGTTTAATTCGTAGTGGTGTAAGACCACGCCCTGCGGGGCGCGTTGATTGGCTGGAAGCGCGAACAAATAGGCTGGCGTTCTCACTTCTTCGTCGAAATTCGTAGTATTCACTTCGAGCTGCTGTTGACCTTTTGTCATGTATAACTAAATTTTAAAATTCGTAGCGTGGAGCTCGTTTAGTTTTTGACGCGTCGCTGGTATTAGCTGATGAATCATGTTATTTTCACAGAATGCCAAAACAAAGTTATTTTTTAAATAAAGTTGGTAGTCTACACGAGGTTGTGCCTAATAACATATTTTTACAGAAATCAATCACAACTAAAGTTTTTTTTTAATAATGCTGTTGGTGTAGGCCGTGCAGGCGGTCTACGCGAGGTTATGCTTAGGAACCAGTTATATTTTTACAGAAAAGGCGAAAACAAAGTTCTTGTTTTAAAGCAATGTTGTTGGCCTAGGCGGTCTACGCGAGGTTGTGCTCAACAACATAATTTTACAGAAAACAATCAAAACTAGTTTTTTTTAAATAATGCTGTTGGTGTTGGCAATCTACGCGAGGTTATGCTTAGGAACAGTTAAATTTTTACAGAAAATGCGAAAAGAAAGTTCTTGTTTTAAAACAATGTTTTGGTCGAGGTTATATGCCAAATCTATTAAAATATCGAGCAGTCATTAAAAACGTATCGTGTATTTATTGTTTATTTATCGTGCGCTTATTATTTTGCACCTGACAAAACCTATTAAAGTATCGAGCGCTTTATTACCACAATTTTCTTGGTTATCTGCTTTCCAAAAATGATTTTCTTAAAATCACGAAACCGATTACTTCCATCAAATCATTCCTTTCCCGTACTAGAAGCATGGGAAAGTGGAAAAGTGTAACTTTCTTAGAAGAACGTTTCAAGAATACATTATTATCAACTTTTGTGTTTTCCGAACAAGCTGTCTTAATCCATTACTTACGAACGACCGCAGATCTGTGTGCTGGGTGGCCACATTATTTAAATCGGCTCGAATTGGCCATTTAAACACTTAAAATTTTAAGAAATGGTTACGTTGTTTTGTTTGTGTGATTTCCTATTTGTCTCAATTACCATATTTACAGCAATTGCCGAGTGGAAAGTAATCTTGTTGATAAACAGTCAGATAGGGCACAAATTCTCCATGCCACGCTTTGAATTTCAAATCTCCGTCATGAGAACATCAACAAAGTTGAATTTCGCGCTTTCGTCGCTTGTTATTTTTACTATTTTATTTCCGTTCTAATAAGGCTCTTGCCGTTTATGGGCATCAACACCGTATTTAGGATAATAATGATTTGATGCGTTTATTTGAAAGCAAAATTTATCCCTTTGATTTTTTTATACTAAAAAGGTTTTAATTTGCGGTTTTTTTTTAAATTTTTATTGATAGATTAGTTAACGCATGATTACCTAATTAGAGTTTCATAAAATACATACCCGAGAACACTACAAAGACAAGGTATTATAATGACCTTTTGTAGTCGCTACAAATTAACATAAATATAATGTTGACGATACTGTTTTTACTTGATGATCCGGAAAGATATTTGAACCTGACTCGAGCAAAAAAGGCTCATTATATAATAATCTTTAAATAACCGCCAGCGTTACTACTTCCTTGTTTTCTGCTGTTGGTACTTATTGGCAAACATGTTTTACAAGCAATTTATTATAGCAGATATTTAGTTTTATAAACGACAGTTTTAAATACTGGTAATAGAAGATTTATTATTTATGTGACTTGCTAAAACTATCTAATTTATGTAAATCATAATGTAAATTATTTCGTTACTTAAGAGGAAATGCTCACCAATAACGAAATAAATTTTCTTCTCAGCTCTACTGAATAAACCCATCATGATTAACAGAAGTTTTTTAAGTATTAAATTAATACTGGAAGGCGTTCGTCGTAATCAGCCTTTACGTCCCACTGTTGGGCACCGGCACTCTTCTCTGCCACGTACTCTCCTTAGCGCTAAGGTGGAGTACGGGGGACCTACAGTTTAACGTCGAATCCGAACGACTAAATTCCAGAGAAGGTTTCAGGCATTAAGACCCCACGGCTGCCTACACCGGATTGGGGAATGTGAGTGGCGGGTTGTGGCATAGATTTTTATTGCTGCATGGCTTCGGCGGGGAATCGAACCCTAGACCTTCAGCGTTAGAGACTGAGCGCCCAACCTCTGAGCTACCGCCACTCATCTGGAAGGCGTTACTTAACTGTAATTGAAACGCAATTCTGTTTTTTTTTTGGGGTACATGTAACTGTTAGTAGTAAACATAAATAAATTTTCCATTTTATAAGAACTAGCGTCTAGCCCCCTGGCCGTACAGCCGATCCTGAATCATCTAATATTGGCTCGCATATGTGCGAGTGTGATATTTACATCGAGATTTGCATTGTTAAAGCCGATTTTTTCATTGCTAATAAATTGCATTCAATAGAAAGCAACAAATCCGTTTTTTAATGTATCACCAGACTTGCGTGTTAGTAAGTATGCCGTCAATCAGTGAGTGAATGTAAATTTGTCTTCGTATTTTTTCTTTAAAAGTATAACTGCTCTTAACAAATAAACTCGCGTAAACAGCAAAACGCACCAACAGTGTTTAAAACAAAACTATAAAATAAAAAATAAATTTGGTCCCAACCGAGATTCGACCCCGCAACTACTTATGCAGTAAAATAGTAGTACACCCGAACACACCCGCATTCCATCTGTGCCACTACGATGTTGTGGTTTACACATATTTCAGCTGCATGCAGAGGGGGTGCGCAAGTCATGTGGGGTAGGATCGGCTGTAGGCCCAAGGGGCTAGACGCTAATTTTTTGACAGGTAAATATTAAGTTATAACCTCGGCACAGCTTAATACCTACCTAACTCACATCATTAACTAATCGTTTTCTTTATAATTTTAGTTAGTTATAATTGTTTCTGTTTTTTTTTTGTTTAATTGTCGATACAAATTTAAAATCAAACTTGACACTGTTAAACGAGCGTAACTGGAATTGATTATTATGCAATTAATTATTTATTGCTTTACATGCATGTACATACTTTTTATGGTACTTGGATTTGTATATCATTTATCATTTGATTAACAACTCGATTGCTTATTTAAATGTAAAGAAATTATATTTATCTTCCGTGGCGCCTGTGCCTTATTAATAATTCGATACGCCGTCTTCCTTCAAGTAACCGAATCTAAATCCTGTGTTCCAGTCATGCACTCACTACTCACGAAATATTTAAAGGCAGCACCATTTCAGGCAATGCAAATTAACATACAAGCTATAAGTTTTTAGCTAGTCAGATGTGCCAATGAATAATAAATACATTACCAAGAAAATTAAATAAACAGAGGCAGTAGTCGTTAAACAATTAGTTTTTAGTTCCTAAAACGTGAAGCATATTTAAACAGGATGGGCACTTTTCTGGAAAACCGGGAAAAGTCAGGGAATTTAGAATTTTTTATTTAGGTCAAGGAAATCGGGGAATTGTACCAATTTCAACGTAAAGTCAGGGAATTTCACGAAATAGTCGGGGAAAATTTTGTAAAATGCAATTATTTTAATAATTTTATTATTCGGCGTACTTCCACATACTTCCACTACTACATACTTCCACTTTTACTTCCAGATACTTCCACTTACTTCCACATACTTCCACTACCTTGTACACCTACTTCCACTCGCGGTTTGCCCCTCGATTCTATACTTTCAGTATGAGTATATATGGTAATCGCGATAATTGTAGATTCTGAGATTTTAACGGAAATACGTGTTTTGGACCTGCAGGAACCGGAAAAAGCGCGTTTTAAACATGTTTGGCTGTAGGTATGTGTCTAAAAATTTATCGAATCAAAAAGGTTTTTTTTTTCGATCCCGAAACGGAAGTTGGATATGTTTTTTGGTATGATTTTTTTCCAAAGCAGAATAGTATAATTTTAAGACTTCGCCAGAACTAGGGCTGAGCAAAATATCGACACTTACTTGAGGTATCGATACTTTGGCTATCCGAAAGTATCGAAAGTATCAAAAATATCGAAGTAGCGAAAGTACCAAAAGTATCGAAGTAACGCAAGCACCTACCACGTCTGTCCCATTTTTTCAATTTGGTAAACTAGCCAATTTCTAATATTGAATTACAAATCTATTGTGTTATTCAAAAAGATAAAGTTGACTTTCGGCAAAATTTCTGCAAAGATTTAAGTTTTTATCTTTAATAATTACTAGTGTTACCCCAGCGCACAATGCACTGGCAGACGTTGACCGACCCGGCGAAATGCTAAGTCACGTGATGCATTAGTTCCAATAATGAGACGCGGCGTTAGTGTAGATGTCGGTTCAAGTGAAGCGCGTCTAGCAGACTTTCATATATATTATAAATTAAAATAATTATTATTGAAAAATCGACGTAGAATAAAAATATAAAAATGTTTCATGTACCATCTGAGGATAGAGACCTTTCATTGATAAAAAATGGTTCAAATTGGTGAAGCGGTAGCCGCTGGAGGAACCGGAGAAAAAAACCTTTTGAGCTTTTATATATGTATGGATTGAGACTGCGATTTTAGATTGAACCATCTAGGGTTGTAACGTTTACACGTAGAATATTATTTTCTACATTACACGTAGAAAAATGTGTTAAATAAAACTGTCTACCTTTTTCTACATATTATACATGTAAAATATGTACGATAGATTCTACAAAAACACGCATGTGTGCATGGTATGTCGGAGGGGGAGGGGGAAGACGTGCGACTAGCCAACGAACGGTACGAACACGCCGCCTTTCCTATATTTTCTATTCTAACGTACCGCACTGCAAGTCGGCTTCATAAAAATTATACAATAAAATTGTGCCGTTTAAAAAGTTACGTCTGGAGCGGAAGCGAAACTCGCCCCCTGGTTGCAATTTTGCAATTTTTATATTTTATTTTTTTACCACTCTGACATTTTAAATTTCAGTTTAATAATCTATGTATTAAATATTAATATTTAACAATCTATCATTAATACATTCCTTCTAAATGTCTCAACATTTGGTGGTGGGGGGCCTCCGCTACTACAAACCACACATTTACGCGTCTATTATATAAGGCGCAGACTCGTTTGTACATTGGACCGTTACACTTTTCAATGCAGACAATCAAATTCAGGTTCACAGAAGAAGTTCAGCTTATAGTGAGCCTGTTTTAAGTTTTAATTTTGATCGCGTTTGTTTTTGCAAAGACATTTTTCTGGGGATTTAATAGAATTTTTTGGGGGACCGCAGTTATTACGGCGCGGCGGTAAATCTTTTATCGGTGCTGTTTATTCCTAGGTTTTATTCGTTTTTTTACGAGATTTTTATTTCGCCAATTTTTTTGCTTAAATTTTCTTCTCAACTTTTGGTGGTGACGGACTAATCTTACATCTTAACACAGCTTATTTATTATTATGTTTGCCGGTACCCATGTTTATGTAACAGTCACGTAGCGCGGCGCGGCATTTGATTTCAAAAGTTTGCGTATTTTAAAAGAAGTCATAATAAACGCGTGGGACGTAGCCCACAGGTTTTGCTAGTGTTATTTATTTTACTTAGGGTAGGGGGAGGCACTTGTTTAGTTGCATATGTGTTTATTTACGTTTAAACTGTCTAATTTTGCATCGGTATTATTCTACATGCAGAATATGCAGAAAAGTAATTTTTTTAAATTGATTTTATCTTCTATTCTGCCTTCTGAACGAAAAAACGAAATTGCGCGGTTGTAACTTTCGCTGCTTAAGTATATTCGATACTTCGATACTTTTGATGCTTTCGATACTTCGATGCTTTTGTATAGTATCGATACGAATTTGGTATCTTACGTGTACACCAAACTTCCTCCAATTTAGCTTCAAAATGGCGGCCGCAGCGATTTTTTAAAACTTTGACTTTACGCCTTATTAATCCTGATTTGACAAATCTGGATAACATTTGCTTCAAGAAATAATTAATACTAGCGGAACCCGTGGTGTAAAGCGAGATTCCAATATTTGGGTCAAGTTTGGTTGCGGACTATTTCTGTAGTAAGCGTAGAGTTACGTCGTTTTAATTATAAATTTTTAGCGTGTTTATTTGGCCTGCATGATTGCTAGAGTCTGTAATTTAATTGTTCAGTGTGCGTGTTCTCGAGCCGAATTTTTCTGACCGGCCCAATATGCGTCCGCCGCGGAAATCTGTTTGCTAATGAAGGCATCGCGTTCCAGTCATCCAACCACAACATTGTAAACCTAAATTTATTATTTGAATCGAAAAATGTACTGGCTCAATACATACTGCTACATAGGAATATTCGCCTTATATAATGAACGCATAAAGGTCTTGTAAGTTGAGACAAGTGGATGGGATCTTGATTTAATATACACCCAAGATTAGCCGAACTCAGGCAGTTAACATGGGAAAACTACAAATCTCATATAATATCTCCCCGAAATGATCTCGTCAATTTTAGACGTACGCACATTTTTATACTACTCGGTAGAAATTTTGGTCAGCTGTCGGTTTTATTACGGTTTAATTAATTTACAATTGCAAGACACAAGTACGGTTTGAAATTCCGAAATTACGCTTTCCTGCATGCGTGTTTTCATAACGCAATTAGCAAACAGGCACTGCATGTTCTTGACAACAACGGTTCAAATCTCGCTCACTGCAATTTTTTTTACTTATTGTATTTTAAATTTCTAATTATCTGTTTTATTTTATAAGAGCTAAATTATATTTTATGCTATTTTAGTTGAAAATATTAAATTACAAAAAATATTATATTTAATCTAATTTTCATTGAGTCAACTTAACATATTAAAAATATAAATGTAATCAAAACGTCTAAAATCATAGATCGTCATGATCTATGCTTCTTCAACAGTTTTGAAATAGCTGAATGATTATTTTGAGTTCTATATTTATCAATTACTGTATTATGCAAAGATGACTGAATGAAGACTTAGTTAAATATAACCTATCTACAATTTAATATATTTTTTTTAAACAAACACTACAAAAACAATATTTAGCTCTTATAAAATAAAACAGGTAACTAAAAACTTTAAAAAAAAATAGCAAAACATTGGCAGTGGGTGGGATTTGAACCGCTGCACTTTCGGTACCGTTATTGTGTCGCGAGGCAAGTTTGATAACTGTGCTATGCAGACACGCATGCGGGGAAGATTAATTTTGAAGATTTAAGCCGAAGTGGTTTATAGCAAGCTTATATAACTAAGTTATTGTTAATAACTAATTTAAGCTGTAATTAGATCGGAAGCTTATCACAATTTCTATCGAGTAATACAATAAATATGCGTTCTTCGTCGTTATGACATCTAAAATTGACCGAAGCATTTCAGGGAGATATTACACGAAATTTTCAGTTTTTTCATGTTATCTGCGTATGTTCGGATAGTCTTGCGACATATTGTGTATTCGTTTCTGATAAAGTTTCTTAACAATTAAAGTAGTTTTGTATTTAGCAATCAGACTTTCGTCAGTAAAATTTTACTGAACATCAATTCCTATAGGAAAAAATAGGCCAAAGCTTTGTTTAATATTTAAAGTAGTGTAGGTTTGTTTTACCAATAAGTTTATTAGTCATTTTTGCAGTAAAACGTATGCGTGGCGTTACAATAAATTGCGAATTTACCGATCGTGTCTTTTTTTCAACTTTTAATTTCATTGTTGTTCGAATTGCAAGAATAACACTATGCTGACGCACACATTTAATAAGTTCATCAGGAGAGCAATACATACTATTGCTTTATGTTCATAGTTTAACTTGCGGATAATAATTATTAGGCAGACGTGAGCGTTTGTAATTATAATACACAAGAATGATCTTTGCCGTGGGTGCTCGCGTATAACCAACGTCTTGCGCCACAGATGTGGCACCTACAGGTTTTGATTGTAATTGTGCATAAGTGTTTTTCTTTCCCATATCCAAGTTTGATTTTTTCTAGTCTTTGGCCTTATTGTGCAACGTATTGCAATTTATTCTTGTCCAAAACCTTTGATACTCACATCGCAGAAAAAATAATACAACAAAAGAATGATTTGTGTTTCAACATCGCAACTATACCTTTCCTGTGATTTTTTTCTTGAGATAAATTCGAAAAATTTGCGTTGATGTAGCGATTTGAAGACGGGTAAATTATACCTTAGATAAAAAGATATACAAGGTGTTATTCAAATACGTGCAAATATTTTAAACTCGAATAGAACTCCCCAAACTGAATCACTTTTCTATTTATTATTTTTCCAAAATCCCACATTTATTAGCAATCTACCCCGCCCTGAATTTGACGAGCCGTTCACTTAGTAGATGTGTAGTAAATGTGAAAGGACAAAAATAGATTATGCAAACACTATATAGTTTTTTGTCTTGCACAAAGGTTTAGTTATGATCAGTGTCCGGACTTTTAGTCTAATATTTAGTCAGTATTGAAAGTATGAGGCCATACATTAATACTAAATCCCCGCAAAATTAATTCCTGTAAATATATAGTTGTAGCTTCTATGCAATTTTAAACCAATTATCTACGTGTATATTACACACGACTATATGTTTGACCTTATACGAGCTCATTTAGTTACGTATTATTGATTTGGTCAGCTGCAATTGATGCATAATTTAACGTGAAATGATAATAGGTTTTAGAAGCGTAGAATATGAATGGTCACGGGTTTTAAAAATACTACACGAAACAATTTAATGAATATGTTATTTTAATCTATCTACTTTCTTCATCTAATACGATTTCTTCCTCCATTTCACGATACTTCATTACTTCCTTTATTTTAAGATACGGAGTGCAGAACCTCTGGCCCAGCTCAATAATAAAGTAACACTGAAGGAAGCTATGTATCCTAAATATTGCACTTGTAGTTGTACCTAAATCGTGCACCAGTTGATTTCAGTACGCCCATGATTTTTGTTTACTGCTTGAATTTTAATAAAATGTTATGCTGCTTTCGGCCTAAAACTCCGGACTTTGTTACGATTATCAGTTTTTTTAATTGACACGATAAAAAATACTTACCTTTATAACAAGTGGTCAGAATGTTATCCATTACTTCTCAGGCAAGCACGGACTTTTCATAGCATGGGTTTGCGTACTTATATACCCCCCACAAAAATCGCAAGAATTTAAATCCGGCGATCGGACGGGCGATAACACCAGCTCATATCGAACATTCCACTTCTCCAAAACATTATTATCCAACCACACTCGTACTTGACGAGAATACAGAGCTGATGCACAATCAGGATGTACCACATGTTCCTGCGTACAGCTCAAGGCACTTCTTCTAAAAGTTAGTTTAAATTTGTATTAAGAAATCTTTAATAGTCAATGCCACCCCACATATTTATACAAAATTTCTCCGAAATGCATTACGATTTTTTACCTGACCAGATGTGGGTGTTGTGGCCAGTGAAAACTCCATCTCGTGAAAATCCCGTTTCGTCGGTAGATAGCAAACATTTAAAAAAATTCGGCTTTTCCTCAACTTTCCCCAAAATCCATCTATAAAAAACTTTACTTCAGCCTGTAGTGCTTGCACTAGTGTGCAAACCCTGTTCGTTTAAAGTATGCCAAATTGTAAATGCTGATACTCCTTGGGAAATGCAAGTCTTCGGTCACTAGCAGTGGGACCGGCCTACTGCTTGTAAAAGTTGCGGTTCGGCGTCCAAAATTCGACGATTTCGTGGCCTTCCTCGATGCTGTACTTGGAGCTTAAACGAACTATCATCGTGTAAATGTCGAATCGCATTTCTGAAGGTTCTCACATTAGATATTCGGCGATTGGGAAAACGTTCCACGTAAAGTACCCTAGCTCTGCCAGCATTTCCGCCTACTTCACCATGCGATCCGCAAGGATTAATTCATCATTAGAAAAAATTGATATTTTATTACTAAGTAACGAATTTATTGCATGCGATCGAACGCGTACAATCGTACACATCGAACTAATTCACTACTAACTCCATTTTGCTGCTTTGTAGTACAAAGTTTTTATTATGCTGCATTAAATTAAAATACCAGAGGCGGATACACACATTTTTAGTAAAATGTTTTTGATTTTTAACTAAGTTTCTTTTTAAAAAAATGAAGAATAGAAAAGTACGTCAGTTCAGTGAGTTCTATTACATGTTAAAATATCTGCACGTATTTCAATAACACCATATAGAAGGCAAGCAGTTTTTAACCATCAAAACGGGCCAAATTTGTTTTGCGACACCGGGACAGTTGTCTAAAAACTGGAACGTTTGGGCGGGTCCATACCCATGGAATACATTCAAAAAATGATTAAAGTATAGCAAAAAGTAGACTAATTTTGCATATTTTTTAATACCAAACTCAATTTTGATCGGTAGACTTTACATCGATATATCGATACTTCGATATCTCGCTATTTCGGTACAGAAGAATACAATTTTTTCAATCGTTTTCGATCCCATAAATACATAGCTTCAAATAACGAATACTAGGCTACAAAATCCGGAAAAAATGCTTTCTTTTTACTTTAGTAAAACAGTTTGAGTTATTCAACCTGCGCCGTCTCCGTTAAAAGCTTGTTGATTTCACTTCCATAGATATACGAATCACGAACTTCCTCAATAAAATTATTTGACTTTCAGTTGAGAATTAATGATTTCCACATTAATCAAGATTCGACTATATCATCGTTACAGTAGAACCAAATGTTCTTCAGCGTGACGGAACAGATGGAACCTACGGTAGTTTTCTTTCTTGTGGCATTAGCGAATGTGGGTCACCGTTCAGACGTGAAAGAAGACAGGAAATCCTCTTACATGCCACGATAAACTGTTGGCCGTGAAACGAATTCGTTATTTGCCAATTAAACTTTTGTTAAATACGAGAGTAGGTCGAAGAGAATCAGAAAAGAAGCTTGTTTCGTTTGTGCAGCACTGCACTTTTTTCCGTTAATTACACTGCACGTCAGTAGCAAAATACTTATTCATGCATATGACGTTTTTCTATTCACGTATAGATCTGTATCAGACTCAACTTATAATAGAAGGACATACTTCGAGAATTCCGGTGTAGGCAGCCGTGGGGTCTTAATGCCTGAAACCTTCTCTGGAATTTAGTCGTTCGGATTCGACGTTAAACTGTAGGTCCCCCGTACTCCACCTTAGCGCTATGAGAGTACGTGGCAGAGAAGAGTGCCGGTGCCCAGCAGTGGGACGTAAAGGCTGATTACGACTTCGAGAATGATCAAAGGTTTATGGCATTGGCATACAGAATCCTACTTATAATTTTATAAATAAAAATAATAAGCAAGCGGATGGTTGGAAAGTTTTTCCCAAGTAAATATCTACAGACACGTTTTAGAACTCTCCGTACTTAAAAACTAATTTTATTGGGGACGCCAAATAAATATTTTGTTTGTGCTTGTTATGAATAGGTAGCAGCGGCGGTCCGCCCTATTAGGCAGAGTAGGCTGTGCCTACCCATAATTATTTAAATGAAAAAAATTCAAATTTTAAGTTTGAATAAAAAAAAACTTACCTTTACCTTCAGTTTTTACTTTACCGTGTAGTGTAACATTAAAATTTGAGCCCCAAATAAATAGACAGCTGTCTTTAAACTCTGTTTTGCATACGCGAAGCAAAGGCGAGCCTTCAGCTCCCATCAGCAAAGCAATCAACCAATCTGTTATTCGCATGCACATTGGTAAAGAATACAATGATCAGATGGAAAGAAATAGTAGGGATATCAAGGCACAGAACCCCAGAATAGGTGCGCGTGTTCCCGTAGTTTTTATTTGGATCCAGTGTTGTCAATTCTGGTAAAGCATCACCCGGTTTGGTGATTTTTAAGCATGTCTGTGGATTGGTGAAAGCTGTTTAAAAAATGAGCGAAACACTTCGCCTGGACTTTCCTATACTAAAATAACATTGTTTTATATTTTCCAACACTTTCGATATACACCTGTCTAGACACGACTAGTTAAAGTAAATAGTTCTTATAAGTTGTAACATCTTGAAGCGGTTGAAGAAAGACCGACCGCTGCGCTGCAAGCATAAGGTTGGGTAAAATATTAGGACTGAATCAACGGAAGCGCGGAAATTGATATTTGAAAATATATTAATAACTCGAGAAGTATTATTTGTAGCAAGAAATTACTCTTATTAATTTGTATTTAGAATTTCAAAACCTTTTTGATTTTAAAGCCAAAATGCCACGTTTCCATTAAAAAAAAAGTTATTTTTACCGTGGCCG
Organism: Ctenicera cuprea; assembly: GCA_958336395.1. Lineage (NCBI taxonomy): Eukaryota > Metazoa > Arthropoda > Insecta > Coleoptera > Elateridae > Ctenicera > Ctenicera cuprea. Next base: position 44,591,031 of record OY284493.1, read on the forward strand.
CCATATTAAAATTGGAAACTCAAGTTTTTTTCTTAAATACAATCGAGGCGAATTTGCCCTACAACTTTGCTCTTGGGTTTGCGAGTCTATCTATTAAAATAAAAAAGTTAGCCTACACTGAAAATTAAACGACTAGTACAAGAATACAACTGCTGTAGAAAGTATGTGAAATTCTTCTAAGGACAAAAAGATTATTAAGGGACAAAAAATTCGATTTTTTGATTTTTTTGTAAAAAGATTCTCCTAGAGCAAACAAAACAAAAAACCAATTTTTTTTTTTATCGAAAAAATTTGGGGGGGGAGGGGGTACAGTAGCCCCCCTAAATATGAAATTATCAAAAAAATATTATGATATTCGGATTTTGCTATCAATGATGAGCTATATTGCTTTAACAGCCATATTTTATATAATAAATAAATGGGTACCAATTTTCAATTTTCAAAAATTCATAGAGGGCGTCACAGTGAAATTATAGCAATGCGCAAAAAAACAAATTGTAGAATATTCCCAGCTCTATCAGCTTAAAAAGTTTAAACAAAAACATGTGGGCAGTTTTTGAGAAATATTTTTTTTTTAAATTCCAAAATTTTGGAGTGATGTCATTGCGATCGTTTTTATATTTTCAAAATTAATTATATTTCATGGTATAGTACCCTTGAAGGGCTACCGAACAAGATGTAGTTGATCCCAATCAAACAACTGGTTTTTGAGTAAATGGGCGTTAAAGTCGAAATGTTCAAAAATTCGTAGCGGTCGCCATTTTAAAGCAAGAGAGTTCGGTAAAAAATAGTTTGATTGGTCCTAAGGCCTTCTTTAATCTCCACTATTAAAATTTCCAAAATTCAGTTTCTGAAAAAAATGCTACCAAAAAAACATGTCTAACTTCCGCTTCCGGTTTCGGTTTTTTTTAAAAGCTTATTTTGTCGGTGAATTTTTGATATACCCTCATTCCAAAGCACATCAAAATCGGTCCAGCCGTTCCGGAGATATGGAGCGTAACACACCCACCCACCCACAGACAGACATTTTTTTTAAATTACTTTTTTGGGGTCCATGCCCCCCCCCCCCCGACTATTTCCGTTAAATTTTCAACTTTGAAATTTTGCATGAAATCAATACTTCCCTATACTGAAAATATAGGAAAGTAAAAATGTTAACACCCTGTATCTCGAAAACTAAGCTGTAGCTGTTGCGGGCACATGTTTATAGAAACTTTTTGTTTTACTATTAGCTAAGGAATCCGCCTCTGAACGGGGGGCTATGTGTTTCAAAACATATGAGGAGGAGGGCGGCACAGTAGTTTTTATCAGGCCCTCTAAATTCGCTACAGTCTGAATTAGTGATGGGATATTTCGTATGAAAATAATCGAACCATTCAAAGTACGGATGCCTGCGCGCGGTTTGGTCTCGCGTGTCGTACTAGTGGCGACAACAACAAGTTAATTTGAAAATAAATAAATATTCGCTGATTTCAAACATCGCGCCAATTAACATTTATATATTTTTGGACCCGTTACAACTGTTTCTAAAAAGTCAGAATCTTCATGCATTTCTCAAAACGTACTTCGCAACATTGATTTTTTTTCTGTGGCACGTTCAAGACTTTCTTGTTGTTGCAACTATTTGTAATACTATTCGGATTAGCCTTTACGGCCGCTATAATGCCAACTTATTTTGCATTTTCTCAGTTAGATTTTTCTTGGTATGAATGCATCCCGTACTTTAAATTTTTTTTGCAATTTTTGTTATACGCTGAATACATTTATCGTTCTTCTGTTCCCCCAAGGAACCATAATATTATTTTTTTCTTTTGTAGAGTAAGTGGTCATTATGGCATTACTTACTTGAATTCAACAATTATTATTACAAATTGACGAAAAAGGAAGAAAAGTGTCATTTATTTGTGTACACAAAAGAAAATTTTTATCAGCACTTGATTGCATTCTTGTATTAAAAATAATAATAAAAATGCAATACGTAATAACAATTATGAATTATTTTAAAACATTTTGGAGTAATTTAAAAATACTTCTATTGCTTAGAATTTATTGAAAATGTCGTATATCACATAAATACAAGATAAAAATCAGTAAAATAAATTTAGAAAAAAGCTGAAGTCCTATACTAAAACTTATCGTATTTGCAAAAGTGTAAATATTATAATTATAACTTTCCATTCCATACAACCAAATTTATAGAAAACGCCACAGTGAAATTATAGCTGTCAAAAAAAACAAATTGTAGCCAATACTAGATACTAATACTTGCCGTTGCCCTATTTGCAAAAGTGTAACTTTGAATAATTATAACGTTGTACAGTTCAGCGAGTATTAGATTTCTAAGAAAACAAGCAGCGGGAATTTGAATTTGCGATAGCCTGTTCAATTGGTTTCCGTATCGTAACTCTATCCATAGAAGCAGCACTACCTGCACCACCAAAGCAAGGTAAGCGTCAGCCGGCACGACTATCGGCGACAAATTCCGCTTCGGATGTCGGACAAAAATGGCTATAATAGCTTTATTTGGGAAGTTATCAAAAATATGACAAGAATGAAAAATATATTTTTTAACTAGAGCTAACTGATAGGCGTTGTTAAAATCGCGTAACTGCCGGAAAACGAGTTGTTGATATTTAAAAGTATCGTTTTTTTTTCTTAATCTTTAAATTAGTTGAAAATTCTAGCGAATTAAAGTACTTTGAATAGTCTATCGAACTGAATAACAATCGGCGTTTGCGTTTTGAAATAAATAATTAATCAATTACAAATTTTTCAAAAATTCGTGGAAGGTGTCAGAGTAAAATTTGGGAGATAAGTAAAAAACATATTTGTAGTTCAATGCAAGCTCTATTGACACAGAAAGTTTTAAAAAAATCGCGCCGACAGTTTTTGATAAATTTTATTTTGTAAATTTTCAAAATTTTGAAGCAGCGCCATTGCGGTCGTTTTCGTCACCCACCCACACATCCACGGACAGACATTTTTTAAAAACAACTTTTTTGGGTTTCTTGAGTCCCAAAACGCGTATTTCCATTAAAATCTAGATTTCGAAAATTTTTTATGAAATCAATACTTTCCTATACCGAAGGTATGGGAAAGTAAGAATAGACAATTACGAATTAAAAAAAATTCTGTTACCTACCGATACTACATAGCACGCACGTGAACAGAAATAAAATAACGTTTCGGTTTTCGATTACAGTTGAAATTGTATCAAATTTCGATTAAGTTTTTGGTTGCGGTTTGATGCTTATTTAAACTTCGATTCCGATTACGGTTACCGGTTATGATTACCGGTGTTTCTTCTTAGAGAGTACAAGTTGAGCAATAAGAGCGAAAACTAATTCCAATAAACGTTGTTTTGTAATACTATATGTTGCAGAATCCATCAAATATACACGTATACATCGAGCCTTTTAAGTTGTATTATGAAGAAACATTTAACAATACTATCTAGACTTATTTTAAGTTTGTACTATTTGCAAGTAATTTACGTATGATGAGTCGCTCTTTTCTTCCCATTAGCATAACTCAAATAAGCACAAATTACTGTCGCTGCTTCTGACACACTCACTCTAGACAAGTTCACATTGAAGCACATTTAAGTCTACTCTTTAATGACTATGCAGTTCGCATTTGCATTGCCGAGGAAGATAAACCATTGTTTTGACTGCAAACCCGTTTGCTAATCAAGAGGACTAACCACGTGAAACACAAAAGTTGTTAAGTATTTATTGCTATTTGCCACAATAAAAAAAATACCGGTAAATACCGAAAATAATTAGGATTACAATTTTCGGTTACGGCTACGAAAATAATTAATTTCGTTTCGATTACGGGTTACGGCGCAGAAAATTTTGCGGTTTTTCCGGTTTTCGGTGCACGTCTGATCTGCTACAAAGTGTTTTGTATTGATGATTAGATGATGATAGTTAGTCATTTTTAGTGTTGGAAAAATTTAGGATTTAAAGAAATTAAGAATCATGGATTTTTAAATGAGAGTCAAATAATCATGTTTGTTTTTTTAATTTTTTCGATTAAAACTGTAAGATGAGACCCTTACATTAATTAAGACTTAAATTTTCTCATTTCTATACTGTTTTCTTCCATTGTAAAAAAGTTTTATATAAAGACACAAAATATAATTTGAAAAGAAAGTTTAGAAATGGTTCAACGTATTATATTAGTTTAAATAAAGTTGAATTTAAAACATTACAGTTTAGCTGATTCTATTTAAAAAAAAACTAGAGACCGTTCAAATAAAAACGTAATCGCAGTTGATATGGAACAAGCGCGACATGTCGATGATTAGTTTGCAAATCGTAAAGCTATTATTATAGTTGAGCGGTTTATTACTTTACCTACTTTACCCAAATATTTTTCAACAATTAGCAAGTGAGCATTTTAAATTATTTTGATATTTATTACTTTTATTTTACAAATATATGATAAATGTCAGTTCGCAACTTAGTTGACTCACACAATAAAACAATTTTTAAACGTTGTGTTGGTTTAGCGGCAAAGGCGTGGGTTTGTTATCTGGCGGCTCCAGTTCAAATCCCGTGGCAGACCTTTTTTAAGTTTAATTTATTTATAACATATCTTACTGGTATCTTGTCTCGCCCTATGGCTATAATTTATTTTAATTTTTAGCTTTATTTTATTCAAGAAAAGGTAACCTGATATTTGTTTTTATTTAATTTATATTTAAAACTTAACAGTCAAAACGACATAAGTAACAAAACAATTGAAAGTCATTATAAATGCTGTCCATTCGTTCCTGGGCATAAACGAACTCAGTTTTTTCATGTTTTCAAGACCCTTAAATAAAAGCGATTATGAAAAAAACAGGTTTGCTACGGGATTTGAACTAGGGCCGTCAGATTACAACCCACGCCTTTACCGCTAAACCAATTTGTCGTTTAAATTTTTTTCCGTAATGTGAATTAATTGTCAAGTTTGTAAAATAAAAATAATAAATATTAAAAACATGTAGGATGCTGAGTTGCTAATTGTTTAAAATTGTTAAATATGAGCGATTATAGTAAAATAATAAGCCATGCAAGGTTTCCATTATGTGAATTAATTGTCATGTTCGTAACATTAAAATAATAAATATTAATTATAATTTAGCATGCTCAGTTGCTAATTGTTTAAAAATGTTAAATATGAGCAATGACGGTGCAATAGCAAGCTAAGCATGGACATGCCGAGCTTATTTCATGGGCGACTGCGATTAAGTTTGATTTGATCGCGCAGTATAAGGCATTATTGAAAATACATTACAAAATGCAAATCTTCGAAAAACTAGTAACTGGCTTTAATGTAAAATAATTTAAATAATAATTGTCAAAGACATATTCAAACAAATATTCGTTTAATATTCTCTAATTTAGGTAAAAAGCCCATTATTGCATTCGTAAGATAGTTGATGTTTTGCTCAAGGTTTCTTAGATAAGAGTTATGATTAGATAAATGTGCGTCATTTTACAAGGTATGTGAGCTGTTAATCAAAACACCGAAAACATCCTTTGCTTACGAATATGTGGTTATCTTTTAGAATTATTAGAAAAGCATCTTGAGCTGGTTCTCAGGTATTTCCAAATGAAATATTTTAAATTCCTACGGCTTTTGCTTACCTAAACCGTGTTAAAATCCAAGATAAATAAATACGTGGGTGTTAAGTGCTCATATAATATGCTAACGTGAATTAATATTTTACTTAAACGTGTGAGAACCAAATTATACACCAAAATAACCACTTAATAACACTGTAATTTGTTTTGAATGATTTTATTTAATTTTTTTTAATGAAATGCTCTGTTAACCATCCGTTATTATCATAATGATATTGAAGACCTGGTTCGTTAAACCGTTAGTTACAGTTGGGCAATGAGGTGAAAATGTGTCATATTATTTTCGTACTGAGTGTTGAAATCGAAAAATTAGTTGATTATTAAATTACACAGTTTTAACGTAGAATATTATTTTCTACATTACACGTAGAAAAGTGCGTAGAATATCTATGATAATTAAAACTATCTACCTTTTTCTATATATTATACATGTAAAATATGTACGATATATTCTAAAAAAACGCACATGTCTGCATGGTATGGTGGGGGAAGGGTGAGACTTGCTACTATCCAATGGTACGAACGCGCTGCCTTTCCTATTTTTTATTCAAACATACCGCAATGCAAAATTATTTAAATTGTCGTCAACTGTCAAATGACAAAGAAGTCGGCTCTATGAAAAATTAGACAATAAAATTGCGCCCTTAAAATCGTTACGTCTGGGCCGGACGCCCCTCCCGCCCCACCGTAATTCCGGCACTGGTTGCAGTTATTTTTGGTTTTTTAGTTTTTTACTATTCGAAGATATTACATTTTAATTAATAATCTAACATTTAGTGGTGAAGGGTTTCCGCCACTAGAAGCTACATGTTTACGCGTCCATTATACACTGTGTCCATAAAGTAACCCCCCCCCCCCCCCCCCCGAACTAACTTTTGAACGACTTGATATTTTTCTACAAAATTTGGTGTGCTGTAATGAGAAATTAAATGCTATTTTTCAGATCATATTAAAATTTTGTATCATCCAAAATGGCGACTGGGCGCCATTTTGAATTTTTTTTTAAAATAGAAAGGGAGTCGAGTGACACCTCATTGGAAAGGTCTTTTAATTCTGCGTCTGGTCCTAAAGTTTCAAAGAAAAATATTCAGCCATAACAAAATGACAATGTTTGAAGATAAAGAAGTCTATTTAAAAAAACTAAGAATTAAAGCTTAAATTAATTAAATTAAGTGTTCGAAATGTTTACCATTCACTTCTTGGCACATAAAATCTCGGTTAGGAAATTCCTGCCTTACATTTTCATAAGTTTCTGGAGTGATAATTCTGCAAACTTCTGTAATGCGTTGCTCCAGTTCTTCAATTGTTTCTGGACGGGTTCTGTACACTTTCGATTTCAGATATTCCCATACAAAAAATCTAAGAAAGTTAAATCTGGGGAGTGAGCCGGCTATTCTACAAGCCCCCGCCTAACAATCGATCTGCCAAAAAAATGTCCGTTGAGAAAGTCAGAAACAGGCCTATAATAATGAGGCGGCGCACCGTCTTGTTGGAACATAACGTTTTCAATATTATTTCAAGCCACCTGAGATATTTCTGGGAAAATTTAGTCCTGCAAATGAATAAGTGGACTACTGGATAAGAAAATCAAAACAATTTTGAACTGAGTGAGTCCATTGGTTTACAATCCGCCATTCTGTTATGGTTCAATATTTTTCTTTGAAATTCTAGGATCAAACGCAGAACTAAAAGACCTTTCAAATGAGGTGTCACTTGACCCTGGATAAAAAAATCAAAATAATTTTGAATTGAGCGAGTCCATTTGTTTAAAATCCGCCATTTTGTTATGACTAAATATTTTTCTTTGAAACTCTAGGATCAGACGCAGAATTAAAATACCTTTCAAATGAGGTGTCACTCGACCCCCCTTTCTATTAAAAAAAAATCAAAATGGCGCCCAGTCGCCATTTTGGATGATACAAAATTTTAATGTGGTCTAAAAAATAGTATTTAATTTACAATTACAGCACACCAAATTTTGTAGAAAAATATCAAGTCGTTCAAAAGTTAGTTGGGGGGGGGGGGGGGGGGGGGTTATGGACACAGTGTATAAGGCGCAGACTCGTTTGTACGTTGGACCGTTACACTTTTCAATGCAGATAAGCAAATTCGGATTCACAAAAGATGTTGCGCCTATTAAAAGCCTGATTTTCTTTAGTGCGTATTTATTAGTTACAAAAACATTTTGAAATTTTGTGTTAAGAAACGAAGAAAAGTGCTAAGGTTAATTAACTTTGATCTCGTATTTTTAAAATATTTTTCTGGAGATGTTATAGGTATTATTTTGTGGGATTTCGTTCCTTTGGGTTTCTCTTGGTATTTTTTTCGGGGTTTTATTCGGCTTTTTGCTGATTGATTATTTGATTCTAGATTTTTAGATTTACACACAATTACAACATTTAAGTAAGCACTTGCGCCTTAGGCAACCAATCTATCTATGTACTAAATCCGAATCCCTTTACCCTGTCTTAACTTTTGATGACGACGGACTATGCTCTTACATCTTGTCACAGCTTATTTATTATTATGTTTGACAGTACCGATGTTTATGTAATAGTAAAGCAAGGCACTTGATTTCAAAAGTTGTCGTGTTTTAAAAGACGTCATCAATAAAAGCATGGGGTTTTGATATTGTTATTTATTTTACTTAGGTGTGGGGGGAGACACTTATTTAGTTATGTACGTGTTCATTTACGTTCGTTTAAACTGTCTGATTTTGCATCGGTATTATTCTACATGTCCAACCCTATTAAATTATGATGTTGCTGATAAATTCAAGTTGGTTATGTATGCAGTTATGTGTGTTTTTATGTTATTGTCAGTTATTATTTACCCATTCTGGTAACAGTCAAACAAAATAAATACTTAATTTTATAAGATAATACAATAATCAAGGTATAAAGTACAGTGAAAACAGAAACCGTTGAACTGATTACTCACACATGTGTTTGATTGAGTACGTGCTAAGTAATTCAAAATGATTAATAGTCGTATAGTAATAATAATATATAGTTTGTATTCATTTACAACTATTCGAAACTGCTCGTGTGTGATTGTGATATCATTTACAAATTTATTATTAATTTAATAATATTATTTTCTAACAGTGGATCATTTACTATGAAGCGCTGTTCGGGCCAGTTCAAGGTTTAAGAATGATATTGTTATTAACTAAATATATAATTTTCAATAAGTTTTAATTTTTGTTCGCATAAATAATAGTTTTATGTAGAATTTTTGTTATTTTTCTTACCATTTTTTAAATTTTTATGAAAAACAAATACTAAAACAAACTCGCAAAAAATCCTTTGGCTTGAAATATGAAAAAATAATTTTGTGATTTAAATGAAAATAGTTTTTCTTTGTTTACAAAAATACTTTGTGTGAAGCCTAAAATAATATTTTAGTGATATCTAAAAAATATATTTTGTGAACATAAAAGCTTCTACTCGTTCACACGAGGTGGTGCGATCGCGTAAGCATTTTACCTAAATGTTGGCTAATTTATAAATACCGCATTTTAACTACTACAAATAATTAATTGGCTTGACGCTAATTATTGGAGTTAATTTTTTCATTCGTTTGAAAAAAAGTCTATGATCCAACTTATTTTTATCACATCTCTTGGCGTCTCAACTCTTTTGATGCCGTTACATGTTAAATTTTTCTTTTAAATTTTAGTCCGGGTTTTGTTTACAAATTTGCCATGCACCAAGGTATGAGACAAACAGGTTGGATCAAAGACTTTTTTTTTAAATGAAATAAACAATTATAGCCAATTGTTAGGCCCAAGGCAATTAAATATTTCATTTGTACCGTAATTTGGGTTAATTAATGTTTTCAGTGGTTAAAATGCGTCATTTATACATCGAGTCGTGTATTAGCTAACAGTTCGGTTTGACTTTTAGTCCATTTGCTATAAGAGTAAAACACGACGCGATCGCGCCATCTCATGTGAACGAGTTTTTATGTTCACAAAATAAATTTTTTAGACTTCACTAAAATAATTGTACCAGACTTCAAACTAATAAATTAGTTTTGTAAACTAGAATTTTTTTTTCTTTATTTTGACTAAATTGTTTTTTCCGAAATTACAAAACTGTTTTTGCAGATTTCACATATGAAAAATAAATTTCGTGTACGTCAAAAAAAGTTTTGTTTCAATTTTTTTCCCTTAAAATAACAAACATTTCTACAAATAATATTGTTTATGCAGACAACAAATAAAATATTAAATTTTTTTGAGTTATAAGAATAAGCAACTTTTAAACCATTAACTGGCTAAAACGGTGCTTCATAATTTACAGCTGAATTTTTCCTTAAAGTTCAGGAAAATGTTTGTTGCTGATTGTTCATAAGCAACTGCTCAGCAGTTTATTATAACAATTAATCATGCTTATCTTTCTATTATCGGAAATGCATATCAAGTTATATTAATAGCAACAATTGCCTCCATTTTGTATTACAGTTTAGTTTAGCTTACTATCGAAGTGTTTGCAGTTCATAAAATTGTTTTATAAACTTGCATTTTAATACGAATTTTTCATTTTTCTGTCTAAAAATTCACCATATGGAGTAAGATTTTATTTCGAGATTTGATATTTTGTTCGTTTTGTTTTTTGATGCCCTAAAATTACAATTTTGTTGAAACTAGTGACAAGCAAAATCGAATGATTTTCATAATCGAATGATTGGCAGTCAAAAACCAATTCATAATCGAAATATTCGTTCGGATAAAATTATTCGGATGCGGTTAAATTTAGTAAAAACACCATCCGCTTGCTTCTCGAATGCTCCTGTGAAGGAATTTTTGTTCGAATCGCTCGGCAAAACAACCGCGATGTTTATTACTTTTTTTAATACAAATCATTTTTTTTTAATGAAACCACGGAGAAAAACAACTTTTAATTTTAAAACATTATATAAATAACCAATTTTAATTTTTTTAAATGTACCACTTGCTTTATAAACGGTAATACAGTATAATTTCTTTATATTTTCATAGTATTATTATTTTTACTTGTAAGAGCAATATTAAAATTTTCAAATACGACCCTGCGTTGAAATGACCACGAGAAACAAAACAGTGCAGTTGATATTGCTGTGTTTGCTATTCCTAATAAATAGTCATGTCCAAGACAAAACATTCTGACCTCGTTGTGATTGCGTATTAGTGTATTCGCATTATAATACCACGACTGGTGGTAATCATCGTATCATGTATCTGCATTGAGCATTTGCAGTTGCCTATTGTAAGGGGGTATTGCTTCAACGCTCGTTTCCGAAATGGACAAACCCAAGAATTTTAAAATCGTAAAAGCATTCGAATGGTTTTCTGTAACATCTCGAGATATTTCTATAATCGAGTGGTTCGATTATTTTCATTCGAAATATTTTTTAAACCAATTTATTAAAATGATATTTTTATTTAACTAATTAAACTTCCCTCCAGTTTTATTTAAAATTAGGTAATACAATATTTTGTAAGCATCGCCGACTGTGCAATGTAACCAAAATGTTACATTTATCTCAAAAATATTCGAAAATAGAAGGGATGTTCATCAAACCATACCCTCTATTCTTTAGTGGACCAACCTCGTATTCAAATTTCGATATTTTTAATAGCAAGCTATGTTGAAACTTCAAAATCGATATTTTTGCTCTCTTCACAACACTTGCGGGACGTGCTCGTTTAACAAGTTCAGGCTATCGACCAAAATTAAACCTGTTATACGTTTTTTCGTTTTCGTCTTAGTGTTGTGGCCATTTCAGATCTCCATTCCACATTTGAAGCCGAAAGATGTTTTTAAATTTTGTGACAATATATAATTGAAAGATACATTCAAGTTATACAGATGAAATATCGTTTATCTCCATAGAAAGTTGTGGAATGTACAGCATGTGCCACCTAACCTTGCAAATTTTAGTGGGCTTTGATTCGGCTACTTACGCTTTGTTTCGTCGGTAGTCGTAACTTAAACTAGCTCTAATTGGCTGTTGGACAGTGTGGTACACTCTACTAAAAAGTGAAAGTCAATTTATTTATGGTTTACGAGAAAAGGTGGATTTTTTGACAAATTAAAAGGCCGTGCGCCATAAGATTAGAAACAGTTTGCTTTGAGGAGGGATTAATGATAATTTAGGTTACGTATAAAAAATACAGCAAAGAAACTAGAAATGTAATAAAAAACCGTTGCTTTTGCTTGAGAGTGTAACGGCTTCTCGCCTTTTAAACGTATCGTCATTTTTTTGCAAGGTTAAATGGCACTTGCTGTAAAATACTTTTGAATTCATAAAAGATATTTATTTACTTCATATGGCATTGATTAGAAATTGCGTCTTAGTGGCAATTGCAAGTAAAATCTATTTTTCTAGTACGAACTGAGAAAGTGGGTCTCTCCTCATTCACCTTGTGCTCAAAGCAAACCAGCGATATCGATTAATTTTTTATTTTGTTATTTACTTTGATTTAAAAATGAAGTTGACCTCGCGTGTAGCGAGAGAAAACCGAGGAAATTCTTGTTCTTAGCACACTTTACTTTTAATACATATTGGGCACGTATTTTAGTGCTAATACCCTTAAATTTGCGATGATGTAACCGTTTTATTACGACCATTTATTTAAATCACGCTCATTACCCGATTGCGCAATTTTTCTAACGGCCCGCTTAGATTTGCCCGAATTTGACCAATTAAGAGCAATCCTAAATGCAAGTTTAATTCGCCTCTCTGTGGACGAGAGAGAAATAAAACCTGCAGGTGCTTAACGAGTTTATTGCTTTTTAAGAGGTCAATTATTTTATAAACCTGCTAACTGCTAAAAATGGTTGGCCGTGGTCTGTAACCCGAGTTTCCATTAACATCAAGGCTCCGATATCAAATTATTTGCAATTTATTTCACCTTTAAAGGACATGCCCGAAAACTTGTATCGCGGCGACATTCCCATGCTTGCTTCCAATTTTTTCCAAGATGGTAATCTTAAGCAAACAAAGTGATAGGGGCTTGACTCATTTGATCAAATAAAACGAAAAATGATGATCGTAAATAAATTTTGATGTTCATTGTTTAGATTTACTTGTCGAATCTCAAACCGCATAATTTAACACGTGCTAATTACAGGGTGATTTTAAGGTTGTAAGACGATCATGAAATTAATCTTCTTAAAAACATTAAAGACTGCTAAAAACTGAACTGCCATATCAACAAAAGTGCCTAAACCTTAGTTTGTAAAATTTAAAGTGAAAAGTGCGCTTACGAGTGACCAACGCCATTTAAAATGATGAAAATGAAAAATATCAAAGCAATTTTTCGCAGAGGGCAATCCCAAGCATCCTCAAAAAGCGAGCAAGGTCAGCTCCAAGGACAAATCCGTGAAGATTTGTCGAGGTCTTCATCGGTCACCAACCTTAATGCAGATCATAAAAATAAGGGGGCCTTTTCAAAATTGCGAAAATCGGCTTCCAAGGATAGACTGGATAAATTAGCCGAGAAGAAGAATGAGAAAAAAGGTGAGTGAATTTATTAATCTCATAAGAATAGTTAATTATTTGAAAATGAAATCATGAGAACGCATAAGGTTACTTTGTAATCCAATGTGTATTCCGTTCACATGTTCTATTGAATACAGTTTTAATTATAAGATGAAGACCGCCATAACTATTGATCTGTATAAAAAATAAATAGTGTGGGTAAAATTTTCAGGCAGCGTTATTACTTTCAAATTTAAATGTCTCAATTTAACTTCAATTAAACATTGTATTTAAATTACCTGTTCTTCAATAAATTGGTCATCACATCTTGGGGCATTTCTTGTTCGAACAGTTCCATAACTAAGGCAGGAAGGACTCGTGTTTCTGATGCCTTTTGTCTAATAAAAAAGCTCAAATTAATTAATTTACGATTACAGTAAAAAAATTCTGCTTATAACTCTAAAATTACTATCCCCGCATGCGTGTCTTCTTAGCGCAGTTAGCAAACGGGCTTAGGACACAACAACGGTAACTAAAGTGCAGAGGTTTAAATCCCGCTCACCGACAATTTTTTTTCCTATTTTTTTTTTAATTTTTTAAGCTATATTTTATTTTATAAGAGCTAAATATGGTTTGTGTATTTTTTTTGTTAAAAAAATTGTTAAATTACACAATAAATCAGGGCTGCCAAATGGTTCCCCTTGGGGGGACTTGGTACTCTTTTTCAAATAGTGTCTTAACGTCCCCTAAAATCTACAGTGGTCCCCAAAAGTCCCTTAAAATCCAAAATAGTCTCTGAGATGCATGTGAGTGCATTTTTTAATTTAATGCTGCGTTTTTTTATGATTTAACTATGCTTTATGTGTTTGTAAATTGGCGCATTTAATGAAAAAAAGTGATGTACGTTTGTATTTATTCAATAAAATGCATTGCAATAATTTTTTTATTAATTGCAATGATGCTGTCTACATTAAATTCAGGTTAATAAGTGTTACCCCAGCACACAATGCACTGACAGACAGCGTTGACAGAACCGGCGAAATGTCAAGTCACGTGATGCATTAGTTCCAATAATGACACGCGACGTTATTGTAGGTGGCGCCCCAAGTGACGCGCGTCTAGCCGACCTTCATATATATTATAAATTAAAATAATTATTATTAAAAAATTGACGTAGAATAAAAATATAAAAATGTTTCATGTTCCATCTGTGGATAGCACTGAACTATACTTATACTGGAACGCGCACTGGCTGTCTCTGTCATAGAAAAGAAGCGAGCCGAGAGAGATAGCGCGCAAGGATCATTCCTGTCCTTTTCGTACCGCTCCGCGCATGCGCTGCGCGAGGGAGAAGACAGCGGTCAAACGTTGCGACATGACAATCGACTGCTCTACGCATGCGCATACTTTCGAGAATAGGACAGAGATGATCCTTGCGGCCCTCTCTCTCGGATCGGGCTGGCGGGCCGAGCGCGCATTCCAGTATAAGTATAGTTCAGTGGTGGATAGAGACCTTTCATTTAAAAAAAAATGGTCCAAATTGGTGAAGCGGTAGCCGCTGGAGGAACCGGAGAAAAAAAACCTTTGTCCTTTTATATATGCATGCACTTGCGCTGCAAATGTAAACTATGATCAGAAAAAAAAAGCAATTGTAAATTTGTGTAAAATGACGTTCTGTAAATTTTTGTTTTGTTCTTGTAATTCATTGAAGAAGACTAGATTTTTGTTATTAATCATTTTTACAAAATACAATCCATCCATATCCATACATACAGAGAGAGTTAAAAGTATGGAGACACCGATGTGCTGTCGTTAATATTCATTTTATAAGAAAATGTTCAATACAAAAGTTTTTTATGAAATTTTTATCTACATATTGATATACACGAAAAGTTTTATTATTCAATTGTTTTTGAGTTATGACTTTACGCGATATTTTTTTAAATGGAAACCGATTAATGTTATACCACCATTCCATAGAACATTTTTTTCTCTTTACAATGGTATAAAAATTTTTTGGGCTTGCATAACATTTCTTCGAGAAAATGCCCGTTAAAGTTGAAGTGTTTACAATTAATTAACTTCCCAATTAGTAAACGATGCAGCCATAATAAACAATTGAATAATAAAATTTTTCGTGTATATCAATATGTAGATAAAAATTTCATAAAAAACTTTTGTATTGAACATTTTCTTATAAAATGAATATTAACGACAGCAAATCGGTGTCTCCATACTTTTAACTCTCTCTGTATATAAAAGCTCAAAGGGTTTTTTTCACCGGTTCCTCCAGCGGCTACCGCTTCACCAATTTGAACCATTTTTTTTTAAATGAAAGGTCTCTATCCACAGATGGAACATGAAACATTTTTATATTTTTATTCTACGTCGATTTTTTGATAATAATTATTTTAATTTATAATATATATGAAGGTCGGCTAGACGCGCGTCACTTGGGGCGCCATCTATAAAACCGCCGCATCTCATTATTGGAACTAATGCATCACGTGACGCATTTAGACGGGTCGGACAACGCGAGTCTGTCAGTGCATTGTGCGCTGGGGTCTCACTAGTACATTAATTTATTGTTCCTTTTTTGACAAAATAAGTTTGAATTATTTTATTACAAACAATTATTATTGCAGTGCACAGAAAAACCAAAAAACAATTAAATAATAACAAAAGTTTGGTTAACATACGTCGGGTTTAACCTCACGATTTCCCCATTTACAGCGTAATCGCATGCGTTTATTGCCTACCGTTATACCGGTGCTTGTTTTGTACAGCATATTTACCTGAATTTAATGTACACATGTGCATTACTGTAATTAATAATTATATTAGTAATAATAATTTGTTTTAATGTATTTTACTCGATAACTGATACTTCATGCAATTACTGACATTTACATCATCTAGTAAGGTAGCAGAGATTTACAAAGCCATCATAAATGCTCGAAGACCACGTGATTAGTAACTTTTGTAGATTTAGTGAATTTTACTTTATTATGTTGCTTGTAAGCAGCGGTTTAACGTTTCTAAACATTGGCGTTCGTAGTTTATTGTTGATTAGTTTCATTTATTCTTCGCGCTTTTGTTGACGGTTTTGTGTACGCCACTGTTGCTGCCACATTTAGTTTTCCAAACCAGTGGTGCCAATCTGTTAAATGGGTTGCCTATATTACAGTGATCACGTGGTCTTCGAGCATTTATGATGGCTCGTTACATCTATGTTTACGAACAAATGGACGCCTTGGATACTTGTAAACTTCAAAATTTATGGTTCCTTTAGGTCCCCTTTTTTAAAACATTTGATCCTCTTAATTACACCTTGGTTCCTCTTCAGTACTCTTAGAGCTGGCAGCCCTGCAATATTTAATTTTAATTAAATCTTCATTGAGTCATATTTACATAATAAAATATTTGACAGTTAAAAGACTCATAATTCAACCATTTCACGATTGAATCAGTTTATAAATTAAATGCTGAATGAAAACTACAAAACTATTTAATAAACGTCCCCATAGATTTACTTATCTCTAAAATCAAATTTTTAATAAACATTGAGAAACTCGGAAATAACATCAAATATTTCAAATCAGCTTAAATAAATTTAATTAAAACGTTTAAAATCGTAGCTCATCATAATCAGCAGAAGCATGTCATGGTAAAACATACAAGAAGGAATATGTTGCATCATAAGAAATGGTGATAGGATACTGAACGAAACCATGCCTAAAAGAATGATGAAAAACAAAACAAAATAGAGAACCTACCATACAACGCTTGAAAACAGAGTGCCAAAGATCAAGAACATTATAAAAAGGGGGGAAAAGGAAGTAGACCAAACGCCTAGAAATTGGATGAAATTGAAAGTAGCAGGAATTATAACGAAACCAGAGAAATGTATAGAAACATTAAGCAGCGCAAAAGAAAGAATAATAAAAAAAAGAGCCGTGCAAGACGAAAATTGACACATACCATACGATAAAGAGAAAATAATGGAAATGTAGAAAAGTATATACCCAGAAGAAGTGGAAGAATAAGGTAGAGAAGTCAGACAAGTAAAACGAGACGAAGATGAAATCTTTCAGAATCCAACATACGAGGAAATTGAAAAGATCGCGAACAAAATCAAATAGGGTAAAATGCCTGACATGATTAGGTAGTAACGGAGATATAGAAGCCAGCCTAAATGCTACAAGAATGGAGACACAGAACTATTGTATCAATATTTAAAAAAAGAAATCAAGTAACTGCACAGGGGTATCACATTGCTGAATATCGTGTACAAAATACTTTTAGCTTTAATACAGCAGTACTTAAGTAAACACACCGAACAAGAAATTGGGGGGTATCGGCGGGGGGTCCCTCAGGAAGATCAACCGTAAATGTCATAGGGTCTAGCACACAAAGGCACTTCGCATTCCCAAATCGGCCACATTGGTATGGTGGATACAACGGCCACACCTTCAGATGGGCACAACGATCACGTTGGCGTTGGTCTCGTGGAAGTAACGACCACACCTTTAGCTTGACACAAGGACCACCTTCAAAACAACGGCAACATTGATCTAGTGGACATAACGGCCAACGGCGCCTAGTACCGGTGGACGTTGTAGTCTACTAGGCGTCCTTTGCCGTTGTGTCCATGGTGGTCAGCTGTCGTTGTGTCCAGTGTGGCCACTGCGATTGATATTAGCACGCGAAATATCAAGTAGCTGTTCCATGCCATAGGCATATATTGAGTCAAAGAAAAGAAAAAGCCTACGAGCCTATCGACGTTGACTTACTGTTTATTGTTTTGAAGAAAGCCTCAGACAGCGTTAACGGGGACATGGAGAATATAAACACACCTAGGAAAATAATAAAACTATTACAAATGACATTGTTAAAATCGGAAGCAACGTTAAAAATGCGAGGGGACGTTACAGCTTCCATATCAATAGTGGAGTAGTGCAATACGACGCACTGTCGACAACTCTATTTAATTTAGCCCTAAAAAACACAGTACGGAAAACTACTCACAGAAGCACAATGATTGACAAAGAAATGCAAGTACTAGCGTACGCGGACGACTTGGTAATAAATGCAAGAATTAGGGGAAAAGACTTAAAACAAGCCTTTGATAGTGTGGCAATATGGGCAGTAATAAAATCCTTAAAAAAATGCAAGAATTGACTAGAGATATACAAATATCATTGAACTAGTTTACAAAAAGGCAACAATCCAAATTAAAATCCACGCACTGACTGAGAAAGTAACGTCAGGAAAAGGAGTAAGACAACGAGATGTGTTATCTCCGAAATTATTCACGGCTACGTTGGAGGATATATTCAAACATTTAGCATGGGAAAATAAAGGAATAGTAGTGGAAGGTGATCGGCTAAACAATCTATGAGTTGCGGTCGATATAGTTCTCATAGCACACAAAAGGGAAAAACTGGAAACTATGCTGAATGAACTACATGCAAACAACGAAAAGTGTAGGGCTTGAGATGAACTTTGGAAAAACTAAAGTAATGGCAAATGAGGAAACAAACCAAGACGTTCAAATAGAGCCTAAAAGAAATGAGGCAGTTGAAAACTACACCAATCTGGGACAAATGATAACCATTGGAAAGGACAATCAAACGGCAGAAGTGGAAAGAAGGACAAAACTGGGTTGGGCCCGTATGGAAAAGTGAAAGATATCATGGAGATGAAACTACCAGTGTCTCTCAAAGCAAGACTTTACAATCAATGCATACTACCGGTCATAACGTATGGTTCAGAAACATGGACCTTTACAAAGAATAGCACAAAAAGAAGGATGCTGGGTATAAGCTTGAGAGACCACAAGAATAACGAGTGGATTCGTGGCAAAACAAAAGTAGTAGTACCGGGTGATGGTAAAAAACATCTTTCAGAACAGGCCATGACCGAAGTGTCAAAGTTGGCAATACTTAATATAAGCCAATTGTCAAACGTTGACAGCTGTAAAAATTACAGAGTAAGTTAAATGTATCTAACCAAAAAATTTTACAGCAGTCAACATTTGACAATTGGCTTATATTAAGTATTGCCAACTTTAACACTTCGGTCATGGCCTGTTCTGAAAGATGTTTTTTACGATCACCCGGTAGAAAGAGTGGCCAGATTAAAATGAAGCTGGACCTGCCATGCAGTACGAAAGAAGATGGAGACCTTGGGGAAATACTAGAAGTAGAGGAAGACCAATGTTGCGATGGTCGGATGATCTGAAGAGGACGGCTGGATTGTGTTGGTACAGAAAGACTCAAAATTGGGAGAGGCCTATATCCGGAAATGGATAGAGAACGGCTGATGGAAGATGAAGATGGTGAAGGAAAAAAATGGCCGCAACTCTAAATAATTGAAGAGGCTGAAGCAAAAGAACTTAAGATAAATGAAATGAAAACAAAATTGGGCACCGAATGTGTATCACCCGTTTTTTCTAGCACTAACCGAGATACCATTGATTACATTGCAATACTGATAATCCGAGAAGCAAGATCATCGGAAATAATTTCCACTTAGCTCTTGCGCCTCGTCATCTACTAGCTGGCAGGTATTAACTTGGAGGGTGTGGTGCATTGAATGCCTCTATGCAGTGGTGGGTGTTATGATTGTCGACCATGCACACATCAAAATTTGCGTTGTCAAAACGAACTATAAGAAGGTTCCTTGCAGGGGGGGGGGGTACTTTCTGACTTGCCACCGCAGCTTTAAACTCGAGTTTTTTTCCTATACTTTCAATCGAAGTAGACTGCAACACCAAATAGAACAGACAGAAGAAAGGACCGATACGCTCGAATGTAATATCATGGGAAGGTGCCGTGAAAGTACTGTAACGAAACGGCCCGTATCTTCATAACGGTTATAGTGCTAGGAGAAAAGTGGTGATACATATTCGATGCACTATTTTATGCTCTTCTACTTTTGAATTTATACGTTTTAGTGTAGCGCCATATCGACGATAAGTGAGTAAATCACAAAGAAAACGAAATTAGACACATTATTTTCGAGACGGCGCGTTTAAAATTCATACAGGAGCCATAGCACATGCAGCTTCCGCCTGTATGTGCAGCCAATGAAAATCTTTCAAAACTTTTGTACGTTAAGAAACCAAACCTAATTTATCTCAACCTAATAGAGTTCTAATTAAATTAGTGCTAATAATTAGATCCAATAAGCCATTATGCACTGGGCCGGCTCTAGCTCAGCGAGGCAGGTGAGCCAGTTGCTCTGAGCGGCACTTTAAAGGGGCGGTAATTAATTTAACATTGATGCAAGTCAACAAAAATTCAGCTAAACAAAATATGCAAATATAATTTATTAATTTTACAGTAAATATTGTTATTTTTAAAGAATCATGAGGCCGTGCGTGAGCACGACTCCATGATTCCCATTCCACCCCCTACCCGGGCTCAGCGCTATTCGCCGGTCTAACATGCCCCACCCCGAAAGACATGCAACCCAACATACACACCACACACACATAGACACGCGTGATTCAACTTATTCAGAAAATTTTCCGACGGGCGTAGGACTCGAACCTACTGCCGTTGAGAGTCTAGTTTCAAAGCCTGGCACTTGAACCACTAGACCACCCGCTGGCCCAGTGTATATTGTAATAAACAAATGCAATTGTAGCAAAACGCAATCAAATTACAAAACTTATTTTATTGAAAAGAAACTTAAAACGTTTAACGCAGTTCAGCCGAGCGAACCTAGCAAGATTTGCGTTACAAAACAAAAGTTGCGATAAGCAAGAATCGTCGTTAATTAGGTATAGTAACTGGATTAGGTGTCAAAATATTCCATTTTTTAAGATGTTTTTTTTTAATTATCGCTATATTATAGTAATAGTAAAAAATCTGAGCAAAAACTGGAGACTTAATCATTTCTATTTATTTTATCTCTGCGCGCATACACTTATTTGTCCACAGTAATTAAACAAAAAAACAACAATATTTTAGTTTAAAATTAAGTACAATTTATTTTAAATGTCCCTAAATTGTTTTTCAAAATTTGCATAGTATCTATGTTTCGGTAAAAAGGGGACGTCTGAGGGGGGGGGGCAATCTGTAGATTTGCCCCACCAGCATTTGCTGCTCGAGCCGGCCCTGATTATGTAAACTAAACTGAATCTAAATCTTATCCTCGAGAACTTAACGATTTTGTAACCTACTTAACATTTAACAATACCTTAAATTTAAATTTTTAATCTTTATTAATAGAACTTGTTCCCTAACTTTTTCATTCAGATTATGCTGAGAGATCGTCATGACTTGGACATAATCTAAAGACGGAATTTTAAATTTCTTAAACCTCTACTTTTATCTTTATAATATTTTTTATGATGAAATTGATTACTTTTGTTCGACTTCTTTTTTATGAGCGGTTTTATTTTATTTTAGGTATTCCAAGTAACAACAACAAACTAGACTCGGGAGAAGTAGACCATTCACTTGAATCCTTACAAGAAATAGAACTGCTTCAACGGCAGTTAACTGAAATGGCCAAAGAAAAATCTGACCTTGCACTGGAATTGGGTGAACGCAAGGGAGAACTGCAAATCCTGAAGAACGAAATTGTTAAACTTAAGGTTTGTTTGTCTTTAACTCGGCAATACAAGAAATTTTTAATAATATATACAGTGTGATCATGGGAACAGAGCGATAATTGCCAAATTTTTTATTTTTAAAGGCACAAAGTCGGTTAAGGTTAAAGAAGTATTGTAACTTTTTCTTCCCATTATGATGATGAAAACGAAAAAACAAGTTTTTCCATATAATAGTTTTTTTTTGAATACGGCGCTTTGGATATATTTTTGAGTATTCTGAATGAAAATTAAGTTTTGAATATAAAACTTCCAATTCTGTAGTAACCGTAGAGTCAATAATAAAAGACTTATTGATGATTATTTATGTCGTTTAACAAATTATGCCTAGTATGAAACAATTTGATGCCATAAATATTTTCTTTCTGAATTTTAGAATATTCAGTTATAATAAATATCACAAGACTATCTTAGTATATTTGAAAAAAAAATAAAAATTCAATAGTTGCCCAGTTCGCATGATCACCCTGTATATGTATAAAAGCTTTCACAAGCTTTTTATGCTCATAGCTGTGCTATTTCTCTCCATTTCTTCCTGCATTTTGCCTCTGTTGACCACTCTCGGATTTTTTTCTTCTCCTCGGTCTTATCCTTTTTTGCACACCTTCCATATTACCTCAAAGCGCTGTTTTTGTTATCTTTCCCTCTTCTAATCTTTCTTCATTTCCTAGCTACTTTGAGCTTTGATGAGTTGGGTTGGACCAGTTTCTCAGTTTAACTGAATGACTTCTTCGTTTGTTCTTTTTTTTCACTGTTGTACTATCTTCGTTCCGCCACATATTCTTCTCAGACTTTTCCTTTCCTGTATAGTTTTTATTAATATATTTTTGCCATTTCAGATGTTTCAAGATCAGTCGAATGTTCGGATAGAGCAGTTGAATGATGAAAACACATCATTACGGAATAGACTTCGAGATGTAGCTCATTCACCATTATCTGATAATGAAAAGCAGCAATTACTTGATTCGCATAGGCACAGCTCCGCACCAGCTTCAATTGCTACTAATGTTAGTATAAGAAAAAGAAACATCTTTTCACCTGAAACTAGTAATGGTTTATCTTATTTTTAAATTTTTTTATTATAGTTACTAGAAGACGGCAATATTGGAGATATAACTGCATGTCCAACGCCAGACTGGGATAAACATTCAAGTAGCAATGTTAGCGAAGTTTCAGTTGCTTGTTTACAAGACAAAATTAATCAAATGCAAGAAACTCATTACAGGTAAGTTTTGGAAATTTTAATCTGTTTAATTTATACCTAACATTTTCAATTGTAGTACGAATGAAGAACTGCAGGCAACTCTACAAGAACTGACTGATTTGCAACGTCAACTAACAGAATTGCAACAAGACAATGAAAGACTTTTAGATGAAAAGAATTTAATGTTTGATTCCTTATGTAGACAGACTGAGAGACTAAACGATGCAAGAGCTGAAGTAGAATCACTGAAACAGCTGCTGTATCATGATAAAGACGAGACTGGCCAATTTGAAAGCATTGTTGATCGAGAACAAAAATTAGTCGATCTCCTTAAAAGTGCCCAGGAAGAACGAGAAACGTTACTTGTTAAACAGGAACAATTAAATAATGAACTTCAAGATGCCAGAGCTGCTAACATAGAGCAAATTACGGAGATCGAACAGTTAACTGAACGTGTAAGGACGTTGGAGAGCACCCTAGATGCTAAACATGCAGAACACAGGCAGCTCGATCAAGAATTGGCCATAGCCAAAGATCAATGTAGTGGAAGACAAATTGAAATAAACAGGCTTACTGACCTTCTGGAGAATGCTAGGACTAAGGTAATGATTAATTTATACTCATAATTTGATCGGTTGATTTCATGGATTCTCGTATTAGAATTTGTTTTGAAATTTATTGGCGATCCCGTTGCCTGCGTTGGTTTGTGAAAACGGATGTCAGTTTTCACAAATCAATGAAGGAGATTCTAATGAAGATTTCCCGCTAGTTATAGGTCTTCCCACGTTTCCGTAAGAGAGCACACCTAACCGCACTGGCATTGAGAGTCTCGCTGGTTTTGCCGGGGCAACTAATATTTTAACGTTTTAATATTGATCCGTGTTGGTTTTTTGTTATTTTGTTGTTAATTAATAATTTGAAAATGAAACAAATTTTTTTAATTTTCTTTCCCCTTTTTTATATCAAAATTTTCCAAGGAATTACCCGGAAGAATTGGTAAAGGTTTAATTCTACTAACAATGTCAAAAACGAGTTGTACACAATTTGACGAATCAAATAAGACCAAATATGTATATAAATATAACAGTTAAGTATTTCATTACAGTTCCAATTTTTATTGTATTTTATTTTATAATTTGAGGAAGGAAAGCACACTATGAGGGACTGTTATAGTTGCAAATTTAAAATTATAGAGAATAATATTTAAGCACAACACAAAACACCTTCCGTAACAGTTTAGAGATAGATGTGTGCTTTGCCCGTTTTGTGAAAACGGCGGCAAATTTAAATATTGGAATATTTCTAAAGTTCTTGGAAAATTTCCATTTTGGAACATTTCCAGCAGGAAAATCACCCCTGTTTTATTTACAATAAAGTAGAAATATAGTTGAATGTAAGTGTTAACTGTTAATTAAAGCTTTTTACTGGAGTGTGATTAAAGATATTTTATAAACAAACACCAAACTTATTTTTTAAACATGTATTTCATAATTTTAAATATATTTTGAAAATTATTAGGGGAAGCATTGTTACAAGCAGAAAATGGGCGAAATGCATGAGGTTTAGTAAATGCTTTTATATATTCATCTCTTTTCCACCAGAAGTGATGTGACTTCTCCACCTTTCTCTAATTGTAGTAATAGCACTTACTTCACTTTATGCATAAGGGCTGATATGATTGAATGTGGAGTAACAAACAAAAGTGATAATTTTATTGAAATATTTGCTTGTTCCATACAAACTTCCTCAATGCAGATACAGCAGCACTTCGCGATTTTAAATTTAGTTGAAAAGCAGGGCCTTGACAAAAATGTAAGCATATTTCTGCTGTTTTGCTGCACTGCACAAGGTTGTATTCAGTACCAAGTTGAAATAGCAAAAATCAAGCTCTGTAATTGTAGTCCTGTCATCAGGTGCTTTAGTAGGGAAACAACTCATGAATGGAGTTTTTTGCTTAAACCCCCTTTATTCTTCTTCTCGTGCCATACCCTATTTAAAGCTTTGGCGACCTCACTCCTATGTCTGTGTTTGGTGCGCGGCGATAGATATTTTGCACAGACAAACATAGGGGACCTACAGTTTAACGTGGGCTCCGAACCATAGGAAGTGCATGCACTTCTTCTCCAGAGAGGTTTTCCTGGGGAGAAATCCTTTTCGCTGGGTTCCCATTGCCTTGCGACGTAAACCCTTTATTAGGGCGTCCAAAAAAAGACCCTAGATGTACGAATTCTAACTGGTAAGGAACCCAGAAATTTGTTTTGAAACGTGCAAAAACTCACAAAACCAGGGATTGTTCGTTTCTCTTGCAATCTATGTTAAAATAGTAGTTCTATGAAAAAAAAGTTCATAAAAGTGTGTGTAAAAATGAAAAAAAACAACTAATGTGCCCTAGTAATTTCCAAAATATGCTCTTCCAAAGAACCCCAATTTCTTTTAATTTTTTTCCCCAAAAACCGTACTTTTCAGATTGCTTGTAATACCTTTGTCCCTGATGATCATACTTAAAAGTGGTTCAGAGATGAGTTAAAGTACACTCAATTTGTTGTGAATCCCAAACAAAAAACAACCTTCTAACCCTAATTGGTCGCGAGCTAGGACCTTTCAAAGTAGTGCATGTTTGAGTCTGTTTTGTAAGGTTGCAGTTTTTCGAAAATAGCTCCTTATATAATAATAAAATTCCACGTAAAACTAAAAACCAAAATAATGTTCTAACCCTAATAGTTTCCAAAAATATGATCTTTCAAAAAACCTGATTTTGTTGTGTAAAAATGTAGAATTCTGTTTGAAAAGGAAGTCTGCGGTTTGTTTATAAAATATCTTTAATCACACTTACAGTAAAAAGTTTTAATTACCACCTACTTTCAACTACATTTCTACTGCTTGGATTGGCATCTAAATATTTAAAATAGGATGACAAAGATAAACAAACATCTCCTCCATTTTTTAAATTATCAGTTAAAATAAAGCAACACAAAATCAACACTGGTCAGTACTAAAATGTTAAAATGTTAGTTGTTGCGGCAAAATTTTAATCGGATCTGTCAATGCCAATGCGGTAGATGTGCTCTCTTACAGAAATGTGGGAGAACCTATAACTGGTGGGAAATCTTTATTTGAATCGCCAATGGAGAAGGTTTCAATAAACCTAAAAATGTAGATATAGGGGTGAGTTATTAGTGCCATAATGTTTACTAAGGTTTTTATTATACAATAAAAAAATTGTAAGGAGAAAAATTGTAATTTGGGTTTTTTTAAATTTTTTTTGTACAAACTGCAATTTAAAATAGGTGTGTGTAAGGAAAACAAGTAAAAACTCTATTTCATAACATTTAAAAAGTATGCCTCCCCCCTCTGTTTTCTATACTATTAAGAATATAACATTTTTTCTTAAAGAGTTTTTGTCTGATGGGCTACTTTATGCAGTATTTTAAAATTTTTTGTTACTTACAATACTAGTAATAACTCTGCAATGGGGTACGCTCTATAGTTAAAAATGTTCAACTTTTGGAGTGTACCGTTTTGCTCCTAAACTACTGCGCAAGGTTTGACTTTTTCTCAGATTTGACGTCGTACTATATGTTCACACTTCGCTCAATAAAATTGACTCTGTTAGCATTAATGCAGACTTTGCATCTGGCAGTGATACTTTTACAAAAACGGTTATCAACAATTTTGACAAGAAGATCTTGTTAAATGACTGAAAGAAGTTTGTTCACCTAAACTAAAAAATAGTTAAACAAATAAACGAATACTTTAAAATGTTTTTGTTCAAATCCGCCTGCTTACTTTGACTAGTTTTTTACACTTTTCCAAAAAAATTTATAGTGAAAGAGAATGAAAGTTTTGTATTATGAATATTATGAACACGAGAAAAAGTATCTCTGCCTAACATATGAAAATATTTATATTGACATTTAAAAAAAAAAATTCAGTGATGTCACTGCTCAGTCACAGAAAATGTTGGAATGCTGCATAAGGCGGTTCATTAAACAAGAAACAACTTTTCAGGGTAGCCAAATGTCCCCCCTTAAAATTCCCTAAAATCAACAGGTCTCCGAATGTCCCCAAAAATCAATAATGGTCTCTTTAGATAATCTGAGCATAATTTAAAATTTTGCACTTTATTTTATATTTAAATTTATGAAAAAAAGTGGCGTGCGTGATAACTGATTTATATTAGTGAGAGTAGGCAACTCGCCAGATATACACATCTTATTAGTAATGCACATCGATTGGGCACCCTTACAGTTAAACTTGAAAGTGATGTGTATACGAGATGTTCACTCTTATTTGTGAACATTGCGAAATGCGTGTAAATTGCCTGTTGTATTTGCTACTTCTGTTAAAATAATGATGACATACTTTCCTATCTTATTAAATAATAAAAATAGTTAGTAAAAGTTTTAAAAATAGTTAGTATCAATCAGTTCATATTATTGCGTAAAATGTATCTAAATAATTTATTTATTTATTTAAAATATTAATCAAGTGTTCAAAACCAACTGGTGTTTTTTATTATTTTTTTACTGTTTTTCTGCCTACTGCAACATTAATCATTTCACTGCTTTTTTTAATAAAAAAATTGAAAATTACTTTATCAGTAAAAGAGGCAATTGTAAATTAGTGTAAAATAAAATTTTGTATGTTTTTCTTTAGTTTTTACACTCGTTATTTTTATGAAAAAAATTAAACAAAATTATGATTGTTGCCGTTTTTCTTACAAAATCAGTTTGAACTATTTTATTTAAAGGAAGATTAATGTTACAGTAAACAATAGAAAAATAGAAATTAAACTAAAAAGGCAAATTTAAATTAAAATTGTGTTATTTAGTTAATTTGGATAAACTGCATCGGATTTCAATTCGAAATTTCTTTTTGGCCATCCAGGCACTTGTTGTGCTGATTTTAATGTGTCGATCATCACTAAAATTAATAAATAATAATTTATTAGTACATCGGTAATATAATAATAATATAGCACAGTTTTAAATCAATGTTCTAAAATAAAATGAACATCCCGTATACATATAAACTTTAAAATTTAGGCCCCCTTTCTAAAAACAGTTGGTCCTCTGAGTCTAGAAAATATTAGAGCAGGATGGTGACACTTTTTAAACGTTATGTAATGGCTTTTGTTTTGTATTCATAGCACACCTATTTTAATTTGAAATTTCAAAAAAATCAAAGATTATGAAAAAGCATTGAAATTTAATAGTTGGTATGCGAAACCCCATATCAAATTGAAAAGATATTTAATTCTATGGTGTTAAGAAATACAGGGTGTTTTAATTGAAAAACAAGTAATATAGATTTGAAGTTTTGTAAAATTATGAACATCCTATGTCTGCTGTTTTTAACATACCACTTTTTAATGCATTAATAGTCTGTGCAGAATAGCAATGGGTGAACGTTTTTGGCATCTAAAATAATTATTTTGCAATATTAGTCCATAAATTTTAAAAAAAGTCAAATAACGGTACAATTGGTAAAAAATTTTAGGCTAACAAATTTTCTCCTAACAATTTTTTTTTCTAACTGCTACAATAAAGATGTTACTAAAAAATATCGCACTAATAACTCACCCCTGTATACAAACAAGCATTTATGATGCTCATAAAATTGTGGTGTCACAAGACATGTCCTGTACACTGTGTTAATTGTATGTTTTTATTGCAGATTAACGAATTAGAACAGGAAAGAGCTTTAAATGACAAATCAGAACTGGACGAGTTATTAGACAATGCACGAAAAGAAAAAGATGCTTTGGAATCAGAAGTGGCAAATTTGAAAGAACAAGTTGCACGTAGTCGTAATGAAACTGAAAAACTCAGAGAGCAAGTTTCTATTTTGCAAGAAGAATGTAAAGTGAGTTCCAAGACGAAAATTGAATTATTCTGTTTTATGTTATTAAGTGTTGAATTCTTTTTAGGTTACAAGAAATAATGCGAAGTGTACACAGTCTGAATTGGAGTATAAATGTGAGAAGTTAACAGCAGACAAAACCAACTTAAATGAACAGTTACAGCAGTTGCAAGAGGCTGCAAATGAACTGCAGGTACAGTGCCAATAAAAATGAAAATAATTGTTTATGTTTTGCTGATATTTTTTAACTTCTATTTGGATTTCGTTAATTCGTTAGTCTCAAATATCTTTATTTATTGAAAATTGAAAATCGATTTCTTCCTCTTTAATAAGTAATGCTCTGATGGTGTCATTACTCGATTCAGTCGTTCGTGTTATGGCACCGAGCGTATTAAACTGTTCAGGAAATAATATTTTGAAGCGCTTTTGATCTTGAATGTATTAAGAGTGTGCGAAATAGCAATGAGTGAATGTTTTCGGTATCTAAAATATTAATTTTGTAATATTAGTCTCCAAATGTCAAAATTTTGCAAATGGCCACATAACTTGAAAACCAGTAATTTCAAGATTATAGTACCAACGCTCTTATATCTAATTTAAATGTGGAATCTAAAAATGTAATAATATATAGGGTGTTTTATTTAAAATAACAAAGAAATGAGGTATACAGGCATAGTTAAACACCCAGTATAGTAGGTAATTAGTTTGCTTATGCATCAGTTAATTATCAACAACTTTTGTTAACCAAAAAAATTGATATTCTCAATAGTTGGGGAAATAATAGTGGAGTGTATTTGTTAGAAGTTACAGCTTCTGTCTCCTAACAAACTGCAAATGACTTTTTCCCATAATCAGGCAATAATTATTTCATTATTAATTTTACTATAGGTTCAAGCACAGTGTCAGTTAGAAGATAAAAGGCAGTTGTCATCTGTTTTATCGGAAACACAACGGAATCTTAGTGAAGCTGAGCGAAAGAACACTGATCTTGGTACTGAAGTTGAAGAACTGAAAAGACTGAGAAAGGAAGAAGTAAGTACCTATGATTGTAAATTGTTTTTCATTTGATATCAAATTAACTCATTAAATAGACATTTAAACAACTGGCACTTTACTAATTTTGTTAGTGTTACATACATTTTATTGTCCCACTGACTTCAGATAACCATAACTTTTACTTTAGATGTTATGAAGTTTTGAAAACAGTTAATTTTGCGATTTTTAAACAATTTTATAATTTACGTGTAGGTTTCACAAAAGAATTTGTGAACATTTAATTTCAAGGTTTTCAATTAGCTCAGTAATCAGCAAGAAACTATTATTTAACAACCTTTTCTTAGTTCCAACTAGCAGTTGACAAAAATGGTAAAAAAATCAATTATACTGTGAAATTTTTTTTTAAATTCTCCGATTCTTATATGTATACCTATGTTGTTTTTGTATAAGTTATTTATTTATTTATTTATTACTTTAAAGAACGAAGAATGGGAAAAATTCCAAAATGATTTGCTAACTTCAGTAAGAGTTGCCAATGATTTTAAAAGTGAAGCACAACAAGAGTTACAGAAAATGATTATGGAGAATAAGGCACATCGAGAACGAGTTCGGCAGCTAGAAGCACAAATTGATAAGCTTAAAGGTAAGATGATTTGTTATGTTTGCCGTATTTATTGCACTTGCATGATTTAGTTAATAAACCTATACAGACTGATTCAAATTGGACCCGCGCCATGGGGATCTCACTTACCTTTAGAGGTAAAGTGTAGGTTTAAATTTGACAAAGTTGCTAAATATTACGCTGATTAGTTCGCGATCGCCAACAAAGTGGCTGTGAAATTTGGAACTACAATAAGAAGGAAGACAAAGCGTTTAGTCATTAGATGCAGCAGACTTGTTTTAAGTGAAAATTTAAAAATAAATATATTTTAAATGACTCGTAACTCAAAATGACTGTTCAGCATCTCATTATAACGCCTATTGCATTAAAGAAATTGCATTGCATTGTTTCTGCATAAAAACCTAAAAAGCTGTACAAGGCATGGGCAGCGAGCAGAATTTGCGGTTTTGCAGATACATTTCAAAGTGTTAACACTCCCACTTGGCGCTTGTTGTATTACTTAAAATGATTATTTTCATGGAGAGGCGAATAAAGCGCCTACGTTTGTAAACATAAGCCAAAAGTTTCATTCGATGTTTTCAGTTTTTTTTTTATTTTTCAGTAAGAATACTCACAATAAACTTTATACAAAACTATTCCCTACTAGTACTAACATTCACGAAAGGTGCAAAAACTCCTGTGCATGGATGGTAGTTCAACGTTTCATTAATACATTTCATATTTTTACAACCACACATGATAAAGTGGGCTGCCATAAACACTTCCTCTCCTTCTTCAATTGGTCGCCTTCGTTTATCTAAATATTCAAAAATATCTATCAAGAACACTTTTCTGTTGGTAATACTAATTTTGATTCTTTAAATTTTAAATAGGTAACAACAAATTAGCACACTATACAAACTTATCGCAAACGGTTTGTTTTCCTTCTTAAAGTCAACCATTTTAAATTTAGCAGCGCCATCTCTATTGCGGGTGGCGGTCGCCTATAATCTGCAGAAAAATTCAGATATTAAACACCCAAGCTTCAATATGGCGGCCGCTGCGATTTTTTAAAGATTTTTACATTACGCCTTTTACTCAAAAATGAGTGGGCAGGTTGGGATCAAATTTGTTATTGTATTAGCTCGAAGGGACACAATGTAACTACAGAGTGGCTAGGAAAACCCCGGCTTCTTTTCTTGCGGCGGTCAAGAGATGGCGCTTTAGTAAAAAAAATTAAATTACAATACTGGCAACAATACAGAATCCAAGACGTTTTAGTTGTTTTGATTTAATATGGGGCGTATTTAATAACTAAAACGTCTTGGATTCTGCGTTATTGCCAGCATTTTAATTTAATTTTTCTTTACTAAAGCGCCATCTCTTGACCGCCGCAAGAAAAGTGGCCGGGGTTTTCCTAGCCACTCTGTATGTACGAGATTGGTTGAAAGCATGAAAACTATAAAATAAAAACATTTTCGACTTTTTGTAAATTAAAAAAAAAATATTGTTGAAGATACGGCCGCACAATTAAAATTTGGAACTGATGATGAGTTACAATTTAGTTCATTTCCCAGCTTGCTAAATTCTCTGTGATACCTTTTATGAATTTTTGAAAATTTTAGCTTTAACGCTGAACTCTTACTATGGATTTTTGAAAATTGTAAGTTTATTTAATACACTGGGAACCAGTAATACATTTTTGATTATACTAAGT
This sequence comes from Ctenicera cuprea, assembly GCA_958336395.1. Taxonomy (NCBI): domain Eukaryota; kingdom Metazoa; phylum Arthropoda; class Insecta; order Coleoptera; family Elateridae; genus Ctenicera; species Ctenicera cuprea. The sequence goes on from OY284493.1 coordinate 44,623,140, forward strand.
TACTCATGAGTGATAGAAAAATATAATTTACTATAATTTTTAGGTGCAGCAATATCTAGGGTGGTTATTTTTTTTCTTAAATTATAAAGTCAATTTGTTGCTTTAATAAAAAATTTTTGTTTGTAACTTAGTCAGGTTAGGTCAGCGATTAATGTTTCACGTATTTCCACATTTAGCGGTGTGCTCTGCAGTGCTACTTTAACCTTATCTATGTTCAGCCAAGACTAAATTTGAAATTTTAATGTACCTAACAGATAAAACACTTTTATCATATCCCATTTTCTTTGCTAAAAGAAGACAGATTAACAAATTTGTTGGTACTTTTTCATGCCAACAGTGAAGTCATATATAATTAATTATAGAAGTGCAATAATAAGAATTAAACAATTTTTTTCTTACGCTAAGCCATCGTTTAAAATTGTGTGTTATTGTGTGTGTATTCAGGAAAAGGGACGCCATGGAATAGTTTAAAAAACCAATATGGCGCTTATAAGAAAAACAAAAAAGCTAATCAACGTGGAAAATTAAAAACATTATCAAATATAGTATTAAATGTTCCAATGGGAATGTATTTACAGAAAAAGTATTATAAATAAAAAGCTATATGCCAAATGAGAAAAACTTATTTTTCAATATTTATTGCAGAAGAAATCTGAAATTTTTGCAGATTCTTAATCGGCATAAATTTTTAGCAACTTTGTGAAATTGCAACCTACCGTTTATCTCTTAAGGTGAGTTAGATCCTAATGGGGGGTTGTATAGGGTTAGGTACATTTTAGGGGCACTGCGATCGATGCTGATTGTTTTATGTTATTACTTAAGTTAAGCAGCAGATGGTTGTGCAATTGCAGTTAAATAATAAATTTGTGGACATTTGAATTTAAAGTTTATTTTGAAAACATTTAACCTAAAATCGTTGTTTATTGATGAGTTAAATCAGAAATTAAAAGAAACAAATTGTAATACTTAATCTCGATTGTAGTGCCATCTGCTGCCAAACTTAGGTAATAACATATAATACCCAACCCCCTTCTATTTGAATCAGCCTGTGTACTAGTAGTGCACCATTTTCTTTACAATTTATTTCACTTAGAGTTTGTGTGATGCTTAAATTTTTTATAGTTGACTTTAATCTATAGTGGTGGCTGCAAATTAACATTATGACAGAGGGTCTAAACATTTTTTGATATGCAATTTAGCAGTACTAATAAGCTTGTATTTACTTTTTTTTATATTGAAATGAGCTAAACTCTATTCACTTTAGGTGTGAGTTGTCAAAACTGACGTTTGTTGGTAACATTAGTCTTAGTTGTTTGTATATTTTTACGACAGAACTGGTAATTAATAATTTATATTTTTAATACCGAAATCAGCCAATTACAAATCAAATTGCTCGCATTGTAATTCGGCTTATATAGGACAGACAATTAGAAATTTTGATGGGATTAAACAAACTGATCTCTTAAATTCGCTATTTTTGGAACAGAAATCAAGTCATCTGAATACATAGATAACCAAGATCAAGTCATCAAGTTCTATTATTACCATAGTAACACCAACTGTCTACTTTTAATTTGCCTTTGATAATGACATGTAAATACATTGAAATACGTATAAAGCTAGAAAATCCATAAATACTTATTGAAATTATTAATTGTTTTATTTTTAATTAATATGTGCTTCATGGAATGGAGTTTAATAGATTTATAATTAACCTTTTTGATAGTTGACAAACGCCACTTTAGATTAAAGTGTAGTGTTAACTGCGTATTATAATTTTGCAGTATTTTTAATATGAGCACTGGATTGCAATATTAATTTTCATACTTAAAACAATTTCTTGTTAGTTGTTAACGGAAATGGTGTAGTAATAAATATGCATGAAATTAATTTAATGCTAACCTGCTTTTTTAGTCAGAAATTGATTAATAGTAATATATCTACAATGTTATTTATTGTTACTCCAAAATCAAAACATGCAAGTTAGGTACAAAAATTATTTTCAAAATGTTTGTTTAATAAACTATACCTACTGTAATTTACAATAAACTGACCAGGTGATTCAAGCAGTGTGGAACGAGAAACCACAGAACTTACCACCCCTTCCTTACATATTTGCCATATAACAGATACTGTAGATTCATCAAAAGAAGTCGCTCAAATTTATGAAATAGGAAAGTCAAGTCGAAAGTCGAAATCATACGATACTAAGGATGAAGAACAATTGAAAGATGTAGAAGTAAAGCAAAATTCAACATATAATATTTTTCCCGTTGTTCCATCTGCAACTAGTGCTGATATTAAACAAAATGTTCCCATGAATACTGAATCAGAACAAAAGGTTTCTGAAAACATTACCGTAAAAAAATCATCGATATTCCTGCCAATGTTATCAATAATTTCACGTAAAACTGACACGAAGCAAGAATCATTAAAGAAAGTGCATTCACCAGAAAAATTGTCTAATGATTCAGATAGTACAGAACATTTTGCTAGATATGCAGATTCGAGTAAAGTAATAAATTCTTCAAGCACCGAAAGTCTTGCTGAACCGACTAAAGATAAATTTGAAAAACATGCTGTTAAATACCAAGTCGAAAGCAATGTTGTGAAGAAACGCAAAGCAACAAAATCTTCATTAAAATATGCAGAAAAAAGACTATCCGACCAAGAGGAAAGAAACCTGGCTATATTATTTGACTTGTATTCTCAAATTGATCAAAATATACCCGAAGAACATCTAACAGAAGAACAAAAATTCATATTAAAACTGAAAGATGTTTTCGATAGTGACGGTAGTAACTCAAAACTAAAACCAGTGGCAAAAAAATCCAAAGATAAACTTGCTATCAGCAAACCTTTATTAAATTCTGTTTTAAACAATCCTAAATTGAAAGAAATAACTGAAGACTCTAGAATGGTGCATGTTGAAAACGATTCTTCATCTGAAACATTCAAAGATGATCCATTTTCATCAGAATTTAAGGAATTTGCTGCAAACGATCCTAATTTTAGTAAAAGGTATGAAATGATCTTGAAACCGGAGGCAAAATTTCATGATCTGTTTCAATCAAACATCGAATTTAGTTATTATGATTATGAAACTAGACCCAAATCAGTATCGAGTTTTAAACCAGAAGCAATGATCGCCAAGAGTAAAAGTTTAGACAACATTCATTATAAAAATGATGTATCAAATAACGAAGTAAATGTAACTCATAATAATTCGTATGACTTGCCCAGCTCGGTTAGTCATTTTCCAGGAAGTGTTCGTTATAAACCGGATATAGATGAATCTTCTCATCCTGAAAATACCAACAAGAAAAATGCTGATCTGGAGACCCCAAATGACAGCAAGCACGTGACGTTTGAAAACCTGGATGTATTGTATGCCAAAATTAATCGAAATACTCCAGAAGATCAGCTTACAAAAGAAGAAAAATTCATAATAAAACTCAAACAATCCCTAGATGAAATGGGTCGAAAAAGTACCCTTCGGAAAATGGCTCTAAAACATAGAAAGAAACTTGAAATAAGTGAACCAACTGAAACTTCCGTCTTGATGAATCCAAAATTGGTTTCCATATTGAATGATCCCAACATTAAAGCAGTGGATGATGGCAAAAAATATAATGAAGAAACTCAAAACAGACTTTCAGAAATGTCTTTTGGAAGTTCCATTGAGGTTTCTGAAATTGAAGATCAAAATAACGATAATGCAAGTGCATTATACAAAAAATCCACGAGCTGCGAACACATAAACGTATATGACATTTTAAATGAAAATTTTGAATTCAAATTGCCAAGGGCTAAACTCATCTCGAGCACACCTGATATTTCCGGAAATAACGAAGAAGCAACTTCAACTAAGTTGAGTAGTTTTTCCGAACCTCAGATATTGAGTTATCCTTCAACAGAAGAATTCAATAAAAGTGGCAATAAATATATAAAAAATCAGCAAGAAGAGCGTTTAAACTGGAGAAGTGCACCGTTTTATCGCGTCAAGAGAGCTTATGATTTGCAAGTTTTAAGACCCTCTTTTGATAGACGTAAAATTTCATTAAATGAGCCTGAATCGGATAATGAAGCCATTTGCATCTTGGAGAAACCTAAAAATTTGAACGATTCTAATAATGTAAACTTGAAATCAGAAAGTGATGAAGATATTAAAAATGACAATGAAAAAATAGAAAAAACATGCAATGTTTATGTGCATAACGAAGTAAGCGGTAATACAAGTAATCACGAAACAATAAAGCAAAATCAAACAGAAGAAACAAATGTGAACATTATCTCAGATTCAAATAATTTACAACAAAACACTAAAGACGGACATGAAACGACAGGAACAAAGCAAATTTTAGAAATTGTAGATGGTAATAAAAATAATAATAATGCTCTTGAAACAATAAAAGAACTGAATACAGAAGAAACCAATCGTTCTAACTTTGAAGTAAATGATTTTGATCCAAATTTTGGCAGTGTAATCGAACCAAGAGTTCGGATAAACAGTCTAACCATGTCAGACGCAAGTTCAACTAACGAAGAAATGTTAAGCAGTTTGAAGTCGAGATTAGACGAAGATGAGTTTGACCTGGTACAAAGAATTCAAAGTTGTTCTGATTACAGCAGGCCCAATTCCGGATTAAACGATGAAGATTTGAAATTAATTGCATCTGCTCAGAGACAGTGTTCACAAGATGTCAATAATGAAGAAGATATGACTGATTTTGAGACGGAGGTAGTTAAAACAGTTGTAACAGAAGAAGGTACCTTGATAGAAACAAAGACAGAAGGTGATGAATTAGGATTAAGAGAAGAACTTGAGTGCAATAGAAAAGATTCCGGTTTAAGTGAAAAAGTTGCACAGAATTACCAACCGGTTGCAGAATGTTATAATAAGAATATAAATACTAATGAAGATAATGTAGAAATCTTCCAAAGCGGGAAGATTGGATCTTCAAGTGTAATTGAAAATCCTTTATCTTCTCCAAGTACAGGACAACTCACCGGCGATTCCACAATGCATAGTAGCAGCATAAATTCAAATAATAAAACTGAAAACAATTTCGTTCGTAGTTCATCAACCCGGTCTAGTTTACACGAACCCATTTATGCAAATTACAGTGTATTTTTAAAGCAAATGATCCATGAGGATTATAAGGAACAAGAAACGCTTTCCGCTAAAAAGAAACAACCATTTCCATTACCTAGAAGTAAAAGCATCAATGAAGATCATCCACATCCACACAGTATCAAAATAATAAACAAAATTGAAAATGACAATTCTCAGCAAAATTTTGACAGTCATGACGTAATTGACAGCGTTCCTATTTCACCCATTGATATTTCTAAAATTACCCGCGATATTTCAAAGCTAACAAGTAACTTGCAATATTTAGAAGGCGCCCACTATCAAAAAAATCAAGATATGATCACTGGCTCTGAAAATAACATAGAAGAAATTAACACTTCTAGCAGCTTTGGTACTGATCGAGTAAAAGCATTTGGCGATATTAAAAAATATTCCAGTTATCAGCTAAAAACTGGAGAAACGCTTTCGAAAGATGCTGATCAATACAAATCTTGTGAAGATGAAACCCAGCAATGTTCATGCGATACAGAAGTAAATGAAAGTATAAAAGAAAAACATGCTAAAGATTATGAACATGGATATTGGTCAAAAAATAATGTAAAAGTTTTTGGAAATGTGGAAAAATACAAAGCGTTAGAATTTATTAAAAATCTAGATGCAGAAATTGACAAAGAAGGCACTGAAGTTGAAGACGACCATGAAAATAAACCTGGTAAAGAAATTGAGGTAGCAACATCAGCCGTGAAATTTTTTGGTGTTGAAAAAACTTCTGGAAATGAAGAGGTTCGTGATGTAAGCAAACAAGTAACAGTAGATGCAACCTCTGCAAATACCCATATAGAATTTACTCGCAAAAATGTAGACAAACCTACTGAAACAAATGAAGAAAGTCGGCATTTAGTTGAAAATCAACCAAAAGACAGCGAAATAATAGAACCTTCAGGTAAAAGCGAAGAAAAACAAAATTTAAACACTCCAACACTAGATAATAAAGATGCAGATAATATAGATGACGATAAACATAATAACATAATAGAACCTTTAGGTAAAAGCGAAGAAAAACAAAATTTAAATACTACAACACCAGATAATAAAGATGCAGATAATATAGATGACGATAAACATAACTTCACTCAAGAGACGTTGGATAATAATGATGAAACAAATGGCATTGCAGGTTTTTCATTCTATGGTATCATTGATAAACTAGGGCACATGATTCAAGCCGTAACAACTTCTGCATCACCTACCATTGTCACAGTGGATGTAGCTACAAACAGCACTTGCACGAACGATACAATAACGCAAACTGAACCTGTTATAGTTGAACATCATGTTCGCCATAAAGGCAAAAAGAAACGTAGTGAAAAATCAAATAAAAATGAACCAAATTATGACACCTTGGAACGTGTAGCCGCTTTTCATATTTTAAATAATCCACCAATACCGCATTCGCATTTACACTCATCACATGAATGTAGATTGCACAGTGCGCACCTCGAAAACAATCCACCGAAACTATGTCAACATGGAGTGTGCTCCACAAGTGAGTATAACCATAACATGGCCGTAGAAGGTAACTATTCAAAACGCTGCCCTCACGGACTGGATCATAACTGTACAGTAAGTCCTGAAAATTTTAAATTTGAAACATTTGAAAGTTATTTACAACCGCCGCCTAACAGATCAAGTATTGGAGATGCTATAAAAAAATTCGAAACCATAATTCAAACCAATCAGCAACAAAATATTCAGTTTAAAAGTGAAACCATGAAAGCTACCTTCACTAGATTGAAAAACATTAATACTGAACATTCTAACACACAAACTTGTTCAGAAATAAAATTAGACAAACAAGATCAAGTTCAGGTACTAGAAGATGCTTCATCACAAGTACCTGCCGAAGAACAATAAACCATTGCAATAATATTAAAATAAAATCGTTATTACTCTAGGATGCTTTAACACATGCCTGTAAATTTAGTATTTAGTCGTAGTACTTTTTTATATACTTTTAAATTGTTCCAATTTTATCTTAAATGTAAGAAGGAACGCTTTGTAATGTTATCAGATGATTATACAGTTGGTTTGTAATATGAAGCAGTTTTAATTGTTTATTTTTTTATATGTAACAACGATTGATTTTATTTTAAGCAGTTTGGCGAAATCCATATACAATGCGAAATTCTTTGATAACTGCTTTGTTAATTAAGTTAAGCTATTTGACAGTTTGTGCATTTTAAAATTGAACACCCTGTATATTTTTGCATATTCTTGTTGGCCGTTTAATTGTCTCTATGTATATGTTTTTAAATTCCGTTGCGGCGCTGCCAAGTTATACTTTAAAAAAAATTGACATATGTCGCTAATAAAACCTGCACAAGCTGCAATTCCACAAATTATACAAAATTTTTTGACTAAGTGCTAGTCAATACCATATACTATTCCTCAGATAGTTTAAAGTTGAGTTTGGTTATGCAGGGTGTTTGTTGCAACGGTGCAAAAACTTACAACTCGATTTTTTTAAATGGAACACCTTGTATATTTGTACATAGCTGGATAGAGCTCTCTGCGCTCTATAAATTTTATTAAATAATAGTTATACTTAAATATAATGGTTATTAAGAAAATTGGATTCTTAGCAAAAAATCAGGTAATTTCTAGAAATCCAGACAACATAGAAGGCATTGACACCTGTTTGTTTTTTGTTTTTGCAAGACACAACTGCGAACATTGTGTCAATTCATGTAAGAATTTTGTTTTTCTATAAAATGTACATGGTATTAACTAACACTCAACCAAAAAAATCTGTTTAATCTGTGAAAATACGGCTTGTGCCGTATTGTTAGTGACGTCTGCAAATGTCAATTTTTTTTCAAACAAGTAGAATAACTTGGCAACGCCGCAACGGAATTTCAAAAACAAACGATATGCGTAGAGGCAATTGAACGGCCAATAAAATATAATAAAATACAATATCTGTTTGATTACTTAATTAACAAAGAAGTTATCAAGGAATTTCGCATTGTTGAGACACCCTGTATAGTAAATAGTCACATCTTACTGACCAATACCATTTTATTTTGCCATAGCTCTGCTCGGAAACGGTTGAAGATATCTAAAGTGCGACTGTTTATGAGTTTTGCCAGTCTGCTAATACAGTGAATTTCAATTTAAGTGGAACATTACACTTTAACTTGAAGAATATGAAATAGTTGTATATTATGTCCCTAGGAGAATTTTATTACTTGCACTCGCCGCAAATTTAAAAATAATGTTTTTTTACACAACCTGATGACAATTCATTTAAATTATTTATAAATAGTCAAGCCAATCATGCATTTATATAAGCGGTTGCGAAGCTCATGTTCCAGTTTCTCCGCGGCACAGTGGTAGAGAATCTGCTTTTTATGCTAAATGTTATCAGTTCAAACATTCAAAAATTAAAAAAGCGATCTCATCACGGTTTGAACTGGTAACATCTACCATACGAAGCTGATTATCTGTTAGTGCGCCGCGATATATGGAATCGCTTTTGCAACTAGTTATATCAATGCAAGAGTGACTTGACTGTCCAGTATTAAATAATTTATTTAAAGCGTTATTTGTATGAAATTTTTAAATAAATTGCCATCAGGTGATGTAAAAATTGTATATCTTACTTTTAGGGTGACTGCAACTAATGAAATTCTCCTAGGGACATAGTATACAACTACTTTGTATTGTACATGCTAAACTGTATTGTTCCACCTAAATTGGATTTTACTGTATGCCCATTTTTTACTAGTCATAGTTTACTAATGTCTCCAAAATTTATTGTAAGTTATAACCAAAATCTTATAACATATTAAATACTTTTCTGTGTTACTCGTTAATTATTTTAAGCAATGTTAACTACACATTTTAATAGAAGTATTTTATTGCAAGTAATAAATTCTTATAATTATTGGCAGTGGGTGATTTTAAATCCCAAAAAAGTAGTGCATGATTCAATACAGAACTTTAATGGGTTTTTTAATAGCATTTTCTGCATTGCTAATTATGCACGGCAGTACGCCCAGCAATAAATACCTTCTTACCACTATTCATCCTGCAGTAAGTAACAGTGATTAGTGGGAGTTCAACCTTTTCTGTTTCACATTTAAAAGGTAATTTTTATTGTAATGAATTTTTCGTGCTTATTGTTCCTGCAAGGGGTAGAAATTAAAATGTGTTTATGAGTTTGTATATTTTTGTTGCCCATGCTTTTTATTTTTGCTATTTGCACAATCGTAATGCTTTACTGTGATGTTATTTCAGATCTGTTATATATGCAATTGGTTTTGCCATGTTTATTACTTACAAATCTTATGCATGAGTATGGTTATAAAATTTCCTATTTAATGGTAAGATTGTTATTAAACTTAAAAATATTCCGGCTGTAAACGAAACATAGCTCACTCTCTTTTTTCTCAATTGATTAATTTAAACAAATGTAATTTGCAGTAATTAATATACACATATTTAATAATTTATTACATTTAACTTACTATCTAACCAAAATGTTTTACAGCTGTCAACATTTGACAATTGGCTTATATTAAGTATTGCCAACTTTAACACTTCGGTCATGGCCTACTCTGAATCATGTTTTTTACGATTACCCGGTATAAAAATATGGAGTTACATAATTTTTTTGAAGAAATGTCGTTTAAAGTTTTAATCTAAAATTAATCAACTTGCCAATGGAATAACAGATCAGTTGAAAAAAAATAACAGACGTATTCCTAGTTGCTTTTGTCGTGTCACAAAAAAAAATTAAATAGTGGCTAAAATTATTCCGATTTCATAAATGTACAAGGTGGTCTAACACTTATTACCCTCTTATATAATTCTGAAACATTTCAAGATAGAAAAGTTTTTTGGTAACCAAATCCTCTGCATAATTCAAATCACCATTCACGTTTCATTTTTGTACAAAGATATGATCTTGATCCTTAATAACTTTCTTATTTGCATATTTAATGTAGAAAAATGAAATGCAAATGCTGAAGTGTTATACGTTTTTAAAATCAGAATAATTAATGGTATAAAATGGTGTCAAGACAAAATTCAAAAAGTGAACCTGATGATGGTTTTGGAAAAATGAAACGAGTCAAAATTTGATTAGATTAGAAAAAATGCTGAACAGAAAGTTGCTGTAGAAAAGTGTATTCAGATTTTCAAAATTTGTATTCATAAAAAACATGGCGTTAAAAAACTAAAATGATTTTTTTAAATTTTTTGACCCCATAAGTACAAAACAAAAGCAACTAACCCAATTTTTTTTTAGATTGTTAATGAAAGAGAAGAAAAATGTATTCAAATTTTCTTTACCAAATCTTTGTCTTATAATAAGCAAGATCCCAATGCTGAGGGTCGTGTTTGAATAACGTTTAGAGTGTTTCTTACAAAATAAGAAATCTGAGATCGTTTCCGGTGAAAACGAAAGTGCAAAAAACTGAAATAATAGAAATTTATGTGTAGATTAATTACTCCACATTTCATTTGTTTAAATTAATAAAAATGGGAAAATAAGGAAGTGAGTCGTGTTTTCATAATTCAATCTTTTCTATGTGCAATGTATTTTCAATTTTTGTCAGGAAAATTTGGAGATTTTATTGCGATACTCATGCCTTACAATACACGCATTGATTTTTTTTAAATTCTGTTTACAGTAGCAAGTGAAACAGTTAGTTTACGTCCCAACAGTTTTCCAAATGACGACATGACGTCCCGAAGGCAAAAGGTTGCCTTGAATCGACAAAACAGCCGACAGTCTGTAAAATCACTAATTGAAAGTATTGAAAATGCTGGAAAGCCTGTTGTTAAGAGTGGTAAGTGTATTGATGTAGTGCTTGAAAGAAAGAATAAATCAAGAATAATTTATATTTTAATGTTACAATTTAATGGTTGTTGTCGTAAGTTTGAGATGTTTTCAATGTACTTCTAAAATTCTTAATTATTTTAGGGTTAAGTAGTACATCAAGAAGCAGCTCCACATCATCACTCAACTCTTTTACATCCGATATTAAAACTCCCTCGAGTCCTCCAGCTATTATAACTTCAACAAGCTTTTCACCAGGGTCACCTTTGCGCACTCCTTCTGAATGGAGTGATGCCATGTCTACTATTGGTCAAACAAAAACTCCTCTTCGAGAACAACAGCCAAATAAACAAGGACGAGATTGGTCCAAGTCTGTTATAACTGGTAAGATATGTTTTTAATTTTCAAAGCCATTCTTTAGGGAAACTCATGATTTTCTTTTTTTTGTAATGAATCTTAGTTGTGTGTTACTAATGGCGATATTGGGGTTCTCTGTGGCTAAATCGATTAAGTAAAATAGTCAAAACAACATATACTCAACTAAAATTAGCAGAACAATTGCCTTTATGTATTGACAAATTAACAGTGCTTTTCTGTTGTTTTACTTGTGTTTTATTAGTACGTATAGTTTCACCCTAAATGAAATTCACAAAACACGATGGAGCTTCTTTCATGTACATGCAGATGTCATTTCTGCAGCATTGTACGAGGGTAGTTCACGTCAAAACCAGAACTTACTAAGTGACATAGTAAATTTAGTGATTTGTGCAATTATTAGTTATGCACATTACTGTAAGACAAATGAGCTGAAATTTAACGCAGTCTCAGCTCACAGTTTCAGAAAGTACACCCAAGAAGACGCAAGTATTTGAATGGCCTAACCTTTTTAAAAATGACGGTGAGACTGTTCGTGATAATCCAGAAATAGGAACTTCAACTGCAACAAGACTTACTCCTGCTGTTATTAAACTTGTTGAAGCTTTGATTAATGCAAATTGGCCCATAACTGTCTCTGAAATAAGGAAAACCTGCAACATATTTAATGACTGCAGGAGTGGCTCTTATTGCAGTTGAACACCATTGTTCGATTGTCAGGGACAGTCTTATGCCCATTTTTAACGGTTAACTTATTCAGATACTTGCAGCTTCTTGAGTGTACTTTTTTGAGCTGCGTCTGCGTAAAATTAATTTTAAATTAATGAGACGTTTTAGTGAGAAATTGAATTTTTAAAACGCTGTTCCACAGTACAGGCTGGGACGTTTTTGATGCAAACGCGTAGTATGCCTCAGTCCCAAGCAAAATTCATACCACGTTCTTGAAACATTTTTTCTTGAGAAATTCAGTGGTTAAGGCAGAAATGAAATATCTTCCCTTGTTTTCCCTGTTAATAACTATATTTGACCAAATCTTCCATCAGATTTTAGATCCTTGCAAATTTCTCTCGATTTACATCTCGTGTAGATCTTTTGAAACACTGCCCACCATCTACATCTCGGTTTTTCTGTTGTCCTGTTTCTTGTTGGTTTCCATTCAGTAATAACTCTTAACATCCTTGTTTGTTTGCACCTCATAATATGTCCAAACCCCTTTATTCTCTGTTTTAAAAATTTAAAAACTATAGCTTCTTTCTTTCATCTTAACTGATTTTTGTTACCATTGCACTAAACCACCTAACATGACAGTTTTGGTTGTTTATCTTGCTTGATTACATAGCTGCTGTTCCGTTCCAAAAACAACGGTGCCAGTCCGAGGCGTGCATGTTTGAACTTTTGCCCTGTTCTATATTTTATAAAATCGCTCTCTTGCAATAGGTAAAACTTAAACAGTATTATACATTTATTTAACACTTCCAATGCATGATATGTAGTTTTACATGAAATTGACAATAGATCATCCGATGGTTAGTTAGTTAATTGGTTAATTTATTTGTCAGCACAATTGGTACTTGTTCTGGTGTTAGAACGGCAAATGCATTCATATTTAGTTGATTTTTATTTAGTTTATTTGTTTTGAGTTGAGACTATTTTTTATAAGAGTACTAGAATTTAGGGAGTTAACTCTTCTGTTACTTTTTTTAATTTCTATTTTTTGTTACTACGTTTTTGTTTCTTATGTTGTTGCATGCAGATTCACTGGCAAAGGGAGATAAAGTAAAGAGTAACATCAGCGGGAAAGCAGAAGAAACTATTCGCGATACAATTCTTCAAACTGCAAAGGGCATTGATTTTTCCAGAAGGAATAGTTATTCAGATTTATGTATGTATATAATTAATAATTTAATTATTAAAATAGTTTAAAAAAACTTTGTAAAAATTTTAAGTGAAATTGGTTTCAACAAAGCGTTTGCCTTTGCAGTACATACAGGGTTGCTATAAAATTTGGAAACACCTTCATAGCTGTATTATTATTAGCTTTAAAAATGTTTCAATTAGAAGTAACTCTATTCTAGGTATTCTACACACATTTCGTGCAAAATGGCTAATTGAAATCGGAGCAGTATAAATCAACTACAGAAAAAAAGGCACTATTTAAGAAAAAAAGTTGGCGTCAGTTGCGGTGTAATCAGAAGTAGTCAAGTGACATGTTGTTTATAAAGCAAATGTGAAGGTTTCTAAATACTATAGACGCTTGCCAAAACTAATTATGATAACTTACAAAATAATTAATTGAAATATTGGTGTGGAACATCTAGGCTGAATAACGTAATATAAAGCACTTGATGTAGAGTAACTTTTATTTGAAACATTTTTTTCTAAAGCTGCTGTCCCATTATAAAAATTCTCGTATTTATTTTTATTATAAATTTTATAAAAATGGCGTCATGTGAATCCCACTGTCAAAATATTTCTACACACTTTAATATAAATACAGAGGTTTCTATTTCGTAAATACATTTTATGTGCGATAACATGACGTCGCATAAATACAGTCTAAAATGTTTTTATGATTAAGTTATAAAAATAAACATCCCACTATCAAAATTGTTTTTATTAAAATTTTTTATAAAAATAAAATTATAATTGAGATATAATGGGTGTTTCCAAACTTTCTCACAACCTCGTATAATATAAATATAACATACACAGGGTGTCTACCAATCCTGGAATTCCTGGAATACCTGGAATATGTATGGAATTAAAAATTGCCCTTGAACACCTTGAAAATCCTTGAATTTTTATAGTATTCCTGGAATTTTATACCTATTTTATAAAATTTACCATTTTTCGTAATATTAAATATTTTTGATTTTAAATCGCCGTGCGATTTCGTACGCGATCGGATCATTTCCGATAATAATATTATGGTGGGAATGTTTACTGCATTACAAGTGTGTAAATTTGCGTAAAAACTTTTACGTAATGAATTTAAATCATTAAATTTTTTTTACGTCATAACTGTACCTTGTGAATTGTGCAAAATTAAGGTTTGGTTTGTTTTGGTTCTCTTGGCATGTTGGCGCCTGCGATTTGGTTCAGAAATTAAGATTATTCAAGGTGCTCTTAAAGTGATTCCATCTTTAAAAAAATATTTGGACAAAGTACGTTCTGAAAAAATTAAGATATCTTGTAATAGTTATAAAATTGTTAATGATATTATAACAGATGCACTGTTAGAGGCCAAATTGGAATTTTTTATATCTGTAGCTGGAGAATTAGAACCATTCTTACGTGACTTTCAATCAGATAATCCTCTAGCACCTTATCTTTGGGATAATTTAGGAAATATTGTAAAAAATTTAATGACAAAAATTGTAAAATCCTCGGTCCTTGAAAAAGCTGACACTGTTAATAAATTAATAAAAATAGATATTCATAACAAGGAAAATATAAAAATGACAAACAAAATTGAATTAGGTTTTGGTGTAAAAACGGCCTTAAGAAAGGCTAAAGCAACTGAAAGGGAAATTCTGGGCCTAAAAAATGATTGTTTAAAAGCTTACATTGCAATTGTTCAAAAATTGTTGGAGAAATCCCCTCTGTGTTATAAATTTACAAGAGGTATATCTTGTTTATCGCCAGCAGCAGTGTTAAACAATTCCAATGTTGGAAATGTAAGAGTAAAGTTGGCCCTTGATGTTTTAGTTGAAAATAAATGGTTAGCTGGCACTCAAGCTGATAAAATTCTCAATGAATATAAAGATATATGTACCAACAAGCATTTTCTTGATCATGCAAAATCGTCTTTTACTGACAGACTTGACAATTTTTGGATAAGTTATGTAGGTGGAAAGGATACTGTGCAAGCCTTGAAAAAAAAACAGAGATGCATAATTTTTAGACTTCTTTTGTTATTTTACTACTACTATACTTAAAAATACTATTCTGTTATTATATTTTTAATGATTATTTAACTGATGTAAATCCTTATATTTATTAAATAAATGCATGCTGCGTCAAACTAAACTTCTTGTAACTATTTCTTCGCCTCTATAAGTGATATCAGTAAACTAAACCACCGTTTCAGCATATGCGCTCCAAAGAAAATTTATCTAGATCTACCTGGAATTTTTTGTTAATATAGTCCTTGAAATCCTGGAAAATCCTGGAATTTTGAAATGGTATTTTAGTAGACACCCTGATACAGTATATATTGGGGCAAAGTTGCGAAATTGTATGCTCATTAATATTATCATAAGAAATTAGAACCATTTTGCTTATAGTTTCTGCGAAATTGAATTATTTTTCACTCTCACTCATTATTAGGTTACTTTTTCTTATCCTGAATCTAACTATTTTATCAGATTTGATATAAGATGTACCATTCTTGACTTTCGATTTGCAACTATTTTTCTTAATGGCAACATTTTTAATTGTTTCCTATTTAAATACAGAGTGGCTAGGAAAACCCCGGCCACTTTTCTTGCGACGGTCAAGAGATGGCGCTTTAGTAAAGAAAAATTAAATTAAAATGCTGGCAACAACGCAGAATCCAAGACGTTTTAGTTAATAAGAGCGCGCCGCCGTGGCACCTTTTTGTTTTTGACGCTAGAGGCGCTAGTCATTCTTAATTTGAATTTAATTACTGATGGTTCTATTAAACATAAACAGGTAGCGTCGCATGCGTTCTGTTGACGTGCATATATTTTTCTTTACGGGACTGTACTGGCAGAATTATTGATTTCTGGCATAAAATCAATTCTCAGTATTACTTGCTCGTGGGTTTGTGTGCAATAATCTCTTATTTATGTGCGAAATTTGTTAAAAGTTTTAAATTAACGCGCCAAATGCCTATCGCCGTAGCGCCATCCGTGCTGATTCCTATGAACTTTTGTTCAAAAACATGGCTGACGTTCTCGCATCGAATTTTTAAATTTACTCAGCTGGCACATAGTTTAAATAATTGACAAAAATTTTAAATTGGTGTACCAATTATGACAGTATCTAGATGATCAGTGTAAATACAAATGAAGAATAGTGTTAAATTTATAGTTTTATGTTTGCTAAGAAAAGTACGTTTTTACCTTATTTGCATGTTTCACAAGAAAATAATTATCTGAGCATCTAAGTTACTTTATTAAGTAACATCTATTAACTTGTTTCATTTCGTTTTTTTTTTTAATTAAGTCGCTGAGTACAAATAAAAATGCCTATATGATGATTATACTAGCGCCATCTGTGTCGTGTGCCTTGGCGCGGCGCGCTCTTAAATACGCCCCATATTAAATCAAAACAACCACAACGTCTTGTCTTCTGCGTTGTCGCCAGTATTTTAATTTAATTTTTCTTTACTAAAGCGCCATCTCTTGACCGCCGCAAGAAAAGTGGCCGGGGTTTTCCTGGCCACTCTGTAGAATTTTTTCATTCTGAAGTCATACTTTCCCATACTTGATCGCAGTGGTCTTTGAAACAAACACTTCATGTCGGTGATTAGTATGCAAATCGCAAATTATTTTTAATATTTATTATTTTTATTTTACAAACGTACATGTTAAATGTCAGTTGTAAACCGTGACCCATTTAACACATACAATGGAGAAAACTATTAGTCGGTTGTTTGGTTTAGCGGTAAAGGCGGGGGCTTGTAATCTGATGACCACATTTTAAATCCTGTGATAACCTTGTTTTTTTTGTTTTCTTTTTTAAATTTATATTCTGATATTTCTTACTACTATCTTATCTTGGCCGAATTCTATCATTCATTTTAATTATTGTTTTGTATTTATTTAAAAAAATTGAACTTTAATTTAAATGTAAAAATGTAATACAAACCTGTGGAATAATAGCTGCGTGTATAAAACAATGGCGCAACGACGTTTTCAATTTTTACATACGTTTATTTACTGACTTTTCTAAACGCTATTTAATTTCGTTCGTTCATAAAAATAGTTTTAACAAAGCAAGATTTTTATTTTTAGGTTAAAAATAATTTTTTTTAAATAAATTGGCCAAGATAAGATAGTAGTAAGAAATGTCAAAAAATAAATGAAAAAAAAATTAAGAAAAAAAACAGATGTCACAGGATTTGAACTGGGGACACCAGATTACAAGCCTTCGCCTTTACTACTAAACCATACAACCGTCTAATATTTTCTTCTAGTATGTGGGTTAAATGGGTCACAGTTTACAACTGACATTTATTATTGTAAAATAAAAATTATAAATATTAAAGTAATTTACCATGCTCACTTGCTAATTGTTAAAAATGTTAAATATGAGCAATTACGGTAAAATAATAAGCTAGGCAACTACGATAATAGCTCCACGATTTGCAAACTAATCATCGACATGACGTGTTTGTTTCAAAGGCGACTGCGATTAAGTTTTTATTTGATCGCTCTGTGTAAAATCTGATAAAATAATTAGATTCTGGATAAAAATATGTAAAATACATGATAAATGAGTTACAGTCAAAAAGAAAAAATTCAAAATTGTAGTTTTTCGCAAGTTTTCTCAGGAACTAAGTAAGATAGGTGAAATTTCTTATCAGATTATTAATAAGCTAAAAATTTTGCACTTTTGCTCCAATTTAACCTCAAGACTAATAATATTGAGATACAAGAACATTTAAATTCTCAGATTAAGTATTCTTAGTGTGAGAATTTAACCGTCATCATATCTCTTCAAATAAGCAACATTTCAATGTTGAGTGTTTGAGTTTTTTTTATAGATTGGCTATAATAACTTTAGATAATTATGCAACACTTACTTACTGCAATTTATTTAAGGCAGATTCAAACTGTTTACATCGTAATGGTATTTATTGAGGTAAAAACTGAAAACATACTTTTTTCAAATTATTTCCGAAGAAAACTGATACTCTTCTACTTTTATTAACAAAAAACAGGAGCTCACCTTGAATTCAAATTATTATTTATAATTTTCTTTAGAGATTTGTTTTATGTATGTGGTAATTTTGGCATTCTTCACATTTATTATTACTGATATGAATGAAATAATGTGGAACCTATTTTTTTGCAGGCGAAAGAAAAGATCCATTAAATGGGCTTGTGAAAAATGGCGGATCTAAACGCAATGCCCTTTTAAAGTGGTGCCAGAATAAGACTGTGGGTTATAGAAACATTGATATTACAAATTTCAGTAGCTCTTGGAATGACGGACTTGCACTTTGTGCTATTTTACATACATATTTACCTGATCGAGTTCCTTATGACACTTTAGTACCTCAAGAGAAAAGAAGGAATTTCTCTATAGCATTTGCAGCTGCTGAAAGTGTAGGAGTGCCTACAACACTTGTAAGTACTACCATCTATCTACAAGCCTTTTTCTTTAGTTTATTGTTAGGAATTTATTAAAAAATTTTGGTATGCATATGTTTCGAAGGGTGCTCTACAACCTGGCGCAGTCAGTTTTTTGATTGGACGTTAAATGATAACATTTTCACCAATCATAACAGCGCACATTTAAATGCAGGTATAATGTATGCGACCACTACATGCAGTATGTCGAATTTACATTTGGTAAACGCTCAAATTTGGGCAGAGATAAAGGCACTTACAAAAAATTTTTTAAAAACGAAATGAACTTATTCTATTTTAAATATTTACTCTCTACTGAATGCTGGCAAACAACTTATTTGGTGGAAAATGCAGACGATAAATTTACGATCTTCTTTAATACATTTAATAAATGGATTGATACTGCTTTCCCAAATCAATTTGTAAAATGTAAAAGTAATTTAGTTGTAAAAAAATCTTGGATCTCCCCAAACATAATAAACCAAGGACGGTTATTAAGAGACCTCTTCCAAATTTGCAAAAGTTCAAACGATGATGGGCTGCTAGCTTATTATAATCAGTCATAAAAAACAAATTATTCAGGCTAAGAAGGCATTTAATGATAATACATATAATAGAGCCACTAATAAATCTAAAGCTGCGTGGAACATGATTAAGAATGAAATTAATATTAAATCTAATTCTACATATCTCCACGAATTCACCGATATCTACAATAATAAAATTACCGATCTGAGTAGTGCTGCGCAGGTATTTAATAATTATTTCTCAAATTCTATAAAAGAACTTGTGAACACCACAAAAATAACTAAAACCAGTATTAGCAAGGTTGTTATTCGTGAGTCAATGTTTTTACTACCCGTGGAAGAACGAGAGGTAGAAAATATTGTAAAAAAAGTATCCAATAAAGACTCTGCAGGATATGATGGCATTCCATGCTCGTTATTGGGGCATGTTGTTGAGTACATTGTTCCTGTACTTACACATCTTATAAATTGCTCATTCGAACAGGGTATTTTCCCTTCAAAATTGAAACCTTCAATTATTATTCCAATTTTTAAAAAGGGGATAATTCAAAAATTGAGAATTACAGAGCTGTTTCGGTATTATCGGTTTTTCCAAAATTTACGAGAAAGCATTTTACACTAGAATTTTTAATTTTGTAAATACAAAACATTTATTAAGTAATAGACAATCTGGATTACGAAAAGGTTTATCAACAAATGACGCAATAGTGTCATTAGTTGATCATATTTTGCACAATTTAGACAACAAAAATAAAGTCGCGGGTATATTTTACGATTTTTCACGAGCTTTTGAAACAGTAAGTCATGACTTATTAGTAACTAAATTAAATCAATATGGAGTAAAAGAGGGGTGGCAAGTAACTGGTTAGTATCATATTTAACTAATCGCACCCAAAAAGTGGTATTAAGAAAGTCTGGTGAAACTTATACTTCTAACCATGAAAGCATTAATGTCGGCGTGCCCCAGGGCAGCATACTGGGGCCATTATTATTTATAATTTTTCTTAACGACGTTGTCAATAATAAAAATTTTCAATTTGTATCATTATTTGCTGATGATTCTTCATCGTTAGTTTCTGCGGCAAACTTGGATGAACTAAGTAGGAAAGCAAACAATAGTACAAAAGCCATACAAAAATATTGTCTAGATAATGGACTAATGTTGAATTCTCAGAAAACTGAATTAATTCTCTTCTGCACCAAAGAAATTGATCAGAGTCTCTTGGTTAAAGTAAGTGAGAATAGCTTGCGTCAAAGTTTCTACTGCTAATGCTACCCTTGACTACGGTGTTATGTGTTGGGGAAACTCAACTGGAGTTAATCATGTCCTAAATTATGCAAAAGAAAATTTTGAGAACGATATGTTTCAAGCCTAGGCAGCATTCATGTAGAGAACTGTTTAAGAATTTTAAAATTTCAACTAACTTTATCTTAAATTGTGTAGTATTTATTTTAAAAAATCTGCATCATTACAAAAAAGTGGGGGACATTGAAATCTATAACTTAAGAAATAAACATGATCTAATTTTACCAACCCATAGACTCAGTCTTATAGCCAACGGGCCTCACATTATGTCAATAAAATGTTATAATCATTTGCCTACTAATATCAGGGAAATTCAACGTACAGCTCCCTTTAAAAAGAAGATCAAAGATTTATTGATTCTAAATCCAATCTATAAAGTAGATGAATATTTTTCGCTTAATTTTGAATAAACTGGGTCAGTGATATATTTTGTATTTAGTGTGATATGGACTACTGTGATATACTTTGTGATATATTACATTATTGTTACTATTATTATTATTTACATTATTATTATTTTATTTTTATTATATTTATTAGTGTCGTTAAAACTCTTGTTTGTATTGCATATATCGCTTTAATCATGTTTTAATTTGTTTATGAAATTATTAATGTAATGACGCCTCCAATGCTTGTATTATAAAGCCATATGGAATAAAGCATATTCTATTCTATTCTATTCTAAAATGTCAAAATAGCAATTTTCAACTGTTTTTGTTTTTAAATGGAACGCAACGACTTTTTTTGGTTTAGGCGATGCTGTATGATGTTTACAATATGATCCTTACTAAATTTTTTCACAATTTTGACGATTCAGCCGTAAAATATGCATTCATTATGTTAGTCAAGTAGGCCGGTAGGTACGCACGCATCACCATGTTTTTTCGTAAAATAAGTGAACTTTTGATGAAACAATTGCAAGCGATGGATTGGCCGTGGAGGTCCAACTGCATGGCCACCAAAATCGCCCGACTTAACACCCCCAGATTTTTTCTTGTGGGGTTATATAAAATCCAAAGTTTACATTGAAGAGCCTACAACAACACAAGATATGGAAGAACGAATTCGAACATGTATTCGACTGATACCTGCTGATATGGTTTTGCATTTCGTGGGATCCTTACAACCAAGATTTACTGTGTGCATAGAACGGGAAGGAACCCCTTTTGAACATTTTTTATAATTCACTGAAACATTTATAACGTGTAGAAATTTTTGTTGACGTTCTTTGTGCACTATTATTTTATTTATTATTTTCTATCATTTCAGTTTAGGTGTTAGGTTAAACAAAATTATTATTATTAAAGGCTATACATTGCCGCAGGAATTAGAACCGCCCCTAAGGGGCTCTTCTGACTGTTTCAGTGTTGGTGGTGCCTCACTCCACTACACTACATTATCTTCATTAGACTTCTGTTCTTTTATCTTTTATAGGTTGTCTTGCTGCTTTTTTCACAATTATTTTCCATTCTCTTCTGTTTCTCATTTTCTCAACCCATCCTTTGACTCTCATTCTTTTTAAATCTTCCACTACTTGTTCTTCCCAGCGTACTTTTGGCCTCCCCCTTGGTCTCGTATGTGGCTTCCATTTTGTCATCCTTTTCGCTACTTTCTCCTCACTCATCAGTTTTATATGCCCATACCACCTTATTCTTTTGGATTTTATTACTCTGACTATATTCTCGTTTTCTAATATTTCTTCTACCTCTCTATTCGTTAGTCTCCTATATTGTTCCTCGCTTATCTTCTTTCCTCCAAATATCTTTCTTATTATTTTCCTCTCAAAAACCTTCAGTTTCTCTTCGTCTCTTTTTGTGAGGCACATATTTTCCGCCGCGTACGTCACCACCGGTCTTATCACTGTTCTGTATACTCTTAATTTCGTCTTCTTACTTATCTTTTTGTTATTCATTATCGTTTTGTGTCCGTAGTATGCTTTATAGCCCGACTGTATCTTGTGTTCTATCTCTTCCCTTCCGCTGTTCTTTCTATTTATTATTGTCCCTAAGTATTTATAACTTTCTACTTCTTCTATATTATATTTTCCTATTGTTATTACTCTGTTATTAACTCGTTCCTCTTTTCTTGTAATTTTCATATACAGTAGAACTCCAATTATCCGAACTCCGACTATCCGAATCGCTTTAGGACACCGTCTCATATTGCAGTTCTAAATTCGCTGACTTGGTAAGCATAACGGTAGAAACCGAATAGACCTAGAGAAGGGGTGGGGGTGGCTCAGGTTACAGGTGACCTGCCACTGTTTGTTTTGATTACTCAGTCATTGCCCTGCTACTGTGGTGGTTCTCTTACGCGTCGGTTTGTTGTTTTGTTTGTGAGTGCGTTTCATCGTTCGCTATGGCTTCTAAAAGAAAACGTGTTGTGTTATCTTTATTTTTTTAGTTAATTAATACATAGCTCTTTTTCTTTATATATATATGTAGTTTTTTTTTCTCCCATTTTCAATATACATACAGAAGTTAATTAATAGACCCTTTCTTCGGAAAAAAAACTTCAATTATCCGAATTTTCGATTATCCGAATGGGGTCCGGTCCCAATTGATTCGATAATTGGAGTTCTACTGTACTTGGTTTTCTCTTGGTTTATTTCTAAGCCTCTTTCTTTTGCTTCTTTACTAATCATCTCCATTGTTTCTTCCAAACTTTTCCTATCCCTTGCTATCAGTGTTATGTCATCGGCATATGCTACCACTTGTATAGCTTTCTCTATTATTGTTCCTTTAATTTCGCATTCTTTCATTATTCCTTCTATTGCAATATTGAACAGTGTTGCCGATAATCCATCTCCTTGTCGTACTCCTTCATATATTTCAATTTTTTCTGGTAGTCCTTCATGTGTTAGTACCTCTGCTTTCGATCCTTCCATAGTCATGTTTATTAATCTTATCAGTTTTTTGGGTATCCCCATTTTCCTCGCATCTCTTGTAATCCATCCTCTTTTAACTGTATCGAATGCCTGCCTATAGTCTATAAATACTATTTCTACCTCTATGTCTTGTTCATAGCACTTTTCTACTATTTGTTTTAGCATATGGGTTGCATCTATTGTTGACCGCCCTTGTCTGAACCTATTCTGGTACTCTCCTATTCGTTCCTCTGTAAACTTATTTAATTTTTTTAGTATTAATGTTGTTAGTATCTTGTACACTAAATTCAGTAGGGTTATCCTTCTATAATTTTCACATAGCATTAAGTCTCCTTTCTTTGGTATTGGTATTATAATTCTGGACCTCCACTCCTCGGGTATCTCGTCTTTCCTCCATATTTGCTTCATTAATTCGTAAATCCTTTTTTTGACTTCCTCTCCTCCTTCTTTCAGCATTTCGCCGCATATACTGTCTGGTCCTGCTGCTTTTCTTTTTCTCAAATTTTTAATTACCTCGCCTACTTCTTCTTCTGATGGTTCTTCTACTTCTACCTCTACTTCCTCTTCATCTTCCCCAATCCTCTCTTCGGCTTCTTCCTTCGTTGTTGTTTCTTTCATATATCTTTCCCATTCTTTCTTGTCTATATTAACCGTGGTTTTTCTTCTCCTTTTATGTTTTCTAATTTCCTGGTATAACCTTGTGTTATTTTTACTGTCTTTTTCTATATCGTTCATCATGTCGTCAATCCACTCCTGTTTTTTGTTTCTTATTACTTTTGCTGCTTCTTTCCTTATTTGTTTGTATTCTTCATAATCATTCTCTCTGTTTGTTCTTATCCATTTTAACCTTTTCTCTTTCTTCCTTTTTATTAGTTTTTCACATTGCCCGTCAAACCAATCTATTATTTTCTATCATTTCAGTTTAGGTGTTAGGTTAAACAAAATTATTATTCCGATAAATAATAGTAAACTGTTAATTCCATTATTATTCTTACATTGCGTTTTATCTTGGCTCTGTTCTAGTTACCACTGCAGTTTTTAGTTTTTTTATTTAAATTTCGCTTAGTTTATAATCTTATATTTTTCATTCGATGTTATCCTAATATTGAAGTTACTATTATTCAATGTAATCTAAATACCTAAGCTTCTGTGTCTTTATGTTTATTAAAATAATGATTTCACTATGTATCCTGACAATCATTAAATCGCAAATACATCAAAGTACGTTTCGCAGCTCCCGGCCTACTAGACTAACCTAATGAATGCATATTTTACGACTGAATCGTAAAAATTGTGAAAAAATTTAGTAAGGATCATATTGTAAACATCATACAGCATCACCTAAGCCAAAAAAGTCGTTGCGTTCCATTTAAAAATAAACAGTTGAAAATCGCTATTTTGACATTTGACGTCCAATCAAAAAACTGACTGCGCCAGGTTATAGAGCACCCTTCGAAACATATGCATACCAAAAAATGTGTATAAATTCCTAATAATAAACACACTAAAAAAGAAGGCGTATAGCTTGACTCAGCCTGTATATTTTTATTTACATTAGTGTGTCAAACTTTGCTTGGAAACATCTCTATTAAAATTAATTTTAATCTAATTGAAAAACCGTGTTTTTTTTATAGCATGGAGGATGAAAAGCTGTATTTTTAGTAGAGTACTAAATGTTATAAGATAGATGTACAATTTTTTTTAT
Organism: Ctenicera cuprea; assembly: GCA_958336395.1. Classification (NCBI taxonomy): domain Eukaryota; kingdom Metazoa; phylum Arthropoda; class Insecta; order Coleoptera; family Elateridae; genus Ctenicera; species Ctenicera cuprea. Next base: position 44,648,202 of record OY284493.1, read on the forward strand.
AATTTCATTGGTATTGGAGCTTGAACTTCGAAGATACTCCTCAAAATCTATTTTTTAACCGACTTTTTAGTGTTTCCGTATTTCATCTTCCGTTTCAACTAGCCATCATTTCCTCATTCGAGAAGCATCCTTACTAGGTCTACCCATCACTTAAAATTGTAAAATAAATAACTTTAAAAAAAAAAGAAAACCGACTTCAAATAAAAACAAAAAAGTGACATAAGTTAACTAAAAAGCAAAAAATAAATGTTTTTTATACAACAGTTTAATACTTATTTGTTGTTCCGTTTAATGTAATTAAGAAATTGTTGTTCATTATATAATTATTAATTGATAAGGCGAACAATAACACAAAGTCTTCTCCACAATAAAAAATCTTGTTTAATTAACAGAACATAAATGCGACATGTTTCGGCCACATACAATATAAATTGGCCATCTTCAGGCTAAAATTCGCAATAACATTTTTTACACATTAGGCAAATAGAAAAAAGGGGTTGCCACAATCCTTACCTACTAACGATTCCAACACCGTGAACAAACTAGATTTCAAAAAAATTTTTTTGGTCAACAATGCCGAAAAAAAAATTTCTCAATTATACATAACAAAACTCCTACCATCTACAACTTTTTAATTTTATAATTTACACCTAGCCCCCTCATGCTAAGAAGGGGAAGACAAGGCTCACAAAGGGAAAAAACAGTAAATTACAAGCAAAAATATGCAACTACATCCGACAAAAATTTATTTGTAAAATGAAAGAACAAAATGGAGATCAAAATGGTCTGTACAACCACATATGAGAAAAAAGAAAACACTGTAACCCCATAAAGCAACTCGGCTATTAATTGTTTTATAATTTTGAAGTCGGTGCCAAGTAAAACATAAAAATTCGAATCTAATTTGTTATTGTAGTTTCTTAGACATAATTTAATAAATTACTAGTTTAATATTAAGTACAATTTTAATCATTAAATAAACGACTTGTATTACTTGAATACAGGTCAGATTTCATAATATTTAGCTTGCAGTTTTTTAATACACATTGCATTCTTTTATTAACGTAGCAAGTATGTGTAATAATAAGTTGGACATTTAAACTTTTACGTAAGCTAAATTGCAATATTTCAAATAACTTTAGTTGTGGACTTTAATATTTAGTGCTAGATAATCATTTTAGACATGTATATATAGGCTGTGATATGTTCAATAAAGTACTGTTTTTAAGAGTGACAGTAAGACTACTTTGTCCTAACCTGTGCTGAGTCTGGCACAAGGGCTCTTAGAATAAGTCAAACCAACCCTTATTATTGTAACTTGGCACAATAATAAAACGCTACGCAAAAACAGCATCCACGCCTACGCAATCATTGGATCATCTCCGAATTTAACCCCCCAAATTCACAGCAAGATATATAATTTTTATGTTTTACTTGGCACCTACTTCAAAATTATAAAACAATTAATAATTATATAATAAACAACAATTTCTTAATTACATTAAACGGAACAACAAATAAGTATTAAACTGTTGTATAAAAACATTTATTTTTTGCTTTTTAGTTAATTTATGTTACTTTTGTGTTTTTATTTAAAGTCGGTTCCCCTTTTTTTTAAAAGTTAATTATTTATACAACAGTTAATACTTATTTGTTGTTCCGTTTAATGTAATTAAGAAATTGTTGTTTATTATATAATTATTAATTGTTTTATAATTTTGAAGTAGGTGCCAAGTAAAACATAAAAATTCGAATCTAATTTGTTATTGCAGCAAGGTATATAATTTTTATGTTTTACTTGGCATCGACTTCAAAATTATAAAACAATTAATAATTATATAATAAACAATTTCTTAATTACATTAAACGGAACAACAAATAAGTATTAAACTGTTGTATAAAAACATTTATTTTTTGCTTTTTAGTTAATTTATGTTACTTTTGTGTTTTTATTTGAAGTCGGTTTTCTTTTTTTTTTTTAAGTTAATTATTAATATTCAAAAATTTTTAAAGTTTTGATGGTAATGCAATAAAACTTTTACATTACTTGAAATTTTCAATCTGAAAAGTATGGAACAGTTAAAAAATGTTAAAAATTTTCGATTGTTTTCAAAAATACAAATTTCGTAAATCTTCTGAAGACTCATTTGTCAAAATTTAAAAGTGATGAAAATTTTTTTACATTTTTATTTTATAATTCTTCCAAATTAAAATGATAATCATTTTTTACAGCTTTACTTTACTTGAAATTAATTATTGAATGTTTTTGAATGAAATTTGAACATTTTAAAAATTTTCATTTTTTTTTTGTAATAGTCTTAAGTTTTCTATATTTACTAATTTTCGAAAGGTTTAAACTTCAAAGTTACACAAACATTTTTTAAATTGGCAAAATGATGAAAAAATTATTTTAATTCTTGATTTTTTTAAATCTTCAAAGTTTTTTTTAATTTATATGTGATGTAATAAAACTTGATACATTACATAAAAGTTTAGGAAGTTTTTGTTAATTTCGATCAATTTGAAAATAACAAAATATTAAAAAAAAAATTCAATTTTTTCAATAGTTTAAATTTTTCGAAATTTACTAACTTTCAAAATCTTTAAATTTTTCGAAATTGAAAAAATTTTTTTTTTAATCTTTATGTTTCAAAACCATTAAATTTTGAAAATTTTGGTTCAGTGCAATAATTAAACTTGACGCATCGTATGAAATTTAAAAAATTTCTAAAAATTTCGATCGTGTAAAAATTACAAAAAAATCTCGATATATGTTTTCGATAGTTTTGAATGTTACTATTTTTCAAAATAGATGAACTTTTCAAATTTGACAAAATTTAAAAATTACGAAAATTCAAATTTGTCAACTTGTTCATTAGCTTAAAATTTTGGATGTTTTTCTTATTTATGCAATTTTCAAAGTTTTTCTCACAAAATCTTCAAAGTTTTAAATATTTTCAGCTTCTTTAATTCGAAAATTTTCGATTTTTTCAAAATTTACTAAACCTTAAAATTTTGCAAAATGTGTAATTATTTTCAAAATTGACAAATTTTCAAAATTATCAAATTTTTAAGAATCTTGATTTATAAAATCTTCTTTAATTTTTGAAAATTTTGATGCCAACATAATAAATAATACTTTTACTTTACTTGAAATTTTCAACATTATTAAAAAGTTTTTAAAAATGAAATAAACGAAATGTAAACAATTTAAAAATTCTGTTCTTTTTCAATAGTTTAAAATATTTTATTGCTTTGATATTTACAAAATTTTAAACTTTTTCAATTGTTCCAAATTTTCAAAAAATATTTCATACATTGACAAATTGGCAAAATTGAAAAATGACAAAGAAAAAAAATCGCAATAGACTTGAGATTTTTTACATCTCATAACTTTCACTATTCCCTTAAGATGCAACTTTTTATCCTCTGTTAAAAAGCAGGTTTTCAAATTGGCTAAAAATAAACTTTTTATACGGGTGGTTTCAAACAAAGTGGAACACTCTGTATAGTATTATTAGTTTTGAATGTTGTTTTCTTTAATAAAGAGTTGTCTAATGTGTAATTCTAAAAACATATAAACATATAATTTTTTTCTGCAGAACGTAAACGACATGATCCAACTAGAGAGACCAGATTGGCAGCAGGTAATGGCCTACGTTACAGCAATTTACAAGCATTTCGAAACCTAAAAAGTTGTTATTATTTAATTTCGGTTACTGCAGTAAAATGTGTTTTAGGTTAGTCTGTCTATTGTAGTAATTTGAATAATTAAGCGTAGCCTTTTCTTATGTACTTAGGACAACCAAAGACTCGCAAAATTTCTGTGTGTGTGTAGTTTATAGAGCACTTTTTTATACAAAACATTAATAATGCATTTGATATTCTTTAGTGTATTTGTAAATGTAAGAGTTTATCAGTGTTTACAACAGTTTTTGCTACCTGTATTGCTAGATGGTCTAATCTAGTCAATACTATATTCGCCTGCTTTGAATTTTAACCAAGTGATTAGAATATTCATGTTCATGTGCCTTTTTCAGTGTTTTTTTGATACCTACTGCTATTTTGTTACAATATCAAAGTTGTTCAGTGTTGCCAATAACACCATTATCATCTAGGTGCAAGTATGAAAAACAAACTGTTATTGTCGTGGCGGAACTATCATAGGCTACGGATAAAAACACTAGAAAAGTATTTTTTACGAAAAAAAATTTAAACGCATTTTTGTAACTTACAAATTTACCAATGCCTTGAAATTGAACTGCAGTATTAAAAAACGCTTGTTTTTTTTGAAAATTCTCTTAAACTTTTGATGTTGTAATTCTGTAAATATTATCAAATGATTCTAGTATTATTGGAACAAAAGACTGCTAAATTTAGTTTTACGTAGAACGCATTTGTATTGATAGAAGAGGTATAAGATTTTTTTTTATATTGATATTTTTAATTTTATAAAGTGTAACCTAGTGCTTGATGTAAGAATTTATTTTTGTTTTGTTGTTATGTATAGTATTTGTTTATTGATGAAAATTAAATAATAAAATAATATTCATTTTATTGCATTTTTTTCTACAAAACAGAATTGTTGAAAGAACGAGAAATATGCTAACAATGAATAGCTTAGAAAAAACAACAACTTTGTTTTCCAAAAAGAAGAAAGGAGGGAAAAAATTAACTCCACTAAATATTGCTGCACCTAAAAATGAAGTTCTAAATCTTATTCTACGGTGCGATCGAAAATGATTGAACGTGCCGCTTCATACTGATTTGATCTTGTCCGCTTACTACTTAATGTGATCTTGACTAATTCCACTGGCGTGCAACAGTAATTTAAATAGCGCGGGAAATTTAAAAATGGGTGGCGTGTTCTTTATATGAATGTTGGTGCACCATTTTTTTTAGCGAAATAATTACTGTTAGGGACTTTTAAAGACTTTTCTTGTTGTAAATTACGATTTATGTTAGTAAATTTTTATATTCCAAAAGTTAACCTATAGGTTAAAAAACAAGACAATTTAATAACGTAATTTAATAACACAGTTTAATTAATAAAAAAAACACATTTTTCTTGATTGTTGCTTACAATAATTACTCAATTTAACAATTTAATAACAGTTTAAATTAATAAAAAACACATTTTTCAATGACACAATTTAAATGAATACAAAAATCAAATTCTTTGTAAGACAGTTGTTACAATAACTGCTCGAAATGCCCTCCATCATTGTCTAAACAAACATTGACCCTGCGCTTCATATTTTCAAAAACGGCTACTAACTGTCTCGGTGTGATTTCATTCACGGCATTTACTATGGCCTCTTGTAACTCCTCAATTGTGTGTAAACAATTTGCATATACAACATTCTTAAGATGGCCAAACATAAAGTAGTCGAGAGGTGTTAAGTCGGGTGATCGCGGTGCCCAACGACCTCTACTTATTATTCGTTCATCAAAGAATTCCCTTAAAAAGTTCAACGTTGCACCTGCTGTGTGAGCTGTTGCACCATCTTGCTGGAAGAACCCATGCTGCAGTTCGTCATCGTGGAGTTGATCAATAAACGGTCTTAAAAGTAGTCGTTGATAATTGTTAGCATTGATGTTTTCATTAAAAAAAATAGGGCCAATTATTCTTCTTCTCGACATTGCAATCCAAACTCCAATTTTAAGGGGATGCAATGAGGTCTCCCGATATACATGGGGATTTTCAGTTGACCACGTACGATAATTTTGCGAGTTTACGTAGCCACTTAAATGAAACCAGGCTTCATCACTGAAAAATGTGAGATCCAAAATGTCATCATTGTTGAAGTTTTCATTAAACCATGTACAGTATTGTCGACGCTTTCCAAAATCTGCCGGTAGCAACTCTTGCACCACCAACACTTTGTATGGGTGCATATGAAGTATTTTTTTGCAAGCCTTCTGACACGATCCGTATGAAAGACCTGAAACTAACATAGATAAATCAATTACAAAAACAACATTATGCTCATTACCTGTTTGAGCAGATAAACATCTTAAGGATTTGTTGGGACTTGCATCCATTCGTTCCTGAATATCATGTACAGTGTCTTCGGTAAGTACAGATGACCTGCCCGTAGACTTTCCTTTGCAGACGCTGCCTGTTTTGTGGTACTGTTGAATAATACGACGAACGTGTTGACTAAAAATTTCATAGTGAACTGCTTCGTTGGGAAAATGCTCTTGGAACTGATTGAAACAGGAGGGATAAGAGTACTGCCAAACACCATTTTGGTCACGTTCTCCGGATCTAAAGTACGCTTCCAAAATACATTTACCATGCTCTATTGTAAACACCATATTAACCTAAAATTACACACCTGTTATCACCCTCATTTAAAATAAACTTTGTAATTTTATTGTCTTACCTAATAAAGGGAACGAATACAAACTTTGAGTTTTGAAAAAAACTGTTATAACGTGGGGATTACAAAAACGAGAACAATAACACAAAAGAAAACAATAACTGTTATTATTACGACATTTGACAGGTAAAATGCGCGTACGCTAATGGATTCCAGGGATGTAAGTATTGATAAACAACAGGTTCGCGGACACATCGAAACGCATTTTTGATAATAATGCGACCAGATCGTGGTCACGTGACCTTCAATCATTTTCGATCACTCCGTACTATTACTCATGAGCTTAAAAAATTTTTTTATCCTCCCCCGTTTATTAAAAATATTAGATATCAAACCTTGAGGGACGATGGCAAACTGCAGTAGGCAGCACTATCTCCATTAAAAACAAGGTTTTAAAGTGGTGTAGTGGTGACGTAAAGAAGTGAAAGTGTATTTAAAGTAGAGACTAAAGTTAAAGTGAAAGTAGTAATCTAGCGGTAAGAGCAAGCCCGAAAAGTAAATAACGAAGGCGAACATTTGTAAAATCTAGAAGGAAGGACAAAGTGTCAGCTGTACTAAGAAGATAGAACACGCCCAAGAAGCGACGCGTGCATGACGTCAAAGACGCGTAATACCACATAGAGACACGGATTGGCCCATCTTTAAGGAGTACTAGAAAGCAAAAATAAGGTAATATTAAAGCATAGGAAAACAGTGAAAAAGGCTAAAGCAAAATTAATCTGAAAAGCGAACTAGTTAACAGGAATGGAAGAAATTACAGAAATTGCTAAAAGAATAGAACTCCACGTAAAACACAAAGAGTGGAGAAAAACCGTAAATGAATTAAAGAGATTAAATACAATTAAGGCACAACTGATGGAACAAGCGGAAATTAACAAACAGGCTCCGAAACGCTAACGAAAGAGCTGAAAGGAATTTCGGTGGAACTAGAACAACAAAATATACAGTAAATGCATTAAAGCAACTGCTATGGAAATCAAAGATAGAGAATATAAGTGAGAATATTGGAAAAAAGTTAACCAAATTAAATATGAAAGCTAATCCAAAAAAACAGTCGTTGTACACATAAGAAGGAAAAGCTACGACTAGGAACATGGAACCTTCAGGGGGTGTACGAAGAAGGAGCAATCAATATGCTGGCGAAGGAAGCGAATAAGTATAAACTAGATATCTTGGCAATACAGGAGACGCACCTAAAGCATAACGATATATTGGAGCTCGAAAATCACATCTTGCTCACCAGCGGAAGCGACAAGAGAACATACGGTGTTGGTTTTTTAATAAACAAAAACCAAAAAAATTTAATTAAGGACTTTACACCGATCTCAGACAGAATGTGTTATATTAAAATAAAAGGAAAAGCTAAAGACGTAACAATCATAAACACGCAAAGCTGGAAGAGACGTATCACAAGCTACCAAGAAGGGAAATAAAAATGATAATGGGAGACATGAACGCCAAACTGGGAAGGGAAGAAATATACAAAAAAATTACAGGAGCATAAGGAATCAAACGATAACGGAATTAGACTGATTACGCTCGCCATAGAAAATAACATGAAAATAGTAAGCACAGCCTTTAGAAGGAAAGAAATATACAAAGCAACGTGGATGGGCCCTGGAAACACCTACTCAAATCAAATAGACCACTTCCTAATGCAGGAGCAATACTCGCACCTGATAACAAACGTAAGAATGTATAGAGGAGCGGATATTAACTCTCACCACTTCCTAGTCGGAGTAAACATGAGAAAAGAAGCGAAACATAGAGCAAAAGTGAAAAAAGGAATAAACAAAAAATACGACATACAAAAATTACAAAATGAAGAAATAGCGGAAAAATACAAAAACGCGATAAAAGAAAAATGCGAGGAGCCAAGCGAAACATGCATCCATGCATCTTGGTCCTTACATTCCTTGTTACTTAACTAACTATTCTTGGAAAAAAGATTCTTTGCAATTAAAGAGAACCAAAAACGGCAGGACCAATTCGTTGATCAAAAAACTCCCCCAAATATTGCTTTACCAAAAAATTAAGTTGAGAACTTTATTCTACTATCGCTCGTGAGCAATTAACCTGAAACAAAAACGTTCAATTTTCAAAAACTGATTGAAGGTTTAGCAGAGAAATTAACAGACTGGGTTAGCCTACAGAAATTTAAAAAAAAGCGTTGCCAGTTTTAGAGCAACATTTTATTTAAATTTCCAAAATTTTGAAAATATTTTTCACTTTGTAGTTTTTATCTTTCTGAAAATGTATGTACGCAGTTGCTTTGTGTCTCTATAGGGCCTATGTGTTAACTGTAACTCATTTTTGAGAAATAATGCGTTTAAGTAAAAATATTCAGAAAATCGTACCTCAGTTGCCTTATAAAACCACATACATAATGAACCTGGTTGTTTCAAAAACCGCATAACACCACATACAGCCTGATGGAAACATTATAAGGTTGTATGAGGTTTCTATATATATATTTTCAGTAGAGCCGCCATTTTAAAGCTAGAGCGTTCAGAAAGAAGGAATTCGCTTTGCCATAAGGTCTTAAATCTGATTCCGTTTTCAAATTTATAAAATTCGTTTTCCGGAAAGAAAGCTTCCAAAAAACATGTCTAATTTGCGCTTCCGGTTAAAATTTGTTTTAAGTTCATTTTCCCGATGATTTTTTAATATATCTCCACATTCCAAAGCTCACTGAGATTGGACCAGCATCCGTTTGGGAGTAATGTAGACTACCCTCTCACAGACAGACATTTTTAAAAAAATATATTTTTGCGTTCCTGGAGGTCCAAAGCGTGCATTTCCGTCAAAATTTCGAATTCGAAAATTTTCATGTTATTAATACTTCCCTACACTTGAAAAATAGTAAAGTAAAACGCAAAAAGTTATGATGTTAAAACATGGATATATATTTTACTGTCTAAATAAGTAAAATACAGAGTGTCTCAGAAAAGTCTGACAATAATCATGCAGTGTCTTTCTGAAAAAAATAAGACAATCTCTACAACAACCTGTATAAAAATTGCGGTAAACCTACTAATCAAAATCGTTGTATGAATTCCATTGGCCAAAATTGTTACTGTTTATTAGTTTACTACAAAAAATATTGCTATTTCTGCAACTACTTACAGGACTTTTTGCCGCAAGGAAGTAGCTCATTACAGTACTGTTTTGAAATAACATGATTTTTAGATACTACCTTGGAGACACAAACAATGTGTCTACCTAACATACTTGTTTCAACCTTTTTCCTGACAACTATATTGACTTAAATTTTATTATTAAATAAAGTGATTGCAAATAAAATAGTATACGAAATGCGTCAGGAAAGCATCTTTACTGGACTCGGTGAGTTACAGTACTCGGCCTACCCCTGTACTTCAACAAACCCTCTCGTCTGCAAAGCATCACTAAGAAGACTTGTTACGTAAATAACTATTAACTTAACTTACCTTACGTTTCTGCTCAGTCAATTATTTACGATAGTGCGCGTTTACTAGTTTCATATGCAAACAAAAAATGGACGAAACACGTCGCTGGTACTTTCATTAATAACAAAAATTAAAGAAAGAAAACGTCTCAGCGGGAATTCGAACTTGCGATAGCCTGTGCAATGTAGAATGTCACGCCGTAGCTGCAACTAAACCACACGTAAGTAGAATAAAACTCCCTAAGGCTCTTGCGCTTTGGACATCGGACTAGAAATTACTGTAAAAAGTTAATTTGAAAAGTTACCAAGAATATGCAAAGAATGAAAAATATGTTTTTTAAGAGCGCGCCGCCGTGTCACCTTTTTGTTTTTGACGCTAGGGGCGCTAGTCATTCTTAATTTGAATTTATTTACTGATGGTTCTATTAAACATAAACAGGTAGCGTCACATGCGTTCTGTTGACGTGCATATATTTTTCTTTACGGGACTGTACTAGCAGAATTATTGATTTCTGGCATAAAATCAATTCTCAGTATTACTTGCTCGTGGGTTTGTGTGCAATAATCTCTTATTTATGTGCGAAATTTGTTAAAAGTTTTAAATTAACGCGCCAAATGCCTATCGCCGTAGCGCCATCCGTGCTGATTCCTATGAACTTTTGTTCAAAAACATGGCTGGCGTTCTCGCATCGAATTTTTAAATTTATTCAGCTGGCACGTAGTTTAAATAGTTGACAAAAATTTTAAATTGGTGTACCTATTATAACAGTATCTAGATGATCAGTGTAAATACAAATGAAGAATAATGTTAAATTTATAGTTTTATGTTTGCTAAGAAAAGTAAGTTTTTTTTAACTTATGTGCATGTTTCACAAGAAAATAATTATCTGAGCATCTAACTTACTTTATTAAGTAACATCTATTAACTTGTTTCATTTCGTTTTCTTTTTAATTAAGTCGCCGAGTACAAATAAAAATGCCTATATGATGATTATACTAGCGCCATCTGTGTCGTGTGCCTCGGCGCGGCGCGCTCTTAAGTACAGCTAATTTAAAATAATCAAGTAGGAATGCATATATTTGTGCATATTTGACATTCTGAAGTGCATATAAAATGGAGTTTTACTCTTTAAATACTTTTCTAATTTTGTATTTGCAGAGTATTTACTAGTAGATTAGTAATAAAATTTATATTTTCTTTGATACAGCTTTTCACATTTAGCAGAGAACTTTAAACAATAATTGCTATTTGGAGAGAAAAACAGGAAATGAATAATGCTGTACAATAAATTAAAATTAAAATAAAAAGCACGACATTTTATTTTATTTTTCTACTGTTTACATTTAAATTAACCTGAACTTTAGTCTTGTACGCTTTAACATAGAAGTCGGTGAACAGATAAATGAAAAAGATATCATTGACGACATAGAAATATATAACAGCTTTTGGTATGTTGCAGTCCATCATCACCAGATATACTATGTACAACATAACAACGGAGAATTGAATCTACAAATATTAAAAACAGAAAATTATATTAGGAAAGCGTGTTGTGCTTTAATTAAAATTACCAGCTGAAGCCAGGTAATGTATTTCTTCCACCAAAGATATTTTTGGTATTTGGATCCTAATGCAGTTATTAGATAGTAGGTATACATGACTACATGTACTAAGGAATTGACAAAGCCTATGAATGTACCTTGTCCATCTAAAAAGATTTTTTTATTAATTCCTTAAACCTAAGGTTCAAGAATTTTAGAAACTTTTGCATTGAAGAACTAGGTGCTTGCTTATTGCTTATATCGCCATTTAGAACGAGTTTTGTTAATGAAATATGGCGCATCTTCTATTTCTTTATTTATTAAGATAAATAAATGAAATTTTTGTATATTTTATAAGCTATAAAAGAGCATTATGCCGACTAAAAATTCAAATACTTTCACTTCTGGTTTCACCGGAAATGACATCAACTTTTTTATTTTATAGGAACACCCTGTATAATTTTGCATGTTCGGAATTAGAATCAAATTCTGAGTGTGTTTAGGCAAATTAGGTAAAATTTTGTTATCCCAAAAATATATTTTTTGCAATTTTTGTTTACTATTAAGAGTGCCTTGACATGTACAGCATAAGGACAGTCTTTAAAACTAATAAAACTTTGGGAAACTATTTCAGATCCGCAAAGAATCAAATATCAAATTTAAAATCAGCCGGGATCTACAACATCCCTTGCTCTTGTGGTTCTAACTACATCGGACAAACTGGTCGTTCCATTGAGTTAAGATTGCGAAAGCACAAAGGCGATTGCCAACACAAACGCATCACAAAATCTGCGGTGGCTGAACATACTGGTTTAACTGGGCATAAGATGGACTTTTAGCATGCTCCAGTACTCGCCAGAGTACCTCATTACTGCCCTCGTATGATACGTGAAGAAATTGAAATTGAGAAACAACCTAACAACATAAACAGAGAGGATGGTTTTAGACTCAGTAAAGCTTGGACTCCAATAATTTATCCTCTAAGGACTCGTAAGCTTAATCTATCTCACGATTACACTCACCGGATCCGACTTTGCCCGTTCTGCCCGACTGGCTCAAAGAGGTTTAAATACCTCCGCTTTCCGGATTAAAATTCAGTGTTCTATTCACTCTGGAGATGCAATCAATGGTTTAAATAAACTAAGCGCACGGCCCTGTTTAGGCAGGCAGGGCCTACGAACAAATATTGCTCAAACTTCTAGAGCAAATGCTTGTAAAGGCAGACAAGCTACAGGTCGGTCTTTACCTGATTATGCTGGATGTAGTTCCCAAATGACGACGTGGTCTAAGCCGAAAGTAATTTGTAATATTAAAAGTTCACTTTTAATTGTATTTTCTTAGATAAACTTCAAAATGCCACTGCGGCTGAATGCAATGTTTATCCTACAGACGAAAAGAGTGTAGTACTAACTCAGCAAACTCTGACGTCACAGCGGCATGATGTATAGGAATACATAATGGGCAAGGTCCGCTGTGTGACAATTACAGTAATTATAAAGGCAGTTGATGACAAGTCGAAATTGCCTCGAACTTGGACAAATTTTCAAAAGAATGTGCTACTTCTACAATGCAGAAAAAGTATGTTCAGTATTTACCAGTTATGCCATACAAAACAAATGATAGCACATGTAAATGGTATTTAGATTACATAAAACAAACATCCACAAATCTTCAACTTACTCATGTCTCTGTTCATAGTGATTAAGCAGTAGGTATACAACAAACTAGCTCAAATTATGTGAAAGAAAGTCATGCAATGCCATCCTGAAATTATTAATATTCTTGGAGGCTTACATACTTGATTTGAGAATCAAACGATTTGCAGCATTTGGTCTTCGAGATTGGCGAGTTCAAGCAGGTATAGTCGGAGAGGTATCTGTGGATAGCGCTTTAGAAGATCGTGACTATTCCTGCTGCACTTGAAACACTTGTTCCATTTCGAGCTAAAAATATTCTGTCATCTACAAATAGTGCACTACATGATAAATTAATTAAACTACAAAGAAATCCTCCGCCTTCAAATATTCAAATTGTACTGAACAACCCGCAGTCCTCGGAAATGTGCACTCAAATTTTATTGAAAGACAGATGCAGTTTTTTAGGATTATGGACTATGGATTACATAAAATGTAAGTTTCTTGCCATTGTTAAGGCTTGCAGGACCTGGCAGGGTAGAACACTGTGAGACTGCTCTGGGTTCCTAGTCACTGTGGGATCGAAGGCAATGAAAAAGCTGATGAACTCGGAAGGAAGAGATCAACAAGGCCCTATTACGGTCTTGAACCTGCATTGAGAATATCAAAGAATGCAATCTGTAGCTTAACCCATAGCAAGGCTTTCATCAACGGACCTTGCAAAAACAAAACCACAAAACTGCTTATGTTAAGCAGAACACAGCTGAAAATCCTTACGGGCCTCCTAGCAGAACACGCGACTGTTAAGGATCACCGCAAGAGGATTAGGAAATTTGATAGAGACCCCACATGCAGACTTTGCAGTAAGAAACGAGAAACAGCAATGCATATTCTATGCAGCTGCGATGCGCTGGCTGGTAAAAGACACCGCATATTTGGGCATCCATTCATGGGACCGGAAGACTTCAACACACACCCCGTGAGGTACCTCTGCGCAATGGTACAGGGAACCAAAATCACGGACTGGGTGTGAGTAACTACCAGGGTGAACACAATAAGCCTTATAGGCTGCAGTGTCTCCGGAACCAAGGCTAGACGGACCCAGGAAAAAACAGGCTTGTAGAAAGAAAGTTTTGGAATTACAACAACAAGCCCACGTCATCTTTTATGCTTAGTCTTTTTTTATCATAACATGCATAATTACGCTCTTTGTATGACAATAGCTCACATGGACATTCACTTTCTTAAACAGCAAAACCATTCTGCATTTAATTATCTAGGAAAGCAGATTTGGTTGAACTTTAACTGGAAAACTATTTTCTGCTATTAATGGAAATCGTGAAACATATTTATTACTATAGGGACACAAACAAAAATACCAGAAAATGGGTAGCTGGCTTCTGTACCCACATACCCAACAGCGGTAACCTCCCCAAGAAGTTAAAAAGGGCAAAAATAATAACCATTTTAAAACCTTGCAAATCAAAAGACAAATCCGAAAATTATAGACCGATTTTACTCTTGAGCTTCTGCCAAGCAGGATTCCGTCCCGAACGCAATTGTACAGACTAGGTGCTAAGCCTCACCACCTGTATCAAAGCTGGGTTTCAAAAAAGCCTCAAAACAGCGACCGTCTTTAATGATCTTACAGCGGCCTATGATACAGTGTGGAGGCACGGCATAGTATACAAATTGCTACGAGTGATTCCCAACAAACGCCTGGCGCGGCTCGTAAACAACATGTTAAGTGACAGATCATCCAGGTGGTCATGGGTGACCAAACCAACAAGTCGAGGAGACTGCAGAACGTCCTACCACAGGGTTCAGTGCTGACCTCAGTGCTATTTAACCTGTACATAGTCAACATGCCAGAAACAACATCAAAAGAGTTCGCGGATGCAGGCGATCTGGCATTAGTAGTCAGACAGAAGACCCTGGTAAATACAAAACAAATCATAACCAATTACCCCTAAACCTTTGGGACATTCTATCGTAAATGGAGAATAACTCCCAACCCGAGCAAAACTGAATGTGCCTGTTTCCACCTATAGGTATAACAAGCTCGCCAACCAAAAACTCACTGTTCACTTTAACGGTACCCAACTCAAATACAATCACGTGCCTAATTATTTAGGCAAAACTCTAGACAAAACCCTAACATATAAGCAACATTTAATCAGCACGGTAGCCTAAGCTCGAACAAGCAATAATGTGGTGCGTCGGCAACTGTGCTCCGATGTTCAGACCTGGGTTTCGTCTACAGTACGGCAGAGTACGGAGAACCTGTATGGCTAAATAGCAATCGGAGAACTTGTATGGCTAAATACCAACCATGTTCATAGGTTGGATACCCAACTGAATGGTACAATGCGCACCATTACGAGATGCATTAAATCCGCACGAGGAATAATGTGGTGCGTAGGCAACTGCGCTCCGATGTTCAGACCTGGGTTTCGTCTACAATACGGCAGAGTACGAAGAACCTGTATGGCTAAATAGCAATCGGAGAACTTGTATAACTAAATACCAACCATGTTCATAGGTTGGATACCCAACTGAATGGTACAATGCGCACCATTACGAGATGCATTAAATCCGCACGAGGAATAATGTGGTGCGTAGGCAACTGCGCTCCGATGTTCAGTCCTGGGTTTCGCCTACAGTACGGAAGAGTACGGAGAACCTGTATGGCTAAACAGCAACCCTGTTCATAGTTTGGATACCCAACTGAATGGTACAGTGCGCACCATTACCAGATGCATTAAATCCACACCAACGTATTGGCTCGCAATACTAAGCCACATCGCCCCGCCATATCTCAGAAGGCAAGAGTCCCTAGTGCGCCAATACAAAAAAGTCGCCGCAAACCAACAATTGCCCATGCACGAGGACTTTGCTAGTGCATCCTTTGGCTTGCAACAAAAATGGACGGAACTATGAACAAAATGTACACCACCTGATATCTATTTGAACTTGATTGCTAACCAAAAGCCCAACGAACACGACCTCCCTCGACAAATCTGGAAGACTGCAAACAGAACCTGGACTGGCCATGGCTGATCCGCTGACCTATTACACAAAGGGGAAAGCTACCTTCTGCACAATACGACTGCGGTGACCCTTGTCAAACCATCTCCCACATAGTACAGGGGTGCGAGAACAGGGCATACACGGAAGATAGGACGGACTTCCTCACACTACCACCTGCCGCTTTAGACTGGATATAGATATAGGGTGTAAATAGTATATTATGCAACGAATGTATAATGATAGCTATTAATGCACGAGTGGGATTACGACGTAATTCAAACGAGAGTGTATTAATAGCCATTATAGAAAAGTTGCCTACACTACTTTTTCTACGACTAGTTAATTAAAAAGATATTCATTAAAAAATGTATTTGAACATTATACTTAATAAAAACTCGAACTGTTTTGCGATCTTAACTGAGAAATGTCAGCAACTCTTGTAACCACGGTTACCAAAAACAATGCTTTGCTGCTATTGGTCAGTTTGGGTCATCTCATAATAAAAATCTGTATCTTAATGGGTATCATTATAGTATAGGCAGCGCACACTTAATAAGTAGATTAAAACATGGGAGTAGAAAAACTTTTATTCGTATTTACTATGGCGATTATTTATTTCTAACAACCCAGTTCGATTGTGTTTTTTTAGACAGAAGAAGATTACGTTCTATTACGTGGATAGCATGACTTTGTTGTAATTTTAATATAACTACCACCTCTAAATTTAGAATTTCTGAAAACCCACGTGTTGTAAATCAAACCAATATGACCCTGATGGTATCCAAAGTTAAAGTTAGAATAAAAAATACTAGATATTTAGAATATAGACATTATGGCCTGCCAAACACGACTGGTTTCCAAAAATCAAAAAAATATCACAGCAGGGGGCAGCAGCGATTTTATAAACCGCATTCAGCGGCTAAACGCAGGTTTATTTACTGGAGGTCGTGTAATTCTTATTTAGGGGACAAAACTACATAGGAAAAGTCGATTAAAACTTTTTTAAGCCAAAAAACTGTGGTTTTAGACTAGACCAATAGATTATGAACTTCAAATCTGTACTATTACCGTACTAGTAACAATTATATACATACCAGGCAAATATTTCACATACACCCAGCTAAAACTCATAGCAATCGAATGATGGTAGACATGTAAAAACGTCACTTGCGACTGCTTTTTTCTCAACACAAAAAAAACTGTATCGAGCAGTTCCACAACTTTAGAAAAGAAGTACCACCAGGCAGAAGATGTAAACTGGAAACCAATTTATAAGTAACAATAAACCAATATCTGTAAAATACTTACAGAATCTGCCTGCTCTTTAGTTAACTTAACATAATTACAATTTGTTATGGCTTCTATGGAATTTTCTAATAAATACAATCGACCACACAACCAAGTGCTAAAAAGTACTTGGTAAAGATTGTATACTATTAGAACATTCTTTAATTTAAATGGAGCTCTTTTCTCCATGATTCTGGGACCCAATTTTAATACAAAGTATAAGTACATAACTAAAATTGATAGTACGTAAATTGGGGATTGCATAAACAGCCAGGAATCAACTGGAAGCCCTACAAATAATAAATATAGTATTTAAATATTTACATCATTAATAAACGGCTTTACTTGATTCCATTATTGGGTGCAATTGTATTTAAGAACTTGTTGGTTACAACACTGTATAATAAAAACAAACCAATTCTTTGTTGCAATTGCGTTCTAGCCTTTCCTAATCATTTTACCTCATTATTTAAACAATTATTTTGAAGGTCTTCCAATTTTATCAAATTTCTGTGTTTTAGCGGTTTTAATTGCTCATCGCAAGGACGTACTGTAATGTTGAGGTTGGTGTTGTAAATAAAATACTAATTTGCGGGAAGAACTTTTAATGTGTTTTGCTTTTACAAGATCATCTTGATGAATGTTTATAGCAACGTCAATAGCAACGCAAGTCGCCAAGTTACAAAATACAATTGAATCCAAGGGCTGCTACATTAATACCCCCCCCCCCAACTTGCAGAAGAAAAAAACTATGCAGCAAACGTGAAGCGCATGCTATCTTAGCTACAAAAACTTCTGATCTTTTCAAAAACAATACAAGTATTAAGAAAGTAACGTAAATAATTGAACATTATAGAAAATAAAATTAAATTAGCTTGAAGTTGCTTCTAGTTCTTCTGGGTGCGTGTCCAATTCTTGAGATTCCAAGAGCAGAGCAGAAAAAGTCCAGTTCACTAAAAAAACAGAACAAAAAGGAAAAAAAAATGTGCATAAACAAAAAGTTGAGTCTTGTGGCAGAATGCCTTTACATGAAACCTTGTGCCCCAAATCATCTAATTGACTAACCCCAAAAACACATTTATCAACGTTCAACAAAAGTCCGTATCTAGTCAAACGTTCAAAAACCATTTTTACATGACGCAAATGTTCTGACGCGGTTAAAAATTAATATATAGTCGAGGTAAAAATAAATGTAATACATCCCTGTAAGAATCTTCTGGACGAGTCTGGACCAGGAAGAAGGACCGTTTCTTAAGCCAAAATTAAGTCTTTTCTTTAAATCCAATTTAGTAAAAATCGTAGATCCAAAAATTCTGTGAGTCATGTCTTGCATGAAAGGAATTGGATAGGTATCCGGAACTGTCATCGCATTCAGCTGCCTGTAATCCCTACAGACATGATAGCTGCCATCAGGTTTTAACACCATGTGAATTGGACTACTCCAAGGACTGTCTGCCTGCTCGATGATTCCAGCACGTAACAGTTCATGCAGATGCTTTTCTAAGAACAGTAATTGTGTTGGATTAGGTCTTCGACACTTTGCACTAATTGTCGGACCGTTAGTTTTTATTCGATGCACTACATTATGTTTAATAGGGGTGTTAATGTCGAATTCAGCTGTTAAAGTCGGAAATTGTTGAAGAAGATTAGAGTAAAGAAGGCGTTCAGGTGATAAAGATTGTAAAGAGAGTGAATTAGAAGAAATTTCTTGAACATTAACATCTGTTTCTACCGTAGAAGGCGATTGGCAGTCGTTAAGTTCAGAAGAAAGAAGATTGGAAAGTTGATTAGGATGTGTGATTAACTCTTGGAGAGTGATGAAGTGGTTGGAGTGATGGTTGTGATGTGATGAAGTGGGTTGGAGTGATAATTGTGATGTGATGAAGTGGGTTGGAGTGATGGTTGTGATTTGTTTGTTGAACAGGTGAATTACCACCAGTCTGTGGAAGAATGGATGACTCACAAATTTCCGGGTCGAACATTATAGATCGATTAACAGAAAATCGCTCAACCACTCTTCTCACAGCACAGTCTGTCATTAAATTATGCATGTTGTGTGGTTGTGAAAGAAAGCATTTGGTAACAAGCTGTAGTTTGAATCGACGTCATTAGTATTAAATTCGGGAAAGTAAATACAAACACGATTAAAAGCCATATATAATAAACGTTACTTATCTTGCAATTCAATGGAGTCTTGGAGATCCGGAGGTCTGTGGCGATGTGCGATGTACTAGGCAGCTGCTTGTTGCGGTTTGTGGAAGTTTTGAAATTCTGAATTCTGCTTGAAAATCTCAGGAAGATCACGTCGGGGTCACCAATAATGTAATGTTGGGGTTGGTGTTGTAAATAAAAACAATTTGCAGGAAGAACTTTTAATGTGATTTGCTTTTACAAGATCATCTTGATGAATGTTTTGCTATGATATTTAGAGGTGTTTGATTTGTCTGGAGTATTGTGATTCCTGGAGAGCAGTTTTTGAAATGCTTGCTGCAATTCTATTTGTGATTGGAGTTTTATGAACACTGTAAGGTTTTGATACTCTAACTTTTAAACTCAGGGTTGCGTATTTTTGCTATAATTCTTGTTATAAATTCTAATAATTGTTATTTTTCATATGGTTTGTTTTTACTGAAAGAAAAGAAAAACACAACAGATTGATACGAATTTTATTTATGTTAATTGTAATTATAATTTAGTTCAGAATTGTTCAAAAGGTTTAATTTATAAGAAGTTTTAGAGTTACTTGATTTGTGCGTCGATAAAGGTCATTTTGGATGTCAGTGTCAATATCACAAACGTATAAAAGAATACTCATGGACGTGAGATTTATTTGTTTGTTATAAAAATGGAAATCAAAGAAGGAAGAAAAAAATGGAGAATTTGTTTTAATTAGTTACGGCTGGTCTTTGTAAATAAATACAGAGAATTGAGATCCTCTGGAAGAAAAAAGAGGAAAAACTAGTCTAAAAGCTATATAAAAGTAATTACGAGTATATAAGAAGAAAATACAACGAAGTAACAACGAATTGAAAAAAAATCCAGAAGTATTACAAATAAAAGGTGATCCAGAAATCTTCTTCGTTTGCGATGGTGGTAAGACCAAGTTGGAAATAATATAAAACAGAGCAGAAGAAGATTCAGATTAAAGGCGAGTATTTGTGGTTACTTGAGAAACCAGCAGAGCGAAATAGAAGTTGGACACTTAGCGTTTTGCTCGAGCGAAGAATATCCTAATAAGGAGACGCTAAGATAAGTGTTCTATTTTTAAAAAAGAACGATAGTAATTAGTAAAACTCATTTGATTTTTCGAAAACCACATTTAGAAATTCAATTATTAAATAAAACCTTATTTTGTAAAGTTGATATCGTTGTGTGTGTTTATTTCTATTTAAAATTAATTTAAATAACTTATTTTACAAGCTAAATAACGACCCTGAGAAAGTTAGAAGAGTCTCATAGAAAGTTTAATTTAATTGCGTGAATTGCAGACAGTTTAGGGAATTGTTTTCTAGTAGTCACAAGACCACGCATATCATTGCAGTTTATAGCAACGTCAATAGCAACGCAAGTCGCCAAGTTACAAAATACAATTGAATCCAAGGGCTGCTTGACAAAAAACAGTAAATATTGTTTATTAACTTCTTTTTATTTTAGAAATTCAGGAATATTTAGCTTTTTGATACACATTCAACACTTGATTGGAATGAGAACAAGTATAATAAAAAATAAGTCAGCATAGAATGTATAACTATTCCAAAACAATTACATTATAATTAATATATATTATTTAACTTTTACATCCATATTTAGAGCAATTCGTGTCTTATTTCTGTAAGCTTTTACGTAAAAATTAGTGAAGAGGTAGATGAAAAAGGTTAAATTAAAACCATAGAAATATATAAGAGCTCTTGGAATACCGCAGTCCATCACTACCATATATATCAAGAGAGGTATCCCTATGTAAAACTGAATCTAAAAAAATTATAATTAATACATATTGCCCTGTTTCAAAAAATTTTATTTAAGTATTTTTTTATATAATTATACAGCCTGATACAAAAGATACGGTTTTTAAAATATTTCTGCTATTTGAGATCACAGGTGAAAAAGTTACCAATAAAAGTTGTGCAAACCGACATATGAAAATCTTCTACAGGGAGTTTCCTAAAAAATTTTTTATAAAATAATGTTTTTCTTAAATGAAATGCTTTACATTTTTTATCTTAATGGAAAAGACATTTAATTCCCAACAAAAGATCTAAATTTTATTTGTTGTTAATGCTATAGTTTTCGAGAAAAAAACTAATGTTAATGTTATACATACAGCTGTGCTAAGAAGAGCTGAAAAAAAAAACTTCATAGAGAAAAAAGAAGGACATATAACGACAAGCAATTGGAAGCACTAGAACTACTGAGCAATCAGAATGAGACCTGAAAGTTTTACCAAAATCCAAGTAACCTTTATATTAAGATAAAGGTGGTGAACTCCGGGAAACCTGAGCAGCCCTTTCGAAGATTTGGTAACCAACTGAGGTGGAAGATAGGGTCAGGGCTAATGAGAGCGGCGGAAAGGGTCCTCTAAAAAGAGGGTTGGGCGTGGGACCAACAATTCCACTCCATAAAACAGTAACGACGAACTAAGGAAAATAAACTGTTTTTTGGATAATGAAATGTAAGAAGCTTGTATAGACCTGGATCACTACAAAAAGTTGCAGAAAACTAGAAAAAGGAATTAAAACATATAGTAATAAATTTTAACCCAATAAACGAACGGATATGCGCAATAAGAGTAAAAGGAAAGTTCCATAACATCACCCTAATCAACATACGTACCCCAGATCGATTATGTTCTAATAGATGCAAAGCACAATAAGAATATCCAAGATATAAAAAGCTGCAGAGGAGTAGACTGCGACTCTGGCCACTTCTTAATAAAAGAACGGCCAAGAGCTAGAATAACGAACAAACAAAAGAAGACAGATGCCGAGACAAAAAAAAAGTATAACACCGAAGCCCTTCAACATGAATACAAAAAAGGACAATATCAGATGATGTTATCTACAGAACTCAATACAACAGAGGAAGAAGGTGAAAACGAAGATATCATAGAAGGTAAATGGAAGAAAATTAAAAAAGCGTTTTTATATGGCAAAGAGAATAGAGCAACAAAAGGAAAGAAGTAAATGAAACTACGAACAAGGTAAAAAAGCCCCGAATAAAAGAAACGAAACTAGGGGAAAAAAGATAAAACAAAGAACCAGAGCAAACATGGAAGAATTTATCAACAAAAGAAGAATTCCATAGAACATGTGTAGGAGAAAGAGAAGAGAACATGAGATAGAAGAACTAAATCAAATAGAACGACATTACAACAGACAAGAAGTTAGAAACTGCTATAAAAGAATAGGTGAACTAAAAACCGGTTACCAACCAAGAACATCTTACTGCAAAAATAGGCAAAACTAACAACTGGGAGATGAAAACGAAATTTTAGAAAGATAGACGGAATTCTTGCGCGAAATACTAAATCCGGATAATAACAATTTAGCAAACCCAGAAGAAAATGTATTCTTTCAACATCCACAATTAGAAATAAAACCACCAACTACAGAAGAAATATTGGAAGCAAAAGAATAACAAAACGCCTGAGGAAAAGTAGGTTAAAACGGCAGTGAAGAACTAATAGTACTTCTCCATTTATAGCGAAAATATGGAAGGAAGAGAAAATGCCTACCGATTGGTCAATAGCAATTATATGCCCCATATGGAAAAATAAAGGTGACAAACTCCAATGCGACAACTACAGGGGAATATCCCTCTTAAACATAGCACATAAGCTCCTGGTCTCTGTAATCGCTAAAACACTAGAACCAAACATCAAACAACTTTTAAGAGAACACCAAGGCGAGTTTCGCCAAAATAAGACAATAACGGACCAAATTTTTACTCTAAGAAAAATCCTATCAAAATGCTATGTGTACGACATAGATATACACCAACTATACATAGATTATGGACAAGCATACAATAGTATAAACAGAGGGGAATTACTAACAATCATGGCCAGTTATAACATACCCGAGAAATTAGCAAAGCTAGTCAAGATGATTTTGAAAGCGACAAAAATCAAAATAAGAGTACGAGGAGATACTACACAAACCTTCAACGTAATGGTAGGCCTAGGACAAAGAGATCCGCTGTCTGCTATAATATTTAATACAATTTTTACAGAAAAAGCATGACATAACATCACACAAAATACAGAAGGTATAATATACAATAAATCATGACATTGCTTTACTCGGAAGATCTAGAGAAATCCTAAGGAATACTTTGGAAGAACTAGAAACGATAGGAAAAGCCGCTAGGCCTAAAAATCTACAAAACAAAAACAAAATATATGATCAACACAAGAACTTAAGGAAATACAAGATCACACTTCTGAATAAACAATAACAGATAACAATGAAATAAGCGACAAAATAAAATATTTCAAGCTGCAAGGCATACTAAATTCCAGAAATATCTCAAAGGACCTAAAAAGAAGATACACACAACCATAATCCGCTCAGTAGTAGCCGTGAATTGTGGGTACTTACGGTCAACGACCAAAAAGGACAACATATGGGAACGTAAAATTCTACGTAAAATCTACGGCGCACTACATATTATAGGAGAATGAGAATCCAAACAAACGCAGAAATACAAGAATTGTACCAAGAACCAGACCTCGTAACATTCATTAAATGTCAACGACTAAGATGGCTAGGACATATTACTAGCGTCTAGCCCCTTGGGCTTACAGCCGATCCTGAATTGCGCAATATCATCTAATATTGGCTCGCATATGTGCGAGTATGATATTTACATCGAGATTTGCATTGTTAAAGCCGATTTTTTCATTGCTTATAAATTGCATTCAATAGAAAACAACAAATCCTTTTTTTTTTAATTTATTACCAGACTTGCGTGTTTGTATGCCATCAAACAGTGAGTGAACGCAAATTTGTCTTCGTATTTTCTCTTTAAAAATATAACTGCTATTAATAAATAACCTCGCGTAAACAGCAAAACGCAACAACAGTGTTTAAAAAAAAACTATAAAATAAAACAAAAATTTTGGACCCAACCGAGATTCGACCCCACAACTACTTATGCAGTAAAAAAGTAGTACACCCGAACACACCCGCATATCTATCTGTGCCACTACGAACTTGTGGTTTACACACATCCCAGCTGCATGCAGAGGAAGTGCGCAAGTCATGTGAGGTAGGATCGGCTGTAAGCTCAAGGGTCTAGACGCTAGTGGATACGTTACGCGCATAAATCCAGATAGAGCACCAAAGGAGCCTTTGAAGGAAGGCCGGGTGGTAGAAGAAAAAGAGGAAAACCCCGAGAACGATGGCTTGACGACGTTGAAGGTGATCTAAGAACACTACACATAAGAAGATGGAGTAAAGAAGCAATGAACAGAACCAGATGGAAGAAAATTATAGTGGAAGCCAAGGTTCTACAAGAACCGTAGCGCTCACAGACAGACATACTACTATTAATATTTCACAAAACACAAACACAATGTCCAAGCGAATAAAGTACAAATATAACATTTAAGTAATAAAACTGAATAACACATCTGTCAACTTCATTTGTTTTCCATCGCGCGCCATGTTTCCCTTATTTACGCGTGGACCAGAGCGCGCGAGCTGTATGACAATATCTACGAAATTATGTTTTTTTTTCGAAAACTATATGGTAATTAAATTTTCTTTCCAATCTGTGGCATTCTATTTAGGAAAAGTATTATTTTATAAATAATGTTTTTATGGGACACCCTGTATAAGATTTTCAAATAGCAGAAGTATTTTAAATCCCGTATCTTTTGTATCAGGCTGTATATTAATAGTACCAGTTGTAACGAGGTTACATATTTCTTCCACCACAAATTTTTCTGAGCTTTTACTGCAGCCATAAGATAATAAAAGTACATCACTATATGTACAAAGGTGTTTATAAAACCCATAAGAACCCCTAGTCCATCTGAAAAATAGGAGACAATTATGTGTAGTTAGAATTAGTCAAAATAATATGTACGTACTCGGCAAGTATTTAACATAAATCCAGCTAAAAGTCACTGTAAGTGTGTGGTGATAAACATGTAAAAACGTTACTTGAGACTGTTTTTTTCTCAGCACAAAGAACACTGTATCGAGCAGTTCCACAAGTTTAGAAAAGAAGTACCACCAAGTAACTGCTGTCATCTGAAATTCAATCACAATTGGTGTGGATGTTATCAACTTCAACCCTTAAAACGTACGTCATATACTAGCTTTTTGGATAATTGATTATGATCACATGTTGTTAAAACTTGTACGGCATTTTCTGTGAAAAATAAAGTACTACACAGCCAAGTACTAAAAAGTACTTGATAGGCGTTATACAGTATTATGAGGCTTTTCATTGGAAATGGGCTTCTTTTCTCCATTAACTGAGGACCCAGTTTTAACACGAAGTACAAATAGAAGACCACAAGTACTAGTATATAAACTGGAGACTGCATAAACAGCCATGAATCGATTGGGGTACCTGAAACAGTTTTTAATAATTACAGAAAAGAGATACTGTCGAAAGGAATGCGGTGAAACTGTAATTATGGTATAAATATCTCTAACAAACCCAAATATTAAATTGTTTTTTTCCTAAAATCAAATTTTTTTAAATTATTTGTAGTTTTATACTGTTTGGGAGATTAGTTATTCCTCGATCTCTCTCTTTTTGTCAGATACACCCAGAGTTCGTTAACATGGTCTGTGTTGTTCCTCCAAATAAGGAGTCAAGCTTGGCTTGCACCATAGATCATATAAGGTTACCTTACAACATGATCTTTGCTTATACAGGGTTGGGCAAAAGTACGGAACAATGCAAATATCTTTAACACGGCAACCGCGATTTTGACAAAATTTTTTACATGAAGGTTCCGATATACTGCGGATACAATGAAAGTATCGGCGGTTTAAAAAGACTTCCGGTTTAACCGGAAATAATATAGACTATTTTACTTTAAATGGAACACCTTGTATATTTTTTGATATATCAATAGAACTCTTTTTTGCAAGTTCAGTGATATAAGGTTTTAAGCCTTTATTTTTAATAATTTTAGAGATATTGAACAATAATGTTTCGTAATTGTTTGCCTGATTTTTATAAAATTTGCTGTGTAGAAGTTTTTTAGTTGCAGTTCTTTGTAAGGTTGTTAATCAGAACCGGAACCGGAAACGGAAATAAGACCTGTTTCTTTAGCGTAGATGATTTTGCAAACACTTTTTTGAAATTTTGAATGTATAGCGTTGTAGTGAATCTAAAAACAAATCAAACAATGTTATTTCAAATGCTGGGCCTTCAAAATGAAGGCCGCTACAAATTTTTGAAAATTTTAAATTTAATGCTCGATTACTGAAAAACAAAATATCCAATCAATACTAATTATTATATTATTTGATAACCCTTAATAAGTACAATCAAGTGATGCATAAATATTTTTTGAAATATGAAAAATGGAAATATACTAGCTTCTCAAAATTTTGGACATTTTCAAAAAATTATTCCTCAAAAACTCGCCACGCCGTTTTTTTTAAACTTGCAACACACTACAAATTTTTTTTACTAATTATCCGAATTTTACTCTGACGCTACCAGGAATTTTTGAATATTTAAAAATTGACGTGTTTTCCGGAAGTTATGTGATTTTAACTACGCCTATCAATTAGCTCTAGTAAACAAATGTTTTTCATTTTTAGCATATTTTAGATAACTCTATAATTTATAGACTTATCTAAAAATAAAGTTGTTATGACGATTTTTGATTCGAGGTCGTGAGCGCATTATCTATCTAGCGCCATTACGTAGTCGATGCGCGCGCCGTACATAACCAACGCCTTGGGTTTGGAGCGGGCGGCTTGTACCGGCTAGAGATGACTAGATGCAAATTTCAATCACTTCTTGACGCGAGAATATTTAAAATGTAAAAAGTATGGGAACGTACCAGTAACATGTTTAGCCCATTTTTTTTCTATATAATTCGGTAGCCATATAATTGTTTTGGACAGACTATCATTATGTCGTATAAATATGTTCGTCTTTTTGGAATCTTGGCAGAATCGCGTTATGCAGTAAGTACAGGCAAAGCATCACACGCTTTACAAGGCAACTTTCAGTGAACACAGACGTCCGAAAGTACATATTTAATCTATGTTACATATTTTTTTTTACTACAAAACGATGCAATTTTTATAAATTTGCAAACAATATAAACTGTTTGGATAAAAAAAAGTATTGTGTTTGTAACAAATTCATTGTACGAGATTTTATTCATTTTAAAACCGGGCGGCTCTTATTTATTTTAAGTACACTTAGAACGATGGTTCTAGCTTTGCAATTGCAATTAGCCTTTACGTCCCACTGCTGGGCACCGGCACTCTTATCTGTCACGTACTCTCCTTAGCGCTAAGGTGGAGTACGGGGGACCTACAGTTTAACGTCGAATCCGAACGACTAAATACCACACAAGGTTTCAGGCATTAAGACCCCACGGCTGCCTACACCGGATTGGGGAATGTGAGTGGCGGGTTGCGGCATAGATTTTTATTGCTGCATGGCTTCGGCGGGGAATCGAACCCTGGACCTTTAGCGTTAGAGGCTAAGCGCCTAACCTCTGAGCTACCACCACTCTAGCTTTATTTAAAGCGTAAAATAGATCTATTACTATTAAGGTTAATGATCATTTAGCTGAACCCATGTCTATGAATATAGCAACAAAATATCGCCGTCACTTAAGCTACAAAGAAAACGCCACAAAAAATGCATACTTTTGCCTAAACTTACGGGGGCACCAACTTCCAGAATCATATGGCCCCCTATGTAACTTGTACGTACAAACATACACATACACCCAGGGTCACTCTGCTCTGGAATCGAACCAAAGCACGCCAACGGCCGCGCCGTAACCGCTGCTCCACCGCCCACCCACAAAACACTTTTTAATGTGTACTTAAAAAGCAGTTTGATTATTTAGTGTACATTAATAACATTAATACATTACCTTCATAAATACTTTTATCTGATTCCATAACTTTCTGGATTTTTTTTTGGTATTCTGTACCAGTCTTCTTAGTCAAAAAAACAGTCAACAATTTTCATGCATAGACTTGCATTATAATGACTTAACCAGTACTTAATTATCCACTACCGTATCAAGTAATTAGAATACATTTACTCAACCTACTATCTTATCGCTCTTTCAAAAATAAAAAAGTATTGCGTCGTATATTAAAAAAACCTTGAAAATAGAAGCGCATTCAATATTATTTAACGCGTAGCAGCCTTAACCCAACTAATTCTATTTGTTATATTCTAAAGTATTTAGTTTCTAAACTAAGGATAAAAATTTTGGTATCTTCCAGACCAATTTTAAAATTAATAAAGTGAAAGTGTGTTATATTTAGAAATCTTTGAATTTGCATCATAAACAACATGTCACTACTTCCGATTACACCGGACGTGAGCCCTACTTCTTTGACTAAAAGCTATGTAGTTCTGAAAAGTAAACCTAGTAAAATCACGAAAAATAGCTTTAAATTGCGGTTTTTACAAAGTTAGCCACTAAATAGTCTGAAAGGTCAAAATAGAAACAATTTTATGCAAAAATTACACGGTTGCAACAGAACAACAGTTCCGAAAATGCAGCGGTTCAAATTCCGCTCACCCTCAATTTTTATTTTTTGTTTAAAACATGTTAAATTATACAAACTATTATATTTAACTAAATCTTCACTGAGTCATCTTTGCATAACAAAGTGTTTGCCTATAACATAAAACTCAATATAATAGTTTGTGTAATTTAATAATTTTTAAACAAAAACAATATTTAGCTCTCGCAAAATAAAAGTGATAATTATAAATTAAAAAAAATATAAAAAAAAAACTAGCGGCAAGCGAGATTTAAACCGCTGCTTTTTTGGTACCGTTGCTGTGTTGCTAGAATACAACCCCCTCTGTTAACTGAGCTACCGACATACGCATGCGGGGAGAGCGTAATTTTGGAGTTATAAGCCGATATTGTGTATTGAAACCTTGAATTGATTAATTAAAACCGTAATTAAATCGAAAGCTTACCAAAATTTCTACCAAATAATACAAAAGTATCCGTTTTTTATCAGTATGACGTATAAAATTACGGTGCGCATTCAGGGAGATATTATACGGGACTTTCAGTTTCACCATGTTATTTGCCTATGTTCGGCTAGTCTTGGGACAGGCTGTATACCTTTTTGAAAGTGTTACTAGATACAGATACTATAGGAAAGTATGTAGATACAAATAGACAATTAAAGCAGTGGACTAAAATTAGTAGTAAAATAAACCAATGTTTCATATTTATAGAAAACTTTTACACAGTAGCATTTCAAATCTGTCTCCCAACATTGAAAAGTCTATCAGCTTAAAAAAATATTTAGATACATGTATCTTGCTATAGGAAAAGTATCTAAATTAGATACAGATATAACATTTTTTAAAAGTATATAGATATAGATACCAGTATCTAGAGATCAAAAAGTATAATGCAGAATGTTAGGAGGAAGCAGAAACCAAAATTAGGTGGTCACATACGGCACGCTTGTGCGAACGAGAGATTCGAGACAAAGAGAATATATTGAATCCGACTTCGACTTTTGCCACGGTTAACGGAAATCTCAGTAACGCCTACTCTTAGGTCAAGTGAACGTAATTTTATAAGTGCCTAACTATTGGGGAAATGTTGTTTTGTACCGAAATGTAAATTAGGTTATAAACCAAACTCGGAAAAGGCTTATTGGTTTTCCCTTCTAAAGGATTTCGTTTAGAGCAGTGGAGAAATATTTCTTGTGGAAATCTGCTTTTATCGAGATCAAGACACAACGCCTAACATGTCTTAGGGACTCTATATGTTAGCCTCAACATCTACCGTGCTCACAACGTCCACCATTGTAAGTGGTCGTAACGTCCACCATTAGTACAACACGTACTCATGGGTACAACACCCACTGAGCTTATACCGCCCACCAGTTCGGGTTCTCCTCACCAAACGCTGGCCGTTCTAGCCCGTCACGGTATCTATAGTGGACGTTATGGTTTTGGTGACCGTTGTGTTCATCGACAATCAGATGAAGTGACAATCACGCGAACCCAAACTGGTAAGCGTTATGGACTCGGTGGGCGTTGTTGACACCGTGCACGAGTGGATTTGGTGTCCACAATGAATATTATAGCCACTTACAGTGATGGGAGTTGTGGACAAGGTGCACATAATTGGCTTATGCCTGTTAGCTATTTGTGAACCCATACAAACGAACGTTTCGCAAGGCATTGCAGCTTGCATCTTCAGAGTGAATAGAACAATCAGAGTTCTGCGCCAGCGCCTGGTTCCGCTTCCATGAAAGAAAATACGTCATCAACTAAGAAAAACGCGTAGCCTTAATTTGGGGTGTCAAAACTTTCCGAGCTTATCTGGAGGATAAGCCCTTCGAGCTGCAAATTGACAAAAGAGCCATAACCTGGTTAAACAGCATGCAAAGAACAAAAAAGAAGCTTGCGAGAGGGGCTCTGCTTCTTCGACAGTACAATTTTCACCTGGAGCATTGCCCCGGTAAAGAAAATAAACTTGCTGTCCCGCGAACTGGATGATGTCACTGCCGGTCCTGACCTAGAAAATTAGAAACTCTTGCCACCTAAACATACGATGCGCGCCGATAAAACCACCTGCTTCGACTGTCAGCTGAAGTTACGCACCCTCGCCAACGAAGTCCTCCAAACCCAGCAGCACCATCGCGACACGCAAAACAAAATCACGTTATGGAACAACCTTCAATTCTAAAACAAACTGCAACCTTGGCAACAAGCATTTGTTATGGTATTTTACGTCCAAGAAAACACCTTGTACCAACGCGAGGACAACGGAGACTGCTTCATCCGTCATCGTTCCTGAAGCCATCCGACCGCAGGTGTTGTACGAATATCATGACTCCCCAGCCCGAACAATCGCCGCCCAATACTAGTGGTCCACGCTCAAGGCCGACGTACCATACAAGCAAAAGTCACCATATTCTGCAGCTCCTGAACGACCACGGCAGCCAGAACGACCATGATAAACCACCGCCTGCGATATAATAGGTTGCTACGAAGAAACCGATGCATCCTGGTGGTAACCAACCTTTTAAGTCGCTGGGTGAAAACCTTTTTCATGGACTTCTCGGGAACAGAAACAATCGTAAGATTACTCGAACGAGAGGTTTTCCATAGATGGGGCTACCCAAAGGCCATGGAGCTAAAGAAAGCCTCCGGCTGCAACTCATGAATAAAAAGCTAATCAATGGGATGAACAGCTCTCAATTACTCTGTTCGGCCTACGGCGGCGCCGTCGCAACGCCGCCATCCACCAAACACCAAGGCAATTACTCCTTGGCCATGACATGCAACACCTAGGAGCCGGGAGAGGCCCAGAGAAGCACGAAAACTACACCTCCAAAAATCGTCGAGGCTGCCTTGCAGTACCAAACCCGCTATGCCAACTTATCAGTGCGAGATCGAGTCCTGGTGCAAGAATTTATGCAGCAACGTTTTGGCAACCGCTGAAGCGGTCTGCATCAAATCCAAGAGCACGACCTGAGACCAGCCCCGCAACAGCGCGGTCATAATTAAATTTTTGCATTTATATTTGAAGTTTTATAATTTGTAAATATTTTGTAATTTATTTTGTTGTTGTGAACTATTCTATAATTTTTGTAAATAAAAGCACCACGACACAGGTCAGGAATTCCTCAGAAAACCCTAAATTTTAGACTTCAAGCTGGAGAGGATTGGTATCATTTCACATACTCAAAATTAATTAAATCTAAAATTTTACTTAATTTCAACTGGCCACGCCTACATGTATATTAACCAAAGTTTCGCCCCCTTTTTGTTCACTTTATTATTCTAACCGTTTAAATTAATAATTTAGGTCTAAAATAACGACCGTTGAAGCCGCTAGAATTTACCCCATTTACGCGTGAAAATTAACCCCTTTGATTGGCTATCGTTAATTTTCAGCCCCTATAAATAGAGACCCCGTTATCAATGCAAACAAGAATTCTTTGTTGCTAAAGAACTTCTCACCCTAGAGTTTCTCGGTTAGATGCGACTGAGAAAGCTCTACAGTCTATACCATTTCTTAGTTGCGAGAGATACAACTACGTCTGCTAGTTGCGGGAGACACATCAAGACACTCTTCAGAGTACCCTAGCTGGGGGCTACTTCTGAAACTTCACCACTCCAGTACATCTTCTCTGAACTGTGTACTATTATTTTGTTACCTGTAAAACCGTGTTTTATTTATTTCTACTACCGTGGGAACCCCCTAACACTACGGGTAACAGATCTATGAAAAATTGTAAGAAAGAATATAAGAACCAAAGCTGAATTCACTTCTGGAATAATCGAAAGTACTCACATGTTGTATACAGGGTGTTCCAATTTTATTGTTGTTAACTTTGTGGGTACGTTCCGCACCGATAATTAAGAAACCCGATTTTTTTGTTCTCTCTAATTTCGATTTTTAACGGGCGTACTGGTCCCCACAAGGTGGTTCTTAAATACAGTTTTTTTGTAAATACTTAAAAACGCTTTTGTCCGATTTACATAAAATTTAGTATGCATATTCACTTTTTTGTGTAAAATTTTTTAATGTTTTTATGGCACAGTAAAATGCAAAATTGTATTTTCTAAAAAAAGTTATTCTATCGTTTTTTTCATACATCACACCGTTTACGAGATATTTTAACTTTTATGATAAATTAAGTTACCATGAAGCAATTTTCTCACCTCTACTGTAGTGCCTCGTCCTTGACGGTCTACTAGCGGAACTTGAAGATGCTGGTTTGTATACGCAAGGCTATGCAAATGACCCTGCAATTTTAATTTTAAGTAAATTTCCAGGTACTGTAAACGCGCTCCTACAAAGAGCTTTGCGGATTGTACAACGATGGTGCACCGACCAAGGCCTTAGAGTTAACTCCTTCAAGGACGAGTCAGTCATCTTCACCTGGAGAAGAAGAGTCGACGGTTTCGTTGAACGGAGCTCTTCGCAACTAGGCTGCGTCCCTTTGAAGCAATCAAGTAGCTAGGGGTAACCCTAGACGCTCGGTTCTCCTGGAAGGACATGTCGATAGACACACAAAGAGCCTCTGCAAGCCTTTGGGCCTGTAGACGGACCTATGATAAAACCTGTGGATTAAACCCCAAAGTCACCAGGTGGATTTACTCCGCCATTGTCAGACCAATGGTGACACATGCGTCGTTGGTGTGGTGGACCGTAGATTAACGGTCATGCATCAAACTGCGCTTAACTCAGCTTCAAACACTGGCTTGTTTGGGAGCCACAGGAGCAATGCGCACGGCACCTACTGCGGATTTGGAGGCGCTTCTGGACCTTGTGTCTGTTTATATTTTGATTGAGGCGAAGGCCCGAAAGGCAACTTACAGGCTAAAGTATAGTGGTCAGTGGAAAGACGAGGGAGGGTTCTTGAAGCATGCACGTGTCCTATCTCTCACGATACGGACGCACACGCTTCTCGGAGCGAGAAGCGACTGCATGTTACCTGTATTCTCCTTCACGAAACCATTTAATATTGGCATCTTTAAAAGGTAAGACTGAACTCGAACTGAGGACCTTCTAAAGTTAGCGGACCTAGTCTGGTCCACAGACGGATCGAAGACGGCAGAAGGTTCCGGTGTAGAGATCTATGGCGATAAACCTTGGGCAAAGTTTTCTTCTGCTCTCGGCAAGTTTGCCACAGTGTTCCAGGCTATCTTAACCTGTGCCCAAGAGAACCTAAGCAGAGGTTACTCTACTACCAGAAAGCCGACGCTCTGGTCAATCACGGCTCAAAGAAACCCTTTTTTGGCTCGGAGCCGGGCCTCGAACCCCCCACGACTATCGCAAGGCAAAACATTGAGAACTGGGCTCGCTCCCAGTTCAAAATCCACTGGACTTTGCATCCAAGGCTGCGCCAGTCAAAGCTTAGTATCCGAGAACCTTTGCCAGTAACCTTCCAAACAACTCCTACGCTTAACTAGAAAACACATCAGGATTGCGGTAGGTTTCTTGACCGGCCATGGTCTTTTTAACAAACACCTTAACACCATGGGAGTACTAAACACCCCTATGTGCAGGTTCTGTGGAGAAGAGGAAGAATCTTTTTTTCATCTTCTCACCCATTGCCCCAGACTGATGGTACTGAGGCACCGACACCTCGGCATCCCAATTCCGGAGCCAGAGAAACTACAAGATATCTCCCTCAGCGGGGTACTAGCCTTTGGCTTAAGTACCAGTCTATATGAGGAGAATCCCTGAACTAGCAGTCGATGTACAATGAGCCAATTAGGCCTACGTGCTGCGGAGTTCCGCACCGCCGCCGTAAGAAGAAGAATAAGTTGCCATGAAAATTTCGATGGGTTTAATACTTTGTGGGTCAACATCTCAGCGTGAAACACAATAAAAGAGTTTCTATAAACTGTGTCCGGAAACGCGTCTTTGCAGAGTTATAGCTTCATTTTTGAGATGTTCATGATTTAATACAATGGTCGACGCAAATCGCCTATAACTTTTTTTAAAGTGCATTAATTTATTGTCTTAAGATTAAAATAATACAAACCATGGATAACTTCGTTAGAGAAGTTGTTCGTACTGTAAACCTCTTGCTTCGATATATTCTTGACACCGCCGAATAAGAGAGTTAACCGTAGCGCTTATCTGTAACGGTCACTTGTAAAAGAAACAAAAAACCAAAAATAACGTTTTTTAGACAATTAAATTCTGCATTTGATTTTGCCATACAAAGTTTAAAAATTTTGCACGCAAAAACGTTACTGTTGAAAAATTAAGGGCATCAGCCCGTAACTAGTGAATTTTATAAAATTATTGTTTGCCATATACAGGGTGTCAATTTGAAAACGTACAATGTGTTATATTTCTGGAAGTAAAAAAAGTTATGAAAATTTCTAGAAATCGTTTCTACAACATGGAGGAATCATCATGGCTCGTAAGGTAACCTTCCCCATTCAACCCCTTAGGCTCTAGCTACCCCAATAAAAGAGATTTCAATTGGTAACACCCACCTTGTGATCCGATCTCGCCCAGACCCATGTTTTCAACTAACTGCGCTTGATTCTGGATTCTGGATTTGGAATTTGGGAGTATGAGTTACCTCACGCGCACTTAGGCCACAATAGGTGGGCCCATTGTACTACCTCCCCAGCAGCTCTCTACTTGAGGACATCCGCAATTGGAGTGTTGCTGATTTCGGCCATGTTAGGCCAGAAGTCCCCCAGCATGGATCCTCTGGTTGTTGCGAGAGCTGGGCAGTGACATAGGACATGTTCTGCCAACTCGTCGTCCTCGTTGCATGCACGACAGTTTGGGCTGTCCGCCAGTCCCATCCTGTGCATGTGTTGCTTTAGGGTGCAGTGTCCAGATAAGATACCCACAACTAGTCGTAAGTTTTTTCGGGACAGTTGCTCACAGTGTTTGGCTGTTTTTGGCGAGGGTGCCGTAATAGCAGCCCTTGCCTGACGACAGCTTTGAGTGTTAACCCATCTTCGTGTGAAGCTTTTTAAGGTTTCTTGGTATAGCATAAAGCTTAATGTCTTCAGGGATATGGGAATTGCGGGTTCTGGCCCCCAGAGAGGTTGTCCGGAGGCCAGTCTTGCAATCTCATCAGCCTTTTCGTTGCCGTAGGTTCTGTCATGTCCTTTCACCCATACAAGGGAGACGGCATTATCTTTTGAGATATCGTCGAGAGCTTCACGGCACCGCAGTACCACTCCTGAGGTGATTTTGCAACTGCCTAGGGCTAGTAAAGCGGCTCTGCTATCGCTGTAGATACCAATACGTTGGTTCTTGATTTGTCCTTTAAGAATTGCATTTGCACCGTGCATTATTCCCACTACCTCCGCTTGGAAGACAGTGGCAATTTTGCCTAGTGGTATACTCTGGCGCAGGTTTAGGTCATCGGAGAAAATTCCGGCACCCGTTCCATGCTTTGTTTTAGATCCATCGGTGAAGATGGATATGTCCATATGCTGGGTTGGTCCAGCATTCGCGTAGACACTAAAGTGTCTATTAAAGGCATATTGTAAAGGAAGGTAGTCCACCATAGCATCCAGAAGAACTAACTGCGCTACAGCCGCAATAAGTAATACCAATAATGACTAAAATAATATATTTAGAGCAATTTTTATTTTGAGTTCCATTAAAAAACATTTTGAAACCATCAACATACAAGAAGGAGAAGAAATTAGAAATACTTTGATAGAAAGTACACCCTTCTTACTGTATCGTTCTACAATATTATATATAGCTACGAGAAATCTTAACTTAAAAAATAAATTATAAATTGCATTTAATCCCTAATCAATATCCAATTTCCTAAAGCTCCCGTCTAATCCTATGATATCATCAAAGTGGGTGTATGGCACATCTTCAGGTATTGGTCCTACTGCCTTCACGCTATCTTGCTGTTGGAACCACTTATTATGATTAATTAAATGTATTATCCATTCATCCACTATATCGTCAAATTTTCCTGCAGTTCCGCCATATTCTTGGGGTAAGATATCACCTGGCAGATATTTTAGCAAGTCTTGGACTTTATCTTGAGCAATAAACTAAGGCAAAAAACGTTCTGATCGAGTTAACACATTATTAATTTTTTCTTACCCTATTCCTCATCTTTTCTTTAAGGAAAGACTTTGTAACGGTGAAAAGTTTTTCAGCGATTGGAGGACAATTGACAAAATGCAACTGTTGTAGTCGTTGTGGATATGCTTCATGGGCAGCAGTGAGCGCCTTCCCCAGTATGGGTGTAACGTATTTTATAAGATGTGCTGCTTTCAGATTTTTAATATCGTAAACAAATATGTCGCCTGCAATCGGTGTTTCCTCTGCAACCCGTACGTCCGCTAAACAAAGTTGTTTTAAACAAATAAGTATTTGGATGATAATAATAAAAAACATTTAAAAATTAACTAAATTCGGTTGCTACTAAATAAAACGAAATCAACTTTTCTTTGACTTTTTATGATGCATTTATGATACTTTGTAATAAATTTGCAATTTTGCATATTAACTTACCGACCATGAAGACATATCTAAGGACGTCTTTTGTATCCCAGATGTTTCCATCAGGGCATATAATTTTGTTAATTGTTACTCTGTATCCGTCAGGTGTTAGTTTTCGTAGAGGAGCAATTTTCCTACAAAAAGTTTAATTTATATAAGTAAAAGAGTAACAGTTTTGTTCGTTTTCAGTCTTTAAATTTAAGAAACTAATTCATAGTTTATGAAACGCCGTTTTACTTGTTATTACTAAAATAATACGTTAATATGTTGCTTTAGTTTAGTGTGGTATAATTTTTTACAACAACATGCCTATATGTTTTATTATTTTGATTGCTCTGATAACTTAGTTCATAAGCGTAGAGTATGAATAGTCACGGGTTTTAAAACTACTACACCAAACAATTTTATGAATATGTCATTTTAATCTATCGTCTTTTCTTATTTTCTTCTATTTCCTCTTCTATTTAACGATGCTTCATTTTCTTCCTCCATCTCAAGATACGAAGTGCAAAACCTCTGGTCTAGCTCAATAACAAAGTAAGACTGTACAAAACGATATATCTTAACTATTGCCGTTGTAGTTGTAGCAAAACCTTGCAAAATCGTGCATCCAGGGCTATCAAGGCAGTCACGGAAACTGTTTTAGGCACGGCAACCCAATCCACAACACCGTGGTTCGACGACGAATGTAAGCTTGCCATCGAACAAAGAAAAAACAGCACGGTCGCGCATGTTGCAACAAAGCACCAGACGAGCTAGAAGTAACTACCAAGAAGCTAGAAATATGACTGAAAGAGTACTGAAAAGGAAGAAACGAGAGTCAATAGAAAAAAAACTTTACAGAAATAGAAAAGATAATTGAAAAAAATGTAAAGCATATAAAAAGGTGATATACACCAGAAATGGCCGTAAACCACGAACAAATTTCTGCAAAAATAAATAAAAACAGAAAAATAATCGTGTTGAAGGACGAGACGGTCACAAGACGTAGAGAACATTGCGAATTTATTGGGTATAGCAACCAATTAAATCGAGCAATACCGAGGAAACACACTGAGAGAAAACCATCATAATATACAAAAAGAAGTAGAAAGAGATGAACCCATAGCAGAACCCACATGATGAAATTGGAAACGGTATCACCAAGATGAAAAGAAATAGGGCAAAAATGTTAAAAGGTGGGGAAAGAAATTAGTGGGAAAAATACACCAGCTAATAGTAACAATGTAGAGAACTGAAACAATGCTACAAGAGTGCAATTTAGGAATCATCTGCCCAATACACAAGAACGGCGACAAGGCGGTATGGTGAAACTACAGAGGAATCTGTCTTTTAAACACAACATACAAAGTTCTTTCGCACATTTTGCTAGAAAGACTAAAGCTCTATGCAGAGCAAAGAACCGGAAACTACCAAGCTGGCTTCCGACTCGGAAAAACTATGACAGACCAAATATTCTACGTACGATAGTTGGCAGAGAAGGCAAGGGAAATTTACATACAATCTTCGTAGACTATAAACAAACATACGATAGTGTTTGACATACGCCGTTAGTCGAGCTCTGAACAACTTTGAAACCCCCAGTAAACTAAAAACACTAATTTTTATGACGATAAGGAATGCTCAATATAGAGTAAGAGGAGAAAGAACTCAATTCCTAAGCAGCAATGTGGGTCTGAGACAAGAGGACGCCCTATCACCAATACTTTTCAATATGGTCTTAAATGGGGCGATACAAAAAAAATGAATAAAACATGACGACTATCTATTCAGAAACCAGCATAAAATTTTGGGATATGCAGACGACCCGGCAAATATTAGCACTCATGAAGAGGTAGTATAGTACGTGCATATCAAATTGTAAAGAATAACTCCAACGAAGTAAGTTTTGGGATTAATACTGACAAAACAAAATATTTGCGGATCTCATGAATGGCAGAACCAGGTGTCTCATAAGCAGTGGAAAACCTAGGAATAGAGGAGATACCACAGTTTAGATACGTTGGCACCACTATCAACAACACGAATGACATAACAGAGGAGATAAAGATCAGAATATTTCTGGTTAACAAAGCATATTTTTCCACGAATGACATCTTCAAAAGATCGCTGCTGTTGAGGAAAACCAAAATAAGATTATACAGACAACAATAAGACTTATCTTACTGTATGGCTCTGAAGCCTGGACCCTAGTAAAAAAGGAAGAACAAAAATTACGGATCTTTGAGAGGAAAGTGTTGCGTAGAATATTTGGATCAATCAAGAAGGGGGAGTGTGAAGACAGCGATATAATAAAGAGATAAATAATCCTTACGGTGAATCGGACGTAAGAGTGGCGGTAGCTTAGAGTTTGGGCGCTTGGCCTCTAACACTAAAGGTCTGGGGTTAGATTCCCCGCCGCAGCCATGCAGCAACAAAAACCTATGCCGCAACCCGCCACTCACATTCATTAATTCGGTGTAGGCAGTCGTGGGGTCTTAATGCTTAAAACCTTTTTTTGGTATCTAATCGTTCGAATTCGACGTTAAACTGTAGGTCTCCCCTACTCTACCTCAGCGCTAACAAGAGTACGCGCAGAGAAAAATTTCGGAGCCTTGCAGTGAGACGTAAAGGCTGATTACGATACCAACCGGACGTGGTGAATATCAACATAAGTTTAAGAGTAAGATGGATTGGGCATGTGATACGAATGACACCTGTAAGCACAAGCCAACGTGTCTTTAACAGCC
This sequence comes from Ctenicera cuprea, assembly GCA_958336395.1. Lineage (NCBI taxonomy): Eukaryota > Metazoa > Arthropoda > Insecta > Coleoptera > Elateridae > Ctenicera > Ctenicera cuprea. Next base: position 44,688,425 of record OY284493.1, read on the forward strand.
CAGTAGAAAAAAAACGACCAAGAGGAAGACCTTAAATAAAATGGTTAGATGACCTTCAGGAAAGACTTACAAAGGCTCAATGCAAGAAATTGGAGGAGCATAGATAATACCTGGGGAGAAGTGGAAAGATATTGTCACGAGTCGACTTAGTCTTATTTAGAATATTGAATATTAATTATTCAAGTAATTAAAATATTACCTATTTGTCACATATGGTGCAATACAGATCAATACGACTTGGTCACCTGACACACCTCAGGTTATTTTAAGATTATCAAGGGATTGTATGCACCCCTTCTTTGTCACACATTTACATACATATTGATTGACCTATTTACAAGCCAATCCGGTCTCAGATGTATCTGCACTGCATCATATTAATTATTAATAAAACCATCCCTACTCTGCATCACAGAGTATAAAAGGATTCCAGCTTACTGGTACAAAAACAGTTACAACCAAACTCAGCGTAAGCTAGTAGTTCAATCTAGCTCAGAATCGACATGAGTCTCTACCATCTACTATAGCTACGACTCAAATACCTCTCGCATATTGGCGGCTTTGAGCCCCAGATTAACAAACTGTATTGTAACGCATGTAAGTAATTTTAACTTAGTATTAAATAATATTGTAAATTATTAACTAAATATATCTCTGTTGAATTTTGGTTGTTCTTATAATATACCTAGACATTATGTCACACGCTACGACCCCCGACGTGACAATATTGTTTAGTACGCAAAGACCCTAGAAATGTGGTAAAATCCGAGAAGAAGAAGAAGAATAACTGATGATGTATAATAGTAAACCCCATTTCACAATAGGAAAAAACGCCATCAGAATTATTTTTTAGGCGATTCTTTAGAGATAAACTACCAAGTATTCCTAGTTCATCTAATATAAGCGAGGAACATGAAGACAGACAACAAGTGTAATCCTCCTTTCGGATCTACAACTCACATGGTAATCAGCAGAAAAAAAAGATGTTCAGTAGCAAACGATGAAATCGGTCAGGTGCAGAAAACAAATATCGTTTATTTGAAGAAAATTGGAGAAGAGTGAAGGGTGTGTAATTAGAACGATCCTGGAAATGAATTAGAAAACAAATTAGATAGGAAACCTTTGCTACGTAAATCATAAATATGCTTGAAATAAATGTAAAGCTTATGAGTTAATATCGGGACACCAAATTGGAAGCGTTACAGCGCTACATTAAATATCTCATACAATTTTTAACTAAATCTAAATTTTAATAGATGTTTAAAATTTAAACAATGACATTGTAAAATATGGCAGCTAAAATTAAATAAGGAAATCTAGTTTTCTATACAGTGTTACCATTACGACAGCATCGAAGCCAAAGAAGAAAAATAATACATGAAAAGTAGGAATGGAACGCCAAATATAATTATGCTAAATCAAAGAATACAGGAACAAACGGCAGCAATACCACCCGGACGATAGCGTTATTTTTGCCCACACAAACACCCCCCTCCCATAGATATAGTACAGAACATCGAAGAAATAAAGAACGCAGTTATTGGAGTACAGGTACCATCAGACAATAGAACGACGGGGGTAGCGGCACACCTTCATGACCTCATGAGAGAAAGCATGAAGAAAACACCGACAATACTGGTAAAAGATTTCAATGCACACATTAGCAATATGACCTCACAGAAGAGGATATAAAACTGATAGGTCCCAAACTACATCATCCAAGAAGCAATGATAACGGAAGACCGAACACATTAATTCTAGCTACCAACACTTGGAGTAGGTCGGATTCGGTCTGCGCCACATTCAGAAGCTCAGAAGTTGAAGCACATGGGAGCATTGAGCAAAAAAGGAGATATACAAAGAGACACAAGAAGAATTTACGCACTGGTTTGAAGAATCGGATCAAGAATCGATTGAAGAAGAAGAACAGACTATCGGAGAGGAGACAGAAAGACGGTGAGGAAGAGTGAGAAAACAAGGAAGTAACAACAAAAGACGCACCAGTAGAAAAGAAAACGATGAATATATGCTTGTCAACTGCAGAGAGGAAACCTTACAATTAAGTGGTAATAAAATTTAAACAAGTTTTGCGGTAAATTTTAAGTAGTTTATTAGCTATTAGGTAATTAAGATATTTGCAATTTGTATTTTTAAAATAATAGATATGTGTGGCATGAGAATAGCGTGCAGTTTTGAAACCAAAGTTTATTAGGTTAAATTGCAGAACTGCATAACGGTCTTGGTTACGTACTTAAAACCCCCGTTGATGCGTAGCTTACTAACTACCCGCTGTTGCAGCAGCGGTGTCTTGCGGTATGCCTTGCAGACATGCTCAAGCTGGTCAGCTCCCCACCCGATCCCAACCCATCACGTAAATTCGTACCCACCTACTGGCACGAGGTGGGCCTGGCGAATAACGTCTAGCCCCTTGGGTTTCCTGCCGATCCTACCTCACATGACTTGCGCACAAGTTCGTAGTGTCACAGACGGTACTGCTTTTTTACGGCATAAGTGGGGTCAAATTTCGGTTGGGACCAAAATTTCTTTTTATTTTATAGTTTTTTTTAAAACACTGTTGTTGCGTTTTGCTGTTTACGTGAGGTTATTTGTTAGGAGCAGTTATATTTTTAAAGAAAAAAATACGAAGACAAATTTGCATTCACTCACTGATTGACGGCATACTAACACGCAAGTCTGGTTATAAATTAAAAAAAAAAAAGATTTGTTGTTTTCTATTGAATGCAATTTATTAGCAATGAAAACCGGCTTTAACAATGTAAATCTCGATGTAAATATCACACTCGCACAAATGCGAGCCAATATTAGACGATATTCCGCAATTCAGGATCTGCTGTAAGTCCAAGCGTCTAGACGCTAGTGGCCTGGCGTAATCCAGGATCGACATTTGAGTCAGCTCCATGTCGGATGATGATGATAACGATGATGTTAAAATCTTAAACAATGACATTTTAAAATATGGTAGTTAAAACTAAATAAAGAAATCTAGCTTTTCTATACAGTGTTATCAGAAAGGTTAACAATTATTATTTTCATATTTAATTTAAAAGAATCCCATTTTCTACTCAATTCAATACAGTTTGTTGACTTTAGCAAATTTGTATTTCTCAACAATTGACATTATTATAGATGACGTTCTACGTTACAATTATCTACCACAAAAATGTCAGTACTTCTTAGTTAGTAACTAACCAAAAGTGTTTCATTCACCAATTAGTGCATCGACACAACTCTTTTAAATTAAAAGTGGTTAACTAAAAATGCCGTTTAACACGATATATTAGGCATAATTAATTAAATCCACGTTATGTTGATTTCTATTAAAATTTATTACTAATAATTAAATTGTTTGTCCTTGTTTTAATCCAACGCAGTATTCAAATTCTATTAATTGCCAATGGGAAACGTTTTAACTAATATCAGCGACAAGTCAGTTTTTTTAATTCTTAGTCTGAACTAAAAACATTGGCAAAAAATTGCGTATATAGTAATAATATTATTATCATATGATGAAAATTAAAAGAACAACTTTTAAAGTGATCAACAGAAAAAAAACGTTAAATTCAGTTTTACGCTGTTTTTGTTTTGGACTTTAATACAAACGCTGATGTCATGTAATTAATTAAATAAGAAACCCGCACGAATAGATATTTACATCATTTTGGTGTACTTTTCCAATAAATCCTTTGTGGGTTCTCGATCGCCAAATAATTCTGGAACCTTCATCCTTGCTATAAAATACATTTGGATTTTCTTCTTGGTTCTCTCAAGATTGTGTTTGCAACCACGAAGAAATACGGACAGCATATTGTTTTCTAGAAAAATAATAATAAAGTAGTATAAAAGTTTATAAATATTCCACAATTAAATTATTTTGGTTAATAAAACGCAATGCATTTAACTTGCAACAATTTAAAACTATCGAATGTGCAAATATTAAATGAAATAACTGAAAATAACAATCCTACTAATAAGCTAGACCATTAATACACGTAGACCACGACACCTTCGAGTATATGAAGATAGATTATGATGATGATGATGATATCATAAAAATCAGCATTCTTTTTCTACACAGAAGAGTTGATCTGGTTTACTTTGAACAAATAATTCTTAGTAGTACTGTAAACTCCTGAAGATAACCGAGATGGTTGAAACTCGAGTCGAGTAAATAAATACCAACAAATTGTGAAACAATTTACCAAGTGTTTTATTTTATTAATATACTATTAATTTTAAATAGTTGAATATCTATTAATAATGTTTCATCAAGTGCCTACCACACAATCAATTCAAAATATTAAATAATCCTTTATTTTATAAGAAAAGTCTTAACATTATTTATTCTATCGTAAATAGAAAAATAACTTTTAATTACTCATATTTCTATTTGACAAATTACTCTATAAATAGTTATACCTATTGAAAACTGCGAAAGTGAATTTGAAAATTTAAAATTTTTTTTAAATTATAAAACTTCCCATAAAAACGAACGATACAGTGTCTATAGGGCGCCGATTAAGCCAAAATTAAATTTCTGGTGTAGTAATAAAAAATTGTATAAGAAAAAGTAAGATCCCTAAAAGACAGACAAATTTGTAACAGAAAAAAAAATTGATAGAAAAATTAAGGGTTATGTCCTAAAAAAGTATTAATAGGCCAGGCGCTAGAAGCCAAAAAAGGACGTGTTCGGGAAATAATTAGAGGAAAGCTGCAAATAGATTTAATCGCTTTATTTAAGGTCTGGAATGAACATATTAAGTTTTCCCCCTCGAAAGACCTGAGCGTTGGCCGCCATATTGGAAAAAAGGAGCATACTTGGAGTTTTTCGCCAATATCTTCGTTTATGTTAGCCTGAAAGTAAAAATTCCTATAACTAATATTAAAGATAATTGAATTCTCTACAAAAATGGTCTTTTGTACTTTTTTGCTAAGACTTATAGTTTGGACGCAATATCCGTGAGAAGTGTGTTATTTTCGCGCAACCGCACGAAACGTCGGATCTCGCACGCCGTATTTCGTTTTCTATGTTAAATACGACGCTGTTTCAATATTTTAACAAAAACCAACAAATTTTTCAGTGAATATATCAATATTTCTTACCAGTTCACAGTTTTTTGTCTCTTTTCCACACCACAATCAGTTCTTCTAAGTTAATTTTGTTCGTTTCGAAGTTGATGGTCGGCAGAGTTCTTTCTCTTGGTCGGTCTTCTTACTTTTGTCATATTGCTTGCCTATTTCGCCGTCATTTGTTGCCTCGTAAAGTATCTCATTGTCGTCGGATATGAAGTGGTCCAATTGAATGTCAATTTCGGTGTCATCATTGAGTTCATTTAAATGTTTTCGATATTTGTACACGATTGTCCCCGACAATTGTAACAAATGGCAGAACATCGAAGCCCAACTTTCCGACAACTGCAAGCCGCTTTACATCCTTCTGTGCACTTGCAAGATATGGACTTTAAGAGCGATGGCGGAGCTGGTTCCTTAGTTGAAGTAATCGGAAGAAGGCCGTCTTTGGTCTTCTTCCAGCCCCAATCTAGCGGGGTTTTGTAGTTGCCGTACCACAGCTGGATTTGGTGGTACGTCCGTAAGGAATGCTGACGTGCAGCTGCCTGAGTAGGTGGCAAAGAAGCCAGATTGAAAGAAGATTTAGACATTGACCTGGCAAATAGTTGGAATCTCAGGTTATCTAACGAGTTTTGATCACTCTTGGCTGCGTAAAGAGCTAGTAATAAACTGCTGTCCTGCGGCATCAATTCCATCCGGAGTCGCATCTGGGTCCTTGAAAATCTGCACGGTTGTCTGCAAATTTCTGTCTTTTTCCAATATCTTAACGAACTTTAATTTTCCCTGTCTGAACAATGCGGAAGTGGTGTCGCAGCCACTGAACGCGTGTAAAAACAATATGTTATCTCTTACTTCGTTAGACAATTTAAAACTGCTTAGGGAATATATCCTCATGTCCGTTTTACCTTTGCTCGGTTTCATAAAGTAAATGTTTGCACTGGCTGGTGCTAGTGCTGTTAGTAGCACCAACAGGTCAATGTCTTCGCCTACTGCCACAACACAATCGTAGTCGTGTGACATATCAATCGCGGTATTGACAATAAGGCAGTCCGCATCTTCGTTAGCTTGTTTCACGACGAATCCTGCTGTTTCTAGTTTTTCGCGTAACATGAAGATAAGCCGGCTTTTATTTTTATCGTTGGATAGAAATATTTCTTGTGGCATAGTGGCTGTCATCGACTCATTGAACAGTACATCAGCGGCAATATGCTTGTTTAATCGACGAAGACGTTCGACCGATTTAGTACCTGCGGCAGCTTCTTCATACCCGTCGAAAACTATTACGCTGTTTTGTTTGTAATATCTTTTAACGTATTCCACGTACTTTGACATGATCGAAGAGAACGTTTCGTTTTGGTGCCATACAACACGATGCAGAAGAAACCCACCGTCCACAACGTGAATTACATTTTCGAAATTTACTTCATCGGATATGGGAGAGAATAATTCATAAAAAACAGATTTTCTTGTTTTTCGCATCCCTAATGCTTCGTAGAGAGAGAGTGGATAGGGAGCCAATTCGAATTCGAAGTACTGTTGTAATTCGTTATCAGATTTTTTAGCCATAGAGATTCGTTGAAAGAGTAGCACAGGATCGATAGCAATATCCTCGTCGTGTATTCGGATTTTGGAGGTAGCTGCCCGAAGAGGCATCACTCTCCCCTTTCGCTGAAACTTTACGTTATCGAAGCTGCTGCCAATTATATTTGCCATTGAAGATGTGCCGATCTCGAATGCTTTGTAGCAGTTAATCTTTTCGTCTCCTTGTACTCCTGTACTGATTGACATGATGTTGACTTCGACTGGAAAGGGATCGTGAGACAGGAACCAATCTGAAAACCTTTGAACGTCTGCGTCATCCCTTGATATACGCGAAACTCTAGCGTCTACATGTTGTTCTGTAGTAGCGAATGATACTCCGCAAAATTCCTCAATTTGTTCCGATACATCCAGGAGAATTGGTGCTACAAGAATCCATTTGGTGAGTACACTATCTGTGATACCTCTTCCGTGAGTCAAGCCACCAGTGCTCTTCATCGATCTCATGAGGGTTTGCTCGATAGTCATATCCGACCATATCCCGCACCAGAATTTCTCAGAGCGTCGGATCGTAGAAAACCCATTCGATACAAATCGTTCGTAATCCAATGAAGACAGTCTGGATTCAAGATCAAACATATCCATTTTAGATGAACTCAATGATGACACCGAAATTGACATTCAATTGGACCACTTCATATCCGACGACAATGAGATACTTTAGGAGGCAACAAATGACGGCGAAATAGGCAAGCAATATGACAAAAGTAAGAAGACCGACCAAGAGAAAGAACTCTGCCGACTATCAACTTCGAAACGAACAAAATTAACTTAGAAGAACTGATTGTGGTGTGGAAAAGAGACAAAAAACTGTGAACTGGTAAGAAATATTGATATATTCACTGAAAAATTTGTTGGTTTTTGTTAAAATATTGAAACAGCGTCGTATTTAACATAGAAAACGAAATACGGCGTGCGAGATCCGACGTTTCGTGCGGTTGCGCGAAAACAACACACTTCTCACGGATATTGCGTCCAAACTATAAGTCTTAGCAAAAAAGTACAAACGACCATTTTTGTAGAGAATTCAATTATCTTTAATATTAGTTATAGGTATTTTTACTTTCAAGCTAACATAAACGAAGATATTAACGAAAAACTACAAGTATGCTCCTTTTTTCCAATATGGCGGCCAACGCTCAGGTCTTTCGAGGGGGAAAACTTAATATATTTATTCCAGAGCTTAAATAAAGCGATTAAAGCCATTTGCAGCTTTGCTCTAACTATTTCCCGAAAAAAACCTCTAGCGCCTGGCCTATAAAACAAAACATTAAAAAAAACTTTTTTATGGAATTTTTTTTTTCTATAAAGAATTTTTTTTCTTGGCAAAATAAATTAGGAAAAACAAACTGTATACAAAGAGAACAGGTTTACCTATTAACAACGCGTGTAGTTTGTTTTTGTAGACCAAAAAATTTATTATCCTATAGTGAAATTCTCTTATTCTTTACGGAAATTTTTTTCTTGTTGAAGAGGTCATTCAACCGGCAGTGCCAACGTGGCAACGCTGCACTCGTATCTTCCCGACTCTTGGATATACAGTACATAAATGATATACATGGTGGCCAATCAAATTTACTTCTTCACTACTTGCAATGTCTTATTCTTATAATAGTGTTGAACGTTGATGGAGTAACTCAGTGGCGGCTCGTGGTGTACTGGGAGGCATTTTAAAGTATTTTTTTGGAAAAAAATTGTTTTTACCTAAGTTTTAGGTAGCCTTATATTTCAAATCCATCTTTTACGTTGGAAAAATGATCTATTTTTACCAACATTTTCATTGAAGTCTTTAATAGACTTTAATAGACATAAGCACTCTCTAATAAAATTATTGTAAATTAGTACCCGCATTGCAAGTGTGTCAAAATGCACAAAATTATTCATGTGGTTTACCGATAAAAAATGTGTTCGAATTTTAGTTTTTATATGTTTGCAGTTAGTATCACACAATGAATTAGCACAAAATAGCAGACAGTGGAAACAAGTGAAAGCATTTTCTTACATGGCATTCACAATCCAAAATTATTTTGCAGGGACATCGCACAACATTACTAAATTATGAATACACAACCAACAACTGTTTTCACACTACTGCGTCGTGTACGTTCGAATCCCGCAAAATAGGCGGCTATTGGCATGCGCTTATCACGGACATCTGACAGCATAATTCTCGGAAGTTGTGGGTCTGTGACCCTGAAGTCTTTAATACACAGATACTTCTATCCTCTTTTAGCTTGTGTAATATGAATTTAACCGCAATGAGCTTTCTATTTCACTCTTATTCATTTGAAGGCCTTTTAAGCCGGCAGCTTTATTCGGTGGCGTATAGCTGAATTAGGGATTGACAGCCAAATGACCCTCGCATAGATTCGTTTAATGCGCGCGAAATACTCAAACATTCAAACGTTTTCGCGGATCCTGCAGCAGCTCTTTATTATACGTTCTAGCATAGAAATCTCATACAAAAGTTAACTAAAAAGTATTTTTTAAATATTATAGTGTATAATATGTTATGTACTCAAACAAAAATTAATTATTTATTTTTTCTTATTTCATTGGAAGTAACTACAGGTAAGTTGATTATATCGATAAATATTGGTTACACATAAGGTGATGTCACACTCACTATGGCCAAAGGTCAGTGGTCAATAACTATGTGCATTAATTATTGCATAGCTAGGGGATTTCGATAGAATTTATTACCCTCTAACTACTCCATCGACTGTCAACACCATTTATAAGGCAAATACTGTACACAAGAATTCGACACTGCAGGTCGTTAAGAAGTAAATCTTTCCGATTTTTTGCCAAAAACATTATTATTATGTATCTGCATTTCAGAAGTCGGGCAGACACGTGTGCAGCGTTGTCACGTTGCACTTCGTCACTGCCAGGTGAATGACCTCTTCGGGAATAAAAGAATTTCAGTATAAATATATAATATAAAAGTATAATAAACTTTTTATTCTACTGCAACAAACTATACGCGTTATTAATAGGTAAATTGGTTCTCTCTGTATATACCCCTCTCTTCCCTAAAACCTAGTTTGAGAAGAATGCACATTTTTTACTGAAAACTGTTTTTTTTTCATGAAAACATTTTTTAATTTTTTTCTCTATTACGTATTTGTATTTCCTTAAGCGATCTTGTTTTTCCTCCAACAATTTTTATTTCTACATCAGATTTTCAATTTTGGCCCAAACGGTGCTTCATATTAGTCGGTAATTTAAACCGAACGCAATGGAAATAATAAAACGTTAATATTTGCCCATACATTTTTATGTCTTTAAGGAATTAATTTTTAAAATAATTTACCCATTAGTATACATTATGCTGGTTTTAAACAAATAAATATTCAAATTACTAAAGAAGAAAGCACCGTGATCAAACTGATTCCTAAAATACCTTTTATGTTAATATTATTCATAATAAAAATGTTCCAAGCCAGCTTCCGGACTAAACACTATTGCGTTGGTTACTCTCGATATTTCTACTTCTAAAACCTTAAAACTTAATAGCGGTATAATTTTCTATTGTACAAAACATTTTTGTTAACACCTACACATACTTCATACTAATACATATTCAATAAAATTTAAATTTAACTTGTATATGCTAAACGTATACAAAACTTTTAATTATGCATTCTTAAACACTGCACACTAAACATAACACGTTTGTAATAAATCTGGATTTACAAAACAGCTAATTTTCTCATTCGGTGTTACTATTAAGCGTTTCATAGTTCATCTCATAGGAAACGGAATGTAATAAAAACTAGTGGAACCCGTGAGCTACGCTCTTCTTTTTTTGATTATTTTGTAGGTAGCGTAGCAGGTCACGGATCGAGATCCTTGTATATATTCTGTATTAAATCCGGATCCCTTTCCGCTGTTACAACTTTTAGTGACCGCGCATTCAGTAACATGTCTTACATCTCGACATAGATTATTTATCTGTATATGACACAAGCTATATGATTATTCCTTTTTTAATAAATTTACTACCATTGTTTGTAAGCAAAAAGCATGGGGCGTAGTCCACGGGTTCAACCAGTTTCGTAAATTATTTCATAAGAAAAATTAATATTCTGTTTCTGCTGTAAGTGCTACAATTCGTTGCTTTACTTGTTATTTTAATGCTTGTTTGTTTGCCTACTTATTTTGCCCGCATGAGTAATTGTTTGTCCAATTATTGTCTTTCCTTGTCATATCATTTCAATCATACTCATATTTGTATTCACACAACTCGCAATAAACAAATGATGTTTTTAATAAAACTGTAATAATCTGCACTTTTATTATATTAATTGTCTGTTATTGAAAGATTTTGTATTAAATGTGCTGCGTGAGGTTACCGGCCGGCCAGAATAGATGTAAACCATAAATAACTAAATTATAGCAACAGTAGTGACAGCAACATAAAGATTCTGTGAAACCAATCAATAAACTAAGCAGAGATGTAAGGCCCCATTGTTGTGATATGGTGATAAATTTAGTAACGATGCAAGAGCCCCGCGGTCGTGTTATGGTGAAACAGTTAGGGATTTATTATTGAGGTTCGGATGCGTTTCATATGCTAGTAGAAACCGAAATAAGGACCACATTATATTTGCTACGGCCTGCATGATATGCTATGCTGTTAAACTACGGTTATTGTGCGTGCGTGCTCTTACTAACATCTCATCTGACGGTATACGTCCGAACATGTCAAAACAAATCAAATAATTGAAATGTAAGCGGTTTATGGTTCAAACTTTAGCAATTGTGATTTGTGAATGCTTGTTACTTTTTGTATGAGTTTGTCCTAAATGTGTTTAGCTCCCACTTTACTCGTCGTGTGCTCTTACATTTAGATCTTTTGTTTGTCGCCATTGTCTTCTGCTTTTATGCTTCTCCGTAACCATGGTTAAAATTCCAGAAACCGGATGTGTGTAGTTGTAATGCCTTTTTAAACATTGCTTGATCGTCTCACACTTAATACTTGTTTCAATGACATTATTAAATGTTTATTAGCTGGTGTTGTGTCGCTCTTGGTTCGTAATATAGAACAAGTAAATACACGGTCAAGGTTTCTTTTGAAGAGTTCCCAATCAACGTGTCCACCAATTAATGATGGTATTTTGGATTTATGGTATGGTATATTTTTAAATAAGAGTAACATTGGTAGATGGTCTGAGACTAACTCTTCTAGCACATATTAAACAATAGGATTACTGAAGTTTTTATGAGTTATAACATTCAGAATATCCGATATAATCCGAATAACGTATTCCAAAAGCCTAAGATATGCAATCCAAGACGTGAAGGCAAGCAGAGACGCTGAATTAAGCACTAAACACAAGCTAACAGCTAGCAGATACAAATATCCAAAAACCAATGAGAGAAAAAACTAAAAACCATATGAAAATTAGGCTAGAAGCATTAGACAACCCCGAAATGAGACAGAACTACGAAGATACAATTACAAGAAAACTAAATAGAAAAGAAGAACTACAAGATATGAACCCATGGCCCATAAACAGAAGATTGAACTGTTTCAAGGATACACTGCTAGCAACTGCAGCAGAAATATGTAGCAACAAAGTGGTGAGACAAAACCCAAATTTGAAGATAACTAAATGGTGGAATGAAAGCGTTAAAACAAAAGTCAAAGAAAAAAAAGAAGCTTGGAGAAAATACATAGGGGAGTAATACAATACAGAATAGAGCAAATTACCGGAGAAAACGAAACGACGCAAAAGAAGCAGTAAAAGAGGCTAAGAAGAGTACATAGGAAGAGTTCCGAAAAAAGATACAAGAGAACTATATAGAAAACCAAAAGAATTTTGGAACATAGTTAAAAGATTAAAAGGCAGCCCTGCACCAAAAGTAAGAAATATTAGAAACACAAGAGGACAGCTAGAAACTACAACACAGCAAATATTAGAAACTTGGAAAGTACACTATGCGACAAAGTTTGGGATACCAGAAGAAAGAAACCCAAGAGAAGAACCGGAAAACAGAATTGAAGGAAACGATAATGAAGCAATAACAGAAGAAGAGGTAATAGAAGCATTAAAGACAACTAAAAATGGCAAATCTTCAGGAGAAGACAACATAGCACCGGAACTACCTAAGAAAAGTGGACCCATAGTGAGTAGATGGCTGGTAAATATTTGCCAACAGGCATGAAATACAGAAAAAATACCAACAGATTGGGAAAGTAACATCATTATACCTATACATAAAACGAGAGACTCCACCAAGTGTGACAACTATAGAGCTATATGCCTCTCTCCGGTAGCCCTGAAACTATATACGAGAATATTAGAAAAAAGACTAAGAGGCGAAGTAGAAGACAGGCTGCAAAACGAACAGGCAGCATTCCGGCCAGGGCGACAAACTCAAAACCACATATTTACCATCCGAACGATAATAGAGAAAACCCTGAGCAAAAATAAAGAACTATTTCTAGCATTTTTGGACTTGAAAGTAGCCTTTGATCTGGTACCCAGAGAATATATATGGGAAGCACTCCGAGATCTACAAATGTCACAGAAAATAACAAGAATAATTAAAAACCTCGATAACAATGTGATAGGGAACGTGCGATTAAACGGACAACTCTCAGGTGAATTCCAAATGATTTAAGGAATAAAGCAAGGCGACAGTTTAAGCCCTCTATTATTTGTTATATACATGAATAATGTGTCCAATATCTGCAAAAATGAAACCAGGAAAGGAAACCTAGGATATCTTCATCTAAACCCAATTAGGACTAGGGACTTGTTATATGCAGATGATATTTTACTAATAGCACAAAACTCTCAAAAGCTATAGAGAAACATAGAAATATGGAAAAACCAGCTACAACAGAGGGTAATGGTTATAAATACAGAGAAAAGTAAAATCATGCACATAACAAAAAAGGAGAACGAAGAAAACATAGAAATAAGAATAGACGGAAAAGTTCTTGAGAAGGTAGACACATACAAATACCTCGGTACACTAATCAGCAAAGACGGTCGCATAGATAATGAAATAAGAAACAGGATCAGCAAAGCCAATAAAATATATTATCAAATCAACCACATACTAATAGGGAAAAACTCTGCCATTGGTGTACATGGGTAGATTGAGTAGCCCAAAGGACATCGATGCCGGTCCCAAGCCCGGGAAAAAGAGGAGGGTTCCAGGTGAGGTTAGCAACCTACCTGGGTAGAACATAATGTTGCTCAATGTACCAGGAACGAGCCTCGGAATCGGACAGATCAAACGGACACGACTAACGCAAGAAAAAAGAAATTGAAATGGAAGGTATGGAAGAGAAGTAACACCGTTCGAATTGGAATATGGAATATAAGATCATGGAATGGACGTGATCAAGAAATACTATTGAAAATTGAAGACAAAAACACGCTATCGGAAACAAAAAAAAAGGGAAAAGGAAGAACATCTTACAATAATTACGATCTCATATACAGTGGGGTTGATAAAAACACAAGAGCCAAAGAAGGGGTGGGAATATTAATCCATAGAAAATTCAGAGAAGCCATAGAAGAATGTAACTATATATCAGAAAGAATATTAAGGTTTAAACTGAATACTGGGCACCAAAAATTAAATATGGTATCTATATATGCCCCAGAAAATTTCAAACCAGCAGTAGATAAAGAGATATTTTATGGTGAGCTGCAAAGGACTATAGAGTCAATACCACAGAACGAAGCAACCATAATCATGGGTGACTTCAATGCACGAATTGGAGACGATGTTATCATTGGGGTGAAACAAAGATACAATGAAATTGCAAAGAACGACAACGGAGAAAGAATGATACAGTTCTGTGCAACCAATGAACTCCGAATAAACAATACCTTTTTTGACCACAAAGAGCAGCATAAATACACCTTTCACAACACAAGAGGACAAAAATCAGTAATCGATTACATCATTACAAATAGAACAATATATCCATCCGAAATACTAGATATACGATGCCTAAACTCCGCAGACATAGGAAGTGATCATAGTTTAGTACTAGGTAAATTAAGAGTAAAGGTGAAAAAATCAAAAACAAAAAGCGAACCTATATACGAAACCAAACTAAACATTAACTCGATATACGACGATTCGATAAAGCAACTATACAAGAGCAGACTAACACAAAAAATCTCTAAAAATGAAATTGTCGAGGACGAAAGCATTGACGAAAGCTGGATAAGACTAAAAGAAAACATGACAGAAGCAGCCGCGGAAGCGTTAGGCACAGTCAGGATAAACCGAAACAGGAAGGACGTAAAACACAAAACACCCTGGTTCTGCGACGAAGTTAAAGAACTAGCACAAACAAAGAAAAAAGCGTACATGAAATATAGATCACAACAAACACCGGAGTCATACGAAGAATACAAAATCATAAGAAATGAAACAAACGCTAATATAAGGAGGATAAAAAGAGATTACTGGGAAGCGTTTTCTAAAAGCATGGAGCAAGACTTCTATGGCCTGCAAAAACATATGTGGAGATTGATAAGAAGTCAGAGAATCGAAACGAATGAACTAATAGAGACAACGAAAATTAAGAGAGAAGAGTGGGTACAATATTTTACTGAACTATTTAAAAATGACAATGAACAGATCGAAGCAAACCTTCCAAACATAGTGAATGACACAAAAATTGAAATAACAAAAGAAGAAGAAACGGTTAAGAAACTAAAAAACAGAAAATCTATAGGAGAAGACGGAATAGCAAATGAGTTAATAAAGTACGGAGGCCCTGCAATAATAGAACAACGAACCAAATTACTACAGAAAATATTTAAGGAAGAAAAAACAAATATCTTAATCACACTGTTTAAAAAAGGCGATAAAAAGAAACCGGAAAATTATAGGGAAATCAATCTGCATAACACCACGCTAAAATTAACTACAAAAATAATATCTAATAGACTAAATGATAATATTACCCTGGCAGAAGAACAACAAGGCTTCCGAAGAGGCAGATCCTGTACGGATGCAGTTTTCATAATAAAACAAGTAGTAGAAAAAGCACTGGAATTTAATGTACCGGCCTTCCTCTGCTTTATAGACCTCCAGAAGGCCTTCGATCGCATTCAGCTGCATGACGTATGTGAATTATTATATAAAAGACAAGTACCCGCCAACCTCATCAACGTTATAAAAGATATATACAAGCAGAATCGTGTAAGAATAAAAACAAATTGTGAAATAAGTGACCCACTCCCGGTTGAAAAAGGCGTAAGACAGGGTAGGGTGACTCACTGAGTCCAGTACTCTTCAACATTATAATGGACGAAATAATCGAAAGTCTACAAAATCAAAGGGGATACAGAATGGGAGACAGGCAATTGAAAATAATATGCTACGCGGACGACGCTGTTTTAGTTGCAGAAACTGAAAATGACTTACAGAGGCTCCTAGTCAAATTTAACAGATCATGTGAGAAATATAATATGGCAATCTCCAAAGATAAAACCAAAACAATGGTTGTAGCAAAAGAGCCAATAAGATGTAAGCCAGTTTTAAATGACTCCATAATAGAACAGGTGATGAAAATAAAATACCTAGGAGTGGAAATAACAAGTCAAGGAAATACCCTAAATGAAGTACAGGAACAAATAACAAAAGCAAATAGAATAGCGGGCTGTCTAAACAGAACAATATCGTATAACCAATTCCTACGAAAAGAAACCAAAGTAAGAATATATAAAAGCGTAGTAAGGCCTATAATGACGTACACGGCAGAAACCAGACCAGAAACAGCGAAGACGAAAAAGCTACTGGAAATCACCGAAATGAAAACATTAAGAAAAATAATTAATAAAACCAGAAGGGATAGAGTAAGAAACGAGGAAGTAGGGAGAATATGCGACATAAAACCGATAACAGACTGGGTCGATCACAGAAGAACAGAATGGGACAAACACATTTCAAGAATGGAACAAGATAGAATTGTGAGAGTGGCAAGAGATAAATCCCCCCGAGGAAGAAGAAGTATTGGCAGACCCCAAAGAAGATGGAGAGATAGCGTATAAGTCCAATAACTGGTTATGAAACAGGCATAAATGCCTATCAAAAAGAAGAAGAAGAAGAAGACTAATAGGAAAAAAAGAACTAACCACAAAAACAAAAATGCACGTATATAAAACCATATACACTCCAACTTTGTTATATGCAGCTGAATCATGGGCAATAGTGGAAAAGCATCGCCTAAAAATAACGGCAGCGTAAATGAAGTATCTAAGACGCGTGGTAGGGAAAACAAGGAAGGGAGAGAGTAAGAAATGGAAGCATCAGAGAAGAACTAGAACTTGACCCCATAGTGCAAGAAAAAACAACTCCAGTTGTATGGACACCTGATTCGTATGAATAACGAGAGATACCCAAAATAGATCCTGGAAAAGCGAAGGGAGAAGACCTAGGGGACGTCCCCGTATAACTTGGGAAGACAACATTGAAGAGACAGCCAGGAAAAAAGGAAAAACGATACAACAAATTAAGACACTAGCTAGAAATAGACAAGACTATAGGAAGTGGCTCAAATCCCCGACACCGTGAGGTAAAATAGGAAAAGAGAAAGTAAGTAAGTAAGTAAGCGTGGTTGCTTAGGCATTTTTAATGTTTATATTTCCCAAAAAAGAAAAGCACACAATTTTTTTAAACTTTGTGAAGTATTGCCCTATTGTTTTAAACGGGGCACAATAAAATATTCCAGTTTAAAACTAAATTAATCAAACTTGATAGTAGAATAAGATAATAAACTTAATTGTAACATAATTTGATATTTAGATGACTAACTCTCTTCTTCCTCCCACTTGTTGGTTGACCTATCAGTCTGGTACCTGGTGTTCTTTAAACATCCCTTAAGCATATGTCTTCGACAAACCAAAAATTGATTTTTTCTTATGAAGTGGTTCCTAACTACAGATGTATTCTAATATCTAATGAAACTAAAAGTCATGCAGCTGATTGCCAAGTGCTACCGCATTAAATATGAATATTGTGATCTTACAGTAAGTGAGATTAGAGCTACAACGTTGATACAAAAATACTTTTTAAGTTCGAGAAAGTCCAGACAAAGGGCTTTGATTTTGGTTTTATCTTTTAGAATTGGCACGAAAAATGTATCAAAACAAATAGGTTATGCAAATAGCAAACGTTTGTAACTCACCATAATCCTGCGGAAGGTGAGGTTGGCAGGCTATCCAGTTTCGCAAAAGTTGTGTATTATGTTGCATTTTATCTGAATCTTCGCCCACTTGGGAGGAAATAGCCTCCATTTGGGAAGGATTTGGTCCTTGTAATAAATTCATGGTAACAAATGTTCAAAAGTCCTGAGAAAAGAAACGATTTTTTTAAATATTTCATGCAAATGATGTGTAATTCTTCAATGGTACAAAATTATTGTGATTGTTGATTCGTAGATAAAATAAAAAAATAAAATAGTTACTGACTGCAAAGTGAAAATAATTGAGAGTATATGTTTCCCTGCTGTTAAATTCTTCTTCAAAACAAAATATTCTAAGCACCCTTTAACTCTTGTGCGTGCGTGCTTCCGTGCATGAGTGCGTGCGTGCGTATGTGTGTGTGAGGGTGTTATTGTATACATTTTACAGTCCAGATGCCTTAACGCAGAAAAACCAAATTTGGCTCAAAGATTGGTAATTGCAATAGAATGACACCGCAATAAATAAAGGTTGGTGCGTCTAAAAGAAGGGGGAGCCGCTGTAGGTCTACGTTTGAAAAGGAACCTTCAATTCGTATTCTACGCATGTCGAATAGCCGCAAAACTCGATCTCCTTATCACACCCTATTGTCCCCTCCCCGTCAGGAAATGGGGATGGAGGGGAGAGGGCTTCCTACTTCAAAATAGAGGCGCTCAGAAAAGATTCTTAAATTCGTATTCTACACATGTCAAATAGCCTTCCTGTCACCCCCCAAAAATAATGTAAGATATTAAAAAAATTTAGGAGTTTCGGCTTGAAAATCGGTACGAATATGTTAAATGATAATAGGAACAATCTTTCATTGAGAAAGCACCTCTTCCACTTTAAAAAGAAATTTTCTAAGCTCAAACAATTTTTAAATTTTCAAAAATTTTTGAAAATTAAAATTTTGGTATTAAAAAGTTTGCGAAATTTTTAGTTTTCAATAATTATTAAAATAAAAAAAATTCAACTCAGAATTTTTTTAAGTTCTAGTAATTTTCAACATTTACTAAAATTTTTTAATTTTTAAAAATTTGGATTTGAAAATTTTCATAATATTCAAAAATTTTAAAATTTTTCAAATTCAAAAAACTGAAAATCTATAAAAAAAATTATAAAAATTGAAAATTGTTTCATAATTTTTTATAAATTTTCAGTTTTTCCACAAATTTGAAATATTTAAAAACTTTTAAAATTATTTACATATTCCAAAAGATGTCAAAGTTTTTAAAAATTGCAATTTTAAAAATTTTCATAATCTTACAACATTTTTAACTGAAGTTGCTTAACTTAAAAATTGTTACAATTTTCCGCAGTTTACAAAATTTTAAAATTTTTCGAAATTTTAAGTTTTTTTTTAATTTTTTAATAATTTTTTTTAAAATGTCCAAAATTAAAAAAAAAGCGATATTATCAAAAATTTTAAAATTTTCGATGCTTTTCAATATCTAAATAATTTCGAAACCCAAAAACCCAATATATTTTACATTTCAAAAAATTTCAAAGTTTTTGAATTTTTTAAATAATTATATTTTCAATTTTATAATGTTTAAAAATATTTCATAGTAACAAATTACTCCAAAAATTTAAAAAAAAAAGCAGTGTTTAAATTTTCAGAAATTATCCGGTATAAAATACAATCGAAATTTTTTCGAAAATTTTAAAAATGTATTAAATTTCCATAAAGTTTACAAAATGTATTAAAAATTTTCAAAAATTTACATAAATGCGAGGAGGAATTGCTTATTTTACCACGAATTGGTTCTTTCCCAACCGATACTTCTGTATCCCAAAATTTCCTTTGTCATATGATGTTCCTACTTAATCAATCGCATTAGTGAAACAAACTTTAATTAAATCGCTTAATCTTAATTTATAAACCTTGTAAGAAGCTACATATTTTTCAAACACAACCGGTTCGCTGACGTCACACAGTATGGGATGTTGATACAGAGCAGGGTTGCTCTAAGTTCGGAAGCATTATTCATTAAATTAATACTAATAGTTCCAATATACAAATCAAGATGCAAGAACACTGTCGGAAACAACAGACAATTATAGGTTTTCTCTAAAATTTGTCAAAAATTATTGAATAAATTTAAATAAATAAAAAAAAGAGGCTATGCGATTTTTAGTGTCAAATAATTAATTTTACTTCCGTAGTGCCACTTTGGGTTTAGGAAAAGTAAACCAATAAATAACGCAATTAAAATTTTAATCGGGTCAATTAAAAAATTTGACAGAAAAATTTATAAATAAAAATTTTTGAAGAGATGCAAACTGTATTGGGTGAAAGTGCTCCATCATATGCGACCGTAAAAAATTAGCTGGCTGAGTTCAAACGGGGTCGTACGTGCATCCAAGATGAACACCGTTCTGGACGCCCAATAAGTGTCACTACAACAGAAATGGTCAGCAAAATCCATAATATGGTGTTGAAAGACAGACGACTGAAATTGGCGGAAATAGCTAATGTTGTGAGCATCTCAAAACAGCGACTTTAATATTTTAACCCATGAATCGGGTACGAAAAATCTGTCCACGCGATGGGTGCCGCGTTTGCTTACACTCGATCAAAAACGTGTGCGAATGCAGATTTGCCAAACGTGTCTAGACCGTTTTATGAAGAATATCACTGATTTCGTGCGTCGATTTGTAACGACCGATGAAACCTGGGTCCATTACTATACGCCAGAAACAAAACTACAATCAAAGCAATGGACTGAACCTAGTGGCTCGGCTCCAAAGAAAGCAAAGACCTTCAAATCAGCTGGCAAAAAGGATTTTGATGATCGATTATCTTTCAAAAGGAAAAACGATAAATGGCGAATACCACGCTAACCTTTTGGACCAGCTACGCCAAAATAGTCATCAAAAAAGCCAGGTTTAGCACGTAAAAAAATCATTTTTCATCAAGATAATGCTCGTCCTCACACCTGTGTTACCGCCATGGCTAAAATCAACGAATTGAAGTACGATTTGCTTCCACACGCACCGTATTTGCCAGATTTGACTCCTTCTGACTTTCACTTATTCCTTTAGCTGAAAATTTTCCTAGGTGGACAGAGATTTTCATCCGATGAAGAAGTCAAGACCGCTGTTGACTCCTATTTTGCAGGCCTTGAGGAAAACACGTTCCGTGATGGGATCAAAGCCTTAGAGCATCGTTGGATAAAATGTATTCAACTTTCAGGAGGTTATGTTGAAAAATAAAAATGATTTTGAAAACATAAAATCGGTCTGTCATTGCTAGGGTAATCAATTATTATCCCGCCCTCGTATATTTCATATAATTATACTCGTCCTCCTTCGATGGTGGTAAATAAACAACATATTTTGTATTTTAAAACAATGTATATTTACAGTACGTATTATTATTATTAAGAGTAAATTATGATACGTGAACGATTCTTTGAACAGATAAAACCATTTGTTTGTGGAAAAGACAAATTAAACAAATTTATTACTAATGAGTGGTGGTAGCTCAGAGGTTAGGCGCTTAGCCTCTAACGCTAAAGGTCTAGGGTTCGATTCTCCGCCGAAGCCATGCAGCAATAAAAATCTATGCCGCAACCCGCCACTCAAATTCCCCAATCCGGTGTAGGCAGCCGTGGGGTCTTAATGCCTGAAACCTTCTCTGGTATTTAGTCGTTCGGATTCGACGTTAAGCTGTAGGTCCCGCGTAATCTACCTTAGCGCTAAGGAGAGTACGTGGCAGAGAAGAGTGCCGGTGCCCAGCAGTGGGACGTAAAGGCTGATTGCGATTACTAATAAGATCCCATATTTACTTACTCCCTGTAGTTGAACATTACATACAGCCTACATGTAACATTGTCTTTTAAAACATTATTTTAAAGCTGTTTTTGTACACAATTTAAAAGTTTCTGAACCTATCTCCGCCCCTCCCAAATTAGCTTTTGCAAACTGAAAGATGACAGGAACGTCAGATTTTGGCAATGCATTATAAATTCAATTTATAAACAATTTGATGCTAAAACGCTTGACTATGAGTTATTGTTGATATATTCCCACATTTCAAGCTTCATCAAAATCGGACTACCCGTTCCAGAAGTATGAATAATGAATGTTATCAGTCAACCAACACACCATCACCACCACACAGACAGACGTGTTCTAAAAAACGGTTTCAAGTTCTTTTAGCCTCGTACCGTTTTTTTCGTTAACTTTTACAAAATCGAAAATTTTTATGAATTCAAATACTTTTCAATCCAAGAATGGTTATAGTTATATTTAAGCTTCTTATTCAATGAGTCATTATAACCAAACAATTCACTTTTTTGAATATAACTTAAGGTACTCGCACACTTGTACATTTTTGTGGCGCAACTTTTTGAGTTGCGCAATAAAAGTGGCACACCGTGTTCACACACAAGCCAAAAATTGAGCAATGAAGCCATTTTTCGAGTTGCGCAACTCGAAAAGTGTCAACGCTACTTTTTAAAATTGCAGCCTATTTCACACACAAAGCGCAAGTTTTAATTGCGCCACTCGAGCTGCAACATTTGAATTGTTCTTTTCGTGTTCATCGTGGAAGTGAATAGTCGGTTCAATTGCCGATTTCGAATTTGTAGTAAATTAAATTAAATACTTTAAATCAAAATCAACGACGAGAAGATACAAGCTGCTGCTTGCTTAGCACTCGTTATACTTCGAAGAAGACAAAGAAGAAGACGGCAAAACAAAAAAAAATGACTATTTGGGTTAGAGAATGGATTAAAAAACGAGAAGATTATGGAATCGTAAACAATTTATTAAGAGTATTATTATTATTATTATTAAACTATGAGTTTCATCAGATTTCCACTTGTTTAGTGATTATTAGCAATGCGTTTTGACATTTTTATTAATATAGGTAAAAAGAAACTAAACGCATACAGTAACCTGCACAATGACAATGCAGCTGCATACTAGTCTACTAAGAAGTTGCGCCACTTTATTTACCAACATGTTGGTTCAACTTTGTATTGCGCAACATCAGAGCTTTCATCTGTTCACACACGGCAATTTTTAAATGTATATGCAACTTTGTAAGTGGACTGCAAGTTTGATAATTGCGCAATTTTTAGACTTGCATAGCTGTTCACACGTTGCAATTTCCAAATGGCGCAATTTTCCAGGTTGCGCAACTCAAAAAGTGTACAAGTGTGCGAGTACCTTTAAAACGAAAACACAGGTAGTGGAACCAATTAAAAAAAGGGGAATCCTTTTTATTTGGATTTTCCCATTTTTCATTAATTCTATATTTCTAAATAAAAAATATTTTTTATTGCGCAATAAACCTGATACATCACCACTCAAACTATTCAAGCGCTGACTCACGTATCCGATTAAACTAAAGAATCGAGTAAGATACGAAAAATACAATTTCATTAAAAAGCCATTAACAGTTCTCGCAATCTCACAAAATAACATCGTTTAAAAAATCCAATCCTACAAGATCACATCAATTAAAATTCCTTCAATAAACAATCGACTAAATAATTTATCCTGCTGGGGCCGTTGCCGCGTCGATAGTATACAGCCTTGGGCTTTGGAGCTACCTAGCTTAAAATGAGTGGGTTCGTTTCCCACTCGATGCACTTTCACTAGATGTGTGCAATTATCTTTAAAATAAGGCAACAAAACTGAAACAAATTGCTTTGCATGGGAGGCTAGCAACTAAAATAGCGGCATTAATACAGGGTGTTCCGAAACTCACCGACACGAATTCTACCATAAAAACTGACCAAAAAGTTCCTCTCCGATTTTTCGATTCAACTAGTATTTTTGGATTTATTAAAGCTTTGAAAAATATGTAAATAAAAAAAAACATTCAAACTCAAATTTAAGTGTTTGCTCTAGTACTAAAAATAAATCCAGGATACATTACAAAGACAAAAGATGATTCAAAACGATAATTGAGAGGAAAAATTGCAAATGTCGTTAAAGTGTCTAAAAAACTCACTTGAAATTGATCCAAAGTGTGACAGAATGGTCGCGTATAACATACATAGTACATACCGCTCGTCCTGTTTGTTTATTAGAAGCCCACTTTTAGTTCCAATAATTCTCGGACATTCTGTCGCACTTTAGAACTAAACCCAAACAAATGACGAACTGTGTTACAAATAAAAAATGGCGTGTCGTTTTTAACAGCCTATAGCGTGCCACTGCTTAATTGAACGCGTAAATTTGAGTTTTTCAAACACTTTAAACGACATTTGTAATTTTTCTTGTCAATTATCATTTTGAACTATCTCTTGTTATTGTAATTTTCAGTACTTGTTCAAACACTTAAATTTGAGTTTGGATGTTTTTTTTTGTATTATTTTCAGATTTTTTAAAACTTTAATATTTCCAAAAATATTGGTCAAATCGAATAATCATAGGGAAACTTTTTGTTTAGTTTTTATGGCAGAATACCACCCCACAGTCCGTGTGCGCGAGTTTCGAAACACCCTGTATAACTTGGTGCGTGAATATAGTCGAGCTGTTTGCATTGTTACCTTTCTCGCTATGCGAAGTGTAGCTATGGAGGAAGGTATTGTAATATCATGTAGAATTTGGAGCAAATACGATCATTTAGCGAAGTTATTTTCGCTTTGGGCTTAGTGACCGATATGCGAATTATGCCTAAAAGAAAGGTACTTTTATGACATTTTTAACCTAAACATTTCGACTAATAAGCAGGTTTTAAGGCCTTGAGATACCGATAAACCGAACACTGCGGCATCTGTGTATGTGTCTGTGTCTGTCTGTCTTTTTTTTTAAAGAATCCTGAAGCAGTGCGTGAGCACGACTCCATGAGTCCCATCCCACCCCCTTACCCGGGCTCAGCACACTAACTGCCGGTCTAATATGCCCCACCCCTGAAATACATGCAACCCAACATACACACCTTCCATGGACCCGTCGGATTTAACTTATACAGAAAAATTACCGACGGGCAGTGGACTCCAACCTACTGCCATTGGGAGTCTAGTTTCAAAGCCTGGGACTTTAACCACTAGACCACCCGCCGGCCTGTCTGTCTGTCTGTATACACTTTACAGTTTAGACTCCTTAACGCAGAAATTCCAAATTTGCCTCAAATATTGGCAATTCCACTGGGATGCAACCGCAACAAAATGTACTTTAAAATAAACGCGCTCGAAAAAGAACCTTTGATTCGTATTTTACGCATGCAGACCACCCGATCTGCGCAAACGCAACCCCCTTCACAGCCCCCCCCCCGCCCCCTCCGTTAAGTTTTTATCAAACATTGACTATTTTCGGCTTTAAAATCGGTATGAACATGTTAAATGACAATACGAACAGCTTTTCATTAAGAAAACACAACTGAGGGGTTTCCTTTTGATCCTTTACCTGAACAGTCTAATAAAGAAATGGCCCCAAAACGGCTATCGCCCAAAGGTCTATAAAACGAAAAAAAATCGATTTTGAGATTTTAAAAAAGGATAAGTATTGATTACAATTAGAAATCAAGATATTATAAGACCGGGCGACTGCATCAAACGATGGGAAAAGGGAGAGACAGAGAGGGGGGAGAGGAATGTTGACGTGCTCAGAAAAGAACCTAAAATTTATATAATACATATGGTCGAATAGCCGATTTGACCCCCCCCCCCTACGATTTTTCGATATTTAGAAAATGTACAAAATTGATATGAACATGTTAAATGACAATAGGAGCAATCTTACATTGAGGAAGCATCTCTGGGAGGTTTTCTTTTGACCGTTTACCTGAACAGTTTAATTACATAATCGCTAAAAGAATTACTATCATTAAATTAAGAAATCGATCTTAGATTTCAAAGAATAAATATTGTTTATAATTAATAAATATTAAATGCAAAAAATCCTAAAATTTTCAGCATCAAATTTTTTTTAATTTAAAAAAAATATAAATTTACTTATCTTCGCACCATTGCTCTTCTCCAAATGTTTTTGGTTTCTCTGTTTCCAGCGAAAATCAACACAGCTATGAATTTGTACCATCATTATTTACAATTTGCGTACTCTCCGTAGTAAGTATTTCATAGTATTGACGATATGATACATGAAAGAGCTCTACTGTCAACGATATGATCAACAAAGAACTAAAAAGTTCACTTTTTACTTGTCAACTATTAATTGTACCAACAACAAATTGTTAGATTTTTTTTATAATATTATAAATGGAACAAGAGCTTTTAGTAGTCAAATGTTGTTTCGACACTACGTCTAAACAAAACTGTCAATAGCAGCTACGATTCTTAACCTGTAGCTCGTGTTGCTAACAAGCGCAGCCATAACAGCGAGTAGTTTTATGGTAAGTTTATGGTGGATGTTTCACGTATTGAAATCTACTAGTGATTGTTTCAACCAGAATAATACATTACATAACGAGCATGGAAAGACACTTAACACACGAGTGGGAATGTTGACGCACGAAGCCGCAGGTCGACTGTGGAAATCACACGAGTGTGTTTGTCACTTTCCAGCGAGTTATGTACAATATTTTTCCCACGTCCTAAAAAAACAATCACATTTAATGTAACGATTTGTTCTACTTTCTTGCCATGATTGCAAAATTTTATGGTAATATTACTATTATTGTAATTAGACGAATGAATAAGGTGCGATAGTGCTTGGCTGTTTAGGGTTTGCAATAAAAGATATTTTTGACTTGGTTGTGGATCTCTCGGTTCGCTCCCAAGTGGTGGACTGCTTGCAAAATTTTATTTAATAATGTGTAATGTGTAGGGTAATTGTTGTCAATAAAATATACATTTGACATTTGAATTTTTGTGACAAACGCCTTGCGTGGCCAATCGCGAGCAACTTGCCAGATACCTTTACAGCGCTCCGGCCAATCGTGACGCCTATAACGCTTCGCTTTTAATTTTCTTAACCCACTTGTGAGTTAGGATAATAACGTACACGTAAATAATCGTTAATTGTTGTAACTACTACACTAAATGAATATACACTGTTTCTATAAAGTAATCCCCCCCCCCCCAACTAACTTTTGAACGACTTAATATTTTTCTACAAAATTTGGTGTGCTGTAATGGGAAATTAAATACTATTTTTCAGACCATATTAAAATTTTGTATCATCCAAAATGGCGACTGGACGCCATTTTGAATTTTTTTTTATGGAAAGGGGGATCGAGTGACACCTCATTGGAAAGGTCTTTTAATTCTGCGTCTAATCCTAGAGTTTTAAAGAAAAATATTCAGCCATAACAAAATGACAATGTTTGAAGATAAAAAAGTCTATTTAAAAAAACTAAGAATTAAAGCTTAAATTAATTAAATTAAGTGTTTATAAATGTTTACCATTCACTTCTTGGCACATAAAAAATCGGTTATGAAATTCCTGCGTTACATTTTCATAAGTTTCTGAAGTGATATTTCTGCAAACTTCTGTAATGCGTTGCTCCAGTTCTTCAATTGTTTCTGGACGGGTTCTGTACACTTTCGATTTCAGATATTCCCATAGAAAAAAAATTGAAAAGTTAAATCTGGGGAGCGAGCCGGCTATTCTACAGGCCCCGGCCTACCAATCCATCTTCCAAGAAAATGTCCGTTGAGAAAGTCAGAAGCAGGCCTATAATAATGAGGCGGCGCACCGTCTTGTTAGAACATAGCGTTTTCAATATTATTTCAAGCCACCTGAGATATTTCTGGAAAAATTTAGCCCTGCATATGAAAAAGTGGACTACTGGATAAGAAAATCAAAACGATTTTGAACTGAGTGAGTCCATTGGTTTACAATCCGCCGTTTTGTTATGGCTCAATATTTTTCTTCGAAATTCTAGGATCAGACGCAGAACTAAAAGACCTTTCAAATGAGGTGTCACTCGACCCTGGATAAAAAAATCAAAACAATTTTGAATTGAGTGAGCCCATTTGTTTAAAGTCCGCCATTTTGTTATGGCTGAATATTTTTCTTTGAAACTCTAGGGTCGGACGCAGAATTAAAAGACCTTTCAAATGAGGTGTCACTCGACCCCCCTTTCCATTAAAAAAAAATTTCAAAATGGCGCCCAGTCGAAAATAAGAATTGGTATTCTTTTATTTATTAAACGGAAAACAACAAATAACTTCTGCTTCTCTTGACTAGTAGTAATAAAGTCTTATGTTAGTTAAAAAAAAATTATATTTAATGGGGTTACACGTCCTCCTCTTTATTTTTTTAGTTGACGAATTTAGGATTTGGTTGGCTACTGTTGGCTACTGTGGAAACTGTAAAACTGAACGATAGCAAAGTTGATTTCTACGGATCACGCTTTTCAAGTGTGGGAAATCCAGGCGAAGTGATTCGACAGCTGTTTTTATTTTTAATTGGCAGTCATATTATTAACCTTGGTATCAATTTGTTACCGCCACAGGACTAAAGACTGAAATAATTTATTCAAGAATGTAGACAAAAATATGTTATGGTGTCGATATTTACTGCGTCTTTCACTCAATACTTGAAGACGTGTACTATTTTTCCTCATTTTTAATTCTACTTCTTTTTCTACCAGTTATGCATCTCCAAAAGAGGTAGCTTCACATGCGGCACAACTTATTTTAGCGTAAAACACAAGCGTACTTCAATAAAAATGCCAACATTTAAACAATCATATTAAAAGCGGAGAACAAATTGAACTCAAAGATTGCTACTTGCAACAAGATAACACCGCAAGAAAATAAGATGGGTACGCTAAAAAAGAGGGGAGAAGAGGGGTGCTCTATGTCAAAAATAGATGCGCTCGAAAAAACCTTAGATTCGTATTCTTCGCATGTATACGAATAGCCAATCTGTGTAAATGCGATCTCCTTATCATTGCCCCCACCATCGATTTTTTGCCTTTTTTAAAATTTACGAATTTCAGCTTTAAAATCAGTGTGAGCATGTTAAATTACAATAGGCACAACTTTCCATTTAGAAAAAAACTCTGGGAAGTTTCCCTTTGGTCGTTTACCTCAACAAAATCATTGAGTAATCGCCAAAATATGGCTATCACCAAATTATGAAATCAATTTCAAGATTTTAAGGGATAAACAATAGTTGCACAACACAAAATATCATTTAACGACTCGACTGCTTCAAAACATGGGGAGGCGGTGCCTACTTTAAAATAGATGCGCTCGGAAAAGAACGTTAGATTCGTATTCTACACATGTCGAATAGCTGATCTGCCCAAGCCCGATCTCCCAACCCCCCCAACTAATTTTTGATATTAAAAAAATGTACGAGTTTTGGCTTCAAAATTGATATGAACATGTTAAATGACAATAGGAACAATCCTCCATTAAGAAAGGATCTCTGGGAAGTTTCCTTTTGGTCGTTTACCTGAGCAGTTTAATTGGATAGTCGCCGAAAAAAGTCTATAACCAAATAATGATATCGATTTCAAATTTTAACCAATAAATATTGTTTACAATTAACAAATACTAAAATCACAAAAAATTCCAAATTTCCAAAAAAACATTCTCAAAATTTGTTTTTAATTTTCAAAACTTTCCCAAGTTTCAAATTATTTCAATATTTTCAGAATTTATCAAAGATTTCACAATGTTTACGAAACCTTTGTAAATTTTTAATAATTATTAAAATTAAAAAAAAATTCCAAAATTTTTTGTTTCAAATTTTTGAAAAATTTTTGATAATTTGAACTTCAAAAAAAACATTTTTTTGGTTTTAATAATTTTTAAATTAATATCTGTATCGGCCAAAAAACGAATTCCATTAAATATAAGGAAAAGTTCACGGTACCTTCGCGTAAAGTGGAACACACTAAAAAATTCAATAACCCACTTCAAGGTTTTTAATACTTTTATGACTAGAGTACGGATTTCTAGTCCAGTATTTCGTCAGTATTTAAATTATAAGCGCAATCAATTAATAATGATTTTTTCCATAATTCTTTTAAATGTGTAGTTGGCGCATACCTAAACTTTTGAAACGAATTATCTACCAGCTAACACATTCATATGTCTGACCTTAATCATCTACATTGTGCAGGTAGTTATTATTTATTTGGTCAACTGGAATTAAAGCTTATGTAAAACTTTAATAAAATAAAACAGGGTTCATCAGCGTAGAATAAGAATGGCCATGAGTTTTAAAAGTACTTCACAAACAACTTTATGAAACTGCAAAAACATGTTTTTTAATTGAAATGTAAAATAGGAACCACGAATTGATCAAAATAAAACGTGTAAATTCAATAATACAACGAGGAAGTTTCTACGAAAAAAAAGTTTGGACTATCAACATTCATAAGGAATTGAGAAACACCGTTGAATAAAAAACTTAAGAATTTCAGCACACAACAACTTTTTCTAAATTCTCATCCGAAAAATTAGTTCTCTTGTCCAATATGTTTCACGTATAATATAATGGATTTGAGTACGCCCATGGTTTTTGTTTATTTATTAAATTTAACGAAATTTTTGGCCCCTCTGCGACTAAAAGTCCGGTCTTTATTTATGACTATAGCTTAAAATTTATGTAGCTTTGAAGCATACCAGTTTCATAATTTAGACATTGACCACCTTCCTTTCAAATTTTTTTCAAAATTTATAGTTTTCCACTCGATACAGGCCATAATATTCAATTTGACAATACCAAAATCCTAGCCCGTTCTTCCATTGACCTGAACCGTGTGATCCGTGAATCCATAGAAATACACAAAACTCCTAACAATATTAACCGAGACCACAGCTATCCCCTCCACAATGCCTGCAAACTACTATTTCCGACTAAACGGAAGCTCCGCCCTGCGACCGCTCAATCGCTACAGCCTGACAGCCAATCACAGACCCAGCAGTCACACCTTGTCACCCAACCGTCTCTTATAAACTCGGTCTCGCCAGTTGTGTCGCAGATCCCAAAACGACCACAGCCCTGAAGATGTCCCGTGCAACCGAGGACGAAACGTCGGCAGTTCAAGCACCGATGACGCGGCTCCAGCCCGAAAGCCTAGCTGTTAATTTTAAAACATTTTCAACTCAATTTCCCGCAATTTACAAAATTTTCGTTTGAAGTTTCAATATTTTCAAAATTTCAAAACTCAAAATATATTACATTTTCAAAAGTTTTCATAATTTCCGAAAACAATGAAAATTTTAAAATCTTTTTAATTTTTAATATTTAGTATTTTCAATTCCATGATTTAAAAAAAAATATAGTAATTAAAATTTCCAAAAAATGAAAATAAAGATAAAAATTTTGATTTTTTTTAAAAACATCCGAAATTGTTTCGAGAATTTTAAAAATATACGAAATTTCTATAAAATTGTCAACATTTTTAGTAGCTATTAAAAAATTTTAAAAATTTACATAAATGCGAGGAAGGTCTCGTGGCGGTTACCCGATAGCTTTTTACTTTGTAAAATATTAAACATTGAGTGAATCAAACTTATAAATGTCGATGTGCTTCATCAAACCCATATTTCTATACTGAAAGGTTAACTGTTACATTTTATCCATTGAAAATTTTAGAAGTTGCATTTTTGTACTTTCAGTTTCCATTTTTCGGGTCATTAATCTTTTTCTATTGCACTAAAAGAATTACTCAACCTAGTGACATTCAAAAAGATTGCGAAAATATTGATATTTAACCTACATACAGAACGCTGATTATAGAATTACTAATCGAAATTCATATGAGTAATTTATTATATAAACAACGATTGTTGCAACAAAACTACACAACTAATAATTGTAAACATTAAAATAGTCGTATAAAATAATTAACGGTTTTGATTCGGTTACGTAACGTACATTTGGAAAAACCATTTAGAAATATTTTTTTGAATTACCGATTCAAATACATTTAAAAAAAATTAAAAATCAAGTAAATAATTACTCAAAAAATATCTCTTCGTTGTAGAAAAATGTTTATAGAACTTACCTCAACACAAAAACCGTAATTTCACTTTTAATACAAACACAAAATTACTTTGAATTTAATTGGACCACTCACTCCAAATTGTACTAGGCTGCAATGTTTCCTCCGCAACAAACGAGAAAGCATTGAACAAACTCATTAGAGTGTGCGCGGGTTTGATACTTATTTAATTCACGACGACCTTGAAATGCAGAGGTTTACACAGGAAGTTATTTTTTCCGTTTCCGATAGAATTTTTCGTCTTGAACCGGATCGTATTTTTTAAAATCAAATGCACAAGGCTGACTAGTGACCTCCCTTTGAGTTAAATTTCTGCTACTTTGTGACTACCAGAGCAACATCGAGTAACAAGTTCTGAAGTAAGAGCAAAGCTATTTTACATTCAAAATTCTTACCAATGGAATTAAATTAAGCTATTATTTTACGTCTTTTAAAAGTTAATAATAATAATAATAATAATAATAATAAAAACTCAAAAAAATTGTTTGAAAAAAATGTCTGTCTGTGTGTGGGGCGGGAGGGGGGATGTGACGCTTCTACACGCGAAAGTACTGAACCGATTTTGATGAAATTTTAAATCAAGTTAGATATATCGAAAATTGTAGTTCAAATTAGGCTTTTCAAAAAAATCCGAAACCGGAAACGGCCATGTATCTTCTGTAGCATTCTTTTCCAAATCAAAATTTTGAAAATTTGAAAGAAGAACTTAAGGCAAATTTAAAACTTTTTTACCAAACTCTCTAGCTTTAAACTGGCGGCCGCTACAGCTTCTTGAAAATTTTGAATTTAACGCCCATTTACTCAAAAAGTAGTTGTCTGATCGGGATCAGCTTTAACTTGTTTAAAATTAAAAAAAATTTTTAAAAATTGTTTACACGATTTGTATTAAACTTTTTGTGCCGATAGAGCTTGTATTGAACTACAAAATTATTTTTTTAAAAACTTTAAAATTTTACTCTGACGCTTTCCTGACTAATGATTAATTCAAGAACTCAAATGCCGATCGTTATAAACTTTAACCTTCCACTAGTCCCGCGAAGTCTCACAGACCCAACTAATTTTTATTTATTGTTCATTGAATGGTGTGGGGAGGCGGTACTTGCGCAGCAGTGTAGCTTTTCAGTTTTTTATTCTGTACAACATAGTAAAGTTTGATGTCAGTGCGTTTCATTATTTGGCGTATAATTAGAGATAAAGTCTTACAGACCCAGCGCGACTAGTTGTGTTCCACTTTTATTTTTCGTTATTTCATTCTCGCCATCAATTGATTTCGAAATTGCAAGGTAATGTTCAATTATTTTAATAATAGAATTGTATGTATAACCAAAGCTAATATCTTAGATGGATTATGAAAAAGAACAAGAGCATTTACGTCGTCTATGGGATGAAGTCGCAATTGCATTGTCACTAACCGAAGACCCCTGAAGCGTCGTGCTCAATTATCAAATCTACCTCGAAATGTGAGTGATAGACGACAAGAAGTAGCTGGTGTAAGTAAGATACGATGGAACAACCCAAAGGTCGAAAACGCTGTTATTTTTGCACAAAAGACAGTAAGACAAAATATTATTGTGAATAGTGCAAAAAATTTGTTTGCCTGTCACACGCCAAAATGCTGTGCCCAATGTGCACTGATGTAAATATTTATTTTTTTTTTGTAAAACTTATTTGTACTGAATCCACCATTTTTTATATGAGAAAACATTTTTATTGATTTTATAAACAAAATGAAACTTTAAGTATGAAAACATGTAATTTTTATACCTTGTATTTCAGAAATTTTCAACAATAAATTTTTTTGCAAATATAATACTTTTGAAAAAAATTTACTCCAAGGACAGCTAATAATGACCATTCAATGCAAATTTAGCTAAATTTGTTATGAAAAAAATTAAGTTTGCAAAAATTTTAAAAAAGTCTACGAGACCCAGACCAGCGTTCTAAAAATGAGCGCGACTAATGGAACGTTAATCAGTTTGATAGACTATTTAAAATACTTAGAATCCTCAAGAATTTTCAACTGGTTTAAAAATTAAGGTAAAAAATATACTTTTTAATATTAACAACGCGGTTTTCGGCATTTACGTGATTTTAACTACGTCTGTCAATTAGCACCAGTTAAAAAATATATTTTTTGCATATTTTTATAACTTCCCAAATAAAGCTAATATAGCCATTAATGTCCGACATCCGAAGCGGAATTTGTAATCCGCCGAAAGCGCGCCGGCGGAAGGGCGCTTACCTTGCTTTCGTGCAGTAGTCGCTGCTTGTACGGTTACGGTACGGAAATTTAAATTCCCGCTCCTTGTTTTCTTAGAGATCTAATACTCGGTAAATTGTAGACCGTTATAATTATTAAAAGTTGCACTTTTGCAAATTCGGCAAGTATTAATATCTAGTATGGGAAAGTCCACTCGAAGTCCACACTTCATCTTTTTTAATTTCTATTTGTTTTTCGTAAAAGTTTCCATTAAATTTTTTTTTTAAAAGCTGGTCAACGAGATTTTCCACATTTGCTGCAAATTTGCGAACTACGTATGAAACAAATGATCATTCAATACCTTCACGCTGGGCGTGAATGCCGCTGACAGATGCTAGTAATTCAAAGGACCGAAAGAACCGAGTGGCGCCGTGCTATTTCGATGCTAAAAACATTCTGAAATTCCTACTGTTTCTTTCCATCTGATCTTTGCATTATTTTATAAATGTACATGCAAATGTATTAAGAATAATAGACTGGCTGATTGTGTCTGACCTGAAGTAATTCGGCCTGATAAGCTGGGCCTCGCGAAAGCAAAAGCAAGCAAGTAGTCAATCTAGTATGGAAAAGTCCACTCGAAGTCCAAACTTCAGCTTTTTTAATTTCTATTTGCTTTTCGTAAGAGTTTCCATTAAATTTTTCTTTTAAAAGCTGGTCAACGAGATTTTCCACATTTGCTGCAAATTTGCGAACTACGTATGAAATAAATAATCACTCAATAGCTCCACGCTGGGCGTGAATCCCGCTGACAGATGCTAGTAATTTAAAAGACCGAAAGAACCGAGTGAAGCCGTGCTGTTTCGATGCTAAAAACGTTCTGAAATTCCTACTGTTTCTTTCCATCTGATCTTTGCATTATTTTATAAATGTACATGCAAATGTATTAAGAATAATAGACTGGCTGATTGTGTCTGACCTGAAGTAATTCGGCCTGATAAACTGGGCCTCGCGTAAGCAAAACGGTATTTTAAATGCTTGTTTGCTTATTTGCGGTCGCTTTGTTTTAGAACTATTCTGCTATTGTTGCGTTAACTATAAGTGAAGTTTGATTACATGCCGGTTAACACATTTACTACCACTTTTTGTTTGGCGTCCAATTTTTAATGTTACGCGGTGGTGTTAAAAAGTAAAGATAAAAACTGTATGTAAAAGTAGCTTTTTTTTATTGAAATTTAGAATTTTATATTTTATTTTAAAAATTATGGGTAGGCACTGCCTGCTCTGCGTAATAGGAAGGACCGCCACTGATCGCCATATTGTCTTACTTTCAGTATAGGGAAGTACTGATGCATGTAAATTTTCAAAATCGAGATTTTGACGAAAATACATGTTTTGGACCACCAGAAACCCAAAGTGAAGTGAAACTTAAAAAAAATAGAACGGAAATGCTGGAACGTAAATGCAAGGCGGAAACTAATTCCGAGCTTGCGTTGCTTGCCACCGAAGGGTAAAAGGCGCATACATATTTTGTACACTTACTTCCATTAAGACAGATACTTCCACTTGTAGTTCCACTTACTTGCATATACTTCCACGTACTTCCACATACGTCCTAATATTCATTTGAACGTTATAGAACGTGAAAAAGCGAAAATCAGTTAAATTTTATATTAGCAAATTTCATGGTCTTCTAGTTTACTAAATCTAATGTTATTAAAAAAAATTATAATTGGTGGGGCTGCACGTCCCTTACCCCCTTTTTTTTTGATTAACGAATTTAGAATTTGGTTGGCTGCTGTAGAAAATGTAAATTCAAAATATTTAAAATTTTCAAAGAAACGTTACTCAGTAACTGGTACTACGTTTTTCTTTAAACTTTATTGTTTTGTAGAGCCAAACATAGGGTACAATTTGCTTTTTCTACTATATACCATAATTGTACTGTGGCGCCCTCTATTAATTTTTGAAAATCAGAAACTTGTACCAGTTTGTTTATCAAACGGGAAACATTACATAACTTCTGATTCAGAAGAATAACTAGTCTTGATTAGTAAAAAAAATCTAATGTTAGTTTCAAAAAAATTATAATTGGTGGGGCTACACGTCCCTCGCCCCCCTTTTTTTTTGATTAACGAATTTAGAATTTGGGTTGGCTGCTGTACAAAATGTAAATTCCAAGTACCTGTAATTTAAAAAAAAAATCTTACTGAAAATTTTTTGGACTCGGACAAGTGAGGATACGAGCAGCAGCCACATCATTTTTGCTGACGTCACGAAAAACGACCAACTACAACTTAATTGACAATTTGAGGTTAGTGTACTATGAAACGATATTAATTTCGAAAATATAAAAACGATCGCAATGGTACCTTTCCAACATTTTGGAAATCTTTAAAAAGATATGTTTCATAAACTGGCCTAACGATATTTTTTTAAATTGTAAGCTCATAAAGATAAAGACGGTACAATTTGGTGTTTTACCCAACTTTTAAATTTCACTGTACGCACTTTGTTTTTTTGAAGATTTAAATTTGGTACCTTTTTATTTATTATTAGACGTCGGGTGTGGCGCCGAAACCCACTGTACTGAAACTCATTGCCTTCAAGCCAATCTCACTCAAAAGCTGAGGATGCTGTTGACGGACACAATAACCAATTCTTCGGCATCTGAGAATTGAACCCCAAAATTTCGTAGTCTTTTGACCTTCAAAGCAGGGCAGTCGCGAAGATGGTGTAGACTGGTTTCGTCTTCCTCTTCTAATAGCCTGCAGGTTGCATCCTCCTTTACCCCAATGGCGTTGAAGTGTTTCCTGAGACACCAGTGTCCTGTTTAAAATCCTTTTATTATCATTCTTAGTTGCTTCCTGCTTAATAGCAAAATTTGTTCCGCTTTGCCCCTAGATGGGTCCCTCATGAAGGTCCGCGATTGCCTCAGTCCAGAAGGCCACATCCAGTGTAAGCGATGTTGCTCCTGCAGCAGGTCCTTGATAGCCCTTTTCACTACCTGATACAAAACACTTTACGTGAGTTTAAGATCGATATGAGTCTCCTCAGACCCCTTTTTAGCTAATTGATCTGCCTCCTTGTTTCGCTCTAAACCATAGTGTCCTGGCACCCACCCGAGGGTTGCCCTGTTGTGTTCTGCCAGTGTCGCCATAGTTTCAAGGCATTTTTGCTGCTTTAGACTGTATTTATAAACCCTCCAAAGCTTTTAAAGCCATTTGGCTGTCTGTCAGAACAAAGAGTTGTCTATTAACATATCCCCTCTCTACCATAACCTTCACGCCGGTTGTGATTGCTAAAGCCTCCGCCTGTAAAACGGTTGTAAGTCGTCCAGCTTCATACTCAAGCCATCCTCTGTGCTTTCCTCAAAAATTCTGGCTTCGGTGCTATTTTCCGTTTTGGATCCGTCGGTAAACCAAACGGATCCTACACGGTTCCTCGGCTCCTGAATTCTGTTCTCCAAAGGCACCCTAAAAAGCTTCCTGAAGTAAAAGACAGTTCTAATCTTCTCTGACCGCATACTTAGAATGCAGTTTTTTCTTATTTTATGAAATATCTCGGTATAGTCTCCTTTCCTCCAGAAAATCTTCCCGTGACCACTTGTCTTCGTGCTGTATGTCACCATAATTGCTTGCGACTCCATGGATGTAGTAGGCGTTGTGACCCCTTGACTATTACAAAACTAAGTACCAAAACGAGGAAGACCAAGGTAGAGAACCGGAGACGAAAGAAGAGAACGAAATTGACGATATTACTGAAGAAGAAATAAAACAAGCCTTAAAAACAACACGAAACGGAAAAGCTGCTGGAGATGATAATGTTACACCGGAACTACTCAAGAAAGAAGGAGAACCAATCGTAAAATGGCTCAAGGCAATATTCCAACAGGCCTGGATAACAGAGCAGATACCAACGGATTGGGAGATAAATATCATTGTGTCCATATACAAAAAGGGAGAAACCACGAACTGTGACAATTATAGGGCAATATGCTTATCATCAGTCGTAAGCAAATTATACTCCAAAATTGTTGAAAAAAGATTAAGAAACGAAATTGAGGACAGACTGGAAGAGGAACAAGCGGCTTTTCGGCCTGGCAGACAAACCCAGGACCACATCTTTACGATCCGAAATATAACAGAAAAGAAAATAGACAAAAATGGAGAAACCATCTTGGCCCTCTTAGATCTTAAAGCTGCCTTCGACCAGGTACCACGAAAACATATATAGAAGGTACTAGAAGAAGTACAAACGAGTCCAAAACTGATACGAATAATCAAAAGCATCAA
Source organism: Ctenicera cuprea (assembly GCA_958336395.1). Lineage (NCBI taxonomy): Eukaryota > Metazoa > Arthropoda > Insecta > Coleoptera > Elateridae > Ctenicera > Ctenicera cuprea. The sequence continues at coordinate 44,726,708 of OY284493.1, forward strand.
CAAGAATGTAGTGGGAGTAGTAAGGATCAATGGACATAAATCGGAAAAGTTCCAGATGGATAAGGGTGAACAGGGAGACAGTCTTAGCCCGCTACTTTTCATAATTTATATGAACAGCATAATCAAAAAATGCAAAAATGAAACTAAAAGAACAAAACTAGGATATCACAATTTAAGGCAAATAATGACCCAGGACCTGATATACGCAGACGACATACTACTCATAGCCGATAACGTGCGTCAACTTCAGAATAATATAAACATCTGGAAAAGAAACCTAGAAGAAAAAGGGATGGAGATCAATATCAACAAAAGCAAAATAATGCATATCACCAGAGAAGAACAAATGGCAAGAATGGACATTCAAATAGATAACAAAAGACTGGAATATGTTGATAAAATGGAATATCTAGAAACGATCATCAACAAAGATGGAAAAATAGAGGAAGAAGTTAAACACAGGATAAGCAAGGCAAATAAAATTTACTATCAAATAAACAACACCCTAATAGCCAAAAAGGAACTTAGTGTCAAGGCAAAAATGCATCTTTATAAAACAATATATACACCTACACTACTATACGAGGCAGAATCCTGGGCATTGCAAGATAAAGTTAAATCAAAAATAACAGCATCGGAAATGAAGTAATGTGAAGGACAGTGATAGGCAAGACTAGAAGAGATAGGGTCAGAAACAGAAGTGTAAGAGAAGAACTAGACCAAAAACCAATAGTAGAGGAGATAGAAAATAAACAACTCAGATGGTATGGACACCTTATTCATATGAGAGCTGAAGCATACCTCCGAAAAGTATTTGAAATGAGGCCTGAAGGACAGAGGAAAAGAGGAAGAGCCCGAATCACATGGGAGGATAACATCAGGGAGCTGGCAAGGAAGCGAGGGAAAACCATCCAGGAAGTCAGGATATTGGCGAGACAAAGGAACAACTACAGGAGATGGATCGAGGACCCAACGCCGTAAGGCATAAATGGGATACGAAAAAGTAAAAAAAGATGTAGTTTTCCGATCATTCTTGTACAGATGCAGACCCATAGGGCCCGTGTTGCTTTGTTTGTAATACTTTTTACATGGAAATTGAAGATCAACTTAGTAGTGTCTAAATAGTCTCCCAAGTATTTGATCTCCAGCCCTCTTTGCAGGTCTTATCCATATATCTTAAGTCCCTATAAATCGTGAAGGTTTCTTTTTGGTGTGGACGCTAAAATTAAGGTTTTTGCCAGATTCATTGATAAGCCCTCTCTTATGCACCAATCTTCCATGGTTTTTAGGGCTCGTTGCATCACATTTGATACAACTCCTGCAAACTCGATGATTCGCGTATTTCTGCGCGTATGTTCCCTTTTCCTCCAATTCCTAGAAAAGCCCGTCAAGTACTAGGCACTGCAGTACCGGAGACAAAACTTCCCCTGCAGGCAGCCCTTGCTTAAATTTATCCGTCTGGTTGCCTAACGCGTACTAAATCCACCTTATAACGGGCTGACCGACACGCCTTACAAGAGCACGTTTAATTGATTCAACTGAGGTATTATTAAAAGCCACCTCTATATCAAGAAAGGCACCTAGAGCTATTTCTTGGCCATTAATGGCTCTTTCTGCTCTGTGTCAACTTATGAATAGCCAGCCCACGGGGTTTTCCTGCTTGATAGGCAAACTGGTTTTGATGTAAAAGACTAGCCCTTACCATATCGTCCCTGGTATAGCTGTCTATCAATTTCTCCAGTATTTCTAAGAGAAATGAAGTAAGGTTTACAGGCCGGTATTGATCGCTTGCGTGTAGGAAAACGATCACAAGTTTGAAAATGTTCTAAAAAATATTGTTCAAAACTGCTCACTTAATTTCTTTTTAATTTTGTGGGCTGCTACAACTTAGGATTGGCTACAATTTGCTTTTTTGTTAAAAAATAAAATTTATTTGTGGGGCTATTTACAAATGTTTTAAAATAAAAAAAATGGGTACCCCTTTATTTATTACAAGGTCCAATCAAAAATATTGTTTTAAACATGATTGCCCATGATGACTAGTAGAACCAAAATGTAATGTTGGCTTTTAGAGACTTTTATACTTAGTGGGGCTACTATAGAAAACATAAATTTCAAATATTTAAGATTGTATATCGATAGAGCTGAAGACGGGCTGCAATTTGGTTTTTTACCCAACTCTTAAAATTCACTGTGACGCGCTCTGAATTTTTGAACTTTTGAATTTGGTACCTTTTCATTTATTAAACGGGTGCGATAAACATTTCGGCTTCGTTACTCACCAGAATGTGATTTAACATTAACATGATTCTGCACAAATTACATTAACCAAGTTGGTTGACACATTCTTTAATTTTCATATTTGGGCGTTTGTCTGCAACTTGCTTAATTTTTTGAAGATTTAATCGTGTTTTTCAATTATTTGTAAGTCATCTAAGAATTTTGGTAAATATAGTGTGTAGTGTATGAGTGCCGGGTCGTTGAAGGGCTCGGCTCGTTGGATAACTTAGAATGCGAGCAGGTATAACTACTAAAAGCCGGCGTCATCTTTGCTGACGACACGATAAACGATTAACTGCACTGTAATAAAAGTTGAAATATGGATTAAATGGAAGATTTCCTATACAGCGTGGTCTCTTAGAAATCTAACAGTCGGTGAACTGTACAACGTTGTAATTATAAAACTCACACTTTTGTAAATATGGTAAGTATTAATATCTGGTATGGGAAAGTTCACTCGAAGTGAACACTTCATAAAAGTGCTCATGAGTGGTAGTAGAATAATATTCCACAAATTAAATCAGTTAATTTTCCCGCTCTTACCCAAATTTAGGCGGACACATTTGTCCTTTTGTTTATAGTTTTCTATAATCCCAAGGATTAAAAAAATCAAAAATCGATTTTCTTTTTTTAGATTCTAACGACATTATAGTATTTTCGCCTTGAATTGGCGCACTTAAGGTAAAAAGACTTAGTAAGTGACGTTGGTAATAGATACCTGTAATTCCTACTTACCTATTCCAGCGCTGCTCATAGCCTTTGTACGTATTAAAATAGTATTAAGTAGTAGTAGTAGTAGTTTATTTGCAAAAGAGGTAGTGGCTTACAAAGTATCAACAGTGCTACATAAACATAATAATAATAATACATATAGACATTGTTACATGTTAATAAAAATATAAATAAATTACCAGCTTAAAACAAACGAACAAGTCAAAGCATTATATAGACAAATACTCTTATATTGTGTAAAAAACGTTACCTAGCTGTAAAATTTTTCTTTATATTTTTTTTAAACTAGCTATAGTAACCGCTGATTTAACTGACTCTAATCATCGATTGAAAAATGTTATGCCATTGTAAATGTACGTAGTTTTACATATATCATCTTAGATGGAAAATCTGGTCTCAGCATATTACAATTTCGAGTATTGTAGCAATGAAATTCGGTGTTTGTATTAATCGAACCTTTTGTTTTATACATGTGCAATAATGTTTCATAGATATACAAAGGGTCATAACGGTAATCGCAATTAAGCGAAGCGCTTTCTACTGTAATTTAAAAACGTTTCCACAGAAACCCGAGTTTCCCCAAAAAAGTATGCCAAGCATACCCAATGGGGTTCTCGGCTCATAACAACGAAAGGCAGAAACCTATTAAATATCGTCACGGAAAAAAACTACAAACATCACTCTACGGGTGAACCTACTCACTGGCCATCTGACCGAAACAAGTTACCCGACCTAATAGACTTTTACATTTCGAATGGAATTGCCACAAATTATGTCACAGTAGAACCAAACCATGACTTATCGTCGAACCACCTACCCGTAATGATGAACTTGAGCACTATCCCAATCTATAAAGAGCCCAGTCACTATCTAGTCTCGAGGAAAACTGACTGGCACAAATTCCAGCAGCACCTAGAGGAGAAAATCGACCTAAAAATGAGAATAAAAGTACCCGAAGAACTTGACATGGCAACTCACCATTTAACCACCCATATATATACAAGAAGCAGAATGGGAATCTACACCAAGCCAGACTCATCGAATACACTACACTGAGAATATACCGCTTTCCATAAAGGGTTTAATTGCTGAAGAACGACGTGCTAGGGGAAAATGGCAACGAACCCGCTCTGTTACTGATAAACTGAATTATAACAGATTAACGAGAAGGCTCCGCACACTTTTGCAAGAATGTCAAAATTCTAAGTTTAACTAGTATGTCGCAAATCTAAAGCAAGATGACCACACAATCAGAAAACCAAATAGAAATTGGGCAAGATCTAGCAGGGAAAAAGCCGACAACTTTGCAGACCACCTATCTGGTGTTTTCAAGCCCTTTGAAGCTTTGCCAGCTTTTGATAATAATGAAATAGAAGAATATTTAAATGTGCCGTGCCCAGTGTCCCTACCTATAAAGTCCTTTTTACCAGCTGAGGTGCAGCACCAATTACTCGACTTAAATCAACATAAAGCTCCCGGATATGACATGATATCAGGCCAAATTCTAAGAATGCTACCGAAAACAGCAATCGTACTGTTAACAACAATTTTTAATCGCATGTTAAGCCTTTCTTACTATCCCATAATATGGAAATATGCGCACATAATAATGGTTCCTAAGCCTGGAAAACCACCAGAGGATGTTACGTCGTATAGACCGATTAGCCTTCTGCCATTGACAAGCAAAGTGTTTGAAAGGCTATTTCTCAAAAGGCTTCGCGAAAACACGGATATACGAGCTCAGCTGCCAAACCACCAATTCGGATTTCGCAAATACCATTCGACAACTCAACAGACGCACAGGATAGTAAACCAAATATCAAGGAGCCTTGAAGATAAAGAGTTTTGCACGGCCGTATTCCTGGATGTTTCCCAGGCATTTGATAGAGTGTGGCACTCTGCGCTACTCTACAAACTTAAAAAAACTGCTCCCAAGCTACTACTACTTACTTCTTAAATCCTACCTAACAGATCGCTATTTCTCAGTCAAGCTCAACGAGTTATTCTCATACTACCCCATTAAATCCGGTGTTCCACAGGGCAGTGTCTTAGGACCTCTCCTTTGCCTCATATATACTGCTGACCTGTCAGAAACCGACAACACAATTACCTCCACTTTTGTCGACGATACAGCCATCATATCCATTCATGAAAACCCAATAATTGCTTTCGACAACCTCCAACATCATCTAAACCGCATCTCTGAATGGCTCGGTAAATGGCGTATTAAAATAAACGAATCTAAATCGGTCCAAGTAACATTTACCACGCGATTTAGTGTTTGTCCGCCAGTTAGTATTAACAACAAACCTATACCCGTAAAGACGGAAACCAAATACTTGGGGCTACGCCTGGATCAGCGACTCGCATGGCAGAAACATATCAAAACCAAGCGCCAACAGTTAAATCTTAAATTCCGCAAAATGTACTGGCTTATCGGAAGAAAGTCCAAACTGTCCTTAAGCAACAAACTGTTACTGTACAAAACAATGCTAAAGCCTATCTGGACTTACGGTGTACAGCTGTGGGGATGCGCCAAGCCAACACGGATAAAAACCATCCAACAATTTCAATCTAAAACACTCCGCGCTCTGGTGAATGCTCCTTGGTACGTTTCCAATCTGACGACACACGAAGATCTCGGTATTCCATTTGTAGTCGACGAAATCCAGAGATTTGCAGAGAACTATCACCAGAACCTCCAGGCACACAGCAACGAACTAGTCCAGCAATTATCCTACTACCACTTACTTAACCAGCTTCTTGGTGTTCAAAGACTGGCCTGTCTCTGTATAACTGGAGCATTCAGGAGTACTCCGACAGCAGCACTGGAAGCTCTTCTGCAACTTCCTCCCCTAGAGCTAATAATCAAGGGCGAGGCACGCATGGGAGCATACCGCTTAAACTGCACGGGCAATTGGAGAAGCAGCCAACAGATATGGGGACACTCCAAAATAACAACTGTAGTATCCGACCCAATGCTAGACATGGGTACGGACTACATGTTAACAAAATACTCCTTTCATAAACCATTTGAAGTACGGATAAACCGTGAAGAGTGGCAACAAGGAGAACCACCAGACTTACAAAAAAGCCTAGTATGGTATACAGACGGTTCACGCACAGACAACGGAACCGGAGCTGGAATATACGGTAGCAACCCAAGATATAGTACCTCTATTCCATTGGGCCAATCTACCACAATATTCCAAGCAGAAACATATGCAATTTTAGCAGCAATAGAAGAGAACATAAGAAGGGGGTATATGAACAAAACCATCCTTATCATCTCTGACAGTCAGGCAACTCTAAAAGCACTGAACTCAAACCGGATCAAGTCAAAGCTTGTCTGGAACTGCCTTTGTAGCCTCTTGAAACTGGCAATCTCTAACAAGGTAAAACTTGTGTGGGTGCCGGGACACAGAGGCATAGAAGGAAATGAAAATGCAGATAAACTAGCAAAGCAGGGATCTGAAACACCATTCACAGGGCCTGAACCTGTGGTTGGCACAACTAAAAAGACAGCGAGAGGAGCAGTTAAAGAATGGATGTCAACAAAACACTCGGAACACTGGAGACTCTCACCTCGACAGAGACAAAGCAAAGCTATGATGGGCAACCATCCCCATAAGCTGACTAAACCAGTCCTGCAACTTAGCAGGACTCACATCAGAATAGTGACAGGACTCCTAACGGGACACTGGCACTTCAGAAAACATCTGCATAACATAGGGCTATATAATGAAGATCCAATATGCAGACTATGTGGTGAGGAAGAAGAAACAGCCTCCCATATAATATTCGAATGCGAAGCCCTAGCTCGCAGAAGATTCCAAATCTTTGAGGGCATCAAACCCAATGAGATACAACCGCCAGCCAGTCTGATCAACAAACTCCTAGACCTGCTAAAGGGGACGGATCTACTTGACAGTGACTAGCGACCGAAGGGGATACACAATAGGCCCAAGAGGCCGCAGTGTTATAGGGCATATCAAACCCTCCCCGTTTTAAATCAATCAATCAAACCACTTACTTGTAAGACGCTTAAATAGAAGATTAGATGGCTCTCAAAACAAAAATAATATATAATTTTTAAAGTTTGAACATTAGACATTTTTTATTCTTAATAACGCGAAGATTCAATTAAGTTAATAGTTTATCAATATGACAAGAACATGAGAATTTCTCATCAAGTACAACGCCTTATAAACTACAGCTACATTTAAAATGTACTTATTCATAAATATAATTTCTGGTAAATCAGATTTTACATAATGAGGAAAAACCATTACATTCGTTTTAGATAAATTTAAAATTAATTTGTTAGCGGAAAACCAAGACATCACTTCGTGAAGAGATATATAATTAGGAGCAGGCACGAACCCTGGTTGCTATGGCTATATTCTGCAGTCATTTAGAAAGAGAGCGCCGCGACAAGGAAACTACTAAATGTACTATTTCAAAGATGTGCTGATTCGCGCTAATATTGTTTTTTGTTGACAATTAAAACTACACATCTGTCAATAAATTTGTAATTACAACAACTTATAATATTTTTAACAATGGTTAAAACATGTTTTGTGTAGGGCTGCAATGTTGGCCAAAAAAGCAGCAAAGGAAAGTTATCTTTTTTTTATCCGCCTAAAAGCACTACTTTAAGAGCAATACAGGAAACACTTACAAGTGGAAAAATGACAAATAATTTAAAAATTGGTGTGGTATTTGCGGAAAACACCAAATTATTAGAAAATGGTCAAACGGTGTGCTTACTGTAAGGTTTTGAATGTTAGCACTTAAAGGAATATAATTTACTTCTATAAAATGTTTTTATAACAGCTTTGTTTGTAAAAACCACGTTTGGTAGAATCTGCAGTACCAAATATTCATGCACTTTAATTGTAATAATCATAAAAATCTATTTAAATTAAGTAAAAAAACTTTTATACGCAATTTTTTCATAAACTGATAATTATAATATGGTATATAATATTATACCTAATATCTATCAAATAAAAACTTAAATAAACTCCGATGCAGAAGATTTGACATTCTCAAGAAATAACCTGACATAACCTAAAAAGGTATCGACTTCGTTGACATTTTAAATAAGATATTGACGAATGACGATCGAGTACTTTTTGTAGTTTCTTTGTCTCGGATCTCTCTATCACATTGGCACAATTGGGACAGTTAAACCTTAGCAACTAGCGTGTCGTGTACCTCCTTACGTATTACGATTGTCAACAATTACGTTTGAGGACTATCAGATATTAGTATATTGGTTTCCTCGGCATTCACAGTGATTTTGAAGCAAAGAAGTAATAGAGGTTAGGAAGGAGGGTTTCGAGTTAGTTGCACTTAAAGCACTGTGACGGATGTGACGTCATCGCCGCCATATTCAGACACTTTTGGTGATTCATTTGTGCCGGTGATGTTTACAAATTTTGTTATTAAATATGGTTAGTTGTATTTGCTGTGGTTGCTCGAGTACTAAAATTAACAAGCAGAAAGGAATAAGTTTCCATAGGTAAGTATTTTACCAAATGTAAATAACAAATGTCAATTTGACGTATAAGGTTAAGACAGTGGCGGAGAGGTCAATATTTCAAGTTTCCTTCTATAATAAATTGGCAACTAAAACAGCATACTCATGTTTTATAATTTGTTCGTTATGCCCTAAATATAATTTTCTGACGCCGCCACTGGTGACACTTCCGCTACGTCACAGTTTGGCAGCCATGTTCAGACACCTTTAAGGTTTACTGGCCAATGTGCATAAGCTCCTTCCTAACCTCTATTACTTCTTTGTTTTGAAGTTTGTATTGAAAGGTAGATCGATTATTAATATAATAAACAACAGAGAGCCTAAAATTTACCTTTGTGGGAGGTCATATTTAATTTCATTACGGCTTGAAAAGTATTTCTTTGTTTCACCAGTATCATAGACATGAGTAATTTCTGTAACAGCGTTATGAATTTTACTTTCTTATACCTTTGGTATGGGGTAGTATTGATATCATGAAAATTTTCGAAATCTAGATTTTAATGGAAATACGCGTTTTGGGGCTCAAGAAACCCAAAAAAGTGGTCTCTAAAAATGTCTGCCTGTAGGTGGGTGGGTGGGTAAGTGTATGGTGAGGGTGTGCGTGGGTGTGTGGCGCCTCTATAGACGAAAATACTGAACCGATTTTAATAAAATTAAAAATCAAGAGGTACATTAAAACATTGTCTTAGTTAAGCTTTTCAAAAAAAATCCAAACCCAAAAACGAATGCGATAACGTTCTTGTCCAAAACTAAATTTTAGAAATTTAAGCATGGAATCTGAGAGAAAAACTTAAGACAAATCGAAAACTTTTTTACCGAACTTTTTATCTTAAAAATGATAGCCGCTACAACGTTTTGAAAATCTCGACTTCAACGCCCATTTACTCAAAAACTAGTTAGCTTATCGGGATCAGCTACAATTTGTTTGAGAGCCCTTTGTAGGTAGTATACCATAAAATACAATTAATTTTAAAAATCCTAAAACGATCGCAATGGTGCTGCTTCCAAATTTTTAAAATTTTCAAAATATAGTTTTTTCAAAAACTGCCTACACGATTTTTTTTAACTTTTTAAGCCGATAGAGCTTGCAGTGAACTACAAATATGTTTTTTACTAATTTTAATCTATATTTGCATATATAAATTGTTTTCTTAAACATCTAACATACGGTGAAATGAGAGAAGAGTTCAAGTAGGTATGGGAAAGTCCACTCGAAGTTAACACTTATTTAAGTAAGAAGTTAGCAACTTATGAACGTTACCAAGGATATCGTAATTATCGAACTTTTCTAGTAGGATATCATCCATACATATATAAAAGCTCAAAGGGTATTTTTCTCCGGTTCCTCAAGCGGCTACCGCTTCACCAATTTGGACCATTTTTTTTTTTCAATGAAAGGTCTCTATCCTCAGATGGAACATGAAACATTTTTATATTATTATATGACGTCGATTTATTAATAATAATTATTTTAATTTATAATATAGATGAAGGTCGGCTAGACGTGCTTCACTTGAGGCGACATCTACACTAACGCCGCGTCTCATTATTGGAACTAATGCCCCACGTGACTTAGCATTTCGCCGGTTCTGTCAACGCTAAGTCTGTCAGTGCATTGTGCGCTGGGGTAACACTAGTAATCAATTAAATCGAAAGCTTTAAATAAATCTAGGTTTATTCTTGCAACGAATTTATCCGAATTTATATTTATCAGTGAGAAATTTTAGATGTTTTCTATTGCTTTTGTTTTAGATTTATTGAACCTAAAGTCATATTGGTTACTGGGCAAAATATATTTTTTGTTAGAAACTGCAAAGGAGAATTTATTAAATATGTTTAAAAATTTTTAGATGGGGGTCGAAAATGCTTCATTTTTTGTGCAGCTGAATGAATTTTGCCGTTTTAAAGATGTCTGGAAAATAACCTTGCTCGAAGCAACAGATTACTACATCAGCAATGAGCAATGCAAGCATCTCCTTTGCACATTTGATAGCTTTTATGGGAATTCCATCTACTCCTACAACAGCAGTATTTTTCAACTTACTTCTGATCTCGTTAACCTCATGTAAATCGACTGGAGCAACAAACATCGAAGAACTATTTTTCCATTTAACTTTTCGTAACATCCTAGCGTACTCAAAGTTTGTCAACGTAAAAGAAATATTGGTAAAGTAATTAATAATTTTTTCTGATATCTTATAAGGATTTGATTCTATAAAACAACCATTTTCTATTTCAAAATTGCTATTTACTGAGACCTGATTGACCGAATTGTTTGTTTCTTGCTTAATCACATACCACATAGATTTTGCCACGCTGTTTGATTTTTTTATCGTGTTACTAAAATGTAATTCTTTTAATTTCTTAGCAAGGATCTTTAGTATAAGAGAGTATATGTCGTAATATCGTTGTAAAGTATCACTGAAACATATTTTTGTTTGTTAATGGTGGTTATGTAACAGGCAAGTAGGGATTACAAGTATTTATTACCAACGTCGCTCCACCTAAAGTGCGCCAATTCACGGCGAAAATACTGTACGCTGAAGCGGCCGCAAGCAGTGAGGTGATGGCTATGGTATAGCTCGTTGTGACTGCACGTCGTATTATGTTTTTTTTTTGTTGAACGACCGGTATCTATACGCCGTGTTGCATTTGCTTTTTGCGGAGCAATATTAATGTGGGTTTGATTTGTACCGCCACTGCTGTGAGGCTACAGCGTTGGGCGTAAATCTTTTTGAATACAAAAAAAGTAAAATGTCGTAAGTATGGGAAAGTCTAGGCAACGTGCTGTGCTTATTGGTTTATCCCCACGTTGCAAGATTTCCGAAAAAATTAAAAAAGACTATCTGAAATCGCAGTTATTAGAAATGATTTTAAAAGTAAATAAATACAGTTGCAATTACTTTTTAAATGTAACTACGTTACTGTTTTGTCATATTTTTCACATATTATACAGCCTGTACCTCCCAGAATCCAAAAAAAGTGGTTTTTAAAAAATGTCTGCCTGTGGGTGACTGTGTGTATGGGTAATGGGTATGTGCGCTCCATAACTCCCAAACGGATGGTCCGCTGAGCTTAGGAATGTGGTAGTATATCAAAAAGGACAATCAAAAATAGGATGCAAATCAAAAATCAGAAATTTTGAAGGAAAAAAACAGAATTTCCGAAACAATAAAAATTTGGAAGAATTATGAAACAACACTATTACCCCGAACATGTTTACTTGAGTAATAGACACTTTTTTAGATTGGGATTGTCATCTCATTTATACGGTGGTCAAAGTCAACCAGTATGACACTGAACAAAATCATAAAAGGGCCCACGCTTTGTGACCCTGTTAGAAAATTATTATAGAAATGTGACTGCAACCTCATTACCTCACGCACTAAAATGACTGGTATTGCAATTCTATTTTTTACTTTACCTTTAAAATATTGCTATGATATTTGGAGGTGTATGTTTTTACTGGGGTATTGTAGTTCCTGGAAGGCAATTTTTGGGATGCTTGCTGCAATTCAATTTGAGATTGGAGGTTTGTGAAAGCTGTAAGGTTTTGATATTCTAACTTTTAAACTCAAGGTTGCGTATTATTGCTGTAATTTCTTGTTATAAATTCTAATAATTTATATTTTTCATATTTGTGAGGTTTGTTTTTACTGAAAGAAAAGAAAAACACAATCAGATTGATACGATTTTTATTTATGTTAGTTTTAATTATAATTTAGTTCAGAATTGTTCAAAAGGTTTAATTTATAAGAAGTTTTAGACTTACTTGTTTTGTGCATCGATTAATGTCATTATGGATGTCAGTGTCAATGTCACAAACGTATAAAAGAATACTCATTGTCATGAGATTTATTTGTTTGTTAAAAAAAATGGGAATCAAGAAGGAAGACAAAAGAATGGAAAATTTGTTTAGTTAGTTACGACTCGTCTTTGTAAACAAAGACAGAGAATTTTATGTCCTCTGGATGAATAAAGAGGAAAAACGAGTTTAAAAGTAATGTAAAAGTGATTGTGAATATAAAAGAAGAAAATACAACTAATTATCAACGAATTGTGAAAAGTCCAGAAGAATAACAAGCATAAAGCGATCCACAAAGTTTTTCCAGTTGTGATGGTGGTAAAACCAAGTTTAAAATAATATAAAACAGACCAGAGGAAGATTCAAACTAAAGGCGAGTGTTTGTGGTTACTTGAGGAACCTGCAAACTAGTGAAGTAGAAGTTGGACATTCATCGTTTGCTCGAGTAAAAGATATCCCAATAAGGAGACGTTAAGATACGTGTTCTCTTTTTAAAGGACGATAGTATTTAGTAAAATTTATTTGATTTTTCGCAAATTTCATTAGAAAATTGATTTATTAAATAACACCTTTTTTTTTGTAACGTTGATATTGTTTTGTGTTTATCCTATCTCATATTTATTTATTAATAACTTGTCTTACAAGCTAAATAACGACCCTGAGAAAGTTAATAAAGAGTCTCATAGAAAATATATTTTAGAATTGCGTGAATTGCGGGCATTTAGGGAATTGTTTTCTAGTAAGTACATGCACACGCATATCATTGCAATATATAATCATCGTTAATCGTGATTACTGATTAGTGATTCTTATTCACGATAAAAAAAGGTTTAAAAATGGAGTGACTATTTCTAAAATGTTACTCATTAGTCGGAGTTTTCTACAACAACAGTTTTAAATCTAAAAATAATACCAACTTATTTGCTGTTACCTCGGTTTTTGTTTATTTCTAAATGTTTAAAAATTAGAAGAGACAACAAATTAATTTATATAATAATACCCTACCGTTATGTTAGCTAGTCCGTTTCCTTTTTTAAAATTATTATTTACCAAATCGTGTAAAATTCACTTAAGAAAATCGCTTGTTTACGGCGTTTTATAACAATAATTAACAATCAACAGAAGGTATCAATTTTTAAAACGTTGTTGCAATTTCTAACCTGTCTTAATATTTTATTTTAGATTTTTCGCCAGCAACGGGAAGTTAAATTATTTATTTAATAAAATTTGAGTTTTTGAGAACATTGAACTTGTAACACAAGGAATACTGCCAACTGCATTCACATAGATTACAGTTAAAGAAGGTAATTTGGACGAAGAGGTTTGCAAAGGTGCATTTGAGGCTAAACTTCTACGTGTAAGAAGAAATGTCCTAAAATGCTTATTTTATTAGAAATTTTTAATTTTTTTTAATTACTCGCTATTATTATTTCTTTTACAAATTTTAAATAGAAAATAAGGCAAATCCCTAACAATACAAGGTAAAAGGCTATTTAATATGATATATTACGCAATACATTCTAGGTGACTCAAAATAATGCGCTTTTTAAGAGACACCGTTATGACTCAGCGTGTAAAAATGGTAACACGATGTGGTAATTTAATAATTTACAACATAATTTAAATTTAAGAAACTAAAATGTTCTGGTTTAAACGTTGTATGGTTTCATTGCCAATAATAATTAATAAGTTCAAATTTTACTTTGTTGAAGTTCATATTAATATTAATATAAGTGAAATAATAACTAATAACTTCAATAGATATTTTATCCTTATACGTGTTTCAACGTGTTTACATGTCATTATCAAGGGCATGATTAAAAGTAAACATTTGGTGTTGCTATAGGAACAATAGAACTTAATGACTTGATCTTGATGGTTATCTATGTCTGCAGATGATTTGATTTCACTGGTCAACAAATTTTTAACTTTCAATTTTTTCTTTGCTATCTATATACAATTTAGTTTTGTTTTCTAGTTCTAATTACAATTTTAAAAATAAATTACTTTTAGCAAGTCCGATTTTGAAAAATTTAACTAAAAGAATAAATAAAAGACATTTCGCATAATAACTAATGGGTACACTATTGCATTACAATTAGAATGTTTTTCTCTTCATTTTTCTTTTGTATGGGACTGTGGAACTTTCTGATATCAGTGTGCAGCAGTAATCAGCAAGCATTTCGCTGTTCCACTTCTCTTGGTTTTGGTTTTGGCAATGCCTTGATAGAACCAACCGTTCTCCATGCTCATCACTAACGTCGCCAAGATTCGGAAGAAACAAATCCAAGTGGGAATCTAAAAAGCGTATTTTAAGGCTCATGTTACAACCTAATGCTTGATAACTCCTAAAAGGTTCACCGACAATTTCTTTGTAATTTTTAGATTTTGTATTTCCCACAAAGTTTTGTTTTACCGCTTTAAAAGTATTCCAAGCAGAACGTTCTAAGTCGTTTAGAGTTTCTTCAGATTCTGTATCTTGCATTAATGGATTAATAAGGGTTCCTACAAAAATACCCTTTTTAATCTTTGCATCAGTGACATTGGAAAAGTTTTGTTTAAGATATTGAAATCCATGTCCTTCTTTGTTCATGGCTTTGACAAAGTTTTTTTTATCAAACCCAATTTTATATACAACGGTTGTTAGAAAATTTTGTCACGCTCAACTAGTGCTGGAAGGATTATGTATTTTTTTTCAGGAATATGCTGCTCTCTTGGTGGCCATTGTTTAACAATATAATGAGAATTTCTTGCTCGGCTGTCCCAGTCACAAATAAAACAACAATGCTTTGTGTATCCAAGTTGTAAACCAAGCAGAATTGTCACAAGTTTAATTCAGCACTGATGTACCATTTATACTTTCTGTAATTAATTTTGTCAAGAAGGTATACCATATTTTAACAGGAACTGTAGAGTAAATATTTCCATTGTATAGAAGAACAGCTTTTAAGCTTAGTTTCGAAGCATCGATGACTAGACGCCATTCTTCTGCATTGTGTTCATGGCCTAATCATCATCATCACGTAGCTATTCCATCCATCGTCGGATGTAAGCCTCTCCAAGTCTCCTCCATTCCAATCTGTCTTCTGCTTTTCTCATCCAGTCGGACCCTGCTAGTCTTTTAATATCATCTGTCCACTATGGCCTAATGCAAGCATTAAATTGTCAATATTATTGTAGAAGAAAAGACCATTTTCAGTTAAGTAATACTGTGAAGAACTACAAAATATGATTATCCAGTTGGGAGAAGCCTCTAACAAAGTTGAATTAAAGATGAACATGCAAAAGACAAAGATAATGACAAACACAGACGAAATCAGAAACATACAAGTCAATGGACACGCAATTGAAAAAGTCAAGGAATACATATATCTGGGGCAAGTTCTGAAGCTAAACAAAGAAAATCAACACGCTGAAATAACGAGACGTATAAGATTAACATGGGCAGGATTTGGAAAACTAGCATGGATACTTAAGAATCCCAAAATACCACAACATATAAAGAGCAAATATGTTTTACCAATACTTACTTATGGATGTCAAACCTGGACACTCACAAAGAAGAATATAGATAGAATAGCAAAGACACAGAGAGCTATGGAAAGATCCATGCTAGGTATACGACTGACTGACAGGAAGAGAAATACATGGATCCGCAGTAAAACCAAAGTAGAAGATGTTACTCAAAAAATCGCCAAGATGAAGTGGAGCTTTACAGGTCATGTCATTAGGCACCAAGATGACAGATGGAACAACTTAATCCAGTATTGGAGACCGTACCTGGGACACCGAACCCGGGGAAGGCCGCAAATGAGATGGAGTGACGACCTGAAGAGAGTAGCAGGCTTACACTGGAAAAGAGCCGCACAAAACAGAGAAGGATGGAGATTGCTAGAAGAGGCCTATGTCCAGAGTTGGATGACTGAAGGCTAAAGAAGAAGAAGAAGAAGAATACTGTGACATTTTTTTCTGACGATTGCGATATAACGAAATACGCGTATCTGAAGCTAACAACTTCCATCCTTGTAATCTTGATTCTTGTATCTCTGCTCGAGTTTTTGATAAATTCAAATCTCGAACCAGGTCATTTATTTCTAATTGAGTTATTTAATAAAGTTTGTCTTCTTGAGATGGTAAAAACTAAAAAGTCCTCTTCATTGTTTGACAGTTCTGAAGCTGCTCCTTCTGTTTCTGTATCAACTTGTTCTTTTAATACGTTTGGACATGTTGGTATCGGAAAGGGGATAAACTGGGATAATCAATTTTCTTCTTATTTTTGCCAAAAAAGCAAAAGAGTTTGGTGCAGCAAAAGTAGCAGTTCGTCATATGGTCCGTTTGCTCATTCCAAATCATAAAAACCGCAAACGCCATAGCAATGCTCTTACCATTCAACCAGCTTCTTAGAGTAACAGCACAACCCGCACAACAAATTTTAGGAGTCCAAGATTTGTCTTGATTTTTAATTTTAACACCAAAGTGTTAGTAGCACGCTTTTTCTATTGTAGATGTAATATTTTGCTTAAGCTGCTAAATAGTTAATTCTCCGCAAACATAACAAAAACTGTTTGGATCGTTTATACACGTACGAGACATTGTCAATATAAAACACCATAGCTTATCACAAACTGACTCAATTCAATTTTAATACTCATAATAATCCTTCTGTACCTTCTTATATACCCCCATAATCGCATATCTATGAATTTCCGAAATGTGATTGGTTTAAAAGCAAAGAGAGGCGTGGCTTACGATTGTGACGTTGAAAACATGCCAAAACTTGTTCAAACCTGTTCAAACAAGTCAGGCAAGACAAGATTTCTTTCAGTATTTAACATCAATGCGGTAAAACAGAAAATGTCAAATCCAGTAAAAAATTAATATATTTTAGGAGAAAACTATTATTGAAAATTCCTCAAAATTTTGAGGTGGTAGAAAAAAATTGAAAACGTTCTCAAAATCAGCATGAAAAAGCACGTGTTAGAGCGTAAGAAAAAAAAACCTCTGTTGACCAGTGTTTCCTATTCCACAACGTCTAATAATAGTGAAGTTATCAATTCTTATTTTATTTATATTAATAATGATTAACGTTTAAGTTCTCATTAACGTTTTTTTTATTCATTTATGATATGGGAACCGTACAATATCAATGCACTGAATAATTTGAGTAGGTTATTTTGGACAGTTCTGGATCCACCCCCCACTCCTGGCCTTGAGTTCAAGGTCAAGGACACCCCCACTCCTACCCCCACCCCTGGCCTTGAGTTCAAGGTCAATGTCAAAAAAATTTTTCGGCCTGCGGCCGGCTTGTCCTGCGGACGGCTGAGATTTGCGCCCCGTCTGGACTGGAGCATCCCCCCACTCCTGACCTTGAGTTCATGTTCAAGGTCACGGTCCAAAAAAATTTTTTAGCCTGCGGCGGGCTTGTCCTGCGGACGGCTTGTCCTGCGGACAACAACGCTTATAGTTGGAGTCCTATCTGAAGAAGTGCTCGCAGCATAACCTCACTAGCCCCTTCTAATCTCAAGACCATTCTCCTCCTTTACCCGACGGCCACGCCGTCCACCAGCTTAGTCGCTCCAAAAGAAAACACCAAATAGATTTCAAATATATTTATTAATTAATTATACATATTGTAATTAATTCACCAATATATAAAGAAAAGCTGTACTCTTGTACACAAAATTAAAAGAATAAATTTTATAGTTTTTACATTACATAATATTTGCACATATACAATATATAATTTTAATTTAAATCAAGCGGATCTTCTTGCAGTTGTTGACACCATGAAAGTCTGTAGTTTTAAAATCTCCAGTAACCTCCAGATATAAACTAGTCAAGTGATCCGTCGGAACACAAATGTTATATATGTTGTGTTCGTACCACTCACGCAAATTTGTATGATAATTTACTTCGGTAACGGGAATAATAACCTTTTCTACACTATTCCGAATAAATGTTGCATTACCACTAATTTTTATATAATGCTGATGTGAGAAATATTGCATCTCATCGATATTACTAATAACTAGCGGCTTGAGTTTCTCACTGACATACTTGAAACATTTGCCTTGGCTTGCTGTTTCATCTAATACGTACTCAAGAGTCAACGTTTCACGCACCATGTTGATACGAGTATGTCAAACTTGCGAATGGGGAAATAAATATGTGCGATGTGTATTTTAACTGCACGCGAGCTCTACAAAGAATGGAAAAATTGTAGTAGTAGCTTCTTTGCCGATAGACGATCATAAATGTCTTCGGATTCTACACCATTTCCAGCAACATCGACACCATCAAACTTAACTAGCCTTTCCAAACCATCGAAAGCCTTCTTCGTCTCTTCAAGTAGCCCCTTTGTAGTTTTCAAGGATTTTATAAGATTCGCAAATGAGCAATGCTTTGACCATCGAAGGTGTTCAGACAGGGGGTCGTCAGCGGGTTCCCATAAATATATTTTAATTCCACAACAGAAGCATTGCGTATCGTCAACACCAGTGGGGATGTGGTAGAAACCGGCAGCAGCAAGCGATTCTGGGGTTAGCTCACCAGGCCAATTGTCGAATGTTTTTAGTCGTTTAACATAAGACTGGTAATTCGGGTTAGACCACATCTTCACAGACTTGACACTGTGCAACTGAAGTTTGGATTTGCAAACAAGGTTATATAATCCCAGGTACAAGAGTGGGGGATGGGTGGAGTCAACTCAAGGCTAAATAGGTTCAAGGTTGTGAGGATTTAAACATTTAAAATAAAGAATTAAAATTAAAAAGTATAAATATTTATTGCCAATAATAATTAATATACAACAGTTCCCCGTTCCTATATCGTGAGGTAAAGCTCAGCACCTGCCGAACCACGTTGTTTCTGTACCACTCCTCCAAGGGTTTCGTCAAGGGTGCCTCCAACGTTTTTAGTCTTGCAAACTCGGCAAGCAGTTCCCCTTGCAGATCTAGATCGTACTCGATCGTGGCAACCGCATACACTTTCTTACCCTCGAAGGAGCTTCCCCCCTCTTCCACAAACTGCTGGAACCGTTGGTAGTGACTGGTCCTTGGGGGTTGGAAGAAGACATCTTCGTCGGAAAAGTTGTAAAGTGACATGATTTTCAGACTTAGACTCAGACGATAACTGATGCTGTAAAGCTTCTACACGAAATATAAAGTAAAATACGCAACCTTCGTGAAATATGGCCGTGAAAGTCAAGGTTATGGGTGCCCCTTTCCACCACCACCACTACAAAGTGCGACCTTGACTGATTGCAATATAAAGAGCATGCTTGTTTCGATATTTAGTTGAGTTTGTTTAGTTCGCGAAAGAAGATCGAGTTCGTAAAAGTGATGGATAATTTATTACAAAGTATCAAAAAGGTGAAAAACCAAGTGCGAATGAAATCGGGGGAGATTGTTAGTTGTGTAAATGCTAAACAAACTGCACCGTATCCAATATTGATACATTGCAGAAGTTATCCTCTAAATAAATCGCGAAGCAAGTTTGTAGCGGTTGGTCTGTCAAGTTATACACCGCATTGGCCTGTAGTGCAACTGTATGGTTGTAAAAATGACTGGATAAGTTTCAATGAAGAAGAATGGAAAGTGTTCCTGGCGAATCAAGGGGTGATAACAAACTATTTCTTTTCAAGAGATTTTGAAGTTCAACCAGTGAGCATAAGTCCTTCAAAAACCATTTCCTTCCAAACTGTTGCAAAAACAAAAGTGATAATCATACAGGACCAGGGTGCATCTGAAATTTATTTGGGATTGGAGTCTCTTGTGGAATTATGGGAACTCCTAGCATTAATTGATTGTCGATTGGGTCTGTTAAAAAGTTTGGAGTTTGAAAAGTTTTACACAAGCGTTATCAAAGGGGTTGCCTGTATGTCTGGCGACATAAAAAGCAACATTCATAGCGTATTGATGAATTTAAATATAAAGTCTGAAAATGTTGTGTGTATGTTGGAGATGTTAAAATTTGGTGAACAAATAATTACATGTGACGTTGAATTTGAAAACTTTGCAAATAAGATTAATTAACAAAAGGTGTCAGAATGTGGATGGTATACTCTGCAGCATCGCGTCCTGTGGCTACAGATTTACACACAGCAGTTATACTTCTTCAGAGTTTGCTTCAAGACTTGGCATTCGATGCTGGACACGAAAGCGTGTATGGGTTTGAACGATTCGGAACTATCAGCGAGCTTGAGGAGTTAGAAAAAAAATATCAGAAGGGGGTCAAGTTATGTCGGAAATTTTTGGAGAACCGAATATGTGGAAAGCTCCTTCTGGAAAGTCTAATCGATATTGATTTAGAGGAGTTTACTGCTGAAGTTGAAATATTTGTGGGTAAAGATTAAAACCTGATATATAACGATCAGTTGAAGAGCAGGCAATCATTACGTGAAAGTTCTATAAGGTGTTGAGATGCCGATCGATAAATTTGGAAGACACTTGCATAGTCATCATGACCCTCAAATTTTTCTTGCAGAAATGGGTGAGGCGGAATTAAGAAGCGAATCTAATTTATTATTACTGGCTCTTAGGACCGATGAGAACGCCAATTTTGTTTTTCTTGGAGATGAAGCTAAAGGCGACAGACGCGTGTATAAGTGTCCAATAAGGGGAACCATTACAAATGTAAGAATCTCGGTGAAGGAAGTTAAACTTTATATTAACGACAAAGAAATTAAGTACACTGATTTGGTTGGAGTAGACCTGAAGGTAGACGATGAGATTACAGCTATATATAATATAAAGAATAGCTACCAAGCGTTGATGTTGACGTTAACTTTGCAAAGCCCCCTTATAGTGCATGCATAAATGCCATAAAATGGTTCGCCAAGTGAAGTTTGATATGTCAAAAAATAAAATCCACAATATGATAGTATGGAGTTTCGCATATCGGCAAAGTAGAATTAAGTTTTGGGAATTTGTAGCTGTAGATCGATGTAGATTTCAAAGAAGAATTGAAGATACACATAAAACGCTTGTGAAAGTTTTAAGTTTGAACCATAGAAATAAGATATACTTAGAACGCTTTGCATAATTTTATAAAGAAATTAAAATGTATTACTATTAATAATGTTGATAGCTTGTAGTATGTTAGAAATGTTTTTGCATTACAATGTATTATTAACGAATATATCTATCGTTTTAACGAAACCTGTATTTTATTAAATAAAACTAGTAAGTACATAAAAAATTTATTTGAAAATTATTGCATTACATAGTGTTCGTATAAAATATAAACATTAGACAATGCACAATAACATAGTGGTTTCATATGATGCATGCAAGATGGTTTTGATACACTCAGTGCTGGTTGTTCTTCAATTTCAATTATATGTTTATCGATGAAACTTCTTAAAAATGTAGCTTTTTCATGTCCCTTTACGTAGACTACGTCAGCATCTTGAACAAGTCGCATCAAAATTTTTGGAAATAAGAAAACAGGCGTGAATCCTTCATCCCAATTAATACAGTGATGATTTTTCATCAACCAGTTAGCTTTTTGTTGTAAATTTTGGGGTAACGCAGAAAAATGAAACGGAGCTCTAAAAATGTAATGTGAAATGGTGTTTCCATCGTATGCAGCTAATTCTTTTGGTGAAAAATTTTTTTCGGAAATCATGAAACCTTGGAGATCTATTATAACAAACATGTTGTTGCTCCTAAGGCACTGATTAAACTAACCATTTGGTTTTAATCTTACAGCTGTTTAACTGCTTTTGTTAGCGCGTTGTATGTAAACACGCGATCGTGCAAAACCAGGCAATACGCTATTGTATCGGCCGCCATGTTGACTGCCGTTTCAAATTCGAGTCTAAACACAACAGCATTAGCTTGTAAGTAATCCTTTTGATTCGAACAATCCACAACAATCAGAGGAGCAATTTTTTTAAATTCTTCTAGGGATAATAGAGGTTCGTTATGTTTGTTATAGTATGTTGATTGAAAGTGTGAATACATTTCGTATAGAGTTGCATAATGATTATTTGCGAAATCGATATTCAAATTATCGTATGGATATCTATCGGTGTTTAAGTAAACTCGAAGATTTGTAATACTACAATTATCAAATTCGTTCATTTTTTTTGTCGATTTTTCCAGAACGATCTGTCTGGAAACCCAGTATAACTTGTCGCGGAGTCTGTAATTTTGTACTGGTGGCAATCGCATGAGAATGTTGCGTAACTTGATTTAGTCCTGAGATTATATGAAGTTGCCAACTTCTAAACGGTACTTGAGTGTCGATATTTTTATCTATGTATTTTGTTAGAGCTAATTCTTGAGCAAGGCCTGCTGTAATATGGGGAACTTTCCAATAAAGTTTTTCAATTGTAACTTTGACATCTTCATCTATATTTGGACTATATATCGCATCGTTATCTGTATTACTTCGAATTAACACCAATTCTTGCCTGATATTTAGTACCACTTTTCCGTAATCCTCCGCAAAGCCCAACAGCATGCTGAGGGGTATGCAAACGTTAAAATTACCAGATGCATCAACTATTTTGCTTGTTGCGTTGGGAAGCCATCCAGCGTTTTGAAGCTTTTTAATATCGTTAGAACTGTAGGAAACATAACCTTTCATAGTAGATGTTATACCAGGTTTCGTTACCGAATCAACTACAACGGCATTCATTTCATAGCGAATTTCGCTAAATAGGTGGGCAACTCCATTGTTAACAAATGTTGCGTTTGTAGCTCCTCCAGCTGTTTTTAACAATTTTCCTTGTATATACAAGTAACTTAAACCGGGTAGTGTTGACATATCTTCTTGAATCGGAATCCGGATTTCGTCATTATTTTCAAAGCGATTCGTATAGGGTTGATGGGTATGTATTTGATTGCTAACAATTGAATTGTCAACAAGAACTTTTTCACTAATGTTTAAAATACTCATTGTAACACTTGAAAACCTAACGATTTAAGAAATGCTTTATTCTTCTTTGTCAACTGATCGGCTGACGACCTCTTACTGACTGCGGAACGTTTGGTATGTCTCATGTTATATCCTTTTGGAGCTGTAGATGATGTGTCTGAGCTAAAATTGCTGTAAGTGGTGTTGAATCTGAAACCCATTATAGCTTCTTCAAATGCAAACTGACCGTCACGGTTTCTGAACTGAAACTGACAGGAACATCCTCTTGGTCGAGTATTTTAATTGTTATGTTGGTAATTATTTTAGTGCTGATTGGAAGATAAATGACTGGATTTGGAGACGCAACTATTTTGTATCCAGACGGTACAGTAGGAAAAAATTGATGAATTATATGACCTGCTTCCCCATTCTTATAAGATCCTAACGATATATTGCAATGTATTAATATGGAATTTATTTTCATTATCTTAGTTATATTTTCAGACGAATGCCACACATTGGGTTTATATTTTTGAGGTAGAAATCCTAGTAAATCTCCTATCGAGTTATCCGCAGTGAAGTCTATTTCGTGCGACGACTTAATCATCGTTTTCAGCGTGCTGTTACTACCTTTTATTAAAACGTATTCTCGGTTAGCTGGATTCAGGCTAGTTTGTATGTAGTCGTTGATGTCGTTAATTTCATAAGCTCCTTGGGGTATCACAATATCTTCTCGCCCAGTAAGTTTGAAGACGTTCTTCGGTGGTGATATATTGGGAATAGAATTGTACGACTCAAAACTAAGTAAACCCATTACATATTCGCTGTCTTCTTCCAAAAAAAGTGGTGGATTAAAATCTGCACTTAATACTGATGAGTTACCGGTAAGAGTAAAAATGGTGGACATTCTGAAGTACTTTATTCAAGAACTCAAAGCGCACTGCAGGTACATGTCAGTTTACGTAGCTATATAAAAACTGCAAACACAGATGACCACAATTGTAGGAATTTAGGTTCTGATATCTATCAAAGTTGTACGCGATGTTATTCTTGCTACCGTCGCTGCGAAAGTATTTTATTAATTCAAGAGGAGGTTTCAAATGCCCTATGCTGTCGAAGTATGTTACGTTTTCACTACGCTTCACGTAGGCAGTCCAATGGGTGCCAGGACCTATATTATCGTCGAGATTTACGATACCGCATTCGTTTTCATGAATTCTAGATGGCAAAGCATTGCGCATGAATACTCCTCTAAAATACGGAATTTTTAATATTTTAGCATACTTCGCTAAATCAACGTTTGTTAACGCTCGTCGCGGTAGCTTCACAGTTAGTTTTTTGGTTGGTAGGGTCTTAAATATAATCCAAATCCTCTTTTGTAGGGTCCCAAATGTAGACCTTTTCCAAGAGCAACCGACTCCATCGCTTTATTATGTCGCTCCTTTTCTTTAAGGTCCTTTGCAGCAGATTTAGCATCTCCCACTGCTTTGGCGATTGCTGCAGCTCCACCTCCTAAGGATCCTAGGGCGCTTAAAGCGGCAAATATTGGTATGAGTGGTAAAATACCACCAGTTTTAGGGATTTTGATTATTCTAGTTTTTGGCTGAGCAATTTTACTTTTTTTAATGGTTGCTAAAGCTAGCTTTGCAGCTTTCATTACATCGTATCCTTTATTACCTTTAATACGGTTTCGCGCACGCGTGACCGCACCGGTAAAGCTAATAACTCCACCAGAACGTATTTGCCTCACTTTTTTTGAACTTCTCTTTTTACGTAGAGCACCCATTCCTAGTTTGGTTTTTCCTTTCATAATACCTGTTATGGTTAGTGCTGCGGCTTTTTCTCCAAATTTAGCGTCTTTTGAACGAAAACGTTGCCACGCCTTTTCGGAAAGTATCTTGTCAGCTTCGTGTCGTTTCTGAAGATCTTGATGTTGAGAATATGCGATATCGTGCTCTTTGCACGCTTCGTCTAGCGGATTAATTCCCTGATCTCCCCTAGCAAGTCTTTTCTTTAAGCGAGTACCTGGACCACAATACTTATATCCAGGCACATGTAGTTCCACTGGCAAATTATTTATAAGCGTATTTAAAACACCACAACCTTTCCTTCTCACGGTTCGTCGACGAATACCTGGTTTGTGCGCGTAAACTCTCATATTAAACTATTGCGATCGATTGCAAAGTTTGAACTGCAAACATTTCTTTAAAACTTGTTCTTATATATAACTTGATCACTGGTTAGGTTTAGCTTAGTGTTTAGCGAGTGTACTGGAGAGAACGGTGTCGAAATGAAAAGGATTACAATTGAAAAACAAAATGTAACCCTACCGATCGTAAATCACGATGCTAAGTCATTGGTAAAACCATTTCAAAGGCATAGTGTTTTACTAGGGAAGAATTGTAAAAGAGGGCTTTTCGTGGGCAGCTCAGCCAGCGGTAAAACAAGCGTGATGGTTACTTTGATAGAACACCCTAACGGCCTACGATTTGAAAATGTTTATTTATATTGTAAGACGCTAGATCAGCCTAAGTATGCATATCTTAAGAACTTATTAACTCCGATAAAAGAAATTGGTTACGAGGAATACGAAGATGGGGCTGCAGTCCCACAACCTATGAACGCAAAACCCAATTCTGTAATTGTTTTTGACGATGTGGTCGGAGAAAATCAAAATATAATTGAAAATTACTATTGTTTCGGACGTCATAGAAATATCGACTGCTTTTACCTATGTCAAACGTATTCATCGATTCCCAAACAACTCATTAGAGACAATGCTAATCTGATAATAGTATTTCAACAAGATAAAACAAATCTCAAACACATTTACGACGACCACGTCATTGTGGACATGTCGTTCGATCAGTTAAAGGAATTGTGCTCTATTTGTTGGCAGGAGGACTACGGGTTTTTAGTTATAGATAAAGATAGTGCAATAAATTCCGGAAGATACCGGAAAGGCTTTGATTGCTATTTCCACATAAATAATTAAAACTTACTTCAAACTGTTAGTGGTTGGCGAACAACTGTAAACGCAAGATGGATAAACGTTTAGTTGCCGAACTGCTTAAAACGAGAAAAGCCGTAAAAAGGAAATATCAAAGTTTAAGGTCAGACATTGCTCAATCGCAGTTACAGTTGGCGGAACAATTAAAACCAATTTCCCAACCCCTTCAGGATCTAATATCAACTCTAAAAACTGAAAGAGTAGATACTCCTGATATAAAAAGTAAAGTTGAGCATGCGACCTCTCCACCCAAGCCTATTATTCCCCAACCAAATTTTCTAAAGTTAGAGGACATTGGAGAAATTTCACCAGAAACAGAATTACAGGATCATGTAGAATCAGAACAAACCGCAGAAGATGAAGTGCATGAAGAAAGCATCCGGGAAGCTAATAAAACCGTACAGCAAATGATGCAGTCTCAAGTTTTGGACCAGTTCTTAGAGCAGTATGACGGATTAGCTAGGCAATATATCGAAAACATGATACATGACACACAGGACGAATTTGATATGCACTACGGAGTACGATGGGATCTTGAGAGCAATAAATTTTCTATAGGCAATAAAGAATTAGACTTTGATGGGGAAGACATGGTCATAATGGATGGTGCAAATAGGGTGGTTTACAAAGGAACGCCTGGAATGTATGAGTTAATGTTTAAAAAGAAACCCATAGGTTACAGTAAAGCTGACGAAGACAATTATAAAGATATCGTTAATCGGTCTGCAGCCAACCGGCAAAATTACAATCCCAACGATCGAATAAGTGGTAATGCAGGACAAAAGTACAAAAACGTTGTTCGCCGTTTAGTTGAACCCAAGCGACGAGGTAAAGGACTCCTAAATTTAAATAACAAGCAGATTGAATTTGTTCCCTGGAAAAATCCGAACACGTTAGTAAACAGATTACAGATTTTAATAGCCTCGCAGTTGGCAGGTCATACCGGACATAATAACGAAATTCTTAGTATCATTGACGCTTTAAAAACAGAAAAAATTATTAAATAAACAAACCGATGGTTAAATAGAGACCCAAGCTTGACTTCTCATCACATAGTTACGAAATGCCGATCGATAAGTTTGGAAGACACTTACACGATTCTCGTTATAGAGCCTATCCCACTCATGTTTTGTTTAAAGTCAAAAATATATCGGAATTGTATTACGAAGTCCCTCTACACATCGTTGGATCGAAAACTGACAAAGCGGGATTCTTCAAACTCGGAAAGGGGCAAACAGAATACATATTTCCGTTAACGTCGGCTGTTGTTTTACAAACAAATAAATCTATAGAAAACGTGGAAGTGTATCTCAACAATGTTCATGTAACTAATCTGATCGGTCAAACATTGAAACGTGGAGATGCTTTCCGACTTAAGCTTCCCGATGGTGGAAAGGATGTTCTCATGTCGATGCAGTTAGTTCTTAAATGTTCACTGCAGCAGGAAAAGGTTCCAGTCTAACATGAACGTTAAACATGAAGTTGTCGAAGAATTGCACAAACCAGCTAGAAAAAATTTTAAGCGGCGACGCGTGATTGTCAAGGGAATAAACGATTTATTCCAAGCTGACTTGGTAGAAATGATACCCTACGCAAAACTTAACCAGGGATACCGATACATTTTAGTTGTGATCAACGCATTTTCCAAATACGTTTGGGCATACCCCGTCAAGCGAAAGACGGGTCAAGCAGTTACCGAAGCTATGAAGAAAGCGCTTAATGCTGCAACACAAAAGCCTAAAAATTTGCAAACAGATATGGGAAAAGAGTTTTATAATGCAGAATTTCAAAATTTGATGAAGAAATTCGGCATATTCCATTACAGTAGTTATTCAAATCTAAAAAGTAGCATAGTTGAGCGATGTAATAGAACTCTAAAAAATATGATGTGGAAGCAGTTCAGCTTTCAGGGAACCTACAAATGGTTAGATCTTTTACCAAAAATCGTAAAAGCGTATAATTCAAAGAAACACAGCACAACTGGGTTTAAGCCAAAAGATGTTAGTAACAAAAACGCACCTCAAATTTTACAATCTGTATACAGTCATACCAAAACGGTAGATCCTAAGAAACAAAAATTTCACTTGGGCGATCATGTTCGGGTGAGCAAATATAGAGCTGCATTTGCCAAAGGATATACCCCCAGCTGGAGCAACGAAATATTTAAAATTGCAAAAGTTCGTCTTACTAACCCAACAACCTACATATTGGAAGATGAAACTAAGCAACAAATAAAAGGAGGATTTTACGAGTACGAATTGCAGAAAACTAAACACCCAGATATATTCCTAGTGGAAAAAGTGGTTCGGAGAAAAGGAAATCAACTGTTCGTTAAATGGTTAGGTTTAGATAAGAGGCATAATTCATGGATATCTAAAACAGATCTTGTATAATTTTCTGAACTGTAATTATGATGAAATAAAATAATTTTTAATATGTATTTAGTTTAATTATGTTGCTATACAAACGTGTTTGTTCTTTAGATTGTCATTTACAAATAATTGATATTAAATAGACTTCAACGAAGTCACGTAAAATATAAACATTTTTCTCACATTTTTTAGTTGTTTTACTTTATTATAATATATATACACATATAAATAATGCTAATACAATCTACTTAAAAACTACAAAGCGCAAAGCAAATATGAGTAATAACGTACAAGAAAGTTTCTGTAAACGATTATGGTAGGACTCCTGCAGTAAACTAACAACCAGTAC
The DNA here is from genome assembly GCA_958336395.1 of Ctenicera cuprea. Lineage (NCBI taxonomy): Eukaryota > Metazoa > Arthropoda > Insecta > Coleoptera > Elateridae > Ctenicera > Ctenicera cuprea. The sequence continues at coordinate 44,755,664 of OY284493.1, forward strand.
TGCTCACTCGCGACAACTGTAAATTAATTTAAATTGGTTCTGAAACGGCTGCCTCTAATAAATCCACCAAATCGTTAAGTCTGCCAACGCTAGGAATATCCTTGTGTCCCCATGCTAAAGTATTGGTAGAACCGGGAATAATGAAACGTTTGTCATCGTAAGAAGACAGCGCAACTTTATTAACCAGTTTGGTGTACATAGTGTGCAAACTAGAGCGAAAAACGGTCATCATACAAAACACTCTAGACTGCATGTTTGTAGCTACTGCGCTATACGTTTCCGTCGTAAGAGATTTTTCGATAGCGCATTTCTTCACACCCTTAGCCTTTCTATCTGTTTTATCGCGCGCATTTACACAGTATGATTTTGCACCCGTTCCGTAATAATTTAAAACAGGGGTACCAGCATATTCGTCTTTCATCTTGCCAACAACAGACATGGTTCGCGGCATTCCGTGTTCCCGAGTTTTATAATTAGAAGTATCGAATTTATCTAAATGCTCTTTCATGTCATCATAAAAATTTTCAGTGTAAATTAGCAATATAAAGGAGTCAGTATCGGAATATAGAAGAACAACGTTATTACCATACTTTTGTTTCAAAAAATTATAGAAAAAATCATACATGACAGTTTTCGATATATCCAGAACAGAGAAACCAACGTAACTCGGTTTGTTGTAGAAAACAGAAGTTCTGTTCATCTCAACGGCTATTAAATTTTCACAAAATATAGATAAATTTTTGAAATTTGGTTTTGCAATTAAATTTTCGGCCCCAACTCTTTTACCAATTTTTTCCCAATGGCTAAGCAATTTAATGTTCACCCTTTTGTCCACGTTTTCCATTGTTTTTCCAAAAACGCTGTTATTAATACCCTTGAAAAAGTTTTTTTCAAAGTCGTTTTTACTATCGTTTCGAAATTTGGTGTTCAAATCAATATAAGATCTTAACCACGGAGACTGGGTAAATTTCAGTATTCTATGAATTCGCGTCAAGATTAAACCGGCATCTAAACATTGTTTTAAATTTCTGTAATGAATAACATACTTGCTTTTATCAAATAAATTTGGAATTAATTTTGCATCTTTAAATTTTTCTTCAGGCGGAACTAGCAACTCGGGACAATATGGGAATTCATTGTGGTATTCGTGCAAATTTTGTGGGTAGTGCAAGTCAACTTCCAAAACGTAGCCCGTATCCGATTCGTCCGAAATGTTGGAAACGTCAAAGTTTTCAATTTCCTCCGCGGTTAGCCAAATAAAATCGCGCTGCGGCAAATACTGTCGCATGGCATAGCCATACAGATTAGTTGCATCTAAATACATGATAAAAGAAGTGGGTTTTTTCGAATCATAATTTTCAACAAATTTGTTGTTAGCAATAGCTTTCCTCCCCACACAAGTACTGACTCCTCCGCGTATTCCCTTTCGAAAAAAATGTAGCATATCCAAATCGGTTAGCAACTCTAATTCCACAGCAGTGTATTTCAACATAGCATCCCAACTTAGACCTGGAGCCGTGTAATAATGGGCCGGATCTAGTAGGTAATGCTGTAGGCAAAGAGTTCTAAAATTTTCAAATACGTCAGCCAAAAGTAGTACGTCCGATTTTAGATAGATGTCAGAGTAGTCGCCCAAAGTTTTGCATTTAAACGTTTTCCACACATCAACAGCGCGATTATAATTTTCGACCGAGATTTCCTGCTCGTTCAAAGTATCATAAAATTGTTCTATTGTCGGCAGATCGCGCTGTTGTAGTTTGGAAAACGAATCGACGTAGGAGTATGGAAACACACCTTTTTGCCTCATAAGATTAAATTTAACGCCGTTGCCAAATTCTTTCTGTATTTGAAAACACAGATCGGAATTTAAATTTTCAGCCAAACTTGACAAAGAACTGTTCATGAACCGAAAACTGTCTAAAAATCGCAAATGGATGTATATTTTCTCGTTCTTGCCAGCATTATTTTGAATTTCATCAACTAAAAAGTGCTTGCTAAAAGATATATATTTTTCCTTGTTTTGTGGAATAACATCAATTTGTTCGTTTTTTAAGGCAATTTGTTTGACAAAAAGGTGGGAATCATAATTTAAATTATGAAAAAATATGGGAATAAAATTTGGAAGAATAAAATTTAGATTGCAATTGGAATGGGCGGCTCCTCGGTAATTTCCTGTGAGATAACAGTGATCTCTTACTTTATCTTGCCCATCGTCATCAAACGGTAAACTACAGATGTGGCATGAAAGAGCATCATTAAAATTTTGAATTTCGTTTGCGGTCAAAACTTTCATGGGCACAACATGTTTTAAATGGTTGGAGTATAAATTTTGAACGTCCCTTTCTAAACGCTCCATGAACACATCAACGGTATTTTCACCACGATAAATTTCGAATTTGGATAAAGTGTCATCATAAGAACATTTAATAAAGTACGCGAAAGAGTAAGGTTGGTGTTCACACACGGTTACCGTGAATGGTTTTGTAGGATTGGGATGCGACGTAGCAAGTGGTTTTAAAATGGTTTCAAAATCAGCATAAATTACGAAGGGAACTTTTAATTGTTTTTGATAATTTTCAAATTTAAGAATATTTTGAGGCGCAACTTTTCCCAGTTTGTTCGTTATCAAGTCAGTAGTTGGCAATTTTGTGTAAACGTGATTACAGTCAAAACGAAGGTGCATGTGTAACTGTTGTTCAGTACGAAAGTAATGGAGACAGCCGTCACAGAAGTGTTTTGCGCCATCTCTAGCCGTTATTTGTTGCGAAACTAATCTAGACAAATCTTTTATCCAACAGTAATGACTATTACCCACCGTATCAGTAATAAGCAGTAAATTGATATGAATAAATTTTTTATTGTGGGTGTAATGCAGGGGTCCTACAATTTCGTATTTCGTAACATTATTTCGAAAAACTTCTTCAACACCGTACACGTTAATAGAAAGTTGTGGATTACATTTTTCAAATTTAGAAACATCGCTTAATCTCACCGGAAATTCGATGCCGTCGAAGCGCAATAACTGCCGGCAATCTGGATAGGAGCTGGTTCGGTTGGAAGGTCCTGTCGGTTGACAAATGGCGGAAGTCACCGCCCAGCCGAAACAGCATTCATCCTCATTTTGCACATTTACAACCGCTTTCTTGTTCTGAATCTGTTTTGGGAGCGGGATGTAGGACGAGGCTTGAAGCGGATTGTACTTGTTAATATTTACATCCAAATACATTAGGTGCTTCAAACGCCACCCTGTAAAAAGATATGGTCAATAAATATCGATACAAAAGACAAGAAAAGCAAATATATGTACCCGAATCTCGCTCCTGAAATTCTGACACCTTCGCGTCCAGCATCCCCGTAAAACGATCACATAAGTCATTCAAGTCGGTCGCAACTGTTGCAATTTCATTAACCGTCTGAAACGTTTTTACATCTTCTATTTCTTGACTTTCCAAAACAAACAATCCAAATAGCTCCAAATTGATCTTAACGCTTTTAAATGTCGCCATTTTATTTTCTATTAAAGTTACAATTTTATGTTTAATCTCGTCCATAAATTCCGCAACTTTTATATAATTGTTAACGGGAGTTACTCTGTAGGTAACAATGCGCTGCTTGAAGGCGGTCTGACGGATCACCACTCCTTCTCCAAAGGCTGCTACACCAGATCGGCTGTTGTGGCGATTGCTCCTGAGATGTCCTACATACCCGGAGCGGGCAACGTTTTCGTCACACACATCACAGTAGCGCATAGGAGAAGGTCGAGAATCTGAAACAAAGAAAAACACATTACTCTAAACATCTGAAACGCGGCAGTTCGACTTACCATTAGGAGGATTTGTTTTAACTCTTTTGCTTGTGGAGGGTCCTTCACCATCGGTTGCCGCCGAAGCCTCCAAACCGTTGCCTGAAAACCGCAAAATCGAATATTCTTTTTACGTTATTAATCAGAAGCAAATCAACTTACCGCTCGTAGATGGGTGACCCAACTCCTGACGGCAACTCTCTCGTCGGTGGCGGTACAATGCATCCGATCTGGTGAAGAACTTGCTGCATTTGTCGCACCTGAACATGCTAGTTGGCTAGTAGTTAAAGACTAAACACACCTACCAACACCAGAAGGATATAAACAAATGTTAGCAGCAGAACTTTGTTATTTGTTCTTGGCAACCTAGACCGAGAGCATTTAAATAAAAAAATTACTAGACTCGGTGTAGACCTCCAACTGGAACGAACGCGGACGTTGAACTCTCCAGTCTGGAAAGGATTTTCGGGAAGGTTTCAACAATGTTACTATGGAATTGGATTGTTAAAAATACATATTAAGCAATTAGCGTCTGCTGCACCCGAAGCACCTTCGATAACCTCAACTTTCTGGCCAGCTCATTCAAGCACAACCGTCGTGTCTTATTAAGTTGGCGGATAGTATGATTGTAGTTATACCTCCTAAGGTTATCTTGGTGCTTTGAAATAATTCTCTGGAAACGGTTCAGCTTGCGCCCGCTAGCGTCAAGCATCTCGATGGTTTTGAGAATCTCCGTTTTCAGAAATTCGCTGGCGCGTAATTGGACTCCATCTGCACACCAATCTTCAAAACCATCGTTTTGACTTTCTCGCGTGGAACGTTGTGATGGTGCAGCTGAATCATCACTCGTTGGCGGAGAAACTGAAGTACCTGCGGGGGTTGGGTCAGCTGCACTATCAGAAAGATCCATGGATGTTTTCTCATGGGTTGCGGCGGTAATTTGTGGAGTGTCAGCAGCCAAACTGATGTCTGCAGCCAAACTCAACCCATGTTCTAAAACACTACCCTGAGAATCGCAGTAATCAAATGTTTCTTCAAAAGAGTTATCAATGTTCAAACTTTTTTTCAGATTTCGAGAACGATTTCGGGACAAAATGCTGTTTTGTGTAAATTGTTGGTAAAAGGTTTGTGTCGACATTGCTTTAATAACATGGGAATTGAAAGTTGAATAAGGACTTACATTTTGTGACAAAGGAGACATTTCAATAGTGCTCCAATCGAGCTTTTGAGCCAAAGGAGACATTTCTGTGGTATTTGAATGCACTTCGGAATCAGAACTAAAATTTAAATTTTTTTTATTATTTGAATTTAATTTTGAATCGACACCATTTAACATTTGGTCCAAAGGGGTCATGATAATATCCGAGTCGACTTGTGAATTAGCGGTATTTTGAGACAAGGGGGGCTTTTCATAAATAACATTTGAATCTAATTTTGAATCCTTGCTAATTAAATTTTGGATGCTAGCTATAGATATATCCCCCTGATCAAAACTTCCATCCAAAAAGTTATTAACTGCTTGCGAACAATCACGAGAAGAAATTTCAATAATTGTTGCAGGTTTCGCAATATTGCAGCTAATGACAGAATTATTCTTCTGGTGATTGTTCTCAAATAGTAAGAATTCGGCAATACTCTTTTTTAGTGCATCCACATTTTTACTTTCTCTACTAATTTTAGAATTTGAGGTGCTAGCTGCAGAAATGTTCTCATATAAACTATTTGAATTATCCGTCCCGACGCCGTTCAGCATCTGGTCAACGCATTCTGCCAAATTAAATTTCGGTTGCAAAATACATTCATTTATTTCAACATTATTTGCAGAAATCTGCTCGAAATGGTCAGAGATTTCAGCATGATTTTCATTCGCAACATTTTGCACTGAAGCATTAAAATTCAATTTAGGTCGCGGAACACTTTTGATTTTGTTTAACAAGTAATTCCTCAAAATGCTTTCACACACTACGTCCTGAGTCAATCGTTGTTCTCCTTGGCGGTTATTTTCAGGTCTTAGCTGCTTTGCATTTTGAACAATTACATTTTGCAAAATTTTGATTTTATTGGTCGATTCTATAGGTAATGCTTTACTAACCTCAGAGCTGGTGGAAGCGCTCGGTTGCGAACAGGCACAGAGTTTAGCTTTGGACTGCTGGAACTTCCTCAAAGAGAGTCGCGACCACATGGACCGCACACCTCGAGGAAAATCACTACACCCCAACACAACACCGCCACAAACACCACAAGAACCGCAGTTAGCACTAGCACCCATTTCGCTCGAGAGTTCGACGTAAAATGGCTTCCCAGACATTGTGGAATGTTTATTACCCAGACAGGTTAACCTTAGCCTTGATCCCAAGGCAAAATGGTGGGGATGCAACATAAAAATTAGGGAAATTTTATAAAATCAGTTCAAGGTCAAAGTAGTAGTCCATGCTAACTCCGCTTGGATAAAGTTAAAATTCACCTCAAGGTGAAACTTGAAATAAAACAATATATTTCAATTAAGTTATTTATGTATAAATTTATATATCATACATTCACGCTGGTGGTTGAGGAGTGTAGAAAGAAAACATAAAAAAAATAAAATTAGTAGAGCATTAAGGAAGCTTAGAAATACTTACAGATAAATAGGAAGAGCTTTTGCTGGGCCGCATCCAAGTAAACTTCGCCTAACTAACGAACCCTCTTGCAAATCGAATAACTTTTCAAATGAATTATTTGGGAGGTTGCGACACGTCGACAATTGATATAACATATATTCGGGCCTGATGATTATTACAGCCATTGCTGCGCGCCACATTAATTTTTGTTCGTCTTCTAAAACACTTCAAATTGTAAAATAAGTTCACAGACGCAAAAATATCAAAATTACCAGAATAAATCAAAGTATGGTCATTGGTGGGGAAAGGAGTCATGATCGTTGGTGTCGGATGGAGATTCACTGTTCGATAGTGGGCTGAAAATGGTATAAGTACCATCTTCAAAGACTCAAGGATAGTATAACTTAAAAAATAAAAAATAACCTAACCTTGGAAAACTTAATCAATTCGAGGACCAAGGCTATCTTGTCTATACAGATTCCAAGGCCAAGGTTAACCTGTCTGGGTTCTACAATTTCTTAAGCTCTAAAAACAAATTATCCGTTGAGCAAGACTGCGCAGAAGCGGTTCAGTCTCATATGCTTAAGGCCAACTATCCGCCACCATGTGTTAGAAGAATCTCAGTTTTCTTCGAGCTCTCGCACGAGCAACATGTTATTCCTGTACGTTCCTGACGACGGAGTGTATCACGTAGATGAAACTGCCGAAAGTCGTTATTATAATTTTGATGAAGAGCCAACTATAAATCCTGAACTGGTATTTAAATTCCCTAAGATATCTCATCCATTAAACACTACACTAGCAAACTTTTTCCGAAATGACTCGGGATTCTTTCATTACGATGCCTCCACTCTGTATACCAAGAATCCGTATCAGATGATCTGCTTGGATAGATATCCTGCACTACATAATTTGGAACTTCGCGTTAATGTCTTCGAGAGGTCAAACGAGTTAAAAGCCGCAGCTAAAGAGGTGGGGGAAGTGGATAAGTGTAATTAAAAAGTGTAGTGCCATTTATGTAATATACTCATTCAGTCTTTGTTTGTGTGCGGGTCAACATGATACCTATAAAATTATTAGCAGCCTTAGCAGCTGTCTACGATGGTCATCTGTATGTGCTGCAACCATCGAATTGCGCTTCGGCATCTATTGCATACGATCGTGATGGTAATAACAGCGTGATTTGGAACAAAATGGATATTGATACCTGGGCTGACATTCCAGTCTTCAAATCGTCTGTCAAGAACTTAACGGAAAATGGTTTCGTAACATTCAAGATTAAATTTAATTTTCCTAAATACACGATAAGTACAAATTGGCAAACTATCGTGACGAACAATAAAAAGCCTAGCATACAAAAACTTGCTATTAATGGCAATCACTATTGTTGTATTTCTACAATAATTGTCGGAACTATTTTATTACTTAGTTTATCTATGTGTATTATATATTTCTTTACATATTGGTCAATTAATTACAATAACCTACCCTAGTGATCATTATGTATATTTAATTAATAAATATATTTGAAATCTATTTGGTGTTTTCTTTTGGAGCGACTAAGCTGGTGGACGGCGTGGCCGTCGGGTAAAGGAGGAGAATGGTCTTGAGATTAGAAGGGGCTAGTGAGGTTATGCTGCGAGCACTTCTTCAGATAGGACTCCAACTATAAGCGTTGTTGTCCGCAGGACAAGCCGTCCGCAGGACAAGCCCGCCGCAGGCTAAAAAATTTTTTTGGACCGTGACCTTGAACATGAACTCAAGGTCAGGAGTGGGGGGATGCTCCAGTCCAGACGGGGCGCAAATCTCAGCCGTCCGCAGGACAAGCCGGCCGCAGGCCGAAAAATTTTTTTGACATTGACCTTGAACTCAAGGCCAGGGGTGGGGGTAGGAGTGGGGGTGTCCTTGACCTTGAACTCAAGGCCAGGAGTGGGGGGTGGATCCAGAACTGTCCAAAATAACCTACTAATTTGCATTGTTAATTGGTTTCAATTTAATGGTCAGAAATTGCCTTGTGCATCAATAAATAAAACTCTTAACACTTACATACTATTTTTCTTTATTTCGAAATAATTATATTTATTTTATTTATCAATTCCAGCTTTACTTCGTTAAAGTCCATATTTAATGAGTATCTGTATATAAAATACTTAATCACTTTAACAATATCTATTTATTTAAACCTTATACGTATTTCGGCATGTTTACATGCCATTGTCAAAGGTTATATGAAAAAGTAAACAGTTAGTGTTGTTATAGCAATAGAACTTTTTTACTTATCTTGGTAATCGTCTGCAGATGACTTGATTTCTTATTCCAAAATGTCCAGTAGAGGAGAATTTAACAGATCAATTTGCTCATTCATTAACGGTACAGTTTTTAAATGTTTGTGAATTTCAAAAGCTTCCAGTATATACAGATACTCATTAATTATATTTATTTTTATAAACTTTCATTTAACTTGCTTATATTGAACTGGCACGTGATATTCGTTACCTCACTTAGTTTCCTTTTCTTCTGAACAATAAAAATGTATTATTTCGTTGTCCGTGTCGTAACATTGTGAATGTATAGATGATTATTTTTCATGTGAATACTTTTAATTAATGTGGTTTAGACTATTCCAACGTTGTAGTACTTTCCCATTACCTCTTTAATAACACGCATATCCTAGATAGCAACAAAATGTTAATTATCATACCAATTTGATTACAAAATAGTTTTTGTGTGCATTCCTTTCCCAATAGTGGGTCGGTCTAATTTGAAAAAATTCTAAATGTGAGCAACTGAGCATGTGTTGTATCAACAACTTATTATAAAAAATAGTTTTGAAGAAATTTGAAACTAGAAATAGGAATTAGGCATGCTTTTTACTTTCCCATACCTTCGGTATAGGAAAGTATTGATTTCATGAAAATTTTTGAAATCTAGATTTTAAAGGAAAACCACGTTTTGGGGCTCAAGGAATTCAAAAAATGTCTGTGGGTGCGTCCAAGACCGGAAACGGAAGTTAGACATGTTTTTTTTCCTAAACTAAATTATGAAAATTTAATTTTCGGAATCTGAGAGAAGAACTTAAGTCAAATCAAAAACTTTTTTATCGAACTTTCTAGCTTCAAAATGGCGACCGTTACAGCTGTTGGAAAATCTCGACTTTAACGGCTATTTACTCAAAAAGTTGTCTCATCGGGATCAGCTGCCACTTGCCGGAGAGCCCTTTATAGGTAGTATACGATGAAATAAAATTAATTTTTAAAATCTGAAAAGGATCGCAAAGGCGCTGCTTCAATGTATTAAAAATTTTCAAAAAAATTGTAATTGAATAATTATTTATTCAAAAACGCAAACGCCGATCGTTATAACTTTTATCAGTTCGATAGACTACTTAAAGTATTTTATTAGGATCTACTAACATTTTGAATTATTTTAAAAATTAAGAAAGAAAATGATACTTTTAAATATCAACAACGCGTTTTCCAGAAGTACCGTATTTTTAACTACGCCTGTCAGTTAACTCTAGTTAAAAAATATATTTTTCTTTTTTTGAATATTTTTCACAACTTCCCAAAGAAAGCTATTATAGCCATCATTTTTGTCCCACATCCAAAGCGGAATTTGCAAGCGCTTCGGCGGGCACTTACCTTGTTTTTGTGCAGTAGTTCGCTGCTTCTATGGGTAGATTTACGGTACAGAAACCAATTGAACATGCTATCGCAAATTCAAATTCCCGCTGCTTGTTTTCTTAGAAATCTAATGTACTTAAATAACTATTAAATAACTATTAAGTAACAAGGAATGTAAAGACGTAATAGCATTCGAGGTAGGTAAATACGAGCCGAGGCGAAGCCGAGGCTTGTGGCCTGCCGAGAATGTTGATAGTCGATACATTCCGTGTTGCTTATTAAATATTTCACGCTACAGGTAGAAATTTAATCATATTTTTAAAAGTTCGTTTTGACTGCTGTCATCGCAATTATTTTTTAAAAGACCCATTATTCTAAGTTGCCTGTGCTTGTTACCATATCAACGAACAGTTAAAATCAACGTTTTAATATTCTGTTTAAAATAGAATATTGGAATCTGTACCTTGTTGCTTTAATTATTATCCTAGAAATGTAAATGATACTATTAAGTTCCGTAGTCAAGGGCAAAAAGTAAACGAATGTTATTGGCCATTTTCATCTTTTGTAGCTATGGATGTATCGTCTATTTACCTTGCCTGTAGCTTGAAAATAACTATTATTTGTACAACATTTTTGTTAGAAGTTTAGAATATAAAATATATTTTATTCAATATTTAAATACTTTCCACTACTTCCTTTGAAGTGGAAAGTTCTTTTTCAATTTAGCTGACAATAGTCACAGCTGAACCTGACACGAGCCCTACAGCCACCCTCTATGTCCGGGCAAAGCCTCTACAACCCCTGTTTCCCAGGTCCGCCTCCAATGCAGCGGTAACCCGCAAAGACCACAACCAGGAGATGCTAGCCCCAGGCCCGGTCACCCAGTGGACCACAACCTACAACGCTCCAGCCAATTCTTTTTCTAATCAAATAGCTTACTTTTGCAAATATTAAGCTTCCACTTATCTGTTTGTATTTTGGTGCTGTCATATGTAATTCTGTATTTAAATAAATAACAGCATTTTACATCCTAACAGTTTTCTATTGAATGGTGTTATGTTTATTATTTTAGAGTCAAATCTTTATAAATGCAATGAATTGTTGAATAGCTGTTTGTCTAATTATTGCTTTGACTTGTACTTATCTTAAGGATTGTCTTACTTTTTAGTAATATTGTATGACATGTTGCAACACATTTTAGTAAGTGCGTATTGCAAGTGCCCTTGTACTGTTCTGTTCATATGTGCATCGCTAACTGTACTAGTCTATAACAGACACCAACGCATACAACTATGCGCCTTATATAATGAAAGCGTGCAGACCTGACTTGTAGTAAAGGAGACCAGGCGGCAGTAAAAAATCCGGATGTAATATATAGATTTCTCTTCTTTGATTTGACCAGTTTTATTGTCATTGCTACTACTGAAGTAATATAGGGAAATCTATGTCGGCACCTACCATACAACTTTGCCATCTGGTTATCTCAATTTAAAAGCCTTTTTTTATTATCCTTGTTTTTTTGTCATATTCGGCAATACAAACTATTGAGAATATATTCGCAGATTTAAGATTGTTTGGGGAATAAAGCAAAACCAGTTGGCAGGCGTTAGACTCTGAAAAAAAAGGCTGAAACCATTTTCATCGGTCTTACAGCTGGCTCCAAATACTGCATTTGGTCAAGTTCTTATCGCAAAGTCGGATTTCAGTATTTTGCAATGCGCAAAAATTACAGAGGCTTGTCTTGTATAAATCTATGAAACCATTGAAAATATTCAGAGTGATGTAAGTGATGACCAAATATAGAATTTATATCGGGGAGCCAACTTTGGGAAACGGTTTCAGATCCACAAAGGATCAAATATCAAATTTAAAATCAGCCGGGATCTACAACATCCCTTGCTCTTGTAGCTCAAACTACATCGGATAAACTGGTCGTTCCATTGAGTTAAGATTGCGAAAGCACAAAGGTGATTACAAACACAGACGCGTCACAAAATCTGCGGTGGCTGAACAAACTGGTTTAACTCGGCATAAGATGGACTTTAACAATGCTCGGGTACTCGAGAGTACTTCATTACTTCCCTCGTATGATACGTGAAGAAATTGAGAAACAACCTAACAACATAAACAGGGAGGATGGTTTTAGACTCAGTAAAGCTGGGACTCCAGTAGTTTATCCTCTAAGGACTCATAAGAATCATCGATCTCACGATCACGCTCCACCGGATCCGTCTTTGCCCAACGGTGACAGCCAATTCGGTGTTTTTATTCACTCTGGTGATACAAGCTGCAAAGTCTTACCAAACATTAGTTTGTATGGGTTCACAAACAGCTAACAGGCATAAGCCGATTAAGTATTGATGTCCTGGCAAACAAAATACATCAAATCCTTGTTCGCCCCAAGGTTTATATAATCTAAGCACACGGCCCTGTTTAGGCAGGCAGGGCCTACGAACAAATATTGCTCAACCTTCTAGAGTGAATGCTTGTAAAGGCAGACAAGGCACAGGTCGGTACTTACCTGATTATGTTGGGCGTAGTTCCCAAATGACGACGCGGTCTAAGCCGAAAGTAAATTGTAATATTGACTTTTCAAGATCATTTAGAAGAAGAAACCAAAAACAAATTAAAACATTATATTCTTTGAGGCTTTCGCGATTTCTCGAACTGTCAATATTACAATTTACTTTCGGCTTAGACCGATATCTTGATATCATATGATTTAAAAACTTGACGTAACTTGACTTGACTGCTCACAACTTAAAGTTAATGCTGACACATGACGAATTTCGGATTACACACACTACTCATCGAAAACATTTTATGCATATTTATATATTTGAGTTCTATGTATTAAAAATTAGTTCTTGGAAAATAGTTTTAATTTAACCCTCTATTGCATAGCGTTCCCAATTGGAACACAATACAATAAAATTCCAGGTTACTATCCCATGCGTTATTTATAATCCGGACGCATATTGTTCCCTTACGGGAACCATATAGCAACTTTGGCAAACAACTACCCAGCAGTAGATGGCGTATTCTGTCTAATAAAAAATTTCTTTCTAGTGTGCCTTCATGATAGGTGACGTTCTAGGCAGTGATTGTTTATAGTGTGTGTTTTTGTAAATGTAAGGTAAGTTTCCTTAAACAAAAATGATTTATTAGTTTAATAATTGCGTGAATAAGTTTAGTTATTAAAAATTTGTTGCTAATTTTTTATGTCTCATTGTGTATGTACAACTTGCCAAAAAACTATGATCCCTATTGCTGCAAACTCTTTTTATGGTAAAGTTCAACACATAACAGACATTCCTGATAGAAGTTCAGATTATGAACTCTCTGATGATGATATTTTGGAACCATCGCCTAGGAAATACGTGGACGAGTTCGAGTCTAGTGATCAGGATTTTTCTTCAAACGATCTTGATCATTTCGTTGTTAAAACTAGTTTCAAAAATCTCTAAAAAAAGTACAGCTAAAAACAACCAGTCAAAGAAAAACAACAAATCCTAAAGTGGAAAAACAACAAAATACGTATCAATAAAATGTAAAACGTGTGCTTTTATTGCATTAGCAATTGTTTCTAAGAATTTAATGCCAGTATTTAATTAAGTAAACCAGAATGCACTAGAAAAGATTTTGAATATGCATGCATGAACATGTTTCAAGGTTGTATTTATTTTCAATTTTATGTTTCTTGTGCATGATGTTCCCAACTGGGAACACACTTTTTTTTAATATTTATGGAACTTTGTTTTGTAGTTAACTAACATTTATAGGGGCATAAAAGCAATTAATAATTTTTTTGTCAGGTCTTAAAAATCATGATAATTTCATACAATGGAGGGTGGCGAGGAATGACATAACTTTAAAAATACATTCTACTTCTAAAATTATTTATGTTCTTACGAATTTTCTAAAACACGCAAATTAAATAATTAATAATTCAAACACAAGCATTACAGGTGCGACAGCTGGTTAGAACAAATTCTAATTAACCTATAAACAAAAATAGTATATAAATCTCCATAAGACCAGTTTACTAATTCACTGCCACGACACAATATTCGGTATAGTAATACAGAAACTGTTTAAGTATTAATAAAACATGAAAATTTTTTAACAAAAATTGTATACGTTTGTGTATTTCATAAAATTCTTGCCTTGGAAGTCGCCGCTGTATTTTTACCTAATAAACGTTATATTATCATTAATAACGTACAATATATCGTATTAAAAGCGATAAAAAAATATAAACCCGTTCTATCACATGCGTACATACGAGGATCGTTCGAAATGTACGAGGCCTAACAAAGAAATCGCAAGTTTTTTGGGCAAAAAATCATTTTATTTTTCAATATAGTCACCTGCTCGCTCAACGCGCTTATTCCAACGATGCTCCAAAGCAGCAATGCCGTCTTTGTAGGTCGATGAAGCCAAGACCTCAAAATAGCTGTTTACAGCAGCGATTACCTCGGAATTGGATGAAAATCTTTTACCGCCGAGCCATTTTTTCAGGTTTGGAAATAGATAAAAATGGCTGGGAACCAAATCTGGCAATAATAAGGGCGAATGAGGCACTAATTCGAATCCCAATTCATGAATTTTGGCCATGGCGATTACAGACGTGTGTACAGGTGCGTTATCTTGATGGAAAAGCACTTTCTTTTTCGCCAAATGATGCTGTTTTTCTTTGATTTTGTCGCCCAATTGCTGCAACAAATTGGCATAATACTCGCCATTTATTGTTTTTCCCTTTTCCAAATAGTTGACGAAGATAATTCCATGAGAATCGCAAAATACAGTTGCCATAACCTTTCCTGCCAACAAAACAGATTTTGCCTTCTTCGGTGGCGGAGAACTTTTGTGTATCCATTGTTCGGACTGTTCCTTGGCTTCCGGAGTGTAATAGTGGACCCAAGTTTTATCGACGGTTATGAAATGGCGCAAAAAGTCCTTCGAATTGCGGCGAAAACGTGCCAAAAGGTCGCGGGAAACAGTCAAACGATTCAGTTTTTACTCCGGTGTAAGCAAACGCGGCACCCAACGCGCGGGGTAGTTTTTCATTTTCAATTCTTCACTTAAAATTCTGTCCACACTGTCATTTGAGATGTCCACTATGTCTGCTATCTCGCGCACTTTTACTCGGCGGTCATCCAATACGATACGGAGGACTTTTTCAATCATATCCGGGGTAGTAGCCGTTTTTAGGCATCCACTGCAGGGTTCATCCTTTGTGCTCACACGACCACGTTTAAACTCGACAACCCAGTTTTTAACCATTTAACGAAGGAGCGTACTTCAAAAATGTCGAATCCAACTCTGCTTCGATTTTGGTTGGTGTTAAGCCTTTCAAATGAAAGTACTTTAGCACTGCTCGCAAATCTATTTTTTCTATTATTTACGAAATTACTCGAGACGGCTACTTTGGCACACTGTCAAACACCAACTAATTGACAGATCGCTCTATACTGTCATAATTAAAATAAGAAAGGATGGTTCTGAAAGATGGTAATGCAAATTCCGCCGAATTAGCGCCGTCTCTGTGTTAGGCCACGTACATTTCGAACAATCCTCGTATTTTTTGAATTGTTTGCACTTCTTGCAGCTAGCCAGCTGTTTTTACAGAATGGGAAAGAAAAAATGGAATTAATTATTATTTTGTTGATAACAGGAACAAGCAAATATAAAATAGAACTGACCGAAAGTACAATAGAAAGCGTAAAAAAAAAGAATTATACCAGAAATGGTTAAGTACAAAGACAGACGAAGACAGACACAACTATAAAGAAAAAAATAGAGAAGAAAAAAATAGGGAAGTAAAAAGACTTATTAATAGGGAAAAAAATGAAAGTTGGGAAAGAGCATGCATAGAAGTTGAACAATACCTGGGAGGTACTAGAAGTTCCGAATCGTGGAGAAAGATCAAATCTCTAAAAACAAGTAGACAAGAAAGAGCATATACACTTATCATACACGAAAAACAGTGGGAAACATATTATAGAGAACTCTTAACTGAAAATGGACCAGAATATATCACGGAAGAAGTAGCAAACATGGTCAACAATCAAGGAAAAATATTAGTAAGCTTAGAGGAAGTTGAGAAGGCAATAAAATTCACAAAAAACAACAAGGCTGCAGGACCGGGGGGAATAGTGCCAGAGTTGATCAAATACGGAACTGAAAAGTTATTTAAAATAATTAGAAATATATTCTATAAAGCTATAAACGGTGAAGGAATACCAAGGGAATGGACCCAGGCCTACATAACCTCCATCTACAAAAACGGGGACAGGAAAAGATGGAAAAATTATAGGGGAATCAGTATAATAGCGACGTTTGGAAGACTATACGGAAGAGTAGTTAGAAATAAATTAGAAGAACAGATACAAGACAAAATCGGGGAAGATCAAGCTGGTTTTACAGCAGGAAAATCATGTATAGATCATATTTACACCATTCAACAACTTATTGAAAAGAAAAAGGCAAAAAATAGAGATATACATATAGCTTTCATAGACATTAAAAAAGCATACGATTCAGTCCCAAGATCAGAACTGTGGAAAGCAGTAGAGGAATCAGGAGTAAATATAAATCTTGTGAAGGCAATAAAAGATTTGTATAAGCAAAACACAATGTCAATAAAAACAGGACGACGAATCAGCTGTAGTTTTAAAACAACAAAAGGATTACTACAAGGATGCCCTATATCACCAACCCTTTTCAAAATATACTTGGAAGGAACATTAAAGGACTGGAAAAGAAGATGTGAAGGAATGGGAGTGCCGGTGAGGAATGAACATCTGTACACATTAAGCTTTGCGGACGACCAGGCGGTCATAGCCCAAGATGAAGAAGACCTAAGCTTTATGATACGAAAACTAAAAGAGGCATATACAAAGGCAGGGCTAGAAATTAATTTCAATAAGACTGAATACTTAACTACGAAGGAAGAAGAAGTAAAAGACCTAGAAATCGACGAAAATCAAAGCATAAAAGGAACAAGTAAATTCAAGTACTTAGGATTTATTATTTCAAAAAACGCAACAACAGAAGAGGAAATAAAAAGTAGAATGGGACAAACAAGAACATGTATCAGACAGTTAAATTCATTACTCTGGGACAAACATATTACTAAAACTACAAAAAAAAGAATATACAACTCCATGGTTCAAAGTATAATGACCTATGGGGCGGAAAACTGGGTAATTAACAAAAAGAATAAAGGAATGATAAATGCAACAGAAATGCAATACTGGAGGAGATGCTGTGGTGTTACGATAATGGATAGAATAACCAACGAAGAGATCAGAAGAAGGATGGACATCGAAAAGAATGCTATACACTATATAGAAGAAAAAAGGCTGATATGGTATGGTCATGTTCGAAGAGCAGGAAGAGATAAATGGATTGGAAAGACCACAGAGTGGAGCCCAACAGGAAGAAGAAAGAGGGGAAGGCCTAGAAGATCGTGGAGAGATGAGGTGGATGAAGCGATGGAAAACAGAGGCCTGGAAGATGAAGAGTGGGAGGACAGAGAGAGAGATGGAGAACCTGGTTGAGGGAAGGGAGACAGCGACAGCTGTAGAAACCTACTATATATTGCAATGATATGCGTGTGCATGTACTTACTAGAAAACAATTCCCTAAATGCCCGCAATTCACGCAGTCACAAAATATATTTCGTATGAGACTCTGATTAACTTTCTCAGGGTCGTTATTTAGCTTGTAAGATAGGTTATTAATAAATAAATAAGAAATAGAATAAACACAATATCAACGTTACAAAAAAAAGGTTTTATTTAATAAATCAATTTCTAAATGAAGTTTTCGAAAATCAAATAAATTTTACTAAATACTATCGTCTTTCTAATAGAGATCACTTATCTTAATGTCTCCTTACTGGGATATTCTTCACTCGATGAATGTCGAAACTTTTACTTCACTAGTCTGCTGGTTCCTCAAGTAACCACAAACACTCGCCTTTAATTTGAATCCTGCTCTGGACTGCTTTTATGTTATTTCGGACTTGGCTTTAACACCACCACAACTGGAGAAACTTTCTGGATCGCTTTACACTTGTAATTCTTCTGGATTTTTTTACAATTCGTTGATAATTCGTTGTATTTTCTTCTTTTATATTCGTTTATATTCACTTTTATATTACTTTTAAACTCGTTTTTTCCTCTTTATTCATCCAGAGGATATAAATTTCTCTGTCTTTGTTTACAAAGACGAGTCGTAACTAACTAAACAAATTCTCCATTCTTTTGTCTTAGTTCTTTGATTCCCATTTTTTGAACAAACAAGTAAATCTCATAACCATGAGTATTCTTTAATACGTTTGTGACATTGACACTGACATCCATAATGACATTTATCGATGCACACACAAGTAAGTCTAAAACTTCTTATAAATTAAACCTTTTGAACAATTCTCAACTAAATTAAAATTAACATAAATAAAAATCGTATCAATCTGATTGTGTTTTTCTTTTCTTTCAGTACAGATAAACCTCACAAATATGAAAAATATAAATTATTAGAATTTATAACAAGAAATTATAGCAATTATACGCAACCCTGAGTTTATAAGTTAGAAAATCAAAATCTTAAAGTTCTCACAAACCTCCAATCGCAAAATGAATTGTAGCAAGCATCACAAAAATTGCCTTCCAGGAACTACAATATCCCAGTAAAAACATACACCTCCAAATATCATAGCAATATATATGATAACAGGAAACTTATTGGAAAACAGTGAGTAATTCAATTCTTGAATTTTTTAGTTAATATGTTCTGCTACCTATTTTTTCACAAAATTTTTTATTGGGTATAAATAAAATACTTTTAACTTCAAAAATATTTATTTATTTTAAACTTATACGCATTTCGACATATTTACATGCCATTATCAAAGGTTATATTAAAAAGTAAACAGTTACAGTTGTTATAGCAACAATAGAACTTGGTGAGTTGATCTCGGTAATCGTCTGCAGATGACTTGATTTCTTATTCCAAAATATCCAATAGAGGTGATTTTAAGAGATCAATTTGTTTATTCATTAATATTACAATTACATTTACAATTACAATTGCAATTACAATTATAATTACAAATACAATTACAATTACAATTAAATTACAATTACAACGGTAGTTGTTAAATGTTTGTGAATTTCAACAGCTTCTAGTATATCTAATTTACGTTTATCATGACAGAAGTGTAAACATTTTATAGTGTTATAAGATGTCAATGAATGATTGTGTTCTAGTAGGTCTTTAGCGTAATAGGATTTATGTGAGTGTTTGTACTTGTAACAACGTATGTGCTTTTTATACCTAATATCAAAATTTGTAATTGTCTGGCCTATATAAACCGAATTACAATGCGAACAATTTAATTTGTAAATGCCTGATTTTAGCAAATCATCTGTTTTTGATTTTTCATTAAACAAGTGTTTAAAATGTTTTCAGTTGTTTAAAAAACTTACTTTATATTTGTTTGTCTTGTTTATAATTTTAGCTTCTTTTTCTGATTTGTCACCAAAGAATAGGATCGAAGCATATTTAATTGTATCGGTATTCGGATAAATTTTTTGAAAAGCTAATTTATAGTTTTTTTGTTTAATTAACGTATCAATAAGTTTAGTATTATAACCGTTACTATATGCAATTTGTTTAATAATTAATTTCATCTAAAGGGACCGTTAAAACCCTATGTATCATACACCTGTATGCTCTAAGCACTAGACACGCAATAGCTTTTTCGATCTTCTTTACGACGGGATGATGTTAAAAACAACTTTTTCACTGTATCATGTTCATGTTGAGTGAGAATTTCAAATATCAGTAGCAGGACCAGTTTAAAAGAATTTTTCACAAACGTGTATACATATAGTATATAACACAAGTCTTCCCAGAAATCCTTGCAATCGTAATTTTTAACTCAACTCACATTATCGAATGTTTAAAAGACATCAACTTTTTGCATTGTGCAGTGTTTTTATTAGGTTGTAATTAGCCACAAGACCTTGAAACAGAGCTTCGTTTTAATTATAAAATACTAGTATTTTCAGATATTAGTTAAACTACAAAAACGAAGCAAACAGGAGAGCAAAAATTATCATAACGCGAAAGGTCTTAAATAACTAGTTTCTAGTTATGCAATACACTCGCTGAATCATTTGATGGCCCCCAGGCGCGCCGGCGGGTGTACGCCACGGCATAATGACAAAAATGTAATAGCAATCGGCAATCGCCAACAAATTGGAGTTACATTTAAACTGTGCTCGACCCAAGGTTGTTATTTTCTTTTATGGTTCTCTTTAATAACCGACTATATTGGGTTAGCACAAATGTTAAATTTAGGGTATATTACCTAATCACGCTACAGCTATAGCAGTATAATATTTGAAGAGGCTAATTGGTACATACACTAATTTTTTTTTTCTTTAGTAACACTCGCGTTTTAAGCATACATTTTATAAAGAAACACCTAAATTGTAAAAAAGGCACGTAAATAGTAATTAACCGAACAAAATTGCTGTTTACTTATTCATATAGGTATAGACAAAAAGCCAATTTAACACAGCTAGTGCTCATGTATCAAGGGCATCGCTAAATTTAGACTTGTGATTGAAATTGAGATACTACGTTTTGCTTTATAAATAAATATTAAACTATAATATTAATAAATATACAGGATGTATCAAATTGCGGGTTAACTATGAGGATCTCGCTTATTTGAAGAGATGCTACGATGGTTAAATTAGAGAAAAGTTGTGGAATTTTATGCCCACTAATAATCTAAAAAGACATTAGACCTATCTTGCTTAGTTTCGAAAATAATCTAAAAAAATTTTGGATTTTTTTGTTTTCCGCTATAACTCATTTGTCATTTATATTACATATTTCTATTTAACGCATTATTGAAACACTTTTTTCGGCTAAATCTAAATTTTCTATCAGATTTGATATAACTGCTACCATTGCTCATTTTCGACTGTCAACTTTTTTTTTCTTGTAGTTGGTATTTTAAATTATTTCATATTTGAATGGAGTCTTTAATTCTGATTTCAACCATGTGTTACACTTTGCATTTTGTTTAAGTTTTGAGCATTTTATTACAGAAAATAGAAATTTCATAAATACATTTACATACATGTATTTAAAACTGAACTACTCAAACAATTTAGTACTAGGTGCCGATACAAAAATAGATTGGAAAACAAACTAGATATCAACAAAGACGGAACACCGGAAGAAATGTACGAGCATTTAAAGAAAGTCATTTTTGAAGCAGCGACAGAGGCACTAGGAACTGAAGATAGGAAAAAAAGATATTTAGAACAATTTTCCGAAGATTTAGAAGATCTAATCAAAGAGAAGAAAAAAGCGTATATGAGATGGCTATCGACCCAAACACCCCAAACAAGAGAAGAATATGTTCACCTTGGAATAGAAGTAAAAACAGAGTAAGAGACGAGAAAAACGAATACTGGGACAGACTATGCGATGATATAGACAACACACTAGCATATAACAGATCTTCCGTAGCTTGGAATACAATAAAGAGAATAAAAAATAGTAGGAACACAAAAGTCATAATACAGACAATATCGTCGGAGAGATGGATAGAACACTACTCCAAACTGCTACAAGAAAATAGAAAGGAATACCTAAATGACGAAGAAATTCCAGAGACTAGTGAAGAAGAGGAAATTACTGAGAATGAAATACATAAAGCACTTAAAAAAGCAAAAAATAATAAAAGCCCTGGCCCAGGAAATATAAGAATGGAATTGCTCAAATATCGAGCAAGAAAACTTAGACAATACTTAACAAAAATATATAATAAAATAGAAAAAGTATATGAAATTCCCCAAGAATGGAGAGAATCATACCTTAGTTCAATATATAAGAAAGAAAATAAACAACAATGTTCTAATTACAGAGGCATAAGTGTAATCCCATCCATATCTCGGCTTTTTGCAAGTGTAATAAAAAACGAAATAGAAGAAGAAGGAATAAACTTTAGAGAAGAACACAGTGGGTTTAGACAAAACAGATCATGTTTAGACAACATACATACAATAAGACAAGTTACTGAAAAAAATAAGGAAAAACAGAAAGACACTCATCTAGGGTTCATAGACCTAGAGAAGGCGTACGATAGCATACCAAGATCTCTAATATGGCCTGCTATGAGAAGAGTAAGAGTGAAGGAGAAGTGGATAAATATAGTAAAGTGATTGTATGCAAACAATAAATTTAGAATAAAAATAGGGAAAAGAGTTACTAGAGAAATATTAACAACAAAAGGCTTAAAACAGGAATGTAATCTGTCATGTCTACTCTTTAATATATACATAGCCTTAGAAACATGGTACAAAAAATGCTCGGGAATGGGTATACAAATAGAAAACAGTACGCTACATTCTTTACTATTTGCAGACGACAAAGTCAAGATCAAGACGACATGGAGTACATGCGCCGAAAACTAAAGGAAGAGTTCGAAAGGTGGGGTTTGACAATAAACTTCCAAAAAACCGAATATCTATGTATTGGAAGAGAGGCAAACAACTTATATATAGACGAACAGAAAGTTAAACACTGTGATAATTTTAAATACCTAGGTACAAACATCAGCTCCACAGGCACGTGCGAAAGGGATATTTCTTTAAGAATTACAATGGGAAAAATGGCCACGAAATCTCTACATGGAATACTATGGAATGAAAATATAAGTCAGAAAACGAAACTACGCATCTTTCATAGTATTTTCGAAGGCATAGTCCTCTACGGCGCGGAAATGTGGCCACAAACACAAACCACTAGAAATAGAATACGGACAGTAGAACTTGACTTTATGAGAAGATGCCTGAAGGTAACTAGAAGAGACAGAATAAGAACAGAAGAGATCTGGAGAAGAATGGGAGTAGAACAATCCATTACCAAAACCTTAGAAAACAGAACATTGCAATGGTATGGACACGTAAAGAGAATGCCAGAACAACGTTGGCCAAGAAAAGTTGCCGAATGGTCTCCGTTAGGCAGAAGAAAAAGAGGAAGACCAGCCTTAAGTTGGGAAAATTATATAAAATCAATAATGGCCGAAAAAGGATTAAAGGAAGGAGACTGGGAAAATAAAGATTTTTGGAAACAAAAAAACAGCAAACCCAAAGGGTAAAAGCTGATAGAAGAAGAAGAAGAAATTTCATAAGAGTGCCATGGAAGCACCACGTCATTTAATTTATTTTGAATAAATTTTAGTAGGCCATGAACTGCTGGAAGTAAAAAAAAACACTACTTTTATTTACGATACATTAGGTATGCCAAAATTTCAGAAAACTTTGATTTGAGCGTAGGCAGTAGGTTAAGTGATTTTTACAAGAACAAATGAATGACACAGTTACTAACACGCAGAATAAAGAGTTCATTTTAGACGACCTTCTGAGCATGTTTCACAATTGTGTCAAATGTTTTGAACATTATCTAAAGGTCAAAGTAAATAAAACTAGTGTTTCTTTTACTTTCATCAGTTCATGGCCTACTAAATTTTTTTCAAAATAAATAAAATGACGTGGTCTTTTCATGACACTGTTATGAAATTTTTATTTTTTGTAATAAAATGCTCAAAACTTAAACAAAATGCAAAGTGTGACACATCGTTGAAATCAGAATTCAAAACTCTATTCAAATATGAAATAATTTAAAATGCCGACCATAAAAAATAAAAAAGTTTACAGTCGAAAATGAGCAATGGTAGCAGTTATACCAAATCTGATAAAACATTTAGATTTAACAAAAGAAAAGTGTTCTAATAATGCGTGAACTAGAAATATGTAATACAAATGACAAATGAGTTATAGCGGAAAACAAAATACCCAAAGTTTCAGTTTTTTTTTTAGTTTATTCAGGAACTAAGTAAGATAGCTCCAATTTCTTTTTACATTATTAGTGGGCATAAAATTCCACAACTTTTCTCTAATGTAACCATCGTCGTATCTCTTCAAATAAGCGAGATGCCCATGGTTAACACGCAATTTGATACATCTTGTGTATGAGCTTGCTCAATAAAAAGAAGCGTTTAATGCTCTAAAATATTTATTGTAATAAATTTTAATACAACTAATTCTTATGCGTCACCAACAAGAGCTTAACATTAAATGTGCCCTTCTTGGTGTTAAGAAAACCAAGGGATAGATGAGTACACAAGTCATCAAAGCTTATGTACGGGCTAGCGGTTGGCAAGAAATTCGATGCGGTGTCGGGTAATAAAGTTGAAGAAAGACGGTATTGGTCACATATACTATAATGAATAATAAACTCCAGTAAAAGCATTAAAACATATTTTACTTACATTACAGAATACATTTTAGAGGCAATCAAGATGAAGACGGACAAAATGTTTTTTTTTTTAATTCATACCTCTTTTCACCTTTAGAAAAATTCGCGCAATTAAATTATATAAGATATGATCTTTTATATTAGGTTTTCTTATCAACCGTTTTTATTTATTAGGACGCAGCTAAAATCTATACATTATCTATTTGTAACTACTAACTACATAGATAATAAATATATGGCAGACACTACCGAAATTTTGATTAGTCGTAAGTAGGTTATTTTGGACAGTTCTGGATCCACCCCCACTCCTGGCCTTGAGTTCAAGGTCAAGGACACCCCCACTCCTACCCCCACCCCTGGCCTTGAGTTCAAGGTCAATGTCAAAAAAATTTTTCGGCCTGCGGCCGGCTTGTCCTGCGGACAGCTGAGTATTGCGCCCCGTCTGGACTGCTGCATCCCCCCACTCCTGACCTTGAGTTCATGTTCAAGGTCACGGTCCAAAAAAAAATTTTTCGCCTGCGGCGGGCTTGTCCTGCGGGCGGCTTGGCCTGCGGACAGCAACGCTTATAGTTACAGTCCTACCTTAAGAAGTGCTCGCAGCATACCCTCACTAGCCCCTTCTAATCTCAAGACCATTCTCCTCCTTTACCCGACGGCCACGCCGTCCACCAGCTTCGTCGCTCCAAAAGAAAACACCAAGTAGATTCAAATATATTTATTAATTAAATATACATAATGATCACTAGGGTAGGTTATTGTAATTAATTGACCAATATGTAAAGAAATATATAATACACATAGATAAACTAAGTAATAAAATAGTTCCGAGAATTATTGTAGAAATACAACAATAGTGATTGCCATGAATAGCAACTTTTTGTATACTAGGCTTTTTATTGTTCGTCACGATAGTTTGCCAATTTGTACTTATCGTGTATTTAGGAAAATTAAATTTAATCTTGAATGTTACGAAACCATTTTCCGTTAAGTTCTTGACAGACGATTTGAAGACTGGAATGTCAGCCCAGGTATCAATATCCATTTTGTTCCAAATCACGCTGTTATTACCATCACGATCGTATGCAATAGATGCCGAAGCGCAATTCGATGGTTGCAGCACATACAGATGACCATCGTAGACAGCTGCTAAGGCTGCTAATAATTTTATAGGTATCATGTTGACCCGCACACAAACAAAGACTGAATGAGTATATTACATAAATGGCACTACACTTTTTAATTACACTTATCCACTTCCCCCACCTCTTTAGCTGCGGCTTTTAACTCGTTTGACCTCTCGAAGACATTAACGCGAAGTTCCAAATTATGTAGTGCAGGATATCTATCCAAGCAGATCATCTGATACGGATTCTTGGTGTACAGAGTGGAGGCATCGTAATGAAAGAATCCCGAGTCATTTCGGAAAAAGTTTGCTAGTGTAGTGTTTAATGGATGAGATATCTTAGGGAATTTAAATACCAGTTCAGGATTTATAGTTGGCTCTTCATCAAAATTATAATAACGACTTTCGGCAGTTTCATCTACGTGATACACTCCGTCGTCAGGAACGTACAGGAATAACATGTTGCTCGTGCGAGAGCTCGAAGAAAACTGAGATTCTTCTAACACATGGTGGCGGATAGTTGGCCTTAAGCATATGAGACTGAACCGCTTCTGCGCAGTCTTGCTCAACGGATAATTTGTTTTTAGAGCTTAAGAAATTGTAGAACCCAGACAGGTTAACCTTGGCCTTGGAATCTGTATAGACAAGATAGCCTTGGTCCACGAATTGATTAAGTTTTCCAAGGTTAGGTTATTTTTTATTTTTTAAGTTATACTATCCTTGAGTCTTTGAAGATGGTACTTATACCATTTTCAGCCCACTATCGAACAGTGAATCTCCATCCGACACCAACGATCATGACTCCTTTCCCCACCAATGACCATACTTTGATTTATTCTGGTAATTTTGATATTTTTGCGTCTGTGAACTTATTTTACAATTTGAAGTGTTTTAGAAGACGAACAAAAATTAATGTGGCGCGCAGCAATGGCTGTAATAATCATCAGGCCCGAATATATGTTATATCAATTGTCGACGTGTCGCAACCTCCCAAATAATTCATTTGAAAAGTTATTCGATTTGCAAGAGGGTTCGTTAGTTAGGCGAAGTTTACTTGGATGCGGCCCAGCAAAAGCTCTTCCTATTTATCTGTAAGTATTTCTAAGCTTCCTTAATGCTCTACTAATTTTATTTTTTTTATGTTTTCTTTCTACACTCCTCAACCACCAGCGTGAATGTATGATATATAAATTTATACATAAATAACTTAATTGAAATATATTGTTTTATTTCAAGTTTCACCTTGAGGTGAATTTTAACTTTATCCAAGCGGAGTTAGCATGGACTACTACTTTGACCTTGAACTGATTTTATAAAATTTCCCTAATTTTTATGTTGCATCCCCACCATTTTGCCTTGGGATCAAGGCTAAGGTTAACCTGTCTGGGTAATAAACATTCCACAATGTCTGGGAAGCCATTTTACGTCGAACTCTCGAGCGAAATGGGTGCTAGTGCTAACTGCGGTTCTTGTGGTGTTTGTGGCGGTGTTGTGTTGGTGTGTAGTGATTTTCCTCGAGGTGTTCGGTCCATGTGGTCGCGACTCTCTTTGAGGAAGTTCCAGCAGTCCAAAGCTAAACTCTGTGCCTGTTCGCAACCGAGCGCTTCCACCAGCTCTGAGGTTAGTAAAGCATTACCTATAGAATCGACCAATAAAATCAAAATTTTGCAAAATGTAATTGTTCAAAATGCAAAGCAGCTAAGACCTGAAAATAACCGCCAAGGAGAACAACGATTGACTCAGGACGTAGTGTGTGAAAGCATTTTGAGGAATTACTTGTTAAACAAAATCAAAAGTGTTCCGCGACCTAAATTGAATTTTAATGCTTCAGTGCAAAATGTTGCGAATGAAAATCATGCTGAAATCTCTGACCATTTCGAGCAGATTTCTGCAAATAATGTTGAAATAAATGAATGTATTTTGCAACCGAAATTTAATTTGGCAGAATGCGTTGACCAGATGCTGAACGGCGTCGGGACGGATAATTCAAATAGTTTATATGAGAACATTTCTGCAGCTAGCACCTCAAATTCTAAAATTAGTAGAGAAAGTAAAAATGTGGATGCACTAAAAAAGAGTATTGCCGAATTCTTACTATTTGAGAACAATCACCAGAAGAATAATTCTGTCATTAGCTGCAATATTGCGAAACCTGCAACAATTATTGAAATTTCTTCTCGTGATTGTTCGCAAGCAGTTAATAACTTTTTGGATGGAAGTTTTGATCAGGGGGATATATCTATAGCTAGCATCCAAAATTTAATTAGCAATGATTCAAAATTAGATTCAAATGTTATTTATGAAAAGCCCCCCTTGTCTCAAAATACCGCTAATTCACAAGTCGACTCGGATATTATCATGACCCCTTTGGACCAAATGTTAAATGGCGTCGATTCAAAATTAAATTCAAATAATAACAAAAATTTAAATTTTAGTTCTGATTCCGAAGTGCATTCAAATACCACAGAAATGTCTCCTTTGGCTCAAAAGCTCGATTGGAGCACTATTGAAATGTCTCCTTTGTCACAAAATGTAAGTCCTTATTCAACTTTCAATTCCCATGTTATTAAAGCAATGTCGACACAAACCTTTTACCAACAATTTACACAAAACAGCATTTTGTCCCGAAATCGTTCTCGAAATCTGAAAAAAAGTTTGAACATTGATAACTCTTTTGAAGAAACATTTGATTACTGCGATTCTCAGGGTAGTGTTTTAGAACATGGGTTGAGTTTGGCTGCAGACATCAGTTTGGCTGCTGACACTCCACAAATTACCGCCGCAACCCATGAGAAAACATCCATGGATCTTTCTGATAGTGCAGCTGACCCAACCCCCGCAGGTACTTCAGTTTCTCCGCCAACGAGTGATGATTCAGCTGCACCATCACAACGTTCCACGCGAGAAAGTCAAAACGATGGTTTTGAAGATTGGTGTGCTGATGGAGTCCAATTACGCGCCAGCGAATTTCTGAAAACGGAGATTCTCAAAACCATCGAGATGCTTGACGCTAGCGGGCGCAAGCTGAACCGTTTCCAGAGAATTATTTCAAAGCACCAAGATAACCTTAGGAGGTATAACTACAATCATACTATCCGCCAACTTAATAAGACACGACGGTTGTGCTTGAATGAGCTGGCCAGAAAGTTGAGGTTATCGAAGGTGCTTCGGGTGCAGCAGACGCTAATTGCTTAATATGTATTTTTAACAATCCAATTCCATAGTAACATTGTTGAAACCTTCCCGAAAATCCTTTCCAGACTGGAGAGTTCAACGTCCGCGTTCGTTCCAGTTGGAGGTCTACACCGAGTCTAGTAATTTTTTTATTTAAATGCTCTCGGTCTAGGTTGCCAAGAACAAATAACAAAGTTCTGCTGCTAACATTTGTTTATATCCTTCTGGTGTTGGTAGGTGTGTTTAGTCTTTAACTACTAGCCAACTAGCATGTTCAGGTGCGACAAATGCAGCAAGTTCTTCACCAGATCGGATGCATTGTACCGCCACCGACGAGAGAGTTGCCGTCAGGAGTTGGGTCACCCATCTACGAGCGGTAAGTTGATTTGCTTCTGATTAATAACGTAAAAAGAATATTCGATTTTGCGGTTTTCAGGCAACGGTTTGGAGGCGTCGGCGGCAACCGATGGTGAAGGACCCTCCACAAGCAAAAGAGTTAAAACAAATCCTCCTAATGGTAAGTCGAACTGCCGCGTTTCAGATGTTTAGAGTAATGTGTTTTTCTTTGTTTCAGATTCTCGACCTTCTCCTATGCGCTACTGTGATGTGTGTGACGAAAACGTTGCCCGCTCCGGGTATGTAGGACATCTCAGGAGCAATCGCCACAACAGCCGATCTGGTGTAGCAGCCTTTGGAGAAGGAGTGGTGATCCGTCAGACCGCCTTCAAGCAGCGCATTGTTACCTACAGAGTAACTCCCGTTAACAATTATATAAAAGTTGCGGAATTTATGGACGAGATTAAACATAAAATTGTAACTTTAATAGAAAATAAAATGGCGACATTTAAAAGCGTTAAGATCAATTTGGAGCTATTTGGATTGTTTGTTTTGGAAAGTCAAGAAATAGAAGATGTAAAAACGTTTCAGACGGTTAATGAAATTGCAACAGTTGCGACCGACTTGAATGACTTATGTGATCGTTTTACGGGGATGCTGGACGCGAAGGTGTCAGAATTTCAGGAGCGAGATTCGGGTACATATATTTTCTTTTCTTGTCTTTTGTATCGATATTTATTGACCATATCTTTTTACAGGGTGGCGTTTGAAGCACCTAATGTATTTGGATGTAAATATTAACAAGTACAATCCGCTTCGAGCCTCGTCCTACATCCCGCTCCCAAAACAGATTCAGAACAAGAAAGCGGTTGTAAATGTGCAAAATGAGGATGAATGCTGTTTCGGCTGGGCGGTGACTTCCGCCATTTGTCAACCGACAGGACCTTCCAACCGAACCAGCTCCTATCCAGATTGCCGGCAGTTATTGCGCTTCGACGGCATCGAATTTCCGGTGAGATTAAGCGATGTTTCTAAATTTGAAAAATGTAATCCACAACTTTCTATTAACGTGTACGGTGTTGAAGAAGTTTTTCGAAATAATGTTACGAAATACGAAATTGTAGGACCCCTGCATTACACCCACAATAAAAAATTTATTCATATCAATTTACTGCTTATTACTGATACGGTGGGTAATAGTCATTACTGTTGGATAAAAGATTTGTCTAGATTAGTTTCGCAACAAATAACGGCTAGAGATGGCGCAAAACACTTCTGTGACGGCTGTCTCCATTACTTTCGTACTGAACAACAGTTACACATGCACCTTCGTTTTGACTGTAATCACGTTTACACAAAATTGCCAACTACTGACTTGATAACGAACAAACTGGGAAAAGTTGCGCCTCAAAATATTCTTAAATTTGAAAATTATCAAAAACAATTAAAAGTTCCCTTCGTAATTTATGCTGATTTTGAAACCATTTTAAAACCACTTGCTACGTCGCATCCCAATCCTACAAAACCATTCACGGTAACCGTGTGTGAACACCAACCTTACTCTTTCGCGTACTTTATTAAATGTTCTTATGATGACACTTTATCCAAATTCGAAATTTATCGTGGTGAAAATACCGTTGATGTGTTCATGGAGCGTTTAGAAAGGGACGTTCAAAATTTATACTCCAACCATTTAAAACATGTTGTGCCCATGAAAGTTTTGACCGCAAACGAAATTCAAAATTTTAATGATGCTCTTTCATGCCACATCTGTAGTTTACCGTTTGATGACGATGGGCAAGATAAAGTAAGAGATCACTGTTATCTCACAGGAAATTACCGAGGAGCCGCCCATTCCAATTGCAATCTAAATTTTATTCTTCCAAATTTTATTCCCATATTTTTTCATAATTTAAATTATGATTCCCACCTTTTTGTCAAACAAATTGCCTTAAAAAACGAACAAATTGATGTTATTCCACAAAACAAGGAAAAATATATATCTTTTAGCAAGCACTTTTTAGTTGATGAAATTCAAAATAATGCTGGCAAGAACGAGAAAATATACATCCATTTGCGATTTTTAGACAGTTTTCGGTTCATGAACAGTTCTTTGTCAAGTTTGGCTGAAAATTTAAATTCCGATCAGTGTTTTCAAATACAGAAAGAATTTGGCAACGGCGTTAAATTTAATCTTATGAGGCAAAAAGGTGTGTTTCCATACTCCTACGTCGATTCGTTTTCCAAACTACAACAGCGCGATCTGCCGACAATAGAACAATTTTATGATACTTTGAACGAGCAGGAAATCTCGGTCGAAAATTATAATCGCGCTGTTGATGTGTGGAAAACGTTTAAATGCAAAACTTTGGGCGACTACTCTGACATCTATCTAAAATCGGACGTACTACTTTTGGCTGACGTATTTGAAAATTTTAGAACTCTTTGCCTACAGCATTACCTACTAGATCCGGCCCATTATTACACGGCTCCGGGTCTAAGTTGGGATGCTATGTTGAAATACACTGCTGTGGAATTAGAGTTGCTAACCGATTTGGATATGCTACATTTTTTTCGAAAGGGAATACGCGGAGGAGTCAGTACTTGTGTGGGGAGGAAAGCTATTGCTAACAACAAATTTGTTGAAAATTATGATTCGAAAAAACCCACTTCTTTTATCATGTATTTAGATGCAACTAATCTGTATGGCTATGCCATGCGACAGTATTTGCCGCAGCGCGATTTTATTTGGCTAACCGCGGAGGAAATTGAAAACTTTGACGTTTCCAACATTTCGGACGAATCGGATACGGGCTACGTTTTGGAAGTTGACTTGCACTACCCACAAAATTTGCACGAATACCACAATGAATTCCCATATTGTCCCGAGTTGCTAGTTCCGCCTGAAGGAAAATTTAAAGATGCAAAATTAATTCCAAATTTATTTGATAAAAGCAAGTATGTTATTCATTACAGAAATTTAAAACAATGTTTAGATGCCGGCTTAATCTTGACGCGAATTCATAGAATACTGAAATTTACCCAGTCTCCGTGGTTAAGATCTTATATTGATTTGAACACCAAATTTCGAAACGATAGTAAAAACGACTTTGAAAAAAACTTTTTCAAGGGTATTAATAACAGCGTTTTTGGAAAAACAATGGAAAACGTGGACAAAAGGGTAAACATTAAATTGCTTAGCCATTGGGAAAAAATTGGTAAAAGAGTTGGGGCCGAAAATTTAATTGCAAAACCAAATTTCAAAAATTTATCTATATTTTGTGAAAATTTAATAGCCGTTGAGATGAACAGAACTTCTGTTTTCTACAACAAACCGAGTTACGTTGGTTTCTCTGTTCTGGATATATCGAAAACTGTCATGTATGATTTTTTCTATAATTTTTTGAAACAAAAGTATGGTAATAACGTTGTTCTTCTATATTCCGATACTGACTCCTTTATATTGCTAATTTACACTGAAAATTTTTATGATGACATGAAAGAGCATTTAGATAAATTCGATACTTCTAATTATAAAACTCGGGAACACGGAATGCCGCGAACCATGTCTGTTGTTGGCAAGATGAAAGACGAATATGCTGGTACCCCTGTTTTAAATTATTACGGAACGGGTGCAAAATCATACTGTGTAAATGGGCGCGATAAAACAGATAGAAAGGCTAAGGGTGTGAAGAAATGCGCTATCGAAAAATCTCTTACGACGGAAACGTATAGCGCAGTAGCTACAAACATGCAGTCTAGAGTGTTTTGTATGATGACCGTTTTTCGCTCTAGTTTGCACACTATGTACACCAAACTGGTTAATAAAGTTGCGCTGTCTTCTTACGATGACAAACGTTTCATTATTCCCGGTTCTACCAATACTTTAGCATGGGGACACAAGGATATTCCTAGCGTTGGCAGACTTAACGATTTGGTGGATTTATTAGAGGCAGCCGTTTCAGAACCAATTTAAATTAATTTACAGTTGTCGCGAGTGAGCAGTACTGGTTGTTAGTTTACTGCAGGAGTCCTACCATAATCGTTTACAGAAACTTTCTTGTACGTTATTACTCATATTTGCTTGCGCTTTGTAGTTTTTAAGTAGATTGTATTAGCATTATTTATATGTGTATATATATTATAATAAAGTAAAACAACTAAAAAATGTGAGAAAAATGTTTATATTTTACGTGACTTCGTTGAAGTCTATTTAATATCAATTATTTGTAAATGACAATCTAAAGAACAAACACGTTTGTATAGCAACATAATTAAACTAAATACATATTAAAAATTATTTTATTTCATCATAATTACAGTTCAGAAAATTATACAAGATCTGTTTTAGATATCCATGAATTATGCCTCTTATCTAAACCTAGCCATTTAACGAACAGTTGATTTCCTTTTCTCCGAACCACTTTTTCCACTAGGAATATATCTGGGTGTTTAGTTTTCTGCAATTCGTACTCGTAAAATCCTCCTTTTATTTGTTGCTTAGTTTCATCTTCCAATATGTAGGTTGTTGGGTTAGTAAGACGAACTTTTGCAATTTTAAATATTTCGTTGCTCCAGCTGGGGGTATATCCTTTGGCAAATGCTGCTCTATATTTGGTCACCCGAACATGATCGCCCAAGTGAAATTTTTGTTTCTTAGGATCTACCGTTTTGGTATGACTGTATACAGATT
Source organism: Ctenicera cuprea (assembly GCA_958336395.1). Classification (NCBI taxonomy): domain Eukaryota; kingdom Metazoa; phylum Arthropoda; class Insecta; order Coleoptera; family Elateridae; genus Ctenicera; species Ctenicera cuprea. The sequence continues at coordinate 44,789,370 of OY284493.1, forward strand.
GTAAAATTTGAGGTGCGTTTTTGTTACTAACATCTTTTGGCTTAAACCCAGTTGTGCTGTGTTTCTTTGAATTATACGCTTTTACGATTTTTGGTAAAAGATCTAACCATTTGTAGGTTCCCTGAAAGCTGAACTGCTTCCACATCATATTTTTTAGAGTTCTATTACATCGCTTAACTATGCTACTTTTTAGATTTGAATAACTACTGTAATGGTTTATGCCAAAATTTTTTCTAGCTGGTTTGTGCAATTCTTCGACAACTTCATGTTTAACGTTCATGTTAGACTGGAACCTTTTCCTGCTGCAGTGAACATTTAAGAACTAACTGCATCGACATGAGAACATCCTTTCCACCATCGGGAAGCTTAAGTCGGAAAGCATCTCCACGTTTCAATGTTTGACCGATCAGATTAGTTACATGAACATTGTTGAGATACACTTCCACGTTTTCTATAGATTTATTTGTTTGTAAAACAACAGCCGACGTTAACGGAAATATGTATTCTGTTTGCCCCTTTCCGAGTTTGAAGAATCCCGCTTTGTCAGTTTTCGATCCAACGATGTGTAGAGGGACTTCGTAATACAATTCCGATATATTTTTGACTTTAAACAAAACATGAGTGGGATAGGCTCTATAACGAGAATCGTGTAAGTGTCTTCCAAACTTATCGATCGGCATTTCGTAACTATGTGATGAGAAGTCAAGCTTGGGTCTCTATTTAACCATCGGTTTGTTTATTTAATAATTTTTTCTGTTTTTAAAGCGTCAATGATACTAAGAATTTCGTTATTATGTCCGGTATGACCTGCCAACTGCGAGGCTATTAAAATCTGTAATCTGTTTACTAACGTGTTCGGATTTTTCCAGGGAACAAATTCAATCTGCTTGTTATTTAAATTTAGGAGTCCTTTACCTCGTCGCTTGGGTTCAACTAAACGGCGAACAACGTTTTTGTACTTTTGTCCTGCATTACCACTTATTCGATCGTTGGGATTGTAATTTTGCCGGTTGGCTGCAGACCGATTAACGATATCTTTATAATTGTCTTCGTCAGCTTTACTGTAACCTATGGGTTTCTTTTTAAACATTAACTCATACATTCCAGGCGTTCCTTTGTAAACCACCCTATTTGCACCATCCATTATGACCATGTCTTCCCCATCAAAGTCTAATTCTTTATTGCCTATAGAAAATTTATTGCTCTCAAGATCCCATCGTACTCCGTAGTGCATATCAAATTCGTCCTGTGTGTCATGTATCATGTTTTCGATATATTGCCTAGCTAATCCGTCATACTGCTCTAAGAACTGGTCCAAAACTTGAGACTGCATCATTTGCTGTACGGTTTTATTAGCTTCCCGGATGCTTTCTTCATGCACTTCATCTTCTGCGGTTTGTTCTGATTCTACATGATCCTGTAATTCTGTTTCTGGTGAAATTTCTCCAATGTCCTCTAACTTTAGAAAATTTGGTTGGGGAATAATAGGCTTGGGTGGAGAGGTCGCATGCTCAACTTTACTTTTTATATCAGGAGTATCAACTCTTTCAGTTTTTAGAGTTGATATTAGATCCTGAAGGGGTTGGGAAATTGGTTTTAATTGTTCCGCCAACTGTAACTGCGATTGAGCAATGTCTGACCTTAAACTTTGATATTTCCTTTTTACGGCTTTTCTCGTTTTAAGCAGTTCGGCAACTAAACGTTTATCCATCTTGCGTTTACAGTTGTTCGCCAACCACTAACAGTTTGAAGTAAGTTTTAATTATTTATGTGGAAATAGAAATCAAAGCCTTTCCGGTATCTTCCGGAATTTATTGCACTATCTTTATCTATAACTAAAAACCCGTAGTCCTCCTGCCAACAAATAGAGCACAATTCCTTTAACTGATCGAACGACATGTCCACAATGACGTGGTCGTCGTAAATGTGTTTGAGATTTGTTTTATCTTGTTGAAATACTATTATCAGATTAGCATTGTCTCTAATGAGTTGTTTGGGAATCGATGAATACGTTTGACATAGGTAAAAGCAGTCGATATTTCTATGACGTCCGAAACAATAGTAATTTTCAATTATATTTTGATTTTCTCCGACCACATCGTCAAAAACAATTACAGAATTGGGTTTTGCGTTCATAGGTTGTGGGACTGCAGCCCCATCTTCGTATTCCTCGTAACCAATTTCTTTTATCGGAGTTAATAAGTTCTTAAGATATGCATACTTAGGCTGATCTAGCGTCTTACAATATAAATAAACATTTTCAAATCGTAGGCCGTTAGGGTGTTCTATCAAAGTAACCATCACGCTTGTTTTACCGCTGGCAGAGCTGCCCACGAAAAGCCCTCTTTTACAATTCTTCCCTAGTAAAACACTATGCCTTTGAAATGGTTTTACCAATGACTTAGCATCGTGATTTACGATCGGTAGGGTTACATTTTGTTTTTCAATTGTAATCCTTTTCATTTCGACACCGTTCTCTCCAGTACACTCGCTAAACACTAAGCTAAACCTAACCAGTGATCAAGTTATATATAAGAACAAGTTTTAAAGAAATGTTTGCAGTTCAAACTTTGCAATCGATCGCAATAGTTTAATATGAGAGTTTACGCGCACAAACCAGGTATTCGTCGACGAACCGTGAGAAGGAAAGGTTGTGGTGTTTTAAATACGCTTATAAATAATTTGCCAGTGGAACTACATGTGCCTGGATATAAGTATTGTGGTCCAGGTACTCGCTTAAAGAAAAGACTTGCTAGGGGAGATCAGGGAATTAATCCGCTAGACGAAGCGTGCAAAGAGCACGATATCGCATATTCTCAACATCAAGATCTTCAGAAACGACACGAAGCTGACAAGATACTTTCCGAAAAGGCGTGGCAACGTTTTCGTTCAAAAGACGCTAAATTTGGAGAAAAAGCCGCAGCACTAACCATAACAGGTATTATGAAAGGAAAAACCAAACTAGGAATGGGTGCTCTACGTAAAAAGAGAAGTTCAAAAAAAGTGAGACAAATACGTTCTGGTGGAGTTATTAGCTTTACCGGTGCGGTCACGCGTGCGCGAAACCGTATTAAAGGTAATAAAGGATACGATGTAATGAAAGCTGCAAAGCTAGCTTTAGCAACCATTAAAAAAAGTAAAATTGCTCAGCCAAAAACTAGAATAATCAAAATCCCTAAAACTGGTGGTATTTTACCACTCATACCAATATTTGCCGCTTTAAGCGCCCTAGGATCCTTAGGAGGTGGAGCTGCTGCAATCGCCAAAGCAGTGGGAGATGCTAAATCTGCTGCAAAGGACCTTAAAGAAAAGGAGCGACATAATAAAGCGATGGAGTCGGTTGCTCTTGGAAAAGGTCTACATTTGGGACCCTACAAAAGAGGATTTGGATTATATTTAAGACCCTACCAACCAAAAAACTAACTGTAAAGCTACCGCGACGAGCGTTAACAAACGTTGATTTAGCGAAGTATGCTAAAATATTAAAAATTCCGTATTTTAGAGGAGTATTCATGCGCAATGCTTTGCCATCTAGAATTCATGAAAACGAATGCGGTATCGTAAATCTCGACGATAATATAGGTCCTGGCACCCATTGGACTGCCTACGTGAAGCGTAGTGAAAACGTAACATACTTCGACAGCATAGGGCATTTGAAACCTCCTCTTGAATTAATAAAATACTTTCGCAGCGACGGTAGCAAGAATAACATCGCGTACAACTTTGATAGATATCAGAACCTAAATTCCTACAATTGTGGTCATCTGTGTTTGCAGTTTTTATATAGCTACGTAAACTGACATGTACCTGCAGTGCGCTTTGAGTTCTTGAATAAAGTACTTCAGAATGTCCACCATTTTTACTCTTACCGGTAACTCATCAGTATTAAGTGCAGATTTTAATCCACCACTTTTTTTGGAAGAAGACAGCGAATATGTAATGGGTTTACTTAGTTTTGAGTCGTACAATTCTATTCCCAATATATCACCACCGAAGAACGTCTTCAAACTTACTGGGCGAGAAGATATTGTGATACCCCAAGGAGCTTATGAAATTAACGACATCAACGACTACATACAAACTAGCCTGAATCCAGCTAACCGAGAATACGTTTTAATAAAAGGTAGTAACAGCACGCTGAAAACGATGATTAAGTCGTCGCACGAAATAGACTTCACTGCGGATAACTCGATAGGAGATTTACTAGGATTTCTACCTCAAAAATATAAACCCAATGTGTGGCATTCGTCTGAAAATATAACTAAGATAATGAAAATAAATTCCATATTAATACATTGCAATATATCGTTGGGATCTTATAAGAATGGGGAAGCAGGTCATATAATTCATCAATTTTTTCCTACTGTACCGTCTGGATACAAAATAGTTGCGTCTCCAAATCCAGTCATTTATCTTCCAATCAGCACTAAAATAATTACCAACATAACAATTAAAATACTCGACCAAGAGGATGTTCCTGTCAGTTTCAGTTCAGAAACCGTGACGGTCAGTTTGCATTTGAAGAAGCTATAATGGGTTTCAGATTCAACACCACTTACAGCAATTTTAGCTCAGACACATCATCTACAGCTCCAAAAGGATATAACATGAGACATACCAAACGTTCCGCAGTCAGTAAGAGGTCGTCAGCCGATCAGTTGACAAAGAAGAATAAAGCATTTCTTAAATCGTTAGGTTTTCAAGTGTTACAATGAGTATTTTAAACATTAGTGAAAAAGTTCTTGTTGACAATTCAATTGTTAGCAATCAAATACATACCCATCAACCCTATACGAATCGCTTTGAAAATAATGACGAAATCCGGATTCCGATTCAAGAAGATATGTCAACACTACCCGGTTTAAGTTACTTGTATATACAAGGAAAATTGTTAAAAACAGCTGGAGGAGCTACAAACGCAACATTTGTTAACAATGGAGTTGCCCACCTATTTAGCGAAATTCGCTATGAAATGAATGGCGTTGTAGTTGATTCGGTAACGAAACCTGGTATAACATCTACTATGAAAGGTTATGTTTCCTACAGTTCTAACGATATTAAAAAGCTTCAAAACGCTGGATGGCTTCCCAACGCAACAAGCAAAATAGTTGATGCATCTGGTAATTTTAACGTTTGCATACCCCTCAGCATGCTGTTGGGCTTTGCGGAGGATTACGGAAAAGTGGTACTAAATATCAGGCAAGAATTGGTGTTAATTCGAAGTAATACAGATAACGATGCGATATATAGTCCAAATATAGATGAAGATGTCAAAGTTACAATTGAAAAACTTTATTGGAAAGTTCCCCATATTACAGCAGGCCTTGCTCAAGAATTAGCTCTAACAAAATACATAGATAAAAATATCGACACTCAAGTACCGTTTAGAAGTTGGCAACTTCATATAATCTCAGGACTAAATCAAGTTACGCAACATTCTCATGCGATTGCCACCAGTACAAAATTACAGACTCCGCGACAAGTTATACTGGGTTTCCAGACAGATCGTTCTGGAAAAATCGACAAAAAATGAACGAATTTGATAATTGTAGTATTACAAATCTTCGAGTTTACTTAAACACCGATAGATATCCATACGATAATTTGAATATCGATTTCGCAAATAATCATTATGCAACTCTATACGAAATGTATTCACACTTTCAATCAACATACTATAACAAACATAACGAACCTCTATTATCCCTAGAAGAATTTAAAAAAATTGCTCCTCTGATTGTTGTGGATTGTTCGAATCAAAAGGATTACTTACAAGCTAATGCTGTTGTGTTTAGACTCGAATTTGAAACGGCAGTCAACATGGCGGCCGATACAATAGCGTATTGCCTGGTTTTGCACGATCGCGTGTTTACATACAACGCGCTAACAAAAGCAGTTAAACAGCTGTAAGATTAAAACCAAATGGTTAGTTTAATCAGTGCCTTAGGAGCAACAACATGTTTGTTATAATAGATCTCCAAGGTTTCATGATTTCCGAAAAAAATTTTTCACCAAAAGAATTAGCTGCATACGATGGAAACACCATTTCACATTACATTTTTAGAGCTCCGTTTCATTTTTCTGCGTTACCCCAAAATTTACAACAAAAAGCTAACTGGTTGATGAAAAATCATCACTGTATTAATTGGGATGAAGGATTCACGCCTGTTTTCTTATTTCCAAAAATTTTGATGCGACTTGTTCGAGATGCTGACGTAGTCTACGTAAAGGGACATGAAAAAGCTACATTTTTAAGAAGTTTCATCGATAAACATATAATTGAAATTGAAGAACAACCAGCACTGAGTGTATCAAAACCATCTTGCATGCATCATATGAAACCACTATGTTACTGTGCATTGTCTAATGTTTATATTTTATACGAACACTATGTAATGCAATAATTTTATAATAAATTTTTTTGTGTACTTACTAGTTTTATTTAATAATATACATGTTTCGTTAAAACGGTAGATATATTTGTTAATAATACATTGTAATGCAAAAACATTTCTAATATATACAACAAGTCGTGAACATTATTAATAGTAATACATTTTATTATCTTTATAAAATTATGCAAAGCGTTCTAAGTAGATCTTATTTCTATGGTTCGAACTTAAAACTTTCACAAGCGTTTTATGTGTATCTTCAATTCTTCTTTGAAATCTACATCTATCCACAGCTACAAATTCCCAAAACTTTATTCTACTTTGCCGATATGCGAAACTCCATACTACCATATTGTGGATTTTATTTTTTGACATATCAAACTTCACTTGGCGAACCATTTTATGACATTTATGCATGCACTATAAGAGGGCTTTGCAAAGTTAACGTCAACATCAGCGCTTGGAAGCTATTTTTTATATTATATATAGCTGTAATCTCATCGTCTACCTTTAGGTCAACTCCAACCAAATCCGTGTACTTAATTTCTTTGTCGTTAATATAAAGTTTAACTTCCTTCACCGAGATTCTTACATTTGTAATGGTTCCCCTTATTGGACACTTATACACGCGTCTGTCGCCTTTAGCTTCATCTCCAAGAAAAACAAAATTGCCGTTCTCATCGGTCCTAAGAGCCAGTAATAATAAATTAGATTCGCTTCTTAATTCCGCCTCACCCATTTCTGCAAGAAAAATTTGAGGGTCATGATGACTATGCAAGTGTCTTCCAAATTTATCGATCGGCATCTCAACACCTTATAGAACTTTCACGTAATGATTGCCTGCTCTTCAACTGATCGTTATATATCAGGTTTTAATCTTTACCCACAAATATTTCAACTTCAGCAGTAAACTCCTCTAAATCAATATCGATTAGACTTTCCAGAAGAAGCTTTCCACATATACGGTTCTCCAAAAATTTCCAACATAACTTGACCCCCTTCTGATATTTTTTTTCTAACTCCTCAAGCTCGCTGATAGTTCCGAATCGTTCAAACCCATACACGCTTTCGTGCCCAGCATCGAATGCCAAGTCTTGAAGCAAACTCTGAAGAAGTATAACTGCTGTGTGTAAATCTGTTGCCACAGGACGCGATGCTGCAGAGTATACCATCCACATTCTGACACCTTTTGTTAATTAATCTTATTTGCAAAGTTTTCAAATTCAACGTCACATGTAATTATTTGTTCACCAAATTTTAACATCTCCAACATACACACAATATTTTCAGACTTTATATTTAAATTCATCAATACGCTATGAATGTTGCTTTTTATGTCGCCAGACATACAGGCAACCCCTTTGATAACGCTTGTGTAAAACTTTTCAAACTCCAAACTTTTTAACAGACCCAATCGACAATCAATTAATGCTAGGAGTTCCCATAATTCCACAAGAGACTCCAATCCCAAGTAAATTTCAGATGCACCCTGGTCCTGTATGATTATCACTTTTGTTTTTGCAACAGTTTGGAAGGAAATGGTTTTTGAAGGACTTATGCTCACGGGTTGAACTTCAAAATCTCTTGAAAAGAAATAGTTTGTTATCTCCCCTTGATTCGCCAGGAACACTTTCCATTCTTCTTCGTTGAAACTTATCCAGTCATTTTTACAACCATACAGTTGCACTACAGGCCAATGCGGTGTATAACTTGACAGACCAACCGCTACAAACTTGCTTCGCGATTTATTTAGAGGATAACTTCTGCAATGTATCAATATTGGATACGGTGCAGTTTGTTTAGCATTTACACAACTAACAATCTCCCCCGATTTCATTCGCACTTGGTTTTTCACCTTTTCGATACTTTGTAATAAATTATCCATCACTTTTACGAACTCGATCTTCTTTCGCGAACTAAACAAACTCAACTAAATATCGAAACAAGCATGCTCTTTATATTGCAATCAGTCAAGGTCGCACTTTGTAGTGGTGGTGGTGGAAAGGGGCACCCATAACCTTGACTTTCACGGCCATATTTCACGAAGGTTGCGTATTTTACTTTATATTTCGTGTAGAAGCTTTACAGCATCAGTTATCGTCTGAGTCTAAGTCTGAAAATCATGTCACTTTACAACTTTTCCGACGAAGATGTCTTCTTCCAACCCCCAAGGACCAGTCACTACCAACGGTTCCAGCAGTTTGTGGAAGAGGGGGGAAGCTCCTTCGAGGGTAAGAAAGTGTATGCGGTTGCCACGATCGAGTACGATCTAGATCTGCAAGGGGAACTGCTTGCCGAGTTTGCAAGACTAAAAACGTTGGAGGCACCCTTGACGAAACCCTTGGAGGAGTGGTACAGAAACAACGTGGTTCGGCAGGTGCTGCGCTTTACCTCACGATTTAGGAACGGGAAACTGTTGTATATTAACTATTACTAGCAATAAATATTTATACTTTTTAATTTTAATTATTTATTTTAAATGTTTAAATCCTCACAACCTTGAACCTATTTAGCCTTGAGTTGACTCCACCCATTCTCCCACTCTTGTACCTGAGATTATATAACCTTGTTTGCGAATTCAAACTTCAGTTGCACAGTGTCAAGTCTGTGAAGATGTTGCCTAACCCGAATTACCAGTCTTATATTAAACGACTAAAAACATTCGACAATTGGCCTGGTGAGCTAACCCCAGAATCGCTTGCTGCAGCCGGTTTCTACCACATCCTCACTGGTGTTGACGATACGCAATGCTTCTGTTGTGGAATTAAAATATATCTATGGGAACCCGCTGACGACCCCCTGTCTGAACACCTTCGATGGTCAAAGCATTGCTCATTTGCGAATCTTATAAAATCCTTGAAAACTACAAAGGGACTACTTGAAGAGACGAAGAAGGCTTTCGATGGTTTGGAAAGACTAGTTAAGTTTGATGGTGTCGATGTTGCTGGAAATGGTGTAGAATCCGAAAACATTTATGATCGTCTATCGGCAAAGAAGCTACTACTACAATTTTTCCATTCTTTGTAGAGCTCGCGTGCAGTTAAAATACACATCGCACATATTTATTTCCCCATTCGCAAGTTTGACATACTCGTATCAACATGGTGCGTGAAACGTTGACTCTTGAGTACGTATTAGATGAAACAGCAAGCCAAGGCAAATGTTTCAAGTATGTCAGTGAGAAACTCAAGCCGCTAGTTATTAGTAATATCGATGAGATACAATATTTCTCCCATCAGCATTATATAAAAATTAGTGGTAGTGCAACATTTATTCGGAATAGTGTAGAAAAAGTTATTATTCCCGTTACCGAAGTAAATTATCATACAAATTTGCGTGAGTGGTACGAACACAACATATATAACATTTGTGTTCCGACGGATCACTTGACTAGTTTATATCTGGAGATTACTGGAGATTTTAAAACTACAGACTTTCATGGTGTCAACAACTGCAAGAAAATCCGCCTGATTTAAGTTAATACTATATATTGTATATGTGCAAATATTATGTAATGTAAAAACTATAAAATTTATTCTTTTAATTTTGTGTACAAGAGTACAGCTTTTCTTTATATATTGGTCAATTAATTACAATATGTATATTTAATTAATAAATATATTTGAAATCTATTTGGTGTTTTCTTTTGGAGCGACGAAGCTGGTGGACGCCGTGGCCGTTGGGTAAAGTAGGAGAATGGTCTTGAGATTAGAAGGGGCTAGTGAGGGTATGCTGCGAGCACTTCTTAAGATAGGACTGCAACTATAAGCGTTGCTGTCCGCAGGACAAGCAGTCCGCAGTACAAGCCCGCCGCAGGCGAAAAATTTTTTTTGGACCGTGACCTTGAACATGAACTCAAGGTCAGGAGTGGGGGGATGCACCAGTCCAGACGGGGCGCAAATCTCAGCCGTCCGCAGGACAAGCTGGCCGCAGGCCGAAAAATTTTTTTGACATTGACCTTGAACTCAAGGCCAGGGGTGGGGGTAGGAGTGGGGGTATCCTTGACCTTGAACTCAAGGCCAGGAGTGGGGGGTGGATCCAGAACTGTCCAAAATAACCTACTTATGTGCTTATTATACAGAATAAGCAGTATTGCACATTATGGTGGACTTTGTAAGGCGAACGAACCAACGAAGTATTCGCTTAATGTAATTTATTAAATTAACATAGAAAACAATTTAAAATATTATTTGGTTCATTTACCATTACAGTTCTAGTATTTACTTCGCTGAAATATGTTTTGATTTTAAATGGATTTTACAGCAGCATTTAAGTTTATAATGTATTGCTTATTCTAGGATTTATTTTATTGAATTGTATGTTATTTTAACATTGCAATTAATTTCACCGGGGCCAGCAATTCAGTTCTACGCGTGACCTTGAGTTTTACGTGGAGAAACGAGGTGAGGTTCCCGCTCTAAATTCCACTCAACAAGTCATCTTCTCCAACTTTGAACTCCAGGTTTACACCAGGACAACCAGCTGAGGTAACCGATTCTAGGAGGTATAGTCGGTATGTAATATTTGAGCCGTCCTGGTGATTTTTGTATTCACTTTATGCCTGTATTGCCTGTATTGATTACCTGTTAAACCGTTTCATCTCTCTTTTCTTTCCTAGTCTGTCGCAGCCGTTTGATATGAGGCTCTCTTTTTTTTTCGCTTTTTTCTGATCTGTCGCGGACGTTAGCCACGAGGCAGATTTATTCTCTCTTGGTTCTACGAGGCAGTACTTTCCTCTCTTATACCCGTTCCAACCCGTAGTCCGGTCCATTTGTCCAAATCCGTGTTGTAAAAACGTCAGAATTTTTTTGGTTTGGTAGTTAGTAGCTACTGTTCCGTTTGTGTTATCAGGTTGTGCGGAACTCTGTTGCCAAAATAAATTCCGTAATTAATATTTTGGGTTTACAAAACAATCCGCAGTAGTCTACTTACAAGGTGACATATGACAATAGATAAAATAAACATTATGAGCTAAGTAAGAAGTGCGTAGTTTGTTTTATTTGTCTAATTATGAATTGTGGTGTTGTGTCTTATCCTGCACAGCGACACAGGTGTTAAAACTGTAAGATATTTAAGTGGAGAGTCCAAAAATATTACTTACACCTGCAACAAGTTGTAGTGACTTAGTGATTACTTATTTTTGTGAATCAGAAAGATAAGCGTATGGATTTCATTTAAAGAACCGATAATTAAAAGGTAAGATTTTATTTTTGTTTTAAATTTATGTCGCCCTCTCGTAGCAAATGTTCACGAGCCGCTACTGCTCTGGACATCTGAAATGTCGGTATTAAAATAATTGACACCGGCAGGATAGTTATAGGCTACTTTTGAAAATCAAGAGTTAGAAGTAGAGTAGGGTTTGAACTAGTATTTCATTTTGGAGGAGTTTATTCTCATTCAGTTTTCGAACGCAACATATACAATATCGTAAACACATACAAGTGAATTAAACTAGAGGACTTGCAAGATTTATAACAATTACAAAAAGATCTGGAAAAGCATGGAGAAGGAATATGGAGTAAAGACGAAAGACTTAAAGAAACGGCAGCAGCAACAGTAATAAAGATATGTGGCACCAGAAAGCTTAATACAAAATTTGCAAGAACAAGATGCTGGAACCAAACCGTCAAAGAAAAAGTAAAAGCGAAGAAAAAAGTATGAAGAAAATAGATAAGAACAAAAGCAATACACGATAGGTAAAATTAAAAACAAAATCATAGTGGGTCGAATAACACAGCAAGAAAAGTATAAAAACGAATCAAATATTTGAAAAAATCGCAACGCCCCCATTTTGATACTAGGAATTCAGAACACTGACCAAGGCTTTAGAGTTAATCCCTTCACGGCAAAATTGGAGTAGAAGACTTCATTGAACCGGAGTTCTTTGGAACTAGGCTGCGTCCCTCTGGAGCAGTCAATTACTTAGGGGTCAGTCTGGACCACTGGGCTATCCTAGAAAGAACTTGCCGACAGGCTAATACAAAGAGGTACTACAAGCCTTTGGGCATGTAGACGGACCTTTGGAAAAACCCTGGGGATTAAACCCCAAAGTTGCTAGGTGGACCTAGTCCGCCTTTGCCATAGACCAACAGTCACGTATACGTCGTTGGTGTAGTAGCCCGCAATTTAACGGTCATGCATCAAACTACGCTTAGCACAGCTTCAAAGACTGGCTTGTTTAGAAACTACTAGACAACGCCCACGGCACCTACTATAGCTGTGAAGGCACTTCTGGACCTTGTGCACCTTTATATTCTGATTAAGGCGGATGCCCGAAAGGTAGCTTACAGGCTAAAGTATAATGGCCAGTGAAAAGATGGAGGATTCTTCGGGTATGACGTCTATCTATTACGATACGGGCGCACGCGCTCTTCAGGGCGAGAAACGACTGCATGTCACCCGTACTCTCTTTTAACAAACCATTCAATATTTACATCTCTAATAGGAAAAATTGGGCTCGAATTAAGGACCTCCATCAGTCAACTAATCGAGTCTGGTTCACAGACAGATTGAAGATGGCAGGAGGTAGTGGTGCACGGACTTATGGCAACAACCGTAGGCCAAAATTTTCGTTTGTTATTGGCAAGTCCCTTACCGTGATGCAGGCAGAATATTTTGCTATCTTAACCTGTACTCAGGGCAACCTACGTAAAGGTAATTCTAATAAGCATATCTATAATATGCAGCTATAGCCAAGCGGCCGTCAAAGCTTTTGGCTCTGTTATAACCAAAGACTGTCGTGAGGCCGTAAGAGAACTTGAGTGGGTCCAGCTACTTTGGGTGCCCGGTTAGAGTAACATTAGTGAAAACGAGAAAGGTGATGCCTTGGACAAGAAAGGCGCTCGGGCTCCCCAAGATTTTTAACATTTAACCTGTGAAGTGGCTATCACTGCCAACCTCGATTATTTACGTAGCGGCGCCTAGCATGAACATTATCTGCCACGGCTTTCTTTAGGGCGGATTGAGCTACGCTCAATCAGCGCGCTTGCTCCAGTTAGCGGTTCAGCAAGAACAAAAAAAATTTAAAACTATTTATGTATTAGTAAGATAAGTACTTTGAATTTTAAATTACTGTAAATGGTAATGCGATGAATATGGTGGCTTTGTTTTCTTCATTTTAAAATGCTTATAATTTAGCATTGAAATTTTCCAGGATGCAATTCCTAAAGTAAATATGTCAATGATAGTATAATTATATGACAATATGAAAGTCAAGAATAAATGAACGTGTTAACGCTTTTTCAAATATTATGAAATGAAAAGGACATATTTAGTAATTTATTGTGACTCGAACTGTATATAAACTTAATAAGTGATACTTATTTAATATTTTCTTCGTTTAAAAGTGTTTATCTATGTTAAAATGTGACAGATTTGGAAAATTTATTCTGACGCATACTGTATTGGTTAATTTAGATTTAATGTTAATTTAATATGTTCAAGGTGTTAATTGGTTTGTGTTGTAAAAATTAACATATTTGTTAATTTAGGGTAAAAACACCCTGTACTTCTACTTTTGTGTATGCCTGTATATTAGCCTATTTGAATCAAAATAGCTCAATACGCAATTTAAATCAGGTCAAGGCTGGACGCAAATAATCCAGACAGTTTTTTTTTGTATATTCAGATAAAAAGTTGCAAGAGTTGAATGACCTCTAAAGATAAATAATAATCCAAGGTTTTATATGGAAAATAGTTTATATAATTATGGTTTTAAAATTTGGAAAGTAATTTGAAAATTGTTAAATCTAAGTGTCTGGTAGTTAGATTTTATCATGTTTAATTTAAAACGAAAAATATTAAATTAGTTGTTATATTAAGGATGAATTTTCAGAATGAGTGTACCTGTCTAGCATACACATTGATCTTTATGTGTATTTATCTTAAGGTCGATTTTTCGTAATTTCCAGAATTGTAAAAATATCGTGGGGTTCGAGGCTAAAAAAGGTGTTTTGGGTTCGAGATTAAATTAGATAAAAAGTGTGTGGGGATCGAGATTATTTATGTAAGACATTGATATTTATGTAGTTAGTTATTAAGGGTGAATTTTGAATATTCCTAGAATTAGGATAATTTTTACGAGGCTATTTGTACTAGTTTTCCTTTTGGGGGTTTGGCAAAAGTATTGTTTTAAGAGGGACGCGTCTTCAATTCGTTCCCTATTAATTAAAGTAATTAGTGTTAAATTGTTAATTAAAATTATTAAAAGTGTACCAAATTAAATATATTAATGTTTTATTAATTAAAGAAAAACCAGTAAAATTCGTCGGATAATTAAAAAAAGTTATTAATAAATTAAATATTGCAATAAAAGCTTGCATACCTGAGCGTTACTACGCCATTAAAAAAATAGTTTCATGAATTTCCGAACTGGAAGTGCGGAGTGATATATGCTGGCATATAAGTATGACACATTGAAAATTAATTGTTGAAAATCTTCGTGAGTTTAATTATTCGTCGATCCGTTGTTATGGTTGATTCAAATGAATTTATAAAATCATTGTCTTCGTGGTTTGCTGTTTGTTCTATAAGCATAATTGAAAAGAATGGTAACTTCTAATCAAATAATTTGAAAATTTAGAGATTGAATCACGTACCTGTGTAATGATAACATTGTTCCGAACTGCACGTGGTTATGAAGATTGTCGAACTACACTCGTCAACAGGATACAAATAAATGGACCATCGCAAAGTGCAATAGGAAATGCATTCTGATTTTGGGACCCGCGCAGTGAAGCTGTCAAAGGTAGGAAGAGAGGTCATGCGGAATCAAAAAAGATTCTTTTGAGAAAAATTTATTGGAAAGCTAAGTGGTAGTTTAAGTTATTAATTTTAGAGTTTATGTCTAAGAAATTAAAAAGAAAATTTATATGTGTTATGAAAATTTTATGTGTAAACTTATCAGGTTGTATTCTGGAAAAATATGATTTTCTAATCTTGATTTAACCCAATCGAAAATAGGGAAGCCACGTAATATTCAAGAAATTAATTTTATCCCTGAGATTATTAAAATTAAGTATTTCAATCATTAATTTACTTATTAAAAAATTTAAATAGAGTCTCATGCTACAAATAAATTCCCATGCTTATAAATTATATTTGGCAATTATGTTTATTTATTTTATTACAAATAATAATTTTTAAAATGATAAATATTCTTATAATTAAATTAAAACACACAGCATTTATTTATGTTAATTACTGAGCTAGCTAATGGCAGCCCTGCGTCTTACATTTGATTGGATGCGCTTCGGACTTCGGACTAAAATCGCTGTAAAAGCTTTATTATAAGAGTTATTGAAAATATGCAAAAAATGAAAAATATTTTTTTAACTAGAGCTAATTGATAGACGTAGTTAAAATAACATAACTGCCGGAAAACACGTTGATCATATTAAAAAGCATCGTTTCTTTTCCTTAAATTTTAAAATAATTGAAAATTCTCGCAGATCTAAATAAAGTACCTACTTTAAATAGCCTATCGAACTAATAAAAATTAATAATAAGAGGCGTTTGCGTTTTTGAATAAATAATTAATCACATTGAAAATTTTCAAAAACTCCTGGAGGGTGCAGAGTAAAATTTGGGAGGTAAATAAAAACCAAATTTGTAGTTGATCGGCTTACAAAATTTAAAAAAAATGGTGTGGTAAGTTTTTGTAGAAATTTTTTACAATTTACAGTTTTCAAATTTCCAAAAATGTTTTTACACACTGAAAGAAAAAAATGGTTAAATCAAAGAATAAAGTATTCAATCAACCTGTTCTGTTTGTTAAATACGAGCAATGTGTTATAAGCGTTGAGTGAAATACTATAAAATGTCTACCGGACTATTTTTGAAGATTTAATTAACAGTCGAAAAGGCTTGACTTGTGTATTCAACGCCATTTGTATGATTCTTTAAGCTGTTAAACAAACAGCCTGAATTTGTTATTTTAACATTTCCGAAACATTGCATTTGCCATTTTACACATCATTATAACGTTTTTTTTGTTTAATTTAACAGACTGGGAAACTTCACTCGAGTATTCAATACCATTCATATTATTCTTTAATCTCTTGATCCAACAGTCTGAAGTCGTTAATACAAAAATTCCGAAACATTCTATTTACAATTATTGCATATTGTCATAATGTTCTTTCTTGTTAACGCAAAAACACGAAATTGTTAGTTCAATGGTCTAATTGTATTTGAATGAAAACGCAAACACCTTAAATAAATATGCATGTAGATTTCACTGAATAAAATGTATACATTAAGAATTAAAAATAAAAATACATTTTGAGCTTGAACTGATATAATTATCTAGAAAAAAAAATATTACATATTTCATTATAAAAAAACGATAAAACTAGGGTAGTAGAATTTCCCCTATAAGTTTGTCCAAACTCTTATGAGACAGCCTGTATTAGAAATTAATGTTAGTTAAAACAAACTAACACAAATTTATAATAACAAATAATTTTTGATTTATAATATGCATTGTGCTTGGAGAGTTACTGTGCAAATTGTTCCATTCCTTGCAAAATAACTCTTCAGTATTTTCAATCTCATAGGCGTGAAAACGTTCATTATAAATCAGAGTTTTTAATTTTCTTAAAATATAATATACTTCATTTGTATTCTCTTTTACAATGATTGAATGAACAATTCCAATTCTACCAACTACTGTTAAAGTTGCCTGTTGTTGCGTAATGCTTTTTTTATAATTAAATTAGTTTTTGTGCGTTTTGTAATTTGTCGAACGTTTTACACTTTCTGTAGTGCTCCTTGAGTACCAAAACGTGACTTTCTGTTATTTTGAAATTAATTTATTTGTTGCATTGGTACTTTCATTTAGTAGAAATATTGGAAAATAAAAATTCCAATTTTAATGGTATTTTCTTATAAGCAATTGCAATTTTTACACTTGATATATTGGGCCAGTCTGCTATTACATTAAATTTAATTAATGGTGGAAATTTAGTTAAGGTTAACCTATTTTTAACAAATAAATCTTTTTTTGTTACTTTAGGATATTTACTTTCTTTAAAATTAAATTTATAAGAATATTACAACGCAAATAATGTTTGTATTGTAGTATCTATTACTTGGCTACAACTTCGGCCACGTTTATTTAGTTGGTACATTAAAATTTAATTTCATAATAGACAAAAAGTTTTCACATAATGGTAGTAATTTGATTAGGCCATAATCAAATCAACTAAAGAATCAACCTAACATTTGGTAGTATTGGTGTGTTATTTGTACTTACCGGTTTACAATTTTTGCTGCGTCCACTAATTATCTTACAATGATGGAATTCCAGAAAAATCGGGGCATAAATTTTCTTAAACCTTTGCATGTAATTGCCAGTTGCTTTGCTTTAGCACCACCATATAAAATAAACAAAGGTTTCCGTCTGACTTTATACAAGTTGTACGCCGTTTTTTTGGCACTAACGATAGCCTGTTCACGGATTGCATATCTCCTATCGTATATTTATAACACCAATCAACAATTCGCAACCCGCACGCTGGTCGTTTTACATTTTACGCTATCAGCATTATTTCTTCTTGCATCCGCGAGTTCAGCCGTTTTGAATGCTAAAAAATTTCAATTATTGACAACGTTATTCCATGAAGCAGATAAGAACTTAAAAATCTCAAAGCCAGACATGACACGCAGAATGTTTTTAATTGAATTATGTTCAGTACATTTCTTGTTCATTGGATTAAGCATGTATAGTTGCTACGTGATTTTGGCCATTTTTGGAGCTACAGGGATTCAAGCCGTAGTATATCATAATATCCAAGCTTACTTTTTTGTAATTTTTGTAATGCTAATTCGCAAATATGGTGTTTCAGTGAAGCTACGGTTTAGTAGATTAAACGATCAACTGAAAGATCTTCTACAACTATATTTAAAAAGGAAAGCTGGCAATTATTTCAAGGTGGCAACAAGTATTTCTTTTCAATTAACAGCTAGGCACGATATAGAAAAGCAAATAATACTAGAAAGGTTTCTAAGTACAAGATTGTCTTTTAATAAGATGTGCAAAGCAATTAAAATTTTGAATACAATATTTGGTTGGCAAATTTTGTTCTTTTTCGGAATGGTTGTTGTGGCACTGCTTCAAACGATTAATAATGCGGTGATAGCTTTCGAGTCCAAACGCGTTTTGTTATTTGAATTGTTGTGGCTAATTGTCTTTATGGTAAGTGAAATATATATATAGTGACAGTTGTAATACCACTCAATGGTTTAATTTCTAATTAATTCATAAATATCTCACATACTTTCAAGACCTTACATAGTGCATAGAGCATACGTAAAGTTAGCCACAAAATTAATGACACTAGTAGTAGGCGCGAATATGCAACACACAAACATTTTCCGTCCACTGCCTACAACTAACTAGAAGAATCCGCGCCAGAAGTGTTGGTTGTTGTTAAGGAAGGTCATTTGGTAGGATACATTAATTACTGCCTCATGCCGACCAACCACGAAGAAGGTTTACAGATTGCGCCAAATTGAAAAATTTCAAATTTCAAAAATCACCTACTGGTTAGGCCCAATATGCACTTACGTGTAGCAATAAGCCAGCATTTTTTACTTTTGCTTTTGTTTTAAACAAAGCAGTATATAAAATAAAAAATAAAAAAAACAACGGCCGTGCTCGGAATCGAACGCAGACCCCCTGACTTGCTAGACGGCGCTTCGCGCCTCTTCACTACCGAGACTCGTTGCTAAAACAGCCTTGAAATCGGTAAACAAGCTAGTAAAATGAATGATGTCATGCACGTGTGTGCTAAAGCAATGGTAGAAGTGTTTGGAGTTTGAAGTCGGGACAACCCAGGTAATAAATAATCCTTATCTTTATCTTGGTTGTTAAAGATTTGCCGCACACTCATTAAGGACTTGTCGCAACTACTTCTTGAAGATTAGAAACTTTACATCCCAATGCAAGTTTTTTAAAACCAAGTAACCTGGGAACTATAAATTTGCTATCCGAATACGATTTCCAAAAAAAGAAAATCTGAGGAGGCATAAATATGTTAAGATATGCAACTTTTACCAAAATATGCAACGAAAGCCCAAATATGCAACATAAAATTAGTGTCAATCGGTTCGCAATTGTACGAATCGGAAAGATTTGAAGACATAAAATAAGATATGCTAAAAATAAAGCATATGCATTTTTTTTATATTATCCGCGCTTTATTTATCAATATGCATACGACACTAACCTGGTTGTAACAACTTCGGGACACGCCGAATTACTAGACATCATAACTAGCGGTGTAAAAAAAAAGTTGATAGGTGGTTCAATATAAATCGCTTAATGATAAACAGTGAGAAAACGGCACCTATCTACTCTACAGCAGTTACAGATCAAACGCGATGTTTCGACAGTGGAAAGTTCTTAGGTGTTTATTTAGACAAATACTCTCATTCATTCGTTGCCTAGCAACAACGAAAATGTGAGCCAATAGCATTTTTTTTATCTCGAAAAAATACCGTCGGCGTCGTTGCGAAAAAATCCCGTTCGTTAGGACCCTTTTGTTGATAAATGCGGTAATTCACAAGATATATGCAAATAACCGTAAAAATCTACACTTTATCATGAATACTTTTAGTTTTTAAATAATTATATTATTTGTTAGGGATAGAACGTATAATGATATAAATATTTTTTAATGTAGGTATGGGAAAGCTAGGCGACGTGCTTCGCCCATTTTTATGATTTTTTTTCAGAAATTTTAGTTCAACTAGGGAATGTGACCCATAAGAGGCTGATTTTAACAAAAGTCATTATTGAGAAAACTTGTAAAACAATTTTTTGTAGGTGATGGGCATTATTGTGACAGTAACATGCGACAAGACCACAAGAGAAGGACAACGAACAGCCACCGTCTGTTACAATTTGCTACTGCATATTCCTACTGAAAGTAACAATGTCCAGGATCGCATTCTAAGAGAAGAGTTGATTTTACTTGCAGAACAAGCTACTCATCAATGTCCCTACTTTACCGCAGCAGGATTCTTTAATGTCGACTACAGCATGTTGTTTGGTCTTCTTGGAACTGTAACCACTTATGTTATTGTATTATTACAAATTAATGCATAAATGTTCTGTAGCGGCGAGTACTATTTTATGGAATAAATGTAAACACAATAAAATCAAACAGCATTACATCACGTAAGAATAAACAATTTGTAAAACAGTTTATTTTTAACAACCTGTTTAAGTGACTATAAATTATAACTAGGGCTGAGCAATTATATTCACTAAAATATGCCGAAACAACCACCAATGTATGCACGAAATATTCAGTAACATACTGGCACTAATATATGTTCTAAAATACGAAATTTCTGTTTGTAATTAAAAAAAAAAGGTGTATATACTGCATAATATGAAAAATTACAGTAATTATTAGTATTATTTCATAATATGCAGTAAAAATTTGTTTGCCTTTATGTAAAGATTTCAGCACAAATGCAACTGCAAACCACTTATGTCATTGTTTTATTACAAAGTAATGCATACATGTTGTGTAGCACTGAGTACTATTTTATTAAATAAATGTAAACACAATAAATTAACAAACAGGTACAAAGCAGTATTGAAACAATGTTGTGAGGTTTCTTTTAAAAACGTGTTTGAGGTGACTGTCAGTTATAACAGAACACATAGAAATTACTTGTTTGTTTTCAAGTAGCTGCAAATTTTTCAGTCATGCAGTGGGTATGTAATCGCGAAGGGAATAGAATAATATATAGAATGACAAAATTTATTTCGAATACATATTTCTGCTGCAAAGTTGGGGAATTGTATAATAACGATTTTAGAACTATATTGTATTATAATTGGGCAATAATTGCATTTAAATGAGTTAGTAATCAAATAATTATTTTCATAGTATACGAAAATGCGTTAAAATACTCAATTTCATCGAAATATAAAAATACACACAAGAACATCTATTTAATACATAAACGCGAAAAGTGTTTAAACTTTGGACTATAAAAATTGATCGTTGGTCGCTGTATGTAAGCGCTATAATTGTATAGTACATTCCGCCAGTTAATTTTTACATGCAAATACGAAATTTGATTGAGCAGAGATCGCGTTTTTAACCGACTTCAAAAAAAGGAGGAGGTTCTCAATTCCTCTGTATATATGTTTTTTTTATTTATTTATTTTTTTACGTATGTTCGGGCATAACTTTTTTGTTTATGAACCGATTTTAATGATAACATAAAAACATAAAAATTATATACCTTGCTGCAATAACAAATTAGATTCGAATTTTTATGTTTTACTTGGCATCGACTTAAAAATTATAAAACAATTAATAATTATATAATAAACGACAATTTCTTAATTACATTAAACGGAACAACAAATAAGTATTAAACTGTTGTAGAAAAAACATTTATTTTTTGCTTTTTAGTTAACTTATGTCACTTTTGTGTTTTTATTTGAAGTCGGTTTTCTTTTTTTTTTTAAAGTTAATTATGTATAATAGTAATATTCCGTTGGTGCCGAGAAACTAGAAACATAAAGTGCACTGGATTATCCCAAATATAAATGTAAGCCGAGCTACTTTTGTTATTAAAAAGCTGCAAGCAACAAAGGTCTTCTCACAGACATTTTACAAAATAAACAAATATACGCTACACATTCCACATACCATTGACTAATATTTTGAGAACTAAAGTAGCTATAACATTTATGTAC
The DNA here is from genome assembly GCA_958336395.1 of Ctenicera cuprea. NCBI lineage: Eukaryota > Metazoa > Arthropoda > Insecta > Coleoptera > Elateridae > Ctenicera > Ctenicera cuprea. Next base: position 44,811,489 of record OY284493.1, read on the forward strand.
GCTTAAAGAAACCGCTGCATGTACATTATTAGCTCTCACTTGAATAGAGCTACTTGACTTCGTGCGCTTTTGTACTTTCCCATACTTCCAGTATGAACATGTATTGTGATCTAGAAAATTTTCGAATATGACATTTTTCCGGAAATACATGTTTTGGCCCTCCAGCAACACAGAACAATGGATTTTAAAATTTGACGGTTCGTCTAATTACTCAAAAACGAGTTGACGAATCGGAATTAATTTTGGTATTGCAACAGCCACAAAGTAACACAATATTACTATAGAAACAAATTTTTATTGCGAATGAAAACTGTGAAGTAAATATATTTTCAAAGTTTGGTCATTGCTAACAAACTATTACTTAAAAACTGGCTACACGATTTTAATAAATTCTGTAAGCTTATAGAGCTAAGGATGAGCTACTATGTGCTTCGCGTCCCAGTTCGCTAATTTCTCTGTAACGCTTACTATGAATTTTTTAAAACTTGAAGTTATACCCCTTTCGTTAGTAAGCGGAGGACGATTAAAATTTCTATTTAAGCTAAAGTGCTGATGATTAATAGTAGAATAAGATTTAGAGCTTAATTTTTAGATACAGTAATAATTAGGGGGTTAACATTCTCTTTTCCTTCCTAATTGTGGAGAACAATTTTGTCAAAAACTATATTTATATAGAATTAAAACCATCTCTATGAAATTAACTTTTATAAAATTTTATAACACCTGCGGCTAAATGTTGGCGGCTAAACGTCCGCGGCGAACTGGCGGCGCCGAAACAACCAGCGGCGAAAGAAACCGCGGCAAAACGGCAGCGACGAAAAATCTCGCGGCGAAACTTAGTAGATCCGTACTAAACACGAAGGAATTGAGAACATTATTTGTATGCATGATAGCGCTCTTTCACACATCTACCAACCAGTGAAAGAGTTTTTAGCAAATGCCCTTAGAGATCGTATTTTACGCAGACACTTTGCAAATGCACGGCCAGCAAGATCGCTTGACTTAAACTCAGCGGACTTCTGGCTATAAGGGCTATTTAAAAAATACGGTATTTGTTAGAAGACCAAACACAATTTTATTCACGAGCTGAAAAATAATATTAGAGAAGAAATTGCTGCGATTCAACCAAATGCTGAGAAATGGCGTCTATAGTTTGAAAGAAAGTCTTTTTGTACAACAAAATAGAGGCCATATTCAAAATCTCTTGCAAACCCTTTTATATAGAACAAACCCCGTTATTTTCGCAATTCTGGGTTTCGCTAGTAATGATTATTTGCGTAACGTCCTTGCGTCTAAAGACTTAACAGAATTGCTGGACTGTGGTTAGTTTAAAGGTAGATTCACGATGGTCCGTTCAGAGGGTAATATCTCGAAGAGTAATTTAGAGCAATCTAAGGGTTATTATAAAGTTAGGGGTATACTCTAACATGATTTACTTTTTGATTTTTGAATTAAGCTATCAATATGAGCTAAACGAGTCTGGATTGTGAAAATAACGGAATTTTTCGTATATAAAAGATGTTACAAAATATTTTGAATATGGCCTCCATTCTAGTGTTCCAAAGCGCCTTTCTTCCAAACTATAGACGGTATTTTTCAGCATTTCTGGTTGGATTACAGCAATTTCACCTAATATTGTTTTTCAGCTCGTAAATTAGGTTTGGATGTAGTTTCAGTTGTTGGTTTGCTATTTATTACAATTCAGCCACGAATCCACATTCTAGCGTCGCATTGAGTGTTTTCTTTCATACTTTATCAACGTTACAATGCTTGTCATCATTGATTTCAACAGTTTTCAACAGTGGATATTTTGAATTATTGGCTCAACTTTTACAGGAAGCAGATACGCACTTAAAAATCTCGAAGCCAGACAAGACGCGTAGTAATAGGTAATAGAATTATGTTTCGTGCATTTCTGGATTTTCTGCTTTATTATATATAATTCGTAAGCGTTTTCGAGAATTGGTGGTTTTGCTGCTATGTATTATACCGTAATACGTTATAATATCCAACATTACTTTATTGTTGTTACAGTACTGCTAATATACAACTACAGTATTTCAGTAAAACGGCGATTTAGCAATTTAAACGACCTTTTGAAAAGTCTAGCACAAGTGCAGTCACAAGGAACGGATGTGATTGATTTCAAATTAAAAGAAAATTTTGTTCGTCATCTAAGAGTAAAGAATAATATAGAAAAGCAATTAGAACTGGAAAAGATGCTAAACGCAAGAATCTCTTTCAATAAGAAGTGTAAGATAGCTGGAATTTTTAATACAATATTTGGATGGCAAATTCTGTTTTTCTTTGAAACCATTGCAACAACACTACTGTTTATGATTAATTTTGAAGTGTTACATTTCCAGTGGAAATTTAATCTACTGTACTTGGTATGGGAAGTACTCTATACGGTAAGTGACACTTATAAATAAATAATTAATCAATTTTAAATTTTTCAAAATTACTGAAAGCCGTTAGAGTAAAATTTGAAAGTTTAATAAAAAAACGAATGTGTAGTTCACTCTATAGGCTCAGAGAATTCAAAAAAAATGGAAAGGCAATTTTTGAAAATTTTCAAAATTTTGAAGCAGCGCCATTGCGATCGAATTCCGATTGTCAGCATTAAATTTATTTCATTGTATACTACTCACAAAAAACCCTTAAACAAGTTGCAGCTGATCTCGATCAGACAATCACTTTTTGAATAAATGGACGTTAAAGTCGAGATATTTAAAAAGTTGTAGCGGCCGCCAATTTGAAGCTGAAAAGTTCGTAAACATGTTTTCAATTTGCCTTAAGCTCTTCTCTCAGATCCAAATTTTCGTATTGAAAAGAAACGCTACTAAAGAAACATGTCTAACTTCCGTTTCCGGTTGCGGGTTTTTTTGAAAGCTTAACTAGAACTAGAATTTTTGATATACTTCTTGATTTTAAATTTTATCAAAATCGGTCTAGTACTTTCGCCTTTAAAGGTGTCACGTCACCTACCCACACACACCCACAGAGAGACATTTTTTCTTAATCAATTTTTGTAGTTTCTTAAACCTTGCAACGTGTATTTCCGTTTAAATTTAGATTCTAAACATTTTCATGAAATCGATACTTGCCTATACCTAAGGTATGAGAAAGTAAAAGTTACACATTTGCAAATACGGCAAGTACTAATATGGGAAAGTCTACGCAAAGTTAACACTTCAGCTTATTTTTACTTTATTGTGCCCTCGTGTTTTCTTGTTCACATTTTGAATTCAATCTTTTGCGTAAAATAAATGGTCTCTTTTGGTGGACGCATTGGAAAATAAATCCAATAAATAAAATATAATTTTATTTTAAGTAATTAGAATTCTAGAACTTGATGTTGGGCTAGTCTGTTATTTAGTAAATTTAAATAATGGCGATTAAACAAAAAAATTGCCCTTGAACTATTTTATGATGTTTATTTAAGTATGTATACCCACAAACGTAAATCAAATAATGTTTGTATTACCATACATAATATTACTTAGCAACAATTCCAGCCACCTTTTAACCTCCAGGTTAATTTTTTTAAATAGTACACCAAAGTTTCTATTTGATTTCATTATTGCTATTGAAATTCAATTTTATAATAGTTAAACGATATTCACATAAAGGATTTGAGGTAGTAAATTGATTTAAACTTAATTACATCAACTTATCAAATAATTAAGAATCAACTTAAATATTGTTAGTGTTGTGGTGTTGCTTGTACTTGTCGGTTGAAAATATTTCCCGCGTTGACTTACGGTAGTGATAGTTTGCAATGCTTAAATTTAATGAAAATCAAGTTATGGATTTTATTAAACCGTTGCATGCAATTGCCAGTTGCTTTACGTTAGCACCACCGTATGCAATAAACAAAAGTTCAAACCTGATTTTATACAAACTGTACGCCGTTTTTCTGGCACTAATGATACTGGGTGGATGTAGTTTCAGTTGTTGGCTTGATATTTATTACAATACAGACAAGATCGACCTTCTAGCACCGCATTGATTGTTTTATTTCATATTTTATCAACGTTACAATGCTTTTCATCAATTGATTTCAACAGTTTTCAGCAGCGGACATTTTAAAAAATTGACACAAGTTTTACACGAAGTAGATACGCATTTAAAAATCTCGAAACCAGATAAGACACGCAGAAAGTTCCTCATAGAATTATGTTCTGTGCATTTCTGGTTCTTCTGCTTAATCATATATAATTCGTACGTGTTTTTGAGAACTGCTGGAATTGCTGCTATATATTATACTATAATACGTTATAATATCCAATATTACTTTATTGCTGTTATAGTACTGCTAATATACAACTATAGTATTTCAGCAAAACTACGATTTAGTAAATTAAATGACCATCTGATAAGTCTAGCACAAGTGCAGTCACAAGGAACTGATGTCATTGATTTCAAAGTAAATAGAAATTATGTTCATCATTTAAGAGTGAAGAATAATATACAAAAACAGTTAGAACTGGAAAAGGTGCTAAACGCAAGAATATCTTTTACTAAGATGTGTAAGGTAGCTGAATGTTTTAATACAATATTTGGTTGGCAAACTCTGTTTTTCTTTGGAACCGTTGTAGCAACACTACTGTTTATGATTACTTTCAAAATTTTACATTTCCAGTGGAACCGCTTTGATATTAGTAGAGTAAAAAGCTTCTTCTATCGTGTCATCCCGTTTGCACTTTGTTGCTAAAATGTAAGACCCACTTCAAATCATTCCCCATCCCTTAAGAATGCAAAATCGCCTGGTCGTCGAAAAATCGTCCTGCGCAGGGGGTGGCGGGGGGTGAGTTTTGAAAAATTTGAAAAAAAAATTTTTTGCGGTTTTTACATTCACGTCACCTGGGCATGTATCTGCTAAAATCTTAAATCAATATTTTAATCAGAAATATATTTTTTTTGAATTTTATATTACCATATACAATAGGGTGGGCCGAAAAAAAGTTTTCTTTTTTTTTCTTTACGCTATACCGAAAAAAACTTGTCTCTAGGATAGGTAATTAAAATGCAACAAAGAAAAAAATTTTGTTCCTAACCCCCAGCTAGCGCATTACACTTGAAATTTTGAAATTTCACGACAATCACAAGAGTAGATAAAGTTGGGGAGTTCTGGAACAAGGTCATTACTCCCCCCACCACTTGACCTTGAACATCAAGGTCACTGTTCAAGGTCGCTACAATTTCAAGGTCAGTACAATTTCAAGGTCACTATAATTTCAAGGTCAACTCCCCCCCCCCCCCCCCCCCACTTTATTTCAAGGTCAAGGTCATGTAAAGTAAAATGAAAGAATCAACATATGTGTAAATTCATTTATTTACAAACAATAATATAATAATGGATTTACAAAATTACAACATAAAATGTATGCCTAACGTATGGTATTATAATTAATCGACCAATATATGAAGAAGTATGCAATAGACATAGACAATACAATTAATAAAACTAAACCGAGGATAACTGTAGTTATACAACAGTAATTGTTCTGATCCGCAATAAATGTTTTTTGCAGCACATCTGGATTTTTGGACTTAAGCAGAATACTTTGCCAATTAGTATCTGCGGCGTATGCGGTATAGTGGAATTTAATCTTGAATGTTAAAACACCATTATCGGTAAAATTTCGCACCGGTATTTTAAATACAGGAATCCCCGCCACAACTGCACTATCCATATTATGCCAAGTCGTACTGTTAACAACACTGCGAGCGTAGGTAATAGATGCGTTTCTACAATTAGGCGGTTCAGCAACGAACAGCATTCCATCGTAAAAAGCTGCGAGAGCGACTATAAATTTTATAGGTAGCATGTTGATGGGATGCCAGTTCAATGTAGAATGAGGAAGTGCTCTGGTAATAATAGCTTTTTCTTATTTATCCACACACCCCTCTTCAGTTTCAGCTTCATTTTCAATTTTCAACATGTTAAACCTCTCAAATGTTTCAACGCGCAATTTTAAATTATGCAGTGCGGGAAATCGTTCCAAGGTAATGAACTGGTACGGATTCTTTGTGTAGAGAGTGTTGGCGTCATAGCAAAAGAAACCGGACTCAGCTCGAAAAAAGTTACCTAAGGCGGTGTTTAATGGATGAATAATATTGGGGAACGCAAAGCTCAATTCCGGATTTATAGTTGGCAGCTCATTAAAATTATTAAACTGAGTTTCCGCATTGTCACGCACATGATAAATAGCTTCATCTGCGACGTACAGGAATAACATGTTGACGATTCAAGTGCTCGACGAAAACTAAGGCTATTCAACCTTGTAGCAAACTATACTGGAGCCGCCCCCAGCCAACCCAAGGAAAAATAATTGGGGGAGTGGAAAGATATTCGGGGGCTGATTGTAGAAGTTGCAGGTGCCCCCAACCCGGTTCATTTTAACCCAATTGGGGCGGCGGAAATGTGTGGAGGTGGTGAAAAATGGGTGAAGGAGCGGTCTGATCGAAGTTTTAAAACGCTGCCCCCCTCCCCCCCCCCCAACCCTTATAATCCCCCCCCCCCCTCCACTACACCGCAGCACATGTTGACAAACAGCCTATCGTCGCACGCACCACACTTGTCGATGTTTACACAGTCCTTAGAATGTCCAATATCTCTAAAGGATATGTAACCCTTCGTAAGCCACTTTTGCAGAAACTCATTTGACAAATAGTATTCTTTGTGATCGTCGGCTACAACATACCAATAAGACATAAAATCTTCATAGCTCCAGTCAGGCCTAACGATGCCGGCATTCTTTAATTGTTGAGGTGTGCGGTTTTTCTCAGGTGTTCGTAGTAATTCGAAGAAGGTATTCTTATTCTCAAGGGTTAAGCGCCGGATGTTTAATCGTTTTGCGGGATTTTCCTTTAACAACCGAACATCAAACCACTCGGCCAACCTATTACCGACGGACAGCATTTTGTCAACGCAATGACAGCAAAATCTTATGAATCCCCCTTATAAACAACTTTTCCAAAACTCCGGAGGCGTGGTCGGGGTTCTGTGGTGTTTTACATTTCTGCCAACCATACATTTAATGCTCAGCATCATTCAGGACGACCTTGACAATGTTAGAGCCACTTTCTAAGTTACAGAAAGTTGCTCAAGGTCAGCCTGATTATTACTCTAAACTTTGATGTCAAGGCCACCCCCACTACTACCCCCACTACTACCCCACTACTACTTAACCTTGATATCAAGGCCAACAGAGTGGGGATGAAAGTATAGTACCCCGACAAACCGGAGGAGCGTCACTTCACGTTTCGATCGCGAACAATATGGTTGGTGCTTCAAGTGTTACTGTGTGTGGTGTCTGTGGTGGTGCGCTGTTGAAGGGGCCGAAAGGTTCGAAGCTGTCGCTCACGAAGGCTGGAAGAGGGAACGTTAAACTCTGTGTCTGTCCAAAGCCGAACTCCTCCGGCAAGGTAGTTAAACCATTATCCAAAACTAATAAAATTAAAGTTTTGCACAATGTTACAATTAAACCTGCACGCCCGGCACGCCCGGAATATGAAAACATTTCCGACGGGGAGGAGGACTTTGTTGTAAATAAGAAGGACGTGTCGGGCGGCAGCCTTCTACGAAAACATCTAACAAGTAAAAATCCGCGGAAACAACCTAAATTTGATTTCAAAAAATTTATCCAGCAACACACTAAAACTGGTGTTGGGGCAGTAAAAGAGGATTGCCCTTTTAAGATTGCTGAAATAACTGCAACCAGCACCCAAAAATCTCAAAATTTTGATAGCAAAATTATAAATAAATTATCTACCCAAACTTTAAGAGAGGAGCTTCAGACACAAAACAGCAATTCAGGTACAAAAAGTGTTTTGCAAAATTTGGATGCCATACGGTTGGCGGAATTCGATTTGGATACTGGTGTAGCAGAGTTTAATGATCCTGCTTGGAACGACATCGATGAGTTGTTAGCAAACATTGATGTGCCTTCTGGTCGAAACTCCGACCTCAATACTCCCCAATTTGCGGCAACTTCAATTGCCCCCGCGTATAGCATCATAACAATTGACGATAGTGTAGCCTCAGCATCGTCCAATAATGTAGCCCCCCCTACCTTACAGTGCGGTGCTGAGGCTATAAAACCGTCGGGTGGGGCACAGGTTGCGCCACAGCATTTTTTCGCGGAAGTAATTGTGAAGGAGATGGTGGTTGATGTGGAACCTGCCATTCCAACTGCAGCTCCATCTTTACAAGTGGGTGATGGTGCGATGCGTCAGCAGTCGCAATGTTTGTCACAGGGTGGTGACAAACATGACGAAGATGATGATGATGTTGCACCATCACAAAACAATATTACGAGGGCAGAGAGAGAGATGGACCTGCTGGCAGCCAGAGTAAATCGCTGGAATGTTCTGAAAGCCGAAATTGCTTCGTTGCAAAACACCCTCGTCGCATTGCACGAAAAAGAAATCGACTTTCAGAAAACCATCTCCGAGTTGATCGGTAAGATCGGTAGCGGCCACAGCAAGGTTTTGCAGGCAATATCAAATTGCGAGCGGTCCAAAGAGACGCTCGTAAAGCAGAAATGTGAAGTGTTGGAGGAGATTGGTGAGAAAGCAAAATTACTTCGGGTGCTGGCAGGTGTGTAAATGTAGGTAGTCTTACTAACTAAATGTGGCCAGTAACAAATAACCTAATCCCCATCCCCTCCAGGCTGGTGTTGCTCAACGTCCCCGTCGTACCAGCTGGATGCTCTTACCGAGTTTAGTTGCATAAATATACTCGGTGTGGGTTGCTAGGAGCAGTATATTTATAATTCCCAAAGCGATTATAGGTGCCGCATTAGTATGTTCAGGTGCGACGGATGTATGACACGCTTCACCAGGAAGTATAATTTGGACCGCCATCAAAGACACACTTGCCGCCCATCTAGCAGCGGTAAGTGCATTTGTAAGTGAATTTAGGATTTGCTAAAATAATTCTTACTACTTTTAGGAATGAGGATTGCGCCGGAAACTGCTGCTGCTGCTGCTGCAGCCGGACACCCCCCCGCTAAAAGAGTGAAGCGCGATGCCTCTAATGGTTAGGTATATCCCGACGATTCAAATGGTCATATAAAATTTGCAACCTATTGTTTGCAGAACCCTGCCCGACGCGATACTGTGATGTGTGTGACGAAAACGTTTCGCGAACCGCCTACATCGGTCATTTGCGGAGCAATCGTCACACTACGCGATCAGGCATTCCCACGTTGGAGGAAGGGGTGGTAGCCCTACGATCAGCCTTCAAGTCTCGGATTATCAGTTATCGAGTGACTTCGGTAAATTATCATGTAAATGTCGCTGAATTTATGGATGAGTTGAAAATCAAAATTGTACCTCTAATCGAAAGAAAACTGATGGAATTTAAGTGTGTTAAATTTAATTTGGAACTGTTTGGATATTTTATTTTGGAATCTAAAGATTTGGAAGATATAAAATCGTTTAACACCGTTAATGAAATTGCAACTTTTGGAAACGACTTGAGCCAACTATATGATAATTTTACTGGAGTACTGGACGAAAAGGTGTCCGAATTTCAGGAGCGGGAGTCGGGTAAAATTAACATTGGTGATCCCCCCGGTTTACCATATTAACGCAATTTATTTTGTTTTTGCAGGTTGGACTTTGAAGCAACTGTTGTATGTGGATGTCAATATTAACAGGTACAATCCGCTTCGAGCCTCCTCGTACATTCCGCTCCCGCGAGAGATTCAGCGCAAGAAAGCCGTTGTGAATGTCCAAAACAAAGATGAGTTCTGCTTCGGTTGGGCGGTGACTTCGGGTATTGTGGAACCTGTGGGACCGTCTAACCGAACCAGCTCCTACCCCGATTGTCGTCAATTTCTGACATTCAAAGACATTCAATTTCCGGTAAGGCTGCGCGATGTTTCTAAATTCGAAAAGTATAATCCACAACTTTCTGTTAATGTGTACGGTATGGAAGAAGTATTGGTTGACAACGTTATGAAATATGAAATTGTAGGACCTCTGTACTACTCCCCTCATAAGAATCGCACGCATGTAAATTTATTACTTATAACTGATAGGGAGGGTAATAATCACTACTGTTACATTCATGATTTGTCGCGATTGGTGTCCCAACAAATAACTGTTAAAAATGGCGCAAAACATTTTTGCGATGGTTGCCTGCATTACTTCCGCTCCAAACATCAATTGGAAAATCATTGTCGTTTTGACTGTAATCACGTGTACACAAAATTACCCTCTACAGATTTTGTAACGGATCGCCTTGGTCGACGTAGACCGCAGAATATTCTTAAATTCGAAAACTATCACAAACAGATGACAGTTCCTTTTGTAATTTATGCCGATTTCGAAACGATTTTGAAACCTGTTGCGGCAGCGGAGCCAAATCCTGAAAAGACATTTACGGTTACGACGTGTGAACACCAGCCACATTCCTTTGCATACTTCATTAAGTGTTCGTATGACGACAGTCTTTCAAAATTCGAAATTTATCGTGGTGAAAATACTGTTGAGGTGTTTATGGAGCGTTTGGAAAGGGACGTTCGAAATTTATATTCCAACCATTTAAAGCACGTTGTACCGATGAAGCTTTTGACTGCGCGAGAAATTCAAAATTATGTCAACGCCGTTTCCTGTCATATATGCGATCAACCTTTCGGAGACGGCGGTGACATTAAGGTTAGGGACCACGACCACTTGACCGGAGACTATCGGGGAGCCGCCCATTCCATTTGCAATGTAAATTACAATATTCCAAATTTTATCCCAATTTTTTTTCATAATTTAAATTACGATTCGCACCTTTTTGTGAAACAGTTGGCATTAAAGAAGGAAGAAATCGACGTTATTCCTCAGAATAAGGAGAAATACATATCGTTTGGTAAACATCTTTTGGTTGATGAAGTTACTAGTAATAATGGAAAAAAATACAAAATTTTTGTAAGTATGAGATTCGTGGACAGCTTTCGCTTTATGACTTCTTCTTTGGCAAAATTGGCAAAGAATTTGTCTACAGACAAGTGTGTAGAAATTCAAAAACGATTTGGTCATGGCGCCGAGTTTGAACTAATGAGACAAAAGGGTGTGTTTCCATACTCATACGTCGATTCCTTTTCTAAATTAGATCTCCCGTCTTTACCCACCATGGAACAATTTTACGATCCATTGAACGATGAGCACATAACGCAGACAGAGTACGATCGAGCTGTGGACGTGTGGCAAACGTTTCAATGCAAAACTTTGGGCGACTACTCTGATGTCTACCTGACATCTGACGTATTAATTTTGACCGACGTCTTTGAAAACTTTCGAACTCTATGCTTGAAGCACTATAAATTGGACCCGACGCATTATTACACATCGCCCGGTTTAAGTTGGGACGCTATGCTTAAACACAGCGGTGTAGAGTTGGAACTGTTGACTGACATGGATATGCTCCATTTTGTTAAAAAGGGTATTCGCGGGGGGGTGAGTACGTGTGTGAGTAGAAAGGCTGTTGCCAACAACGAATTTATCGGTAATGTCGATCCCGCTAAACCCACCTCTTTTATTATGTATTTAGATGCAACCAATCTCTATGGCTACGCAATGCGTCAGTGTTTGCCGTGGGGTAATTTTGTTTGGCTGACCGACGAGGACATTGAGCGCTTTAACGTTTTCGATGTTTTCGACGAGTCAGATACGGGTTACATGTTGGAAGTAGATTTGCATTACCCGCAAGATTTACACGATGACCACAACGAGTTGCCATTTTGTCCCGAACTCATTGTTCCTCCGAATGGGAAATTTAAAACTCCGAAACTTATTCCAAATTTATTTGATAAGAAAAAGTATATCATTCATTACCGGAATTTAAAGCAATGTTTAGAAGCGGGTATGGTTTTGACAAAAACTCATCGAATACTGAAATTCAATCAATCCCCCTGGTTGAGGTCTTATATCGACCTAAACACAAAATTACGCAACGAATCCAAAAACGAATTTGAGAAAAACTTTTTCAAGGGTATTAACAACAGCGTATTCGGAAAAACGATGGAGAACGTGGACAAAAGGGTCAACGTAAAGTTGCTTAGCCATTGGGAGAGGATCGGTAAAAGATCTGGAGCGGAAAATTTAATTTCTAAAGCAAATTTTAAAGATTTGGTCGTGTTTTGTGAAAATTTAGTTGCAATACAAATGAATAGAACTTCGGTGTTTTATAACAAACCGTGTTATGTCGGATTTTCTGTTCTGGATATATCGAAAACCGTAATGTATGATTTCTATTACAATTTTTTGAAAACTGTGTATGGCAACAACGTTTCTCTTTTGTATACAGACACTGACTCGCTGATATTAGAGATTGTTACTGAAAATTTTTACAATGACATGAAACAACATCTAGAACACTTCGACACTGCAAATTATAAGAATAATCTGTACGGAATTCCTCAAACTGAGTCTGTTGTGGGTAAAATGAAGGATGAGTATGCGGGTGTACCCATAAAAAGCTTTTACGGGGCCGGTGCAAAGACATACTGTGTGAACGTGGGTGATAAATTCGAAAAGAAAGCTAAGGGGGTTAGGAAAAGTTCTGTAGAACAATATCTGACTGTGGAACATTTTCAACAGGTTGCCGAAAACAAACAGGGTTCGGTTTTATGTAAAATGTTTGTTTTTAGATCTCGTTTGCACACTATGTACACAGACTTGATTAATAAGGTAGCGCTATCGTCCTATGACGATAAACGCTACCTTATTCCCGGTACCACTAAAACCTTGGCGTGGGGCCACAAGAGTATCTGTCCTCCGGACGATGATAACGGTTTAAACGAATTGATAGAATTATTGGAGGCAGCTTCACGCGTAGAAATTGAAACAGGTTAAATTAAACTTAACAGTATTGGTTAGTACTTTGAAGCAGAAGTTCTACAATGCGCGTTTACAGAAACTTTCTTGCACTGAATGTATATATTAATATTTGCTAGTTTGTATATGTTGGTTTTGTTAACTAGAATGTAGTTGTTATTCCTTAGTATACTTTATTATAATGATTATTAAAAATAATGCGATGAAAATGTTCTTAAATGTAAAATACTTTGCAATACTACTTCATACCTACTTACTGATATAAATAAAATAATATATTATTTGACAAAGTCTTTTATTTTAAAAATGGTGCATACATTGCGGATAATTATACAAGATCATTCTTAGATATCCAGGAGTTATGCCTATTATCGAAACCTAACCATTTCACAAAAAGCTGATTTCCTTTCTTCCTAACAACTTTTTCTACCAGATAGGTGTCGGGGTGCTTCGTTTTCTGCAGTTCGTGCTCGTAAAATCCTCCCTTTATTGATTGGCGATTTTCATCTTCCAAAATGTAGGTTGTCGGATTCGTCAGGCGAACTTTTGCAATTTTAAAAATTTCATTGCTCCACGTGGGAGTGTATCCTTTACTGAATGCTGCGCGATACTTGCTAACTCTTGCGTGATCGCCTACAAAAAATTTCTGTTTCTTGGGATCTACCGTTTTTGTGTGGCTGTACGCTTTTTCTAGAATTTCGCGAGCATTCCTCTGATTAACATCTTCAGGTTTATATCCTGTTGTTTTGTGTTTCCTTGAATTATATTGCTTTACCACTTTTGGCAACAGATCTAACCACTTATAAGATCCTTGTAAGCTAAACTGTTTCCACATCATGTTTTTCAGAGTACGATTACATCTCTCTACTATGCTACTCTTTAGATTGGAATAACTGCTGTAATGGTTTATGTTGAAGTTGTTCATCAAATTTTGAAAGTCTACGTTATAAAACTCTTTGTCCATATCCGTTTGCAGATTTTTAGGAAGCTGTTTGGCGGATGTAAGCACCTTCTTCATCGCTTCCGTTACAGCTTTGCCCGTCTTTCGCTTGACGGGATAAGCCCAAACGTATTTCGAAAATGCATTAATCACTACTAAAATGTATCGATATCCTTCGTTCTCTTGCGCGTAAGGTATCATTTCGACTAAATCGGCTTGGAATAAATCGTTTAGCCCCTTGATGATCACCCGTCGCCGCTTAAAATTTTTTCTAGCTGGTTTGTGTAATTCTTCAACAACTTCCTCTTTAACGGTTTTATTCACCTTCATGTTAATTTATAAGTGGAATTTGCAGTTGCAAACGGCACAAAATGAAATGCCCCCCTTTTAAACCGCTTTTTGATTTGAGTTCCAATTTATCTCCCAGTTTGACACTAGTTCCTATTACTTGCGATATGTCGTTATACCAAATACCGTTGATTGCGATTGCCAAATCCTTCGGATAAACAATTATATTTGAGATAATTCCAGAGGTTACGCTAAATTTATAATAATTTCTGGTATAAAATACCGCAACACCTAACTGTTCATGAAATCTTCCCGATAGAACAATTACTTCAAGCTCGTAGTATAATTCCGGGTTTTCCACCAATTCAACTTGCTCATACGGCAGTATATCATCAACGCTCATGTTTAGATTCAAGTAAGTATCTAGCGGTGAGGTGTTCTTTATACAGACAATGTTAGACTGCAGCATTCTTGTAGATTAGAGGCATTTTAATAACTGCTTCAAAAGACAAACTTGCCACCACGTTTCTTTTTGTCGGGGAACGAAATTTTAATATGTCTCCGTATTTCAACTTTACACCAATTAGTTCGGAACTCTTGTAATCGACATTATTCACTGAAACTATCGCTTCGGACGGGTGCAGGTTAATTCGTTCAATAGTTCCCGATGTAAAGTTGCATGAATATTCTGTTAATCCCCCCCACAAAGAAAAGGTGCCATCGGCAGTAGTTTTCACAGCTATAATGGTTATCACTGTTTCGTATTGTAGTCCGGATATGCTTTCAACGAGGAACAATTTGGACGCAGCCTCCTCTCTTCGATGATGCTGGTGTAGATGTCTTCCAAATTTATCTATCGGCATCTCTTTTGAGTTATTTCAGCTACTTCCTAGAGCACTATGGATTATTTGGAAAACGAAACCCGCTATTTATTTGTTATTATGTGATAATTGGAATCGCTTAATTCATTCATCCCACTTTGAAAGTTGGCTGGAATGTGATGATGAGTTGTGCTGCAAGCCTCATTTATTGATCAACTTATCTAATAATTTTTGCTTTCTTTAAGGCGTCAATGATACTAACAATTTCGTTATTATGGCCGGTATGCCCAGCCAACTGTGACGCTATTAAAATTCGCAAACTATCCACTAGCGTGTTCGGGTTTTTCCAGGGAATAAACTCAACCTTTTTGTTGTTTACACTTAGGAGTCCGGCACCTCGCCGCGGCGGTTTGCCGATCATGAGAGGGCGAACAAGATTTTTATATTTTTTCCCCGCATTGCCAAGTATTTGTTCCGCAGGATCGTAATTTTTATGATTGGCTGCTGAACGCTTAACGATATCTCTATAATTTTCTTCGTCCTTTTTAGTATATCCTACGGGTTTCTTTTTAAACATCAACTCATAGAATCCAGGCGTCCCTTTGTATGCAACCTTATTTCTACCATCCATTATAAACATATCTTCCCCATCGAAGTCCAGCGCTTTATTACCTATAGCAAATTTGTCCGATTCAATATCAAATCGCACACCGTACTGTACATCAAATTTGTCTTTGGTGTCACGTATCATCTCTTCAATATACTGCTTAGCCAAACCCTTATACTGCTCTAAGTACTCATCCATAATTTCAGGCCTCATCATTTCTTGAACGGTTTTCGCAGCCTCCTGCACGCTTTGCTCATGTTGTTGTATTTCTCTTTCTTCTTCGAATTCATCATCTGGCAATTCCTCTTCTGGAGAAGCTTCCGCAATAACCTCCGCGTTTAGAAACGATGGTTGGCGAGTTTCAGACTTTTTACGCGACTGTATAGGTGTCAATTGTTCCACCGATTTCTTCAGTTCGGGGGTCTCTAATTTACTTTGTATATCCCTGGTTTGGAATCCTTCAGTTTTAATAGTTGATATTAATTCTTTGAGGGGTTGCGATATGGGTTTAAATTGTTCCGCAAGCTCAAACTGGGATTGGGCCATGTCCGACTTTAAACTTTGATATTTACGTTTTACAGCTTTCCTAGTTTTAAGCAGTTCGCTTACCAAACGTTTATCCATCTTACGTTTGCTGTTGCCTATCGGCCACTAAGAGGTTTTGGTAAGTTTTAATCATATATGTGGAAGAAACTGTCGAAGCCTTTTCTATATCTTCCAGCATTTATTTCGCTATCCTTGTCTATAGCTAAGAATCCGTAATTATCGTTCCAACAATGGGCGCATAAATCCTTAAACTGCTCAAAGGACATATCCACGTTTACGTGATCGTCGTGTATGTGTTTTAAATTGGTTTTGTCTTGCTGAAAGACAATAATAAGGTTTGCATTATCTCTAATAAGCTGTTTTGGAATAGACGAATACGTTTGGCATAAGTAAAAGCAATCTATATTTCTATGACGCCCAAAACAAAAGTAATCCCTGATTATACTTTGACTATCGCAGACGACATCATCGAAAATAATTACGGAATTAGGCTTTGCATCCTTAGGCTGTAATATCTCTGTACCATCATTGTATTCGTAAAAACCGATTTCTCTTATAGGATGTAGTAGTTTTCTCAGATAATTATATTTCGGCTGTTCCAACGTCTTCGAAAATAAATATACATTTTCATATCGTAAACCGTTGGGATGTTCTAACAAAGTAATCATTAAGTTAGTTTTACCGCAATTAGATCGACCCACGATAAGCCCTCTTTTACATCCGTTTCCCAATAACACGCTATGCTTTTGATATGGTTTTGTCAATGAGCTAGCATCGTGATTTGCGATTGGTAGCGAATGCTTTTGTTTTTTAATTTTAAATTTCTTCATTGTGGAACCTCTCTTGTCAGTAAACACGTAACACACTAACGGAAACGTTGGAGCAATCGAAATTATATATATAAACTTTCTTAAGTCGTCTTTACAGTTTCAATTAAGCCATCGAACGAAGTAGTTTAATATGCAGGTTTACGAACAGAGGGAGGGTATTCGCCGTCGAGCAGTTGCGAGGAGAGGTTGTGGTGTATTAAACACTCTTATAAATAAATTGCCCGTTGAATTACACATCCCAGGCTATAGATTTTGCGGGCCTGGCACGCGTTTAAAAAAACGGCTTGCACGAGGCGATCAAGGAATTAATCCTTTAGACGAAGCGTGCAAAGAACACGATATTGCATATTCCCAACACCAAGATCTTCAGAAACGGCACGAAGCTGATAAAGTCCTTGCAGGAAAAGCGTGGCAACGTTTTCGTTCAAAAGAAGCTGGAATTGGTGAGAAAACTGCTGCGCTAACCATAACAGGAATTATGAAAGGTAAAACCAAACTCGGCATGGGCGCTCTGCGAAGAAAGAGGCGTGTCCGAAGAACCGGTAGAAAACGGTTAGGCGGTGTTATTAGCTTTACGGGTGCCGTAACCCGCGCTCGAAGCCGAATTAAAGGTAATAAGGGATCTGATTTAATGAAAGCTGCAAAATTGGCTCTAAGTTCCATTAGGAAAAAGAAAATTCGCCAGCCAAAAACGAGAATAATTAAAATTCCTAAAACAGGAGGTATTTTACCACTTATACCGATATTTGCCGCTTTGAGCGCTCTTGGATCTTTAGGTGGTGGAGCTACAGCTGTTGCAAAAGCAGTTGGAGATGCTAAAGCTGCAGCAAAAGATCTAAAGGAAAAGGAGCGGCATAACAAAGCAATGGAAGCTGTCGCTCTCGGGAAAGGATTGTATTTGGGGCCCTATAAAAGAGGATTCGGATTATATTTGAGACCGTATCAGCCAAAAAACTAACTATAAAGCTGCCGCAACGCGCGTTAACGAACGTTGATTTGGTGAAATATGCTAAGGTATTAAAAATTCCGCATTTCAGAGGGGTTTACATGCGCAATGATTTACCTTCAAAGATTCATGAGAACGAATCGGGCGTAGTAAACCTAGACGATAAAATAGGCGAAGGCACCCACTGGACTGCCTACGTAAAGCGCGGTTTAAACGTTGCATACTTTGATAGCATAGGAAATTTAAAACCACCAGTCGAATTAATACGTTATTTTCGCAGCGACGGTAGCAGGAATAACATTACATACAACTTTGATCGGTATCAAAACTTAAATTCGTACAATTGCGGCCATCTCTGCTTGCAGTTTTTATATAACAATGCCAACTGACTTTTATCCTCAGTGCGCGTTGAATTCTTGAATATAGCGTTTACAATGTCTACCATATTTACGCTTACCGGAAATACATCAGTTTTAAGTGCGGACTTCAATCCACCAATTTTTTTGGAGGAAGACCAGGAATACGTTATGGGTTTACTTACTTTTGAGTCATACAATACTATACCAAACATATCTAAACCGAAGAATGTTTTTACACTTGCTGGACGACCGGATATTGCGATACCGGAAGGAGCTTATGAAATTAATGACATCAATGCATATATACAAACTCAACTAAATCCAATTGACAGAGAATACGTTTTACTACACGGGAATAATAGCACTATGAAAACGGAGATTAAGGCTTCTCATGAAATAGATTTCACGTCCGAAAATTCGATAGGAGAATTGCTAGGATTCAATAAATTAAAATATCCAAAAAATAAATTAGTTATATCTGAAAATATAACTAAGATAATGAAAATAAATTCCATTTTAATACATTGCAATATCTCGTTGGGATCTTATAAGAACGGCAAACCGGGCCACATAATTCACCAATTCTTTCCAACCGTACCGTCAGGCTTTAAAATAGTGGAGACTCCAAATCCAGTTATTTATCTACCGATTAGTACAAAAACAATTACCAACATCACAATTAAAATACTTGATCAAGACGATGAACCGATCAGTTTCAGTTCAGAAACCATAACGGTTGGTTTACATCTGAGGAAGGTATAATGGGTTTTACATTCAGCCCATATTATCGCAACTATACCATCGACAGTTCTTCTACGGCCCGAAAAGAGTATAACAAGCCGCATGCTAGGTGTCCCAAGGTCAGTAAGAGATCAGCCGTCGACCAGTTGACAAAGAAGAATAAAGCATTTCTTAAATCTCTAGGCTTTGATTTGCTACAATGAGTATTTTGAATATTGGTGAAAAAGTTCTTGTTGACAATTCTATTGTCAGCAACCAAATACACACTCATCAACCCTACACTAATCGCTTCGACAACAATGACGAAATTCGAATTCCGATTCAAGAGGATATGTCTACTCTTCCCGGTTTAAGCCACTTATACATTGAAGGAAGCCTAAAAAAGAAAACGGGGGAAGCTACAACCGCTAAATTTGTAAATAATGGCGTAGCTCATCTTTTTAGCGAAATCAGATATGAAATGAATGGTATTGTAATTGATTCGGTAACTAAACCAGGCATAACATCTACTATGAAAGGCTATGTTTCCTACACCTCCAACGATGTTAAAAAGCTCCAAAACGCTGGATGGCTTCCGGAAGGCAAAAGCGGCATAACCGACGCCTCCGGTAATTTTAATGTCTGCATACCCCTCAGGATGTTGCTCGGGTTTGCTGAGGATTATGGAAAGGTTATACTAAATATCAGACAAGAATTGGTCTTGATTCGAAGTAATACTGATAATGACGCTGTGCATAGTTCAACAGAAAAGGATGACATCAAAGTTACGATTAATAAAATGTATTGGAAAGTTCCTCATATTACTGCGGGGCTTGCTCAAGAACTATCGTTAACAAAATATATAGATAAGAATATTGATACACAAGTAGCGTTTAGAAGTTGGCAACTGCATATCCTCTCTGGCCTACACCAAAACACTCGGCATTCCCACGCCATCGCTACCAGCACAAAATTGCAAACTCCTCGACATGTCATAGTGGGTTTCCAGACAGATCGCTCTGGAAACATTGGCAAAAATATGAGTGAATTTGATCATTGCAATATTGAAAATATCAGAGTTTACTTAAACACTGAAAGATATCCTTATGATAATTTAAACATCAATTTCGAAAACAATCATTACGCTACTCTGTACGAAATGTATTCCCACTTCCAATCCGCTTACTATAACAAACATGAGGAACCTCTCCTAACCCTAGATGAATTTAAAATGAGAGCACCTCTAATTGTTGTGGATTGCTCAAATCAAAAAGATTACCTACAGGCAAATGCTGTCGTGTTTAGATTGGAATTTGAAACGGCATTCAACGTGTCTGACAATACAACAGCGTATTGTCTGGTTTTGCATGATCGGGTGTTTACCTACAACGCCCTAACTAAAGCCGTTAAACAGCTGTAAACTTTAGCTGCCAATATAGTTCCAGCCTTGGAAGGAACAACATCGACCTAAACTGAATATCGAGCACTATGTTTGTCATAGTCGATGTGCAAGGTTTCAAGATATCTGAAAAAACGTTTTCGCCAAAGGAATTAGCGGCATATGATGGAAACACCATTTCGCATTACATCTTCAGAGCGCCGTTTCCGTTTTCTACATTACCTCAACATTTTCAACAACAAGCAAACTGGTTGAAGCATAATCATCATTGTATTCATTGGAATGAAGGATTTACACCCGTTTTCCTGTTTCCTCAGATTTTGCAACGAATTGTTCAAGATGTCGACGTTGTGTACGTAAAGGGCCGTGAAAAGGTGAAATTCCTAAGAAACTACACCAGCAAACATATCATTGAAATTGAAGACCATCCTGCTTTATCTCCTTCAAAACCTTCTTGCATGCATCATTTAAAATCTCAATGTTATTGCGCTTTGTCTAATGTTTATCATTTATACGAACATTATGTAATGCAATAATAAATAAACTTTTTTTATGTACTTACTAGTTTCATTTAATAAAATTCAGATTTAATTAATAAGATATATATTGTTTAAAATACATTCTCATTTAAAATAAAATACTATGCTAAATACATTGAATACATTAAACAAAGTCGAGCATACATTATTAATTATAGTTATAAAAAGCGTTCAATATATATATAGTTCCGATGCTCACAATTTAAAATATCCGCAAGCACTTTATGTGTTTCTACAATTCTTCTTTGAAACCTACATCTGTCTAATGCAACACTTTGCCAATGTCCTCTTCTAGCCCGCTCATATGCATATCGCCATACCACCATGTTATGAATTTTGTTTTTCGACATGTCGAATTGCACCTTCACAACCATTATCGTTGTTTATTTCTTTTCATGAATTCTTTTATTCTTTCAGTATGCTCCTCCAAATTCATAGAATCCAGTTTAGCCACAAGACAACTAACACTTATTGCACCATTTAAATAGTTCTCACAAAGTGCTTCCGCATCACTATAAAGTTTTTCAGATGTTGCAAGTTCAGCATCCGTTCCAAATCGTCCCAGGCCGTATACACTTTCGTGACTGCAGTCAAACGCTAAATCGTTAAATGTACTTTGAGCTCTTGTAACTGCCGACTTTATATCCGTAGCTGCCACTCGCGATGCTTCTCTATAAGACATCCACATTTTAACTAGTTATTTGATTCGGAAAAATTCACAAAACTTATCATTTCAATATCACACCTTATTATTTGTTCACCAAATCTTAACATTTCCAGCATGCACAAGACGGTTTCTGATTTTATGTTCAAATCATGTAGAATACTCCCAATATTTTCTTTCACATCACCGGGTAAGGATGCGACACCTTTTACGACGCTGGAATAAAATTTGCCAAACTCCAAACTCTTCAATATATCTATTCGATATTCGATTAACGGTAGTAGTTGCCACAATTCCTGCAGAGACTCGATCCCCAGATAAATTTCACAACCATCCTGATCCTGCACGGTTATAACCTTGTTGATTCCTATACGTTGAAAACATATTCTTTTTGTCTGATTTATGGCTACCGCATTAAGTTGCAAATCACTTGCGGCAAAATAACTCGCTATCAGATTTTTATTTTCAACTACAACTTTCCATTCCAACTCATCGAAAATTATCCAATCGTTCTTGAGTCCACTCAATTCAACCACTGGCGAAAATGATCCGTAACCACACAAACCCACAGCTGCGAATTTAGTTTTGGACCTATTCAAAGGATACGTTCTTTGGTTTATAAGCAGTGGATGAGGTCTTAGTTTTTTGTTTGCGTTTAGACTTGCAACTTCCACTGGTTTGTTTTTCGCCTGGTTTTGAACATTTTCTATTGACTTTAATAAATTATCCATCACACGCAGTAGAGTAATATGGACAGTTCTGGATCCACCCCCCACTCTTTAACCTTGAATCCCAAGGTCAAGGTCATATTCCAAGGCTACCCCACCCTAGATCCTCAAGGTTACCCCCACCTTAGATTCTCAAGGCTACCCCCACCCTATATCTCCAAGGTTACCCCGACCCGACGGCCACGGCGTCCACCAGCTTCATCGCTCCAAAAGAAAACACAAAATAGATTCAAATATATTTATTAATTAAATATACATATTTTAATTAATTGACCAATATATAACGAAAAGCTGTACTTTTGTACACAAAATTAAAAGAATAAATTTTATAGTTTTTATTTTACAAAAAATTACATAATATTTGCACATACGCAATATATAATTTTAATTTAAATCAAGCGGATCTTCTTGCAGTTGTTGACACCATGAAAGTCTGTAGTTTTAAAATCTCCAGTAACCTCCAGATATAAACTAGTCAAGTGATCCGTCGGAACACAAATGTTATATATGTTGTGTTGGTACCACTCGCGCAAATTTGTATGATAATTTACTTCGGTAAGGGGAATAATAACCTTTTCTACACTATTCCGAATAAATGTTGCACTACCACTAATTTTTATATAATGCTGATGTGAGAAATATTGCATCTCATCGATATTACTAATAACTAGCGGCTTGAGTTTCTCACTGACATGCTTGAAACATTTGGCTTGGCTTGCTGTTTCATCTAATACGTACTCAAGAGTCAACGTTTCACGCACCATGTTGATACGAGTATGTCAAACTTGCGAATGGGGAAATAAATATGTGCGATGTGTATTTTAACTGCACGCGAGTTCTACAAAGAATGGAAAAATTGTAGTAGTAGCTTCTTTGCCGATAGACGATCATAAATGTCTTCGGATTCTACACCATTTCCAGCAACATCGACACCATCAAACTTAACTAGCCTTTCCAAACCATCGAAAGCCTTCTTTGTCTCTTCAAGTAGTCCCTTTGTAGTTTTCAAGGATTTTATAAGATTCGCAAATGAGCAATGCTTTGACCATCGAAGGTGTTCAGACAGGGGATCGTCAGCGGGTTCCCATAAATATATTTTAATTCCACAACAGAAACATTGCGTATCGTCAACACCAGTGGGGATGTGGTAGAAACCGGCAGCAGCAAGCGATTCTGGGGTTAGCTCACCAGGCCAATTGTCGAATGTTTTTAGTCGTTTAACATAAGACTGGTAATTCGGGTTAGACCACATCTTCACAGACTTGTCACTAAGCAACTGAAGTTTGGATTTGCAAACAAGGTTATATAATCCCAGGTACAAGAGTGGGGGATGGGTGGAGTCAACTCAAGGCTAAATAGGTTCAAGGTTGTGAGGATTTAAACATTTAAAATAAAGAATTAAAATTAAAAAGTATAAATATTTATTGCCAATAATAATTAATATACAACAGTTCCCCGTTCCTATATCGTGAGGTAAAGCGCAACACCTGCCGAACCACGTTGTTTCTGTACCACTCGTCCAAGGGTTTCGTCAAGGGTGCCTCCAACGTTTTTAGTCTTGCAAACTCGGCAAGCAGTTCCCCTTGCAGATCTAGATCGTACTCGATCGTGGCAACCGCATACACCTTCTTACCCTCGAACGAGCTTCCTCCCTTTTCCACAAACTGCTGGAACCGTTGGTAGTGGCTGGTCCTTGGGGGTTGGAAGAAGACATCTTCGTCGGAATAGTTGTGAAGTGACATGATTTTTCAGATTTAGACTCAGACGATAACTGATGCTGTAAAGCTTCTACACGAAATATAAAGTAAAATATGCAGCCTTCGTGAAATATGACCGTGAAAGTCAAGGTTATGAGCGTTACTTTCCACCACCACCACTACAAAGTGCGACCTTGACTGATTTGCAATATAAAGAGCATGCTTGTTTCGATATTTAGTTGAGTTTGTTTAGTTCGCGAAAGAAGATCGAGTTCGTAAAAGTGATGGATAATTTATTAAAAAGTATCGAAAAAGTGAAAAACCAAGTGCGAATGAATTCGGGGGAAGTTGTTAGTTCTGTGAATGCAAACGCTAAACAAACCGCACCGTATCCAATATTAATACATTGCAGAAGTTATCCTCTAAACAAATCGCGAAGCAAGTTTGTAGCGGTTGGTCTGTCAAGTTATACACCGCATTGGCCTGTAGTGCAACTGTATGGTTGTAAAAATGACTGGACAAGTTTCAACGAAGAAGAATGGAAAGTGTTCTTGGCCAATCAAGGGGTGATAACAAACTATTTCTTTTCAAGAGATTTTGAAGTTCAACCCGTAAGCATAAGTCCTTCAAAAACAATTTCCTTCCAAACAGTTGCAAAAACAAAAGTGATAATCATACAGGACCAGGGTGCATCTGAAATTTATTTGGGATTGGAGTCTCTTGTGGAATTATGGGAACTCCTAGCTTTAATTGATTGTCGATTGGATCTGTTAAAAGGTTTGGAGTTTGAAAAGTTTTACACAAGCGTTATCAAAGGGGTTGCCTGTATGTCTGGCGACATAAAAAGCAACATTCATAGCGTATTGATGAATTTAAATATAAAGTCTGAAAATGTTGTGTGTATGTTGGAGATGTTAAAATTTGGTGAACAAATAATTACATGTGACGTTGAATTTGAAAACTTTGCAAATAAGATTAATTAACAAAAGGTGTCAGAATGTGGATGGTATACTCTGCAGCATCGCGTCCTGCGGCTACAGATTTACACACAGCAGTTATAAGTCTTCAGAGTTTGCTTCAAGACTTGGCATTCGATGCTGGACACGAAAGCGTGTATGGGTTTGAACGATTCGGAACTATCAGCGAGCTTGAGGAGTTAGAAAAAAAATATCAGAAGGGTATCAAGTTATGTCGGAAATTTTTGGAGAACCGAATATGTGGAAAGCTCCTTCTGGAAAGTTTAATCGATATTGATTTAGAGGAGTTTACTGCTGAAGTTGAAATATTTGTGGGTAAACATTAAAACCTGATATATAACGATCAGTTGAAGAGCAGGCAATCATTACGTGAAAGTTCTATAAGGTGTTGAGATGCCGATCGATAAATTTGGAAGACATTTGCATAGTCATCATGACCCTCAAATTTTTCTTGCAGAAATGGGTGAGGCGGAATTAAGAAGCGAATCTAATTTATTATTACTGGCTCTTAGGACCGATGAGAACGCCAATTTTGTTTTTCTTGGAGATGAAGCTAAAGGCGACAGACGCGTGTATAAGTGTCCAATAAGGGGAACCATTACAAATGTAAGAATCTCGGTGAAGGAAGTTAAACTTTATATTAACGACAAAGAAATTAAGTACACTGATTTGGTTGGAGTAGACCTGAAGGTAGACGATGAGATTACAGCTATATATAATATAAAGAATAGCTACCAAGCGTTGATGTTGACGTTAACTTTGCAAAGCCCCCTTATAGTGCATGCATAAATGTCATAAAATGGTTCGCCAAGTGAAGTTTGATATGTCAAAAAATAAAATCCACAATATGATAGTATGGAGTTTCGCATATCGGCAAAGTAGAATTAAGTTTTGGGAATTTGTAGCTGTAGATCGATGTAGATTTCAAAGAAGAATTGAAGATACACATAAAACGCTTGTGAAAGTTTTAAGTTTGAACCATAGAAATAAGATATACTTAGAACGCTTTGCATAATTTTATAAAGAAATTAAAATGTATTACTATTAATAATGTTGATAGCTTGTAGTATGTTAGAAATGTTTTTGCATTACAATGTATTATTAACGAATATATCTATCGTTTTAACGAAACCTGTATTTTATTAAATAAAACTAGTAAGTACATAAAAAAATTTATTTGAAATTTATTGCATTACATAGTGTTCGTATAAAATATAAACATTAGACAATGCACAATAACATAGTGGTTTCACATGATACATGCAAGATGGTTTTGATGCACTCAGTGCTGGTTGTTCTTCAATTTCAATTATATGTTTATCGATGAAACTTCTTAAAAATGTAGCTTTTTCATGTCCCTTTACGTAGACTACGTCAGCATCTTGAACAAGTCGCATCAAAATTTTTGGAAATAAGAAAACAGGCGTGAATCCTTCATCCCAATTAATACAGTGATGATTTTTCATCAACCAGTTAGCTTTTTGTTGTAAATTTTGGGGTAACGCAGAAAAATGAAACGGAGCTCTAAAAATGTAATGTGAAATGGTGTTTCCATCGTATGCAGCTAATTCTTTTGGTGAAAAATTTTTTTCGGAAATCATGAAACCTTGGAGATCTATTATAACAAACATGTTGTTGCTCCTAAGGCACTGATTAAACTAACCATTTGGTTTTACTCTTACAGCTGTTTAACTGCTTTTGTTAGCGCGTTGTATGTAAACACGCGATCGTGCAAAACCAGGCAATACGCTATTGTATCGGCCGCCATGTTGACTGCCGTTTCAAATTCGAGTCTAAACACAACAGCATTAGCTTGTAAGTAATCCTTTTGATTCGAACAATCCACAACAATCAGAGGAGCAATTTTTTTAAATTCTTCTAGGGATAATAGAGGTTCGTTATGTTTGTTATAGTATGTTGATTGAAAGTGTGAATACATTTCGTATAGAGTTGCATAATGATTATTTGCGAAATCGATATTCAAATTATCGTATGGATATCTATCGGTGTTTAAGTAAACTCGAAGATTTGTAATACTACAATTATCAAATTCGTTCATTTTTTTGTCGATTTTTCCAGAACGATCTGTCTGGAAACCCAGTATAACTTGTCGCGGAGTCTGTAATTTTGTACTGGTGGCAATCGCATGAGAATGTTGCGTAACTTGATTTAGTCCTGAGATTATATGAAGTTGCCAACTTCTAAACGGTACTTGAGTGTCGATATTTTTATCTATGTATTTTGTTAGAGCTAATTCTTGAGCAAGGCCTGCTGTAATATGGGGAACTTTCCAATAAAGTTTTTCAATTGTAACTTTGACATCTTCATCTATATTTGGACTATATATCGCATCGTTATCTGTATTACTTCGAATTAACACCAATTCTTGCCTGATATTTAGTACCACTTTTCCGTAATCCTCCGCAAAGCCCAACAGCATGCTGAGGGGTATGCAAACGTTAAAATTACCAGATGCATCAACTATTTTGCTTGTTGCGTTGGGAAGCCATCCAGCGTTTTGAAGCTTTTTAATATCGTTAGAACTGTAGGAAACATAACCTTTCATAGTAGATGTTATACCAGGTTTCGTTACCGAATCAACCACAACGCCATTCATTTCATAGCGAATTTCGCTAAATAGGTGGGCAACTCCATTGTTAACAAATGTTGCGTTTGTAGCTCCTCCAGCTGTTTTTAACAATTTTCCTTGTATATACAAGTAACTTAAACCGGGTAGTGTTGACATATCTTCTTGAATCGGAATCCGGATTTCGTCATTATTTTCAAAGCGATTCGTATAGGGTTGATGGGTATGTATTTGATTGCTAACAATTGAATTGTCAACAAGTACTTTTTCACTAATGTTTAAAATACTCATTGTAACACTTGAAAACCTAACGATTTAAGAAATGCTTTATTCTTCTTTGTCAACTGATCGGCTGACGACCTCTTACTGACTGCGGAACGTTTGGTATGTCTCATGTTATATCCTTTTGGTGCTGTAGATGATGTGTCTGAGCTAAAATTGCTGTAAGTGGTGTTGAATCTGAAACCCATTATAGCTTCTTCAAATGCAAACTAACCGTCACGGTTTCTGAACTGAAACTGACAGGAACATCCTCTTGGTCTAGTATTTTAATTGTTATGTTGGTAATTATTTTAGTGCTGATTGGAAGATAAATGACTGGATTTGGAGACGCAACTATTTTGTATCCAGACGGTACAGTAGGAAAAAATTGATGAATTATATGACCTGCTTCCCCATTCTTATAAGATCCCAACGATATATTGCAATGTATTAATATGGAATTTATTTTCATTATCTTAGTTATATTTTCAGACGAATGCCACACATTGGGTTTATATTTTTGAGGTAGAAATCCTAGTAAATCTCCTATCGAGTTATCCGCAGTGAAGTCTATTTCGTGCGACGACTTAATCATCGTTTTCAGCGTGCTGTTACTACCTTTTATTAAAACGTATTCTCGGTTAGCTGGATTCAGACTAGTTTGTATGTAGTCGTTGATGTCGTTAATTTCATAAGCTCCTTGGGGTATCACAATATCCTCTCGCCCAGTAAGTTTGAAAACGTTCTTCGGTGGTGATATATTGGGAATAGAATTGTAC
Organism: Ctenicera cuprea; assembly: GCA_958336395.1. Classification (NCBI taxonomy): domain Eukaryota; kingdom Metazoa; phylum Arthropoda; class Insecta; order Coleoptera; family Elateridae; genus Ctenicera; species Ctenicera cuprea. The sequence goes on from OY284493.1 coordinate 44,840,020, forward strand.
GACTCAAAACTAAGTAAACCCATTACATATTCGCTATCTTCTTCCAAAAAAAGTGGTGGATTGAAATCTGCACTTAATACTGACGAGTTGCCGGTAAGAGTAAAAATGGTGGACATTCTGAAGTACTTTATTCAAGAACTCAAAGCGCACTGCAGGTACATGTCAGTTTACGTAGCTATATAAAAACTGCAAACACAGATGACCACAATTGTAGGAATTTAGGTTCTGATATCTATCAAAGTTGTACGCGATGTTATTCTTGCTACCGTCGCTGCGAAAGTATTTTATTAATTCAAGAGGAGGTTTCAAATGTCCTATGCTGTCGAAGTATGTTACGTTTTCACTACGCTTCACGTATGCAGTCCAATGGGTGCCAGGACCTATTTTATCGTCGAGATTTACGATACCGCATTCGTTCTCATGAATTCTAGATGGCAAAGCATTACGCATGAATACTCCTCTAAAATTCGGAATTTTTAATATTTTAGCATACTTCGCTAAATCGACGTTTGTTAACGCTCGTCGCGGTAGCTTTACAGTTAGTTTTTTGGTTGGTAGGGTCTTAAATATAATCCAAATCCTCTTTTGTACGGTCCCAAATGCAGACCTTTTCCAAGAGCAACCGACTCCATCGCTTTATTATGTCGCTCCTTTTCTTTAAGGTCCTTTGCAGCAGATTTAGCATCTCCCACTGCTTTGGCGATTGCCGCAGCTCCACCTCCTAAGGATCCTAGGGCGCTTAAAGCGGCAAATATTGGTATGAGGGGTAAAATACCACCAGTTTTAGGGATTTTGATTATTCTAGTTTTTGGCTGAGCAATTTTACTTTTTTTAATGGTTGCTAAAGCTAGCTTTGCAGCTTTCATTACATCGTATCCTTTATTACCTTTAATACGGTTTCGCGCACGCGTGACCGCACCGGTAAAGCTAATAACTCCGCCAGAACGTTTTTGTCTCACTTTTTTTGAAATTCTCTTTTTACGTAGAGCACCCATTCCTAGTTTGGTTTTTCCTTTCATAATACCTGTTATGGTTAGTGCTGCGGCTTTTTCTCCAAATTTAGCGTCTTTTGAACGAAAACGTTGCCACGCCTTTTCGGAAAGTATCTTGTCAGCTTCGTGCCGTTTCTGAAGATCTTGATGTTGAGAATATGCGATATCGTGCTCTTTGCACGCTTCGTCTAGCGGATTAATTCCCTTATCTCCCCTAGCAAGTCTTTTCTTTAAGCGAGTACCTGGACCACAAAACTTATATCCAGGCACATGTAGTTCCACTGGCAAATTATTTATAAGCGTATTTAAAACACCACAACCTTTCCTTCTCACGGTTCGTCGACGAATACCTGGTTTGTGCGCGTAAACTCTCATATTAAACTATTGCGACCGATTGCAAAGTTTGAACTGCAAACATTTCTTTAAAACTTGTTCTTATATATAACTTGATCACTGTTTAGGTTTAGCTTAGTGTTTAGCGAGTGTACTGGAGAGAAAGGTGTCGAAATGAAAAGGATTACAATTGAAAAACAAAATGTAACCCTACCGATCGTAAATCACGATGCTAAGTCATTGGTAAAACCATTTCAAAGGCATAGTGTTTTACTAGGGAGGAATTGTAAAAGAGGTCTTGTCGTGGGCAGCTCAGCCAGCGGTAAAACAAGCGTGATGGTTACTTTGATAGAACACCCTAACGGCCTACGATTTGAAAATGTTTATTTATATTGTAAGACGCTAGATCAGCCTAAGTATGCATATCTTAAGAACTTATTAACTCCGATAAAAGAAATTGGTTACGAGGAATACGAAGATGGGGCTGCAGTCCCACAACCTATGAACGCAAAACCCAATTCTGTAATTGTTTTTGACGATGTGGTCGGAGAAAATCAAAATATAATTGAAAATTACTATTGTTTCGGACGTCATAGAAATATCGACTGCTTTTACCTATGTCAAACGTATTCATCGATTCCCAAACAACTCATTAGAGACAATGCTAATCTGATTGTAGTATTTCAACAAGATAAAACAAATCTCAAACACATTTACGACGACCACGTCATTGTGGACATGTCGTTCGATCAGTTAAAGGAATTGTGCTCTATTTGTTGGCAGGAGGACTACGGGTTTTTAGTTATAGATAAAGATAGTGCAATAAATTCCGGAAGATACCGGAAAGGCTTTGATTGCTATTTCCACATAAATAATTAAAACTTACTTCAAACTGTTAGTGGTTGGCGAACAACTGTAAACGCAAGATGGATAAACGTTTAGTTGTCGAACTGCTTAAAACGAGAAAAGCCGTAAAAAGGAAATATCAAAGTTTAAGGTCAGACATTGCTCAATCGCAGTTACAGTTGGCGGAACAATTAAAACCAATTTCCCAACCCCTTCAGGATCTAATATCAACTCTAAAAACTGAAAGAGTAGATACTCCTGATATAAAAAGTAAATTTGAGCATGCGACCTCTCCACCCAAGCCTATTATTCCCCAACCAAATTTTCTAAAGTTAGAGGACATTGGAGAAATTGCACCAGAAACAGAATTACAGGATCATGTAGAATCAGAACAAACCGCAGAAGATGAAGTCCATGAAGAAAGCATCCGGGAAGCTAATAAAACCGTACAGCAAATGATGCAGTCTCAAGTTTTGGACCAGTTCTTAGAGCAGTATGACGGATTAGCTAGGCAATATATCGAAAACATGATACATGACACACAGGACGAATTTGATATGCACTACGGAGTACGATGGGATCTTGAGAGCAATAAATTTTCTATAGGCAATAAAGAATTAGACTTTGATGGGGAAGACATGGTCATAATGGATGGTGCAAATAGGGTGGTTTACAAAGGAACGCCTGGAATGTATGAGTTAATGTTTAAAAAGAAACCCATAGGTTACAGTAAAGCTGACGAAGACAATTATAAAGATATCGTTAATCGGTCTGCAGCCAACCGACAAAATTACAATCCCAACGATCGAATAAGTGGTAATGCAGGGCAAAAGTACAAAAACGTTGTTCGCCGTTTAGTTGAACCCAAGCGACGAGGTAAAGGACTCCTAAATTTAAATAACAAGCAGATTGAATTTGTTCCCTGGAAAAATCCGAACACGTTAGTAAACAGATTACAGATTTTAATAGCCTCACAGTTGGCAGGTCATACCGGTCATAATAACGAAATTCTTAGTATCATTGACGCTTTAAAAACAGAAAAAATTATTAAATAAACAAACCGATGGTTAAATAGAGACCCAAGCTTGACTTCTCATCACATAGCTACGAAATGCCGATCGATAAGTTTGGAAGACACTTACACGATTCTCGTTATAGAGCCTATCCCACTCATGTTTTGTTTAAAGTCAAAAATATATCGGAATTGTATTACGAAGTCCCTCTACACATCGTTGGATCGAAAACTGACAAAGCGGGATTCTTCAAACTCGGAAAGGGGCAAACAGAATACATATTTCCGTTAACGTCGGCTGTTGTTTTACAAACAAATAAATCTATAGAAAACGTGGAAGTGTATCTCAACAATGTTCATGTAACTAATCTGATCGGTCAAACATTGAAACGTGGAGATGCTTTCCGACTTAAGCTTCCCGATGGTGGAAAGGATGTTCTCATGTCGATGCAGTTAGTTCTTAAATGTTCACTGCAGCAGGAAAAGGTTCCAGTCTAACATGAACGTTAAACATGAAGTTGTCGAAGAATTGCACAAACCAGCTAGAAAAAATTTTAAGCGGCGACGCGTGATTGTCAAGGGAATAAACGATTTATTCCAAGCTGACTTGGTAGAAATGATACCCTACGCAAAACTTAACCAGGGGTACCGATACATTTTAGTTGTGATCAACGCATTTTCCAAATACGTTTGGGCATACCCCGTCAAGCGAAAGACGGGTCAAGCAGTTACCGAAGCTATGAAGAAAGCGCTTAATGCTGCAACACAAAAGCCTAAAAATTTGCAAACAGATATGGGAAAAGAGTTTTATAATGCAGAATTTCAAAATTTGATGAAGAAATTCGGCATAAACCATTACAGTAGTTATTCAAATCTAAAAAGTAGCATAGTTGAGCGGTGTAATAGAACTCTAAAAAATATGATGTGGAAGCAGTTCAGCTTTCAGGGAACCTACAAATGGTTAGATCTTTTACCAAAAATCGTAAAAGCGTATAATTCAAAGAAACACAGCACAACTGGGTTTAAGCCAAAAGATGTTAGTAACAAAAACGCGCCTCAAATTTTACAATCTGTATACAGTCATACTAAAACGGTAGATCCTAAGAAACAAAAATTTCACTTGGGCGATCATGTTCGGGTGAGCAAATATAGAGCAGCATTTGCCAAAGGATATACCCCCAGCTGGAGCAACGAAATATTTAAAATTGCAAAAGTTCGTCTTACTAACCCAACAACCTACATATTGGAAGATGAAACTAAGCAACAAATAAAAGGAGGATTTTACGAGTACGAATTGCAGAAAACTAAACACCCAGATATATTCCTAGTGGAAAAAGTGGTTCGGAGAAAAGGAAATCAACTGTTCGTTAAATGGTTAGGTTTTGATAATAAACATAATTCATGGATATCTAAAACAGATCTTGTATAATTTTCTTGAACTGTAATTATGATGAAATAAAATAATTTTTAATATGTATTTAGTTTAATTATGTTGCTATACAAACGTGTTTGTTCTTTAGATTGTCATTTACAAATAATTGATATTAAATAGACTTCAACGAAGTCACATAAAATATAAACATTTTTCACACATTCTTTAGTTGTTTTACTCTATTATAATATATACACATATAAATAATGCTAATACAATCTACTTAAAAACTACAAAGCGCAAGAAAATATGACTAATAACGTGCAAGAAAGTTTCTGTAAACGTTGATTGTAGGACTTCTGCTTTAAAGTAATGGCCAGTACTGCTATTTCAACATAAAACATATTTGAAATTTAGTCGCGATCTGCTGCTAGCAATAGTTCTACCAAATCGTTTAGTCCGCTGTTTGAGTCGTCATTGTCAAACATGGGTATGTCTTTGTGACCCCACGCCAAAGTTTTGGTAGAACCGGGAATAATGAAACGTTTATCGTCGGCGGACGAAAGCGCAACCTTATTCACCATCTCGGTGTACATGTTGTGCAAGCGTGATCTAAACACAAACATTTTGCAAAATACCGCACCACGCTTATTTTCAGCAACCTCTTGATACATTTGCGTGGTAAGGTATTTCTTTACAGCACTTTTTTTAATACCTTTAGCCTTCCTATCCAATTCTCCACCAACGCTCACACAATACGTTTTTGCACCGACTCCATAAAAGCTTTGGATGGGTACTCCAGCGTATTCATCTTTCATTTTTCCGACAACAGACTCGGTCTGGGGGATTCCATAAAGATTATTTTTTAAATTCGAAGTGTCGTACTGGTCAAGATGCTGTTTCATGTCATCGTAGAAATTGTCTGTAAAAATCTCTAATACAAGGGAGTCAGTATCTGTGTACAGTAAAGAAACTTTATTGCCATAGTGCGTTTTCAAAAAATTGTAAAAAAAATCATACATAACGGTTTTTGAAATATCTAGAACGGAGAAACCAACATAGCACGGTTTGTTGTAAAGAACTGAAGTTCTGTTCATTTCAACTGCAATTAAATTATCAGAAAAAACCACATTCCTTTTATAGTTTGATTTTGCGATTAAATTTTCAGCTCCGAGTTTGTTACCAATCTTTTCCCAATGACTAACCAACTTGACATTAACCCTTTTGTCCACATTTTCCATGGTTTTTCCAAAAATCGAATTTATAAATCCCTTAAATAAATTCCTGTCAAATGTATTTGTTGATTGGTTACGCAATTCCGTGTTAAGGTCAATGTATGACCTCAACCAGGGGGATTGCGTAAATTTCAATATTCTATGAACCTTTTTCAATTTCAAACCCGCTTCTAAACATTGTTTTAAATTTCGATAATGAATGACATACTTTGTTTTGTCAAATAAATTTGGAATAAGTTTTGCACACTTAAATTTTCCGTTTGGTGGCACCATAAGCTGAGGACAAAAAGGTAAATCATTGTGGTAGTCGTGTAAATTTTGTGGGTAGTGCAAGTCAACTTCCAACACGTAACCGGTGTCGGATTCGTCGGAAATTTGGAAAACATCAAAATTTTCAATTTCAACCTCGGTTAACCAACCAAAATCGCCTTTCGGCAAATACTGGCGCATTGCGTAGCCATAAAGATTGGTAGCATCTAAATACATTATAAAAGAAGGGGGTTTCGCGGAATCGTAATTTTCAACAAATTTATTGTTGGCAATAGCCTTTCTACTAACACAAGTACTCACTCCTCCGCGAATAGCCTTTCTGAAAAAGTGAAGCATGTCCATATCCGTCAGTAGTTCTAACTCTACACTGCTGAATTTTAACATAGCATCCCAACTCAACCCGGGAGCTGTGTAGTAGTGTGCAGGATCTAATTTATAGTGATGAATGCATAAAGATCGAAAATTTTCAAAAACGTCAGCTAAAATTAATACGTCTGATTTTAAATATACGTCCGAGTAGTCGCCTAAAGTTTTGCAATTAAAAATCGTCCAGACTTCAACCGCGCGCTCGTAATCGGGTTGTGACACATCCTCTTCGTTTAACGAATCGTAAAACTCGAGCATGGTGGGCAGAGTGGTTCGATCTAATTTTGAAAAGGAGTCGACATAGGAGTACGGAAACACGCCTTTCTGTCTCATCAGGTTAAATTTGATGCCAGTGCCAAATTGTTTTTGAATTTCAACGCACTGATTCGAAGATAAATTTTCCACTAAATTCGACAAAGAAGCGTTCATAAATCGAAAACTATCCAAAAATCTTATATGCATATTAATTTTGACTTTTTTTCCCTCGTTAGTGATAATTTCATCAACTTCCAAATGTTTGTCAAAAGATATGTATTTCTCTGTATTTTGAGGTATAACGTCTATAGTTTCATTGTTTAAAGCAAGTTGCTTTATAAATAAATGGGAATCATAATTTAAATTATGGAAAAAGACTGGAATAAAGTTTGGAACATTGTAATTTAGGTTACATATGGAATGAGCAGCGCCGCGATAGTCTGCTGTCAAATGGTCATGGTCTTTCACTTTCTCGTCTCCGTCTTTGAAAGGTTGGTCGCATATATGACATGAAATAGCATCATTAAAATTTTGTAATTCTCTTGCGCTCAAAAGCTTCATCGGTATAATGTGCTTTAAGTGTTTCGAGTATAAATTTTGAACGTCCCATTCCAAACGCTCAATGAACACTTGCACTGCGTTTTCTCCGCGATAAATTTCGAATTTAGAAAATCTTTCATCATACGAACACTTGATAAAATATGCGAATGAATACGGTCTATGCTCGCACGTCGCTACAGTTACGGAGGTTGTAGGATCAGGATCTGCCGGCGCAAGAGGCTTTAAGAAAGTTTCGAAATCCGCGTAAATCACAAAAGGAACTTTTAGCTGTTTTTGATAATTATTAAATTTTAAAATATTTTGAGGGACTGTGTTTCCTAATTTATCTGTGACCAAGTCTGTTGTAGGCAATTTGGTATAGATATAGCTGCAGTCGAACCGATGATGCATCGCAAGGTGTTGTTCGGTACGGAAATAATGCAAGCATCCGTCACAAAAGTGTTTTCTACCGTCTCTAGACGTAATTTGCCGCGAAACCAACCTAGAAAAATCCTTAATCCAGCAGTAGTGACTGTTACCCGAGTCATCAGTAATAAGCAATAAATTAATATGTACACGCTTCTTGCGATGACTGTAATACAGAGGTCCCACAATTTCGTATTTCACAACATTGTTTTCGAAAATTTTTTCAATTCCGTATACATTTATAGAAAGTTGGGGATTGTATTTTTCAAATTTTTCAATGTCGCCTAATTTAACAGGAAACTCAATATCTTTAAATACCAACAATTCGCGACAATCAGGATAAGAGCTGACTCTGTTGGAGGGGCCTGCAGGTTCGCAAATTGCTGAAATTACAGCCCAACGGAAACAGTGCTCATCCTGATTTTGAACGTTTACTACTGCTCTCTTGTACTCTATTTGTTTCGGTAGCGGAATATAGGAAGAAGCTCGAAGCGGATTGAATTTGTTGATATTTACATCTACGTATAAAATCTGCTTCAGCGCCCAACCTGCAAATAAATTGCATCGTGTCAATATAGTAACAAGATAATAAAATGCAAACATTACCTGACTCACGCTCCTGAAACTCTGCCACCTTCTTGTCCAGTACTGCGGCCAAATTATCATATAAAGCACTCAAATCAGTTGCGCGCGTTGAGACCACAAAATAGAAATGTTTAACTTAACAATGGAAATAAGCATGTTTTTTTTTTTTTTTATTGTAATTTTTAGCTATTATATAAATGTTTATTATATATATATAAATAAAAATAATTTTAAATCTTACATGTATACTAACTGATCAATTAAACTGGTTATTGACCAATTTTAATATTAACTTATTATTGTATATATAAATTTATTAATATATAATATATTTATTATTGACATATTGAAAAATTTCCTTTCTATTATATATATATATTAATATATTTAAATTCAAGAGTATCTAAATAGGAGTATTTTAACTTAATATTAAACTCCTAACTATCAATCATTTTCTCTCTCTGGGATTAAACAATCTTATACCATATTTGAAATTGAGGATTAGATAAACAAGTGTTACCAAATATCTAGACCCTTTTCACTTTTATATCCTATTGTTCAATTATATAGATATTCATTTATATATATATATATTAATATATAAAAATTAAATTTGATTCACTAATATATTTATAATAATATAGGTTATGGTATATAATATTAAAATTGGTTTTATATAATAAGTAAATTTTAATTGAGGGTAAAAAATTAAAAATCGCTTTTCTCGAAAAGTGGCCCTAAACAGGTAATTTCACCCAGTTAACTAAAAATAGTAAAAAATTCTATTTTACAAAATTTTGAATTTTTTGAATCTCCAACCAACCTGTAAAATTAACTACAAAAATAAAATTATAACTTAATAATCAATATAAATAAAAATTAAAGTTTATTATTTTTTTTTTTTACTGAAAGTTTTAATGAAGTGCCTGAAAAAAGGGTTATTTTGATAGAATAAATCATGTAATTTTACTTACCTTCATTATACCTGATAGAATCAAACTATCTCCTAAAGTATCAAAAACTTTTATACATCCTATACTAAAATATAAAAAGATAAGCTAAATCGTAAGCTTTTGGGTTCATACCCCAACTATAAAGTAAACCTTTTCTTTTTAATAATTAAATCTTATAATTTACTATTTTTAACAACAATTTTTATTAGAACTATAATCTCAATTTCAGCATATTCTTGGTTAGGTATATGATTAGGACTAGAAATTAATCTACTCTCAATCATCCCCCTTATACATAATCAAAAAAATATTCTATCAACAGAATCTGCAATTAAATACTTTATTGTTCAAGCAATCGCTTCTACAGTAATTCTTATTTCCATTATCATAATAATTATAAAAAGCAATATATTAAGAAATACAAATTCCCAATCATTATTCATTTTAAGAATAAACTCAGCCCTTCTAACAAAAATAGGAATAGCCCCATTCCATTTTTGATTCCCCGAAGTAATAGAAGGCCTAGATTGATTAAATTGCTTACTAATCCTAACATGACAAAAAATTGCCCCAATAGTCCTGTTAATATACAACATAAAATTTACTATATTCATATCAATTATTATTTTAGCATCAATAATTATTAGAGGAATCATAGGAGTTAACCAAATCAGTATACGAAAAATCTTAGCATACTCTTCAATCAATCACATAGGATGAATAATCAGATCAATAATAATTATAGAAACAATCTGAACCTATTACTTCCTAATTTATACCGCAATCAGAATCAATATCATCATAATCTTAAAAAATTTTAAAATTTTCTATTTAAATCAACTATACCAATCAATAAATTCAAAAATTATGGTAAAAATATTCTTCATATTAAATTTCTTGTCACTAAGAGGAATCCCCCCCTTTCTAGGATTCATGCCAAAATGATTAACAATCCAAGCCCTTATTTATAACAATATAATTTTTCTACCTACCATAATAATTATTTTAACCCTAATTACTATCTTCATATACGTACGAATTACCCTATCCACTTTCTTAATAAATATCAGAGAAATCAATTGAAATACAGAAATCTCAAAAAAATCCTTTAAAAGATTCACAATATCAATAATAAACTTTGCCTCAATTTCAAGACTAATTATTATCACAATAATTTTCAATTCACTATAATCCACAAAGGATTTAAGTTAATTAAACTCGTAGCCTTCAAAGCTGCAAATAAAGTGCCCCCCCTTTAAGCCTTAAGGCTCTTCCTACCCTCAAACTTGCAATTTGAAATCATACTTGACTATAAGACCTAGTAAAAGGAACTAATTCCGTAAATAAATTTACAATTTATCGCTTAATCTCAGCCATTTTACTCAATAAATGATTATTTTCTACTAACCATAAGGACATTGGAACATTATACTTCTTATTTGGAGCCTGAGCAGGAATGCTAGGAACCTCTTTAAGCCTCCTAATTCGTGCTGAATTAGGAAACCCAGGATCACTTATTGGTAATGATCAAATTTATAATGTTATTGTTACCGCTCATGCCTTTATCATAATTTTCTTTATAGTTATACCAATCATAATCGGAGGATTCGGAAATTGACTAGTCCCATTGATATTAGGGGCCCCAGATATAGCTTTCCCACGAATAAATAACATAAGATTTTGGTTTCTACCACCGTCTTTAAGCCTCCTCTTAATAAGAAGAATTGTTGAAAACGGAGCCGGCACAGGATGAACTGTCTATCCTCCCCTTTCTGCTAACATCGCTCATAGTGGATCTTCTGTTGATTTAGCAATTTTTAGACTACATCTAGCTGGAATTTCTTCAATTCTAGGTGCTGTAAACTTTATTTCTACAGTGATTAATATACGATCAACAGGAATCACATTTGATCGAATACCTCTTTTTGTTTGGGCCGTAGCAATTACAGCCCTTCTCCTTCTGCTATCCCTGCCAGTACTTGCAGGAGCAATCACTATACTTTTAACAGACCGTAACCTTAATACTTCATTTTTTGACCCTGCCGGAGGAGGTGACCCCATCCTTTACCAACATTTATTCTGATTTTTTGGTCATCCAGAAGTATACATTTTAATTCTTCCGGGATTTGGAATGATCTCACACATTGTCAGACAAGAAAGAGGAAAAAAAGAAACTTTTGGTTGTATTGGAATAATCTATGCTATAATAGCAATTGGTTTGCTGGGATTTGTAGTATGAGCCCACCATATATTTACTGTGGGAATAGATGTTGACACCCGGGCTTATTTCACTTCAGCAACAATAATTATTGCTGTCCCAACAGGAATTAAAATTTTTAGATGACTAGCCACCCTTCACGGAACCCAAATAAACTATTCCCCCCAAATATTATGAGCTCTAGGATTCATTTTCTTGTTCACTGTAGGAGGATTAACCGGTGTTGTCCTAGCTAATTCGTCTATTGATATTATTCTACATGACACTTATTATGTTGTTGCTCACTTCCATTATGTACTATCTATAGGAGCCGTATTTGCCATTATAGGAGGACTTATTCATTGATTCCCGTTGTTTACTGGATTTTCATTAAACAATAAACTTCTAAAAATTCAATTTCTTACAATATTCATCGGAGTAAACATAACATTCTTTCCCCAACATTTCCTAGGTCTTAGTGGAATACCACGACGTTATTCAGACTACCCAGATGCCTATCTATCATGAAATTTAGTATCATCTGTTGGATCATTAATTTCAACTGTAAGAATTCTATTCTTTATCTTCATTATATGAGAAAGAATAACTTCCTTACGTAAAAATATCTTTTCTAACCAAATATCTTCATCAATTGAATGATTACAAAAGCTTCCTCCTGCAGAACACAGATACTCTGAACTTCCTATACTAACTAATTTCTAATATGGCAGAATAGTGCAATGGATTTAAGGCCCATACATAAAGTTTAACTTTTTTTAGAATAAATGGCAACCTGATTAAACATCAATACCCAAGATAGATCATCCCCTCTTATAGAACAATTAATTTTCTTCCACGATCATGCAATAATAATTTTATTAATAATTACACTAATTGTAAGATATATTATATTTACATTATTTTTTAATAAATTTATTAATCGTTTTTTACTTGAAGGCCAGACCATTGAATTAATTTGAACTATTGCTCCAGCAGTAACATTAATTTTTATTGCCTTACCCTCATTACGCCTACTATATCTTTTAGATGAAATCAATTTTCCCGTATTATCAGTCAAATCAATCGGTCATCAATGATATTGATCATATGAACTTTCCGATTTCAAAGCAATCGAGTTTGACTCATACATAATTCCATCAACAGAATCAAAAATCTCAGACTTTCGATTACTAGACGTTGATAATCGACTACCCTTACCCTTCAAGTCCCAAATTCGATTTATAGTATCATCAACAGACGTCATTCATTCCTGAACGATTCCTTCTCTAGGTGTTAAAATCGATGCAACTCCAGGACGCCTAAACCAAACTACTTTTTTCATAAACCGACCAGGAATTTACTTTGGCCAATGTTCAGAAATCTGTGGGACCAATCACAGATTCATGCCAATCGTTATTGAAAGAATTTCACCCAAGATATTTATTAATTGAGTAAAATCTTACTCATTAGGTGACTGAAAGCAAGTAATGGTCTCTTAAACCACATTACAGTAGATTAGCGACTACTTCTAATGAAAAATTTAGTTAAACTATAACATAAGCTTGTCAAGCTTAAATTATTAAACATTAATAATTTTTAATTCCACAAATAGCGCCATTAAGATGAATTAATTTATTTATTATATTTATTATTATTTTTATAATTATAAATACACTCAACTATTTTTCATTCAAATACGAAAACAAGTCATTGAAATCTGCAGCAAAAATAAAGTCAATCAACTGAAAATGATAAGAAATCTATTCTCCACATTTGATCCATCAACAAGAACTAACTTATCATTAAATTGAAGAAGATCTCTTCTAGGACTTTTATTTTTACCAAGAATATTTTGACTAATCCCTTCACGTATTAATTATATGTGAATTAAAATTACATCAACTCTTCATAACGAATTTAAAATTTTATTAAAAATCAACAAAATAAAAGGAAGAACATTAATTTTTATCTCATTATTTTCAATAATTCTATTCAATAATTTCTTAAGATTATTCCCATACATCTTTTCTAGAACAAGCCATTTGACAATTACATTAACACTAGCCTTACCACTTTGAACAAGATTCATAATTTATGGATGAATCAATAACACTATACATATATTCGCCCATTTAGTTCCCCAAGGAACTCCTCCAGTTCTTATGCCGTTTATAGTATGTATTGAAACTATTAGAAATATTATCCGACCAGGAACCCTAGCAATTCGTTTAACTGCAAATATAATTGCTGGACATCTATTATTGACATTATTAGGAAACACTGGAACCTCTTTAAGTATACTAATAATTAATATTTTAGTAATAACACAGTTATTACTATTAATTCTAGAATCTGCAGTAGCAGTAATTCAATCTTATGTATTTTCAATCCTAAGAACTTTATACTCAAGAGAAGTTAATTAATGAGAAGACACAAAAATCATCCATTCCATCTTGTTGATGTTAGACCATGACCAATTATAGGAGCATTCAGAGCAATAACCATAATAATAGGATTAATTAAATGATTCCACATATACGATGTATCATTATTTATATTAGGATTCACTGTTACCTTATTAGTAATATACCAATGATGACGAGATATCACTCGAGAAGGAACCTTTCAAGGACTACATACATCAACTGTAGCTTTAGGATTGCGGTGAGGAATAATTCTATTTATTACATCAGAAATTCTGTTCTTTGTTTCATTCTTCTGAGGATTTTTCCATAGAAGTCTAGCCCCATCAATTGAATTAGGAATAATTTGACCCCCTAAAGGAATTCAAACTTTCAATCCAATTCAAATTCCTCTCTTAAATACATTAATTCTAATTTCATCAGGAATCACAGTAACATGAGCACATCATAGATTAATAGAAAATGACTACAAGCAAGCAATTTATGGATTAGGATTAACAGTTCTTCTAGGATTATATTTCACCATACTCCAAGCTTACGAATATGTAGAAGCAGCCTTTTCAATTGCAGATTCTGTGTATGGATCAGCATTTTTTATAGCAACAGGGTTTCATGGACTACATGTTATTATTGGAACAATTTTCCTTTCAATTTGTCTAATTCGTCAAATATTTAATCACTTTTCACCCATTCACCACTTCGGATTTGAAGCAGCTGCCTGATACTGACACTTCGTTGATGTAGTTTGACTTTTCCTCTATGTTACTATCTACTGATGAGGTAGATATTTATATAGTATAAAAATTATTTTTGACTTCCAATCAAAAGATCTAATAAATTAGTATAAATAATATTCCTAACAATCACTTCTGCATTACTCATATTTATATTAAGGCTTATTATAATACTAATAGCTAGAATAATTTCTAAAAAAACATTTATTGATCGAGAAAAAAGATCCCCATTCGAATGTGGATTTGACCCTAAATCATCAGCACGAATCCCGTTTTCGTTACAATTCTTCTTAATTGCAGTAATTTTCTTAATCTTCGATGTTGAAATCACCCTTCTTATACCCCTAATCATTTCAATAAAAATTACTAATTTAATAAATTTTATTATAGTTACCTCAGTATTTTTAATTATTCTGTTAATTGGACTTTATCATGAATGAAAACAAGGAGCATTAAACTGAGCTTACTAGGATAATAGTTTAAAAACAACATTTAACTTGCACTTAAAAAATATTGATAAATCAATTTATCTTAAATAAGAAACAATTATTGTAATTAGTTTCGACCTAATCCATTGATGATAAAATCATCCTTATTTTTAATTGAAACCAAAAAGAGGTATATCACTGTTAATGATATCAATGAAATTAATTTCCAATTAAAGAAATATGATAAATCAAGATAAAGCTTCTAACTTTTTTCTCTAGCGGTGTGAATCCGTTAATATTTCTAATTTATATAGTTTAAATAAAACATTACATTTTCATTGTAAAATTAAATAATTATTTTTATAAATATCTCAAGACAAAAAATCTCCTTAATATCTTCAATATTATGCTCTAATTATAAGCTATCGAAATAAACAAAAATAAATAAAATAATAATTCAAACAACCAACAAAGATAAATAAACCTTTAAATTATTATTAAATAAAATATGAAAAAAAGTACTAGTAGCCTTAATATTATTATAAATATTTTGACTCCCAAAAAATTCTGATCAACCATGATCAAAGCTTTTATAATAAACACCCCCAATACTGAGAGGGTAAAAATTAATACTAAATGTAGACAAATAAGGAAGATTCCATATAGAAGAAAAAAATAATCTAGAAGTTATGAAATTTATGGATTTCAAATTATAACTTAATCTAAATTTAGAAAATTCATAACCAAACAAAATACCTAAAAAAATTACAACTAAAACTATCATCTTTATCAAATCAGGCAAACAAATAAAATAAGGAGTAGGAAAAATTAGTCAAATTAATATTCTTCCCCCAAAAATCACTAACAAAATCAAACCAAATATTCCCCGCAATATGACCGTACCTAAATCTCTTATATTATGAAATCTAGAAAAATTAAAATCACCAAATAAAGTATAATACCTTAAGCGAACAGAATAACATACAGTTAAGCCTGTAGAAAAAAAGAAAATAAAATAAATAAAAAAATTTAAGTAACCTATAGATAAAACCTCCAAAATTAAATCCTTAGAGTAAAACCCAGACAAAAAAGGTAATCCACATAATGCTAAATTACAAATGTTAAAAAAACAACAAGTTAAAGGTATTTGTCTAGTTAATCCACCTATATAACGAATATCTTGATGATTACCTAAGTTATGAATCATACACCCGGCACACATAAATAATAATGCTTTAAAAAGAGCATGAGTAAGTAAATGAAAAAAAGCTAGAATATACTCTCCTAAAGCTAAAATACTCATTATTAAACCAAGTTGACTTAATGTAGATAGTGCAATAATTTTTTTCAAATCAAATTCATAATTAGCTCCTAAACCAGCCATAAATATTGTTATACAAGAAATAACCAATAAAAATATCATTAAATTAAATCTTAAAGAAAAATTAAAACGAATCAACAAGTAAACCCCAGCAGTTACCAATGTTGAAGAATGAACCAAAGAAGAAACAGGCGTAGGAGCAGCTATTGCCGCAGGCAACCAAGAAGAAAAAGGAACTTGTGCTCTTTTTGTTATAGCCGCTAAAACAACTAAACTACCAATCAATTCTATTGAATAGTCTCTCTTCATAAAGTCTAAATAATAAATATAGTTTCATCTACCATAGTTCAATATTCAAGCAATACTAATAAGTAACGCCACATCACCAATACGATTAGACAAAGCTGTAATCATACCTGCATTATACGACTTAACATTTTGGTAATAAATAACTAAACAATAAGAGACTAACCCTAACCCATCTCAACCTAACAAAATTCTAATTAAATTAGGCCTAATAATTAAAAACATCATCGATAATACAAACATAAAAACTAATAAAATAAATCGATTAATATTTAAGTCCCCTCCTATATATTCATTTCTATAAAAAATAACCATAGAAGAAATATACAAAACAAATCTTATAAACAATAAAGACATTCAGTCAAATAAAATTGATATATAAACAACATTAGAGTTCAACCTTATAATTTCATATTCAATTATTAAACTAAAATCCAAAACTATAAAATAAATTCTAAATATAAAAAGTAATAAACTAAAAAAAAGTAAAGAACCAAAATAAACATAACAAATTGAAAAAATTATTTAAGATAAATAATTATATCTTTGACTCCACAAATCAAAATTTTTATTAAACTACTTAAATAAAAAACAAATAAATCTCTTTTCATAAATAATAAATTTAAAGGAACCCAATGAAGAAATAACAATAAATACTCACGAATAAATCCTAATGAAAAAGAATAACTCCCTAAATAAATTTTACCGTGCTGTCTATAAGAATATAAATATAAAGAATAAGCAGCCCCAAAAAATGAAGTCAATATCAATATAATTATTGTTATTGATCCCCAAGAAACAATTCTGTTAATTAACATAATCTCCCCCAATAAATTAAATGATGGAGGCGCAGCTATATTAGATGAACATAATAAAAATCACCATAAAGACATTCTTGGTATAACACTAATTAATCCTTTATTTAAAAATAACCTTCGACTCCCAATTCGCTCATAAGTAATGTTAGCAAGACAAAACAATCCCGAAGAACATAAACCATGAGAAATCATTATAATAAAAGCCCCATAAAACCCTCAAATATTTATAGTCATAATACCTCCTAACACTAACCCCATATGAGAAACAGATGAATAAGCAATTAAAGATTTAATATCTCTCTGACGTAAACAAATTAAAGAAATAATAAAACCCCCAAACAACCTAATTAATACAAATAAATAATTAACCTTAACACCAATTAATAAAAACACCTGTATTAAACGAAGGAATCCATACCCCCCAAGTTTTAATATAATTCCTGCCAAAATTATTGACCCTGAAACAGGAGCTTCAACATGAGCCTTAGGAAGTCACAAATGAACGAAAAATATTGGAATCTTTACTAAAAAAACAAAATTAGTACAAATATAAAGCAAAAAAGAATCAAAATAATCATTTAGATAAAAAAAATCTAAAGAATTAAATTTTTCATAGAAAAAAAAAATAGCTACCATTATAGGCAAAGAAGCAAATAAAGTATAAAAAAATATATACAACCCAGCTTGAATCCGTTCAGGTTGATACCCCCACCCCAAGATAAGTAATAAAGTGGGAATAAGTCTAATCTCAAAAAACAAATAAAACACAAACAAATTTATAGAACTAAAAGTTAAAAATAATGATAAAAGTAAAGAAATTAAAACAAACAAGAAAAACCCAAAATAATAATTTTGCTTATTTAACTTTTCACTTGCCATCAATATTAAACTACAAATTCAAATCCTAAGTAAAATCATGTAAAAAGAGATAAAATCACAGCCCAAAAAATTTGTTACCCCAGTAAAAAATATTGAATAATTAAAACCTAATAGAAATAAAATAAATAAACAAAAATATATAAACTGATTTAACCAGATAAACCCACGCATGAAACATAAAGGAATCATAAAAACTATATATAAAAAAAATTTTACCATAAAATCCTAAAAGATTGAAAATAATCATTACCATAAGAACGAATTATTGAAACCAAAATAGACAACCCTAAAGCCCCCTCACAAACTCTTATAGTCAAAAAAATCATAGAAAAATAATACTCAAAACCATAAAAAGATATACAAATATATAATCCAAAATACAAAGACAATACAATAAACTCCAATCTCAAAAGTATCAAAAGTAAGTGCTTACATTTAAAACAAAAAACCAACAAACCAATAAAATATATAAAAACAGGAAACCCCACATTAAAGCTTAACATTGTTTTAATAATTTAAATATAAAATACTGGTCTTGTAAACCAATAATAAGAAATTCTTTTAAAACTTCAGAGAAGGAAGTTACCTCCATCATTAATCTCCAAAATTAAAATTTTTATTAAACTACTCTCTGCATTATCCAATCCTTATATACACTAACATTAACCATATCCCTAACATTCATATTTTTAAGACACCCCCTATCTATAGGTTTCATCTTATTAGCTCAAGCAATATTAATTTCTGCTATCACAGGACTTATATCACATAATTTTTGATTCTCATATATTCTGTTCATAATCATAATCGGAGGAATACTAGTATTATTTATCTATATAACAAGAGTTGCATCAAACGAGAAATTTCTTTACTCAAATAAATTAACAATTATAATATTACTAATATTTATTATTATAACAACTCCATTAATCATAGACTCCTTCTCCAGGTATATAACAACCACAAACATAGATATAGCCAAAATTAACTATACAACAATATTCAGGTTATCCTTAAGAAAATACCTAAACTTTCCAGCAAATTGAATTATAATCATAATAATTATTTATTTATTAGTCACACTTATTGCTGTTGTTAAAATTACCAATATTACTTACGGACCTTTACGACAAAAATTCTAATGAAAATTATAAAAAAACATCCTATTTTAAAAATAGTTAATAATGCCTTAATCGACCTCCCAACCCCGTCTAATATCTCAGCATGATGAAACTTTGGATCATTACTAGGAATATGTCTTATCATTCAAATCTTAACAGGATTATTCTTAGCAATACATTACTGTCCAGATATCTCATTAGCATTTAATAGAGTTGTACACATTTGTCGAGACGTCAATTTTGGGTGGATACTACGAACAATTCATGCCAATGGGGCCTCATTCTTCTTTATTTGCCTTTATATACATGTAGGACGAGGACTTTACTATGGATCATTTATATACTCAGCAACATGAACAGTAGGAGTAGTAATTCTATTAGCAGTTATAGGAACAGCCTTTCTAGGATACGTGCTACCGTGAGGACAAATATCATTTTGGGGGGCCACTGTAATTACTAACTTACTATCAGCAATTCCTTACCTTGGTACGACAATTGTTCAATGATTGTGAGGAGGATTTGCTGTTGACAATGCCACTTTAACACGATTTTTCACATTACATTTCTTATTTCCATTTATTGTTTTAGCAATATCAATAATTCACTTAATTTTTCTCCATCAAACAGGATCCAATAATCCCCTAGGAACAAATAGAAATATTGACAAAATCCCATTTCATCCTTACTTTACCTTCAAGGACCTACTAGGATTTAATATTACCCTTATAATTTTAACATTATTGACTCTTTACAACCCTTATATACTAGGAGACCCAGAAAATTTTACACCAGCTAATCCACTAGTTACACCAGTTCATATCCAGCCAGAATGATATTTTCTTTTTGCGTATGCAATTTTACGCTCAATTCCTAACAAATTAGGAGGAGTAATTGCTCTTTTTATGTCAATTGTAATTTTATTAATCATACCAGCTTTTAAAAAAAAAATTCAGAGAAATCAATTCTATCCATTAAATAAAATTCTATTCTGAAGGTTCCTATCAATCACACTACTATTAACATGAATCGGAGCACGACCAGTTGAAGATCCCTACATTATTACAGGACAAATTTTAACAGTGTTATACTTTATATATTTTCCAAGATTATTTCTAGTATCAAAAATATGAGATAATATCATTTTCAAAAATTAGTTAATGAACTTGTTAAAGTATATATCTTGAAAATATAAGAAAGGGAAATTAAACCCCTATTGACTTGTACTAAATTTAGTTAACTAAATTAATAAGGTAAAAATAAACAACTTTAACCCAAAAAAATAAAATAAATAATTTAAAGAAACAGGCAAAAATCCCTTCCAAGCTAAATATATTAATTTGTCATAACGAAACCGTGGTAAAGTTCCACGAACCCAAATAAAAAGAAAGGAAATAAAAACTATCTTAACAAAAAAAAATCAAGAAAATAAATCAGCCCCTATAAATATAAGACAAAAAAATATTCTCATAAATAAAATATTAGAGTATTCTGCTAAAAAAATTAAAGCAAACCCACCTCTTCTATATTCAATATTAAATCCAGAAACTAATTCTGACTCCCCCTCGGCAAAATCAAAAGGAGTACGATTAGTTTCGGCTAAACTAGAAACAAATCAAATTATAGCTAAAGGAACCCCAACAAAAAAAAATCAAATATAATTTTGGTAGACAACCAAATCAAGAATATTCATTCTTGAAATTAAAACCAAAAAAGATAATAAAATCAAAGACAAACTTACTTCATAAGAAATAGTTTGAGCTACACA
The DNA here is from genome assembly GCA_958336395.1 of Ctenicera cuprea. Lineage (NCBI taxonomy): Eukaryota > Metazoa > Arthropoda > Insecta > Coleoptera > Elateridae > Ctenicera > Ctenicera cuprea. The sequence continues at coordinate 44,861,197 of OY284493.1, forward strand.
CCGTAACCCCCCTAATAAAGAATAATTAGAATTAGAGGATCACCCAGCTATCATAATAGTATAAACACTCAATCTGGAACAACACAAAAAAAATAATATCCCCAACCTAAAATGAATTAAAACTGAAAAGAAAGGAATACAAACTCACAAAATTAAAGACAAAAACAAATTAAAAACAGGAGAAAAATAATAGGATCAATAATTAGACATAATAGGGTTAGTCTGTTCCTTTCTGAATAATTTAATTGCATCTCTAAAAGGTTGAGGAATACCTATAAAACCAACCTTATTAGGGCCCTTACGAATTTGGATATACCCTAAAACCTTTCGCTCTAGTAAAGTTAAAAAAGCCACCCCAACTAAAACACAAATAACTAAAATTAAAAGACTAAGAGAAAACATTAAAACATCAAATAAATACAATTATTACCTGTAAAAACTTACATTTAAAGATTCTAAATCAATTGCACTAATCTGCCAAAGTAACAATAATATTCAAAATAAAAATAAATATATTCAATACTTGGTCCTTTCGTACTAAAATATTGTAATTAAATCAAGATAGAAACCAACCTGGCTCACACCGGTTTAAACTCAGATCATGTAAAATTTTAAAGGTCGAACAGACCCAATATTCCTAGCTTCTGCACCAGAAATTAATTTTAATCCAACATCGAGGTCGCAAACTTCTCTTTTAATTAGAACTCTAAAAAGAAATAACGCTGTTATCCCTAAGGTAATTTATATTAAACTTAAAAAAATTAGATTATATATTCATAAATCAATGATTAAATCTTAAAAGAGTTTATTAAATCTTTTAGTCACCCCAACCAAATAACTAAACCAATTAAAGAATTAAATAACCAAAAACCTTTAATTAATTTAACTATTAAACTCTATAGGGTCTTCTCGTCTTTAAGAAAAATTTAAGCCTTTTAACTTAAAAGTTAACTTCAAAAATAAATTTTATAGAGACAGCTATTCTCTCGTCCAATCATTCATTCCAGCTTTCAATAAAAAAACTAATTATTATGCTACCTTTGCACGGTCAAAATACCGCGGCAATTTAATTCCTCATTGAGCAGATCAAACCTTAAATTATAATCAAAAAGACATGTTTTTAATAAACAGGCGAAAAATAAATTTGCCGAATTCCTTTAAAAAACCTTTCAACTTTTAATAAAAATACAATTTAAATTTTACTAATTATATCATAATTACTTGACAAAATAAATTAAAATCAAAATTTTAATATAAAATTTTAAATAAATATAAATTAAACAATTATAAAAATTAGCTATAAAACTATTATAAATGATCAACAATTCTAATTGTACAAATTATTACAAACCTCTAAATTTTAAAAATTATACTTAAAAGCTCATCCCATTAAGTATTTAATATTCATCCATTAAAGTAAACAAAAAACTTAAAATAAAGAATAATAGAATTAAATTCTTTTCTTAAAAAACTAGATATATTAGAAAACGAATAACGTTTCATTTCAAAAAGATTATTAAAAAAATTTATTCAACAATTAAATAAATAACCAATTAGCTCTTTCCAATTCGAGAAAATTAAATAATTAACTTAAATTTAATAAACCCTGATACACAAGGTACGAAAAATTAACTCTTCTTTATAAAAAATAATAAATATTTCAAAATTCAGCCACCCTACTAATAAACTATAATAAACAATTCTTTATTCAACATTATACTAAAAAAAAAGAATATTTTCAAAAAATAATATTAATAATTTTATCAACAAATCAAATCACACTGAATCGCACAATGAACTTTTTAATGTAAATAAAAAACTTTCTAATAAGCTATAATTTGATCTTTCTAGATACACTTTCCAGTACATCTACTTTGTTACGACTTATCTCACCTTAAATGAGAGCGACGGGCAATATGTACATATTTTAGAGCCAAAATCACAATTATTAATTAAAAAATATTACACTCAAATCCAATTTAACACAATATATTAAAACATATGAACCAAAAATAATTTTATTGTAACCCATCTCTCCTTTATTATAAACTGCACCTTGATCTGACTTAAATTATTATAATACCAATTGAACATTTAACTTCTTATAAAATATTCAAACACGACGATATACAAACTAATAAATAAAGTAAATCAAATCGTGGACTATCAATTACAGGACAGGTTCCTCTGAATGGACTAAAATACCGCCAAAATCTTTAATTTTCAAGAAAATAAACTACTAATAATCAGGAATAATAAATTTACAATTTAAATAATAGGGTATCTAATCCTAGTTTAAAATTAAATTTTAATAACCTCATAAACTCTTTTAAAACTTTAACAAAATTTAAAATTTCACCTAATAAATTTAACAATAAATTTTTTATAATTTTAATAACTAATTATTTTAACCAAAAAGTTTTAATTATATTATTTGTATAACCGCAATTGCTGGCACAAATTTAATTAATATTCAAATCAATTTCTAAATCTTAACTAATTAAAATTTTAATACTAAATACTGATAAACTTATTATTTAAACAACAATTTAAAGCTTACATATAAAAAAAAAATAAACTAAAACAACAAGCTTAAATAAAACTTTAGGCTCAGTCACAAATTATAAAACCCTAAATAATTTATAATAATATAAATTTAAATAAAAATAATTTTAGTATAAAATTAAACAGTACCCCCCTACAAGATATAAAATTAATAACTAAAACGTCAACTTTCAAAAAAATTAAACATTTGTCATTAATAACGTAAATTTTGAAAAATCAAAATAAATCTACCGAGAAAACCAAATTAAAAATTAGCAATCAAGCAACTAATAACGATCTTTTTCCCAACCTAGAAACTTAGCAACTGGCCCGATTCCAGCCGCCTCGCCACACTAGGTAACAATTAATTAGTATTGACCAATAAACCAATTAACAAAAAATAACTAGCCCCAATTCCAGTTTCTCCTGTCCAAATTAGCAATCAAGCAACTAATAACGATCTTTTTCCCAACCTAGAAACTTAGCAACTGGCCCGATTCCAGCCGCCTCGCCACACTAGGTAACAATTAATTAGTATTGACCAATAAACCAATTAACAAAAAATAACTAGCCCCAATTCCAGTTTCTCCTGTCCAAATTAGCAATCAAGCAACTAATAATGATCTTTTTCCCAACCTAGAAACTTAGCAACTGGCCCGATTCCAGCCGCCTCGCCACACTAGGTAACAATTAATTAGTATTGACCAATAAACCAATTAACAAAAAATAACTAGCCCCAATTCCAGTTTCTCCTGTCCAAATTAGCAATCAAGCAACTAATAACGATCTTTTTCCCAACCTAGAAACTTAGCAACTGGCCCGATTCCAGCCGCCTCGCCACACTAGGTAACAATTAATTAGTATTGACCAATAAACCAATTAACAAAAAATAACTAGCCCCAATTCCAGTTTCTCCTGTCCAAATTAGCAATCAAGCAACTAATAACGATCTTTTTCCCAACCTAGAAACTTAGCAACTGGCCCGATTCCAGCCGCCTCGCCACACTAGGTAACAATTAATTAGTATTGACCAATAAACCAATTAACAAAAAATAACTAGCCCCAATTCCAGTTTCTCCTGTCCAAATTAGCAATCAAGCAACTAATAATGATCTTTTTCCCAACCTAGAAACTTAGCAACTGGCCCGATTCCAGCCGCCTCGCCACACTAGGTAACAATTAATTAGTATTGACCAATAAACCAATTAACAAAAAATAACTAGCCCCAATTCCAGTTTCTCCTGTCCAAATTAGCAATCAAGCAACTAATAACGATCTTTTTCCCAACCTAGAAACTTAGCAACTGGCCCGATTCCAGCCGCCTCGCCACACTAGGTAACAATTAATTAGTATTGACCAATAAACCAATTAACAAAAAATAACTAGCCCCAATTCCAGTTTCTCCTGTCCAAATTAGCAATCAAGCAACTAATAACGATCTTTTTCCCAACCTAGAAACTTAGCAACTGGCCCGATTCCAGCCGCCTCGCCACACTAGGTAACAATTAATTAGTATTGACCAATAAACCAATTAACAAAAAATAACTAGCCCCAATTCCAGTTTCTCCTGTCCAAATTAGCAATCAAGCAACTAATAACGATCTTTTTCCCAACCTAGAAACTTAGCAACTGGCCCGATTCCAGCCGCCTCGCCACACTAGGTAACAATTAATTAGTATTGACCAATAAACCAATTAACAAAAAATAACTAGCCCCAATTCCAGTTTCTCCTGTCCAAATTAGCAATCAAGCAACTAATAACGATCTTTTTCCCAACCTAGAAACTTAGCAACTGGCCCGATTCCAGCCGCCTCGCCACACTAGGTAACAATTAATTAGTATTGACCAATAAACCAATTAACAAAAAATAACTAGCCCCAATTCCAGTTTCTCCTGTCCAAATTAGCAATCAAGCAACTAATAACGATCTTTTTCCCAACCTAGAAACTTAGCAACTGGCCCGATTCCAGCCGCCTCGCCACACTAGGTAACAATTAATTAGTATTGACCAATAAACCAATTAACAAAAAATAACTAGCCCCAATTCCAGTTTCTCCTGTCCAAATTAGCAATCAAGCAACTAATAACGATCTTTTTCCCAACCTAGAAACTTAGCAACTGGCCCGATTCCAGCCGCCTCGCCACACTAGGTAACAATTAATTAGTATTGACCAATAAACCAATTAACAAAAAATAACTAGCCCCAATTCCAGTTTCTCCTGTCCAAATTAGCAATCAAGCAACTAATAACGATCTTTTTCCCAACCTAGAAACTTAGCAACTGGCCCGATTCCAGCCGCCTCGCCACACTAGGTAACAATTAATTAGTATTGACCAATAAACCAATTAACAAAAAATAACTAGCCCCAATTCCAGTTTCTCCTGTCCAAATTAGCAATCAAGCAACTAATAACGATCTTTTTCCCAACCTAGAAACTTAGCAACTGGCCCGATTCCAGCCGCCTCGCCACACTAGGTAACAATTAATTAGTATTGACCAATAAACCAATTAACAAAAAATAACTAGCCCCAATTCCAGTTTCTCCTGTCCAAATTAGCAATCAAGCAACTAATAACGATCTTTTTCCCAACCTAGAAACTTAGCAACTGGCCCGATTCCAGCCGCCTCGCCACACTATAATTGTTTAATTTTATAAAATAAATTTATATGTTAAATTACCTTTCTTAAATAAAACTTTCATCTAAAAAGTAAAATTGTAAATCCCTTAATTAAATAATTTAATTAATCCACTAATTAATTAAGTATAGTATTCATAAAAATTCCTAATAAGTTATAAAAAAATTATTATATAATTTAAATAATTTTTCAATTTTATTTTAATTGTCTCTCTATATACAAAATAGAAATGTTTAACTTAACAATGGAAATAAGCATGTTTTTTTTTTTTTTTATTGTAATTTTTAGCTATTATATAAATGTTTATTATATATATATAAATAAAAATAATTTTAAATCTTACATGTATACTAACTGATCAATTAAACTGGTTATTGACCAATTTTAATATTAACTTATTATTGTATATATAAATTTATTAATATATAATATATTTATTATTGACATATTGAAAAATTTCCTTTCTATTATATATATATATTAATATATTTAAATTCAAGAGTATCTAAATAGGAGTATTTTAACTTAATATTAAACTCCTAACTATCAATCATTTTCTCTCTCTGGGATTAAACAATCTTATACCATATTTGAAATTGAGGATTAGATAAACAAGTGTTACCAAATATCTAGACCCTTTTCACTTTTATATCCTATTGTTCAATTATATAGATATTCATTTATATATATATATATTAATATATAAAAATTAAATTTGATTCACTAATATATTTATAATAATATAGGTTATGGTATATAATATTAAAATTGGTTTTATATAATAAGTAAATTTTAATTGAGGGTAAAAAATTAAAAATCGCTTTTCTCGAAAAGTGGCCCTAAACAGGTAATTTCACCCAGTTAACTAAAAATAGTAAAAAATTCTATTTTACAAAATTTTGAATTTTTTGAATCTCCAACCAACCTGTAAAATTAACTACAAAAATAAAATTATAACTTAATAATCAATATAAATAAAAATTAAAGTTTATTATTTTTTTTTTTTACTGAAAGTTTTAATGAAGTGCCTGAAAAAAGGGTTATTTTGATAGAATAAATCATGTAATTTTACTTACCTTCATTATACCTGATAGAATCAAACTATCTCCTAAAGTATCAAAAACTTTTATACATCCTATACTAAAATATAAAAAGATAAGCTAAATCGTAAGCTTTTGGGTTCATACCCCAACTATAAAGTAAACCTTTTCTTTTTAATAATTAAATCTTATAATTTACTATTTTTAACAACAATTTTTATTAGAACTATAATCTCAATTTCAGCATATTCTTGGTTAGGTATATGATTAGGACTAGAAATTAATCTACTCTCAATCATCCCCCTTATACATAATCAAAAAAATATTCTATCAACAGAATCTGCAATTAAATACTTTATTGTTCAAGCAATCGCTTCTACAGTAATTCTTATTTCCATTATCATAATAATTATAAAAAGCAATATATTAAGAAATACAAATTCCCAATCATTATTCATTTTAAGAATAAACTCAGCCCTTCTAACAAAAATAGGAATAGCCCCATTCCATTTTTGATTCCCCGAAGTAATAGAAGGCCTAGATTGATTAAATTGCTTACTAATCCTAACATGACAAAAAATTGCCCCAATAGTCCTGTTAATATACAACATAAAATTTACTATATTCATATCAATTATTATTTTAGCATCAATAATTATTAGAGGAATCATAGGAGTTAACCAAATCAGTATACGAAAAATCTTAGCATACTCTTCAATCAATCACATAGGATGAATAATCAGATCAATAATAATTATAGAAACAATCTGAACCTATTACTTCCTAATTTATACCGCAATCAGAATCAATATCATCATAATCTTAAAAAATTTTAAAATTTTCTATTTAAATCAACTATACCAATCAATAAATTCAAAAATTATGGTAAAAATATTCTTCATATTAAATTTCTTGTCACTAAGAGGAATCCCCCCCTTTCTAGGATTCATGCCAAAATGATTAACAATCCAAGCCCTTATTTATAACAATATAATTTTTCTACCTACCATAATAATTATTTTAACCCTAATTACTATCTTCATATACGTACGAATTACCCTATCCACTTTCTTAATAAATATCAGAGAAATCAATTGAAATACAGAAATCTCAAAAAAATCCTTTAAAAGATTCACAATATCAATAATAAACTTTGCCTCAATTTCAAGACTAATTATTATCACAATAATTTTCAATTCACTATAATCCACAAAGGATTTAAGTTAATTAAACTCGTAGCCTTCAAAGCTGCAAATAAAGTGCCCCCCCTTTAAGCCTTAAGGCTCTTCCTACCCTCAAACTTGCAATTTGAAATCATACTTGACTATAAGACCTAGTAAAAGGAACTAATTCCGTAAATAAATTTACAATTTATCGCTTAATCTCAGCCATTTTACTCAATAAATGATTATTTTCTACTAACCATAAGGACATTGGAACATTATACTTCTTATTTGGAGCCTGAGCAGGAATGCTAGGAACCTCTTTAAGCCTCCTAATTCGTGCTGAATTAGGAAACCCAGGATCACTTATTGGTAATGATCAAATTTATAATGTTATTGTTACCGCTCATGCCTTTATCATAATTTTCTTTATAGTTATACCAATCATAATCGGAGGATTCGGAAATTGACTAGTCCCATTGATATTAGGGGCCCCAGATATAGCTTTCCCACGAATAAATAACATAAGATTTTGGTTTCTACCACCGTCTTTAAGCCTCCTCTTAATAAGAAGAATTGTTGAAAACGGAGCCGGCACAGGATGAACTGTCTATCCTCCCCTTTCTGCTAACATCGCTCATAGTGGATCTTCTGTTGATTTAGCAATTTTTAGACTACATCTAGCTGGAATTTCTTCAATTCTAGGTGCTGTAAACTTTATTTCTACAGTGATTAATATACGATCAACAGGAATCACATTTGATCGAATACCTCTTTTTGTTTGGGCCGTAGCAATTACAGCCCTTCTCCTTCTGCTATCCCTGCCAGTACTTGCAGGAGCAATCACTATACTTTTAACAGACCGTAACCTTAATACTTCATTTTTTGACCCTGCCGGAGGAGGTGACCCCATCCTTTACCAACATTTATTCTGATTTTTTGGTCATCCAGAAGTATACATTTTAATTCTTCCGGGATTTGGAATGATCTCACACATTGTCAGACAAGAAAGAGGAAAAAAAGAAACTTTTGGTTGTATTGGAATAATCTATGCTATAATAGCAATTGGTTTGCTGGGATTTGTAGTATGAGCCCACCATATATTTACTGTGGGAATAGATGTTGACACCCGGGCTTATTTCACTTCAGCAACAATAATTATTGCTGTCCCAACAGGAATTAAAATTTTTAGATGACTAGCCACCCTTCACGGAACCCAAATAAACTATTCCCCCCAAATATTATGAGCTCTAGGATTCATTTTCTTGTTCACTGTAGGAGGATTAACCGGTGTTGTCCTAGCTAATTCGTCTATTGATATTATTCTACATGACACTTATTATGTTGTTGCTCACTTCCATTATGTACTATCTATAGGAGCCGTATTTGCCATTATAGGAGGACTTATTCATTGATTCCCGTTGTTTACTGGATTTTCATTAAACAATAAACTTCTAAAAATTCAATTTCTTACAATATTCATCGGAGTAAACATAACATTCTTTCCCCAACATTTCCTAGGTCTTAGTGGAATACCACGACGTTATTCAGACTACCCAGATGCCTATCTATCATGAAATTTAGTATCATCTGTTGGATCATTAATTTCAACTGTAAGAATTCTATTCTTTATCTTCATTATATGAGAAAGAATAACTTCCTTACGTAAAAATATCTTTTCTAACCAAATATCTTCATCAATTGAATGATTACAAAAGCTTCCTCCTGCAGAACACAGATACTCTGAACTTCCTATACTAACTAATTTCTAATATGGCAGAATAGTGCAATGGATTTAAGGCCCATACATAAAGTTTAACTTTTTTTAGAATAAATGGCAACCTGATTAAACATCAATACCCAAGATAGATCATCCCCTCTTATAGAACAATTAATTTTCTTCCACGATCATGCAATAATAATTTTATTAATAATTACACTAATTGTAAGATATATTATATTTACATTATTTTTTAATAAATTTATTAATCGTTTTTTACTTGAAGGCCAGACCATTGAATTAATTTGAACTATTGCTCCAGCAGTAACATTAATTTTTATTGCCTTACCCTCATTACGCCTACTATATCTTTTAGATGAAATCAATTTTCCCGTATTATCAGTCAAATCAATCGGTCATCAATGATATTGATCATATGAACTTTCCGATTTCAAAGCAATCGAGTTTGACTCATACATAATTCCATCAACAGAATCAAAAATCTCAGACTTTCGATTACTAGACGTTGATAATCGACTACCCTTACCCTTCAAGTCCCAAATTCGATTTATAGTATCATCAACAGACGTCATTCATTCCTGAACGATTCCTTCTCTAGGTGTTAAAATCGATGCAACTCCAGGACGCCTAAACCAAACTACTTTTTTCATAAACCGACCAGGAATTTACTTTGGCCAATGTTCAGAAATCTGTGGGACCAATCACAGATTCATGCCAATCGTTATTGAAAGAATTTCACCCAAGATATTTATTAATTGAGTAAAATCTTACTCATTAGGTGACTGAAAGCAAGTAATGGTCTCTTAAACCACATTACAGTAGATTAGCGACTACTTCTAATGAAAAATTTAGTTAAACTATAACATAAGCTTGTCAAGCTTAAATTATTAAACATTAATAATTTTTAATTCCACAAATAGCGCCATTAAGATGAATTAATTTATTTATTATATTTATTATTATTTTTATAATTATAAATACACTCAACTATTTTTCATTCAAATACGAAAACAAGTCATTGAAATCTGCAGCAAAAATAAAGTCAATCAACTGAAAATGATAAGAAATCTATTCTCCACATTTGATCCATCAACAAGAACTAACTTATCATTAAATTGAAGAAGATCTCTTCTAGGACTTTTATTTTTACCAAGAATATTTTGACTAATCCCTTCACGTATTAATTATATGTGAATTAAAATTACATCAACTCTTCATAACGAATTTAAAATTTTATTAAAAATCAACAAAATAAAAGGAAGAACATTAATTTTTATCTCATTATTTTCAATAATTCTATTCAATAATTTCTTAAGATTATTCCCATACATCTTTTCTAGAACAAGCCATTTGACAATTACATTAACACTAGCCTTACCACTTTGAACAAGATTCATAATTTATGGATGAATCAATAACACTATACATATATTCGCCCATTTAGTTCCCCAAGGAACTCCTCCAGTTCTTATGCCGTTTATAGTATGTATTGAAACTATTAGAAATATTATCCGACCAGGAACCCTAGCAATTCGTTTAACTGCAAATATAATTGCTGGACATCTATTATTGACATTATTAGGAAACACTGGAACCTCTTTAAGTATACTAATAATTAATATTTTAGTAATAACACAGTTATTACTATTAATTCTAGAATCTGCAGTAGCAGTAATTCAATCTTATGTATTTTCAATCCTAAGAACTTTATACTCAAGAGAAGTTAATTAATGAGAAGACACAAAAATCATCCATTCCATCTTGTTGATGTTAGACCATGACCAATTATAGGAGCATTCAGAGCAATAACCATAATAATAGGATTAATTAAATGATTCCACATATACGATGTATCATTATTTATATTAGGATTCACTGTTACCTTATTAGTAATATACCAATGATGACGAGATATCACTCGAGAAGGAACCTTTCAAGGACTACATACATCAACTGTAGCTTTAGGATTGCGGTGAGGAATAATTCTATTTATTACATCAGAAATTCTGTTCTTTGTTTCATTCTTCTGAGGATTTTTCCATAGAAGTCTAGCCCCATCAATTGAATTAGGAATAATTTGACCCCCTAAAGGAATTCAAACTTTCAATCCAATTCAAATTCCTCTCTTAAATACATTAATTCTAATTTCATCAGGAATCACAGTAACATGAGCACATCATAGATTAATAGAAAATGACTACAAGCAAGCAATTTATGGATTAGGATTAACAGTTCTTCTAGGATTATATTTCACCATACTCCAAGCTTACGAATATGTAGAAGCAGCCTTTTCAATTGCAGATTCTGTGTATGGATCAGCATTTTTTATAGCAACAGGGTTTCATGGACTACATGTTATTATTGGAACAATTTTCCTTTCAATTTGTCTAATTCGTCAAATATTTAATCACTTTTCACCCATTCACCACTTCGGATTTGAAGCAGCTGCCTGATACTGACACTTCGTTGATGTAGTTTGACTTTTCCTCTATGTTACTATCTACTGATGAGGTAGATATTTATATAGTATAAAAATTATTTTTGACTTCCAATCAAAAGATCTAATAAATTAGTATAAATAATATTCCTAACAATCACTTCTGCATTACTCATATTTATATTAAGGCTTATTATAATACTAATAGCTAGAATAATTTCTAAAAAAACATTTATTGATCGAGAAAAAAGATCCCCATTCGAATGTGGATTTGACCCTAAATCATCAGCACGAATCCCGTTTTCGTTACAATTCTTCTTAATTGCAGTAATTTTCTTAATCTTCGATGTTGAAATCACCCTTCTTATACCCCTAATCATTTCAATAAAAATTACTAATTTAATAAATTTTATTATAGTTACCTCAGTATTTTTAATTATTCTGTTAATTGGACTTTATCATGAATGAAAACAAGGAGCATTAAACTGAGCTTACTAGGATAATAGTTTAAAAACAACATTTAACTTGCACTTAAAAAATATTGATAAATCAATTTATCTTAAATAAGAAACAATTATTGTAATTAGTTTCGACCTAATCCATTGATGATAAAATCATCCTTATTTTTAATTGAAACCAAAAAGAGGTATATCACTGTTAATGATATCAATGAAATTAATTTCCAATTAAAGAAATATGATAAATCAAGATAAAGCTTCTAACTTTTTTCTCTAGCGGTGTGAATCCGTTAATATTTCTAATTTATATAGTTTAAATAAAACATTACATTTTCATTGTAAAATTAAATAATTATTTTTATAAATATCTCAAGACAAAAAATCTCCTTAATATCTTCAATATTATGCTCTAATTATAAGCTATCGAAATAAACAAAAATAAATAAAATAATAATTCAAACAACCAACAAAGATAAATAAACCTTTAAATTATTATTAAATAAAATATGAAAAAAAGTACTAGTAGCCTTAATATTATTATAAATATTTTGACTCCCAAAAAATTCTGATCAACCATGATCAAAGCTTTTATAATAAACACCCCCAATACTGAGAGGGTAAAAATTAATACTAAATGTAGACAAATAAGGAAGATTCCATATAGAAGAAAAAAATAATCTAGAAGTTATGAAATTTATGGATTTCAAATTATAACTTAATCTAAATTTAGAAAATTCATAACCAAACAAAATACCTAAAAAAATTACAACTAAAACTATCATCTTTATCAAATCAGGCAAACAAATAAAATAAGGAGTAGGAAAAATTAGTCAAATTAATATTCTTCCCCCAAAAATCACTAACAAAATCAAACCAAATATTCCCCGCAATATGACCGTACCTAAATCTCTTATATTATGAAATCTAGAAAAATTAAAATCACCAAATAAAGTATAATACCTTAAGCGAACAGAATAACATACAGTTAAGCCTGTAGAAAAAAAGAAAATAAAATAAATAAAAAAATTTAAGTAACCTATAGATAAAACCTCCAAAATTAAATCCTTAGAGTAAAACCCAGACAAAAAAGGTAATCCACATAATGCTAAATTACAAATGTTAAAAAAACAACAAGTTAAAGGTATTTGTCTAGTTAATCCACCTATATAACGAATATCTTGATGATTACCTAAGTTATGAATCATACACCCGGCACACATAAATAATAATGCTTTAAAAAGAGCATGAGTAAGTAAATGAAAAAAAGCTAGAATATACTCTCCTAAAGCTAAAATACTCATTATTAAACCAAGTTGACTTAATGTAGATAGTGCAATAATTTTTTTCAAATCAAATTCATAATTAGCTCCTAAACCAGCCATAAATATTGTTATACAAGAAATAACCAATAAAAATATCATTAAATTAAATCTTAAAGAAAAATTAAAACGAATCAACAAGTAAACCCCAGCAGTTACCAATGTTGAAGAATGAACCAAAGAAGAAACAGGCGTAGGAGCAGCTATTGCCGCAGGCAACCAAGAAGAAAAAGGAACTTGTGCTCTTTTTGTTATAGCCGCTAAAACAACTAAACTACCAATCAATTCTATTGAATAGTCTCTCTTCATAAAGTCTAAATAATAAATATAGTTTCATCTACCATAGTTCAATATTCAAGCAATACTAATAAGTAACGCCACATCACCAATACGATTAGACAAAGCTGTAATCATACCTGCATTATACGACTTAACATTTTGGTAATAAATAACTAAACAATAAGAGACTAACCCTAACCCATCTCAACCTAACAAAATTCTAATTAAATTAGGCCTAATAATTAAAAACATCATCGATAATACAAACATAAAAACTAATAAAATAAATCGATTAATATTTAAGTCCCCTCCTATATATTCATTTCTATAAAAAATAACCATAGAAGAAATATACAAAACAAATCTTATAAACAATAAAGACATTCAGTCAAATAAAATTGATATATAAACAACATTAGAGTTCAACCTTATAATTTCATATTCAATTATTAAACTAAAATCCAAAACTATAAAATAAATTCTAAATATAAAAAGTAATAAACTAAAAAAAAGTAAAGAACCAAAATAAACATAACAAATTGAAAAAATTATTTAAGATAAATAATTATATCTTTGACTCCACAAATCAAAATTTTTATTAAACTACTTAAATAAAAAACAAATAAATCTCTTTTCATAAATAATAAATTTAAAGGAACCCAATGAAGAAATAACAATAAATACTCACGAATAAATCCTAATGAAAAAGAATAACTCCCTAAATAAATTTTACCGTGCTGTCTATAAGAATATAAATATAAAGAATAAGCAGCCCCAAAAAATGAAGTCAATATCAATATAATTATTGTTATTGATCCCCAAGAAACAATTCTGTTAATTAACATAATCTCCCCCAATAAATTAAATGATGGAGGCGCAGCTATATTAGATGAACATAATAAAAATCACCATAAAGACATTCTTGGTATAACACTAATTAATCCTTTATTTAAAAATAACCTTCGACTCCCAATTCGCTCATAAGTAATGTTAGCAAGACAAAACAATCCCGAAGAACATAAACCATGAGAAATCATTATAATAAAAGCCCCATAAAACCCTCAAATATTTATAGTCATAATACCTCCTAACACTAACCCCATATGAGAAACAGATGAATAAGCAATTAAAGATTTAATATCTCTCTGACGTAAACAAATTAAAGAAATAATAAAACCCCCAAACAACCTAATTAATACAAATAAATAATTAACCTTAACACCAATTAATAAAAACACCTGTATTAAACGAAGGAATCCATACCCCCCAAGTTTTAATATAATTCCTGCCAAAATTATTGACCCTGAAACAGGAGCTTCAACATGAGCCTTAGGAAGTCACAAATGAACGAAAAATATTGGAATCTTTACTAAAAAAACAAAATTAGTACAAATATAAAGCAAAAAAGAATCAAAATAATCATTTAGATAAAAAAAATCTAAAGAATTAAATTTTTCATAGAAAAAAAAAATAGCTACCATTATAGGCAAAGAAGCAAATAAAGTATAAAAAAATATATACAACCCAGCTTGAATCCGTTCAGGTTGATACCCCCACCCCAAGATAAGTAATAAAGTGGGAATAAGTCTAATCTCAAAAAACAAATAAAACACAAACAAATTTATAGAACTAAAAGTTAAAAATAATGATAAAAGTAAAGAAATTAAAACAAACAAGAAAAACCCAAAATAATAATTTTGCTTATTTAACTTTTCACTTGCCATCAATATTAAACTACAAATTCAAATCCTAAGTAAAATCATGTAAAAAGAGATAAAATCACAGCCCAAAAAATTTGTTACCCCAGTAAAAAATATTGAATAATTAAAACCTAATAGAAATAAAATAAATAAACAAAAATATATAAACTGATTTAACCAGATAAACCCACGCATGAAACATAAAGGAATCATAAAAACTATATATAAAAAAAATTTTACCATAAAATCCTAAAAGATTGAAAATAATCATTACCATAAGAACGAATTATTGAAACCAAAATAGACAACCCTAAAGCCCCCTCACAAACTCTTATAGTCAAAAAAATCATAGAAAAATAATACTCAAAACCATAAAAAGATATACAAATATATAATCCAAAATACAAAGACAATACAATAAACTCCAATCTCAAAAGTATCAAAAGTAAGTGCTTACATTTAAAACAAAAAACCAACAAACCAATAAAATATATAAAAACAGGAAACCCCACATTAAAGCTTAACATTGTTTTAATAATTTAAATATAAAATACTGGTCTTGTAAACCAATAATAAGAAATTCTTTTAAAACTTCAGAGAAGGAAGTTACCTCCATCATTAATCTCCAAAATTAAAATTTTTATTAAACTACTCTCTGCATTATCCAATCCTTATATACACTAACATTAACCATATCCCTAACATTCATATTTTTAAGACACCCCCTATCTATAGGTTTCATCTTATTAGCTCAAGCAATATTAATTTCTGCTATCACAGGACTTATATCACATAATTTTTGATTCTCATATATTCTGTTCATAATCATAATCGGAGGAATACTAGTATTATTTATCTATATAACAAGAGTTGCATCAAACGAGAAATTTCTTTACTCAAATAAATTAACAATTATAATATTACTAATATTTATTATTATAACAACTCCATTAATCATAGACTCCTTCTCCAGGTATATAACAACCACAAACATAGATATAGCCAAAATTAACTATACAACAATATTCAGGTTATCCTTAAGAAAATACCTAAACTTTCCAGCAAATTGAATTATAATCATAATAATTATTTATTTATTAGTCACACTTATTGCTGTTGTTAAAATTACCAATATTACTTACGGACCTTTACGACAAAAATTCTAATGAAAATTATAAAAAAACATCCTATTTTAAAAATAGTTAATAATGCCTTAATCGACCTCCCAACCCCGTCTAATATCTCAGCATGATGAAACTTTGGATCATTACTAGGAATATGTCTTATCATTCAAATCTTAACAGGATTATTCTTAGCAATACATTACTGTCCAGATATCTCATTAGCATTTAATAGAGTTGTACACATTTGTCGAGACGTCAATTTTGGGTGGATACTACGAACAATTCATGCCAATGGGGCCTCATTCTTCTTTATTTGCCTTTATATACATGTAGGACGAGGACTTTACTATGGATCATTTATATACTCAGCAACATGAACAGTAGGAGTAGTAATTCTATTAGCAGTTATAGGAACAGCCTTTCTAGGATACGTGCTACCGTGAGGACAAATATCATTTTGGGGGGCCACTGTAATTACTAACTTACTATCAGCAATTCCTTACCTTGGTACGACAATTGTTCAATGATTGTGAGGAGGATTTGCTGTTGACAATGCCACTTTAACACGATTTTTCACATTACATTTCTTATTTCCATTTATTGTTTTAGCAATATCAATAATTCACTTAATTTTTCTCCATCAAACAGGATCCAATAATCCCCTAGGAACAAATAGAAATATTGACAAAATCCCATTTCATCCTTACTTTACCTTCAAGGACCTACTAGGATTTAATATTACCCTTATAATTTTAACATTATTGACTCTTTACAACCCTTATATACTAGGAGACCCAGAAAATTTTACACCAGCTAATCCACTAGTTACACCAGTTCATATCCAGCCAGAATGATATTTTCTTTTTGCGTATGCAATTTTACGCTCAATTCCTAACAAATTAGGAGGAGTAATTGCTCTTTTTATGTCAATTGTAATTTTATTAATCATACCAGCTTTTAAAAAAAAAATTCAGAGAAATCAATTCTATCCATTAAATAAAATTCTATTCTGAAGGTTCCTATCAATCACACTACTATTAACATGAATCGGAGCACGACCAGTTGAAGATCCCTACATTATTACAGGACAAATTTTAACAGTGTTATACTTTATATATTTTCCAAGATTATTTCTAGTATCAAAAATATGAGATAATATCATTTTCAAAAATTAGTTAATGAACTTGTTAAAGTATATATCTTGAAAATATAAGAAAGGGAAATTAAACCCCTATTGACTTGTACTAAATTTAGTTAACTAAATTAATAAGGTAAAAATAAACAACTTTAACCCAAAAAAATAAAATAAATAATTTAAAGAAACAGGCAAAAATCCCTTCCAAGCTAAATATATTAATTTGTCATAACGAAACCGTGGTAAAGTTCCACGAACCCAAATAAAAAGAAAGGAAATAAAAACTATCTTAACAAAAAAAAATCAAGAAAATAAATCAGCCCCTATAAATATAAGACAAAAAAATATTCTCATAAATAAAATATTAGAGTATTCTGCTAAAAAAATTAAAGCAAACCCACCTCTTCTATATTCAATATTAAATCCAGAAACTAATTCTGACTCCCCCTCGGCAAAATCAAAAGGAGTACGATTAGTTTCGGCTAAACTAGAAACAAATCAAATTATAGCTAAAGGAACCCCAACAAAAAAAAATCAAATATAATTTTGGTAGACAACCAAATCAAGAATATTCATTCTTGAAATTAAAACCAAAAAAGATAATAAAATCAAAGACAAACTTACTTCATAAGAAATAGTTTGAGCTACACACCGTAACCCCCCTAATAAAGAATAATTAGAATTAGAGGATCACCCAGCTATCATAATAGTATAAACACTCAATCTGGAACAACACAAAAAAAATAATATCCCCAACCTAAAATGAATTAAAACTGAAAAGAAAGGAATACAAACTCACAAAATTAAAGACAAAAACAAATTAAAAACAGGAGAAAAATAATAGGATCAATAATTAGACATAATAGGGTTAGTCTGTTCCTTTCTGAATAATTTAATTGCATCTCTAAAAGGTTGAGGAATACCTATAAAACCAACCTTATTAGGGCCCTTACGAATTTGGATATACCCTAAAACCTTTCGCTCTAGTAAAGTTAAAAAAGCCACCCCAACTAAAACACAAATAACTAAAATTAAAAGACTAAGAGAAAACATTAAAACATCAAATAAATACAATTATTACCTGTAAAAACTTACATTTAAAGATTCTAAATCAATTGCACTAATCTGCCAAAGTAACAATAATATTCAAAATAAAAATAAATATATTCAATACTTGGTCCTTTCGTACTAAAATATTGTAATTAAATCAAGATAGAAACCAACCTGGCTCACACCGGTTTAAACTCAGATCATGTAAAATTTTAAAGGTCGAACAGACCCAATATTCCTAGCTTCTGCACCAGAAATTAATTTTAATCCAACATCGAGGTCGCAAACTTCTCTTTTAATTAGAACTCTAAAAAGAAATAACGCTGTTATCCCTAAGGTAATTTATATTAAACTTAAAAAAATTAGATTATATATTCATAAATCAATGATTAAATCTTAAAAGAGTTTATTAAATCTTTTAGTCACCCCAACCAAATAACTAAACCAATTAAAGAATTAAATAACCAAAAACCTTTAATTAATTTAACTATTAAACTCTATAGGGTCTTCTCGTCTTTAAGAAAAATTTAAGCCTTTTAACTTAAAAGTTAACTTCAAAAATAAATTTTATAGAGACAGCTATTCTCTCGTCCAATCATTCATTCCAGCTTTCAATAAAAAAACTAATTATTATGCTACCTTTGCACGGTCAAAATACCGCGGCAATTTAATTCCTCATTGAGCAGATCAAACCTTAAATTATAATCAAAAAGACATGTTTTTAATAAACAGGCGAAAAATAAATTTGCCGAATTCCTTTAAAAAACCTTTCAACTTTTAATAAAAATACAATTTAAATTTTACTAATTATATCATAATTACTTGACAAAATAAATTAAAATCAAAATTTTAATATAAAATTTTAAATAAATATAAATTAAACAATTATAAAAATTAGCTATAAAACTATTATAAATGATCAACAATTCTAATTGTACAAATTATTACAAACCTCTAAATTTTAAAAATTATACTTAAAAGCTCATCCCATTAAGTATTTAATATTCATCCATTAAAGTAAACAAAAAACTTAAAATAAAGAATAATAGAATTAAATTCTTTTCTTAAAAAACTAGATATATTAGAAAACGAATAACGTTTCATTTCAAAAAGATTATTAAAAAAATTTATTCAACAATTAAATAAATAACCAATTAGCTCTTTCCAATTCGAGAAAATTAAATAATTAACTTAAATTTAATAAACCCTGATACACAAGGTACGAAAAATTAACTCTTCTTTATAAAAAATAATAAATATTTCAAAATTCAGCCACCCTACTAATAAACTATAATAAACAATTCTTTATTCAACATTATACTAAAAAAAAAGAATATTTTCAAAAAATAATATTAATAATTTTATCAACAAATCAAATCACACTGAATCGCACAATGAACTTTTTAATGTAAATAAAAAACTTTCTAATAAGCTATAATTTGATCTTTCTAGATACACTTTCCAGTACATCTACTTTGTTACGACTTATCTCACCTTAAATGAGAGCGACGGGCAATATGTACATATTTTAGAGCCAAAATCACAATTATTAATTAAAAAATATTACACTCAAATCCAATTTAACACAATATATTAAAACATATGAACCAAAAATAATTTTATTGTAACCCATCTCTCCTTTATTATAAACTGCACCTTGATCTGACTTAAATTATTATAATACCAATTGAACATTTAACTTCTTATAAAATATTCAAACACGACGATATACAAACTAATAAATAAAGTAAATCAAATCGTGGACTATCAATTACAGGACAGGTTCCTCTGAATGGACTAAAATACCGCCAAAATCTTTAATTTTCAAGAAAATAAACTACTAATAATCAGGAATAATAAATTTACAATTTAAATAATAGGGTATCTAATCCTAGTTTAAAATTAAATTTTAATAACCTCATAAACTCTTTTAAAACTTTAACAAAATTTAAAATTTCACCTAATAAATTTAACAATAAATTTTTTATAATTTTAATAACTAATTATTTTAACCAAAAAGTTTTAATTATATTATTTGTATAACCGCAATTGCTGGCACAAATTTAATTAATATTCAAATCAATTTCTAAATCTTAACTAATTAAAATTTTAATACTAAATACTGATAAACTTATTATTTAAACAACAATTTAAAGCTTACATATAAAAAAAAAATAAACTAAAACAACAAGCTTAAATAAAACTTTAGGCTCAGTCACAAATTATAAAACCCTAAATAATTTATAATAATATAAATTTAAATAAAAATAATTTTAGTATAAAATTAAACAGTACCCCCCTACAAGATATAAAATTAATAACTAAAACGTCAACTTTCAAAAAAATTAAACATTTGTCATTAATAACGTAAATTTTGAAAAATCAAAATAAATCTACCGAGAAAACCAAATTAAAAATTAGCAATCAAGCAACTAATAACGATCTTTTTCCCAACCTAGAAACTTAGCAACTGGCCCGATTCCAGCCGCCTCGCCACACTAGGTAACAATTAATTAGTATTGACCAATAAACCAATTAACAAAAAATAACTAGCCCCAATTCCAGTTTCTCCTGTCCAAATTAGCAATCAAGCAACTAATAACGATCTTTTTCCCAACCTAGAAACTTAGCAACTGGCCCGATTCCAGCCGCCTCGCCACACTAGGTAACAATTAATTAGTATTGACCAATAAACCAATTAACAAAAAATAACTAGCCCCAATTCCAGTTTCTCCTGTCCAAATTAGCAATCAAGCAACTAATAATGATCTTTTTCCCAACCTAGAAACTTAGCAACTGGCCCGATTCCAGCCGCCTCGCCACACTAGGTAACAATTAATTAGTATTGACCAATAAACCAATTAACAAAAAATAACTAGCCCCAATTCCAGTTTCTCCTGTCCAAATTAGCAATCAAGCAACTAATAACGATCTTTTTCCCAACCTAGAAACTTAGCAACTGGCCCGATTCCAGCCGCCTCGCCACACTAGGTAACAATTAATTAGTATTGACCAATAAACCAATTAACAAAAAATAACTAGCCCCAATTCCAGTTTCTCCTGTCCAAATTAGCAATCAAGCAACTAATAACGATCTTTTTCCCAACCTAGAAACTTAGCAACTGGCCCGATTCCAGCCGCCTCGCCACACTAGGTAACAATTAATTAGTATTGACCAATAAACCAATTAACAAAAAATAACTAGCCCCAATTCCAGTTTCTCCTGTCCAAATTAGCAATCAAGCAACTAATAATGATCTTTTTCCCAACCTAGAAACTTAGCAACTGGCCCGATTCCAGCCGCCTCGCCACACTAGGTAACAATTAATTAGTATTGACCAATAAACCAATTAACAAAAAATAACTAGCCCCAATTCCAGTTTCTCCTGTCCAAATTAGCAATCAAGCAACTAATAACGATCTTTTTCCCAACCTAGAAACTTAGCAACTGGCCCGATTCCAGCCGCCTCGCCACACTAGGTAACAATTAATTAGTATTGACCAATAAACCAATTAACAAAAAATAACTAGCCCCAATTCCAGTTTCTCCTGTCCAAATTAGCAATCAAGCAACTAATAACGATCTTTTTCAACAGAAATATTTTTTGTTTGTAATGTAGACATGCGGTTTGCATGAAATGTGCTTACCGCTTGTAGAGGGCAGGTCCGCAGTTACATGGCAGCTCTCCCTTCGATGGCGATACAGCGCATCCGATCTGGTGAAGGACTGTCTACACCCGTCGCACCTGAACATACTAAAACGTTTTGCCTTTGGACTACAGTTAAATAGGTCCTTAGCAAACCTATAGCGAGCGTATTTACGTTATATGACTTTATATCTAAACTCGCTGTAGACACCCAGTTGGCACGACGGGGACGTTGGACTGCCAACCTGGAGAGGAGGGTCTAGGTTATGTGTTAGTGTGGGACTTACAGTTAGTAAAACGGAAATTACGGGTGGCGAGATAAATAAGAAATTATTTTCATCTTTCCTTCTATCACTTTGAGCCACCTGAGTTTTTCCATGATGGCCGATAAACGACAACGTTCCAGATCTCGCAACTGGCTCAGGGTACTCGGATAGCTCCACGTCTGCTTTAAAGTTATAACCTTTTGAAGGCGGCTAAGTTTGCCGTCGATCTTAACTAGGCGAGTTTTTATAACTTTAATTTCCGCCTTCAAGGTTTCTATACGAAGTACTTTCTTATCTATCGCGCCAACCATACTATCAGAAAATAAATTAAGAGAACTTGGTGGTGTTGCCGTTGGAGAAGACTGTGAAGTTCCATCGGCACCATCACCAAATAGTTCTACGATAATTGCGTCAGCTGCTGATGTAGGTGTAGTGACTCCGCGAAGTACAGCCTCTAAAGCTTCACCTGCAGAATGCTTGCTAACATTTGCAGGATTTTGTGAATGTATAATTTGCAAGCTTTCATTAGCGATCGAACTTTCAACAATTTGGATGCTTTCAAACATTTCCCTAAATCTTGTCGAACATAAATTATTAATGTCCTCCGAATTAAAATTTGTTGCGACACTACAAATTTCTTTGTCGGATCCAACTTCCAAGCTACCCCGACGTTTTGGAGTTAAAAAATCCATCTCCGAATTCATACTAGCCATACGTAAATTGTCATTGGAGTTAAAATTTGTAGCGTCACTAAAAATTTCTATGCAGGGGCTAACTTCTGAACTACCTCTGCATCTTGGAGTTGGAAACTCTATCTCAGAACTAATACATAAATCGACTATGCCAATTTGAGTACTAGTTGCTGAAATTTCATTTTCATTAAAAATTACTTTACTGTCCGGAACATTCACAAAGTCTTTTGCAACAGCCCGCGAAGTGCTAGCAACAGGATTGTTTGTTGCAGCTACATAGTGATTAAAATCAAACCGTGAAGCGGGATTTTTTAAATTTTTGTTTAATAAGTAATTCCGTAAAATACTGCCGCCTTCAACCTTCACGTCTTCAGCGATATTCTTCACTTCTGAACGTTGAAGGCAGCGGGGTTGATTAAAAGCGTTTTTTAAGCAAGCATCTACAGGTGCAGCTTTACATACCTGAGACCCTGAGCTGGTAGATTGGGTGCAGGCACACAGCTTGTACTTCGTGGTTTGTACCTTCTTCAAAGAGAGCTTAGACCACCTAGGGCGGGCACCTCCTTCAAGATGGTCGCAACGTAACACTACACCATCACAGAGCTGACACGTACGCGAATTAGCAGACATTATAAAATCAAGTGCGCCGAACGAATGCAGACTTGGAACTGAACGCTTGTGAAATTTATACCTTGATCTTGCAAACCTTGGCCTTGACGTTGACCGTCTAGACTTTGGAATGTGGTCAACCTTGGCCTTGACCGCATCTATCCCAAATAATTTTTGACATCCATCCCAAATAATTTTTTGACATCCATCCCAAATAATTTTTTGACATCCATCCCAAATAATTTTTTGACATCCATCCCAAATAATTTTTTGACTTCTATCCCAAATAATTTTTTTGGCATCTATCCCAAATAATTTTTTGGCATCTATCCCAAATAATTTTTTGACATCTATCCCAAATAATTTTTCGACATCCATCCCAAATAATTTTTTGACATCTATCCCAAATAATTTTTCGACATCCATCCCAAATAATTTTTTCAAAAAAACAAAAAAAAAAAGCCGGAGGGGTGCGGGAGGGGGAGGGGGGAGGGGAGAAGGGGGAAGGTTAGGTTAGGTTAGATGCAATTTTTCATGGTTAGGTTAGGTTAGATGCAATTTTCCAAGGTTAGGTTAGATACAATTTTTCAAGGTTAGGTTAGGTTAGATGCAATTTTTCAGGGTTAGGTTAGGTTAGATGCAATTTTTCAAGGTTAGGTTAGATGCAATTTCAAGGTCAAAAAACCGGTTTTCAAGGTCATCCCGCAAAAAAAATTCCACCAGCTTAGTTGAAGACTACGATAGTTACTTTTCGGCTAAATCACTGTCTGGTCTGCCATAGTGTTTTGCAAACATACATACAAGTTTTACCAAACGTTTTCTCCACTCCTGGCCTTGAGTTCAAGGTCAAGGCCACCCCCACTCTTACTCCCACTTCTGGCCTTGAGTTCAAGGTTACCCCTTCCCACCACTTTGTAAGTATTCAACACCGAGGAGCTCATTTTACATCATACGTTCACCAAGTGCACATCGTGATAATGTTGTTCAAAGTGAGTTTCGGCAGTGAAATGTGTAAAGTTGGATATCTATGTGGGCAGCGCGACTCTGCACTTTTGGAGGATGCAATAAACGTCAACGACGACGATAGGTTGCAAGTCGTTCCTCCAAACATTGCAGAACTTCTACAGCAAATTGTGCCGCCTACGGGGTGTCTCTTTAGATACTTCTTACTGACGGAGGATGGTGTCGGATGGATCATCGTAACCCGCGATGGGTCACATTTCCCCATCACTAACGAGGACGCCGAAGTTTTCCTAGCAATGCCTAGGGAAATATTCGAAACCGAAACGGTAATGTTGATGCCGACACCGACAATAAAAACGTTCTGGGCGTAGCTTATAGGTTAGTTTAAGTTTTATAAATAGTTAGTTTAAGTTGTATAAATTGTTAGTTTAAGTTGTATAAATAGTTAGTTTAAGTAATGTATAATAGTAATAAGATTAATGTTTGTTATATATAATACTTTGTGAAATAAATTATAAAACATTTCTTTTTTTATTCTTCAAATAAAACACATTATAATTTAAAAAATATTAAGAGTTAGACAAAAAAATACATGAAGCATTTGTTACATTTTTTATTAGCACATGCTGCGTACATATCTGATTACACTTACTTTTTAAATTTTTATACAACCCAAGCTTGCACACTCACAGTAAAACTTCGTAAACTGTTCTAAGCCAACCAATGCACAATTGCGAATTTATAGGTGCGTCCCTTCAGCCTTGAGTTGAAGGTTGAGGTCACACCATACCGCAACCTCGATTTCAAAATCAAGGCAGCCTTGCCCCCCTCCCTCAATATTCTGCATTACCCTCTTATATATGACTTTTTACAGTGTTCCAATAATAGTTGCAAAATGAATATCTCCGAAACAGAACGCCTAGAGCTTATGCACAGAGCTGCAATAGGGGTACTACTAATGCATCCTGAGTATGCAATGTACCCTATGCAATTGTGGTACCAGTCGCCGAACGCTTCAATGAAGCAGTTATTCGACGTGCTTGAGGGTACGTTGTTCGCTAAAGTTTATGTGGAGAGTGCAGAGAAGAAGCTGTACGTCTGCATCTGTAAGTATTTTTTTTCGCAACCTTTAAGAAATTCAGTTTTCATATCTTTTTTTCAGGTTAAGAAGAACTAAATAAAAATTTAGGTTAGTGCTAGTGTTAGTGTATTACTTTTTAATGTTTGTGTTGCTCATGTAAATAAACTATTGATATAAAATATTGTTATCTATTTATTCGTACATGTTAAAATCAAAACCCATTACGTCTACTTTTTCTAAATACTTGACAAAACATAAGTCCTCTTTCCCATCGCTAAAATTCCTAAAGGCTCCGTAAGCTGATGCACAAACACTTTTACACTTTTCAAAATAACTGCTATAAGCTGTGGCACCATCTAGCACACAATTGTCAATTGTAGCTTTATAAAACTGAACATTATCGAACTTTGCGTATGGTAAGTAGCAATCTTTCAAAATGCAATCCTGTTCGTCTACTATAGCGCAGGTCATGTCTATACAGATTCCAAGGCCAAGGTTAACCTGTCTGGGTTCTACAATTTCTTAAGTTCTAAAAACAAAGTATCCGTTGAGCAAGACTGCGCAGAAGCGGTTCAGTCTCATATGCTTAAGGTCAACTATCCGCCACCATGTGTTAGAAGAATCTCAGTTTTCTTCGAGCTATCGCACGAGCAACATGTTATTCCTGTACGTCCATGACGACGGAGTGTATCACGTAGATAAAGCTGCTGAAGGTCGTTATTATAATTTTGATGAAGAGCCAACTATAAATCCTGAACTGGTATTTAAATTCCCTAAGATATCTCATCCATTAAACACTACACTAGCAAACTTTTTCCGAAATGAGTCGGGATTCTTTCATTACGATGCCTCCACTCTGTACACCAAGAATCCGTATCAGATGATCTGCTTGGAAAGATATCCTGCACTACATAATTTGGAACTTCGCGTTAATACCTTCGAGAGGTTAAACGAGTTAAAAGCCGCAGCTAAAGAGGTGGGGGAAGTGGATAAGTGTAATTAAAAAGTGTAGTGCCATTTATGTAATATACTCATTCAGTCTTTGTTTGTGTGCGGGTCAACATGATACCTATAAAATTATTAGCAGCCTTAGCAGCTGTCTACCATGGTCATCTGTATGTGATGCAACCATCGAATTGCACTTCGGCATCTATTGCATACGATCGTGATGAGAATAACAGCGTGATTTGGAACAAAATGGATATTGATACCTGGGCAGACATTCCAGTCTTCAAATCGTCTGTCAAGAACTTAACGGAAAATGGTTTCGTAACATTCAAGATTAAATTTAATTTTCCTAAATACACGATAAGTACTAATTGGCAAACTATCGTGACGAACAATAAAAAGCCTAGTATACAAAAAGTTGCTATTCATGGCAATCACTATTGTTGTATTTCTACAATAATTCTCGGAACTATTTTATTACTTAGTTTATCTATGTGTATTATATATTTCTTTATATATTGGTCAATTAATTACAATAACCTACCTTAGTGATCATTATGTATATTTAATTAATAAATATATTTGAATCTATTTTGTGTTTTCTTTTGGAGCGATGAAGCTGGTGGACGCCGTGGCCGTCGGGTCGGGGTAACCTTGGAGATATAGGGTGGGGGTAGCCTTGAGAATCTAAGGTGGGGGTAACCTTGAGGATCTAGGGTGGGGTAGCCTTGGAATATGACCTTGACCTTGGGATTCAAGGTTAAAGAGTGGGGGGTGGATCCAGAACTGTCCATATTACTCTACTACACGCAAATTACACTATTCGCACTTGTCACGCTGTTGAAAATACACTGGTCGTTGAAGCTGCACTGCCTGTATATGTATGAATTGATCAAGGTTATACACTTGTGGTGGTGGTGGGGGTGGCAGTTGGAGACCTTGATATTTACCTCGGCCTTGAAAGCCGATCTCTCTACAGAATGTAGTATTTATATGTATACGCATTGATTGAACCACATTCACAGTGTCGATGGCGTTTCAAAGAACTAAAGTGAATTTACAATTTGAAGTTGAATTGTGCGGCGCTGGTGCTTTTTTGCGGTGGTTATTTGCAATTGTGTCGATTGTTCTACTTTGTGCTACAACACAATTGCTAGAACACACTGAGGAGGTTGCATTTTTCCATCCAATGTTCGCACTACCAGCTGCACTACTGTGGGTACTTTGTGGTCAACGTCTTCTTCGAGACAGGTATTAAGGTGAGTCCATCTAATTTGTTATTGATCATATTTGTTCGAGGTCACCTTCTGTACAAAACATAGCGACTTTGGTATTTGTTTTAAAATGTTTTTTCTACATACACAGAAAGTTTATGACATGGATTACTCCTCCGATTGGACCGACCTGACGCTCCTCGTTGACGACGAGGATTGGGACCACTATTTCGGCAGGTTTAAGGAGTTTGTACAAGCCCAGGAGGATTACCTATATCGATCGCTGCATGTAGTTGCAACGATACAATATTCTATAGGGTTAAACGGCGAACATCTTGATGAAACGGTAGCCTTAACTACCGATGCTGCCTACATCACAAACCCCTTAGATGATTGCTTTCGTCAGAAGGTTATACAACCTATACTGCGCTACATGCAGAGATATATGAATAGCGACCTTGTAAATGTGTCATACTATTGGACCGATCCGTCATTAATTACTTAATAAACATTTACAAAAACTTTTCTTATAATTACTATTATTGATGAGCTTAACTTCAAGGTCTCCTTACTCCCCACGCCCATCATCCTTGAAGAATATGGCCCCGCCCATTCAGATTCGAGTAATATAAATTCTGCGTTTGCGCTGGGTTCACCCACTTAGCTGTCGACATCTATAACAAAATGTTCTTCGAGGCTACACCCCACTTCAAATCCTTTACGGAACGTTTGCGAACATTCAAAAATAATTGGTCTAAGACTCAAACTCCGGAATCGCTCGCAACCGCAGGTTTCTTTCGCACTCATGAAGGTGTTGACGATGTGCAATGTTTCCATTGTGGAATTCGAATTTTTGACTGGGAGTCGTGTGATGATCCACTCTCTGAACACCTTCGATGGTCAAAAAATTGTAAGTTTGCTAATCACTTGAAAAACGTACAAGCTTCTAATGGCTTCACGGAAGAGTTGGAAAAACTTATGGGACTATTGAACAGTAAATTCGATGGTGTTGATGTGGCTGGCAACTGCAGAAGTCTGGAGGATCGCCGACTACTTAGAATGTTAGTGCTGGTTATTTTCTTATGTATGTGAATACTCTCATGTATAATTTTAATAAAGGGAATAACAATGCTTTACTTTGTTTTCATTTTTTACTAAACTACTCATGCATACTTCTTCATATATTGGTCGATTAATTATAATACCATACGTTAGGCATACATTTTATGTTGTAATTTTGTAAATCCATTATTATATTATTGTTTGTAAATAAATGAATTTACACATATGTTGATTCTTTCATTTTACTTTACATGACCTTGACCTTGAAATAAAGTGGTGGGGGGAGTTGACCTTGAAATTATAGTG
Source organism: Ctenicera cuprea (assembly GCA_958336395.1). Lineage (NCBI taxonomy): Eukaryota > Metazoa > Arthropoda > Insecta > Coleoptera > Elateridae > Ctenicera > Ctenicera cuprea. Next base: position 44,890,613 of record OY284493.1, read on the forward strand.
ACCTTGAAATTGTACTGACCTTGAAATTGTAGCGACCTTGAACAGTGACCTTGATGTTCAAGGTCAAGTGGTGGGGGGAGTAATGACCTTGTTCCAGAACTCCCCAACTTTATCTACTCACAAGATTTTATAATTTTTTTGAAAGTACCTAAACAGCTGCATATTGGGCTGCTATAGTGAAAATCCTTTACAGTAGAGTTATAAAAACACACTAAATTATTGAAAAGGTAGTATTTTTTAAATCTGAGGTAGCGCAAAGCGCTTCAATATCGTTAATTTATCACTTTTTTGAGTGCCCGCCGGCTGTGGCTCGGTGCGGCATGTAGCATGTTTGAGCCCACCACTCTTGTGTTTTTAGCTTTATAATGTTGATACAACAAATACCTAAAGGAATAATATAAATAAATAGATAATATATAAATTTATCCGTAAGAGTTTATTAATTACAAAATTCATTGTGAAATACAAATTTCCAATTCTCACACTTCAACATTATTTTTGTAACCTTCTTAAATCATAGTCCTTTACATAGTTGGAACATTGAAATTACGTTTGCTTGAAAAACTTGGCATTGAAGCTCTTGATAGCAGCGTTGTTCGGATGAAACCATCTCTGTTCTTAGCGCCGGCGAGTTTTGAGGAGGCTTCAGTTACCAATTTCACACAGCGCTCCACCGCTTGCGTGTGACACAGGAATTTGTGGAAGTTCCATTCTTTTGCTGTTTTGGCAGTTGAAACCTTAGCCCAAATATCTTCGTCAGATACTCTTTCGCAACAAAGGTGGTGGAGAAAGAGCAGTAGTAGTCCAATCAGTAATTTCGTAATATTCTTTTGCCTGGAAGTTGATTTTTGGCTGGTTGAAAGTTCGGATTAGCTTTTTTCTGGAAGCTATGGCCCTTGATTTTATAATTGTCGGAACTATTTTATTACTTAGTTTATCTATGTGTATTATATATTTCTTTATATATTGGTCAATTAATTACAATAACCTACCCTAGTGATCATTATGTATATTTAATTAATAAATATATTTGAATCTACTTGGTGTTTTCTTTTGGAGCGACGAAGCTGGTGGACGGCGTGGCCGTCGGGTAAAGGAGGAGAATGGTCTTGAGATTAGAAGGGGCTAGTGAGGGTATGCTGCGAGCAATTCTTAAGGTAGGACTGTAACTGTAAGCGTTGCTGCCCGCAGGCCAAGCTGTCCGCAGGACAAGCCCGCAGCAGGCGAAAAAATTTTTTTGGACCGTGACCTTGAACATGAACTCAAGGTCAGGAGTGGGGGGATGCAGCAGTCCAGACGGGGCGCAACACTCAGCCGTCCGCAGGACAAGCCGGCCGCAGGCCGAAAAATTTTTTTGACATTGACCTTGAACTCAAGGCCAGGGGTGGGGGTAGGAGTGGGGGTGTCCTTGACCTTGAACTCAAGGCCAGGAGTGGGGGGTGGATCCAGAACTGTCCAAAATAACCTACTGTCGTAGATAAAATTTTGTATCACACGTGGGATAATCCATTATTATGGCACTCGTTTGATTACACAACTCGGTCTACGACCTCGTTGTGCAACTTTCAAACTCGAGTTACAATAACGCCTGTATCCCACTAGTAACATAAATAACTATTATTTTTTCCAAGCAATTTGATTATGAGAAAAGTGATTTAATTTTTTAGTTGCTAGCAGGGTGGGCCAGTATTTTTTTGAGTGAGCCCTGGCCCACCCGAGTTACCTGCATGACACACGGACAGCTGCAGATTCCGGTATAAGACACTTAATTATAACCATTTGGAGGATTCTACATTCCAATTGCTTGAATCCATACCACCTAACGCTGCATCGGGAGCTGCTTTGTATAGATTTCCAAAATCGAGTCACTTTCTGTCAATGATGGGCGCAAGCACGGCACCTTCAAATTCCAATTTCTTCCGCAAAGTACTTTGGTCTGACGAAGCTACCTTCAATATCAATGGCGAAGTAAATGGCCAGAATGTGCATTATTGGTCTGCTGAAAACTCACACTGGATGCGGCAAGTGGACAATCAAGGGGTTTGGAGTTTTTAAACACATGGTGTGGTATAGTTGGAGACAAAATTATTGGACCTCACTTCCTTGAAGAAACGTGAAATGACCAGATGTATAAAGAGTTTCTTACTGACACGCTCCTGCTGTTACTAGAAAATGTAACGTTGAAGATGTGGTTCCAGCATAATGGCTGGTCGGCTCATTTTATCCATCGAGTCAGGATAGAACTATATTTCCAGAGAGGTGGATTGATAGATAGATCATCTTCAAGTAGTTAAAACTTTGATCGAAAAAGCTAATGGTTAGCTTTCGTAGACTACGAAAAAGCGTTCGATTCCATAGAGATCTGGGCGGTTTTGAATACATTAAGCAACAGCCGAGTGGACCATAGATACACAACACTAATCCACAACATTTGCAAAAACGCTACCGTCCAAGTTCTAATGAAAGAAAAAACGAATAAAATCACAATGAACAGAGGAGTGAGACAGGGCGACGCCATTTCACCAAAGTTGTTTACACTAGCCTTAGAAGACATGTTTCAAGAATTTGACTGGAACGACAAAGGTATTACGATCGATGGAGAGAATTTAAATCACCTGCGCTTCGCAGACGATATCGTCCTGATATCAGAAAGTGGGGAAAAACTACAAGATATCTTAACGGAACTGAATCAAAAGTCAAGTCAAATAGGACTGAAAATAAATACCACCAAAACAATGGACTGTAATACGATTCGTAGATGATGCACTACCATTTACTCGTGACATTGTCTTTGGACTCACAACATAATCGTTTGCATCTGCTTGTATGTGATGGCTTACATCATCTTTGTCGCCTCGTTCTTCATAAATAATTTCAGACTCTAAGAAATGAATATTTGATGTCATAAAATAGACTTTTGACGTCAATAAATATAAAATTGGCGCCCCACGTTGGGCGCCAATTTTAATTGTAATGATATGCGTGTGTATGTACATACTAGAAAACAATTCCCTAAATGCCCGCAATTCACGCAATTCTAAATTATATTTTCTATGAAACTCTTTATTAACTTTCTCAGGGTCGTTATTTAGCTTGTAAGACAAGTTATTAATAAATAAATTTGAGATAGGATAAACACAAAACAATATCAACGTTACAAAAGAAAAGGTTTTATTTAATAAATCAATTATCTAATGAAATTTGCGAAAAATCAAATAAATTTTACTAAATACTATCGTCCTTTAAAAAGAGAACACTTATCTTCACGTCTCCTTATTGGGATATCCTTCAAACGAGCAAACGATGAATCTCCAACTTCTACTTTACTAGTTTTGCAGGTTCCTCAAGTAACCACAAACACTCGCCTTTAGTTTGAATCTTCCTTTGGTCTGTTTTATATTATTTTAAACTTGGTTTTAGCACTATCACAACTGGAAACACTTTCTGGATCGCTTTATACTTGTTATTCTTCTGGACTTTTCACAATTCGTTGATAATTAGTTGTATTTTCTTCTTTTGTATTGACAATCACTTTTACATTACTTTTAAACTCGTTTTTCCTCTTTATTCATCCAGTGGATATAAAATTCTCTGTCTTTGTTCACAAAGACGAGTCGTAACTAACTAAACAAATTTTCCATTCTTTTGTCTTCCTTCTTGATTCCCATTTTTTTGAACAAACAAATAAATCTCATGACAATGAGTATTCTTTTATACGTTTGTGACATTGACACTGACATCCATAATGACATTAATCGATGCACAAAACAAGTAAGTCTAAAACTTCTTATAAATTAAACCTTTTGAACAATGCTGAACTAAATTATAATTAAAACTAACATAAATAAAAATCGTATCAATCTGATTGTGTTTTTTTTTCTTTCAATAAAAACAAACCTCACAAATATGAAAAATATAAATTATTAGAATTTATAACAAGAAATTACAGCAATAATACGCAACCCTGAGTTTAAAAGTTAGAATATCAAAACCTTACAGCCTTCACAAACCTCCAATCTCAAATTGAATTGTAGCAAGCATCCCAAAAGTTGCCTTCCAGGAACTACAATACCCCAGTAAAAACATACACTTCCAAATATCATAGCAGTATATGACCAATGAAGAAACAAAAAACGAAGACGAACGAAACCTACGAATAGGCAACAAAAGGATAGAAAAAGTGGAATCATATATATACCTCGGCCAGAAAGTCAAAATAACAAAGAACAACTTAAACATCCGTGATACCAAATACAATTAAATCTAACACATTCGATCAATGCGTATTACCAGCGTTAATATACGGGACGGAAACATGGGCGCTAAATAAATAAACTACAAGTTGCCCAACGGGCCATGGAAAGACCAATGCTGGGCATCACACTCCGAGATCATGTAACTAACACCGAGATCCGAAATAAATCGAAGGTAACAGATGTAATATATCGACTCTGTAAACAACGATGGAATTGGGCAGGCCATATTGCCAGAACGTAGGATGATCGGTGGATTCGCCGTATAATAGAGTGGAGACCAAGAGCTCATAAAAGAAGTATAGGACGGCCACAAACACGGTGGACGGACGATATTAAGAAGTATGTGGGACACGAATGGATGAGGAGAGCAACGAACAGACAGGAATGGAAAATGTTAGAAGAGGCTTACATTCGGCGATGAATGACATAGCTGACGACGACGACGGATTGATAGAGGTGGTGCAGTTTCCTGGGCTGCTAGATCTCCCGACTTAACATGCCTTTACTTTTACTTTTGGAGATGAATAAAAGACATTGTTTACCAAAACCGCGCCACTACCAGAGAAGACGTGAAAGAGCGTATCAGAGAAGTCTGCGCAGAGTACAGAGCAAGTACAGAGAAGCCTTTCAAAGCAATGCGTATTTCATCAAGAAAGTGCAAAAATGTATTGACGTCAATGGAGGACAATTTGAGCACCTTCAATTTTGAATAAAGTAAATAAATGAGCAACTATGAGAAATGATTAATAAATCAAAAATAAAACCCTTTAATTCACATAAAAACTGTTTTATATGCTGTATGTATATTTCCACTGCTAAGCAGTCATTATTAGTAGAAAAGAAAGGAACCACAACTAGTCTGAAAATTACAGCAACGAAGTAAAAGCGTTTCTTAGGCCTGGTGAATAGGAAATCACGAATTGCCAATATGTGGATCTGAATTTATAGTTACGGGATTCTTCCCGTCTCGTCGTGCGGTAAATTTAAATAACAAAGAATTTGGATGATTCAGACGTAATTTATCGATAGCTGACAATCTAACGTCAGACTTCTCAGGGAACACACATGTTGGGTTACGGATCCCTTCCATCGGACTAGACTTTTACTTACGGCAGGATGAGAGACAGATCAGTAACAAAAACTCTGAAGAAAAATGCAGGTCAGCTCATGCAAACGATGCCGTGCGCGAAGATAATCATAAATAACTCAAATCAGATTTACAAATTGCATTGCAGCTGAGATATCAGTAGATACCTGGAAATGTTGTTTTATTACCTACAATTATTTTATCGCACTCGGGTACTGGATTACCATTTACAGTTCAAAAATACAAATTCGGATGAAACTAGCCTTACCTTACCCAACCTGCCATACACAATCACCATTAATAGAAATCAAGAACGTACATTCATTTCTACAGATAAAAGAGTTTATAATGTGACAATTCGAACGAAAAGTGGGACTTTTATTTTAAAGATATTTGATGTCGATCACGCTACATAGGGATATAAATACAAAATAATAAACACCCCCATGATTACTTGGTAGTTAGTAGTAGGTAGTTCAGTAGCCGATTTTTCGTGATTTTTCACTGCGTGACCCATTCGGTACATGTCGTGCAGCTCGACACAGCTCATTTATTACATTTAAAGAAGTTGCCAAAAAAGCGTTGGTCGTAGACCACGAGTTCTGCTAATACAGACAATTCCTAATCCAGTTGAAAACTTTGTTAGAGTAGCAAAGTTTTGTAGAGTAACAATGCAAACTGACAATACTCTAATATTACGCGTTATTGATTTCATTTTTATATGTAGCTAATATACCGTCTGTCTATAAAGTAACACCCCCCCCCTCCCCCCCAAAATAACTTTTGAACGACCTGATATTTTACCACAAAATTTGTTGTGCTTTAATGGGAAATGAAATACTATTTTTTACCCAGAAATTAAATTTTGTATCATTCAAAATGACGACTGGGAGCCATTTTAAAATTTCCTTTTTAAATAGAAAGCGGGGTCAAGTGACACTTCATTTAAAAGGTCTTTTAGTTCTGCGTCTGATCCTAGAGTTTCAAAGAAAAATATTCAGCCATAACAAAATGACGGATTTTAAACAAATGTCCAGACGCCTTAAGGCAGAAAAACCAAATTTGACTCAAAGATTGCTAATTGCAATAGGATGACACCGCAAGAAAATGAGGTTGGTCTGCCAAAACAAATTGAGGGAGGGGAGAGCTGCTCTATTTCAAAATATACGAGTTCGAAAAAGGTTCTTCGATTCGTATTCTACGCATGTCAAATACCCAATCTGCGCAAACGCAATTTCCCTATCACCTCCCACTGCCTCCACCTACGATGTCTTGTTTTTTCAAAGTATTACGCGTTTCGGCTTCCAAATCGGTATAGGCATGTTATACAACAATACCAACAACTTTCCAAAAGACAAATACGTGAGAGGTTTCCTTTTGGTCGTTTTCGTGAACAGATTAGTTGAGTAATCGCCAAAACGCGGAGAGTGCCTACTTCAAAATAGATGGTCTTGGAAAATAACCTTAGATTTTATGGATTTCAACTTTAAAATCGGTATGAACATGTTAAATAACAATAGGAACAATCTTCCATTGAGAAAACACCTCTGGGAGGTTTCCTTTTGGTCGTTAGCTGAACAGTTTAAATAAATATTGTTTACAATTAACAAATACTAAAAACAGAAAAAGAACAAAATTTTCGAAAAAATTTTGAATTCAAAATTTTTTTGTTTTCTAAAATCTTTAAAATTTCTTAAAATTTTCAAAAGTTTAAATATATATAAATTTCCAAAATTTGAACATTTTCAACCCACTTTTTTAAAAATGTTTACAATGTCCCCCAATTTTCAATATTTAAAAATTTCAAAATATTTAAAATTTTTCGAATATTCCAAACATTTTCAATATGTCTAAAAATTTTTAAAAATTAACAGAACTCAAAATATTAAACATTTTCAAAACTTTTAATGATTTGCGAAAATTTAAAAAAAAACAGGTATAGTTACTGCAATTTTCCAAAAATTAAAAAGCAAAATTTTTAAAGTTTTGAAAAACATCCGGTATATTACATACCTATTCGAAATTTTTTCGAGCAATTTAAAAATATTCTAATTTCATAACATTATCACAATGTTCTAAATATATTAAAATTTTCCATAAATGCGAGAAGCGTTCCCTGGCAGTTGTCTAACAGATGTTTTAGCATTCCGCTGCAAGATAAACACCGAAGCAAACACTTAGTAAGTAGATTTTTATAATTTTAGAAATTTTATTTGATGCTATACAAAGCAACTTACTTTATAGCTTTAAATAAAATACATACATGTTGTTTTCTGTATTTACATTTACACATTTATGTTAGCCCACCTTTGGTGTTCCCGTTGGCTCTAGACCTAACCCTCCCTTAATGTTGGCTGTACGCCACTGCAATAGGATACTACTACTACATTGTCTATTCGAACATGGTTAAGAGCACGCCGCGGTGGCACCTTTTTGTTTTTGACGCTAGAGGCGCTAGTCATTCTAAATTTGAATTGAATTACTGATAGTTCAATTAAACATAAACAGGTAGCGTCATATGCGTTCTGTTGACGTGCATATATTTTTCTTTACAGAACTGTACTAGCAGAACTATTGATTTCTCGCATAAAATCAATTCTCAGCAAAACTTGCTCGTTGGTTTGTGTGCAATAATCTCTTATTTATGTGCGAAATTTGTTAAAAGTTTTAAATTAACGCGCCAAATGCCTATCGCCGTAGCGCCATCCGTGCTGATTCCTATGAACTTTTGTTCAAAAACATGGCTGACGTTACTGGCATCGAATTTTTAAATTTACTCAGCTGGCACATAGTTTAAATAACTGACAAAAATTTTAAATTGGTGTACCTATTATAACAGTATCTAGATGATCAGCGTAAATACAAATGAAGAATAGTGTTAAATTTATAGTTTTATGTTTGTTAAGAAAAGTAAGTTTTTTACCTTATTTGCATGTTTCACAAGAAAATAATTATCTGAGCATCTAACTTACTTTATTAAGTAACATCTATTAACTTGTTTCATTTCGTTTTCTTTTTAATTAAGTCGCTGAGTACATATAAAAATGCCTATATGATGTCTATACTAGCGCCATCTGTGTCGTGTGCCTCGGCGCGGCGCGCTCTTAACTGTTGTATTTAATATGAATACACTGGTTTATCACGATCTATTTTAAATAAATAGTAATCACTGTTAGTACTCAGTGGCGTAGCTTCAGATATTGGGCCCGGAGGCAAGATATCTGAAGGACTCTGGCCCCATCCTTAAAAAAACTTCAATAATAAAGTAATTGATAATAAGAACAATTTCTTCAATAGGAAGAAAATTATTAGCAGTCTAGTAGATGAAAATAAATATATTAAAGCCGTGTCTAATTAAGATAAGCAAAATCTTAAATTTTCTGAAGTTAATGTGTCTGGGTCGGTACCAAAAAGTGTGGGTGTTGTGTTATTACTACATATATAATCTCACTTCAGTATTTTTCATTGTATAAGTACATGCTTACTTACATGAAATTTCAAATGTTTTTTGTTGAATATAAAAATAAAAACTGTCGAAAATCAAAAATTTTTATTTAAAAACTTCGTAATAGAGAAATAAAAAAAATTAAAAATGCGTGGTTCGTGGCAGGGCCCCTTAAAGCCTCGGGCTTGGGGGGCCGTTGCTCCCTCTGCCCTATGGTAGTTACGCCACTGCTAATACTTGAATTACGCAAGCACGGCTTAATAAACGCAGCAATTTAACGAGCAAAAAAGATAAGGTGTTCAAATAAAGATTTGAAGGACACTGCTGAACTTTTTAGTGTGCTTTTGATGCGTAGTATGTATCGTACTTCTAATTAATTAATAAAATTCGATGAAATACCTTTTTGTATTATTTCTTTATTTCATTTATTTATTATAGATTAATTAACTAAAAAATCCCATTGCTGAAATACAAATATTGGAACAAATTAATGATTTAGAGAAAAATTTAATAATAAAGATAATTAAGAAATGGTACATCATATTATAACACACCTATGATTTTGTATGCTTCTCAAGCAGAACTAATCCATACACACTTCGTACATAACAGCCGAATTAATGTACACCAACAAAGCTCAAATATGCACGAAAATTCCATTATGCACAAAAAGCACAGTCTTCGAAGATATTTGTGAATGAAATATTCCTACACTTTTAAATTCTAAATATATGGACATTGACATGATCGTCGGAGTGAAGTCGTCTTAGAAAAAAATAAAAGTCTTGTATCAAGTATCAACAATTTTAAGCAAATTCGTAATGAGCATGTAAAATTCGAAAATATGCTTGCAAAGTTGTGCTTTGTTGTGAAATATAGAACTGTACCATACTTCATATTTGACCAAAGTAGTAAACATATGAGTAGAAGTAAGGCAATATCACTCGCTCTCTCTCTCTCTCTATCCGACTTCCAAGGATTGACCAAAATCTTTCAGAGCGTACCGAACTTCGCACACATAGCTACTCGTCGACCTTTGCTTTACTATTCCCTCTTTGCAAGCAGAAGTTAAATAAATAAAAAGATTCCTACTAAGTTTGTACTATTCTTTTTATATGAAAGCTTTAGTTTCATGTAGTATGTTCTTATATTAGTGGTCCCTGCTTAAAGCCAAGGAAGGCGTTAAACGCAGGTAAAATGAAAAACCAGGTTTTGCAAATTTCACTTTAAACAAATATTTTAGGTTTAAAATAGCTTATACAAGCTAACCTTTAAGTAATTCTTTTTCTTATCAAGCATTTTTATTATTTATCAACATGGATCTAGTCCGTACTTTAAAGCCTACTTACGCAGTTTGATAATATGTTCTGCAATTACCGTTTTTAATCGTGACACCAACTATACAATATCAGCTACACTACACATAAAAATAAGATAAGTAACAATTTCTAAAGTATAGGAAAGTTCAGGCGAACTGCTTCGTGCATTTTTGAAACTTGAAGTTTAAAAAACTGTATGTTAAATCTTATGTGCTTTTTTACCATTTTCTGTGATGATTTTTAAAATTCCTGAAATCCTTATCATACCATTAGTAAATAATATATAAAAAATATGTTACTTGAGTATAATGTACTTGACGAAATAAAACATTAACCACAACCATCAGTTACAAAACTATAATTTACATTATTACACATACATTAAAATATAATCTTACAAAAATAGTTTCCATTACAGAAACAACTTTCAACATATTAGTTAAACATGCAAATGATTAAATAAAATGATTAGATATTAAATGTTGAATGAAATAAATCTGCAACTCATTAAGTACTTGCTAAATTTGCTTGCAATTTTACATCAATACGCTGATATGTATGGCATAAAGTTAATGTTATTAATAAAATAGAGTAAGAGGAACTGCGCTCACTTATAAATACAATTATTGGCACAGCATTCAGCACCAGCAAAAGACTATTATTGTTGCTGTTGCATTTGGGCCTGCATTGCCACAAGCATTTCTTGCATACGCTTTAATTCAGCCTCTTTCTCAGCCAACATACGGTCCTTATCACCTAGCATTCCATTCTTTTCGTCATACCTAAAATATACGCATTGTAAAATAGACATACAGCTACCAATTGCCTGCTTTCTAAATAAATACTTACACAGGCCGTTTAGCAGAGGCAACAGGTGTAGGTGGTGGAGCACCTTTAGCCAATCTTTCAGATCTGTAATTTTCATAATGAACCTCCTGTGTTACCTCTTGAAGATCCTGCATATGAGTAATGAGCATTGTTCGCAACTTTATAAAATCGCAATGCTCAGGATTTTCCACCTCAACCACGCCCCAAGGATATAAGCGACCACGAACTTTTCTTCCCCTCACTTCCAGTGTGGTATTAGAACCACAAACTGCAAATGGAATGGCTTGTTTCAACTGACGAACTTGCTCTTTATATTCCTCATCTTCATCAGAATCACATTCAGGTAGCGGATAAATCTTGATACCATTTTCCGCAATTTCACCAAGAACCTGCGCACAAACATCAGAAAAGCAAAATGGAAATGAAAAAAACGTACCCTTTGTTTAAGACGTTGCATTTCTTTCTTAGTTAAAACGTCTGCTTTGGCAATTACAGGAACAATATTAACTTTGTTATGGAGTTGCTTCATAAATTCGATGTCTAGGGGTTTCAACCTTCAAAAACACAAAAGAATATCATTACAGCAGTTTACTGCTTCTGAATGGGGTGACGTACCCATGTCCAAAGGGAGATATAAAATAAAAGCAGCAATGAATGCGGTTGTCGACTATATTTCTCCTATTCAAACCTGATTCGTCCCTAAGGAATCTTTCAAACTGTTCATCAATGTATCTTATAATTGCTCTAAAACAGTCTGTGTTATCTATGGCATCTCCATATCCTGGAGTGTCCACCACAGTCAGTCGTAACTTAACACCCCTTTCCTCTATTTCAACAGTAGATGCATCAAGTTTAACGGTTTGGTTACTTTTTTCTGAAAAAAGTACGACTTCTATTATAAGAATCTACTATTAACACCAACATTTTAATACGGATTGAATTCAACAAATCTGAAAACTATCTTACCAGTAGCATCTGGAATTACACGTTCTGGATAAAGATCAGTTAAAAACAACGAATTAACAAGAGTCGATTTTCCCAAACCACTTTCTCCGACAACCATCAATGTAAATTCGAAACCTTTCTTTACAGATTTTCGATGAACTTGGTTGGGTAAATTTGCAAACCCAACATATCCAGGAGTTTCCAAACTTGCAAACTACAAATAAAAATAATAATCTAGTAATACATGTGGCAAATTCTTCTAATTTAAAAGGTAGAAGGAAGAAATGAAGTAGGTTAACAAAATGAATATAAACTTACACCTTTCACAGGATCACTAGACATTTTTACAAGCTTTTTAATTTAAATAAACTTGGATGAAGTTAAGTGCTTGTTTATCAATAACAGAAGCTCCAATCTGATAAATCACTGAATCATTTATTTGTTATCATACCCAACATAAACATGAAAATTTACCCAGTTTGTAAATTAATTTGGGTTAAATATGAAATTGATCAGTAAAACCAAGGTTCAATATAATATTTTCTTGCAATAAATACAAATCTTAAACTGTATAATCAGAGATATGTCTAACAACACTTTCCACGACACTAAACACAAAAAGTTCGGTTAACACGGTTAGTATGCATAGAGGCGTGGTTTGTTTAGATAACATGGTCAGTATAAGTTACGCTCCATTCAAATCCGTTACTAATTCAAAATAAATACAGGGTGAACTATCTCTTCTTTATGGTGCAGTGTCACTGAATATTGTAGTCAAGTATCTGCACCCTACAAAAACAAACAAGATAAAGAAATAAATCGTAAGGATACTACTTTGAAGTAAAAAATACACAAAATCACAGTGACTTTTCTAACGCAGGTAACTAATTCATTTCAACTGAGAATAAATATACCAATAAAAAAAAATATATAAACCACGGTAGAGAAGACTTATCAGCCTCGCAACTTATTTCCCGAGATGCTTCGCATCTCGGGAAATAATTCTGCTCGGCTGAGAAAAATGTCTTCTCTACCTTGGTCTATAATATACTATTTCTAACTTTTGAAATATTGAACAACAAAATTAGATAATGAATCAATAGATGGCAGCATGTGATCAAGGTCGCTTTCTGGGTTAGGTTAGGTTAGGGTAGTTGATAAGGTCATTTTACAGCAAATTGATTTTCAATTTGTTCAAATCTTAAATTTCAATTTTAAAACTTACATAAATCTATTCGTAACTGACAACTAATGCGATGCAGCTTCTGTTAGCTTGACAGATGGGAAACAAAAACGTAAATCAAGCAGTTTTGTTGAGCAGTCAGTCGACATTTTGGTGCTTTTTGGCTCAATAACATTTGTATTAGATGACCTAATCAACTACCCTAACCTATCAAGCGACCTTGCATGCAATGTAATGTCCGCCAGTCGGGAGCTTAAATTTTGTCTGTTACCGCAGTTGGCCTGGCGGAGTTATCGTTACTAGTGAACGCCACAGAACATAAATCTTTGTGAACGCTGCTTGTCTGCTGGAGAACATAACATGATCATATTCGTGATAGAGTATAGAAGATGGTATGCTACAGCGCACAGTTGGGGTTGAAGGTTAACAGTCACCTAAAATGGAAGACCCTATTGATCGCCCTGAAATTGCTTGCAAAATGTACAAGTGAAAGAGGTATTCTAAATGCTTATAATGCATATGTCCAGTTTAGATTGTCCTATGGGGTGATCTTCGGAGGCAACTCTGGCAACGCACCAAAACTATTCGTATGGCAGAAAGCCTACATACGGGGCATGTACTACCTGAAACAAAGTGACTCGTTTAAAGAGAAACTCATACTTATGCTCCCTAGCTTGTACATTCTGGAATGTGTGGCGTTTGTCAATAAGCACCACAGCGCCCTTTTTCAACAGTTTAACATGAACATTCTTACAACACCAGCCGTTATCACCTGGGAGCGCCGCAAACTCTCTTAACACTGACTCAGAAAAATGTTCAGCAGCACCTTTTGAAAATCTATAACCACTTACCGTTGACTTGGAAAATGCTACCTAGCACCCGTATAAGAAACAGCCTCAGCAAAAGTATACGCTTTTCGACATATCTCTTCATTTTAAATTTCATCAAAATCGGTCCAGTACTTTCGCCTGTAGACAGACATTTGTCTAAAACCACTTTTTTGGGTTCATTGAGCCCCAAAACGTGTATTTCCGTTAAAATCTAGATTTCAAAAATTTCCATGAAATCAATACTTCCCTATACCGAAGGTATGGGAAAGTAAAGATGGGGGTGCGCCAAGTTTCACTTACAACCGGCATGAAAATTATTAAAGCAGGATACAAACAGGGTGTGGCAGCCCGCTGTAATTGGTCGATTGCAGGTTAAGTATTAGAGATAGAGAAAACTTTTTTAAATAAAAGTTATTAGGGGTCATGTTTACTGTCACATAAAAATATTTTGCATTATACAGGGTGTCCAATATCAGAGTGGCATAGCAAACTTATATTTTTTTAAATTAAACACCCTGTATATTTTTGCAAATTATTATTTGCCTTTTAATTTGCTTTCCGATTGTTTTTTGTTTTTTTAAATCCGTTGCGGTGTTGCCAAGTTATTTCATTTTCTTCTGTAAATTTGACATTTGCAGACCTTACTAGTAAAATCTGTAGAAGCCCTATTTTTACAGATGAAACAGTTTGTTTTTGGGAAATATTAGTCAAGACCATGTGCTATTCTTCAGATGTTTCAAAGTTGAATTTGGTTATACAGGATGTTTGTTGCCGCGGTCCAAAGTTTTCGAACTTTAATGTGTCATAACTTGATTTTTTCAAATGAAACCTTCAAATTTTTATTTAATTTTTGAATTCTACTGTAAATTTTCCATCAAACGTCTATGACATTCCCTATACCTATCTTTACTAGTTTTCCTTGCTTTTTCGATTTTAATATTATTTAGACAATCTATTCAAGTTTACCGCGCAGTATTACTTTAAAACAAATGAAATGAATGAAGTGATTTGAGGAAAAAGATTTTAATTTTATTTAAACAATTACATTACATTATAGCTTGTTAGAAGATGTACCACTAATAACTAGAAGAAATATGTAGCTACAACATAATGGTGCTCCTGCACATTATAGCGCTGTACTACGAGAGTGGTTAAATCACAAATTCGAAAGAATATGGATAGGAAAGGGAGGACCGATGGCTTGGCCAGCCCAATCTCCAGACCTAACCCTGTTGGATTTTTTCTTATGGGGTTACATAAAAATCTGGTGTATCAGGAACTTCCAACTACCTATGAAAACATGCAGCAACGTGTAATACGGGCTTTTAGACAAGTTACAGTAGAGATGTTAACTAGAGTACAAGCATCATTTTGCGAACGAATTGGTTTGTGTTTGCATAACGAAAATATGCATTTTGAACAGCTATTGTGAATAATCACAAGCTGTTGTAATGCAATTGTTTAAATAAAATTAAAAACTTTTCTCAAATCACTTTTCATTTGTTTTAAAGTAATACTGCGCATTAAACATGAATAGATTGTCTGAATAATATTAAAATCGAAAAAACAAGGAAAACTAGTAAAGATAGATATAGGGAATGCAGTAGACGTTTGATGGGAAATTTACAGTAGAATTCAAAAATTAAATAAAAATTTGTAGTTTTCATTTGAAAAAAATCAAGTTATGACACATTAAAGTTAGAAAACTTTGGACCACGGCAACAAACATCCTGTATAACCAAATTCAACTTTAAAATATTTAAAAAATAGCACATGGTCTTGATTAATATTTCTCAGAAAAAAATTGTTTAATCTGTAAAAATACGGCTTGTGCAAATTTTACTAGTAAGGTCTGCAAATGTCAAATACAGAAAAAAGTTGAATAACTTGGCAACACCGCTACGGAATTCAAAAACAAAAAAACAGTCGGAAATAAAATTAAAAGGCGAACAATAATTTGCAAAAATATACAGGGTGTTTAATTATAAAAAATATAAGTTTGCTATCCCACTCTGATATGGAACACCCTGTGTAATGGAAAATATTTTTATCTGATAGTACACACGACCCCAAACAACTCTTATCTAAAAAAGTTTCTTCTATCTCTAATACTTAATCTGCAATCGACCAATTACAGCGGGCTGCCACACCCTATATACGTATTATTTCTGCTTTTAAAATTTCCTAATAAATTGTTGGAATTGTACTCGAATAAGAATCAATCACACTTGCAGTCTAGTTCTAAACAGAATATCCACTGCAATAATTTGAAGGCAAAAAGATTAGGATCTTTCGTACATTTGATTTGCCCAACAAAAATTTATCAAATTTAAACTACTACCAAATACTGCATAACAAAACAAAATTTTAAAATAGATAGTTTATTTTTAACAAGACCAATCTTTAATTAGAATACAATTTAATGGTACCATCAGCACCAGATGTAAACACCCAAGGTTGCAACGGATGAAAATGTACAGCAAAGATCCCGAAATCATTTGCAGACTTGTGGTTCTGAAGTCGTTTTAAGGGTACAATCAATGGGTTCTGCATCAAATCACTGAAACAAAATTGAATCAATTAAAATAAGAATTCTCGTGATTTTTTCAAAAATATAACTTACTTATAAACCATTCCATGTGAAATAATAAGACTTTTATCATCAGAACCTGATGCAAATAATGGATACCGTTTATGAAAACTCACGCCTCTAACAGCAGTGCCATGTAATCTTAATGTCTGGTACGGTTTTGTGCTAAGATCTAAATCAAACCATAGTACTTTACGATCATAAGTTGCCACTAATAAATTATCTCCACCGGGATGAATGTCCATTGTTGAAATCCACTTACAATTGGTAAGTAATTTTTTCACCAACACCTGCTTCATCAGATCATAAATTCTTACATGTCGCTGGGTGGCAACAAACAAGAAAGGTTTAGAAGGATGAAAAAGAACGGACTGAACCAATCCTTTAGGCTTTGAAAATGGTAATTGTGAGCGCCGTTTAGAGACCTGACCAATTAAAACTGAACGATTTTGTCCATCAGGCATAACCGATGCAAAGTAGTCTCCCCTTCCATGCCATGTTACTTGTGTAACCTCTTTGAAGTGAACCAATACAGCTCTATAACCCTTTTCGTATTCCTTTTCACCAGGTTCTTGCCATTCAACGGTTGTACGTACACGTTCACTAATGATAACATCGCTTGCAGGTGAATCCTTAAGAATTGTATCAGTTTTGTTACAGATCAAGGCGTCTCCTACATGTGGGTTCATTAAAATTACTTTATTACCAGAAGCAACCAAAACTAGAGATAATGCGGAATTGGGGCACCATTTAACTGATCTTACAATGGCGTCAGTTTGCATAGTTTTCAAACACCTTCCTGTGTTGATCTCCCATATCTTGACTGTGCAATCATCAGAACCACTAACCAAATACTGTCCGCTTTTGTCGGTGTCAATAGTCCGTATCATATCAGAATGTCCCGTGTATTCAATAGCCAGTACAGTGGGGAATGGTTGTAAGTCACGTGGACTTGGAAGTTTGGGAACTAGAGCTTCTGGTTCGATAGTTAACTTCATTTTAATTGCTCTTGGACAAAGGTAGAGATCCAGACACCTCAAGAAACGTTCTTTAATAAATCTTGGATAAGCGGGAACATTACGCAAACATTCGTATTTCTGTGGAACAAAATGTAGTTTTCGTTTCCATGGTGCATCCTTCTGTTTATTCCACTGCTTCAACTCCCTTGCATCAAACAGGAACTCAGATGGTGGATTGTAAGATTCTGCGTGACCAGGCAGATGTCGTTTAGGTGCTGGAATGTGTTTATGGATTCGCCGCATTTCCTCAACTTGATCATCTGTCTGCCACAACATATAAAACTGTGGTTCTTTCTTTGCACGTAACTTATCCTGCTCTTCTTTTGTTTTTATCCATCCCATTTTAAGTGCATGAACTAACTTTGAAACTTTTTTGGCTTCATCTCTGCTGGGCAAGAAAGAACGTTTATGTTCAGGAAATTTGCGTAATGGAGTTTTCATTACTTCGCTAGTAAACCACTCGATCCAAGGCTGTAAGAAAACATCATGTTTAATTGTGAATTATAAGGTGATATCAAGGGATAGATGGGACGGCCAGGAGTTCGGAAAATTTCCCTAATGACCGACAAGATTTTTTGACACTTAGATATTGTGTTAAACTATCGACTGAAAAAATATTTCTTTAATAAAGAACGACCGCCCTGCAGATCTTTGATCACTGTGTGTAGAACTGTACCAGTTGCAGCTGGTCATCACCACTGCACATGCAAATCAGCAAAAAATGCAATCTGAACAATAGAGATGAGCTTATCAGCTTATACAGGGTGATTAAGAATTTTCGTGCAAATTTTGACCCACACTAAAAATGAAGAGACCCATATCTTTTTGTTTTGATGTATATCCGTTTACAAGATGTGTGCGTGTCTGTTATGCCTCTAAAGGCGAAAGTACTGGACCAATTTTGATGCAATTTTAAATAATGAAGTATACAGGGTCGCTGTATGTATGGGACCAAAGCTGCCCTGGTCAAACAGTTTGAGATATGCATTTTATGTTTGGTATATGTTAATTTGAGGTTATTTTGCATATTCTGAAGTAAAAAAAATTTTTCTTTGCATGTTGTTTTTAAGCGCGGCCGCCATCTTGAATTTTTTAAATAGCAACCTAGGCTTTGTGATACAATAATAGAAAGCTGATTTTTTCTCTTTTCAGAAATGTTAAACATGTATAGCGTTACATAAGAAAATAACGCAGAAAACTTAAGAAAACATTTTAAGCATGCTTAATTCGTCGCTGCACATTTAGTGAAATCTAGTAACCATTGCATTAACAAAACGTGGAGTGGCTCCAGATTTGTCTCCTTTAGATTTTTTTTTTTGGGGCCATTTAAAAAGTCGCGTTTATTTAAATAGACCTGACAATTTAGAAGAATTGAAAAATCGTATTCGTGCTGAAATGGCTGCTATTTCTCGCAATTCTTTGCGCGACTCTTTAGACAATTTTAAAAAGCGCATTCATTATTGCCAAGAAGTAAATGGGCAGCAATTTGAACATCTCCTCTCTTAACTACTGTTAATTAATAATGTTGTTGTTTTCATTTGTATTTAAGAAATGTTGTTTGTTATCCTATTAATTTTAATTACTGTTTGTGTTTTGTTTATTTATCACGTTTTGTTAATGCAAGGGTTACTAGATTTGAGTAAATGTGCAGTGACGAATTAACCAAGTACACCAGCTCGAAGTAGGTCGCTCCATCTCCTTCTGCGAAACTGCTATGCGATGAAAAAAAAAAGGTTCTTTTCAAACCACGATGTTGTTTAAAAAAAGAATTTTCCTGAAAAAAAAGTTAGTCCTAATGATGTAAGCATGCCTCAAATGTTTTTTTAATTTTTCTGCGTTATTTTCTTATGTAACCCTATACAACTTTAATATTTCTGAAAAGAGAAAAAAATAAGCTTTCTATTGATGTATCACACAGCCTAGGTTGCTATTTTAAAAAAATTCAAGATGGCGGCCATGCTTAAAAAGTATGTGCAAAAAAAAACATTTTTTTACTTCAGAATATGCAAGATAACCTCGAATTAACATATACCAAATATGAAAGGCATATCTCAAACCGTTTGACCAGGGGAGCTTTGGTCCCATACATAATAGCGACGCTGTATAGAAAATTGTAGTTCTGTAGAGCTTTTAAAAAAAATCGGAAACCCGAAGCGGCAGGCAGTTAGACATGTTTTTTTCCAAAAATAAATTTAGGGTTTTGAGCACAGCATCTGAGAGAAGAGTAGGCTGCTATAACCAAAAATTGGCTACATTTTATTTTTTTGCTAAAAGCTATACTTTCACTGTGTAACTTTCTGTGAATTTTTGAAAATCGAAAATGGGCACCTTTTTTTTATTAAACAAGGTCCGATAAAATTCTTTTCCTCTGCAGAATTGGTCATCATGACTAGTAGAATCAAAATCTAATGTTAGTTTTCAGAAATTTTCAAAATAATATATCTCAACAACTGACCATACATTTTTTTTTAAGTTTGTAGTTTTATAGAGGCGAACGTTGACTACAATTTGGGTTTTGCTGAATACCATAATTCCATTGTGACACCTTCTATGAATTTTTTTAAATCACAAATGGTATCACCGTATTTATTAAGGGGAAACAATAAATACCTTCTGCTTAAGAAGAATTACTCATCTAGACTAGCAGAACTAAAATCCAATGTTTTAGAAAATTTTAGATTTGGTGGGGCTACAGGAGCCCCCTCCTCTAATTCTTTGGCTGACAAATTTAAAGTTTGGTTGGCTACTGTAGAAAATGTAAATTCCAATAACTTATAATTTAAAACAAAACTTCTCACATTAGTTTGTATCAAGATTTTGTTTTTCACAAAAACAATTAAAAATCTTGAAAAGATAATTATCTCAAAAAACCCTTCCGTTAATCATTATTACTACTTTAAATTTGATCGGCACAGTCAATTTAAAAAAAATTGCAGATATTTCAACAACCGTACATTTTAGGCATAGGAATATCCCATACCGTCTCATAGAAAATTAAATTTTAAATTAAAAAGTGAAATAATATACAAGGCGTTCCATGTAACATAACAAAGTTGCTTATTGCACCATGAAAAGCAAACACCTTGTATAAGTGAAATTGATTTACAATGATGTGAAACTGTATCCCAAACAACTTTTGCATTAAACTTATTTTTGTAAAGTTATTATTTAAGGCTATGGCATCGATATTCCATACTTTTAATTCACCCTGTATATTATTTACATTTCTTCGTAGTTTTCGCGCCGAAATTATTCACTAACATAACATACATAGGCGTCTCAACAGTTTTACTTCAGAAAATACTTACAAAATTTTATGAGTACGTCCATGTCAGGTCAAAATCGCTGGATATACCAACTTAAGAAAAATAAAAAAGGTACAGACCGATTAAATACTGTGAAATTTATAAATGTGGTAAATCGAAGCTCGCAAATTAGCGACTTTAGTGATCAAATGTTAAATTAGCAACTTTTAACGACCTACATAGAAAAAAGTGACTTTTATCTAAAAAAATTATTAACATTTTGACAAGCACTTGTTTTTGCCTGTTTTAAGACATACGTAGGGCCGCGCAACACCGCATATTGAGTATTGATACCACTTTGGTATTGATACTATACAAAAGTATCGAAATATCAAAAACATCAAAGTGTAAAAGTATTGCAGAGTGACATTTTTTCAAAACTACTGTGCGAATACATTAACGGCTGTATTTAAATTAATACTTTGAACCTATGTGGGTGAAAAAAGAAAACAGTCGGACCAACGGTTTCGAATATATCATTAACAAACAACTGTCAATAGGCCTTTTTTGGGGGAGCTATAGCTGTACTTTACAATTTCACATAAAGCAAAACAAAAAAAATAGGTGTCGCTTTATTATGAATGTTTAAACGCAGGTAAAATTTTGCATCATAATTCTGAATCACCCTGTTTCGCTCACAAACAATAATTTTGTATTTTTACAGATGTAAAACAAGATTTTAATATAATTTATATGATAAGAGTAGGTGCTACTAATCCATCATACATATTATAAAAATTGTTTTAATGTCTCTTATAACAAAAGTTATTCTGCGTGAGAGGTCATTGTGAAAGACCCTGTATATGCCAAAGTTATACTTTATATTTTATGTTAAATTTAAAGAATATTGGTTTTACTTAAATGAAAAATTTATTGTGTTGAAAATGTGGGACTGGGCCTACGAACACGGGGCCGACTTATAACACCCCATCTGTCCCTGGTGGTATAAATAACTTACAGCATATTCATCAAATGTTTCTTCAGGTATTTTCTGTCCTTGTATTCTTCTGATCAGTTTAACATCATCATCACTCAAAACAACATCTTGTCCTGTTTGTGGATCTTTAACAGTTCTCCAAAAGTTGGGATCGTCTATTCTCTTTAAGAATGAGTCTAGCTGATCTTGCCCTTCTGGTTTTGATATTTCATTTCCATCCCAATCATATCCTAAGTGCTTATATTCATCATACCAGTTCATGGGTATGTTGCCTACAGTGTTGCGAATGTCCTCCTCGTCTGATGTATCATGATCGACATATTCGTCTACAATTTTATTTTTGTCAATCGGGGTTTTATTTTTATCTACTTTTCTGTTTGCACTGTTTTTGCTTTTTTTACTACTAGATGGGTTTTTCTTGTCTTCAGATTGCTGATCAATTTTTGAACTATCATTTTCTTCGTCATCATCTGAATCACTTTGATTCAAATTTATTAAATCATCTTCATCATTGCTTGTTAAATTATTTTCAACAATTGATAAATCATTTTCTTTGCTATGTACTGAGCTATTTTCATCTTCTTCATCTACACTACTGTCGTCTTCATTAGAACTGTCATCTTCTTCTTCATCATCCACATCAACATCATTATCCTCATCTTCATCATCCTCTGAACCTGCAACGAATTCTTCATCGCTCTCTTCAATTTCACGATCGGAATCAGAACTATCTGCTTCCTGATCCTCTATCACATTCCAGAAATTCTCATCTTCGTCCTAAAACAATCCAGCAATAACAAAAATTAAACATTCTCAAAAACAACTTACCCCATCAGCTTCTTTAGAAACATGTTCCGCTTGTCTGGTATTAATAACTGCTTTTCTTTTTAATTTTTCTTTGGACATTATTTTATATTCCAAAGTTTCTGATATAAACAAAACTAAAACTACACTCCTATATAGCTTCAAATTATTTCAAAATTATATATCGCATACATCAAAGATCTTTTTAGCACGAACTATCAAAGCATGTTATTATTGAGGTTAAAACACTTTTTGTTTTTTTGACAGAAAAGAATAAAATACGCATGCGTGACATAGTGTTTGACGTAAAATGTACAGTGTTGTCAGATGTAGGAAAATTTTCCACCTCGCGGGAAAATTTTAGTTTTAGCTTTTTAATTCGGCTTGAATCAAAGAATATCAAAATACCCAGAAGCGTCACTTGTGTCGGTTCCTTTGATGTTTTGAGCATAATTTGGGTGACCTTCGCCATATTGAAAATGGTTAACGTCAAAATTAAATGGCGCCAATTTTAAATATAACTTGTAGACATACAACACAAAGAACTAAATAATATTGCTAAAGGTAATTCGCAGGAAACCGAAGCACGCATTAAATAAAGTAATAAGTAAAAATAATTCTGTAGATCGAGTAGGATTTTTATTAGGTACGTGAAATGCAAATAAAATAAAATTACATTGTTCAATATTTTGTAGTAGGTATACCTACCGCGTATTGTTATGTCCAAATACGTAATCAGCCTTTACGTCCCACTGCTGGGCACCGGCACTCTTCTCTGCCACGTACTCTCCTTAGCGCTAAGGTGGGAGTACGGGGGACCTACAGTTTAACGTCGAATCCGAACGACTAAATTCCAGAGAATGTTTCAGGCATTAAGACCCCACGGCTGCCTACACCGGATTGGGGAATGTGAGTGGCGGGTTGCGACATAGATTTTTATTGCTGCATGGCATCGGCGGGGAATCGAACCCTAGACCTTCAGCGTTGGAGACTGAGCGCTCAACCTCTGAGCTACCGCCACTCTCCAAATGGTACGAGTATTTACCAACGTTTGACTAAAACTGATTACTTTAAGTAAAATTCACAGAACACAATTTACTGCTAAGTCAACCAAACGAACTGCTCAGTCTGTGATGCTGTTGTGGTATTGTGCTACATTTGACACGCTAAATAACTGTAATACCCTTAAAAACGATATCTGAATAAAATGGATGAAAGAAGAACCTTACATGGAGTGAAAAATAATGTTATTGTATCTACTGTTAATTATTATGGGTGTTTAAATACAATAATAAGGCATTCCAGAATGCTGTCAAAGTAAATTCAATATGGCTGCTGCATGGCAGACAGAGTCACCATAGCCCATCTGATGTTGTGTGTTATAGGGTAATTAAAAGCGTTTTTGGTGTTAATTTGCTTGTTTTTTGAAGAAAAGTTTTGTTTTTTAAAGTAACGATGCCTGCGTTTTGTTGTGTGGTGAAATGTGGTAGTCGCAAAGAACGCGACGACGTGCATTTTTATCGAATACCTGCTGTACTATCTTTCAAACATAAAGTAACTTTAAATGAACTTTCGAAAGTTAGAAGGCAGAAATGGCTTAATGCAATAAAACGAGTGGATTTCACGGAAACAAAGTAGAAAAATTCAGTAAGCATTTTATTTCAGATACTCGCCTACTAACTATAATGTTACTCAGCATATATGTATAAATTATAGGAAAACCTGCAGATTTATTCACTAAAATAATTGTTGAAATTTAAAAATATGCATATATCACTCAAAGATTGTGTTTTAAGCTTTAAAATGATATATATAATCTACATAAAATTTTGTAACATTTGTAACAATAATTAAATAGTTAATTTTTTTATTTAAGTAAACCATATGTACAAAAAAACAAAATCTTTTTTTCTATATATACATATTTAAAGTTAAATAAACAAACATGATAACAATAAGTCGTCCTTTTATTTATTTTAATACAAAAACCCTCGGGAACTGAACTAGTCATCACCATGAAGTAGAGTAAACAGAGCACAATTAACTATTAAAATTAACCCTACAATCTTCACATAGCCAACACGTTTCTGGAACATCAGCTAAACCAACAGTCTAAATGAAACCACTGTAATTCACAGCTATCATTATCGCATTATCAAATGCAGTTACTACTGGATACGCATCAATATTGGTGTTAAACTCTTGTTCATCAAGAGCATAGGAATCCACATTGTTTATTAACTTAATTTTTTCGTTGTATCGTTCTGCTACATCAGTACCTACACTTTCTAGGCTTAACAAATACGCACTTTTTCTTTCTACAGCCAAATTTTTAATATAAAAGCAATATTAACGTTACACCTGTACAAAAAAATTCTAAACAGGTTAGCACGTCAACACTTCGTCATACGCAGAACGGGAACAGCTGACGATGTCTGCCATGCAGACGCCATTTTTAAAGAGCTGAGGTCACGTGTTCTAGAATACCTTATAAACAGTAAGTTGAACATAACCTCCAAGGTACATCTGTCAGATTGACAGTTAAACCATTTACAATATGGCCGACTAAAGTACAAAAAAATATCGTGGCGCTTCTGGGTGTTATGATGTTCTTTGCTTGAATCACAAGAGTTGAAGTTCAAAATAAACAGTCCGTGGTTGATATTGGTATTACTCTGAAGCTGGTTGCTGAAATGACGGACCGGCCCACCGCGGCGGGTTTGCTGAAAGACGTTATTGTTAAAATTAGCCGTTCTTTGAATGAAGACCATCATTTATTCCTGTTATAGGCCGGCACCGGGAATTTTACAAACTGAGGGGGGAGAATAATGTATTGGCAAATCGGCAACACCGAAAAACTGTTTTATACAGGGTTATTCATTTATAAGCAGCCATAGGCCAACTTTTGTATTTGAACAGATGGACATGCGATTTTGAAAACAAATTTTTAAGCCCCTAAATAGAACCTATTTAGAACAGTCAAATAACAATGAAAAAAATAACCAGCAACACACAAACGATTCTGTTACATAACATTTCCTTAGATTATTACGTATTTAAACTGATGTGCACGATGAACAACGCCTTATTTCATGTTCATTATCATTTGGTGTGTTATGATTCTGATTTTTCGTTTTATGTTTTAACCTGGATATTTTCTTAAGACCCTTAGCAGGAGTAATAATACAGTGGCCATCGAGGTCGTCTGATTTAACCCCACTAGCTTTTTTTTATGGGGTTATTGGAAAACCAAAGTTTTATGTTAATGTTAACATTAACGCCACTAGTAGAACTACTAGAAAACGTAAGAAGAAAAATCAAGAACACACCCCAAATGCTAGCAAATGCGAATCAAAATGTCGTCAATCTTGTATATTAGTGTAAAACTCAACAGGAACATCAGTTTGAACACGTAATGTAAGGAAATGTTATGTAATAGAATCGTGTGTGTGTTGTTTGTTGTTTATATCGTTGGCTAGCTATTTTAAACAATTTTCTTTTGTTTCATGATTGTTTCCATAGCCAACTTATAATTCAAACAATTTTAAATGATCGTCCAAGGCTTACAAACCATCAAGACAATTAATTGTAAATAAAATAAAATAAAATAAAATTGTAAAAGGGTTAGTTTTTGATTCAGAATCAAATGGCTACCAAATTCACTAAAAAAAATTTATGCTGCAATTTCAGAAAATACTGCAGCTTCACGAATTTGCTTTGAGAATACTTTTAATTGAATAACGCTGTATACACTGTTGGAATTTTGTTGCTGCTCTTTTAATTCTTCTTCTGGGGTATATTACGGTTTTCTGTGTAGTGTCGCCTTATCAATCAACTCTCTCCGTTTTCTGTCCTTGACTTGGCTTTTCCAATTTCTTAAAACACTAAAAAACTGAAAACCCATTAAAGAAGGAAATTATAAATAATTAAACACATTTTAATAATTTTTATTGGCTGCTACGAGAAAGGTATCAAGTTCAAATCAGACTGGATGCCTTGAAGGTGGTTTACCTAGTCGCTTTTTAAAAATTGTGATCCAAACCCCTCGAAGGGTGAGGGAAGTAAAGCAGCCGTCTCAGGTATGGTGCTTACCACACCACTCCGTACTTGATAAAAAGTGTGAGATGGCCGAGTATCGGAAGCGATAATTAGTGTCCCTGATGCACCGCATTGCAGGTCAAACTTCTTAATGAAGTGCCTCCAACTTTACTTTTTTTGTTACTTTAAATATTCTGCGTATTCTAGTTTCCAACAACAATATATCTACAGCCTTGAAGATGTACCATGCAACAGTGCGCAAAACGTCGGCAGTAGCAGTACCGATGCTGCGGTTTCAACTAGGATTACTATAAGTCTTCTAGGGACATAACAATCAACTATTCTAATGCAGTTTTTATCATGTTAAACTGCCATGTACCGCATTAACTTGAATTCCCTGTACTATATTGTATAAATGACTCAGTATCACTTCAAGTTGTTTTTTATATTGTTATTGTTATCCATTAATTTTATTATAAGTATCTTCCTGACAATGCCTTTATACTTTAAGAATCCTGAGGGGGTAAATAAATTACAATCACGTTTTAGGAATAAATAGACGTACGATATGTTGCCTCACGCTACAGTATAAACAAAAAAATTTTAGAGACATTTTTGAAAATTTGAAAACAGCAGTGTAGTGCATCTAAAGGCAAATCAAACGGTTTTTAGCTGTATCTTAAAAACAAAAGCCGCTACGAAATTTTTGAAAATGGTGACTTTAATACCCGATTACTAAAAAAAAATATCCCATCGATAACAATTATCATGTCATTAAATAGCCTTTAATAAGCATAATCATGTGATGTTAAAAAAAATCTTTGGAAACATGAAAATTGTAAAAGTGGCACATTTTTAAAATTTATAAACTTTATAAAATTATTCTTCAAACGCAATTTCTTTTAAACTTTGTGAGCAGATGGAGCTTAGCTTTCAGTGCACTACAAATTTGTTTTTCTAATCACCGAAATTTTACTCTGACGCCCTGCAGGAACTTTTGAAACATTCAAAATTGATTGACGAGATATTCAAAACGCAAACGGCAATTTTTGATCTCTTCAAATAAACTATTTATAACGATTTTTGGTCCAAAGTCCAATATCTAATTAAGCCTTAGCCATAGCACGATTAAATTGCCTTTATGCAGATTGGTGAAAGTTATCGTCACGTACTATGTTTTTACATTCCATATTTTAGTATTTCCTATCAGCAGTCATAGTAACACAGTGTTGGGGAGCACTGGTACAGCATCCTATTGCACGGTTGCAAGTTCAAATCCCTGCTGGGGCGTTACCTTTTTTCTTTCTTTAAACAATGTTCTTCAGTCATTTATTGGCGCGAGAATATTTAAAAATAATGAATAATATCTCGTTTTATTTAAAGGGAAGATGCTATATTTTACGTTGTCAGCTAGCATCAAATTTAATTCTCTTTCAATTTCATAAACAAATTACTGTGCAGTATCTGTGCCAAACAGTAACGAAAGAATGACGCAAAATTAAGTATCGTACAAATGCCCGCCTGATATTAATGTCCGACACCACTCGACGCGAGTTGGAGCGATAATTTCAGCATGTTTTTACGACTGTAAACACAACAAAATTTTATTTTTGCGATTTAAGGAAATTTCGCAAAAACTGAGACTTCTCAAAATGTCGGAGATCTGGCAACCTTGTTAAACAAACACATTGTGATCATATAATATTGTATATTTTTGAGTGAATACTGTATACAATGTCTAAGTCACAAGACATAAGCGCTCTATGTACTAGAAAAATATATTATGATGGCACTTTACATCTAATACCTAACATACACAACTAAGTATTCTATTATAATACATTACTGGGGAACGCAAAAGTTGGATGCACCTCCTTAAAAAAAACCAAGAGGAACTTATACAATCAGATATTTGCGAAACCAATTCGACAAAAAAACTCGATTATTATTGCAACTAAATTAATTAAGTATCTACACAATACTTATTGTTACACGTTTTACGGTTTATACAAAGAAAATGACTAAAATGCTGAATACGAGAGATATCGCCTAAACATATACACAAATCTAAACTAACACAATATACCACATAAAATAAAAACACAGAGAAATATAAATAATTCGAGACAAAAATAAAACGCGTATGCCCTACACTACATATTATAAATAATAAAAAAAAAAATACTTAAAAACTACGTTACGCACACATTTCTATACAAATCCAGTTGGTTTGTTATCTTACTTTCGCAATGTAATAATGGTATGGTTGATTCGAACGTCTATCGGCTGAATGGAGTAATAACTGCTACAACTGGCACCTGCTGTGGTGTCTCTGTTTCTACAAACGGTATGCCCACATGTGGGCCGCTTAAGCTATACTTATTTAGTCTAAATGAGGTTCCGTGCGGTTCTAACTAATTTACTTCTTTGCGGCAACCAACGTTCTTATATCGAGGATAGAAAAAGAGAAACAAAAAAATAGCCAATTATACAGGGTGAGCCATTCAAGTGTCACCCCACTATTATTTCGTAAACTATTGGGAATATCAAATTTCTCTCTTAATAAAAGTTGTTGATAATTTACTGCTGCATAACCAAAAATTATTACCAATTATACTGGGCGTTTGATTGTACCTGTACAGCACATTACTTTGTTATTTTAAATGGAACACCCCGTATATTATTGCAGTTTTAGATTCTATGTTTAATTCTACATATAAAAGTGTTAAAGTACTACGATCTTGAAATTACGGGTTGTCAAGTTATTTAACTTTTATTTACTATTATTCTAACATCTGTGAACTAATATTACAAAATTAATGTTTTAGATATTAATAACGTTGAGTCATCGCTATTTTGCACAGACTATTAACACATTATAAAGTATTCAGAGGTATGTTCAAAACTGCAGATTATTACATAATGTTCCGAGTTCAATGTCCATTTTGCTTAACTTCAAATGTCCATAACTTTTGGTTTTCAACTATAACACCCAGTATTTTTTACCTCCATAAAATGTACAGTTAAATTCTTTTTCAATTTGATATAGTTTTGTATATAAAATACTAAAATTTCGAAAAACCATAAAAATTTTAATATTTAGTATACAAAACTCTATACCAAATTGAAATTGAATTTAATTTTACTTTTGATGGCGTAAAAAAATACTAGGTGTTCCATTTAAAAAACAAAAGTTTCTAACATTTAAAGTTTTTCAAAAGAACATTAAATTATGAACACCCTATGTAATCATCTGCTGTTTTGAATATACCAAGTCTTATCGTCTGCGTAAAATAGCGATGATTAAACGTTTTTGGTATCTAACAAATTAATTTTGTAACTACCCGTGGACTACGCCCCATTGTTTTCTGTTAAAAAATGTGTATACCAAAAATAAATATAACTACCACTTAATGGAACAATAACTATCACGAATGTTTAAAACATGGCCTTCTGTATTGAGATCGACTGACGTCTCTATATGGCGTCACAAAAGGCGATTGCCAACAAATTCGGCGTGCAGCAGAGGCGCTACTTATGGTGCCAAACATGTGCATCGGAGATGTCATATTTGAGCTTAATTTAGTGATTAATTAACGTGAAACACAAAAATGCATTACATTTTACTCCCGGTTTCAGTTTTTATGAGTAAAGATATTACTTCTAAGTGAACTGATACGTCGCAATCAGCCATTACGTCTCACTGCTGGGCTCCGGCACTCTTCTCTGCCACGTACGCTCCTTAACGCTACGGTAGAGTATGGGAGACCAACAATTTAACGTCGAATCCGAACGACTAAATACCAGAGAAGGTTTCAAGCATTAACACTCCATGGCTGGCTACACTGGATTGGAGAATCTGAACGGCAGGTTGTGGCATAGATTTTTATTGCTGCATGGCTCCGGTGGGGAATTGAACCCCAGACTAATCAAATATTTCATGACGCGGCAGGCCGTATCTTGACTTTAGTCGATATTAATACAGGAGGCCATGTTTTAAAATTATTACAGTGATTTAATGTAAATATAAATATAAGTGTGTAGGTTTTTTTTTTATAATCTTATACATAAATATAACAAATAAATATTTAATATACAGAGCAATCAAATAAAAACTTAATCGCAGTTGCCTATGAAATAAGCGTGGCATGTCGATGATTGGCTTGCAAATCGTGAAGCTATTAACATAGTTAGGCGGTTTATTATTTTACCGTAATTGCTCATATTTATCATTTTTTAACAACTGACATGTGAGTGTAAATTATTTTTAGTTTACAAACCCATGATAAATGTCATTTGGCCGTGACCCATTTACTTCATTCAATGCAAAACATTTTAAACGGCATGTTGGTTTAGCAGTAACAGTGTAGGCTTGTAATCTGACGGCCCC
This sequence comes from Ctenicera cuprea, assembly GCA_958336395.1. Taxonomy (NCBI): domain Eukaryota; kingdom Metazoa; phylum Arthropoda; class Insecta; order Coleoptera; family Elateridae; genus Ctenicera; species Ctenicera cuprea. Next base: position 44,921,589 of record OY284493.1, read on the forward strand.
AGTTCAAAACCCGTGGCAGACCTGTTTTTGTTTCTTAATTTTTGTTATATTTTTTTGACATCTCTTACTGCTATCTTATCTTGCCCTACGCTTATAATTTATGTTTTTTTTGTTTTATGTGAAAATGTGGTAACTTGAAATACGTTTTTATTTAATTTAAATTTAAAACACTAAACAATCTAAACAACATAATTCGTTTCTAGGCATAAACTAACTCAGCTTTTTCAAGATGCCTAAATTTTAAAAAAATTAAGAAAAAAAACAGGTCTGCTACAAGATTTGAACTGGGGCCGCTAGTTTACAAGCCCACGCCTCTACTGCTAAACAATGCCTTTTAAAATGCTTTCCATTATGTGAGTGAAATGAGTCACAGTTTCCAACTGACATTTATCATGCACTTTTGTAAAGCAATAACAATAAATATTAAAAATAATTTACATTGCTCACTTGCTACTTGTTAAAAAATGTTAAATATGAGCAATTACGGTAATATAACAAACCGTTCAACTATGATAATAGCTCAACAATTTGCAAACTAATCATTGACATGCCACGCTTGTTTCATAGGCATTTGCAATACGTAGATACGTATCTGTATGAAATTCATTTTCAAAGTTTTTGAAAAAACAAAAACCAATTATTTTAAGATCATAGTACACTTACACTTTTATATCTAGAATTAAACGTAGAATCTAAAAATGCAATAATATACAGGGTGTTACATTTAAAATAACAAAGTAATGTGCTGTACATACATAACCAAACACCCAGTATAATTGGTAATAATTTTGGGTTATCCAACACTTAATTATCAACAACTTTTATTAAGAAACAAATTTGATATTCCCATTAGTTTTGGAATTAATAGTAGAGTGACACTAAAATGACTCACCCCGCACAAATCTTACAACTAATAAGAACTGTTTTTTTTTAGTACGTAACCTTAACTAAGGTAAAAGTGGAGCAATAGCATGAAATTAAAAAAAGCGTCATACTGTTCAGTCTAAGGTTTTTAAAAATAAAATGAGATGTTATTAAATGTTTAAGAATTTAAGAACGGACTAGTCATTTTTTTCTAGTAGTCAGGAAATTTGTACATTTTCCCTGGTTTCTGATTACGATAATTAATGTAAAATTCGACTTCTGTTTACTACCATTCACACTACTTACTTTTAGAAGACTATCGCTTATTACAATTTTTCCCCTAAATACGTCTACAATGTAGATAATTCAATTCGGACAACAATGGTTGCTCAGCTTTTACAACCGTTTTACACGAAGAATTGACTATTTTTTCGGTTAATTATGTATCTTAGCTACATACAGATCTTCCAGTACAATTCTTTGTGTAGAACAATTTGCAAAATTAAAAAACAAAAAAAATTATCGCAGGACAATATAAGATTCTGTTATGAATATAAAACTCGATAAGAACTACCAGATCATTGTAATCAACACAATTATTTGAAACTCAAAAGCTTTAACGAACCTCAAATAACCAATCTTACTTAAGTTTAGAAACACCGAGTGCGGGTAACTTGTAATGAACAATATGATACGGCGGTCCTATAGGACTGGTGTTTCCAGGAGCATTATAGGAAGTGGCAACAGGCATTGGTGTTCCAGAAGGCCCCGAGCATGACCGCCCACGTTTTCTTCTTGGTAAGATGCCCTTGCGAGCCATGTAAAATCTTATGGTAGAAATGGGGATATTGAATTGATCACTAACATTCTGAAATGTTTGACCTCTTGTTATACATTCGGCTGCCCTGCGTAATTCCTCATCTGAACGTCTTATGCGCCTGTTTGGCCCACCTAATTATTACATAAGAAAAAAATAATTAATAAGCATTTTCATAAGAGGTAAAGTAGACATCAAGATGACTGTTGGTAATTATGGTAGTGTTCAAATGAGATGGTAAAAAAATGTTACCAATTATCTTGATTGTACTTGCCCTGTCATCTATAATTTTATATGCAGAACAGTTAATATTCGTTTTAATAGTAAAAAATATGACTGCCGAGGTCATCATAATAATCAAACAAGCTAGTACATGAGTAAGGATTAAACGATGGGTGTGGCTTATAACACCATGGTTACCAAGTTAAGATAAGGAGAAGTGATATCACTTTAATAAATGACAGTTTCAACTTATGAATTAAATTTTAACATTTCAAGACTTGTTTTCCATTGCCAAACCATATGACGTGTTATGCGAGAATTGACCTAGCCCACAGTTACCTGGCGCACTCTTGCAGTGGCCTTCTTAAGCATATAGCATGTTTACCAATTTCAAAAACTTTTGTGCATAGAGCTTCGCGGTAGTCTAGAGGCAAGATTTTATTTGTAGCCTATAACTACTACATACAATTTTATAAATGGTAACTAAATATTTTTATGTGGGGATACTTTGTAACTCAATAAAAAAAGAATTTATAACATAAGTAACTAAATTATTTAATAACTAGTGTTACCCCAGCACACAATACACTGACAGACAGCGTTGACAGAACCGGCGAAATGTCAAGTCACGTGATGCATTAGTTCAAATAATGACACGCGACGTTATTGTAGATGCCGCCCCAAGTGACGCGCGTCTAGCCGACCGTCATATATATTATAAATTAAAATAATTATTAATAAAAAATCGACGTAGAATATAAATATAAAAATGTTTCATGTTCCATCTGTGGATAGAGACCTTCCATTTAAAAAAATGGTCCAAATTGGTGAAGCGGTAGCCGCTGGAGGAAGGGGAGAAAAAAACCTTTGTGCTTTTATATATGTATGGATATGTAGTTAATCCTGCTCGGCAAGATTACTCAAAATAAAAATGTACAACAATATTCCGATTCGCTAAAATTCCTCGTGAATTCCTAAATTCCTGATAATACCCTTAATTTCTGAAAAATTCCCAAAATACCTTATAATTCTCTAATTCTGAGCTATTTCCAGAAAGATTATTAAATAATTCATAAAAATTTCCTAACACTTGATAACAAAATCTAGGCGTTTTCATTAATTTTAACAAATGAGGCAAAAAGAAACTGTTTTACTCATTATAATAAACATTCACAAGCATATTAACAAAAATTTAATTTAATCAAATTTAAGTTTGGTATCATTCTACCATGGTAGCACAGGCTCAATAAAATTTGCTTCAGCTGACAGCAACAAAAGAAAACTCCGTTCATACATAGTGTGATTTGTTACATACGATTACATGTATATTGTCCAAAATCTTTGCTTAGAGTTACTTAGAAATCGCTTATACGCCGTTTAGGCCCTAAAAAATTCCTGAAATTCGCTCGAAATTCTGAAAAATTCCCAAAAATATTCTACAATCCCCCTAAATTCAATAAATTTTCAGAAATTCCTAAAAATCGCTAAAAATTCAATTACTGGAGGTTGTACACCAAAATTCCTCAGCGATTAGCCCCTCGTCTAGAGGCGTGAATCTCTGTTCAGCATGGGAGAAGTCCTCGGTTCGATCCCTGCCACCGGCGTTATTTTTTAAAATTAGCTTTGCCGCATACTTAATTTTTTTTATGGTATACAAGGTGGCCTGCTACTGTTTATGCCCCTTGGGATGTTTTTAGTGATAATTGCAGCACCATTTGGGCACAGCACGTGAGGACGATCTCAGTGTAATGCGCATGTCACGAAACTACGGGCTAAACCAATTCTCGCAACGTTTTATTGCTTATACAATATAGAAAGTACTCCAATAATAGTGTGGAATTCTTCCATAGTTATGTTAATATTAAAAATAGAGGAAAACTTTAAATATAAAAGTTGTTGGTAATTAACTACCCATAACCTAAAATTAGGGATGTACCGAATAGTGATTTTGGCCACTGTCGTAATCAGCCTTTACGTCCCACTGCTGGGTACCGGCACTCTTCTCTGCCACGTACTCTCCTTAGCGCTAAGGTGGAGTACGGGGGACCTACAGTTTAACGTCGAATTCGAACGAGTAAATACCAGAGGTTTCAGGCATTAAGACCCCACGGCTGCCTACACCGAACTAGAGAAATGTGAGTGGCGGGTTGCGGCATAAATTTTTTTAGTTGCATGGCTTCAGCGGGGAATCGAACCCTAGACCTTTAGCGTTAAAGGCTGAGCTACCGCCACTCCTTTTTTGCTCTTTTTGGCCACTGACCGAATACCAAGTATTTGTCCAGTCTATCACAACCTAATACCGAATATTCAACCAACTATTCTGCCGAGTACCAAATCAAATATTAGGTCAATTATTTGGATAAAAACCAATGATACCTAACTCGAGGCAATATACCAAATACTTAAGGATAATAAATGTGTGGGTTAATTGCTTTATATCAGCAGATAGCATCCAGTTTGGCTACCGACATTATAGTTTTGTTTTAATGTATTTTAATCTTAATTATACCATCAATATTTTCAAAAAATTGTTTTCATATAGTGCACAAAATGCGGAATGTCGAATATTCGGCAAACTCGGTGCATCCCTACCTAAAATTTTAATCTTAAACTATACTGAGTGTTTAGTTACAACCAAACAACTCCATGTTTTGTTATTTTAAATGGAACACACTGTATATTTTTGTATTTTTTGATTCTACATTTAATTCCAGGTATAAAAGTATTAAGGTCTTAAAATTCACAGTTTTTGAATAATTTTCTTTTGTGCAACAATTTTGACATTTATTTTGTTGGCTAATATTAAAAAATGGGCAAAACAGGTCGCTAGTACTTTCCCATACTTTTTAAGTTTTTAATATTCTCGCGCCAATAAATTACTGAATAACATTATATTAACAAAATTAAAATAAGAAAAAAAAATTAAAAAAAAAGCTTCTGGCCCTGCGATGGTTTGAACTTGGCAGCAGCCTGTACAATACAATGTCGCATACGGTATAAGAATAGTTAAGCTACAACTTTGCCTAGTTGCATAGGATAAAAAATTGCTATAAAAGCTTTATTTGAAGAGTTATCAAAAATATGCAAAAAATATATATATTTTTTTAACTAAAGATAATTGATAAGCGTAGTGAAAATCATGTAACTTCTGGAAAGCGTGTTGTTGATATTATAAAGTAATGTTTTTTTTCTTAATTTTTCAAAAATTCCTGGATGCCGTCAGAGCAAAATTTGGGAGATTAGTAAAAAATAAATTTGTAGTTCATTGTAAGCTCTATCGGCACAGAAAGTTTAAAAACGGTTGTGGGCTTTTTTAAGCTAGCATATTTACAATTTTCATATTTCCAAAAAATATTGTTACGTCACTTGATTATACTTATTAAGAGTTATTAAATAATTCCATTTTGAAGATACAGCATTTGATTTGCATTTAAATGCACTACCAAATTGTTTACAAAATTTTACAAAAGTGCTTAGGAAAAAATGTATACCAAAAAAACATTAATTTCTACTTGCGGTTCCAATTAAAAACCTTCTACTACCTGCAACTAAAACACTTCTACATACCAAATTTGATAAAAATCATCTGAGAGATTCCGGATATACGGGAACGAACGCACCTCCCCCGTTTTGGCTTTTTTTCAACCCCAAAATGGGTATTTCCGTTAAAATCTCAAATTCGCATGAAATCACACCTTTCCATACTTCATTCTGTATGGGAAAGTAAAAGTGAAATCAAGATATCAAAAACGTTCACGTTTCGCTATTTTGAAAAGATCCTTAACACGTTATAAAGAATTAAGCTGTGTGTTTAAAACAGCCGATTGTAGCATAGGATGTCCATAATTTAATTTAATTTAAATTTTGCAAAACTTTTAATATCAATAACTTTTGTTTTTCAAACGGAACACCCTCATTTTTTTTAAATAGGATCATATGAAGAATTAAATTCGATTTGATACAAAAAATTAACATTTCTGTTTTTCTAGTTTTTATTAATTTTTTTTAGAAATTGCAAATTATAATTGAGGATAAAATTTGGAATTAAAAAACTTACTTGAAATCCGAGAGAGTAAAAAATGCCAAGAACATCAATTAATATTTTATTTTTTTATATTAATCAAAAAATTGTAAATTTTTAACAAAAATGCAAATAAGTCGAAAAACGTTAATTTTAAGATTGTTCTAGCTCAATACTTTGTTACCTGAAATTAAATATAGAATCTAAAATGCAATATAATATACCAGGTGTTCTATTTAAAATAACAAAGCCAAGTGCTAATGGGCATAACTGAACACCGACTATAATTGATAATATTATAACTTTACGTTATGCAGTAGTTAATTACCAACAATTTTTGTCTCTCTATTTTTAATATCAGCAGAGCTATAGAAGAATTCCACACTATTGGAGGACACCCTGTTAGTTACATGATATACATATAAGAAGTGAAACCAAACGCTATTTTCTAGAAGGTCAATGTTACAAATTCAGCGTTGATAAAAATTAATAAAACATACAATTTTCATCGTAAAATGTGATTGCAAGGTATGTTGCAAACGTGTTGTGCAGTTACTTCCAAATATCATCGAAGAAAAGGAGCCTGTTTGCAGTTTTATAAGTTTTAAATATAAATTGGTTAATTATACAATTATTAAAAAATGATGCTAAATTTTCTGTAAACTCTATCACAACAATGCGAAATTCTTTTATAACTAAGTTATCAATATTGTACAAATAGGTCACTTGACTTGATTTCTGCACATTCTAAAATTATTTTATATACAGGGTGAATGAAAAGTAAGGAACATCGATGCTACAGCCTTAAATAATAACTTTACGAAACAAAGTTTCTGACAAAAGTTTCCTATCAAGTTTTTTGCCACAATTTGGCGTTTTTCATTTTTTTTTCAGTTGTCATATGTTTTAGCTATATCGTCATCGACATTTTTTTTAAATGGGAACCTATACTTTTTATGGCATGACCAGTTAGTGCTTTTTATTCTCTATGCAGCCATGTAAAAATATCATACAGTTGCATAATAAAAATTTCAAGAAAAATCACGATAAACATTTATTTTTGTCACTGGCAACATTTCTCATCAGGTACACTTATTGCACGATAAACAAACGACAATAGTAGGCAACTGTTCGAAAATGTTTAAAATTGAACAAATGCAAAATCTGTAATGTCAATTCGGTGACAGTTAGCATTAATAAGTGATTAAAATTTAGTCCGTGTCCTGTGTTAAATACGAATTTCTAATCATGGTACGTTTAGCAGAAACTGAACGTATCGATATTTTGATGATGATCGGGTACGGTGATAACAAGAGAACTCACGACGACGTGATAGAATATAGAATTAATAGAAAATTTAGAGAAACGGGCCACGTCAAAGATTTGGATAAAATTGGCCGTCCAAAAATAGCAACAGACGATAAAATGTTGAACATTGTGCTTACAGTTTCCGATAATCCTCATACTTCAACTCGACAATTAGCCCTGGATAATAATGTTAGTCAAGGAACTGTACTGAATATTTTAAATACAGAAAAATTTCATCCTTATAAGTTTAAACTTGTACAAGAATCATCAGAAGATGATTTTGATAGAAGAATTCAGTTTTGTGAAGAAATGATGGACAGGTGCAATACCGACCCACAGTTTGTGAATTCTATTATCTTCTCCGTCGAAGCCATATTTTCTTTAAATGGAGCTGTAAATCGGCACAATTCCCGATATTGGTCGCGACATAACCCACATTGAATGGAAGAATTACACACACAGTATCCACAAAAAGTAAACGTATGGGCGGGAATTATAGGGACAGAATTCTTGGTCCTTTTTTCTTTGATGGCACATTAAATGATGATCGGTATTTGGATTTTTTGAGGTTGGAACTTGTTCCCGCGTTAGTTGTTTTATTTTCAAATGCAGAAAATCCGGACACGCCGAACGATAGAATTTGGTTGCAACAAGATTGGCATTATGGCATTCATGTTCGTCAATATTTAGATGGAATTTTTACAAATAGTTGGATAGGAAGAAGAGGACATATTAAGTGGCCAGCGCGATCTCCGGATCTAAACCTGCTTGACTTCTTTTTATGGTGCCATCTTAAAAGTACAGTGTATACAAACAGACCAGACAATTTGGAAAATCTAAAAATTCGTATCTGCGAGCATATACGAGCAATATCACCTGCTACAGTTCAAAATGCAGTTCGAGGATTTTCTTATCGTATTGCCCACTGTCAGGCAGTGAATGGCGAACAGTTTGAACATTTGCTTTCTTTAATTGATGTTAAATATGATTTGAAACTAGTTTACTAATTTGTGGACCTGCTATTGTCGTTGTTTATCTTGCAATAATAAGTGTACCTGATGAAAAATGTTGCCAGTGACAAAAATAAATGTTTTTCGTGATTTTTCTTGAAAGTTTTATTATGCAACTGTATGATATTTTTACATGGCTGTATAGAGAATAAAAAGCACTAACTGGTCATGTCATAAAAAGTATAGGTTGCCATTTAAAAAAAAATGCCGATGACGTCATAGCTAAAACATATGACAATTAAAAAAAAAATGAAAAACGCCAAATTGTGGCAAAAAACTTGATAGGAAACTTTTGTTAGAAACTTCTTTTCGTAAAGTTATTATTTAAGGCTGTAGCATCGATGTTCCTTACTTTTTATTCACCCTGTATAGGGTTGTCAATATCAGACAGGTAAAAAGGTCTAGTAGGTCTAAACTAAAATTAACTTTTCGTGAGTTATTAACAATTTCTAACAAAAAAATAGTCAAGCTTCATGGTGAATTACTACGTCAGTACGCCAAATTTTTAAATTTCCTGCAGAGGGATCTGTGTTTTGGTTATTAGCTCAACACCTAACAATTTATTTTTAATATACATGTATGGGTTAGAAATCGGGAGACAATTTGCTAAAAACTCACAGACGGTCATCTTTAGATCTAATAGAACTTTCCACTTTTTTGATCAGCATTAAAATAGAAATACAAAAATGTAAAAATATACATAGCGTTCAACTTAAAACAACAGTGGAACACCCTGTATAATCGCATAGCATGTGCAGAAATTGCCAAATCGTTACAATATCTTTTTGATAACTTCATTAATAAAGAACAGGGTACAAAGTTGATTTAAATCGTGATTTATAATAAAAAATAATCAAGTTAAATCAATTGCTTTTTGAGCGAGGCGACGTTTTCAGGTGAAATTATTGAAATTACTACAATCACTGTGAATATAATTTGGCAGTAAGCTTAGACTAAAATAGAGAGTTAAATAAAAGTGTTAAACAATTATACAGAATCAGTATCAGTAATGCATAATATCTAACTTCATAAATATTTATTTACAGTTATTAAATTAAATTTAAGTCAATCGTTTAAGAAAAAAGGAAAATTATATCAAAAAAAAAATTAAAACAAATAAATTAAATAATAAACTATATTTTTTGCATGACAAAAAAGTTATAACAATTTCGCATTATTGGGACATCCTGTATAAAGCAAAATGTATGTTTGGAAATTCTTTACTTCTACTTCCCAGATGAGCTAGAAACTTAAAACGTTTGACGCTCATACGTTTTGGTGTACAATCAACCAGAAAGTTTTAAAAAAAACTAAATTATGTGTTTAACTACTAGAAAAAAATTTAAGAAATAGTGGACTAAAATCGAGATTTATTGCATTTTTCTTCAAAACCATGGCAGGAATTGAACGAAAAAGGCGAGAGAGATGCGACGGGATAATTATATGGACCCAGACAAAGCTGGATATATTTGCTAGTATGTAATACATAGCATTGACCTTCTACAAAATGGCTGCCTGGTTTCAAGTCATTGCTACGAAAACAAGATATTTGAGTTTGTACTTTGGCCAAGAGTTAGCATGATGTATGACCACGAAGTAAACATACATTCCAATAAAACAACAGAAAACTAAAATTATTTGCAAACAACAAATTTTAATATACTCTCAACTTAACCTTCCATCATTTGTTTTTGCCTCATTTAGCATAGACGAAGATTGAACATATTATTTAAAATTTGAATAACTAAAGGTAAAATTTTATCTTTTAAAATTGTTGCTGCAGTTACCTGGACTTCCATCATATTGACAAGATACATTGGCAATTGCAAATTCTGTTGCTTTCGCATCACTACTGTTAAGATGTCCATCTTCTTCCATGAATTCTGAATCCATCAGCTCGCTGTCACCCTCATAATAAGAATCCTCCTCTGTGGCTTCTTCTTTCATGTCTATTTCATCTATAAATCAAAAATAAATGATGATGTACGAATAACATGACAAACGTGGCACCACAATTAAACTATAACAAAATGTTACATATACGTCCCTTTAAAAAATCCAGTCGGCACCCCTATTTAATTACATAAAATAGAATTAAATTGATAGTTTTAAAAGAGACTACAATTATGTTGTACCTTTAATATGTGGCACTTCATTTGAGTCACATTCAGATGACGAGGGACGTGCACTGGTTTCAGCTGTTTCATCAGACTTATCCTCTTTTTTGGAGTTTACATTTTGTTGATCAGCAGCTGCTTTGAGAGCAATACTTGGGTTCATTTTATCACTATTTGTACTGGCAGCTGCAGCTTTCATCTGTAATGGTGTAATTTAAATACAGTGACATTTAGTTTTCTATGTAGGCATTTCCCGGATGATTCAACTTAAATGTTTCAATTATTTTTAAGTTAGCAAAATTAGCTTTTGCAAGCGTCTATTGTACTTAAAAACCTTTAAATTCGCGTTGTAAACAACATGTCACTACTTCCGGTTACACCCGAAGTGGTTAACTTTACTTTCTTAAATAGCAACTTAAATTTTTTTCTCACCGACTCTGATAGGCCATTAAATTCTCTATTCAGTCAAGTATAATAGTTACTAATAGTTATTTATTATACAAGACGATAAAGAAATATTTTATCGACAAGTGAAAGATGTTAGTTCACGAGCGACGAAGGAGCGAGTGGGCTATCTTTCACGAGTCGATAAAGACTCTTTGTCGTCGTGTACAATATACTATTTTATTTTGTACTTAATGGTAAATAATAAATCAATAATTTATTTCTATATTAAAATGTCAACTCGCACAGATGTTTTATAGTAATTGTTGCGATCGTGTTAGGAATGATCGTTGTTTTGTTAGTTTGTCTACTTGTGTCAACATTCAAAAGTTTTCACGAAATTATTTTACTTGTGAAAAAACATATGGATATTGAAGCTACAGTGAAAGAAGAAATGGCTAAATTGTTGCCTGAGAAGTCCAGAGAAGCATATGAGAGTATCATCAGATAAGTTGCCTTCAGTGTAATGATTTAAATTTGTGATATATAATGCACGAATGTATTATAAATAAAGTGTAGATAAAACTCTACTTTATCTACAGTTGATGTTAAAATGTTTCTTTATCTACTAAAAATGAACGCATAAAGCCTACTTTTAACATTAAGTACAAAATAAAAAGTTAAATCGTTAGCGGCTAGAGCTTTGAAGTAAAAATTTAAGTTGGCCATGAATTTCATGTAAATCTGCCAAAAACAATAGCGTCTAGTCTCTTCGTCAACAATCGATCCCACCAAGGTCAGACTTTTCATTTGTGCATTTCTATTGCGCACGCATTCAATAAGCACTCCTTTAGCAATAACCGGCAGGTTCGTAGTGGCACAGATGGATATGCGGGTGTGTTCGGGTGTGCTGCCGTTTTACTGCATAAGTAGTTGTGGGGTCCAGTCTCGGTTGGGGCCAAAATTTTTTATTTTATTTATTTTTTTAAACACTGTTGCGTTTTGCTGTTTACGCGAGGTTATTTGTTAATAGCAGTTACATTTTTAAAGAAAAAATACGAAGACACATTTTTTTTTATTTTACAGGTTTTTTTTAAACACTGTTGTTGCGTTTTGCTGTTTACGCGAGGTTATTTGTTAATAGCAGTTATATTTTTACAGAACAAATACGAAGACAAATTTGCATTCACTCACTGATTGACGGATACTAACAGGCAAGTCTGACCTTGATGAGGTAGGATCGATTGAATGCCAAGGGGCTAGACGCTAGTGCCAAAAACTGTTCAAAACAACCAGTGTCATTATAAAATAAAATTGCTTAAAGACTGCTCGTTTTTTAGCAGTATTTTCTGCCTGCTTTTTTTTAGTAAAGGTGTTAAAGTCCAAGTTCATAAAAAAAATTGTAGCCGCCGCCATTTGAAAGCTAGAAAGTTCGGAAAAAAGCGTTAGATTTGTCCGTATGTGTTTCAACCATTCTGTTTGCAAATTTAGAAAATTCAAGTTTGGAAAAAATGTTACCAAAAAAAACTTCCACTTCCGGTTTTGAATTTTTGATATACCCCTACATTCCAAAGAGCATCAAAATCGGACTAACCCGATAAAAAGTACAAACATACCCCATCCACACACTAAAATTTTTGAAAAACGTGTTTACGTCAAAATTGCAAACTCGAAAAATTTCAAGAATTCAATACTTCCTTATAATAAAAGTAGTACAGGAAATTATAAAAAAATCGTGTCTGAACAAGTCGCCAACTTGTCATATAAATACAAATGTTTGTTTTATGTAAAATATAAAGAATAGTTTTATTCGTTTTTATTATTTAAAATAGTTCGATTCGTTGTTTTTGCATGGCGGAGAACTGCGGATGCCGGTTCAAAGTTAAGCACTGTCCGCTCTGGTCCCCACTCGGATAGGTGACCAATATAGGGGTATATCTGCAACCAACCGTGCTTCGGAGGGCACGTTAAGCCATCGGTCCCGGTTGTCATACTAACATCTTTGGCAATCGTAAACCATTTAGTGGAACTTCTTCTCCTTTCGATAGGTACGGCCAGCCTCCTGCCCGGCATCAGACCTGGACAAGTACTCGATACTTTTCTTTAAATTTGTACTCGAGTACTGTAAGTACTCAGTTCAAAGTACTCATGAGTACCTTTTTTTTGTTAATACTCGTTACTCGTACTCGTGAATTATCGCAAGTATTCGTAATAAGTACTCAACGTATTTACGAGTATGTGAGTCCCCTAATTCGGACATTAAATACAATACCAGTTGAAGCTATAATATTTGATTTCTTAAATACATGTGATTCCCCTGTCTACGTAAAAATTGAACGGGGATTTAATTTATTGTTTACTTAATTATTATTTTTACAAAGCAAATTAAAAATTCAAACCTAATAATTTTAGCTGTCACCTGTCAGGCAAAAGTACTCGTGTGCTGTACTCGTAATTTTGTACCACGAGTTGCGAGTGCTACTCGTTACTCGTGTGTGTTTAACTAATAAGACTCGTAACGTTGTACTCATGAGTACTTTAATAGAGTACTCGCAAAAAAAACTCATGAGTAACCTCATTCTGTAGTTCAGTACTTGGTACAACTCTGCCCGGCATACATGTAGAGGACTCACAGAACTCGCACTAGTTGCGGGTATTAAACAGACCATTGGCTTACAACAAGAGGAAGAAGTTGTTTTTCATAAATTAAAAATAATTTTTAGATTTATTTATCGTATTCTGAATAAATTGATAGTAGTAAAACCAGAGCACCGGCAAAGAAAGAAAAATATTCGAATATGAATACTTTTTGAAAAAAAAGTAGCTTGAATAGTATTCAAACTACTTTTTATTTAAATACTACCCAGTTCTGTGTACAGGGACACAATGTGTGAGGGTCCATATAATTCAACCGGGCAGACGCCTGTGATTACTCACGTTCCTATAGTCCTGAAAATGCAGGCCCAGGACATCTGCAGACCTGTCCGTCAATGTATTAATGCTCTATCAGAATTTAACAAAAAAAAACATAAGTGGCTATTTAAGGAAAAAAAATTAGTCTCACTTCCGGTGCAATTGGAAGCAGTGACATGTTGATTCAGCATTATTTTTAAATACCATAGAAGCTTGCAAAAGCTAATTTTGGTAACTTAAAAAATAATTGATGTATTAGCTTGCAACGTCTAGGCTGAATTACCCGGTATATTTTTAATAAGAAACAAATATTTGTTACTAACAGCACATTAGAAGTGTTTTTTCATAATATTATACAAAATCTTTTGGAAAAAATTCTATTAATTAACGTACATTGAAAAATAAAATAGGAATCATAATTAATAAGGATATTTATTTTAAACTATATTAATTATTATTAAGTACTTCTATTTTAATATAAACTATTTAAATCTTCTCTATAAATATAATACGAATCCTGTTTTGAATGTCTAATTTTCTTATTTTAATTTTTAAAAATGTCTTATTAAATGTACCATGTGATTAATGTAAACAACGCCACATGGTATTTATGTACAACAATTGTCAAAACTTACTTGTGCTTTAAGATTTCCCAAGTGATGTTGATTGAGTAGTTGATCAGACCCACATAAACCTCGAATTTGTAGTGCTTCTGCAGATTTGAGTAGCGAAGGAAGATCATCCTGAGTTACATTCACTTCACCCTTGTACATAAAATCGACAAGGGACTGCATTTCTTGAAATCTAGTTATTGATAATAGAACATTTTAATTTTATTAAATTGTAGCTATCGTTCTTTTCTCAGATAGCTATGTAACGAGTAGGTAGTTACACACAGTCCAGCAAAAATAATGAATAGAAAAAAATAAAGACATTTATATAAGAAAAAACTATTAAAATACTAATATATTGTAAGTAACACCATTATTAACTTCAACAGGCTTTTATTTTAGCCTTACACGCAGCCTCGACATGTTTACATGTCATTATCAAAGGCAAGATTAAAAGTTAACAGTTGGTGTTGATATAAGAACAACAGAAATTAATAATTGATCTTGGTTATCTATGTCTGCAAATGACAGATTCTTATTTCAAAACGTCCAATAATGGCGATTTAAGAGAACAGAATTTTGTGCAATTTCCGAAGGGGAAGAAGCTAAATAGATAACACCTACTCCATGATACAAACGATATTAAGAACTTCTTTCGATATCAGTACAAATAAAAAAGTATAAACCAAATTACAGCGAGAACAATTTAATTTGCAAATGCCTGATTTTAGTAAACTTTTTTTTTATTTGGCATTAGTCAAAGTTTATTAATAAGATCTAGCTTTATTTTGTTGAAGTTTTTATTGTTGTATTGTAAATAAAACAATTCTTAACCTAAACTGTTTTATTTATTTTTGCCTTATACACATTTCGACATGTTTACATGTCATTATCAGAGGCAAGATTAAGTAAACAGTTAGTGTTGCTATAAGAGCAACAAAACTTCATAACTTGATCTTGGTTATCTATGTCTGCATCTAAACAACTTGATTTCACAATCCATACACTGGAAGCAAATTTTGTATTTTATAAATTAATTTACATTTATTTGTTTCGTTTGTATATACAGGGTGAGTCAAGCTATACGCCTTTTTTTTAGTGAGTTTATTATTAGGAATATATTAAAAATTTTTGGTATGCATATGTTTCGAAGGGTGCTCTACAACCTGCGGCAGACAGTTTTTTGATTGGACGTCAAATGTCAAAATAGCGATTTTCAACTATTTATTTTTAAATAGAACAGTACGACTTTTTTTGGCTTAGACGATGCTGTATGATGTTTACAATATGATCCTTACTGAATTTTTTCACAATTTTTACGATTCAGCCGTAAAATATGCATTCATTATGTTAGTCTAGTAGGCCGGGACCTGCGGAACATACTTTGATGTATTTGCACAAAACGATTTAATGATTGTCAGGATCTAACACTATAAAATTTTTAGACCTCTGTGACAAGAAACTTATATTAGACACGTGGAAATCGTTTGAAATTCACAAACATTTAAAAACTGTACCTTTAATGAATGAGCAAATCGATCTCTTAAAGTCACCATTACTGGAAGTTTTGAAATAAGAAATCAAGTGATCTGCAAATATAGATCACCAAGATCAAGTGATCAACTTCTATTGTTCCTATGGCAAACCAATTGTTTACTTTTAATCTTATCTTTGATAATGATGAATATGTCAAAATATGTATAAGGCTAAAATAAAAACCTGTTGAAGTTAATAATTGTTTTACTTGCAATATATTAATGATATAAACCTCAACGAAGTAAAGCTAGAACTGATTAATATTAATATACTACCTAATTCCATATTTTATCTGGGAATTTGCAACTTTTGTACAATATGACAGAAAAAATAGGGGCCGTTTCAGTACTTAACTCACTTTACTTATTTCAACATACCTCATATCCTTCATAAAAATTATGGGGTGCCGGCAGGGGTTTTCCAGTAATAACTTTTCAAAATATGTCGAACATGCAGATAGTACAACTTTATGGCATTTTAACATTTCATTTTCGCAGGCCAGCGTTACGTCCACAAAGTGCTCTGATGTGAGTAGTTTGGGAAAGGCATTTTGCAGGTTAGACTGGTAACTATTCCATCGTACACAAAATTGTTGCGGTGGGGTGGTCACCATTTTTTTGTTCCTTTTTTGATTTACGAGTAAATGAATTTGATCTGTAAAATAATACATTTAAAAAGAGGGTATTTTTTGGACACCATATTTTTATTTATTGTGAAGAAGCATCTTTTACAAGAGAGTAATTTTGAGTAGTGTATGCAAAAAAATTAAAATAATGCTCTGAAGAGATTTTGAAATTTTAAAATTTTTATCAAATAGTACAGTTCATCGATTTGTAAAAATACACATGCGTATGTCTTTATCTAGCTTGCTATAGCATGAATGAAATGAGTCACACTTATTCATGAATTGAATCACATGTAGAGACCGGCGAAAATAAAAAAAAAAGACGACTCAAAACATAACCTAATCACACATAACCTAACCAAAAACACGCTCTTTTTTGATAACAGCCAAAAGAGGCAATAAATAAAAGCACAAAACGTCAGGTAAGCATAGGAATCATTGCCGCAATTGAGCAATGACCAAATGCATCTCGCGAAAATTGTTAAAAATTGCAAAACTCGAATTACCAAAGGGGCACAAAGGTAAAGACAAGGCGTATGTTTTAAAAATAGATGTTTAAACGAAGCATATTTTAAAATAAACAGAGTAAAATGACGCTACGCCATTTTGGCGAACCCCTAAATTACCATCTAAAAATGTTGAACAAATACAACAATTTAACACAATACTCGCCACTACCTACTATAAATATTAACCAAAAATGTAAAATCACCTCTTTTCTCGGTATCCGTCCGACACAGAAGCACAAACAAATAAAAATTACGTGAAAAATCAATACAAAACTTTTTAATGCAAAATGTAGAGTTAAATAATTATATTGCTCGACGGAACTAATCTAAGACGTAGGTCTTGGTAAAACGCGCGTCTAAGAACGCGAGAATAACAGCGGTAAGATGTGCAACGTACGTCTACGCTTGCGCCGAAATGCTATAAATTTACCCATCTCTATGTAGGGGGTGTAATATTACAATTCAAAGATAAACAACGTGCGAATTTTAACGATTTTACAATAATCTTGACTGAAACTTACCACTGCTGTAACGATTTTAAGTGAAGACGCACTAATTCATCAAAAATACAAAATCACATCCAGAGAAATTAACTAAAAACTGCCATTCAAATATAATATTTATATATAGCACCCGCCATTTGCAATTCACCAACGTAAATCCCATTTATAACAATTTACTCAAGACGATTACATTAAGTCTTCACCGCACGAGTTCGTTATAAAAAACGGGAACTGTATGTTATTTATTTTTCCAATTGTGAAACATATTTTAGAAGCAGTCCTTTTATTGTTTACATTTCAATCCATACTAGTATAAGCGGTAAAATTCAAATTCTGTATGGGTTTATACCGCCACAGTTCAATCCGCTTAAGGACTTAATCGCGATTTTTAGATTCAAGAATGAACAGAACGCAAAGTCTTTACGCGACTAATGTTTTTTTTTGGTTAGAAATGTAGTATCTTTCTGGAAATTAAAACCTAAAAAATTCCACATGCAATGCAAATCATACGCTTTCTTTAGATACTTTTTAATGTATTTTTTACTAATTTAGTAGTAATTTGTAGAAAATTTTGAGTACTCATTTTTACTTTCCTATATTTTCAGTATAGAAAGATATTGATTTTATACAAATTTTCGAAATCGAGATTTTTTCGGGTATATACGTTTTAAACCTCAAGGAATTCAAAAAATGGTTTTTAAAAGATGTCTTTGAGTGGGTGGTCTCTATAACTTCCAAACGGATGAACCGATTTCAATGAGCTTTGGAATGTGGAGGTGTATCAAGAGTTCTTCAAGAAAATAAGCTTTAAAAAAAAGTTCGAAACCAGAAGTGGAAGTTAGACCTGTGTTTTTGGTAGCATTTTTTACCGAAACAGAATTTTCCAAATCTAAAAACAGCATCTTATAGAAGACTTAGGGGAAATTAAATTATTTTTCCGAGTACTTTCTAGCTTCAAAGTGGAGACCGCTACAATTGTTTGAAAATTTCGAGCTTACCGCCCTATTATTCACAAAAATGTAAAACTATGAAGTGAAAAATGTGTTCAATATTTTGGAAATTTTCAAAGAAATATTGCTTAAAAACAGGCCACACGATTTTTCTTAAATTTTGTAAGCTAATAAAGCTATGAACTAGCTACAATTTGGTTCGTGTCCTAGTTCACTGTTTGCTCTGTGACGCCTTCTATGAATTTTTAAAAATCGAAAATAGCTACCCTTTTTAATAAACGAGGGCTGCTAATACAATTTTGTTTAAGCTAAATTGCTCATAGTAATAGCACAGATAAGGTTAACACTACAGATATACGGTAAATATGTGAGCTATCGGCAGCTTGTTTTATATGATTAACAATCTGCAAAAAGATGGCGCTACAATTACAATTTATAATTAAGTCACAGATTACTGTAACATTACTTAGCACATATTCAAACCAAAAGTTAGACAGCCATCTGCCATGTTTAACGATTTCATTTGAGATGTTTAATTGTCAAATCGCAATTTTTCGTAAATAATAAATATGAAAGCAATTCTACTTAAATTATATTCATGATGTGACAGACTCCAAGTAAATAAGACTACAAAGACGTATGATACAGTTCTGGAATCTAGTGTATTAATAATAAAATCAGTAGAATTGTAACTTCAAAATATAATAATCAATATAATTTGTAAGGTAAATATCTAGGTATAGCATCACTTTGAAGTCACCCTCATGTGGCTTTAATCATGCTTGCACTCGCGCCGATAAACCGCAGTTCAAATATTGGCGTTTATTACCACTAGCAGCAGTCGACATGTTGAATATTTATCACAATTCAGAACTGATCCTTTTTCTGAAATATCAAATTTCAGTAAACAGTAAACACAAGGAAAATATAAAATACGGGCTTTAACCAGATCCCAGATAAGGTTAGGTTTTTAACGTTATCTGTGACAGATGCACTCAAATCCCCGATAAAACAGTTTCCAACACATTTCAACAGTAATAAACAAATGGCGATAGCAGCGCCCTAAAATTGGTCTGGTGCGTTGTAGCCAAACTAACGCTAATTTCGTCTCCAAATATGAGCGGACATTTTGTATAAAGGGTCGTATATCTGTAGTGTTAACCTTATCTGTGGTAATAGTAGAATAACAATACAAGAACTTAATTTTTTGGTGCAGTAATATTTAGGGGGGTTAATTGTCCACCTCCTTCCCTAATTTTAGCAAAAAGTTTGTCCATGCATTTTTGGTATTTTTAGGCCCCGAGCAATTTTTTCCAGACATCAAAAAAATCGATTTTTTTTCAAAAAAAACTTACGTCATAATTTAATCAGCATAAGAACATCGATGACAACTTAAGAGTGCACAACGTAGATAGCGAAACGCGTAACATTGAAAAAAAATGCGAAACCGGAAACAGAAGTTAGACATGTTTTTTGGTAGCATTTTATCTGGAAAATAATTTATCTAAATCTGAAACTGGGATCTGATATAATACTTTAGGGCAAATACAACGCTTTTTTTACGGAATTTTGAAGCTTCAAAATGGCGGCCGCTAAAATTTTTTGAAAATTTAGATTTTAGCGTCTCATTACTCAAAAACAAGTTAACAGATCGAGTTTAAATTTTTTATCACAATAGTTCTACAAAGAAACAATGTTACCGTGCACAAAAATTTTCGAAAAGTTAAAAGCTATAAAGTAAAAATATTTTCAAAGTTTTGCTATTACTCAAAAACTAGCACCACGATTTTTTTTAAACCTTGTAAGCTGATAGAGCTTGAGATGAGGTATAATTGGGTTTATGTCTCAGCCCGTTAATTTCTCTTTGGTGCCTTCTATAAATTTTTGAAAATCTAAAATTCATGCTCCTCTTTTTAATAAACGGGGGACGATAAAAAATTTCTGTTTAAGCTAAAATTTCCGTCGCAACTTAATCAGCATAGGAACATTAATGACAACTTAGAAGTGCAGAAGGTGGAAACTTAGTAGAATCACACCATAGTAGGCAGAAGCTGACCGCAGCGTATGGGCACCACCCTGAAATTGCTACTCACGTAGATTATGAGTTATGACTATTGTTACTTGTCCTTCTTGTAATTACGGATTAGCAGGCTTTTATATTTAAATACCCTACAACTCAAAACAGTTCTTAGTTAGATGTGCTGTAATATTGTTATGATTAGATATATAAAAGTAACTATTTTGTATACGTATAGCAAAGTCCAGGCGAAATGCTTTGCTCACTTTTAAATTTGTGTAAAGCATTTACAACAATACAAAATCATATGAATATATACAGTGCAAGTGTAAAGTCTGGAACTAATTCGATAAAATTGAATCTGGCGGATTTTAAACGAAATCGTCGTAGGTACCTTATATTTTAAAAGTGCACCTCTTCTGATGATTGTCATTTTTCGATCGTGTTTTGTTTTCGAACTATGACGTTTTTTTTTGTTTTTTTTTTGCTGACTAAACGTGTATATCTAGAAAACTGTTGACGTCAATGTCATACTTTGACATATGGCCGAATTCACAATTTCAACCTCTATCCAAATATGACGGCAAAAATATGTGGTACCGTTTAAAAAAATTGCCGATGACGTCATAGTTCGAAAACAATAGACTATCGAAAAATGATAATTACAGAAATGATGCACCATTAAAAAATAATGTTGACGTGTACGAGGATTTTTTTTTAAATTCGACAACCTTAAATTTTATCGAATTAGTTCCAGACTCTCGCACTGTATATTTAGTATTTGAATTGAATTTACAAACTTATTTTAACCTTTCTAAATAATTTAGTATTTAAGCAATCCATACAGATAAAAAAGCTCAAAGGGTTTTTTTCTCCGATTCCGCTGGCGGAATCAATGTAAGGTCTATCCTCAGATGGAACATGAAACATTTTTATATTTTTATTCTACGTCGATTTTTCAATAATAATTATTTTAATTTATAATATATATGAAGGTCGGCTAGACGCGCGTCACTTGGGGCGCCATCTACAAAACTGCCGCGTCTCATTATTGGAACTAATGCATCACGTGACGCATTTAGACGGGTCGGCCAACGCGAGTCTGTCAGTGCATTGTGCGCTGGAGTCTCACTAGTTCTTATTTAAAACAAATGTAATGGATTTAGATTAAAAATTGATTCTTGTATTTTTTGTGCATTATAACTAAGAAAACCTTAAAAATTCCCTTTTCGTTCAAGATAAATAAACATACTTGTTATCACCTTTTCTTTTGATCAGGCAACAAATAAAATTCTAAAATACTCGAATTAAAATGCATCCCCTCAAAATGTATTAGTGCCTGTAGTAAAAACTTATCCCATTTGGTTTCTAAAAAAAAATTTAAAAAGTAAAATTCTCTAGAAAGATTCTTGTTTCTATTTCTATTCACAAATCTGCGATAGCTTACTATATTCACAAAGAAGCATAGTGAACATACACAAATATCACTTTTCAGCCAAATAAGAGTTAAATATTAAGAGAAAGGCGAAGAAATAATTTTTATTTCATATTGTTGACAGTTTATCATGTTATCATCTAATGTGATATATTTTTCTTGTAATTATTCCAAAAACAATTATTATTACATGGAGTAGGCCAGAGATGAAAAAGTTGACACATCGACTCCACAAAACAGCGTGAACTATTTTTTGTTTCCCATCTATCAAACCACAGATAAAGTTAACACTACAGATATACGACCCTTTATACAAAATGTCCGCCCATATTTGGAGACGAAATTAGCGTTAGTTTGGCTACAACGCGCCGGACCAATTTTAGGGCGCTGCTATCGCTATTTGTTTATTACTGTTGAAATGTGTTGGAAACTGTTTTATCGCGGATTTGAGTGCATCTGTCACATCATGAATATAATTTAAGTAGAATTGGCTTCAATATTAATTATTTACGAAAAATTGCGATTTGACAATTAAACATGGCAGATGGCTGTCTAGCTTTTGGTTTGAATATGTGCTAAGTAATCTGCTCAATTACAGTCATCTGTGACTTAATTATAAATTGTCATTGTAGCGCCATCTTTTTGCATATTATTAATCATATAAAACAAGCTGCCGATAGCTCACATATTTACCGTATATCTGTAGTGTTAACCTTATCTGTGATCAAACTAACAGAAGCTGCATTGCATTAGTTGAAGTTACGAATAGATTTATGTAAGTTTCAAAATTGAAATCTGAGATTTGAACAAGTCGAAAATCAATTTGCACCAAAATGGCGTCCTATGACATGACCTTCTAAACTACCCTCACCTAACGTATCAACCGACCTTGGTCTATAGAGAATGCAGGAGATATGCCGTGGCTGCTAGCAACGTCTGTGCAAAATGCTATCCAAATATTTTGTTTCAACACATTAACTATTTATTGTTTTGTTTTAGTCACTTTAAGTTTGATGCGAATAACTGGTTTATAAATAAATTTTTCAGGACATATTCAACCAACAAGACATTCTCTTAATGATTTAGAATAAAAGTTTATTCTTCCGCTTTTCATTAAGGCAAAAAAGAACTTAGCTGAAAAGTGGTTCTGAAAAATAGACCTGTCAACTCCTGAAAATGTTTTAAAATTAGTTTTTGGCAAAGTTAGTTACTATAAATAGTATGAAAAGTTTAAGTGAAAACAATTTTCAGTAAATATTCAATTTTGTAATGACTATGACTCAGGGCCATAGACAAACCCAAACTCCAAAAGGTGCTTACAAAAATTTAGGTGGTGCAAGGTTGCATAAAAATGTGCTTTGCAAAGAGTTTTAAAACTTTTCTTTAATTGATTCATATTAAATTGTAGTAGGTACAAAATCAAAAACAGTACCTAACGTAAATAACAATATTCTTAACAATAAAACTAAAATAGTATATTAAAACACAAGTTGCATAAGGCATTGTCTTAATGTACGAGTTCAAGATTGAAAAACGAGGGAGCGTAGCGACCGAGTTTTTCAATGGACGAGTGCGTCAAGACGCCTTATGAAACGAGTTTTTTATACTATTTTTTCTATTGAGGAGAATTAATGAAAAAACGCTATAAAAAATTGCTGCGATCAAATTTGGTAAATTTAGTATACAGGGTCGCTATTAAAGATGGAACCAAAGCTCTCCTGCTAAAACGGTTTGAGATATAGATATGAAAATTGGAAGGCTTCCATTTGAAATTATTTCGCATATTTTGAGTTAAAAAAAATTTTTTTGACACATGATTTTTGAGCGCGGCCGCCATCTTTAATTTTTTTAAACAGAAAGGGGGGTCTAGTGGCACCTCCTTTGAAAGGTCTTTTAGTTCTGCGTCTGATCCTAGAGTTTCAAAGAAAAATATTTAGCCATAACAAAATGACAATGTTTGAAGATAAAGAAGTCTATTAAAAAAAAACTAAGAATTAAAGCAAAAACAAATGAAATTAAGTGTTCGAAATGTTCACCATTCACTTCTTGGCACATAAAAAGTCGGTTATGACATTCCTGCCTTACATTTTCATAAGTTTCTGGAGTGACATTTCTGTAAAAAACGCATTACAGAAACATCACTCCACAAACTTATGAAAATGTAAGGCAGGAATGTCATAACCGACTTTTTATGTGCCAAGAAGTGAATGGTGAACATTTCGAACACTTAATTTCATTTGTTTTTGCTTTAATTCTTAGTTTTTTTTTAATAGACTTCTTTACTTCAAATGTTTGTCATTTTGTTATGGCTAAATATTTTTGTTTGAAACTCTAGGATCAGACGCAGAACTAAAAGACCTTTCAAATGAGGTGCCACTAGACCCCCCTTTCTATTTAAAAAAATTGAAGATGTTGGCCGCGCTCAAAAATCATGTGTCAAAAAATTTTTTTTTAACTCAAAATATGCGAAATAATTTCAAATGGAAGCCTTCAAATTTTCATATCTATATCTCAAACCGTTTTAGCAGGAGAGCTTTGGTTCCATCTTTAATAGCGACCCTGTATATATGTTGGCAGCAGGTTCAAATTGCTGCCATCAAATTTGGTAAATTAAGTATGTATATGTTGGCATACATACTAAATTTACCAAATTTGCTGATCATGAATACCAATCTTTGTTGGTGAAATTTTACTAAAAACAATGCCTTAATAGACTCTCTTAAAACACTGTTTTGTAGCTAAAACAGTGCTTTAAGAATAACCTTAAAAACCCGAAATAGAAAAACAATGATTTTATTTATAAATACCAGCTTTACTTTGTTAAAGTCCATATTTAATGAGTAAGCTGTATATAAAATACTTAATTACTTTAACAATATTTATTTATTTTAAAAATTCATGCACCGATGACGCGGCTCCAACCCGGAAGCCTAGCCGTTATTAACAACGGCCGCGGAAGTCTGCAACTTAGATTATTTATTTTAACCTTATTCCTATTTCGGCATGTTTACATGCCATTGTCAAAGGTTATGTGAAAAAGTAGACAGCTAGTGTTGTTATAGCAATAGAACTTGGTGACTTGATCTCGGTAATCGTCTGCAGATGACTTGATTTCTTATTCCAAAATGACCAATAGAGGAGAATTTAAAAGATCAATTTGCTCATTCATTAATGGTACAGTTTTTAAATGTTTGTGAATTTCAAAAGCTTCTAGTATATCTAATTTACGTTTATCATCACAAAAGTCTAAACATTTTATGGTGTTATTGGATGTCATTGAATGATTGTGTTCTAGTAAGTGTTTAGCGTAATTGGATTTATGTGGGTGTTTGTATTTGTAACAACGTATGTGTTCTTTATACCTAATATCAAAATTTCTTATTGTCTGGCCTATATAAACCGAATTACAATGCGAACAATTTAATTTGTAAATGCCTGATTTTAGCAAATCGTCTGTTTTTGATTTTGTATTAAACAAAGTGTTTAAGATGTTACTAGTTGTTTTAAAGCTTACTTTATATTTATTTGTTTTGTTTATAATTTTAGCAATTTTTTCTGATTTGTCACCAAAATATGGGATCGAAGCATGCGGTTACTGCACCTTGATTCCCTACCGTTTCTTTGCATTTGATTATTGTACTCGTTACCAATGTGCATGCAGAGGTATTAAGAATAACAGAGTGGTTGATTGTTTCATAGCTGGGACTCTGGGAGTGTTAAGGGTCGCCTTCGCGTATGCAAAACAGTGTTTTAAAGCAGTGGTCTATTTATTTAGCGCGCAATTTTCAATGTTACACGGTGGTGTTGTAAAGTAAACACTGTATGTAAAAGTAACTTTTTTTTTAATTTAGGCACTGCCTACCCTGCCTAATTGGGCGGACCGCCGCTGATATGTATCAGATCAAATTACATTGCAGACACAATTTTTTTTTCGCTGGATAACTTAGGATACAAAATGTTTTCTTATTGGATAATTTAAAATACCCTCTAGTTTCCGTAAACGGAATTAAGATCAACTTAATAATATTCATGTTTATATTATGCCGAAATTGTAAATTTGGCGGTTTTTATTTGACGTTGATTGGGGGTGTAGTCATAACAGGAGAGCTAATTTATCAAATTTTAGCTGATGTTTGCTAGCCTAAACAAAAGCGTAATTTGATATTCTGCATTTCATTCTAGATTACCCAAGATTGTGAAAAATAGTTTTCACGCTACCGGCAATGTAAGTAGGCCTTACATCCATAGCTACAGGGATCGTAAATGGCTCATAACATTCGTGTACTAGTTACCCTTGACGACGGAACTTAATAGTGTCACTTACATTCCTAGGAAAATAATGTTGATTTTAACTGTTCGTTGATATGGTAACAAACACAGACAACTTAGAATAATGGAGCTTTTAAAAAATAATTCCAATGACAGCTGTCAAAACGAACTTTTAAAAATATGATTAAATTTCTACCTGTAGGCCTACTTACATTGCCGGTAGCGTGAAAAATTTAATAAGTAACACGGAATGTATCGACTAATAACATCCTCGGCAGGCGACAAGCTTCGGCTCCGCCTCAGCTCGTATTCGCCTACCTCGGATGTTATTACGTCCTTACATTCCTTGATACTTAAATAACTATTACTAAAAATAATGCAATTATACAGTATGTTCAAATAAAAATACATAAGGGTTGGCCATGGAAAATAAAATTACTGTCTTTGCATGCTTTAGAATTTATTGGTTTTTAATTTCGCATTTTACTATAACAAATAAACATTCCTTATCAAAGGTTTTAGAAATAATAATGTGGTGTACACTATAATTAACTCCAGCAAGAATTTAAAAAGTTTTGAAACACTGAAATTATTGTATTTTTCTGAAACATGATAATGATTTGATAGCGCTATCAAATTTAAGAGGTGTAATTGGGAGAGGGAACGGTAAAATTCTCGGAGACGAGGCAGGACCCCCGTAATGACGCCACTAACTACTACATTCAAAACGATTTGAAATAATTTTTTGCTAAAAGACAATATTAAAATGTTAAATAAAAACTAGCATTCCAAAGAAAAACATAAGTTATGGGTATTGAAACATCACCTTTCCATTTCAAAAAATCAAGTTATTTTTGTAAAATACCTTTTGGCAAATTTTCAATAGTAATATTTCAACTGGTATGTGTTGTCTAGGTTGTAAATTTTATTTCTTAGAATTGGGGTGGTCAAAACACTTAATAGTAAATAAAAATTACAAAAAAAAGTATTTTTTGGTGGTCAAAACTTCGGAATTTCACACTAATTCCAAATATGCAAAAATACTTATAAGGGCGTTCTATTTAAATAAGAAAGTTGACGTCATTTATGGTGAAATCGGAACTGAAAGTAGTTGAATTTTTATGTTCTATAAAAAACATACTACAATTTCATTTGTTTATCTTAATAAGTAAAGAAAAACAAGGGCGTGCACCATGTTTTATTTACGGCATATGGTTTGAGGTGGGTTAAATAAAAAAAAGGTCCCTATAGTCTTGGGCCCTTTTCATAAAACAGACTGTGTCGAGTCCTATAATCCATTACCCATATATCGTACTTTAAAATCTATAGATGTTAGGGTAATCACATTGTTCTTTATGTTGGATAGTAAACATGTTAGAACATAAAATTCATGGTCAATTTGAATTTTTACATATACGCCCCTCTATCAGCTAACCGTTTAAGTTTTTAAGAAACTTTTACTCATAACGAAATAGAGAATTTTCGTTTACACTGCAACTGGAAGTGGCTGAATGGTAAATAAGATGTCATAAAATCCACATCTTAAAATAATTAAACATGCCCGAGTTTTATTTCATAATTGTGAAAATTGTAGAGTAAAATTAGGGATGTACCTGGTTTCCTTTATCACCCAGTATAGTGGAGTTGAACAAAAAAACAAGCATCAGCGCGAATTGCAATATTAATCAATAACAGGTGATTATTATCAGGATAGTGGTTCCAAATAGGATGAAAAGCAATGTTTCCTGATTAACCTCCTCAGAAGAAAAAAAAATGATGCTGACATGAAATTCCAGCAGACTTTTAGTATGCTGTTCGAGGAGATGAATACTATCTCTACACCAATTTCAGCATGACACTATTTTTGCAACGTCAAAACCTAAAATGTTTGGGCTATGAATAATGTATGGCGAGTTTAAAATTTTTACAATACAACAAAGATTTATTAACTAATTAAGTGTTGTACAAATGTTTGAGATTTTTAATTGTAAATATAAAAAAAATAACTATAATCCGTTATTTTGAGGTGGAAACAGAAGCCTTAATAGTTGTTTGCAATATCCCTCTTCTTCCTGTAAGAAAAACAAACATTTTAATATTACTGCAGTTAACAAAAACAGCAACATGAAATAATGACAAGTATGAGAAGAAGAATGAAAAAACGAGCTTAAATTTAGTGTGCAATAAAAAATTGCTATCTGGTATTTTGAAATTGGTTAAATTAATTAAAACTTTCAAAATTAGCATAATTTATTTGAAATCAATGTGCTCCATTTGAAATAGGCAGAATCTATTTGTAAATATTAAAAAAACTGGTAAACGTATGGGAACATTTAGGTGAAATTCTTCTTCTTGAAGTGCCATACCCTAGAGGGCGTTGGCGAGAGAGTCAAAGCCACATTTTTAAACGGCTTGCCATCGTAAACTTTTAGCTAAAAATCCATAAAAACATACACAACTGTTAACCACAGCATTGTGTTGGCATGTGGCAAATAAGTTGCTGAGATTGCTGAAATGTTCTTATTCTACATCGTCGAATGCTACTAGTTATGTTCTCTGAGATGTTTTTTATGGAATGGCTGTGCTTGGAGCAAAGCAGAAGGCACAAGCTATTAGCACCACCAACTAACTTTACATGGTGGGATAACTTATTGACAATTAATTTCCACCGCAAAATATTTTCTTCTATGCGACCTATTAAAGAACCCTCTTCCCATTAGTATTCAATTTTTACCGAACTATTCTGCATTTGGTAAAAACTATTTTAAATTAAGAATTATAACTACTTTGATTTCAAGGAAATTCTTTTGGGACTAATGGGAACACTTCGAAGTTAGTGTAATTTATTGTTTGATAGACCATACAGAATATCCCAACGATGCAAAATTCTTTGATAATACCTTTGCTAATTCAGTTATCAAAAATATATTGCGTAAGTGCGCTACTTGACAATTTGTGAACATTCTAAAATTATTTTCGTTTATATAGGGTGTTGCATATTAGAGCAGCATACCAAACTTGCTTTTTTAAATTGAACACCCTGTATATTTTTGCATATTCTTATTGGCGTGTAATTGCCTTTGTGACATCTTTTGTTTCTTAAATTACGTTGCCGCGTTGTCAAGTTATTCCACTTTTTTCGAAAAGTTTGAAATTTGCAGACCGATAAAACGTATTAACAGATTAAACAAAATTGGCTAAATGTTAGTCAATACCATTCCCAAGATATTTTAAAGTAATTTAGTTATATAGAGTGTTTGTTGCAACGGTGCAAAACAACTATAATGTGTCATAACTCAAGTTTTTTAAACAAAACATCCTGTATATTTTTAGACAGTTCCATAAGAGCTTTTTGGGCTTCATAAATTTTATTAGACAATGGTTGTATCTAAATCCAAGTTTTTGAAAAAATTATATTATAAGGACAAAATCAGGTATTTTTTAGAAATCCAGACATCATAGGAAGCATTTACACTTGTTTGTGTTTTGTTTTTGTACTATAAAAATTGTTAGAATTCTAATAATTTCTGAGAGGTGATTAAATGGCCAATAGCCAATAAGAATACGCAAATACATACAAGGTGCTCAAATTAAAAAATCATCAGATCAGCGTGTCCCTCTAATATGGAATACTCTGTATAAACGAACTTAATTTTAAAATGTGCACAAATGTCAAGTAGCCCACATGTACAATATGATTTTGATAACTTAATTAACAAAGGTGTTATCACAGAATTTCGCATCGTTGGGACATCCTGTATATACAGGGTGTAAACTTGAGTTCTGTTAGCCAATAGGGATCTCAGAAACAGAAGGTCCCTTTAATAAGGAAAAAATAGCGTATTTAGAAGACCAGTTTATTGCCATTTCGGAAAGTTTTGAAAAATTCATAGCTTACTATACAGGGTGCTGATTAAGTATGGATACAAGCTTATATCTTGATAATTTATTGTAAATAAAATAATTCTTATATATATTATACGTATTTTGACATGTTGACACGTCATTATCAAAGGCATGATTAAAAGTAAACAGCTGGTGTTGCTATAGGAACAATAAATCTTCAAAACTTGATCTTGGTTTTCTATATCTGCATCCAGATGATTTGATTTCTCATTCCAAAAAGTCCAATAACAGTGAATTTAAGAGATCAATTTGTTCATTCATTAAAGGTACAGATTTTAAATGTTTCTTTCTTTGCTTTTTTAAAAAATCAATGCAAAAATTATTTTATCTACTCCCGTTTTAAAATGATCACATTAATATGTCAATTATTGTACGTGAAGTGTTACATTAATGAAATTGTGCGTAAAAGTATCAAAATCGTGTGCAAAAGACCAATGTAAATTAAATGGGACTTTCATTATTAAACGATTTCTATCGACAAAAAACAATGGAGAAAAGGCCACTTTGTTTATTGGGCGCTGTATTCGTAACGTCATTTCTCGTTAGTTTTATTTGACAGATAAGTACGAAGTGCACTTTTGCAGGCTTTGCCTTTCGGTTCGTAGATAAAATATTGTATGACACTCATGTGTGAAAGACTTTTACGCACTCATTGCGATTAAAGCACTCGCCTTCGGCTCGTGCCTTAAACTTCGCAATTCTTGCGTAAAAGTCCTACTTCACACACTTGTATCATAAATATCTATTACAACACACCATACGTACACACGAATCGAAAACCTTAGCGTTGTTTTTGTTTATACAACTCCATAGCAACAACAACCAAATCAAAGATTATTTTAGAAAATTCAGATGTAATTTTTAAACAATAAATTTTATTTTATTTTATTTTTCCGATCGTGCCAAAAATTTAACAAGCAACTTGTTAATTTGTATTTAAATAGGATCCTTTAAAAACCCCTTAAAAATAAAGTCGCCGATGAAATGTTTAACAAAAACTAATTAGTGAATTTGAACAGCATTTATACGAAAATTACGAAAATCTCAAAATTTCTCTTATGTAGCCTCAAAAAAATTTACACTACCAAAAAAAAATGCCATAAGGAAACTAAAAACGAAATAAAAAATATATAGAATCATTTAAAAAAACCTTAATGACGTCACTATTTCAAAAAAGCAGGGGTAATTTTTTTCTCAAATACACCAAAAAATCCGGAACACCTAAAATTATAGAGATATAAGCTTGTATCCATATTTTATTAATTATATGGCCAGAAAACTAAAATTTACCATTTTATTCTTTTGCTTGTACATAGCTTCTTTATTTATAAACTTTAACAATTCATTTTTGCAGTAATAGTAGACCATAAGATGGAATTTACCTGTGTAACCAGAATTTCTTTATGAATTACCATTTTCGAGCGGCAATGGTAAACTTTTCTTTTTTTTTCTGGCCACGCTAACAAATTTTAGCATTTTTATATAATGTAAAATTTTACTTATTTTTGAAAAAACAATGTTGTTTACAGGAGTAGCGCTAAATGCATCATATGGAGGTTGTGAACTTGCATGGCGGTAATTGTCAATGCATGCCGTCGGCAGCATGTGTCGCACAGAACTAATTCAAATATTAGTCCTGTGCATTACATAACAAATTTCGATTTACACATTATATAAAGTAAAATAGAAATTAAACGTATATTTGAAACGTCAAAACACGTTGAACAGCGACACATCTACAGAATGCGTTTGTAACAGAAATTTTGGTGCCGCCTGAAAGTTATGAGCCATACATACCGCTGAGGATATATAACACAGTACACGTGATAAATTTTTCACTAATTTAAATAGACTTCAAACATCTTTTCAAAATGGCAATAAACTGGTTCCCCAAATATGCAACTTTTTTCTCATTTAACAGACCTTTCAGCTCTCACCCTTTCCGAGATCCCAATAGTAAGCAGAATTAAAGTTTACACCTTGTATTTATTTCGACAAAATTTGACGATTTAATAAAAACAAACCACTTACTTCGCATTCCACTCTGTTTGCAATAATATGCAAATGATTCGTAAGTGTCTGGTTAAGATTATGCTTTGGATTTCTGCATTCATTCATAGCTCCGTAATTATCCTCTATAAGAACCAGCAATAACGATAAAATATGTTCATGACTTGGCATTCGTTCTTCAGCCAAAACTGTTAAAAGAACTGGAATGTATTCCATAAAGACGAGTCTACCTACAATAACAAAATTATAAATGTGAACCAGTATTAAATTTCTTTTATCAACGTTAGAAATTGTACATTCAAATTGATTAACAGAAACTTACTTTTGAGATCCGGTTGACTTCCACAAAGTGACGATAAAAGGAATGCCGTTTTTGTTCTGAGTTTATCGTCACCTTTTTGAAATGTTTTCAGTAGCACTGTTAACCCTTCATGCTGCAACAACTGATGAAAACCTTCCGTATTCTGTCGTACGATACCTAAAACAAGCAGTAATAAATTAATGTAACATAAAATAAACAACGCAACTTGAACTTACAGCTGATAGCATAAAGGGCTTTTACACAAACTTGGTTGTTTTCATCTGTTGATAAAATTTTAAGAAGCAGGGGAATAAATCCATTGTCCAAGACTACCCGTTGACAATATGGATTATTTTGACACAGTTCTGCTAAGACATCGCAGGCTCCAGCTCTTATTTCAGGGTGAACAGATTTCAGACATGGATGAAATATTGTAAAGCCCCCAATTTTATGAAAATCTACCAAAAAAAAATATATAAATGTATTATATTTGAATACAGCTTACATAATGACTTACCATTGGCAGTATCAATATTATCAATATATTCCAGGATTGTATCAAGTGCCATTGTGTATTCAGAGATATCACTGTCTGTAGTTAAATGTTCAGCGTTTTGTAGAATTTTGATTTTATTTTGCAAAATTTGTATAATATCTACCGTCATTGAATTTAATGCAGCTTCTAAAAATGTTTTTTTCTGAAAAAAAAATCACAATTATACAGGGTGAGTCATTCAAATGTCATCTTACTATTATTTCCTAGACTATTTAAACAATCAATTGTTTTATTAATAAAAGTTGTTCATAATTAACTGCTGCATAACCTAAAATTATTACCAATTATACTGGGTGTTTGATTGTGCCTGTACAGCACATGACTGTGTTATTTTAAA
Organism: Ctenicera cuprea; assembly: GCA_958336395.1. Taxonomy (NCBI): domain Eukaryota; kingdom Metazoa; phylum Arthropoda; class Insecta; order Coleoptera; family Elateridae; genus Ctenicera; species Ctenicera cuprea. The sequence goes on from OY284493.1 coordinate 44,954,810, forward strand.
TAGAACACCCTGTATATCATTGCATTTTTGCGTTCTACATTTACAGGCTTCATAGTGCAGATGACCTTTGATTGTAGGGGTTTTAGGGGTCCACTTTTTTCAAAATAGGGGTATAAAAGGGGTCATACTTTCAGACATTTTTCATATTTTTATGTACAATCCTGCTTTTTATGCGATTTATTTTTACCTAAATAAATTTCTTTATTGATCTTTTAGCTAAATATAACTTTTGTGCATTATACATGTAGGAGTTATTCACTTGTTGCCTTCCGATGAAGTAAACAAGATATCAGATAGAAACATTTTCTTTATTCAAAATTAACATGAACTATAAAATAAACAACAAAAAAACTAAAACAACACTCTTATGAAAATAAATAAATAATATTTATAAATATCCTCTTACAGATAAAAAAAACAATGTAAATAAATATCCTCTTACAGATTAAAAAAAAAGTCTTCTTCAGCAGTCATTTATCAGGTAGTCTTCTGTTTCTTTGATGATTGTAGATTTTCAATAATTCTGTTCTTCCGTTTTTCTATTTCTCTTCTTAATCTGTCTACAGCACTTCTTTCATCTTTTTCTTTACTTCGCAACCTTTCTAGACCTTTGTACATTTCGGAAATTATAGCCGTTTTTGACACATCTTTTTTCTCATTAGCCACTCTTAATAACTTATTTATTTCCTTTTGCATAGTTTCAGATGAACTTTCGGCTATTTTGTGTGAATTCAGAGCAACCTTCAAATCACTTTCTAACCCTTTTATGTTTTTTTTTTCATTTGAAATTTTGTCTACTAACTTTCTTTCTTTTTCTAATCTTTCTGCATTGGCAATTTCTATTAGTCTATTCTCTTGTTCCATTTTCTTTTCGTTTTCTAAATATAACTGGTATGAGTTATGTGCATGCTGTGCTAAATTTAGTAACTCTTTTGTAATAGGTACTAAATGGGTCATATTATTATATTTTTTTAATCCATTAACTACAGCTAATTTAGCATTTAACGTTCTTTCTTTCATTTTACTCTTATCTTCAGTTAATAGGCGACCTGACCTGGAGAACCCTCTCTCAACATCGGCGCTACCGTGAGCCAATGAGAGAGCCGCTTGCACTACTTTTTTAACAGTGAAATATCTTTCTTTATCGGCAGATTTAAGTGAAAAGATTTTGTTCCAATAGCTGTCAATTTTTTCATTTTCTTGTAAGGTAAATGTTATTTCATCATCAATTTGAAGTAACTTCCACTCGCTGGACAATATATCGATGTCTATATTGGTGATTGGTAAAATTTTGGCCACTTTGAGTATATATTTACTAGATTTTTTAATATTTTCGGGCAAAAGATACTCAAAATATTTCAGATTTTTATTCATAGCCTTATTAAATATATGTTTAATTGCAGCCAAATAAAATTTTTTTATTTCATCCAACAAATATAGTTTATCCTTCGCAGGCATTGTAGTAATAGTTTTATTGGCTGCATCGCCGCAGTTAATTTTTATTAAATCTACAAAGTTTGAGCTATCAGCTAGAAGTGAATCTAGATCTGTGATTCCCATACCTATACTATCAATTGTAGCTGATGTAAAAGCAGACTTCTTTAGTATATTTGAAAGCAGTAGCACTACAACTTTTCTTAGTTGACTATAGTAAATGTGAATAAGTGGCTCTTCCTTTTGCATAACTAAAGTAAATTCTGTAGTAAAAATCTGTGCTGCGTAAACAACAAAGTGAAGATTAGCAATTAATTCTGTTTTATGCTTTAGCACTTTCACTATGTCTATGTAACATTGTTTTTTCATAGTAGCCTGCTCTTTTGTAGGTACATATTTTAGGAAATATTCCTCAATTGCACCTATTTGTTCAAGCATTCTTTGTGCAGCAGGGCCTATAGTTAGCCATCTAGTTGATATGTGTTTTATAAATTTATGTTTAGGTAGTTTAAGGTTATGCTGTATTTTTTCAAAATCTTGAGATCTTAGTTCTCTTTTATGAAAATAATAATATATGTGAATTATAAAATTTGATATATCAGTAGACAACTGATCTAAACCTTTCAAAAACGCATTGTGAACCATATGCAATGGACAGGTTCCAATATCTACAGTAGGTTTATTATTACCTTTAGTTTTTTCCTCATTAAATAACTTAAAAACTTTTTTATTAACATTCGGCCCATCACTGGCTATCATAAGAACTTTACTTATGTTCAAACTATGAGAGTCTATAGCTTTTAACAAATAACTATATAAAGTTTCTGCATCAGCCTTCCCAATAAAGTATGTAACTAAGTGGTTATTTTTAATGCAGTTCTCATCCTTAGACCAGTACCTTACATTAATCTGTAACTCTTTTTTGCTTTCCACGTTGCTAGTTTCGTCATATTGTAACGTAAAATAAATATCAGATTCACATTGCAAGTCATTTAATAAAACATTTTTGAAATAAGGACCTAAGGCTTCATTAATAAGATACTGGGCTTTGCTAGATGACAGTGAAAAATTTTCGGGTACAGCGCCAGGAAACATAACTTGAAATAATTCTTTTTTTCCGTTACATGAGTTTACAGAACTATCGGTAATCACATTTTCAATACACCACAGTAATTCTGCCCTGGAGGCTGCTTCCCTAGGGCTAAATAAAGTTAATTGTTTCTCTACTGATTGTTTAATCGGTACAGATGCTAAACGTTTTTGGGCAGAATTTATTTTGAAAAGGTTACCTCTATGTTTCAGTGTACTTGCATGTTGTTCCAAATTCTGGATTCCTTTGCAAATTGAAATTGAAGTATTGCAAATGAAACAAATACATGAAAATAAATCGCTTTTGTTCTTTTTGGCCCACTCAGAAATAAGATTATTACTTGGATCTTGAACATCCATCCATCTGTCTTGAAATTTAATCTTGCCCTTGAACTTCCCCATGGTGTGATAAATGTGTAGACGCCTTAAATTAAATACATTTATTTCTAAATTAGGTCTGTTGTTACTATAATAAATAATTACTTTTATCTGAGTTAATAACAGCAGCAAGTACAAGGCGGTAAAACCGACAATTAACTTGTAAAGTTTGGTTATGTTTCTTTTGTAAAATTAGATACGTATGTTAAAACTTTCCTGGTCCATCAGAGCATACGTACGTGAAATCGCAGCTGAACGCGTGTTACTTCGGTAACCTAGGCATTGTATATATGCATCCGTGATAGTAATATGACTGCTGAACAACCGAATCATCGACCAAGTACGTCAATAATCGGCGCGGGCTTTTTAAAAATAATCTTGAATAAAACAACGGTGTCCTGATGAAAAATAAGTTTTTTTTTTAAAACAAAACGTATTTTTTTACGAAAAAAAAACAATGTTTATGGAAAAACGATATAAAATAGATAAAATTATTAGAATAGGGGGAATAGGGGCTTAATTTTGAAAATAGGGATATAATAGGGGGGTCAAATTAAAATAGGGGTATTATAGGGGGAATAGGGATGTCACTATGAAGCCTGCATTTAATTCTAGATATAAAAGTGTTAAGGTATTACCATAAAAAAATTAGTGGTTTTTGAGTTATTTCACTTTTTTCAAAAATTGTCATTTGTGTACTAGAACTACAAAATTAATGTTTTAGATACCAAAAACGTCCTCCCACTGTAATTTTGTACAGATTACTAAAATATTATGAAGTATTCAGTGGTATGTTAAAAACAGCAGATTATTACATAGGGTGTTCATAATTTAATGTTCATTTTGCAAAACTTCAAATGTTAATAACTTCTGATTTTTAAATGTATTTTTTTACACCACTAATGTGAATAAATTTTTTTTCAATTTGATATAGGGTTTTGTATACCAAATATTAAAATGTCTATGGTTATTTGCGTTTTTATTTTCCTATACTTTCAGGATAGGGAAGTATTGATTTCATGAAAATATTTGAATGCGAGGTTTTGATGGAAATACACGTTTTGGAAAAAGTATATTTAAAAAATGTCGGTGGGTGCGGTGCGCTCCATAACTCCAAAATGGAAAATTACTCAAAAACGAGTTCACATTTTGGGATCAAATTTTTTATCACAATAGCTATATAGAGTAGCCCCAATCCAATTAGCTCGAAAAAGGCCGTTTGAGTGAACCAAAGTTTTCATGTTTGATATGGGTACTTGTGCATACCTTGGAATCAAATATCCGCAGAGTTACCCTGGGGAAAGTGGTGGCTTGATTCCGTAAATTCCTAAAAACACCCCCGAGCGGTGACCCACAACTGGTTTGTTGCAATTATTTCATGAAAAGGGCATCGGATGAAAAATTTTACATCAGACAAAACTGTAGAAACAAGAAAGTTCATATGCATTTTTGTCGTAAGAGTTATTAAAGTTTTTCAATTTTTGAAAAACAATTTTATATATTTTAAGAAATTATTTGAAACCTGTTTTACACCATCTGTAAATTAATTCAAGTTTGTCATTTTTTCACCTTAATTTTCAAATTTTAAGTTTGTACCAGTGGCGTACAATTTTTAGGTACAATCCTGCAAAAAACTCGTTTTTAGAACAGGGCGTTTAAAAGGTTTACGACTTTGACTTCTAATATGCAGAGTTGTAGATTTCAACAAGCTCTATCCAGCTGTACAAACACCATCTCGTTAACTGGTCTGGTTCCCTTGGCTACAATTTGATTTGTTTCTAGATTAGCCGAAACTAATCGTACTCCTTTTGATTTGGCTACACAGTTAGTGTAAAAAAAAAATTAGCGCCTTTCGACGAACTCTTTCGTTTGGTGCCTCCTTCCTGAAATATAAGCTAGCAGCATGCTCGACTTCACCCACCTCTTCTTGCCTCTATTGAGCGCGAACTATAGCTTTGATTTATAACTTATGAACTTGTTTTTCAAAATTTTAAACCCTACAATTTTGTTCGATGTATCATTTTGTGATCCGATGCACTGTTTAAGAAGAATTGCGAAAAACCAGATCTGGGTTATGCTCGGGGTTGTTTTTTAGAATTTAGAGAATGAAGGCACCCTTGGATAGAGGGAAACTTTTTAGGTATTTATTTGTACAGTATTCACGAATATGTATGACAAGTTTAAACCCTTTATAAATTATTTTCTCTAAAAAGTCTAATTTGACTGAACTAGAGACACAATGTTACTGTGCACAAAATTTTTCGAAAAGATAACTATCAAGTGCAAAATATTTTCAAAATTCACGAAATTTTTAAAAGAATATTGTTCAAAAACTGGCCACACGATGTTTTTAATTTTGTAGGTTCATGGAGCTCGGGATGAGCTACAATTTGATTCGTGTCCCAGTGCGCTAATTTTTCTGCGACATCTTCTACGAATTTAGAAACAACTAAAATTCCTACCCGTTTATTTAATAAACGGGATACGATAAGAAAGTTTGTTTAGACTAAATTGCTCATAAGTGATGGTAGAGTAAAGTTCTCAATTTAATTTTTAGGTACAGCAATATTTGGAGGAGGGGGAGGGTAATTTTCACCTTCCACCCAACTTTTGGTGAACGAATTTGTCCTTCCGTTTTTGGTTTTCTTTAATCCCAAAGAATCATTTTCCAAAAAATCAAAATCGACTTTTTCCTCACAAAAACCTTTAAAAAATCAGTGCAGGCATGTAATTAAACACCTTTTAATAATAAACTAGTGTTCGGAAATACTTCCGTATCCAGATAAAGCGACATGAAGGAAAATTAGGAAGCGTTATTCTGGGACACCCTGTATAATGTATAGGAAAGTTCAGACGATAGCTCATTTTTATTATTTTTCTTACAAATTGCAAATTATGAAAAAAAAAAAAACTGTATTTTGTAACGTTTAAAAGGTGGGAGCATCCCTACTATTTCTTAAACTATTCAGAATATATAATTATTTTCATAATGAAAGTTGTTTGTTGCCTAATCATTAGCTACTTTAGGCCACATTCCTTTTGTTTTCTGTATTTTGTCTTAAATGGCAACTTAATATTTTCTTAGGCAGTTTATTAGATTTCTTTTTCTTGTTTTAATGATATAAAACGTTACAAAAACTTCAGGAAAAATGTTTAAAAAAATATTCAAGATACAAATAAAAACGGAAAGTACATTTAATTCTAGATTTAATAGTGTTAAAAAATACTGGTCATTCCGTTTGAATAACAAAAGTTATTGACATTTAAAGTTTTATAAAATGTACACTAAATTATGAACAATATGTATTGCTATGATATTTAGAGGTGTTTGATTTGACTGGGGTATTGTGGTTGCTGGAAAGCAATTTTTGGATTGTTTGTTGCGGTTCAATTTGCATTTGGAGATTTATGAAGACTTGTAAGATTTTAATGTTCTGACTTATAAAACTCAGGGTCGCGTATTTTTGCTAGAATTCCTGTTATAAATTCTAATAATTGTTATTTTTCGTATGGTACTGAAAGAAAAGAAAAACACAACAGATTGATACGAAAACTATTTATGTTATTTGTAATTATAATTTAAATTAGAATTGTTAAAAAGGTTTAGTTTATAAGAAGTTTTAGAGTTACTTGATTTGTGCGTCGATAAATGTCAGTTAGGATGTCAGTGTCAAAATGACAAACGAATTCAAAAGGATACTGATGGACATGAGATTTAGTTGTTTGTAATTAAAATGAAAATCAAAGGAGGAAGAAAAAAGATATAAAAAATAAAAGAAATTTGTTTAATTAGTTACGGCTCGTCGGTGTAAATAAATACACAGATTTGAGATCCTCTGAAAGAAAAAAGAGGAAAAACGGGTCTAAACGTTATATAAAAGTAATAGCGAGAATTAAAATGAAAAATACAAAGAAGTAACAACGAATTATATATAAAACCAGAAGACTTATAAATAAAAGGTGATTGAGGAAGTTTGTACGTTTGTGATGATAGTAAAACCAAATTGGTAATAATATAAAAAAAAACACAAGAAGAAGATTCAGATTAAGAGAGAGTATTTATTGTTGCTCGAGAGGCCAGCAGAGAGTTTTGCTAGAGCGAGGAATAAGAAGACGCTAAGATAAGTGTTTATTTGTTAAAAAAAGACGATAGTAGTTAGTAAAATTTATTGATATTTCGGAAACCACATTTAGAAATTGAGTTATTTAATAAAATTATTATTTTGTAAAGTTGATATCTTTGTGTGTTTATTTCTATTTAAAATTTAATTTAAACAATTTATTTTGCAAGCAAAATAACGACCCTGAGAAAGTTAAAAGAGTCTCACAGCAAGTTTGAATTTAATTGCGTGAATTGCAGACAGTTTAGGGATTGAATTCTAGTAATCACAGGACCAAGCATATCATTGCAATTAAAATTGGCACCTAACAACGTGGGGCTCGTTGATGTACACTGTGGCATTTTGGAAAATGTTTGGTTACAGTTGTCAACATTAAGCTTAGTTAATAAAGAACCCAAGTAGCTAGCTATTTAGTTTCCTTGTAGATTTAAAAGGGTGATAATTTGATATATAAAATGACAGAAGAAAATCACAGAATGATGTTAAGAAGTTCGATAAGGAAGAATGATGCAGAAGATTCAAATTCAGAAGGTGAAAATGAAGACCACATAAGAGAAGAGGTGGTAGCGGTCATAGAACAACAGGGGCAAAAAGAGATACAGGGAGAAATACAAAATGAACCAGGAAAAGAAAAAGAAAAACTACAAGAAATAGATTTGAATACTATGATGCAAATGATAATGACAAAAATAGAAGAGACTGTAAGAGAAAATGCTAATAAAATAGATAAAAAAATGGACAGTATGGACAAGAAAATGGACAGTATGGAAAAGAAAATAGAAGAGACCGCAAGAGAAACTAAAGAGAGTATGGAGAAGAAAATAGATGAGAAAATGGACAGTTTGGAAAAGAAGTTAGACGACAATGTTAAACAGCAGATCCAAAGTTTGGTAGATCGAATTGTTAAGAACACACAAGAAGTTGCTGAAGAAACCGACGGTAAATTGGGAGATATGAATGATGAGGTGTTAAATGTGGAACAGGTACAAGATAACACAACAGAAATCAAAGAAGATCAAATGGAGGTACAAAAGGAGCAGGTTGAACTGGATAAAAAGCAAATAGAGGTTGAAGGTAGAGTGAATCGAAATGAAAATGAACTAACAATTGTTGGGGCTGTGATACAGGAAGAAAATGGAAACCATGATGAGGAATTTGAGATAAAACAAGAAAAACTGGAGAACGTAAGTGTTAATGGTTCATCAGGGTATGCTAGCATGACAATAATGGGGGCACGTCAATTAAAAGGTGCACAAATATTGAAAGGAAACATTAATAAATGTGTAATAATTTTTATATTAAAAATGGAGCTAAGTTATACGTTTACTGTTGCGGGAATCAGAGATTATGGACATAACAATAATCGGTTAAATTATAGAGAGAGAGGAAAGTAAGATGATGGTGATGTAAGTTCATACAGAACAATTTTTTTTTATAAAAATTTCGTTTACTTAAATAATTTATAATTGTTTGTTATTAACAACCACATATGGTCACCTAAATTCGTCTAAATTTTAGTAACAAATTTTATTTGGCATTAATTGACTCAGGCGCGCAAGCTTCTTTAGTCAAAGAAAAAATAATTTTGGAGAATAAAACTTTAACAGAAAAACATTTAATTAAAATAGGGAAGTTGGAGTTGTTGTCTGCAACGAAGAAAAAAGTGTCTACTATTTCAAAAGCAGTGAATTTAGAAGTTACAATAGGAAGTAAAAGTTATGTGACAAGATTTTTTGTAGTACCAGAGTTACAGTTAGATTTTATAATTGGAATAGATTTCATAGAACAAGAAGGGGTTAAAGTTGACGGCGAATTTAAATGTATTATAATAAATAATGATAAAATAGAATGGACAAAAGATGGATTATATAATAAGAATAATATTAAAATAAATAATTATGTCACAAGTGACTTTATAAAGGAGGAGCTGATTGGAATTCCTTGTTGGAGAACAAGAAGGGGTTGAAGTTGACGGCGAATATGAATGTATTATAATAAATAATGATAAAATGGAATGGATAAAAGATGGAATATATAATAATAAATAATTATGTCACAAGTGACTTTATAAAGGAGGAGCAGATAGGAATCCTTTGTTGGAAATATAAAGTACAATTAAATAACCTGGTACGTGAAAATATTGACCTCATAAATGAAAAACCGTGTGTAGCAAGAAATCACATACATAAACTTGAAGTAGATGACAAAGCTCCATTTAATGTTAAAGTTTAACCTTTTTGCGTATAGAATACAAGTTAAAGAAGAAAAATGGTAGTCTTCGATTGTGTTTAGATGCTCGTAAAATAAACAATATTACCAAACCACAATATGAATCTCCGCAAACGATTGACAGTTTATTAGCAAGAATTAGCAATAAGAAAATTTTTTCGAAACTCGACCTCAAGAATTCTTTTTGGTTAATTCCGTTGGAAGAAAGTTCAAGGAAATATACAGGTTTCAATGTAGATGGAGAAATTTTCCAATTTAAAGTTGTACCTTTTGGTTTATCAACATCGTGTGCAGCGCTAGTGAGAGCTATGCAGAAGATTTTAAATGAGTTTGAAGAATTTTGTGTGCATTATGTAGATGACATTCTTATTTTTAGTGAAACTGAAGAACAACATTTAAGATATTTAAGTATTATTTTAAAGAAAATGCAAGAAAATGGCTTGAAATTAAATATAGAAAAATGTGAATTTATGAAAGACCAAGTCCGATACTTGGGATATGAAATAAGTGATAATGGTGTAAAAATTAGTGATGAAAGGATCACTAGTATTAAAGAATTTCCCAGGCCAAAGAATTTGAAAACTTTACGTGGTTTTCTTGGAATGTTGAACTACTACAAGAAGTTCATACCGAAATATTCCGAATTAACGTTACCATTGGTAGAATTATTAAGGAAAAATGAAAAATGGAGTTGGACACAAGAAAGAGAAAAAGCATTTGAACAAATGAAAGAAAATTTCTACAACGAGTTACGGTTAAGATACCCGAACTTCAAAGAAAAGTTTATTCTTCGAACAGATGCTTCAGACTTTGCAATTTCAGCTGAATTGGTGCAAATACAAAATAGTGAAGAAGTTCCTATATGTTTTATATCAAGAGTGTTAAAAGGATACGAAACAAGATACACCATTTCTGAAAAAGAAATGCTGGCGATAATATTTGCAATAAATAAATTGAAATTTTATTTAACTGGAAATAAATTCATTTTGGAAACTGATAATTCAGCTTTAACTTTTATGAAGAAAAAGAATTTTTTGAATAATCGTTTATACCGTTGGGCTTTATTTTTACAAGAGTATTCATTTGAAATCCGACATAGACCTGGTAAAGAAAATGTGACTGCTGATTATTTAAGCAGGAAAGATAATCAAAATGGTAAAATAAACCAGATCTTAATAGGTTTACAAGAATTCAGGGGGCAAGACAGATACTCAAAAGAACGAATTCACATGCAACAGCAAGTGGAAGAAATAAAGATACTACGTGATTTGGTAGAAGAAAATAATAATCAAATTGTAAAAGGTTTTAAAATGGAACAAGGATTTTTGGTAAAAGTAATAAATGAGAAGGATTTATATGTTTTAAATAAAGAATTCGCGATAGAAGTGATAAAAGAAATTCATGACAAGTTTGGTCATATTGGAATAAGAAAGACATGGTTAGTTTTCAGAGAGTGTTTCTACACAAAGAATGATTTGCCTTTGGTAAAGGAAATTATAAATAATTGTGAACATTGTTTGTTTACAAAAGAGAAGAATTATAAGAATGTTAACGCGATTAAAAGCATAAGAGTTGAAAATCCATTAGATTTGATTGCTATAGATTATATAGGGAATTTAGTACCAGGACAATATAACTTTTGCAATATTTTGGTTATTACGGATATTTGTACAAAATTTGTGAAATTATATCCAGGGAAAAGTTGTAATACAAATCACGCAATAATGTCTATTAGAAAATTTATAGAAGAAGTTGGTGTGCCGAAGAAAATTTTAGCAGACAATGCGACGTATTTTAGGAATAATAGGTTCATAACATTCTGGAAGAATAGGAATATACAAGTTGGATTTTGTAGCATAAGACATCCTTGTGCGAATCCTGCAGAACGATATGTTAAAGAAGTTATAAAGTTTCTTAGAATTTCAACGCACAGAAGTCATGAACAATGGGTAAAATATGTGCCTCAAATACAAAAATTTATGAATGAAGTACCCAATTCAATAACAGAAGTGCCACCAATATTGTTGATGAAAAACATTTTACCAGAAAGACCTTGGAAAGGTGCGGAAGTAGTAGAAGATGTACGTGAGATCTTAGAACAAGTAAGAATCAAAAACAGCGCAGCATTGAACAAGTATGAAAGAAGGAAGAATAGAAATTTAAAAAGAAAGAAGTTTTATCAGATAGGTGATTTAGTAGTAGTTAAAAACTTAAAAGTTGCAAATAGGGCTGAAAAGATTTGTGCAAAACTACAATTATCTTACATAGGGCTTTTCAAAATAAATAGGATTTTTGGGGAGAATACTTTTGAGTTAGCTGAGTTAGAGAGTGGAAGAATAAGAGGAAGATTTCATATTTCAATGATTTTTCCTTACAATATTAAAGAAGTTTAATGTTGAAATCGATGAAAACAAAATTTTTTCTTTATAAAACTTGTTTAGTTTAATATTCTAAAATTTTATTTTAATCTGGGGGCAAAAATGCTATGATATTTAGAGGTGTTTGATTTGACTGGGGTATTGCGGTTGCTGGAAAGCAATTTTTGGATTGTTTGTTGCGGTTCAATTTGCATTTGGAGATTTATGAAGACTTGTAAGATTTTAATGTTCTGACTTATAAAACTCAGGGTCGCGTATTTTTGCTAGAATTCCTGTTATAAATTCTAATAATTGTTATTTTTCGTATGGTACTGAAAGAAAAGAAAAACACAACAGATTGATACGAAAACTATTTATGTTATTTGTAATTATAATTTAATTCAGAATTGTTAAAAAGGTTTAGTTTATAAGAAGTTTTAGAGTTACTTGATTTGTGCGTCGATAAATGTCAGTTAGGATGTCAGTGTCAAAATGACAAACGAATTCAAAAGGATACTGATGGACATGAGATTTAGTTGTTTGTAATTAAAATGAAAATCAAAGGAGGAAGAAAAAAGATATAAAAAATAAAAGAAATTTGTTTAATTAGTTACGGCTCGTCGGTGTAAATAAATACACAGATTTGAGATCCTCTGAAAGAAAAAAGAGGAAAAACGGGTCTAAACGTTATATAAAAGTAATAGCGAGAATTAAAATGAAAAATACAAAGAAGTAACAACGAATTATATATAAAACCAGAAGACTTATAAATAAAAGGTGATTGAGGAAGTTTGTACGTTTGTGATGATAGTAAAACCAAATTGGTAATAATATAAAAAAAAACACAAGAAGAAGATTCAGATTAAGAGAGAGTATTTATTGTTGCTCGAGAGGCCAGCAGAGAGTTTTGCTAGAGCGAGGAATAAGAAGACGCTAAGATAAGTGTTTATTTGTTAAAAAAAGACGATAGTAGTTAGTAAAATTTATTGATATTTCGGAAACCACATTTAGAAATTGAGTTATTTAATAAAATTATTATTTTGTAAAGTTGATATCTTTGTGTGTTTATTTCTATTTAAAATTTAATTTAAACAATTTATTTTGCAAGCAAAATAACGACCCTGAGAAAGTTAAAAGAGTCTCACAGCAAGTTTGAATTTAATTGCGTGAATTGCAGACAGTTTAGGGATTGAATTCTAGTAATCACAGGACCAAGCATATCATTGCAGTATGTATTCAATATTCGGTTGTTTTTAACTTTTTTGGTATCTAAAATATTAATCTTGCAATATAAGTCGACAATTATCAAAATTATTGAAAAAAGTCAAAACAACTTGAAAACCAATAGTTTTAATATCATAATACCTTCACACTTCCATACAGAGTGTAACAAAAATGGTGAATAACTCTAAAAATGCAATAACATACAATGGTCCATTTAAAATAACAATGTAATCAGTATAGTAATGATAATAAATTTAAGTTATGCGGCAGTTAACCCCCTGTCGCATTCCGTTCCCAATTGGGAACTTAATTTTCAAGATTGCCGTGTTATTCTCCTATTGCATATCTTGACATTTTATGCATGTTGTTTCTTTCCGGGGACATTTTATATTCGTGTACGATCGAGTAGCGTCCGTTAATTTAAAAATTGCAACATATTTTGACATTCATTTGGCGACAGGTGCAGTAAGCATAACCGAGGAAATTAGTGCACTGGCTGCTATTAAATTTTCATTTATTTTTGACAATATTTATCAATTTTCACAAAATTACATTTTCCCTTTATAACCCATTTTTAACTGGAGACTGTAAGTGTAATATATAAGTGGCACAGAAACAAAGGTAAATAAACAACAATAAATAAATAATCCAACTGCATTGAAACAGAAAAATAAAGAACTGCGGTGGCTTAGAGAATGAGCGCTCGCTTTTAATGCGAAAGTTCTGGGGTTCGATTCCACACAGGTACAGCAAGTGCCATTTAACCTTGCAAAAAAAATGACGATAAGTTTAAAAGGCGAGAAGCCGTTACACTCTCAAGCAAAAGCAAGGTTTTTTATTACATTTCTAGTTTCTTTGCTGTATTTTTTATACGTAACCTAAATTATCGTTAATCCCTCCTCAAAGCAAACTGTTTCTAACCTTATGGCGCACGACCTTTTAATTTGTCAAAAAATCCACTCGCTACTCAATTCCCCAATCGGGTGTAGGCAGCCATGGTGTCTCTACGCTTAAACCTGATTAGTAGTCGTTCGGTTTCGACATTAAACTGTAGTAGGTCCTCCGTGGTCCATCTTAACTCTATGGGAGAGTAAGTGGCAGAGAGGAGTGCTAAGAGCTCAGTAACAGGATGTAATAGCTAATGGGAGGTTTTTAAGGCTTTTTATTAAAGCAGCCGCTAAATGTCAGCAGGGCTAAACGCGATGTTAATTATTATGTGGTAACCGATAATATTTACCAAAATTTCTTATATTTTAAGTTAAATGTTAAAATGTGTCATAAACTCATAATAAATGTAAAATGCAATGACAGTTATGTTTTCTAACGTTTGAAATAATGAATAACAAAATTTGATATCTAAATATATAATGATTCAATATGTGGCAACATGTAATGCCAGCCAATCATGGCGCTTAAATTTTGTCTGTCACTTCGGTTGGCCCTGCTGCCTTCTATTAAGTATTATTTTAAAACAAACCTCCCGTTATGAGGCAGGTGTGTGGAGCAGGGCAGAGCACGATAAGCACGAGTGGTAATAAACCAAGAACCTTTTACACATGAAAAAGAATTTTTAGGCCTACTGAATTTTCACAGCAACCTTAAAACACAAAAACAAATTCAGAAACCGGACAAATACTTGTTTAATTTTATCTTAAATTTCTAGCCAGACTGTCCAAAACCGGACATCTGGCAACCCTAGCTGTGAAGACATTCAATGTGAAAACTTCTGGTGTTGTACAGTGTGCCCAAATATTGCATAAATTGTAAAGCAATCAAGCAATGCCTATTTAATAATGCAAGACTTTGTATTGCATTGAACTTGACTAGCTTAAATGTAAAGCGCCGTTTAGGTCATTACGTTGTATATAAAGGCTCTTAACTAAAAACGTCAATTTTACTTTTTCTTAAAGCGTAGGTTATTAGATCATAAATTCGCTTTAAAACATTCGTTTGTTCATACATACTTCTTTATCCATGGGGCCAACATGTGAATCGTGCGGAGCATCTTCGGCTTTTGTAGCTTCCATGGCAAAATGCAAAAGCCCTTGTAAACTAGTAGGTTGTTTGGGTTGTAATAGAGTATTAGCTTCTTCTCCATTTTCCACTTTATTTTGACTTTCCCTAGGGTATGTTATAGCTCCAGCTATTTGAACTTTAGGATCAGAATCGTTTTTCTCAGACATCCTAACAACTAATGTCAAATGGCTTTATATTGTTGATTGGAGAGAAATGTTGTAATACAAAATGTACAACTTACCTGCTTGTTGTATTCTTTAATTTAAATTTATAATATTCAGTTTGTATTCTGTTACGATTTTTATGTGGAATAAGCTGTTGATATTTTTTTGCTGTGCTCTAACAACCAATAGCTGAGTTAAATCACAGAATATTAAACCTTTAGCTAGCCTATTATAAAATTTCCAGTATATTTTCGACTTTTACATATAAGCATAACCTACTTTTTCGATTATCTTCTAGACTATTCTAGAATGGGTTGTCTAAAATAAATAAACTAGCGCCATCTACTATTAGAAGTGGACATAACCACATTGAAGGACGTCAGATGATAAATCGGCAATGCCAATTCCGTACTAGCAGTGTTGCCAACCTTCTGTGTCAAAGTAATCGTATAGAGGCTCAAAAGTATCGTATTTAGTCGGTTATTATCGTACGGTACAATATTTTTTTAAATTGAATGAAAGAGATTGTGAATTTCGACAATTATAAAAAACTAAAAATTGCGTTTTTTAAATTTAATTTAAAAATAAAAACTTACGTGATACCGTAATTACATTTTTATATCTATTTTGCATTAAATTAATACGCTGCAAAAAATCTGATTCTGAATCCCAAGATTCGGAAAGCCCCCAGCTCAGAGCGTAACTATAATCAGAAAAAAAAGAAAGCAGGTATACATCGTAAACAACAGTTTCGAAAAAAATGATTAAAAATTGACGAATTTAAATATTGGCGTGAATATGTTGCAGAAAACAACTACAAAGCAAAATTTTAAAATTATTATTATCAAATCTGCAATAAACGCGGCGACATCACACAAATCAAAGTTATTAAAGAATAAAGATTAAATACAGAAGGGCGTCAGAAATTGAGATCATATGAATGATGTGCTTGCGAAAATTCAAGAACTCTGCTCATATTTACAGTATCTGTTATGGTTACACATACAGACATCCGAAAAAGGTAAATAATCACAGTACAAAACTGTCAGCTTATAAATTTATGTTAAAGGTTGTTCCCTGAAAGTGAAATTTGTTGCATCTAAAATTTAAAAATAAAAAAAATTTAGAAATTCAATCTTTAACCTACCCTGAAACATTTTTTTAAAGCGAGTTAATGGTATTTTTGCATACGATTTCATAGGGTTCATCGTACCCAGCGACAAATAAGATAATTATCGTATGGTTGCCAACACTGTCAGAAAATGTACTAATGGTTATCATTTTTTTACAGGTTTCCCAGAAAGAATAACGCGTTTTTAATAAAGTATAAAAATGACTCAAACAAGAAGTTTTATGTGTGAGACAATAGGTTGTTCTTTCTGTGGCAACTTGTATTGTGCGACTTAAATTATTTTGTACTAATTCTATTTTTTTTGTAGCAGGGTCTTTGGACTTTCCCAGTAATAACATATTATAAGCAATTATGTACATTATGTATTATTGAAAATAAAGATTTCTTTTTATTCATTTTTATAATTTAAAATAATAAAGAATAAAGAGACAGTATTTAGTGGCTCAATTCACTTGTTCTCAATTGAAATTATATTCGATGATCCTATAAAAAACAAGATTAAACTAAAATTTAACCTTGACAAGGGTTTTTGCTAGAGGTCAGTTTTTGTTGTACTAAGTACACTTTTAAGTTTAATTCTGGTATGTAATTCATGATGGATATATTCACTTGTAATACCACGAGTAGTCAAAGCTATGTTGACTATTTTTGGGGTGGTATATCACGAATGTCCATTGCACTTGGACACGATTAAGACGAGTTCTAATCTCAAACGCAATGGACATGAGTGATACCACAATGGTAATAATTTTAGACAATGTAGCAGTTATTTACCAAGAACTTTTTATCAAGAAAAAACTTTGATATTCCCCATTATTTAGGAAATAATAGTGGGGCAAAACTTAAATCTCTTACCCTGAATTTGACTATTCACTTACATCTTTGTGAACACAATTCAATATTTTCTCTAAAAAATTACGAAATTTTAGAATATGTATATAATTTTCGAAATTTTAAATGTTTTTCGAAATGTAAATTTCTAAAATTTAAAAAATGCAGTTCAACACTTTAAAAATGTTTTAATTATTTGAAATTACATCTTCAGCACTTGAGCCATTGAGGGCTTTGGCTTGGTCCCATCCACTCCGGGTTGAGCTTATTCGCTATGTCCTAGAGGGTAGTGGGGCTTCTTGGGCCTTTAACCACTAGGCACCCTCAGCTTACGCCAAACCCTTGGCATTACATTCACTCGTTCATTTGCTCATCCATCTACACTTTGAGGGGACTTCCAACCCCTCTAAGGACGCCGAAGGTATTAGCTTGACCGCCGAGACAGACTATTTACGTGCCCATCCGCCAGCACGAGATGCCGTGTTTTGTGCGGCTTTCGGACACCCATCCAACTACCGGCCACGGAAAGCATTGCTGCATTACCGCGATCGGCAGTGAATGGCGATCCTACCCGCGCCAACCTGGGACCTAAATATTCGAAATTAATGAAAATTTATATTTTGATACTCAAATTTCGTCAATTTCGGAAATGTCTAAAATTTTGAAATTTTTCAAAGGATTAAAAAATTTTGAATATTTAAATTCAATTTAAAATTTAAATTATTTTAAAAACTTTTGAAAATTATGAACGTTGTTGAAAACTTTCAAAAATTTAAAAATTGTGATAGTTAATTTTATTGAAAATTTTTAGAATTTGAAAGTGTTAATTGAAACTCGAAATTTCGTAAAGTTTTCGAAAATAGGAATACGAGTATATTGAAAAGGGAAACAGTTTTCTAAACTTAAAATTTCGAAAATTTTGAATCGGAAAAAATATGTTTCTTTTCTTCATATTGCATCAGAGGAAAGTGTACCGATTAAAAAAAAACTGAAAAAATTTGTTTTTAATCTTCATATTGCAACAAAGAAAAGTGTATCAGTTAAGGGAAGGAGATAAGAGAGCTTCAGATTTATCTTGGAGGGGGTTGAGCTCCCCCATTCTTTTCTCACAGGTGCTATTATCTCGGGCCCCCACATAGTCGGCGTCCATAACCCAGATCAACGATAGAATGTGGTTAGTACTACAAACTAAAAATGTAGACACATCCATACATTTATTGGTCTTATTTTGACATTATACACTTCTTTTTTCCTTACAAATAATGGTCCATACTACTATCACAGATTTCAAATTATATCATTTAAAAACAAGGGCCACACCTTTTATGCAATCTCACCACAAGCAAATTTCATAAGAGGTGCGGCACAAAAACAAAATATATAATTAGCTACACTAACAATTCCTTTTAAAAATTGGTATGCACAAAGGCAAGTTTACCGTGATGTGCTGAGAAAAGTCACCTTTGGAATACCAACATCTGTTACGCTCAATTTCTGGACATATAAAACATGGTATATTCATAAGTTTGGCAACACTACATATTCTAGCTTATGTAGAAATATACAATGTACATATTTACAACAACAATTAACACAGAGACCACTCCAAACGAGATCATCTGGTCTGCAGTCAACTTTAACCATCCATTTTTTATTTTCAATACTGGTCATGCATACATACACTGTACCAATTTATTTTATACACACTTTCTTTCTTTTAATATGTTAATCAAGCACACACATAGTTGATTTGTGCAAGTGGACAAAGGAAATTATGCGCATTAAAGGCGTTGCAAAAATTACGTTTGTATATACAAAGTGTCCCAATCACTTCAATCTTTGGCTTACCCATTTCAAAAAGTGCAATTTTCAAATTTTAATGTTACATTTGCATTTGAATTTTTGTCTGTTAAAATGCATTTTTCTTTTATTCTTTCTTTAAATGCCATCCAACTTGTATTTTACTAAATTATTAAAATGAAAATACATTAACGGCCAAGTAATTAAGTGCGCAGTGTGTAATCGTCTGATTTAATATTTCTCAAACAATAATTGTGCTTAAGTGTTAAATTTAAATTTAGTCCAAGACACAATGAACCCATTTAATACAAATCTATGATACTTTTTCATTAAAAAAATCTATTACACAGAATTGGGCAAAAGTATAAAGTTATAATTAAATGAGACCAATTTTGGTAAATAGCCAAACATTGCAGCTGCGTCAAAAGTATGGAATACTAACTGTTACATCTTGATTCTTAAATTTAGCAAAAAATCCTTCAAGGGGTACACAAATTTTCATAAGAAGAAATATGACTAGTAATATCATTTATAAAAAAAAAATTTGGCCAGTCATTTGAAGTTATGACGTCAACGATGGTTTTTAAATGGCAACAGAAAATATGATGTTGAATAGAGCCCTTTTTTAAAATCTATTTAGTGGCAAGGCAACTTTTTGCACCCTGAAATTTTCGCGTAAACTGGTCCGTGGTTCGGTAATTCGTTGATGTAGTATGACACAACTTTTCTCAATAATTCCGACAGGAACTGCCCCGATGATCACATAGTTTATGAGACCTTTCGTTCTGTGGATATTTCACTTACACACACACAAGGTTTTCTCTAGTGTTGGACAAAATCGAATGATTGCCATTCGAATGAATTTAATAATCGAATAATTCATTCGAATCATAATCATTAGGATGTGCCTATGTGGTAAAAAGTAGTAAAAATGCTTTCCATTTGATTTTCGAATGCTCGGATGAATACTTTTTCGTTCTCATTGACTTTCCTTGGGTAAACCTTTAGCTTCGAAGTACATGCACTCATGCACTGATGCATCGCTAATCGTTTTTCTTCTTAAACCTTGATTGTTATTTCTGATTTGTTTATAAGTACGATTATTAATTATTACACAGTGTGTTCACCGAGGAATGTTACATGATATTTGCACAGCCACTGAAAGTATTGTAAATTTGAGCACATAATATAAAATAGCAGCAAGAGGCACACATTTTCTTAGAAAAAATTCGATTTTTTTTCTCTCTCCCTAAAGAACGCTGATAATTTTTCTTAAGTGGCAACACCCTCTATGTGACTCCTCAAACGAAAGCCCTTATTTCCTTTGTAAGATTTATTTTCTTAAAAATTTCAGTGTTTTTATTTCTTAAAAAATTCAGTGATTGAACAGTTATGAATTCCTTTTGCTTCGTTGGAAAATTTTCGAGTCAAAACAATTGTTCAACCACTGCGAGTTAAAAAATCTGTTACAAAAGGAATAAGAAGGGCTTACGTTTGTGGTCACAAAGAGGGTGTTCCTATTTAAAAAAAATTTCGCCGCCCCCTCCCTCTTTAGGGATGAGAGACAAAATCGATTTTTTCCTCAGAAAATGTGTGCTCCTTGCTGCCATTTCACATTCTGTGCTCAAATTTACAATACCTTAAGTGACAGTCTAAATATCGGCTTGTAACATCCCTCTGAACGCACTGTATTAACAACCTACTTTAATTTTTTTGTTGTAATATGTTCGTTTTCATCAACAGTATTATTGTAAATATTAATAAATGTGTTTATATTTTCATATTTTTTACTACTTAGATTTTTAGAGCAATATAAAAATTTTTAAATGCGACCTTGTTCTGAAATGGCCACAAAAAGTAAAGCAGTGGTATTCCTACTATCCTAATGTTAAAAAAAATCATTTTTGTCTCGTCCTGTCGTTATTCATTCGGATTCCGCGAATTCTATCTGCATTGTTCATTTGTAGCTGGCAAATGTTATGGCTATCGCTTCAACAGTCGCGTCCGAAGCAAACAAAACCGAAAATTTTAAAATTATCATATGATTCCAAAGATTTTTTGTATCCTCTCAAGATATTTCAATAATCGAATAGTTCGATTATTTTTATTTGAAATTTCCCATTCCTAGTTTGCTGTGTTTATTTTGGAAGTGAAATAACCACAGAACTATTATGGTCGCATACACACCGTGATCAAGGCGGCAATTGCATCTAAAGAAGAAAAAGGAAAGTTATGTTAAAACAACAATGAATTACTAAAAAAATTGTCCGGTTTATGAAAAACCTTCAGGGAGCAAAAATATACCTTATAGTACTAGTTATGTCTCGCAAGTACAGTAGGCCTAGTGGTCAAGGTAACTGAGTTCTTAGTAGATTAAACGAGCTAAGGTCTATGTTTGCAAAACTTCAAGCTACAAAACAGGATGCCCAATTTATTTCAACAATATAAGGTTTGATATACTTAATTTTAAATTCAAAGAAGATATACAAAATTCCCTCATGTATTTAACCAATAAACCAGAAAAATGATGGAAGATCAAACAGAAAAGTTACAGGCACGACTCGCATTATTTTAAGTGCAACACCCTGTACATTTTTAGCATTCATGGTAGATATTAAAATTCTCTTTAGAATGATGTCACATAAGTGCACTTTCATTAGCAAAATTACCTAAAACCTACAAAATTAAAAACTGATCTAGTAATCAACTATTGCGTTTTGTTTCCATTGTTCAGAATTATAATTTCTACTGAAACTGAATTTCCGACTGTGTTTGTTGTTGCTTAAGTAGTAATAATCGCAGTAAAACACAATCTGACAATTAGCAGTCAGTTTTAGTAGAAACAATTATTATTCAAACAATAGAAAGATAGATGCAATACATGATTACCCTTGTCCGGACTTTTAGTATAGTATTTAGACAGTAGAGTATATCTGGTGTAGGCAGCTGTGGGGTCTTAATGCCTGAAACCTTCTCAATCTTATTTTTTAAAAGTGCATCTTTTCCGATAATTGTCATTCTTTCATCGTCTTTTGTTTTTGAACTATGACGTCATCGACAATTTCTTTAAATGGCACCTGTTTGCGATTATAGAGAAACACGAGATGCACTACAGTGTCAATTACAATTAAATCGAACCATCATTAAAATTTCAATTTTTGTTTTTCGCTTAAATATCGCACTCTTTTTTGCGGGAAATCTTAGAAAATAATCAACAAAATTTCGAATTAACAAACAGAAACGCAGAAAATAATGTTGAACTTCTAGAACTCAAAGGAAACTCGATTAATTGTTAATATTCAATGGCTAACTCAATTTACTATGCGTTTTTTTACTTCAAACTTGATTATCTCGAAAACTGTCAACGTCAATGTTATACTTTAACCCTTTCGCTGTGCCTGACCCGGATCCGGGTCAGGCGCGTCCTTTGCTCAGTGCGCCCGACATGGATGCGTGTCAGACGCCGTTTCGCATTTATTTTGCCTGTACCAAGCGAGCATGTGGCATACGATCCTGTGTGCAGGTCAGCACGTAACCAAGGCATTTGGAAATCTAAAAATGGCCGTCGTTCCCGACTAACGAAATATTGTTTGTTTTTAGATTATTTTTCTCTTATATACGTATATATAAATTTATTGATTTAGTTTACCTATTTACGCTGTCTTTTATGTAATAGTTTATTTTCTGAATAAATTTTAATTACTTTTGAAGTTTTGATACTACAGTCTTTTGCCTTTAGCATAAACAAATGCGTCACGGATCCGGATCCGTGTCGGTCAGCATTGCACCAGAAATTCGTCACACAATGCGCATGGCACGGATCCGTGGCATATGTCCAAAAACATAAAATTTACATATGATAATATTAATAATAACTTTTCTGCTACATAAAGATGATAAAAAAGCCAAAAAACCAGTCCGCTCCTGGGCATGAAAGCGTTCTCTCCGGGCGCAGCGAAAGAGTTAACATATGGCCAAATTCACAATTTCAACCTCTATCCAAATACGATGGCAGAAATATTACATCATAGTTTGAAAACAAAAGACAATCGAAAAATGACAATCATAAGAAAAGGTGCACCTTTAATAAATAAGGATTTAAAACGAGGATTTAAAAAAAATTTCACAATTTCAATTTTATCGAATTAGTTCCAACCTTTACACTCGCACTGTATATGTGAACTTATTCGAGCTTGCTTAGTTACATATTATTTATTTGGTCAGCTGCTTTAGTATTTCAACTGATTTGATAACAGAGTTCATAAGCGTAGAATATGAATGGTCACGAGTTCTAAAAGTACTACATGAAACAATTTTATGAATATGTCATTGTAATCTAACTACTTTCTTCATCTAATACCATTTCTTCCTTCATTTCACGATGCTTAATTTCTTCCTCTAGCTCAATAATAAAATAACACTGAACGAAACAATGTGTTTCAAATATTGCAGTTGTAGGAAAATCGAACAACATGTTTACTTATTGAATTTTAAAGAAATTTTTTGCTGTTTTGGAACTAAAAGTCCGACTTTGGTGATTACTAGATCAGTTTTTTATTTTGTACTTTTTAGGTAATTTTGCATGTGAAACTGCATGTATGCAACATCATGATAAAGAGAATTTCAATATCTACCATAAATGCATAAAATATACAGAGTATTGCATTTTAAAAAAATACAACTTGTGTCTGTAACATTTCTGTTTTTAATGTTTTCTGGTTTACTGGTTAAATCGGTAAGGAATTTTGCATAACCTTGTTTTTCAAGCTTATTTTTGTCTACTTAAATAATTGAAATGTTAGCTGGCGCCTACTTCTTCTTCTTATAGTGCCATACCCTATTCAGGGCGTTGGCTACCTCTCTCCTATGTCTGTGTTTGGTGCGCGGCGATAGATATTTTGCACAGACCGACATAGGGGACCTACAGCTTAACGTGGGCTCCGAACCACAGGAAGTGCATGCACTTCTCCTCCAGAGAGGTTTTTCCTGGGGAAAAATCCACCTCGCTGGTTTCCCGTTGCCTTGCGAGGGAGAACGACCGGGCCGGGGATCGAACCCGGATCCGCTGCATTGGTAGCCCGTGCGCTTACCACTGAGCTACGGCCGCTACTTAGTCAAACAAATTTCAAATGTATTTAATTCAAAAATTTTGTCATGTATTCGCACAATACAATTTTTGAACTAAAAGATAAACAATTGCTGCATTAAAAATGTAAAAAAAATAGGGTCCCAAAGCCTGATTGCCAGAGCAACCAAATAACTGAACATGTAAAAAATTATACATTGACACTAACCCGAGATTCAACAAACAAATTTTATTAAGGCTAATTTTTAATAGAATGAATATTTAAGAAGTTACAGACATTATGCGTTACTTTTTAGTCGCCCTGTATAATTTTATTTATTTTGCTTCCTTCACTTTGCATTTTTCACAATCAGATATCAAAATTAATGTTATTGTGTCTGATTATAACCAAAAATAAGAAAAAAAAAAGAGAATATTCATTCCCAACAGCTTTCAAGTAAAAAAACAACTTAATTCTTGGCGTTTTCTCATAAGTAACTGTATCGTTTAAAGCTTAGACATTTTAGTAAATATTATTTCCTGTAACATAATAAATTACACCACATTTGACCCTATTCACACCTAGTGGCTGTTACCTCCCTTAGTGCACATTTAGCATATGTAGGATTTAAATATAAGAGTTGCTGAATATCGTGTTGTGCTGATATCTATCGTTTAAAAAAAATAGTCTTTTGCCCAACCCTGTACGATGTAAAAAATACATTTTAACAAAAATATCTTTGTGTCACACTATAGTATTACTGTACCTCAACCTATTAAGATGAACGTAAAATAGCCACGATAGAAGCTAACCAAGTTTAAAATAGCAGGTACAGTAGGCGCCATAATGTTAAATTTTATTTGTCAGGTTAATAACAAAAAAATAATAGTGGGTAATAAAATTAGAAACAGTTATCTAATAACCCAAATCAAGTCAGTTTCAATTAATGTAAAATGTTTATTGGCGCATAACTGTACTGATGAAAGTATGAAATTTTGTTGAGGGATGATAAATACATTAAAATTTTGTTTACCACAAGCATTTGAGTGGTGGTCCTACAGGGCCAACAGGTACCACCAAATTGTAAATAGAGAAAAATGAACTCTACAACTTTCCTCAACGATACTCTATACCTACTTTCAAGAATACCAAAGGTTTGAAGCTTGTACCTGTATGGAACACCTAGTATGTACACAAGGCATTTCACTAATATGTAAACATTCAAACTTAATATTTGTTAATAACCCGTAATGCAAGAGAACTCTTTCAGTTTAGAAAACTAGTGCAGTTTAAGATCGTTTCTTGAAAATGGCAGTGTTTAACAAAAGAAAGAAAGACTAACAGCTTAAAGCACTATTAATGCAATTAAAATTTGCAGGCGGTAGTTTCATTGCTATTATTTGTGCGTTTTGCTCTTGTACTTGCATTCGAACAAAAATATTGCAAAATTTGTGCACTTTGATTAGGTAGTTGTTGTGCTAGGATACTGAAACATAGTTCCACTAGCCAATCCAGCCGACCGCACAGCGGGTTTCGGTGGTAGCTTGGGAGTAGTCTGGCCTGAACTTGCATCATTAGTAAAACGTGGAGACACATTTGGTGGCTGAGCTGGAACACTTCATAAAAACCATTTGTTACAATAACTTATCAAGTCGATAATTCTATCATTTTATTTACCTGCTCGATCCGTTAGTGTGAAGCAATCTAGCTGGCGGATGTGGATGCAAAGTAGAATGCCTGCGAATGTGTAGCTGAGAAAAGTGTGTCGGAGTCAGTCGGGGTAAAGTTCCTCCTGGAGTAAAACTGAGAGGAGGTGCAGAAAATGGCAAACTGTTGTGATGGGCGTTTGGAGAAGGTCCGGGTTCTCTTCTGTCTCGAGGAGGCAATGGTGGTGGGGAACTATCACGAGGGGGCAGAACTGGGGCATCTGGAGCTTGCTTTGCCTGCGGATATTAATACAAAGCGTGCCACTATACAATTTGCAAATTTAATTTAGTATCAATTTTTCCAAAAACAGAATTTTGTAAATATGAAAACAGGGTCTGATACTTTTTTCCAAAGTCTCTAGTGTCAAAAAGTAACAGCTAAAATTTTTGACAAATTTTGACTGTAACTAACGCCTTCTTATTCGATAATTGTGTTGGCATACTAGGAGCAGCATAAATGCCATAAACCACTTGTGAGTTAGAGCTATAGAACTCAACATCACACTAAACAACTATTCTATAGGGTGGGAAATCACAGAATTGGTAGACCGTGTTTTATGGCAAAAAGAAGGTGCGCACAGTCGAGACGATTTTAAAAGTTAGAGACGGAAAGGATATGGTTGTTGGAAGTCTTTCGTGGAAAGGGAAAAACCGATGTGCCTTGTTGAAAACAGGAACAAACAGGTTGCACACCTCTCGAGCGCTAGTCGCTCATAGATTTTTAGAGACGCCTGGAAGTTAATATACAGTTTGACACGATCCATTAACACTGTCCTCGACTGTTTTTCCCAACACATTAAATTATAACGAAACAAAAATTAGTTGACACTAAAAAGTGTCAGCAATTATGGACTATCTTTTTACAGTGCTAAGCAACGGACTAGTTCCGTTTCCTGCTACAGCGGCTCTAAATGTCACATTAGGATCACTCTGCCTGAAAAATGTTTGTTTCAATTAACATGCGAAATTAAACAAGAGACGATTTCTGTTTCCTGCTGCGGTCGACATGCTGGCAGATGTTTGTTGTTCCGCAAAGCAACGTCGGCTAATGTTTATTATTTTACCATGCCAGCAACGTCAAAAAAGGGTATAAAAGAGCTGCATTTTCAACACAGAGCTCAGTCTGTTTCCAAGATTGAAATGGAGCTAACCTCCAAACACGGTCACAAAAACTAAACTCCTTATGCCATTTGTAAACTTTAAACGTCATCCTTTGTGAGTCAATAAAACGGTCCGACACAGACTCCCTTGTACTACAATTAGCTCCTTCCAGAGGTACAAAGCAAATCAGCTATGTGGTTTTGATCCCGTATGGTACAAAAAAAGTGCTAATTTTGTTGCAATTTTATAGCCCTACTCCAGGCCTCTAACACCGCTGGAAGTACGTTCGGTAAAAAAAATTTAACAAAATCTGAAGATGGTCGAGTCCAAAATGAAGGGCAGCCCCGGGAACTTTTATATGAAGGAGGTTTGAAAATAGAACGACAAAGATGTGGAACCGGGCGCTTTTCAAAAAACGGGTAAATCGCCACTTTGGCCTTCTATAGGTATGTACTTTTTTAACTTTTATGTCGGTTCCTGGGAGTGAAAAAAATCCGAATTTGCGGCAAACTCCAGAGAATCCAGTATCAATAGAATAATTGTTTAGTTAATGACATAAAAGCAGTTACTAAAGCATCTATCAAAATTAAAACATTTCAAAAATGTTTTTTCAAAATTGGCCACTTTTTAAAAATTTTGCAGCTGAAAATTTAACCAATAAATTGCTTTACCTGTTGTGGTGAACTTATTTCCGTGCTATCTCTTCTGCGACGTGGAGGCAGCGGAGGAGGAGTTGAAGGTAATCGAGGACTAATAGGATCTGGAAGGGGCGCATGCGGTCCTGGAGAGGCAGGACTGTGTGGTCCAGGGCTTCCTGGAGCACCCCCAATAGGCTGCTGGCTAAATTTCTGCTGTCTGCAAGACACCAACAAGAAAATCACCAACAACCATAAACAATTTGATTAACTACTTACAAATGTTGTGCAGGGGCGGTGCTAACAATGCCTTCTGGTTTGGGAGCAGTCATGACAGGAGCCATTTTTACAGAAGCTGTTGACATAATCGAACTAACACTAGGACTGCGACTGTGACTTGGCTGGAACCAGCTGATAAATGGTGGAGCTGCAGGAGATGCCGGACTTAAAGTAGGGCTATTCTGACCTCCACCCTGTAACTGGACCTATGAGCAAATGTATTATATTTTGTCGAATTGAATACTTTTAAGAACACAAACCTGAGCAAACACACTGAAATCCTCACTTTTGGAACCTTCGTCGTTTTTAACACCCTCAGATTTCAAAATTTGTTGATTGATGGTAACGGCAGCAGCACTAGGAGGTTGACGAGTTGATTTTGTCTTTGTTCCTGGACTCCTTAAACTCAACCCCGGCCACTTACGCGTAAATTTTGGAATTTGTTTGCAGCCTCGTGGCTCTATTTCAATTGATTTATTATACAGATAATTGCTGATGTCAGTATCGCTTAAGTCACCAAAGGGATTCAAGGTTTCCAAAAAATGCTGTAGATAAATAACAATTATTTGACAATAATCTCTTGAATTTGAAAGAATGAGAATAAAACTTTGCCCAAACTTGCACATTTTTAATAAATTTGTTTTATTTATACATTCAAAGTTATTTTATACAGAGCGAGTGTAAAATTTGCCAAACTGAGCTGTTATTCTACACACTAAGACAAGCAAAAAGTCTATCTTGACTTCGTTGCAGTTCATATTAATGTATTATGAAGAAATTAATTAATAACTTCAACAGGTATTTATTTTAGCCTTATACACGTATTTGGACATGTTTACACGTCATTATCAAAGACAAGATTAAAAGTAAACGGCTAGTATTGCTATAGGAACAATAGAACTTGACACCTTAATCTTGTTTACCAGTCTGCAGATTGATGACTGGATTTTTTATTTCAAAACTTTCAACAATAGTGAATTTAAGAGATCAATTTTCCCAAACATTAACGGTACAGTTTTTAAATGTTTGTGAATTTCAAATGCTTGCAGTATATCTAATTAACATTTTTATCGCCATAAAAATGTAAAAATTTTATAGTGGTATTAGATGTCATTAAATTTTTGTGTTCTAATGTGTTTAGCGTAAATGGATTTGTATGTGTTTATATTTTTAAGAACGTATGTGTTCTTTGTCCCTAACATCCAAATTTCTTAATGTCAGGCATAAATAAACTGAATTACAACAATTTAATTTGTGAATGCCTGATTTTAGTAATTTATCTATTTTTTCCTTAGCTTTAGACAATGTGTTTAAAATGCTTGTATGTATGGACAGGTAATGTAGGAGATTGCTATTTAGGACCTTACATTTTGCCTAACAGAAGATGCTTACTATAATGTTTTAGTAGATAAAATGTTCTCTCAGGCCTATTTGATGATATACTCTTACAAATACGTAATCGGATGTGGTTTATGCACGATGAGGCTCCACTGTATTTTCTCATCCCTGTGAGGCAGCATCTACTTCAAGTTTTTAGTAAACAATAGATAGGTGAAGGCGAATCTAATCTATGGCCACCACGCTCACCAGACCTAAATCCAATGCACTTCTTTGTTTGGGGGCATTTGAAAAATCTCATTTAGAGGAGTTACAGCAGCATGTTAAAAATGGTTGCAAAAGTATTAAGAGTTTGTTTTGTTTAGTTTAATAAAATTTGAAATCATTTGATTTTCACAATACAAAGATGGTTATATCTCCAAAACGCACATATTTATATACACTTTTTTAGCCGTCTTAGTGTTTAAGTATAACACCCCAAAGTTTGGCGAAACATTTTACACTCACCCTGTATTTTTAACTGAATGTTGGACCCAATTTTTAACAACTATAACTATAGAATACCAATGGAAGCACTATTGAAAGAAAAAGATCTACAGAGTTGTTTCACAAGGCAGCAATTTCTTCAGCGCTAGAACTGAAAACTATACGTATGCTTACCTTAATTTTCGGTTCTATATTGAAACAATAGGGTTGATTTTGATACTGTTGTATTTCTCCGGTAATATCAGCCACTTTTCTTCGCTTAAAGAAATTTATAAGCTTTGTATTTGGCAAGAAATCTGGATTTCCCTCTTCGAGATGTAGAATATTAGTCAAATACATTCCCAAAAATGGAACACATGGTGGATTGATAGATCGCAGCTTTTCTTGGTAACGTTTCAAATGATCATCAGTTCTCCACTCCTCTAAGAATTTCTTTTGATTCTGGGGTAAATTCTGCCAAAAACAATTTACGTTTATTTTAATATTAAATAAGAAACCTGCGACTCACGTTAAATGTAAATTTTAGCCTATGCACAGATGCAGAACCCAATGCCGAAACAAATGCCAACACAGCGTTGAAGTTATTCAATTCCTGCAGCACCGTGGTAATTTCTATAATTCTACTAAAAATTGCAGTTCTTTCCTCAAAGTTTTCTGCTTCAACGATATTCTTTTCTAACCATCTGGTAACCTAAATACATAATCGATTCATAAGAAAAAACAGAAAAATTACAATGGTATTAAATAAACACTCACCACAGTGGTATGTTTCATCATACGGAGAAGGTTAGGACTAGTAATTTCCTTATTCCGTTTTGTCCAAACCGATCCAACTAATTCAGAAGGCTTTATGGTTCTATATATTTCAAATTCGAGTAGCGTTAGTTGCCTTGCAATTTCAACTGGATGCAAAGTTAATATTCCATATTCCTCTTCTGTGACATTGTGGTGCCATTCGATTGGCGGGGGAGGTTCGTCAAAAGCAAACTTTATATGTCTTTGTAGCTCGGGTTCAGTCTAAAATAACAATAGTTTTATTCGAAAATATGAAACTCCGTTTGCCATCCATACCTTTCTCTGTAGGATTTTTATAACACTGTCAACCCATTTTCGCATGCTTTTACCCGTGACAGACTCCAAGAATGAATGCAGTTTTTCTAACAAGGATGGGTCACGCTCGAAATCATAAAAATGATGATCAACCCAATGTCGTAACACATTTAAAACCCTACAAATAAAAAAATTCTATTATAGAGTAGCAATCATTGACAAATATGTACAGATTTCTAATAGTTCAAATATGTTATAGTTTGAAATCTTGATTTGGGATTTAATTTATTCATTATTCAGATTATACAGTGTTGGTTTCTTACTGTTTGAATAAAATATTTAATATTAATATTAGCCCTAGTAAGCCCACATATTTGAGAGACCGCCAGGTACCAAAATAGGTCATTTTTGACCCACTGTATAGTTTTGCTAATAGAAGAATAACTAATAGGTTTTGCAAAAGTTATTTATTAAACACAAGTTAGATTTTTTTAAATTCTAAATTTTTTTTTTAATATTGTGTAGGTTTTACAATCTGTCATTTATTGACAATAAGTAAATTGTATGACTTATCCTAACATGCAAGTCATGAAGGAAATAGTTCAATAACAATTTCCTTATTTAAATATGGTTAATTTGGTCTAGGGTTGGTTAACACCACACTAACTCAACTCACGCACAATCACTCAAATCTGTTTGGAAGATCTGCTGGCCTGAATCTTTTAAGTCTGGGCTCTTCTTCTTCGTTATGTAGCAGGCATTCGACTAGGTTGTTGGGGTGGGCACTAATCCGATCATGATAGCGCACGCTGTAACACTGTATTTCTTCGTTAATAGTTGGTATGCCTAGGTCTCGGCGTATGATTTCGTTGGGCACGTACCAAGGTGCATTCACCATGGTTCTTAGCGTTTTAGCTTGGAAGCGTCTCAATATTTCTATATTTGAATTACTTGCTGTTCCCCACAGCTGGATGCTGTAGGTCCAGATTGGTTTGAGTATGGCTGTGTAAAGTAATATTTTATTATCCAGAGACAATTGCGAGCTACGTCCTAGAAGCCAATACATTTTCCGATACTTTTCGCCTAGTTGTTTGCGTTTCATCCAGATATGTTTTTTCCATGTCAGTCTCCTATCAACGTGAATTCCCAAGTATTTGGCACTGTCTGCTTGTGGGACTAACTGGTTGTTGAGTAATATAGTTGGACAGGTTTCTCGTCTTGTTGTAAAAGTTACTTGAATGCATTTCGATTTATTAATCTTGATACGCCACTTTTTAAACCATTGTTGTAAAGTATTTAGATGGATTTGTAAGTTGTTAGATGCGACATGTTACATTTGATCCTAAAATTAATTTTAACTCAACATCCTGGCATGTATTATGTGAAGTACTTTTTTTTACAATTGAATGCGAAGGACAAACAAATTTTGTGCACACTTGACACTTTCTATATTGTTATCACTATCTTTGCACATGTGACAGCGTCCACATTTGCACATTTGCACGTTTTCTGTTTTTTTCTGAAACATCTTCCTGCAGCTTGGATTGCGGTTCTTACTGCCGAAGTTCCTCCTCTTCCAGCTTCTCTGATTTTTATTGCTCTTCTTTCTATATTTTCTTTAGCGATTTCATTTGCTAGATCTTCAACATTTTTTGTTTTGACTTGATATGTACTTTGCTTGCATTTTTTAGCCAAATAACAAAAGCATTGTATGCTGCAACATCAATAAAATGCATGAAAATGGCAAAAGACACCTTCTAGTAGTGTCTGCACGAATATTGTCTAACTATTCTATCAAGTGCGTCCACTCCACTTTTGGTTTAATTGTAAAAAGAAATAATTCCTGGTTTGTTCTTCAATTTGCCGCCAGCAATTTCGTGTTCGTGATGCATAGTTAATAGTAAACCAACATGGTTTATCCTTGGACACGTAAGACACTAACGTTAATGTTTTGGTAAATAAAATCTCAAAGAATATAAATTTCTTTCTGATATTACGAGTAAACTCTTTGAAAAACCTTTTCTGTTTTTTCGAATCATTCCTACCAACATAGGTTTCTTGTTTAGTTCGACCAAACGAAGACTTACAAAAAAGTTATGAGCTGTAATATTCGTTCCGCTGCCTTTCCAAGAGTCGCTCAAAGTCTTTACAAACTCGAAGCTTGACCTTGTTCTGGTGTGCTGCCAACTTTTCCGAGATACACTTCAAAATTGCAGCAATAATAGTTTTTTGCATCACACAGCGTCCAAATTTTAACTTCATACTTTTCTGGCTTGTCAGGCATATACGACTTTGAATGGACATCTGCCTTTGAACTTCATAAGTTGCTCATTAACTAAATAGAAATGCTGAACTGCATAGGTAATAATGCAGTTCTTTTTATTGGAGATAATTTTAAGCAGAAAAAAATAATATTTCTATCAGAAACAATATTCAAGAAGTTATTTGCATTTGGGTGCCGCCAACACACGGTGTGCATTCGGCACATATGTTGATACAACTGGCTCCCATTTGATTGGTTGTTTAGTTGGAGCTGTGCAATTACATAGAGATGTGGTGTGAGCACTAAACATCTTTGGTGGATTGTTTGTGGGATTGCTAAATATGGAAAACGACTAATAAACCGAGTCATCGAAGATGATACAACATGAACCCTAAGCAAATTGGTCGAGAGCAAACGTGTTAATGTGATAATCAGTACGTTTACACTAAATGTTTCCTATACACCAAATATTACCTAAATTATTTAGGTCACTTGGTGTAAACAGGTGGAATATGATGAGTCTTCCACGTCGAGTTATTTTTTACATGACCTAACCTAAGCACTTATTTAGCGGTGTAAATGCTGATTGCTCGACCCAAACATGCTGGAATTAAGTAACATGTTATCTACTCTACTGATCGCTTTTTTAAAAATCATATTAAGTCCAAATTTGAACTTTTCTGTGAAAAAATTTTGTAGAATGGAAAAATGTAAATTAGTTTGTCCGACAAAGAAACTCACATGTTTTTCAAACTTTGCAACAAAATGCACTCAACAAAACTAGCACGTAACCAAACCTTTGTAAGACTTTCCAGATATTTGTTAGCTTTCTAGCAAAATAAAGATTTATTTATATATAAATTAATAACAGATTGCGCTTATGCTGTGACCAAAATGAGACTATAACAAACTTAGTCCTACTAAACAGGTGTAAACGCTTGGTGTTTTTAGGTTAAATTTAGGTCAGGGTATAAGTCAGTCCACCAAACATTACTAGGTGTATGTAAAACAGAAGGTAGAATATTTTATAGTTATTAATTTATTATCATGAAATTGGTACACAATTTTGGGATAGGATCACTACTTAATGTAAGTTGTGTGAGCCAAAAAGAAGGTTTATGAGTGCTAATGCGCTAGAGAAAGAAACGATAGTGATGAATCATTGGAAATACTCACTGCCGTCTCAGTAGTTTCAAATATTTTCCCTGGCCCAAGTGAAATATGACAAAGCAGCCGGAGACGATGGGATTGGGGTTGAGATACTTAAGGATCGAAAGAAGACAGTGGCAGACTGCTGTACAAAGTGATCAGAGTGGCTTGGAAAAATAAAGATATACCATCAGACTGGGAATTTGCCATAATTGTACCCATATTTAAAAAAGGGGATGCAACAATCTGTGACAATTATAGAGGAATCTCACTTCTGAGCCTCACGAGCAAAGTCTAACAAAGAATTTTGCAGTCCAGACTAAGAAAAGAAGTTGAAGGAAAAATATCGGACTCACAACACGGCTTCAGAACGGGAAGCGTAATAGTGCCAATCCTTACATACAGGTGTGAATCGTAGGTTATAACTGAGCGTCTGAAATCGAAAATTCAGGCAAGTGGGATGAGGGTGTTAAGAAGGATCGAGGGGGTAACAAGAAGAGACAGGATAAAGAACGAGGAAATCAGGGAAAGGTTGGGAGCAATGTCGGTGCTGGAACGCAACCAGTTGCGGTAGTTTGGACACGTAGTGCGTATGGCAGACAACAGAATAGTTAAACAAGTGTGCGAGATGGGAGTATATGGAAAAAGGAGTAGAGGCAGACCCAAGAAGACATGGAATGACAATGTAGCTAAAGTAAAGCAGCCAAGGGGCTACACTGGAGGACTGCGAATAAACTAGCAAAAAACAGGAAGGAGCGGAGAAGACTGCACAAGGGGACTTCCTAACACAAACTCGCATACCTCGACACCCGGTAAGGGTAAAAGAGGAGAAGACTAAGTAAGTATGGTTGTTTATTTTTACGAATGTATCAATCCTGTTTTCACTAGTAGAACCACAATTAATTTCCGCATAAAAGTTACTTCTAGTAAAATCGACAATTTTCTATGAGTTTGGAATAAGGATGCACCGAGTATCCGGTGGGCCGCATATTCGGCCATTTATAATATATACATACTATAATTAGAATTAAAATTCAGTAAAACAAAATTATAATTTCGGTAGCCAAACTGGACACTATTCGCTTATGTAAAACAATTAACCCACACATTTATTACCACTAAGCCATCGAGCCAATTATAATTAGCTCGAGTTAGTTAATATTTGGTACTTAGTCGAATAGCTGGCCTAATATTTGGTAGTTGTCCGAATAATAATTCGGTATTCGGTGAATATTGCTGAATATTCGATATTAGGCCTGAGAGACTGGCCGAATATTCAGTATTTGGCTAATGGCCAAAATCACTATTCAGTACATCTCTAGTTTAGAACTTACCACAAGTTAGGGTTAAAATGATGGAAATCAAGATTTTGAGATCTCCCTAAGTTTTAATAATGCTTGGAGGGGGGGGGAAGTGCCCGCGCCTGTTTTTTAATACATTTATACAACCACCGGAATTTCATTAGTCCGAAGTTCCTCAACATTTTGAGATATGGAAACCCCACCTAGAATGACGTGCACACAAACTTTTTTATTTTTGGTATTTTCTGCCATTCTGAACGCTATTCACATATGGATGTGACGGAAACATTACAAAATTATATTTTACACTTATGATAACATATTTACTTACCTAAATTGTACAGGCTGACAGTATTCCTTTCTGTATCGTTTCCAGTCTTCTCTCTGGGAATTCTTTTGCATTTTATCAGTATCACAGCTATCTTGTTCATAAACAAGGGAAGGATCTGGTATATTAAATCTTTCTATTAATAAATCTAACAATTCGTAAGGTGCACAAAAGCTTCTGTAAGTCGTTAAAAATGTTCGCACGAACTTTGGATCAGCATAAATATGGTAAGTCAATCTCTCTACTAGTTTATAAAGTGTCGCACCCTAAACAAAACATAATTTAATATTCTATACAGTTCCAAGTCATTATTGCAATTACCTTAATGAGGGGGACTCCCCCGTTTTCTCTCTGTTCAAGAATAATGTTATCCTTTGAATCGGGCTCGGCAAATTTGTATAGCTCCGGCGACGGTAACCTAAGAGGATGTTTCCGTTCCATATCAGACAAAATACTATCCAATGTTCGATCCAACATAGACCTAGTGTTGAGCATCACCAAGTCAGCCATCCAACTGTTTTTGTCTTCTGTACTTTTAGTACATAACGTAACCGCTGGTTGAATACGAGGCGATATTTCAAAAGCATTTCTCATCTCTTCCGTATCTGGGTGATCCACTATTTCAACTTTTCTTATAAAAAACCGT
This sequence comes from Ctenicera cuprea, assembly GCA_958336395.1. Lineage (NCBI taxonomy): Eukaryota > Metazoa > Arthropoda > Insecta > Coleoptera > Elateridae > Ctenicera > Ctenicera cuprea. Next base: position 44,990,933 of record OY284493.1, read on the forward strand.
TCCTTAATTCGGCATTCAGGATGCGCCTGATGTACGGAACTTTGTCTCCGTGAATTTGGTTTGCACAAAATCATTAAACCGTCAAAAAGAAACACTCGCCTCTCTGTTAACCTTTTTCCTGAACTCACTTTCATAAGGATGTCCTCTAGCAATTACAAAGTATCTTTTAAAACTATTACTAACTAGTTTTTGTTTATGAACTAAATAACATTAAGAAGTGTTAAAAGAAATCATTATAGTGCATCAAAAAGAAAGGACAAAGAAATTAGCAGAGAACAGGAGAAGATATGAAAGGAAAGGTTGTAGGGGAAAAAAGAGAAAGAAGAACAAAAACCAAATTGTAGACCGTGCATTTTCATGTTGTAATCACAGCCTAGTTAATTAACATAGACTTGACGTCTCTATACAGCCTGCCGCATCACACATTTCCCTACAAATCGCTCGTACTGTATATTTCAAAACATACTATATTCGTTATGTTGTAATTATAAACAATAGTTTTAAATGAAACAGGGTCCTTCAAAAGTATAGAATAATGGTTCTGGTTGTGTAAATGTCGGTTTTTCAGAAAAATACTTTATATTATAAAAGTTTTTTTATTACATTTTAAATTACCTTTCGACACACTTTAAACATTTTTTTCATTAATGCTGTAAGTGCTGATGCAATAGTAATTTTTAAAAAAATAGCACCATACCTACTTCATGCATTAATGTGATAGAGAATTTTTTTCTCTTTTTTATACGGTACAAAACTTGTATACCCTTACATAACAAAATGTTTGCCAAAAATGCTGAAAACTTCTTCATATCAGCAGGCTCTGAATGCAAATAACAGCCTACCACTACCACAGTATGTCGCTAACAATCAAAAAGTTATTTTAAATATATTTATAATTCAAAATACTATTCTATATACAGTGCATAAATTCATTTACTCAGCTATTAGCAAATTTTGAGAAAAATGCTGTGACAGGTCAATTTTTATTTTCATTTTGGCACATTTTTGAGTAAAACTATTTTTTTGTAAACTTCAAAATGGCGGCCGTGCGCCATCTTGGAAAACAATTATAAATAGAAAGGGGGGTCTTGAAACGGCTCATTTTAAAGCTATTACTGAGGAGAGTACAGGTGCAAATTTTCAAATATTTTTATCCACCCAAAACAAAATGGCGGCCTGTCAAAAGTTTACTTGCAGAATTAACAAAATTAGAATTAGAACTAATTCAATTTAATTATGAATAACATTAATAACAATTGTATAACTTATTTATTACTGCATTTAGAGATGTTCAAATTGGTACCCGTGAGCTACTTGACATATTCCAAGTCGGTTGTAAAATTTTTCATGCACTCTGTTTAAAGTATCTTCATTAATAATTCGAATTTCGTTTGGTATTCGCTCTCTTAAATCTTCGAAATTTCGCGGCCGAGTAGCGTAGACTTTAGTTTTCAAATGCCCCCACAAAAAAAAGTCTAGGGGTGTCAAATCAGGTGAACGAGCTGGCCATTCTACCAACAAAGTTGTTGTAAAATCGAAACATTTCGTGCCAGGGTAGGCAGTATAGAGACATCCAATAAATAAATCAAACTGCTCGATCGTTTAGACTTACCTCTGATAAATTCATTGCAACATTGGCCTGTGTCTTTTGTATCCCAATTTTCAACCACTCTTTGCAATTCGTGTATTTTATCTAATGCAGCTTGTCTTCGTGACCTAGTACCATACTGAGAGACGGTATTTAATCTATGTTGAGTAGCAGAACAATGACCTACAAGAGTCAATATATATCAAACTATTCAAGGAAGATGGTTCACGTCAAAACTTAAATGTACTTAGTGACAGTGAATTTAGTGATTTGTGTAAGAAACTGTTGTCATAGAAACTGTTCACTTGTTATTCAACATGGTCGACGTTAATGTCAACTGTACCTTGAAACAGAATGGTATAATTCCAATTATTGCAAAGATTTCTCTTTGGTGAAGGCATCAAGCCGGCTGTAATTTGATGCAAACTCAGCATAATTTCAGAAAAAAACTCTAAAAGTTGAAAGTATTTGCATAGGTTAACCTTTTAAAAACGGCTGTGAGACTACTCGTGACAATCCAAAATGAGGAGGTTCAATAAGGGTTCAACTGCAACATGACATTAAATGAGTCGTTTTTCTTTACTACTTGAGAGACAGTTATTTGGCGATTTGCACTAATCAAAGTTTTAATTTCAGCAAGAATAACTCTTGTTGCAGTTAAATCTCCTCGTCCTGGATTTTCACAAACAGTATCACAGCCATTTAATAAATCGTTAGCACATTCAAATACTTGCAGTTTCTTGAATATACTTTTTTTAAAACTATGCGCCGAGTTTGCGTACAATTTTAGCTCGTTTGACGCCTTAGTTGCCAAGAATTTGAATTATAATACGCCGTTTGTTTCCGGGGGAATAGTTGACATTAACATCAGCCATGTTGAATAATAAGCAAACCATTTCTATGACAACAGTTTTGAAATGTTTCCGGTTTAGAGTAGAATATGGTGGGCAAGTGCATAATAAATAATTGTATGAAACACTAAATCCACTATGTTACTGCGTAAATTCCGGTTATGGCACAAAGTAACATTGTACATGGGGGGCATTAACATACCTAATTCAAGCTGTAATGGTGTGAGTAGTCCTTCAACTTGCGTTAAGGTTTCTCGATCCTCTGGTGATTCCGACAAGCCTCGTAATAGCTTGATAAAATCTAAATAGGAGAAGCAGTGCCGAATAGGACCCATAAGCAGCGCAGGTAAATAATACTTTAAAGCTAACCGCATTCCCTGACCAGCCGTAACTAAAGCACTGTTCACCTCGGGTCGTGACAAGAGATTATTCAAAGTATCTCTACACGTTGATGAGGTTACATCTCGAGCATACTTGCTATATACATCAAATTCTGCTGCTTCAGCCAATTCTATATTAAAACATAAATTATTATTGAAATATTTAAAAAAAAAAAAAAAAGAATTACCTTCGAAGCAACTACCAATATATGGCATTTGCTCTTGTGCCATTTCCATGACATCTTCTAAACTTCCTAATAAAGTAACAGTAAGCTCGTATATGTCCACAATATTCGAAAAAATAGCGTCTAGTTCTTTTTGATCGGCTTTTAATTTAATTATTTCTTCCCTATGGAGCATTAATAAATGTTCATATTAGTTGAATAAATAAAATAATAATAAATAACTTTAACACATATTTATTTTAACCTAATATATATTTCAACATGTTTACTCGTCATTCATTAGCAAAGGCAAGATTAAAAGTAAACAGTTAGTGTTGCTACAGGAACAATACAACTTAATGATTTGATCTTGGTTATCTATGGCTCGAGATTGATGTCTCGATTTGTTATTCCAAAACTTCCAATAAAGGTGAATTTAAAAGATCAATTTGCTCATTCATTAAAAGTACAGTTTTTGTGAATTTCATATGCTTCCATCCAGATAGCGCAGGATATTCTACGACATCCATTTTAAATCCAATATACATCCGCACGTCTATGGACCTAGAATGGATATCCATAAGACATCGTACAAGGACTTCTTCCTATAGGATTCAGAATTTAGCAGAAAAATGTAGGACATAATATGTAAACCAAAATAATTAATTTTTTGAATTTGCCAACGTTCACAGTAAAATGTGGTTATCTATAACCAATCACCTACGTTGTTCAAGAGTTTTCTGCTCGGCAATCTCCGTGACAGAAGTTTGCACTTTTGCGCTGCGTCATGTCAACTGACTCATCTATTTACCTCAGTATTCAGTGTCAGTGTCGTTTGGTACTTGTGATTTTGGTTGATGTTTGTGGTTGTTTCAAGCGTTTAGATAGTATTATTTATAATTTCTCTCAAAGTTATTATGAGTAAGTCTTTACAGTTGATGTTGCCATAACTTTAAGCAATTAAGTACAAGTTGAAGGTTATGTAGATTTACATGTGCCAACAAAATTTCCGATTTAACTGTAAATTATAAAAAAATTCTTTCGTTATCGTTTCTGGTGAACGTACTTATCTAAATTAAAAATTTCTGCTCAGGATTAATAAAATACACCCACTTTAGTGCATGTTATTTGTTAAAATTAAAAAATTATTTTTCAGCTAGATAACAGATATGAAGAATGCTACAAGGGAATCTGAAGAGAGCATTAAAACTAGGTTGCGGAAGGCTAAAAAGAGAGCCAATTCAGAATGTAAAAAAAATACTTCGCTTAATTAATAAAACATTTCTGTTTAAGCTAAATTGCTCATAAGTGATAGTAGAATAAGAGGCATAATTTAATTTCTAGATGCAGCAATATTGAGAGGTAGAGGGTTAATTTTCCCCCTCCTACCAAAGTTTTGTCCGACTACTTATTCTTTAGTCTCTACTTCATTATGATCTCAAGAACGTTTTCCAAAAAATTATAAAATTGGAATTTCTTTCCACAAAAAAATTTCTAACATTAGATGCAAAATTCCCAGTAACAACTTAGCACACAATTAGCTTATTTGACATTTTTCCCCAAAGCCGTAAACAGTCTAACGGCGCATGACTGAATTACACAGAACAAGCTACTGAAAAGACCTCTTGCTTCATTGATATTAAAAACAGGCTTGGAAATGTAGATAATATCTATATGCAAAATGGGTAGGGGAGAGTCTTGTACCTTGGGTCACATTTTGTTTTAAAATTTGATATTACCTCAAATTTGCGACAATAACGTCAGAAGCCGCGGCAATAACGGCAATACCGCCAAAAATCACGGCAACACTGTCAGAAATCGCGGTAATCACAGCAACGCCGTCAGAAATCGCGGCAATCACTGCAACACCGTCAGAAATCGCGACAATCACTGCAACACCGTCAGAAATCGCGGCAATAACGTCAGAAATCGCAGCAAGAACGTCAGAAATCGCAGCAAGAACGACAATAACGCCAAAAATTACGGCAATACCGTTAAAAATCATGACAGCACCGTCAGAAATCGCGACAATAACGTCAGAAACGGCGGCAATCACGGTAATAACTTCGCAATCACAGCAATAATTGGCAATTAAAGCAACACCACAATAAGTGTACATAAGTAAGACCCCTCCTCAAAATAGTTGCTCTTGTTACAAATATAAACACTTACTAGAACACAATTATTTAATGACATCTAAGAACACTATAAAATGTTTACACTTTTGTGATGATAAACGTAAATTAAATATACTGCAAGCATTTGAAATTCACAAGCGTTTAAAAACTGTACTATTAATAAATGAGCAGATTGATCTCTTAAAATGTACCATTGTTGGAAGTTTTGGAATAAGAAATCAAGTCGTCTACAGACCTAGATAACCAAGATCAAGTCCTCAGTTCTATTGTTCCTACAACACCATCTACAGTTTATTTTAAATTTTGTCTTTGCGAACAACGTATAATGATGATAATATGATAATACGCAAAAAAAGTTAAAATAAATATTTGTTGAAGTTATTAATTACTATTTTATTTATATTAAAAAAGTAAATTCATATAGGAAAAAATAATCAAAAAATACCTAAAAACTTTGATTAGCATATGAAGTTCACGAAGATACTGTCTTTCCGATGCCATCAGTTCCCTGACTACCTCCTCATACGTCAGACTGGCTCTGGGTGCCGAGGAGGCTGCCACAGGTGGCTCTGATACCGTGCTGGGCCCTCCTCCTTCATCTTGATAGAACATATCCATCAGGGCCTAAAAATGTGAGTAAACAAAGATACAATAATTGAAATATAAATTTAAAAATTATAAATCAAAAAGGATCGATATGATAAACTGTATTAAATTTAGACTACATAGGAAAAAAATACTTCTAAGATAATTAATAAGAATAACCTACACTAAAGAGCGACAAAATAACGTCCATGCTTAATGCAAAAGAGGAAAATGCCACTAAAATTTTAAAACTTTAAAAACAATTATGTATAGTGTATGTGTGTGTGAAGTTAACAATCATTGCATTTTTATCTAAGAAGAAACACCGAAATGCTCCAAAATCATTTTAATAAAATTTTTATTTCCAAGAATTCAGCAATGCATAAATAGTGAATTTGTTTAAGAGAAAAAAGAAATTAATTCTTAAAAGTTTGCAAACAGAATAAAAGGCAAGCTCGCAACGAAACGCAGCAGGCTCGACAAAACAGCCACGTGTATGTGTACGAGTGAGATAAATAAGTATATAAATAAGGTCATGCATACATAATGGTAAATAACAGAACACGGCTACCTACCATGGCGGTGGTGGTCTGAGGCAGGCGTGAAAGCAGAAGCATGTTAATAGAATGCCAAGCGGCGCCTAACTTAATCTAACTACCAAATCGCAAAAAACACCTATCTTTTATTTTCTAAGTAATCAAAATAAATTAAAATCAGACACATCTTACATTTAATCTCGAAACACCGCGAAATTAAACAAACATTTAGCACCCTACATTATGAACACAGAAAAACATTTCGACTATAAATTTCTCGTTAAGACATTTATAATAAAGACCTCAGAACTACTACAGATCTAAGTTTGTATAGAAACCGTTAACAAATAATAAATTAGTAAGTATTCCTTACTTGGTCAAAGAAACTATGAAACATTCCTTGATAAATTCAAATTTGATATTTCTAACCCCATCGACAGTAGTTCTAATTCTTAATTTAAGTTAATGCTCACGGTAAGAGAAAAACAGTAAAAATGTTCTAAAATTCTATTTAAATTAAATTAAAATTTAATTAATTTAGAGCATTAAATTAAAGGTGATTATATAAAAAAAAATAATTTTATTAATGGTGACAGCACCAACGATGTCTTATAAACCACAAAGGTATAAAAACTAAAAATTATTTTAAGCAGTCTGATTCAGAGTGGCGACAGACAAATATTTCTAAGGATTTTGAGTCAAATTATTACTTAATTAATCATTTTTAACCATAGTTTTTAATTGCAGCAAATGTGGAATCCAATACCACTACAATAAGATGAGTATGGGCATGTGAAAATATACACTAGTTATTTATCTTACTAGTGGGATAAAGGCGTTATTATAACACGAGTTTAAAAAGTTGCACGATGAGGTCGCAGACCGAGTCATGTAATCAAACGACTGCCATAACAATGCATTATCCCACGTGTGACATACAAAATTTTTATCTACGACTGCTCAAAATTGGTTAAAAATTGAATTGTTTTGCTTGAAATGATATTTGACATTCCGCATTAAATTATTTGTAAATGTCAAGTCATTTTTAAAATACTTTTCTTTTGAAATCAAAGGAACGAAATAATTTGATTTATTCAATACTATGGCAACCAGCCAGTTTTCTTATAAACAAAGCTTCAGTTTTGTTTGTGTAAATAAAATGAGTTAGGTAATGAAGTTCGTTATCTCACTAGTGAGGTAATGAACTTCATTACCTAACGCAAATAAATGACATAATAAGTACTTATCCAAGCAGTCGTACATAATAGGAATTTATCTCTATGAAAGTACTTCTTTAATGTTTGGTTGATTTTTTAAATTTTATTTCACCATCCACAATAAGATTTTTGTCTCGTCGATATTGATTTGTTGTTTTTAATGTTTTCACTAACACCAAAAACACTTTTGTTAAAAGAGCTTTCAAGTACACCGCAGGTTATTACGAAAACTCTATAACTGGGTGAGTCAATAGTGCGTTCTCCTTCGATATTGGGTGAACCGTTAGAGATACGATAATTTTTCAAATACAAAAGTTTTAGGGTGTCATAGTATCTATCATTCAAAATTATTTTCACTTCTATAGGATGTTTCATTTTTGCGTCACAGATTATTGATCAATTTTTTTAAATGGGACACCCTATATTCAACTGCATATTCGAATGCACCATCAAAATTGCTACAAGACCATATTTTGTTTTTGGAATGTGGCTGCACGGTTGCCAAGATATTTAACTTTTCTCGAGATTTACTGATTTTGCAGAGTTCCCATCAAAAAATCATTGTGAGCTGCGGTTAGGAAATGGAGCAAAACAAATTCATGTGAGTAGTTGTCAAAGTATGCCCTACCTCTTGTTACAAAACTAGCTCAAAATATCCAATACGCTGTTTGTGACAGACGGGTGAACTTGACGAAAGTGAGGGCGTTAAAACTTGTTTTTTTCAAATAGAACACCCTGTATTTTTTTACATTACCAGTTGCAGATCTTAATTACCTTTCATTTTTGTAAAGTATGTCCTATACCTAAATGTTACCCTTTTCGATATAATTTGACTTTTTTCCAAATATTCATAAATTTGGCCAAAAATTAGGCATTTCTTCTTTCGGATTCATCAAAGTAGTATTGAATCTTGGAAAAATAAATCATTTTATTCATAGAAATGTAGAAGTACTGAATAAGTAACGACAAACAATAAAATGAAAAAAAAATTAAAGAACAAAAGAATAAAAAATTAAAGAACAAAAGAATAAAATTCCTATTGCAAGATATGTTCAAACTGTTCTCCATTTTGACGTCTACAAGTTCTTATTCGCTGTAAAAATGCATTGCTAACTTTGTGTAACATATCTGGAGTGACACTTCGAAATGCTTGGCGAATTCGCTGCATCATATCTTCTCTCGTCGTGGCCTGTGTTTTATACACGATGTCTTTAACATATCCCCACAAAAAAAAATCTAGTTTTGTCAGATCGGGAGATCTTGGTGGCCATTGAACAGGTCCAATAAGATGTCCTCCAACAATTCCTGCCCATACATTTATGGACCATCGGTGCTGGTAATCCACTGTTTTGACAAAATTGGGGTTTTGAGTGTCGTAATAGTGACAATTATGTTTATTAACAAACCCATTTCTATGGAAAGTTGATTCATCACTAAACAAAACGAAATCAAAAAAATTAAACTGCTGTCGCGTCTTGTTTATTACCCAGGAACAGAAATTAGATCTCTTCTCGAAATCAGTTGGGAGTAGCTCTTGTACCAACTGAATGTGATACGGGTGGAACTTATGTTTTCTGAGTATTCTCGACACTGATGTCTGGCTTATATTAAGTTCTCTACTGATTTCTCTAGTACTTCCATGGGGGTCCTCGGTAACACTCAAAACCACCTCCATTTGAGACTCTTCATTTGTGGCAATCTTGAGCCTTTCTTCTTTGTTGTATGCCACATTACCTGTTCTCTCAAATCTCTCTTTCAGTCTTTCAAAGGCAGTATGATGCGGATGTCTTCTTTCAGGATAACGCTGTGCATAAATGCGAGAAGCCAGAAGGGAATTCCTTTCGGCTTCTCCAGAACGAACACCATATCAACACACTCCTCTTGAGAAAAATTCATTATAATACACTTCGATACTAATAATGGATGAACTGACTTATTGATATGTATGTCAAACTTTTTTTTGTTTCGTCTCGGCATTCTTGGGATTTATTCAAAACTGTGTGTTTTTGTGAAAATATGCTTTTTACCACAATAAGTTTCTTTCTAGCACTCTCTTGAATACCATGTAACACATTGTCAATGCTCATTGCTTTGTTTTCTTTACAAAGAATACTACTTTGATGAATCCGAAAGAAGAAATGCCTAATTTTTGGCCAAATTTATGAATATTTGGAAAAAAGTCAAATTATATCGAAAAGGGTAACATTTAGGTATAGGACATACTTTACAAAAATGAAAGGTAATTAAGATCTGCAACTGATAATGTAAAAAAATACAGGTTGTTCTATTTGAAAAACACAAGTTTTAACGCCCTCACTTTCATCAAGTTCACCCGTCTGTCACAAACAGCGTATTGGATATTTTGAGCTAGTTTTGTAACAAGAGGTAGGGCATACTTTGACAACTACTCACATGAATTTGTTTTGCTCCATTTCCTAACCGCAGCTCACAATGATTTTTTCATGGGAATTCTGCAAAATCAGTAAATCTCAAGAAAAGTTAAATATCTTGGCAACCGTGCAGCCAAATTCCAAAAACAAAATATGGTCTTGTAGCAATTTTGATGGTGCATTCGAATATGCAGTTGAATATAGGGTGTCCCATTTAAAAAAATTGATCAATAATCTGTGACGCAAAAATGAAACATCCTATAGAAGTGAAAATAATTTTGAATGATAGATATTATGACACCCTAAAACTTTTGTATTTGAAAAATTATCGTATCTCTAACGGTTCACCCAATATCGAAGGAGAACGCACTATTGACTCACCCAGTATAAATACTATGACGTAAGAAAAAAAATATATTAAAATCAAGACAGATCAGTAGACTACTAGTTTTATAAATAATTCTAATTTAATTTGCTTCAATTAACAATTTCTTTCGTTCTATTATTCTATCTTTCTCGCAATTCCTACACTATAATTATTAAGTAAGGAAAAACTTATTGCTCTATAATATTGCACAATATTACTGTGCCTGCCCTAAATTAAAGTAGATATACAGGGTGTGAACTATAATTCTGCTCACTAGGAAAAACAGACAGAGATAGAAGGTCCGTTAAATCGTTGGATGAAGTAGTCTATTTAGAAGACCAGCTTATTGCCATTTTGATAACTTTTAAAAAATAGCTTCTTTATTTCTAAACCTTAACAATTCATTTTTACAGTATTAGTATATCATATGAAAAGAAATTTACTGGTGTAACCAGAATCTTTTATGACCTACCATTTTTGAGCGGCAATGTCAACTTTTTTTTTCTTTCTTATCAGCGCTCGATCAGGTTTTTACATGTTTAGAAAGCATTTTTTATTCTCTTTTCAATAATGTATGAAAATCCTGTAAAATAAATGAAACTGATGTTTTTAATAATTTAGAAACTTATTTCCTAAAGTTGGCCATGGAACATCTACCCTAGAGTGTTTTAAGTCACAAAAACAATCTGGTTATCCTGTTTATCATCACTGATTATAATACACATTTAAGTAGTGAATATCTTACAGATAAACAAAACAGCGATATTCGGTTTTTATCCGTTATCCTCCATCCTACCCAGAAAATCCCTGGTTTCAACTTAAATAGAAAATCCTGGTGCACACTGAACCGCATCCGCACCGAACATGGAAGGTGCGCTGCCTTAATGCATATATGGGGCATCAGAGATTCAACCGAATGTAGCTGCGGACATCCGATTCAAACATTGTAAGCGAGTGTCCTGAAACCGCTTACGACGGACCTATTGAGGATATCCACCAACTTAGCCCTCCTGGATTGGAATGGCTGCTAGGAAGGGCACCAGCGCTGTGGTATGTGCACATGAGGATATATTTGCTTGTTGCACACTTATTTTGAACTGTTTTGTGACGCAAAAGTTTTGTATCTGTCGGTGCTCTGTTTTGTCTTGTTGCATATGTTGTGGGTTTTGTCTTTTTGTGATTATGTGTTGATGTAGTGCGCTGCATGTTGTCTACATTGTGGGGGTCTGGCCTCCATACGAAATATATATAATATAAATATTCAGATTGGCCAGATAATATAAAATATCTGGCTGAGGATGTTTCTTCAAGTAAAAGAGATGCAATTTGATTTGGAAGTATAAACTAAACACAATTGAAAGCAAGAGAGCAAAAACTCTTTTAGTCCAGTATTTTGCAGATCTGCATAAAATTACTAAATTTATATTATTGAGATCAGCATTTATGAGAGTTAAAACTTTGAAATGATTTAATATAATATAAATAAGTATTATTTATTAAAACCACAAAATAATACAAAACATACGGAGGATATGAACCGCACGTTGCTATGATATACATGTCTCAATTTTGCAGTACATGCAACAGAGAGATCCGAGACCAAGAACCTATAAAAAGTACTTGATCGTCAATATTTTTTTTGAAATGTCGACAAAGACCGTTTATATTAAATTATCTCAGTTGATTTCTTGATGGTGTTCTTAATTTTGTAATTACAATCAAATTCGTTGACAGATTTCCAATCTTAATTATAAACAAAAAACAATATTAGCGCAAATCAGCACATCCTTGAAATAGTACATTTAGTAGTTTCCTTGTCTCAGTGCTCTCTCTCTCTCTGTCTCTAAAACACTACAGAATAAGGCCATAGTAACCAGGGTTCATGATACTGTTAAGTATATATTATGCTCTGTGATTAAAACCTAAATTTCACTGCATTTAAGCTGAAACTACTTCGAACGGAAAAACTATGCCGGATAATCCGGTATCTGGCTGAGCAACCGGATACTGAATATCCGTTATCCCGCATTTTCGAAAAGTACTGCTCGCTGCATCCCTATTCATTTCATAAAACATTTTTCAATAGTTGTTTGTGATTATGTTGGTGTTGTTGGTTTTATTATTAATTGTGTTAAAACTATTTGTATTTTTGTTATTTAAAATAATGTAGCGTTTTTCATTCCCATGGTTAAATGATCATATAATTTGTACTAGTGTTACCCCAGCGCACAATGCACTGACAGACTGAGCGTTGACAGAACCAGCGAAATGCTAAGTCACATGATGCATTAGTTCCAATAATAAGACGCGAGGTTAGTGTAGATGTCGCCTCAAGTGAAGCGCGTCTAGCAAACTTTCATATATATTATAAATTAAAATAATTATTAAAAAATCGACGTAGAATAAAAATATAAAAATGTTTCATGTTCCATCTGAGGAAAAAAAATCATTGAAAAAAAAATGGTCCAAATTGGTGAAGCGGTAGCCGCTGGAGGAACCGGAGAAGAAAACCCTTTGAGCTTTTATATATGTATGGATGGATTTTGATTAATTTCTTGTAAATTAAGACACTAATTTTGTTTTCCATAGCTTACCCTTATCCAATCATGACCATAATGTAGTTACTGTTTGTGGTTATTCTAATGTTAGTAATATTATTAATCCTTTGGATAATTAATACAATATTGGTGGTATGTTTCCGTAATATTTAACATTTTATTTACAATCTGTATAATATTCACTACTTAAATGTGTATAATAATCAGTAATGATAAACGTTTAACCTGATTGTCTTTTGTTTTTATAAAAAAAACACTTTAGAATAGATGGCCAAGGCCAATTTAAAAAAAAAGTTGTTCACTGCCGCTCGAAAATAGTGGGTCATGAAAAAATTTTGATTATTACACCAGTAAATTCCTTCTCATGTGCTACACTATCACCGCAAAAATTAATTGTTTAACTTTGTAAATAAAGCTACAAGCAAAAGAAGCAAATTTCATATTTTAGTTTTTTGGGCGTTATCTAGTAAGCTATGACATTTTCAACACTTTTCAAAATGGCAATAAACTGTACTCCTCAATAGGCAACTTTTTCATAATTTAACAGACCTTCTATCTTTTACCATTTCCAAGATCTCAATAGTACTAAGCAGAATTAAAGTTCACACCCTATATACTAATAATAAACAGCTCAGAACTGAGGCGATATATTAATGAGTACATAGTAAATAATTCCATTAATAAATACTCATCCATTATCTTCTGTAACTCTAACTATAACCGCAGGCCGTTAACATTTAAAAAAATTTTAATAAAAATATGCAGTTAATAGACTATAATGAAATTTTTGGTTACAGCAAAATCCAAGTATATATTAATGTAATTGAAATTATATCTCAAACAAAACTTGAAAAAACTACAAAATGCAGCAGACTTACCTTATCGGCATTCATCGAGATCTGAACGTCTTGAAATGTAATTTCAACATGTTTAATGTGTTTCACGTAGTTACCAGCTAATTTCAATATGTCTGCAGAAATGTACTCCAAAACAGCAACCAGAAACAGTGAAACCGCAGAATCTACCTTATACAAGAGAAGTTCCTACAGAAAAAAACTCCCATTAAGAAAATCAGTCGATAAGAAGACGTCGTAAATCCACGCTTCAGAAATAATCTTACTTTCTGTAACAGATGGTGAATTTTATCGACGGGTAGTACAGACTTCTTCTTTCCTCTTTCCAATGCCTCCTGAGCTTCTTTGAGAGCCCATTTGTCAATTGGGGTGGGAAATGTGCTTTGAACGCGATATTCCACATCCTAAAAACAATAATCATAGCAAAGTAACTGGAATAATGTATGAACAAAATTTATAACTAGTTTTAATGCTCAGTAAGATATGGATGGAATGTTATGAACATACGTACTTGTACAGTGTGAGGGCTCGGTTTGGCACAAAGCATAGCGAGAAGTCGCAAGCACAGTTTCTCGACGTAATCCAATGCATCTTCACGCGCATCTAAAGAAGGGTGAACTTGTTCCAAAACCTTAATTAAAGGAATTTATTAGTAGAAAAGATTGCAAGTTTATTAAAAAATAGATGTGACTAACTCTCTTTAAGGCGGTTATAAGTACTCCTTTCCATTTAGATGAATTTTCTTCCGATTCAAAATTATAAATTTGATCTCCAGCATTCGCGGTATTCATATTTGAACAGCGGAGAACAAGTTAATGGGTGAAATACAAAAACGCAGACACCGCCATTATGTTGCGTTTAACAACTATGGAGCTTTAAAAAACACAAAATAAACTATGGAAGCGCGAACGTATCACTACATTTACGTAATATTGCACATTGTGGATACATTTTTGTATATTTTTACCCGTAAAATAGATAATATACTGAACATTTCACTTAAAACTTTTGTTCTCATAATACAAATCAGTTGTAGCACGCCATTTTGTTTATTACCTTGGCTCAGACGTACGTTCAGAGTTCTTCCCTTTCTATTCAACAAAATGAGAATACCGGAATATTTAGCTCTAGAGAGCGGGCTTCTATGCACGCAAAACATCCATCTACAATGGAGGGAAGTAATAAACTTGTTTGCTTCTATTCAACAACTGTTAAATTCACCAATTTTATCGTGGAGAAATAATGTTTGCTAGATCGGCGAAAATTTGTTGCTTACCGCAACTTTTTACTTTTTAATTTTACAATGTGGTTGAATTTTGACTTTGAATTACTAATTATTGTAATTTAAAAACGTTTTTAATAAATTAGTTAGTTAACACGTATCAGTGGCAGCATAAGTCACAAGCATAAAGATACGCTGAAGACGAACACTTTTATAAATGGGAGCGGCTTGTTTAAAACTTATAAAGCTATAACGGCGATGTATTATTTATAGAGTGCCTATTTTATCGTGTAACCTCTTGACTTTTCAGAGTAGGCAACACACGTTGCATGTCATAGGTTGTTTTGATATAAAATATAACTTTATAAATGAGAACAACAGTTTGCTGTGAGTATACTTCACTGTACATCTTTCTAATACGAAAAAGTCAAACGAGATTTTTTATCCACTATTGATCTCGTTTATAAAATTATATTGTAATAGTAAAGCAACCTATGACTTGCAACGTGTGTTGCCGACGCTGTGTTCTAATAAGTGTTTAGCATAATTGGATTTATGCGGGTGTTAATATTTGTAACTACGTATGTTTTCCTTGTACCTAATATCAAAATTTCTAATTGTTTGTCCTATATAAACCGAATTACAGTGCGAGCAATTTGATATGTAAATGCCTAATTTTAGAAAATTGTTTTTTTCCTTAGCATAAAGCAAAGTGTTTAAAATGTTTTTTGTTGTTTTAAAAATTGTTTTACATTTATTTATTTTGTTTATAATTTTGGCAATTTTTTCTAATTTATTGCCAAAATATGGAATTGACGCGTATTTCATTTTATCTGATGAAGTAGTTGAATAAATTTTCTGTATAACTAATTTATAATCTTTGTCTTTAATTAGTGTATCAATAAGTTGAGTATTATAACCATGATTACATGCAATTTGTTTAATAATTGAAATTTCTCTATTATAACTAATTTTACCTAAAAGAACCTTCAAAGCTTTATCCATCATGGAACTGTATGCTGCTAATTTATGTGTTTTATGATGACAAGAATCATGTGGTATTGTAATGTCTGTTTGTGTAGGTTTTTTATACACAGAATATTCACGTTTATTATTTGGATTAATTTTTATGTTTAAATCTAAAAAGTTAATAAACCTATTTTGTTTAGTTTCTAGTGTAACTGTTATTTTTGGGTGCAAGCTGTTAATAAAAATTAAAAATTCATTGATTAACTCAAATGAACTATAAAAACATATTAAAATGTCATCAATATAACGAAACCAAAATATAACTTCCTCAGGATGGTTTGCTTCAAATATTTGATCTTCTAGATTTTCCATAAATATATTAGCTAAAAGAGGTGAAATTGGACTTCCCATGGGCAAACCATCATTTTGGAAATAAATTTTATTATTATAAGTAAAATAATTTTGATTTATTGTAAATAAAACAATTCTTTACTTCAACGGGTTTTTCATTTTAGCCTTATACGTATTTCAACGTGTTTACACGTCATTATCAAAAACAAGATTAAAAGTAAAGAGTTGGTGTTGCTATAGGAACAATAAATCTTCATAACTTAATCTTGGTTTTCTATATCTGCGTCCAGAGACTTGATTTCTCATTCCAAAACGTCTAATAACGGTGAATTTAAGGGATCAATTATTTACAAAAGTATGCTTTCTTCTGTTACTTGCAGCTTATGTTTATAGGAACGTTTAGAAAAGTCACAAAACTCAATTTCTTATAGCCTGGTTCTGCACGAACGCAGAACCAACAAAGCACCGGTTAATGTTGCGAAGCAGTTACGTAGTATGCTACTCTCCGATTGATCAATTAGAGCTTACGTGGATGTAAACCAGGCCCGGTTCTTTAGTAGGCAAAGATGTATAACGGGTCTATCCGTCTAGACCCGCTGCTGGTGGCTTTCGCTTTAGTGCTTTGTAAATTTAAACTTCGCCGGGCACCTTATAAAAAACCGCGCCTTGTTTTTCACATTAATAAAGAAGATAAGTTGTTCTACTAAAATTACTAAAAAAGTGGCAGTTCTGCAGCACCGCAGCTCTTATAGAGTAGCCGTCACACGGCTAAACCTGTTGAAGTTAATAATTATTTATTTTATTTATAAAATATGAACGTGAACTTCAATGAAATCAAGTTCGAATTTATTAATAAAGTTTTTGTATATGGATAGTGCGACAATAAAAAACAATAATTCACGTTAATAAAATTATAAAAAATTTATTTATTAAAATTAATTTACTACTAAAAGAAACAAATCAACATGTTCAACAATTAAATTAAATTACTCCCACCACCTTCTCCCCATTCAAGTTTCAGGAGATTTCTGGGGCATGACAACTACGGCGAAAAAAGCTCCGTCGCGTCGTCAAGATGTATCCCAATATCGTGTGGTGCCTGCCTCAAGACGTAAAGAAGTTTTTTCAGTTTGCAAATTTGTACGTAGTATCCAGCTGAGATTTTCGGTAAGCAACATTTGGGTGATGCCGTTTGTCCGCCGCCGGTTGGGAACCGCTGTGTGGGCGCCTTTTATAGCCGTTGAAGTTATTAATTATTTTATTTATAAAGTAAATTTGCATTGGCTTTCTATAGTTTTCTTAAAAGAAACTCACGAAAGAAACACTCTCACCGGATCAGGAAATGAAAACTTTTCTTGACATAATATTGCAGATTCTGGCTTGCACTCTAGTGGGGAAAAATTTAGTCAGTCTATAGTACCGAAAACAGTTAGTTCACTGAATCTTAAAATAATTTGATAAAGTGCATGTATGAATAAAATTTCCATCAACGATTTTTCCCACTGTTGCAGCACGATTCTCACTTGTAATCTCATAAGAGCATTAATTGTTTCCGGAAATTCTTTGGAGTGCATTCCAACAGCGTACTAATCGGCCCGAGTGGAACAGGAGGGCCCGATTACGTTGTTGAAATGCACGATAAAAAATTTCCCGGACGTGAATTAATGCTCGAATGCAGATTCGGTAAGAAAATCGCAACGACACCGCCACAATAAGTAATAATATTGCAGGCTTAAAATTTTGCTCGAAATTATCAAGTTGTAATAGAAATATATCCATAACAACTTACTCGCTATGACAATTCAATATACCGGGTGTAAACGAAACATGGTTCACCTCCCTTTTTCGTAAGACACTAATTTAAGACCAATTGAAAAATTGATTTGACCATGGTTACCATGGAACATCAAAATTTTCTGTAAATTTTTTTATACCTAGACTAACCTAAGCGAAACTAAAAAGTAGAAATTTTATGTCAAATGTGTCAGTTAGACATTTAAATTAAAATACCGAGTGTAAACGAGACATAGTTCGCCCTCTCTTTTTTTCTTTATTTATTAAGATAAACGAATGAAATTTGGTATGGGTAATATATCCATCGAATTCAATTATTTGACGGTATTAGCAATTTTTTTTACACTTTCAGTTTTGCCGGAATTGATCATATAATAACTTTCTTATCTTAAATGCAACACCTTGTATATTTTTATACAACATTTAGGCTTTCGGGTTGGAGCCGCGTCAACGGTGCATGAACTGCCGACGTTTCGTCCTCGGTTGCACGGGACATCTTCAGGGCTGTAGTCACTTTGGAATCTGGAACACAACTGGCGAGACCGGTGCAGGCACCGGGTTTATAAGGGACGGGTGGGTAACAAGGTGTGACTGCTGGGTCTGTGATTGGCTGTCGGGCTGTAGCGGTTGAGCGGTTGCAGAGCGGGGCTTGAGTTTAGTCGGAAATACTAGTTTGTAGGCATTGTGGAGAGGATACCTGTGGTCTCGGTTAATATTGTTAGGAGTTTTGTGTATTTCTATGGATTCACGGATCACACGGTTGAGGTAGGTGGAAGAACGGGCTAGGATTTTGGTCTTGTCAGATTGAATGTTATGGCCTGTATCGAGCTTATGGTCTGCGATAGCCGACTCTGCGGGACGTTTCAGTCGAGTGCAGCGCTAGTGTTCAGAAACTCGAACGCTGATCGGCTTCTTCGTCTCACCGATGTAGGCTTTCCCACGGGAGCAAGGTACACTATACACACCGCAAGATTGGAGGGTAGGTAACTTGTCTTTGGTCGGAGGAAGAAAATTGGAAAGGTGTAAAAACGGTTTTTATGTTTTGTTGTTTAAGTAGTCTGCTGATGCGGTCGGTGGTTTTGTGTATGTAAGGTAGAAATACTGTAGAGGTAGGTGGTGTAAGAGTATTGGTACGTTCTGTGTTTGCGGGTTGCGCTTTTTGAGTAATAGCGTGTTGGATGTTTCGTTTGTTGTAGCTGTTTTGGGAAAGGACAATCGTAATGTGATTGAGTTCGTCTTTCAGGTAGGATGGTTCAGAAATGGCAAAGGCTCGGTTACCTAAGGAATTGATGATAGAACGTTTCTGGGCGGGATGATGATGGGAATGTGCGTTTAGGTAGCGGTCTGTGTGTGTAGGTTTGCGGTACACGGAATGTCCTAGTTTGCCGTCAGGGCGACGACTCACTAGGACGTCGAGGAAAAGAAGGTTGTCATTGGATTCAATCTCCATAGTAAAATGGATGCTAGCATGTTGGGAATTTAGGTGTGACAGAAAGTCGGAAACGGAATCCCGTCCATGAGGCCAGATAACGAAGGTATCATCGACGTATCTGAACCAACATTTAGGCTTTAAAGGTACGGAGTCTAGGGCTGCCTCTTCGAATGTTTCCATAAAAATGTTAGCAACGACAGGAGAGAGTGGGGAACCCATGGCAGCACCCGACACTTGTTTGTAATACTGTCCACGGAATAGAAAATAGGTGGAAGCTAGGCAATTTTCTACTAGGAGGCACAAGTCAGTGGGTTGGTTGTGTAAGGAAACTATGTCCTGGATTTCCTTACACAACCAACCCACTGACTTGTGCCTCCTAGTAGAAAATTGCCTTCAGTCAGCAGTCACACCTTGTTACCCACCCGTCCCTTATAAACCCGGTGCCTGCACCGGTCTCGCCAGTTGTGTTCCAGATCCCAAAGTGACCACAGCCCTGCAGATGTCCCGTGCAACCGAGGACGAAACGTCGGCAGTTTATGCACCGATGACGCGGCTCCAACCCGGAAGCCTAGATGTTATTAACAACGGCCGCGGAAGCCTGCAACTTAGATTATATTTTTATATATTTGAAATCTGGAGGAAATTCTGCATACGATTGTGCACTTTAGTTGTTTTCCTAACAACTTTAAAATGTTTTACTTATTTTTTTGTTTTAGGTCTAGAAAGCCATGACGGTTATAAAACTGTTCCTATGCAGCCAGGCGTTACAGTAAACACCATGTCTAGCTCCACGTTAACGTGGAGCATTAAAATATGTTTAGATTCGCGCAATGACGTCACAATTTATCAGTGAGTGAATGTTTTCGTATTTTTTCTTTAGAAATATAACTGCTCTTAACCATAACCTCTAGCACACAGTAAAATACGAACAACATTGTTTTTAAAAAAGCAGTATAAAATGAAAAAAAAGTTTGGGCCCAACCGAGATTCGACCCAACTGTTTATGCAGTAAAACGCTGTACAGCCTCATGTCCACCTGAGCCACTACGAAGTTGCAGGCAGTCGCTAAAACACGTAATATAAATTTCAAACAGTCAGACCTTGCAGATGACGTTTCGCGTGGATCTAAATATATTTTAATGCTCCACGTTAACGTGGAGCTAGACATGATGTAACATGTAACAGCTTAAAATTATTTAAACCCATAAAGATTTATTTAAATCTGTAAGACTGTAAAGGTTTATTTAGTAAAGAATTATTTAAATCCGTGAAGATTTATTAACTATTAAAAGATCTGAATTAAATATATGCAGTTTTATTTTAACACATAAAGATTAGCTAAATATTATAAAATTTAAAATAAATGTTTTAAGATTTATTTAAATCTCTAATGCTTTATTAAATGTTGAAATATTTAAATTAAATATTCAAGGATTTATTTAAATCTACAAAGATTTAACAAATAATAAGCATTGAACTAAATGTGTGTTTATATAATAAATATTGGGACAATTTGCCGTAAATAGCGCGAAAAGCACAGCAAATTTTCACTTTACACTTGGCGCCTCGTAACCAACAGTCCACAATTAACTTTCTGTAGCTAGCTTTTATGTGATTTCTAAGCTTTCTAAAGACAAAGTGCGTTGAATTTAATATTTTATATTAATTTCTGAAATTAAAGTTTTTTTTTAAGTATTGTTTTGTATTTAATGCGAGATTCAATTCATGCAAACAAAGATTCTTAGACAATCTTACATTAGAGATTATTTTTTAATTTCTAAACGTCATGAATTATTGCATATAAGTGCGCCTTCTATAACTCCCAATTAACCGTCGGTGAGGTTTTACCTGCAGTTACGTCTTTACTTACTGCGTTCGACATCTCTGTTTGATATATAAAGTTAGTTGATACTCTATCTCTTTCTTTTGCGTGCGCAAGAAAATCACCGCATGCGCAAATTCAACAATCGATTATGTTTTCTATGTTCATTAGATATTTTCCTGATGCTATTAAAACGTTTGTGGTACGATCATGGAATATTACACTTTTAGAAAAAAACAAACTCAAAGTTCAACGTGTATTTATTATTTATCGCACGTGTTAAAATCATACAAACGCAATAAATTAAAATTTAATACTAATATAGGAAATTGTCTAAAAAAGTAAACAATTAAGACTATTATTATAATACTATGATGACTGAGATTTCACAATAAATAAGTGAGCAATTAATAAATTAGAATGTCAATAATAAATTAAATAATAAATAGCTTAAAATTAACAGTGAACTACGAACACAACCGTTCATTAAAAACAATGTCTTAAATAAAAAAAATAATACTGATATTCGAAAAATTGCATTAAATTACCACTACAATTTGCATTAAATTTATTTATAATTTGCTAAAAATAAGTTTATCGCTTATTCGTCTTGTACATATACTCTTCATAGTCAAGTTCTACAGGATCCCCCGCATCTTCTTCAGACGAATGATTGAACAGAGAATCCAACATTCTTGATTCGGATCGTCGTTTCCTTCCACTAGAAATAAAAACGTAATTTAGTATTTTTGATTTTCAATAGAATTAAGTAATTGGCCTTTAATTAAAATAGGCCAACTATTAATTTTGACTGTGATGTCACACTGCTAAGTCGAATCTAAAATTGATTAGATCTAGCAACTAACTAGGACTAACAAGACGTTTTCTAACAACTGCACACTATTTTATGGACAGAGTGGCTAGGAAAACCCCGGCCACTTTCTTGTGGCGCGCGGTCAAGAGATGGCGCTTTAGTAAAAAAAAATTATATTAAAATACTGGCAACAACGCAAAATCCAAGGCGTTTTAGTTGTTTTGATTTAATATGGGGAGTATTTAATAATTAAAACGTCTTGGATTCTGCGTTGTTGCCAGTATTTTAATTTAATTTTTCTTTACTAAAGCGCCATCTCTTGACCGCCGCAAGAAAAGAGGCCGGGGTTTTCCTAGCCACTCTGTACAATTATTAGTCCCCTTACTAATTTTTCTTTATTACGATGATAGCTTAATACTTACATGTATTTGGGATCCACTTTTCCTAATCCCAACGGGACTGTGACTAACTTTCCATGCATTTTACTAAGAGCCACTAACGTTTCTAATTCTGCCAGTCTCTGATCAGATACTCTTTTCACTCTGAAAAAAAAAGAAAAAATCAAATAAAAAAACTAACATTTTTATGAATGGTTTATGAACTCCCTTACGTTATTGCTAATAAATCACTGTTATTTATGCAGTAAATGCTGGCAAGAAGCCTCATTAAGCTTTATAGTAAATTCGTGATCATAATGTTGGTTTATTTAATAACAGAGCTCTGAAGATTATTAATCAAGTTTATGTGTACACTAAAAACAATTATATAGTATTTGCGATATTGAACAGAAATCTGGTCTAATCCGGTAATAAGAATTATCAAATTTTAATCGAGTTTCCGATATTTTATTGCGAAAAAGTTTATTGCTGAAATTACTTCTTTATACGTGTGCGTTTCAATACCATACTGTATTTTTTTTATTAAACGTGCTTATCAATATGATTTTCTATTTTTAGTTTCAGTAGTAAAACCGCGTATTAATTTATTATTACTGTACAACACAAATTGCATCATTCCTAATCCATCAGTACTTCCGATAAATAAGAAAATTATTAATTATAATTTATTATTTATTTAAAAAATTTAAAAATCTATATTCCGTAGGTTCTCATATACGAATAAAAGAAAATTTCAAAACAGCAGTCTTAAACCAGTAATAACATTTTTAACAAAAAATTTTGTAATTAAATTTTGAATTTTTCACTAACAGGATGCGTTTATGTATTATTTTTTTTTAATTAAAAGCGTATGGAATTATTCTAACTTATTTTAATTAGAGATATTTAACTTATCTTTTGCCTACATATTAATGAGGACAACGCATGTGTTTTAAAATAAGACTCAAAAAATATCGAATATGATTTACGACCGGAAATTCTCAAAATATTAAACGTTGTGAGTCAGAGAGTCAAAAAAGATTCGATCAGAATGCCATTACAATTATTTTTGTGTTCCAAGAGATGATGCGGTTTGCTAATTTGTTTCCTGGTACAAATTCTAATTCTAACGTACTTTTTTTTTAAATTTTCAGTTCAAATTAAATCAACATTACTTGGTAGAATTTTTTTATTTGCTTTATGATGTCATTATTAAATTAGAAAGCTTCTTGCACGTATTACTAATACTATAAAGTCACTATTTTAATAATAATTATTTAAATAAAACATTATTCGAAATAAATTTTAAATTTATAAAAATTTACCTGTAGGTTGGTATAGCAGTGACGTTTTGGTACAGCATGAAAAAAGCGACAACTCCAAAGGCTACCACACTCTTCATTTTTCTTATTAAAAAAAAAATTGAAAAAGCACAATCAACACTAAAAAGCCACAGGTTACACACTTGTTGCGCTTTTTGACTTATTACCGACAACTATTTAGCGAACTTCGATTTTCCGACTCAAACACACGAAAAGCTCGATGAACCGCGAATCAGTGCCTTATCTAATCACGCCGCACCGACTTTTGTCTCCACTTTCTTCTATCAAAATGATGCAGCACGCTCCGTTTTCAACATTTATACGTCGCACGGGCGAAAATCTGCTCATAGGGAAAACGTACGCTGTTTTTCCGTTGGCGAGACAAAGACAGAGTGAAAAAAATGCAATGGGCGTCCCCCGTTGTGGGGGCGTGATAGAACTTTATACTTCGGCGGGGGCTCCGAGGTTTTCTGGAAAATAAATATTTGACCAAAATTATTCATGATTTACGTGAGCTTCGTGCTATAACACGCACGGGTAATCTGGGAATTACATTAATAAAACAATTTGGCGCAAACGTCAGAATGATGCCAGAAAAAATTGCCACTAACTTCAGTGCGAAGCGGGGACGCCGATGGTTGTTAGTTTAATTACCGCCGATTATTTATTTTTTTATTCCTGGCTGTAATTTTTCATTTTTTATTGCTGTATTATAAATAAATGATCGCAGGTATTAATTTGATACATTTTTCAAGGCGAGCAGTGCTCCGTAGAGATTTTTCAAATTTCCGATGAACCAAATCCGGGTTATAAGGTTAAAATAATCAATAATCGTAGAACGCAAAAATTCTAATTCAGTGGCACTGTTTACGTCAGCAGCGGACAAAAGATATGCGGAAAGGAATTTATTGTGGAAATAAAGAATGACATTTGCTGCTCACGTGGTTTCAATTCATTAACGCGTTTTTGTAATTATTCTAAAAAAGTTACACACTTAGATGCTCTGGCATCATTCATTCACATGGTGCTTTATGAATTTCGGGAAAAAATAATATGGGGCAAATATTTTTGCACAATCTAACGAAATTAGATCTAAATCCCGCTACCGGTGACAGCTCAAATTTTATGATGACTCATTTGATCTATGTATTTCACGTACTAGTGACTAGCGAATTTGATTTTAATCTCAACTGAGTCAACAATAAGGCATGCAACAATATTACAACATTTAAAAATAATAAGCACCTGTTATTATCTAATATCAGGAATTTTTCTAAAAACAGGTAAAAATGTGGAAGTAAATGACTAATTCACACAGGCAAAAATTGAAGTGCCGTAGATAAAGATCTTGACATAGATGTGTAAATCAAGTACCTATCGTACTACTCTTAAGTCAACAAGAATAAGCAGGCTAATTATAGTCGGTCTCAATCTGTTAATTCAATAAGAGGTTCTGGAATTCGCGTTTAAGGACGTTTCGTTTCTAAAAATGGAATCGATTGTTACTTAACATGACGTAAGAATTTTAATTGTATATTAACAAGTACATGCTTGTATTATGGAAAAATCTACATGAACCGTAGGGTCACCTTTTTGGGTCTCAAACAGAAGACTTGCCAGTAATATTTAAAAATAGTCAAATTGCAAACACTTTTTTGTTTTTTGTTCAGACCCTCAAATTCAGTTCGAATTTTATGAACTTTTAGATCAAAGCGTCACAACAGCCTTGTTACAGAACAAAAACGAAAAATTGTCTAAATTTCACATTTTAGCAATCTAATATAGCAGTATTTAGGGGACAGTATCCACTTCAAAGGTTCCGGGGCTCTAGTAGAGTACATAAAATCTGGCGCCGATATAACAGATGTTCATACAGATTACGTGTGTTTATACACGATGCGTAAGCGTAATGACTCTGAGATTTGATTTACAAGCTGGAACCAGTTGTTACATAATTTATATTCATGTGACGCCGTTTATTGTAGCAAAAAATTTTAGCCTGTTGCTGCACTGCAATCGTGGCCGACACGTGGGGGTGCCTCATGGAACATTTTTGGGGCCTCGTAAGGAAGCTACATGTACGTACCCCAGGTGAAGGCAATGCACGATTTTGCTCCGTTAAAACCACCCGGCATGAAAAACTCAGAGCGTATTAAATTGCTTTTAAAGTAAACATCCGTTGCCGGGGAAATTGTGAAATATATCGTGTTAAGTCGGAGGAGAGACCATATAAGGACGAGGATGTTATCTATGGAATATGTATGAAAAATTATGTAATATTAAAGCAGGTGTATCTGAAAAATGAACCAATTTCAGGACAAGCATGAAAAACAGCAAACTAAAAACGGAACTTTGAATTGCTTGCGCGGTGGGAACGTGGCGAAACGTTATTAATTAAAATTTGGCTATTAAAAAATTAATAATAATAATAATTTGTTGTTTTTTAATTTACTAGACTCGAGTTTTAACCATCACGGTTATCTTCAGGAGTATACAAATGCTCAATGCCGAATTTAGGGCCTCGGGGACCTTGGAGCTTCTTTCTATTAAGGCCCCCTTATATAAAAAATAAATAAATAAGCAAAAAAATATATAAATGCGTTTATCAAAACGTGCGCACCATTTGGGAAACTTTTTTTTATTGATTTATTTAGAAAAAGGTAAGTAGCGCAATCGTTTGTGCTTATACATTAGGGTGGTCCTTATTTATGAAAGCCTGAATTTTTTCAAATACGCCCCCCAGTTTTGTTCCATTATATAAAGAACTAAGCCTGTAAAAATTTCAGCCAAAAAGAAAATAATATTAACACGTGCCTCTTTTGGCTCAAACATTGAAATAATTTTGATTTTACAATTTCTCGTTTATGTAAATTTTTTATGAATCCTTGAAAGTAACTATTTAATTAACATTTTGTTATTTTCGACACAATTATAAATATTTTAATTCATATTTCATCAAAATCGAACGAACATATCAAAAATTATAGTATTTTGAATGTAAAAGCACATTATCGATGCGACATAGGTTCAATTTGTAGATAATGGAGAAAATGTAGATCCGGATGCAATTCATTTTAAATAAAAATACTGTTTATTGCTTTAAATTTTAAAAACAATTAAATTTACTACTTAATGCAAAAAAGTAATGAAAATTAGTCAAGCTAAAAAATAAACTTAATATAAAAAAAATTGTTTTTCTCTTTTGATACGTTGTTTATTCAAAAGATTGTGATATTGTTTCGCAACTATTTCCCGGATATCTTTTTCTATAGTCTTGAATAACCTGCATTACAAAAATCAGAAGGTTTATTAACATTAATTAGTTGAAAATAAAGATAAATAAATACTAAATGTAATAGGATTAATTATTTGTAAAACGTAATGTTCGGGTAATTATATTATTAAAATCCAAAATTAATTTTATTTTCCGCTTAGCAGTATCTTTAGCTACCTTCAGAGATTTTATTATTTTAAGGTCTTAACGCTACTTTTCTCTATGTTTCAATTTTTCTGGATGACAATGAAGAAAGTCTGTTTCTATTTTAAAACGGCGAAAGAATTTATTACATTGGCAGGTATAAAATTTTCCAATTTTCACAAAACAAATGTATTTAAATCTTTTGGCTTCATTAATAGCCCTTTTTCAACTTCTTCTTTTTTAATATCTTCTTTATCATGTTGCTAATTAATCTTTGCGGCCATACGAATTTTAGTTTCCAGTGGCAGGTTTTTATTATAAAAAAATGAAAATGCTGCTGTTTCTGTATTTAGGAACCACAAATGATTTGTAAACTTATTGGCAGTAACAGTTACAGGATTTTTTAGATTTTTTTTTAAATCCGCAACGTAGATAAAAAAATAAAAAAAATTTATTTATTATACTTATAATATTTATTAATTAATTGTTGATGACGTCTCTTCACTATGTTTTTGTCTTCGTTGTATTTCTTTGTCTTTCCTCTTCATTCTTCGCTCTTCAATTCCTTCTAAAATTTTGTCCACGCTGAGCATTCAGCTTGGTCGTTCCTTTTTAACCGACTTCAAAAAAAAGGAGGAGGTTCTCAATTCATCTGTATATATGTTTTTTTTATTATGTTTTTTATGTATGTTCGGGCATAACTTTTTTGTTTATGAACCGATTTTAATGATTTTTTTGTGTTGGGTTCAGTATAGTTCCAAGGTGGTCCCATTATAATTTCATTGGTATTGGAGCTTGAACTTCGAAGATGCTCCTCAAAATCTATTCTTTTAACCGACTTTTTAGTGTTTCCGTATTTCATCTTCCGTTTCAACTAGCCGTCATTTCCTCATTCGAGAAGCATCCTTACTAGGTCTACCCATCACTTAAAATTGTAAAATAATTAACTTTAAAAAAAAATAAAACCGACTTCAAATAAAAACACAAAAGTGACATAAGTTAACTAAAAAGCAAAAAATAAATGTTTTATATACAACAATTTAATACTTATTTGTTGTTCCGTTTAATATAACTAAGAAATTGTTGTTTATTATATAATTATTATTTGTTTTATAACTTTTTCACGCTACCGGCGATGTAAGTAGGCCTTACATCTATAGCTACAGGGATCGTAAGTGGCTGATAACATTCGTGTACTAGTTACCCTTGACGACGGAACTTAATAGTGTCACTTACATCCCTAGGAAAATAATGTTGATTTTAACTGTTCGTTGATATGGTAACAAGCACAGACAACTTAGAATAATGGGGCTTTTAAAAAATAATTCCGATGACAGCTGTCAAAACGAACTTTTAAAAATATGATTAAATTTCTAACTGTAGGCCTACTTACATTGCCGGTAGCGTGAAAAATTTAATAAGTAACACGGAATGTATCGACTAATAACATCCTCGGCAGGCGACAAGCTTCGGCTCCGCCTCAGCTCGTATTCGCCTACCTCGGATGTTATTACGTCCTTACATTCCTTGATACTTAAATAACTATTAAGTCGGTGCCAAGTAAAACATAAAAATTATATACCTTGCTGCCATAACAAATTAAATTCGAATTTTTATGTTTTACTTGGCACCGACTTAAAAATTATAAAACAATTAATAATTATATAATAAACAACAATTTCTTAATTACATTAAACGGAACAACAAATAAGTATTAAACTGTTGTATAAAAAACATTTATTTTTTGCTTTTTAGTTAACTTATGTCACTTTTGTGTTTTTATATGAAGTCGGTTTCCTCTTTTTTTAAAAGTTAAGTAACATTGTTGGTATTCTGGCTGTTTTCCAAAATATAGTACATTCTTGTACAGTAAAAGTAGCACTCTCTCAAACACTTAGTTTTATTACCCGTAAGTTAAAAAATAAAAACTTGAAGAACGTCCTTATTAGAAGACAATTTAGATCCTGTAATTCGACTTTTGGTATTTTTAATTAAAATGATTTTTTTTCTCACATCGATACTGCTTGAAGAAGACATTTTCAGTGTACATAAATAAGCCAAAAAAACAGAAATTAAATATTAAAATAACTGGATATTAAAATTATGGAGGTATTCTTAAAGTCGTTGTTCTGGTCACGATTTCAAAATTACAACTGCCAGATGTTACCCTGCGCAGTTCTGCCAACAACTGCAAAATAGATACCTAAACGTAATATTAGTAATCTTGAATAACAAAATGAAAACTAAATAGTTATTTTTTACTTTAAAAATTAATTAAATATGAAAAAAAAACAAAAATTGTAAAATTTTGATTTTTTCGATTTTTAAGCTCGAAGAGGCACGTGTGAATATTATTTTTTTGAACTGAAATTTTTACAGGTTTATTTTCTCATATAAAGGAACAAAGCTAGGGGCGTATGTAGAACGAATTAAAAATTTTTTTTTTCATATATAAATAAGGACCACCCTATTATACATATAAAGACTAGAAATACGACAGACAACAGTTGACACGTGACTTCCAGTCAAATATTACATTTTACTACAAAAATTGACTTTTTATTAAAAGCTTTGAAAAATCAACGAGAGAGAGGTTGTAGTTATGACTAAAGGCCGGATTTATAAGCACTAAAAAAGTCGAAATATGCAGGCAAGATATGCACCTAAAAGTACAAAATATGCATTTAAATATAAAAAATATGCATTAAAAAATCAAAATAAGCACACAAATTTTCCATTTAATATTAATATGAAGAAAAAAGAAATACTAGAGACTAAGAGCACTAAATTAAACGTGTTTCTAATATTGATAAAATAAGTTTATTAAATCAACAACAAATACAATTTTTGTTTAGTTGCAAATAAAATATTTTTCTAAATTTTCTGAAGTAAAATTATGTTTCCTGTCAGACAAAATATTTTGATATCGTAAAAATTTATATCATTTCGGATTTTTTGTATTTGCTGCGAAATTTAAATAATTGCTAGTACTTTCTCAAATTATCGAACTTACTAAATCATAACTAGAGTTGGGCAAATATGCTGTAAAGATAGTGCATATATGCACCAACATATGTTGCATAAAACCGTCAATATATGCACTAAAATATGCCGCATAAAACCTTCAATATATGCAAGAATATGCAGTAACCTTTTGCGATATGCACTAAAAAAAATTAGTTTGTTTATTTAGTGCCTAATATGAAAAATCTGACGTTTATTTGAATCTGCAGTTTAATACTAGTAATTATTATATGAGTTAAAGCACGTTTTGCATCAAATGTAATTTTTCGTTGAAAGAAAAAGATAAATACAATTAATGATTTTCAATATTTTTAGTTACAAACACTCAACATTCAAAAAATCAAAAAGGCGGGCTTACATAATATAGAAACGCACATTATTATTTTCAGTTGAAACTGCATTTTTTATTTGCATATACAAAAATAGAGGTAGAAGTAAAATCAATAAATAACACAACCTATTTATTATTACAATAAATAATCATGTGCTTTTCAATGGTGTCAACGAGAAAATTTTGCCGCTTATCTTTCAATATATTTTTGTAGCTGGAAAAACTTCTTTCTACATCACAAGAAGTTACTGGACAATATTTAAATAAATGTGAATTATTAACTGCAAAACATTCGTCATTGTGGGTGGCCATTGCTTAAGAAATCTCCATTTAAAATATTTTTTATGGAATTCAGAGTTGAAAGTCCGCTGTTTTTCTGAATTAAATCGTCCATTTTGCTGCTAACTTTTTGCATATTTTATTTTTATTTTTATTCAAAATTGAATGAAACTTTTCGATTAATTCTAAAGATTCAGTGAGAAGCAGGTTTTGTGTTTCTAATTTATTAATGATGCTAGAAATTTCCGAAAAATGAGCCTTTATGTAGGACAACTGAGGTTGCAATTCCGGACACTTTAAAATATCAACTGACAATCTGCTATAAACTGAGCAGAAGTTGAATCAAAGGTGTTAACAACATTTTTAAATTCACTGTAATTTTCACAATAAAATAGAGCGGCTTCTATCCACGTTCCCCACCTGGTGAGAATTGGTTGTGGAGGTAAGAGCACATCTTTAAGCAAGTCTTTGTAAACTTCGACGCGAAGTGGTGATTTTTAAATTTAAAAATACCTTTTTTCCGTTATTAATTAAATTATTGACTAAAGGAAACTCAGTTCTAACCACTTCGGCCACCCTATTCATCGCATGGGCCAAACAAGTTACATGAATTAAATTTGGGAAAAAGATTTTTAAATTTTGACCTGCTTTTACCATGTATGCGGCACCATCAGTCACCACGTATAAAATCCTTTCTGGTGGTATTTGATTTGGCAAATAAAGTAACGAAAGGGTTTCATTGACAAAACGTGAAATTGTCAAATTGTTGGTTTTTTGTAGTTGTTTAACAGCAATTAAATAACTGGAAGAAGGACTGCTGTTTAAAACACCTACAATAAAATTCGCTATATACCTATCTTCCTTTAGCATCGTTGGTTTCGTCAACACTAAACCAAATAGGTACAATTATTCGAAACAACGTTTCTTATTCTTTTAAGATTTTCTTCGTATAATTTTGGAATGCACGTTCTGGAAGCTGTTCTCCGGGAAACGACGTTTTGTTTTGTATATTTTTAAAGCACGGATTTAGGCAAAACAGAGATACAGAGACAGCTCTACATGACATATCAAATAACGTTTACAATAGTAAACGAAGTCAAAACATTGCTGCTAGTATTAACTGTGACCTATCTAAAGCTTTCGATCTTGTTGACCACGAGCTATTGCTATCTAAACTAGAACATTATAGACTTCGAGGTAACGTTTTACAGTTTTTTACCTCTTATTTAAGTAACAGATGTCAGTATGTTCAAATTCATAGCACGTCTAATGCCGGCTTTGTTAGTTCATGTCAGTCTGTTTTGAGAAATGTTAACAGTGGAGTTCCACAGGGTTCCATTCTTGGCCCATCTGCTAAAGGGGTCGACGAATTGCAAAGGAAAATTTCTGATATATTTGTTCAAATTCAGAAATGGTTTACAACAAATAATCGCATACTAAACGTCGATAAAACTAATGTAATGCTGTTTAATAACGCCATACCGCTCAATTGTACAAATATGTTGTTAAATAGTGTTAAAATACAATGTGTCACGAGCTGTAAAGTTTTGGGTTTATATTTAGACAACAATTTAAACTGGTTGCCTCATATTGAACAGTTACAGATAAAATTAAACAGAGCAAACTTTATCTTGCGTAAAATGAAAGTTTTGTGCAACAGCTTTACTTTAAAAAGCATTTATTTTGCTTATTTCGAATCCAACGTACAAGCCATATGCTTGTTGTTTTGGGGTAATGCCTCATCTGTTAAACAAATTTTAAAATCTCAAAAACGAACAATAAGAACAATCACTGGTCTTGGTTGGGATGCCTTTAAAATTTACAAGTTCATGACTGTCATAAATTTATGCATTTTTGAATGTTTGCGCTTTGTGTACAAGAATCAAAACCTATTCCAATCAAACTCGGACTTTCATAGTTATTCTACAAGATCTGCTGTGTCATTCGCATACCCTTTTCACGTAATGGTGTGGTTCTTAAATCGTATATGCATTGTTGCGCGCGTCTATACAATGCCCTGGATAACTCGTATAAATGCATAGAAAGTGATCGATTGTTTAAGAGTAAAATTAAGACATTTTTTTTGGAGCATCCATTTTATACAATTGATGAATTTATAGAGTTTTGCAGTTGATTTAACTGTATGTTTTAAATTTTTATTTGCTTTTATTTTAATCAGATGAACTTTTACAACCTTACAATTTAATGTTATATGTGATGTATGTATAATCTTATACGCTTTTGTATTTTCGTTTTTTTACTATTTAATGTTTCATGTAATGTACCCTCAATGTAATTTTCTCTATGCCGAATGGCCAACAGATATACCACTACTACTACTACTAAGAAATTTCTAAATTCGGGAACGTCCATGTTATTTAATGGAATGTTGCATGAAACCATCATTCTACACAAATCGTCGTTGAAATTGTTGACATTCTTATTTAAGCAGTTCAGCAATAATTGTTGTTTTGGCTCGTTTGTATTATTTTTTCTTTTATGATGCGGACCGGTGGCTACGTGCTGATCAAGTTGAAACTTTTTATTAACGTTTATCTGTAAAAACAATATTTAAGTACAGCTTACACAAAGGAAAATAATTGAATGTGCCCTGTGGTCTGTGCCATATCCTTTGCAATATCACAAAAAAAACTTTCTAATTTTATTCTTAAATTGTTTGCTTAATTACAAAATAACTAATAACAAATTAGTATTAAATTTTTAACTCGCTGTTTTGGCTTGTTTGAAGTTTTTTAACTTTAAACAGAGTAAACAGTTTTTTTAAATTCAAAATTAAAATAAACGGATAAATACCATTTTTTCACAGATGACGCACAACACTTTCATCGTATTTAAAACATGTATACGGCTTCAACCACTTCTTAATTAAATCGTTTTTTGAAGTAGCAACTTTAGGCATTTTCAGGGTATAGACTGGACAATTACACTTTACAGCTCTCTCTCTCAAGGCAACAAATGAACTAGTCAAGCACTAAAATTATAAATAACTATTTCTAAGAATAAGTATAAGAAAAATTTCCAAAGAAATTTGTACCTAAGGAATAAGACCTACCCAAATAATACAACCTTTGTCAGTTAATCCTTTATTTCCTCTACCTCTACTTGGAAATTTAGAAAGTGCAAGTCTAGGGTTCTTGTGGTTTCACTAGAAGAAATTGTGCAATTTCTTTTAAGAACTACGAATATTTTATTTGATAATTAATTTGAAATTATATTTTTTTTGCTAGAATATGCATTTTCATGCCATTAAAAGCTAAAATATGCACTAATATATGCCGTATGCCGTAAAGTTGTAATATATGCCAAATATGCAAAATAAAATTTACTTTTAATGACTCTAAACATCACGAAGGTGTATATACGAAAAATTAATATTTTATGATCAATAGGAAAAAAGATGCAAATCTGCATTTGCCCAACTCTAATCATAACATTTGTTTAAATATTTTGTTTTCGTAACGTGGACTCGTTTTGAATTTTGCGTTTGCAATATTTTTCCAAAAACGAATTAAATTTGGGATTTTCTATTTTCGTTCAAGGAATATTTGCTGCCAAAAATGCTTCACGCATATCAAAAGCAAAATCATCATGGACTAATTGATTTTCACCTAAAAACAATTGTTTTCAAGGCTTCTGTTGCTTTTTTGCATTTTCCTTATGCAAATTTGTGTTCAAGTGCTGGTCGACTAGATACTAGATTCTTATTTTCGTTTAATTTAGAAATTCCAATAATGGACTCGCGGATCGGCATTTGTAGGTTCCGCGATTCTTGACATTTGCCGTGATGTAAAGCCGTTTTAAGATTTTTTTATTGTAAATAAAACAATTTTTAACTTCAACAGGTCTTCATTTTAGCCTTATACGTAGTTCGACATTTTGACATGTCATTTTCAGAGGCAAGATTAAAAGTAAACAGTTGGTGTTGCTATAGGAACAATAAATCTTCATAACTTGATCTTGGTTTTCTATATCTGCGTCCAGATGACTTGATTTCTCATTCCAAAACGTCTAATAACGGCGAATTTAAGAGATCAATTTGTTCATTCATTAATGGTACAGATTTTAAATGTTTATGAATTTTAAATGCTTCTATAGTATAAATGTCATCACAAAAGTGTAAAAATTTTATAGTGTTATAATATGTTGATTCACTTGGAATTTTTTATCGCATGAATTCTAGAACGATAGAAATGCTTTGTTACTTCGGCCCTACATGCATATTCAATAAATTTGAAGTCAAAGATTGCTTACCGTCTTGCTGCACACTTTGCAAAATACTTTTGTTTTCCTGTGGCACCAGTTCCAGATAAGCTTTTATCCATAATAAAGGCAAGCGGCTATCTTTTGGCATTTTTTTTTGTATAAACAGAAACACACAAAGCGAACCACTATTTTGCTATTTCTTACGAAGTGATAGGCAAGAGAAACAGATAAAACTAATATCTGCTACTTTCAAGAAGTACCGCAATTGCATAATTCTTAGAAATTATTGTAAAAATTCCAACACTTGAAAATAACCGGGTATAATCCGGGGCATCCGCTCAAGAATACCTAGTAACAGCACGCACTTATTGAAAATCTTACTTCTCATGTTCTCCCATTTTATATTTTAAAATTTAACCTTATTTTTTGCATATATAATGCTCCAAAACCCCAAAATATGCAAATTAAAAATTGGTGTCATTTAATTGCATTTTAATAGATATGGATACAAACAAAAGCAAGCATTGCATTGGCGTACAGAACTATTAAATATGCATTTGCATAAAATCCGCGCCTTGGTATTGAGATTCTACGTCGATGTGCAAATTTTCGTCGAAGAATTTAGAATAAAAATGAGCGAAACACTTCGCCTGGACTTTCCTATACATTTAAATACATTGTTTTATATTTTCCAACACTTTCGATATACACCTGTCTAGACACGACTAGTTAAAGTAAATAGTTCTTATAAGTTGTAACATCTTGAAGCGGTTGAAGAAAGACCGACCGCTGCGCTCTGCAAGCATAAGGTTGGGTAAAGTATTTTCAAAACCTTTCTGATTTTAAAGCCAAAATGCCACGTTTCCATTTAAAAAAAAGTTATTTTTTACCGTGGCCGCCATATTAAAATTGGAAACTCAAGTTTTTTTCTTAAATGCAATCGAGAAGAATTTGCCCTACAACTTTGCTCTTGGGTTTGCGAGTCTATCTATTAAAATAAAAAAGTTAGCCTACACTGAACATTAAACGACTAGTACAAGAATACAACTGCTGTAGAAAGTATGTGAAATTCTTCTGACAAAAAGTTATTGAGGGGCAAAAAATTCGATTTTTTGATTTTTTGTAGAAAGATTCTCCTAGAGCAAACAAAAGAGGAAATCAATTTTTTAATTATGTAGCAAAAATTTTGGGGGGAGGGGGAACAGTAGCCCCCCTAAATATAAAATTATCGAAAAAATATTATTATATTCGGATTTTGCTATCAATGGTGAGCTATTTCACATTAACAAATATTTTATTGCCCCCGGTTAAATAAATGTAAGGGTGCCACAGTGAAATTATAGCAATGAGCAAAAAAAAACAAATTGTAGAAGATTCCCAGCTCTATCAGCTTAAAAAGTTTAAACAAAAACGTGTGGGCAGTTTTTGAGAAATATTTTTTTGAAAAATTTCAAAATTTTGGAGTGATGTCATTGCGATCGTTTTTATATTTTCAAAATTAATTATATTTCATGGTATAGTACCCTTGAAGGGCTACCAAACAAGATGTAGTTGATTCCAATCAGATTACTGGTTTTTGAGTAAATGGGCGTTAAAGTCGAAATGTTCAAAAATTCGTAGCGGCCGCCATTTTAAGGCTAGAGAATTCGGTAAAAAATCGTTTGATTTGTCCTAAGGCCTTCTTTAGTCTCCACTATTAAAATTTCCAAAAATTCAGTTTCTGAAAAAAATGCTACCAAAAAAACATGTCTAACTTCCGTTTCCGGTTTCGTTTTTTTTAAAGGTTTAGTTTGTCGGTGTTTTTTTGATATACCCCCTCATTCCAAAGCACATCAAAATCGGTCCAGCCGTTCCGGAGATATCGAGCGTAACGGACCCACCCACCCACAGACCCACCTACTCACAGACAGACATTTTTTTAAAATTACTTTTTTGAGGTCCATGAACCCCCCATGACTATTTCCGTTAAATCTCAACTTTGAAATTTTGCATGAAATCAATACTTCCCTAAAGTATAGGAAAGTAAAAATGATTTCAAGTTTTTTGGAAAAATAAAAAAATCCTTCATTTTGATTTCACCTTCGGTCGAAGAAAAGTTTTTTAAACCCTCAAATGCAATAATCCACATTATTTTTGCATTAAGAATTGTTTATGGCAAGTTTACTAAATTATGTGGAATGTTGGTGCAAAATTTATTTCATTTCTTTAATATTAGCCCGTTTCATCTAGTATAATTTTTCTTCGGCCAAGAAATTTAAAGTTTGTGAATAATTACCACTTAAAACGATAATTAATATCCAATTTAACGATTTGAAATCAAACAAGGCAAAAATTATTATCGTTACACACGAGTTACAAATTAATTATGAACATAAAATATCGTAGAAAAATTACAAAATTAGAAACTAGATTAATACTACATTTTAGTATGTGGTCGCTCTCTTTCCATACAAATATTCGCCCTCCGAGAAGCTTCATTGACGGCATTAATTAAAATAAGGTTGGGAAATTGCTGTTACACATTGCCTAATAGTGTTTCCAGGTAATCAAAATCTTGGAATGGTCTACACTACAGCTTTCAAATAACCTTACAAC
Source organism: Ctenicera cuprea (assembly GCA_958336395.1). NCBI lineage: Eukaryota > Metazoa > Arthropoda > Insecta > Coleoptera > Elateridae > Ctenicera > Ctenicera cuprea. The sequence goes on from OY284493.1 coordinate 45,028,535, forward strand.
AATAAAAATGTAGTGGGGTTAAAATCAGGAGATCGAGCTGGCCAAGGATAATAAGAAAAGTGCGCGATCCATTTCTGTCTCATTTTTTAATCAAAAACTTTTTTTACTGCCAAAGTACTTCACCCTGTTGATACCATAATGGTGTCTAATACTAAGTGGCATCTTTTAAAATATCACTTATTTTATTTTCTAGAAAATGGGGATAGTTTTCATAGCTCAGACTTTGACGGATAAAAATTGACCAATTGTTCGGTTATTTAAAACACTACACTAGACATTGGTTTTTAAATGGATATTGGTATCGCGGATAAATCTGAATCCCAAGTCTCGTAATGTCGCGTTACATTACACCAGAATGCTCAAATGTGTACAAGACTTTAAATGATTTTTGTAGCGATGCTGATACAGTAGACTTTAATCTAAAGTGGCGGCTGCCAACAATATCAAAAAGATTAATCAGAAATGTACTAGATCCTTTGAAAAGAGAAAAAGTAAATAGAAGTTCTTTAGTATTGCTAAATTGCATATCAAAAATTTTTTAGACCCTCTACCATAAAGCGAAAAATTATTATAATTATATTTCCGGAAAACAAAATAAAATCATAGACAGCGCTAATGTATCTGCTTTTAAACAAAAAAATCAACTCAATATTCAAAGTAGTTTTCGAGATATTACGTTATATTTGTTTAAAAACGCTTAATTTGAAAATTAGCGATTTGGGCATTTCTTATTAATAAAAATGTTTGGTACCGCTTGAAAGGGTCGTAAAAGGCCATTTTGTATAGCAAATAACAGACTTAAGAAAAATATGTAGGTACGATCTAGTTCTACGTAGAATAATTTTTTTTATGAAAAAAGCGACTTTACCGTCAAACTGTTATAATCGTTTCAAGTGACAATATTTAAATTGAAAATGATGTATTTTTGTTTGTTTGTTTGCTTCCTAAGCAAAGAACCTCGTTTGGAGGTGTGCGTCCGTGGTGGCACAACTAAACATTGATCGCTTCAGTTTGCATCTAGACAACTTCACTTCCGTTCTATCACTTCCGTTTCATCACTTCCGTCTTAGCATTCGCGTGGTAATTCCTGCCGGCAAACAAATTCACTTCAAAAAAATTGAATAATAAAAAATTAGTGTTTCTTTTAGAAAAATTACAATAAAAATTGACGAAACACGTCGCTGCTACTTTCCCTTACTTGCTAAATTTTAAATATTCTCGCGCCAGTAAATCACTAAACAACATTGATTTACGTGGGTGTTTGTATTTGTAACAACGTACGTGTTCTTTACACCTAATATCGTTGATTGAGGGAATTGATGCTCAATCAACGCTAATATCAATATTTCTAATTGTCTGGCCTATATAAACCGAATTACAATGCGAACAATTTAATTTGTGCAGAACAAAATGCTGTTAACGTTTTAAATATTGTCGCGCCAAAAAATAAATGGAAGTTCTTTAGTATTGCCAAATTGCATACCAATAAATGTTTAGATCCTCTGCCATAATGTGAACAATTAGTTCATATAGTTTAGTCGAATTAGTAGCCGCCATTTTAGTATAATTTTATTTTTTTTAATCATTGAACATTTTACACCTTGAGATACACAATTCTCATAGTAAAATCTCCGCAGCGGAGTTAGATAATGGTTAGTAAAGTTTCTATACTGAGTGATTAGATATGTAGTTCCAGGAAAAATGCCAAAAGCAGTAAAAGTAATGAAATTTGACCACAGGAAGGGAGAAACTCTTAGGACTAAAATATTAACAGATTAGATTGTGGTTACTTTCAGTTTTCATTTTAATCAACATTGGAATTTTGATAAACTGGGAAAATCCCAAAAATTTCGGTTATCTTTGCTTATTCATTTTAAAATGAAATTCGAAAACAATTATTTCAACAGTTTGAGGGCGATTTAAAAATTCGATTAACTATCTTGATTTTAAAACTTTGATGAATTATCTTCATTTCCAGAAATTCTGTAATTGTTATAAAATTTATCATTGCAAAGTATTTTACATGAGTCATTAGTAAAGACCGGATATTATGAGAAAAGCCTTTTTGTTACTTTTCTAGTGCCACGTGCGACATTGGGACAGAAATTTGTTATTTACATAAATCAGAAGTTTTTGAGCCATATTTGTTACGACTTAAATGCCTATTTTTACTAAAATCGCAAAAAAATTGCTTTATTTTGCCCACTTATGTCCTAAAATTGATTTTATAGTGCCTCAACAACATTTTTTAACGCCTAAAATTTTCCAAAGTAGAAAAAACGCGACGCTAATCATACACTTGCAATTTTCCCGGGAGCCGTTTAAATTCTGTAGCTTATGTCCAGTCAAATTAGAAAAAAAAACATTAATCGGTAAAGATCTGAATTTTGGTATACATGCTTATTACGGCTTCCCATTGAACATACTAAAAGTCCCCGTCAAAATCTGTTGCGCTCGAGCCGCCATCTTGGAAGAAAAGTACACTTTTTCAGTTTTTTGCCTATATCTCGGCAACTATAACTGATACGAAAAAATAGTTTAGATAAAAAATATAGTTTATTAAATTGCCTATCAAAAAGCATTTTAATATTTTTTTTGTATCTCCAATACTTTAGCTGTAATCCTACATCGAATAGAGAAGAAAGTCTCCTGAGCACTTGAAACTGTTGTGCAAATGGTTTTTTGCAGCTTCATGACCTGTAAAGATTATGAATAAATGACAAATCATTAAATTCATTGAAAATTGTGATAGTATTTCTTAGATATGTGAAAGTTCGTTTATTCTTACCAATTAAAATCGTTGCATGCCACTCGTACTAGGTCTAGCATTGTCTGAAGCCCAATCATCTGGTGGAAGTGGTTCATCGGGGTTGGCATCGTCCAAGTCGTCGTACTCAAGTTGGCTGTGAGGCGCGTTGAAAGGTTCCTCATGAAACTCCCTCTCAATAGAACTCTTGTCTTCAATGCCGAGATTTCTGTTCGAGTTCAAACACGCGATACCTTGGCAATGTCCACAAATCGCTACGCATTTTAGTCCGGCTTTCCGGCATCCACAAGATGAGGTACATCCCTTTTTACAATTGCATGAGAATAATGAGAGCACGGAATCTGGAGCAGGAGCCTTCAGTGTCCGAACAGGGTCAAGGAAATCATGGACTTTCCTCCAACCCCACAGTTCGGGAGATTTTTCATATCCACGCCATTTCTGGACTTGCTGATAAACACGAAACGAGTGTTGCTGGGCGGCTGCAGCCGTAGGGGGTAACAATGCTAGATTTGGCTTACTCTTGTACGCGAATTTTCTGAAGGTGTGATAACGATGTCGGTTTAAAGATCTCTCACTAGATGGCGCATTATATACAGATAAGAAAAAACGTTCTCCAGCGTGAGCAATTTCATCGTGAGTGGCATTAGCGTCATTGAAAATTCTTACGATATCTTGCAAATCATTTCGTTGCTCCAACAATTTTAATTTTAAACATTTTCTTTGTAGTTTTAGAGAATAGATTTCAAAAAATATATTTTACCGATTTTACAGTGTACAGAAAGAAAAAAGGACATCGAGGACAAAAATATAAATAATTTTGCTATTCAACGTCGGATTACAGCTAAAGTATTGGAGATACAAAAAAAATATTAATATGCTTTTTTATAGGCAATTTAATAAGCTATATTTTTTATCTGAACTATTTTTTCGTATCAACTATAGTTGCCGAGATATAGGCAAAAAACTGAAAAAGTGTACCTTTTTTCCAAGATGGCGGCTCGAGCGCAACAGATTTTGACGGGGACTTTTAGTATGTTCAATGGGAAGCCGTAATAAGCATGTATACCAAAATTCAGATCTTCACCGATTAATGTTTTTATTTGTCGAAAATTGGTTTAATTTGACTGGACTAGTGAGCTGTACAGAGTGTCTCAATTTTTGATGTAGTTATATGGGTAATTTCGTTAATATTATATATAGTGCTATGATATTTGGAGGTGTATGTTTTTACTGGGGTATTTTAGTTCCTGGAAGGCAATTTTTTGGGATGCTTGCTACAATTCAATTTGAGATTGGAGTTTTGTGAAGGCTGTAAGGTTTTGATATTCTAACTTTTAAACTCAGGGTTGCGTATTATTGCTGTAATTTCTTGTTATAAATTCTAATAATTTATGTTTTTCATATTTGTGAGGTTTGTTTTTACTGAAAGAAAAGAAAAACACAATCAGATTGATACGATTTTTATTTATGTTAGTTTTAATTATAATTTAGTTCAGAATTGTTCAAAAGGTTTAATTTATAAGAAGTTTTAGACTTACTTGGATGGATGTCAGTGTAAATGTCACAAACGTATAAAAGAATACTCATTGTCATGAGATTTATTTGTTTAAAAATTTTTAACATTTTTATTGAGTGTTATAGCGCATTTATTTCTACCGATATTTAAAAAGCTATTAAAATTTTTTATCAATTTTTTTGTTTATGTTACAATAGCGTCCTTAGATTTTTTAAGTTTTGCAATGATTATTGAGTTACACAAACGTGCATTTTTTAAATGGGTATCATAGTGGGCTTAGACATAATTTAAAGAGCGTTTTTAAAAGCTTTTTTTCTATTTCGGTTTTTTAAGGTTATTCTTAAAGCAATGTTTTAGCTAAAAAACAGTGTTTTAAGAGAGTCTTTTAAAGCATTGTTTTTAGTAAAATTTCACCAACAAAGATTGGTATTCATGATCAAATTTGGTAAATTTAGTATGTATGCCAACATATACATACTAAATTTACCAAATTTGATGGCAGCAATTTTTTATAACGTTTTTTCATTAATTCTCCTCAATAGAAAAAATAGTATAAAAAACTCGTTTCATAAGGCGTCTTGACGCACTCGTCCATTGAAAAACTCGGTCGCTACGCTCCCTCGTTTTTCAATCTTGGACTCGTACGTTAAGACAATGCCTTATGCAACTTGTGTTTTAATATACTATTTAAAAATATATAGTTTGCTATACTTATTTAGACATTAGATATACAAGGTGTTTCCTAAGTACGTGTAGAAACTGTAGGAGGCGGTTTCTTGGGTTATTTCAAGAAGAAAAGTTCGTATTAACATACCGGGTGTCCCAACTTTGCGAAATTCTTAGATATCACCTTTGTTAATTAAGTTGTCAAAAAGATATTGTATACGTGGGTTAGTTGACAATTATTGCACATTTTAAAATTATTTCCGTTAATACAGGGTGTTCCACATTAGAGAGGCATACCAAACTAATGTTCCTTTAAACTAAACACTTTGTATATTTTTGCATATTCCTGTTGGACGTTCAATTGCCTTTTTGAATGTATTTTGATTTTAAAATTCCGTTGCCAAGTTATTCCACTTTTTAAACAAATTTTTCATTTACAGCCGTATTTCCATAGATTAAACAAAATTTTTCGGCTATGTTTTAGTCAATACCATGTACTATTTCCTAAATAATTTAAATTAAATTTAGGTATAGAGGGCGTTTGTTGCAACGCTGCAAAAGCTTACAAAGTTAATGTATCATAACTCGACTTTTTTTTAAATAAAATACCTTGTATATTTTTTTAATAGTTGGATAGAGTGGTCTGCGCTCTATAAATTTTATTAAATAATGTTTGTATCTATAAGCAACGGTTTTCGAGATAATTAGATTCTAAGCAAAAAATCAGGTAATTTCTAGAAATACAGATATCAAAGGAGGCACTGACACCTGTTAGTTTATTGTTTTTGGAACAAACAACTGCGAACAGGTTTCAATTCGGGCCGGCGGGTGGTCTAGTGGTTAAAGTCCAGGCTTTGAAACTAGACTTCCAATGGCAGTTGGTTCGAGTCCACTGCTCGGCGGTAATTTTTCTGAACAAGTTAAATCCGACGGGTCCATGGATGGTATGTAGGTGTGTATGTTGGGTTGCATGTCTTCAGGGGTGGGGTGCATGTTAGACCGGTGTATAGCACTGAGTGTGCTGAGCCCGGGTAAGGGGGGGGGATGGGAATCATGGGGTCGTGCTCACGCACGGCTTAATGATTCTTTAAAAAAAAAAGGTTTCAATTCATGTAAAAAATTTGTTTTTTTATAAATTTTGAAATGTTAGATTGTCTAATCTTTGTTTTTACAATTTTGAACTAAGATGTGGTTATACAGGCTGTTTCAAATTCGAGCCCCACAATGGGGATCTCGCTTATTTGAAGAGATAGAGATTTGGTTAAATTGAAGCAAAGTTGCCAAATTTTATGACTAACAATAGTCTGTAAAGAAAATTAAAGTAGCCACTCTGGTTTTCCAGATATCTGAAAAAAAACAAATTTTAGATTTTTTTATTTTCGGCTATGATGCATTTATCATTTATGCTGCATATGTCTAATTAACGCATTATTAGCACATTTTCTTTATGCTGAATCTAAATTTTTATCAGATTTTGTGTAACTGTTACCATTGTTCATTTTCGATAGTCAACTTTTTTTTCTTATGGTCGGTATTTAAAATTTTTTCATATTTGAATAGTGTTTTTAATTCTGATTTCAACGATGTATCACACTTTGCATTTTGTTTAAGTTTTGAACATTTTATTACAGAAAATAAAAATTTCATGAGTGCCATAGAAAGACCACGTCATTTAATTTATTTTGTAAAAATTCTAGTAGGCCATGACCCGATGGAAGTAAAACAAAAAACTTCTCTTATTAAATATTTAACTATTAAAAAATTAATAGATTATTAATAAAATAATTTATATATAATTTTACTTTTAGATATATTAAATATCCGAAAATATCAGGAAACTTTGTTTCTTTAATCTACTTTAAATTACAAATTATTGTTAGGCATAAAATTTGGCAACTTTGCCTCAATTTAACTAACTCTCTATCTCTTCAAATAAGCGAGATCCCCATGGTGGGGCTCGAATTTGAAACAGCCTGTATTGACCTTTGCTCAAAACTTATTTGAAACAAATTCCAAGTATTCGTACTGCATTTTTTATAAGCAAAAAAAACAGGTATCGATGCCTGCTGTACCTATGATACTTCAATTTCCAGAAATCACCTGATCATAGAAGCCCAGATACCTGCCTTTTGCTTAAAAGAATTAATTTTAATTGGATAACCGTTGGATATAGGTAAAACCATTATTCAATAAAATTTATAGAGCGCAGAAAACTATCCAACTATGTAAAATATATAAAATGTTTGATTTTAAAAAATGGGGGGGGGGGGGGGGATACGTAATATGTTCTTCTAAATATTTTAGATTTTTACAATTTTTTTAAGTTTCGTCTCGAACATCTTATTCTCTATAAAAGGTGCCCTGGCAGGTTAAAAAACTACTATATCTAACAAATTTCAAAATAATTTAATGCTTTTTGTGTAATCGAGTTACCATGGAGGGTCTAAGTGTTTCCTCAAGATATCTAAATAATTTCGACAAACTCTGAAAATGAGTTCTACACATTAAAACGACGGAAAACTTCTATAAACAATTGTCCAGAAACGCTTCGTTACACAGGTACTGTCCCCTCTACTATTGCCTCCTCCGAAAACTGTAACTTAGTAAGGAAGCATTTCCGGACCCACGTTTATACGAATTTATTTTATTGTTTAGACGTGCACAATTTATCGTTAAAGTTTGTACAAACTGCTTTCGCATCTTAGGGAAACACTCAGACCTTCATGGCAACCTGATTTTTCATAAAACTTGAATTATCACGAAAACTGTAAGATATAGCGACTTTCAACACGTGTACTTTTTTGTGTATTATTGAATGGAGAAGAAGGTTTTCTAGACAAAACTTTGAAAATTGTAAAGATATAAAATATTTAGAAGCAACTATTACGCGAGCCTCCATTTGAGATACCTCAGGTTCACTTATTCAAACACAAGTTAGTAGAAATACTAAGCCATACTAATAGTGCTCCCACACAAAATTTAAAAATTTTTTTAGTGCAACTACTGCAAAAGTTCTCTCTTCAGAAGGTTGTAACTCCGCAAGGAAACATTTTCAGACATATGTTCATTTGAACTTTTCTTCATTAAATAATCCAAGCAATCGTCTCCCGATGTTTTTTACGTACTTAGGAAACACCATATATTGTTCAAATTGCTGTAGTTTAAGAATAAATAGTGAGCCATAAAACATAAAATTTACAAAAAACAAATGCAAGTGGTAGATTTACATAACATACATAAAATTATATTAATAGAACTGACTTGTTTAACATTTCTTTAGTTTTGATAGTATTACCCTTTGTTACTTAAGTATGTTGTTTTTAAATTCGTTATGTAGATTGTTGTTTAATTATTTGGTATTTAAATTTAAATGTTATGTAAATTCAGCACTGACATTTGTTCTTTTGTGAGTTTTATGTTTTATGGCTAGAGACTTAGAGAGCACAACAAATAAAGAAGTGAATTTAGTTGACTCTGTGTACAAGCTTGCACCTACAACATCGTGCAATGTGAAGCGGAGTTTTTCGCTATAGAAATCAATTTTAACCCATACAAGACACAATTTGAGAACCGAAAACTTACAGAAGATGTTGGAGATGTATGTAAATGCAAATATCTAATTCAAAATTATATAAATACAGTGTGTTCAAACAGTGGCGGATTACCGCACAGGCGCATGAGGGGCGTGCCTGGGGCCTCAGCAAAGCGGGGGCCTCAGAATTGTTGGGTGCCTTATCCTCAAAAACCAAAATTAAATTTTTTTTACCTGAGAATGTGATTTTTTCTTTTAAATGGGAACGTGATTATTTTTTTTTCTAGTAGCTGAGAATATTTTTTTATTTCCGGATCTTATTTTTGTGTTTATGTTTTTATTAATTCCAAAAATAAAAAAACGTTATGATTTTCCGCATTGTTCATTTTAGTGAACCATCCCATTCTTAGTAGGGCCCCCTGCCTCCAGATCAGGTTGCGCCTGGGGCCCCACAAATCAAGATCCGCCACTGGGCTTAGCTTAGCCCACCCCCTTCCCCGGGCTCAGTACACTAAGTGCTATACACCGGTCTAACACGCCACACCCTGAAAAGACATGCAACCCAACATACACACCACACACACCGTCCATGGACACGCCGGATTTAACTTATTCAGAAAAATTTCCGACGGGCAGAGGATTCGAATCTACTGCCGTTGGGAGTCTAGTTTTAGAGGTTGGGACTCTAACCACTAGACCACCCGCTGGCCCAAAATAATAATTGAGAGTTGTGACGAAGGTAGCGGTTATGTCCACAAAGATAGTTGGGGGTTGTGGGGTTTCGTGGCCGTTAATTACGTACGTATTCGGGGTTTAAATTATAAAATTCAAAATGCCGGATTCAATGTGGCAAAAATAGTTTATAAAGTTATTCGAACTGCATGCAAGTTGGTATTCGTATACCTTATTTTTTCCGAACCTAATATTTTTTCGTATGACGTAAAATCTATACAGGATGAATAAAAAGTAAGGAACATCGATGCTACACCCTTAAATAATAACTTTACGAAAAAAAAGGTTCTAACAAAAGTTTCCTATCAAGTTTTTTGCCACAATTTGACGTTTTTCATTTTTTTTAATTGTCATATGTTTTAGCTATGACGTCATCGACATTTTTTTTAAATGGCAACCTATACTACTTTTTATGGTATGACCAGTTAGTGCTTTTTATTCTCTATGCAGCCATGTAAAAATATCATACAGTTGCAAAAAAGTTTTCGATTTGCCTTAAGTTCTCTCAGATTCAGTGCTAAAATTTTTATGAAATAAATGTTAATTCACACATTATTTAATGTTACCCACAAGTAAAATTGATTAAAACCCTCAGGTTCTTTTTTATAAACATTTTGAAGAAGTTTCACTTCAAAAATCTGTAGCTATATTTACTTTAAAAAAATGTCGTAAATAAAGTCGCCTGTTAGCACTAGTTAATGGACAAAGAGCGGCCAATATCCGATAGGGTGATAAACAACCTTTTATTTCTTGTTTTTATCTATGAAAACTGTTTTCGTTTAAATTCCGCCTGTTATGTAGATGTTTAAAATGCAATAAAACTTGTCAACGCCAATTATTTAACCCGCAAAAAGCTTCCCCTTCTGCAGCTGCAAGTTATTTATTGTGGGCAACCTTCTTTTTACTGCTTTTCTCCGAATTACGTTTACTTCATAGCGAAATACCGCTGAAGGAAATTATGCAAAAATGGGCAAAGCTTTTCGCCGGATCTTTCCCTTGTTTTAATGTCGCAACAAAGCCCCTACTAAACCGTCTTTTTTATTATTTTAGGCAAGATTGCTTTGGAACTGAAAAACACTACAGAAAAGACAAAATAATAGTTTAAAAGCTGGGGCGAGGCGTATAATTAGTCCCTCTTAATATTAAGGGATCTAAAAATTAATTTTTTTCTAATTTTGACATGTAAAGTGTCACTTTTCAAAATTAATTGTATTTTCGAAACGTCACACTTTTCAAAACCAGTTGGGAAAAGTAAAATATTTCACAACTGGTGATGAAAAATTCATTTCAACACCAGTTACGAGGAAAAAAAAACACAAAATTAAGAAAACTTTAACATTTAATTAATTATAAACATGTATAACACAATTCTTACAGTTAGTTAGGTTAACTCCTGATGATTGGGAAGTTTTATTATAGTCCAGTCAATGAATGCTCAAAAGGGGGGTATAGAGGGAAATGGAAGGAACACAATTTTTGACTTTGGGACTTTGTTTGGACTAGTTATGAGGTAAACATACTAAAAGTCCCCACTCCTAGGAGGTGAGCGGGGTGCAGGGGGGGACGTAGAAGGTCCCTTTTTTCGGCTTTCCGCTTATTGCAGTAAGACCACTCTATACAAAATGAAAGCTGATAAAATGTGCTACAAGATTGATTGCATTCATTTTTTCGCTATCTCGCATAGTTTTCGAGATATCCGTTATCAAATCCGCTAATTTTGAAAAAAAAAATTTTGCCTCATTTTTTTTGCCTTATTTGACTAGCTAACTCTTCAGCCCTTCGTTTTACGAAAAAGTCATCAAAAATGAAGTTGTAGAGCATTAAATTTCCTTCAAGAATATATGATATTTTACTTTTTATCTTCAACTGTTCAAAAGTTAGAGCAATTTTAACTTTATGTGTAAATTCCGAAATTTTGAAGGTAAAACTTTCGTATTTTTCGTTATTACACTGCTCTAACTCTATGTATAAGCCAATATATACGTATTTATATGTATAAATAGTATGTAATATATATAAGTGGCACATAAAGAAATTATATACCTGGTGACCAGGACATAATTTTTGTCAAACCTGGACGTGGAAACATAAAACCTCTATTGTTTTCTACCCAGGAGCTTCAGACCCAGGGGCTGCGGGACATACTATTTCTACACGCCTTCACTGGGTGCGATACCACCTCAGCAGCCTTCCGAAAGAGTAAGCTGAGATTTATCAAACTGTATTTGAAGTCTCCAGACGTCCAGGGAGCTGCTACAGTTTTCTCAGACCCTTCCTCAACCAAGGATGATATAGAGGAAGCTGGGAAAAAGTGTATTTTGAGGTGGTACGGGGCCCCACCTAAAGAAAAATCTCTAAACGTTTACCGTTACCAATCCTTCGTTAAATCGGTAGCCAACATCAAACCGGACATCTCATGCCTCCCACTAACTGAGACTGAGGGGGCAGCGAAGCAACATTCTCTGAGGACATATTACCAAATCCAGATGTGGTTGGGACATGAGCTACCTCCTCAGATGTATGGGTGGGAGCTAACCACCAACAAATTTCAAACCCCGGTGCACAGTGAGCAGCAGGCTGCACCGGATGAAATATTAAAAATGATTTTTTGTCGGTGCACAAAGGATTGTGCCACCACCAAATGCGGATGCAGAAAGGCATCTCTCAAGTGTTCCCCTGCCTGCCAAAACTGCCAAGGGAACTGTCTTAATGGGGGCCCCCTCTTAGACAATGTGGATGAAGAGCTCGACATCGATCCTCTGCCAGTCATCCTCGAAGATGTATGTGTATTTCTCAACGGATGAAGAAGAAAACGAAGCAGAACCCACCCCAGGACCAAGTTCCCATGACGAGCCAGGACCGTCCCGCCCCAAAAGAGCCAGGAATTTATAACAATTATTACTGTATAATTGTACTATAAGGTGTAAATATATTATTACATGAAATGTAACAGTTTAACAAAACCACTTACGAGTTAATGTGTTAATAAAAAAAGTTATGTACAAATTGATGTTGACTCTGCAATCACCCTACCCCAATGCCTTTGCGAAGCGAATATACAGTATTATTGCCTATGTAGAGGGTTATGGCTCCTAAATAACAATAAAGATTCAGCGATACTCGATAAATTGTAAATTTTGAGTATTATCAAAAAATTTCCTTCATATAAAGTCATTGTATTTGTGTAGGGGTGAGAGATGGAGCCATTGTGCCATGGTTTCATTAGATTCGGGGTGTCGAAAATAGTATTCAACGACAACAAACAATATTACTTTTGAAGAACTACATATGTACCTGAAACTATATTATATATAATCCATATATACATATAATTTCTTTATGTGCCACTTATATATATTACATACTATTTATACATATAAATACGTATATATTGGCTTATACATAGTTAGAGCAGTGTAATAACGAAAAATACGAAAGTTAAGTTTTTCTGCAAAATCTCGGAATTTACACATAAAGTTAAAACTTTTAAACGGTTGAAGATAAAATAGTAAAATATCATATATTCTTGAAGGAAATTTAATGCTCTACAACTTCATTTTTTATGACTTTTTCGTAGGACGAAGGGCTGAAGAGTTAGCTATTCAAATAAGGCAAAAAAATGAGGCAAAATTTTTTTTTAAATTAGCGAATTTTGATAACGGATATCTCAAAAACTATGCAAGATAGCGAAAAAATGAATGGAATCAATCTTGTAGCACATTTTATCAGCTTTAATTTTGTATAGAATGGTCTTATTGCTAGGACGCATAGTTTCCGAGATATAAGCGGAAAGCCGAAAAAAGGGACCTTCTACGTGCCCCCCTGCACCCCGCTCACCTCCAAGGAGTGGGGACTTTTAGTATGTTTACCTCCTAACTAGTCCAAACAAAGTCACAAAGTCAAAAATTGTGTTCCTTCCATTTCCCTCTACAACTTTTCGTTGACTAGACTATTACTAGAATTTGCTGTAATCTGAGAAACGGAAACGCAATTTGTTTCAAATATCAGTAGCAATCTTTTAATATGTTTTACTTTTTTTTCTTCACACCACTTTTCAAATTTTTCGTAAGCCAAATCATATTTTGCTTTCGATTTTATCGGAATCACGGATGATAGTGCATTTTGTGCGGCCTCTTCGATATCACTTGGTATATCTGAACTTGAATCAGACATTTCGGATATTTTCTAACTCGACACACTTCGTGAAATTAATAATTTCCCCGATTTAAAGTTTAAAGAACCTTTCTGTTTATCAAAATTAGAAAAAATCTTGTATGTAACACGTTAGGAAATGCGATTTTGTGTAACTTGTGTGATTTTGCGGGAACTCGCTTCGCTCGTCCCGCAAACATCTCACTCGTTACACAAAATGATGCATTTCCTAACTGGTTACATAAATAGCTATTATAGTCTTATTTTACTATTACTGATGAGCGACTTGGCTGTAACAGGAATATTTTATGGTATAATAATAATAATAATAGTAATTAATCTCCCAATCAGTGGCGGATTACCGCACAGGCGCATGAGGTGCGTGCCTGGGGCCTCAGCAAAGCGGGGGCCTCAGAATCGTTGGATGCCTTATCCTCAAAAACCGAAATTAATTTTTTTACCTGAGAATGTGATTTTTTTAAATGGGAATGTCGTTATTTTTTTTTAAGTACCTGAGAATATTTTTTTATTTGCGTATCTTATTTTTACGTGTTTATGGTTTTGTTCATTCCAAAAATAAAAAACGTTATGATTTGTGCAATTTTTAGGTTAGGCATGTAATTTGTCATTTGTAGTGACACTAACAGAGTGATGACAGTTAAACTGTAAAGCATACAAAAACAGTAATTATATTTTCCCTGGCAAACCCGTATGTATTTTTTATTTGAACATACGGTACAATGCAATAACTGAACAACTTTTTTAGGCGTTAGTACCTATTTTAAGCTTTTATGCTTTTTTATTGTTTGAAGGCTATTTTATGCTTTAGCTGTCTATTAAATAGTCCCATTTCATGATTTTCAGCGGCCTAAAATCCGGTCTCTAGTCATTAGACATACGATAATTATACCCTATACGTCTAAAGTTCTCTAAACTTTGCACCCTAGCTTGTCCATACTTTTTGCTAGGGTTCTGCTAAAATACGGGCCATGTACATTTTTTCCAATTTTGTTGAATAGTAGAACTCTGTATTCAATAAGTTAGTTATTTGGCGTGCGTTAAACCGTAAAAAAACTACCATTTTTTTAAAAATTTATTTAACCCCAGCATCACAATTATAATATAATTAATATACAAAGTACAGCATGAAATTAAAATAAACTATCTTAATTATGCAAAGGCAATTGGAAAATTACTGTAAAATGAGTTTTTAGCAGCTGCTTTCATGGCCGACTTGAATAGGGAGATAAGTTTAACTATGTGTTAATTGCCTCTTTTTTATAAATATTTGATTATAATAATAAATGGATTTAACAAACTTTTAACGATAAACTAAAGTATTGTCTTCCAAGCACAGTTTCTTGATATTATTTCTTACTGAATTTTTATTCAAAAACTACAATCAACATCAAAGAGTATCTCAGACGCTCAGACTCACTGTTTTCGTATTGATTTTTTTATTTATCATAATAATTGGCTTCCACTCTTTGAGCTTTTGATGACTAAAAGAACAGGTGGATAAAGGAATTTAGGGCTGCTTTCATTTTTCTAAATTATGTACATCCTTAAATGTTTTTCTATATTGCCAACCTCTAGTAGATATTTTATTATACCAAAATACTAAAAGAATTGGTTTTATTTTAATTATTTATGCTATTACATCTACGCATTAAACTGCATTCTTAGATAAGCATTTTTTCTATTTAATCTAGGATTTTCCCATTTTTCATCTAGTAGGATAACATTTAATGGAGTGTACTTGAGAGATATATTATATATTACAGTTAAATTCAATTAAATATTCTCACTAATAAAATAGAAACCAATTAGAGAATCGACATAAATGGCCATACAAGTACTACACAATATCATTATCAGTTTGTATACAAAACCATCGAAATATCAGTGTTGAATTAGAATTATGCATAAAACTGATAGCTAAATATCTAAGAATGGCCACAAAAATTAAAATAAAACTGTAAATAAAAAATAACGAAATGTGTGCTAAACACGCAAGTTCTAAGTGAAACTTCTTAACGTGTTCTCACTGAAGGTGTTTTTTGAATCCTGTGATTTAACAGAAAAGAAAAACGGTTTCAATTACAAAGCTGGTATTCAAGGCATCTTCCAAATGTTAATTAACAGGGCCGACCTAAGAAAGCCCCCTGGGCTAAGAATTTGTAGCGCCCTAACAGAAGTGTTAATTTTAAACTAAATAGGTTAAGGCTCGAATGGTTACATAACAAAAAATTTTAAATTTTAAAACACTCTAACTATAACAATACTCAATAAAAACAAATACATGTTCAAAAAAACCTAACTTAACTTTTTGCTACTTGTGGGACACATATGTCCCACAGGTTGTTATAAAATTTCGGAAGGGAGCAAAACGCGTGTAAAATGTGTATGAATATGTCCCATCGCTTGTCCATGGCGTGGTGGAGCGTTTGTGAGATTATGGACGATTCCATGATCAGATGTTGTCCTGTTTTCTTGAATTATTTTTGTGTTGACGCTAAAACTGAAATGTGATTTCAATGTTTTTGTGGGCAGGTGTTACATATCAATAGTAAATTGTTATAGTGAGCATGTATGTTATAAATGCGTTTTCTAAACCAATATATGTTAAATATACTACAGTACTGTATGTATTTGTATTTGTTTTGATTATGGTTGGGATGGGACACAAATATCCCTTTAGATAATAGATAATTTCGATGGGACATAGATGTCCCGATAGTCGTGAAGAGTTCTAAGAGAAACAATTTTAATGGGAAAAGGTCTCAGGCGCTAACAGAGCAGGAGCTGGCAGAGCTGCTGTACGAGGATGATTCGCTGTCAGAATCCTATAGTATCAATGATAGCTTAGCAAATTCTTATTATAAAGATTTGTTTTTTATTATAAATTATTAAAAGAACACATATGTCCGTTATAAATTACTAAAGTAATACATAAGTCCCAGGCACATTTTTCGTAATTGAGATTTAAAACAAAAAGTTAAATCGCCTATTTACACTTCCCTACACCTCAACAAAGCAACATTAAAAGTTATGTCATTTTAACAAATTATAAAATTGGTAGCAAAAGGGGTAAATATAGTGTTTTCTACAGTTGCTGTCTACAAAGATATATTTATATATATATTTATAACTTTTTCGCAATTTGTACTGCTACAGTACAGGTTCATACATGAGTCTGAAGTTGGGCAATAGGCGGCGCGGCGGCTAGTATCCTTCGTCGTATCCTCGAACACTAGCAGACGTTTTTTTACCCAAACAAACGTGCACTCAGCGCAACCGCATTCACACTGTCCTGTCTTATAGGTGGCGTGGAGCCCCAGCCCCAGATGACTCGAAGTCATTGGAGCTTAGTTCCAGGCCTGGATGAAGCGATATAGAACTTGAGCTTAAGTCTAACTTAAGTTTAAGAGCCACAGCCTCTCTCCAGGCAAGACTGATGTGGGCGGCTATGCCGCCACCTACTCGAGGTGTCCACTGTTTTCACAGAACACATCAGATCTAGAGGAGCCATACCTCGATAAAAAACCCATCCCTAATTGGGACGGTTGGCAGTGGACAACTGCGCCTTGTCCAGCGTGTTTTGTGGTAGTGCTTCGCGCTTAAAATACAAAGCACTCTCCAGCTGCGAGAGTGGGCTAAGCATGCTGGTTGATAGCCCGCCTGGCTGCTACCGGAACCCTGCAAACTGGTGGAATAGCTTCTGCTCTCGGACTTGAAGCGTGCCTGTTGCCCACGTGGTGCAGGATTGTAGGATTTAGCCACCGAAGCTTGGAAAGAGAGCGGGAGTCTTCACTGGGGACCAGGGGGATGTATAAACAGTCAGCTCCATACCCGCGCGGTCACGGCTATGGAGGGTTCACAGGCCGTTCTGCACGAACGTGCGTTTAAATTGGAAAGAAAGTTTATATAAGATTATTGAAATTAGGGCTACCTAAAGTGTTTAAAAGGCTAAAACTCAGACGAAATGGCAAGGTATATGTATGATGAACGGTACAAGAGGAAGCTGACAAGCAGTGAGGAGGAAAGCAGCAAGGAAAGCAGCAAGAACAGGAAGAAAAAGCCGACGAAGGAGAAGGAGACAAAGACGGACACGTCCGCCAAGGGGTCCGCCGCGTATCCTAAAGGAAGAAGGGCGGCGTACGACCACGAGAGTGATGAGGCGACGGACTACTCAATTACAGAATACGAGCGGTTACAGATGGAGGCAGACGCTTTGGAGGAGGCAGCACGAAAGGCGGTGGCAAAGCAGATAGCGGCGCAGGAAGAATACGACAGGGCGTTGATGGAGCAGGCAGAAGCGGAAAAAGAGGCGGCGGAGGAAGCAGCGAAGCAGGCGGCGAAAAAAGCAGCAAAGCGGGCGGCAGAAAAAGCAGCAAAGCGGGCGGCGGAGGATGCAGAAAAGCGGGCGGCGGAGGAAGCAGAAAAGCGAGCGGCGGAGGAAAAAGGAAAAGGGGGTGTCGGAGGCAATAGCGAAAGCGGCAGCGGACGCAGCAGATGAGAAGGGTAAGGAGAAAGTGAAGGAGGCGATGAGTACGGGCGTAGCGGGCGCGAGAAGGATCAGGGAGCAGCTAAAGAAGGCTTTGGCTTCCCCAAAGTCTGGTGTGAGTTGCGAGGTGATGGGCATGGTGTGGGACGCGATGGACGCTATGGTCGATCTGGTGGTGGATTCCGAGCTGAGGAATGCACGGCTAGAGGGGCAGTTAGACGCCAGGAATGTAATCGACAAAGAGGAGGGAGTCGCACCGGGGGTTGACAGTGAACGCGACAGGGGACAGTCCGGAGATGGGCGGACATCGTATAGGGAAGTTTTGACAAGGCTCCAAGACAAGAGCGGGGAACGACCTGTCGTCATTTTAAGACAGGTTGAAGGGGAAGAAAAGCAGGCGAAGAGGGTTTTGAAGGAGAAGGTTGTAAAGGGGGTAAATATCAGGGACACAGGGGTCCAGATAAAGAGCGCCAGGCTGCTGAAGGAATCGGGGGTGGGGGTCGAAGTAAACAACGAGGAGGAGGTTAGGAAGCTGGTGGAGTCGGAACAGTGGAAGACCGTAGGGCTTAAAGCACAGAGGGAGAATAGAAGGCGCCCCCAGGTAGTAGTCTACGGGGTAGAGGAGGACAGTGCTGAAGAGTTAGCACGCGTTGCGTACGACCTCAACGGCGTCTGTCGAGAAAATAAGAGTTTAGGAGATTTCCAGGAGGCCTTTAAGCCAGTAAGTGGGGTAATAGACAGGTTTTCTGGGAGAAGAGACTGGAGGGTAGAGGTGGAACCAGCGTTATACAGGGAGCTTTTAAGAAGGGGTCGGCTTAACTTAACCTGGGGAATTAGTAGGGTTAGGGACTTCATCCCTTTGACTAGGTGTTACAGGTGCGGATGCTACGGGCATATGGGAAGAGAATGCGAGAACAGGCAGGATACATGTTATCGATGTGGAGGTGAGGGACACAAGGCGCGTGAATGCAGAGTGGTAGAGACGTGCGGGCAATGCAGAAGGGTGGGCAGAGATGCTTGGCATCGTATGAATGGCGAGGAGTGTCCGATCGTGTGGAAAAAGGGTAAGGCGGGTGATAGAGAGGACGGATTATGGCCGTTAGGGTCCTGTTAGGTCTATGTCGCTCTGTATAATTAAGTTGTTGCTTTGTTTCTTGTGTGTGTATGTTTCAGGACCAGGAGAGACCCGACCCCACCAGAGGTCGCACTTGCATATGCATCTGGTAGTGCACTACTTGTGGTGCACGAAACGCGATACCCGTGCGTTCACAAATCGGGTACCTCGGGCTCGGGTACAAGCCCCTCGCACGGCTTGCTGTGCGGGATCCGAGATTGAGGTAGGACTCGAGGTGGCAGTGGTTGACGACCCGTATGGGAAGGTTGACTGTGGGAAACCACGTTTCCTGCAGCCAACCGGGTCTGCCTAGACCACAACTAGGAAGTCAGACGCTAGACTGGCGTCCCGACCCCGGACGGAGAAAGTCGATGCAACGGCCTATCCAAAAGGGTACGGCAGCCTTGTGCTGTTGGGCGATGCTGGGCGCTCAAACCTGGTGGCGTCCCAAAGGGCGGTGGCAACACCACCCGGAGGGGGGACGGATATGCTTCATTGCTGGGTGCTGTCCTAGTCTTTCAAATCAAAGGGTGTCCTGTCTTATAACCAGACCAGGTGTGTTTTGTATATCGACTTGGTAGATTGATAGCGTTGCTAGCGTGCTAGCGATTTATGCCTAGCTTCGAATAGTGAACGCACCAACACATTTATTATCCACTAAGCGGATTATTGTAAAAATTTTCAAATCAAATATATTTATTGCTATAATTTTTTTTTGTAAATTTAGTACCGTAAAGAAAAACTATTTAAAACAATTTACTACGGCGTCTCCCGGTGGTTTTTAGGCTCGGCGCCCTAAAACTATAGCCCAATTAGCTCAATTGTTAGGATGGTACTGTTAATTTAGAAAACCCAAACAAAGATGAATGGACCTTTGCGTAAAAGACGGGCTGAAATACTACAGTGAATGCAATTGTGCAGATTGTAACAGAAGTTTAGTAAGTTAACTCCAAGATCTTGATTCAGAAACAGAAGAAATTTATTACGAATATTTTACTCGTTTATTTACACGTCATTATTTTTATATTACGTCACAGATATGTATTATTTATTTCGGTGTTTTACTAACAATTAATTATGTTATGTTTTACGTCAGTGCGCGGCGTTTTGAAACAAAATTCATACTATCAATATCATGGCCATATGATATCTATTTTTGACTATTTCTCAAAGTTTATTCTTAATTTTGTTTGATGTATGTATATGTTAAAATCTACAAATAGAAAGTTTGTCGCTTAGTACAAATTTCCTTACATCAAAAACAAAAAGTCACATTGGTAATTTCTGTGAGCAAAAAATAATAATTTTTTCGAAAATTAAACGAGATCATAAACAGCGCTGATACATCAAGTCGATATAATAACATAATTCTCGAGATATATCTTTGTTAAAAAACGCTTAATTTGAAAATAGGTGATTTGGGTATTTTTTATAATAAAAAAGTTCGGTAACGGTCAAAAGGGTCGTAAATGGCCTTTTTGTATAGCAAATAACGCACTTCACAACAATATGCCGGTATGATGTAGTTCTACGTAGAAAACATTTTGTTATGACGGAAGCGACTTTTACCGTCAAATTTACGTAGAAAATTCATCAATTTCTAATTTATTTTCATATGCAAATGTTGTTAATGTTTCAAATGACAATAGTTTGATTGGAAATGATATATTCTTTATTTTTGCAGAAAGAAAATACAATTCGAAAGTAATTCAATTTTACAGAAATATATTATAAATCATATCACTCGCATGATATGCTGTTTATTTACTTCCTATATAAGCAAAGCACCACGTCTAGAGGTGTGTGTCTGTGATGGCACAACTTAACATTGCTCGCTTTAGTTTGTATCTAGGCGACCCGACTTTCGTTCCATCACTTCCGTTCTATCACTTCCGTTCCATCTCTTCCGACCTAGCATTCGCATGGTTACTCCTGCCGGCAAAGAAGTTTCACTTCAAAAAACTTGAACAATTAAAAATGTTTTATAAAAATTACAATAAAAATGGACGAAGCACGTCGATGCTACTTCCTGTTACTTGTTTCGTTTTAAATATTTTCGGTACTAAGTGATCTGTCGAGTTGTGCTTAACGATACAATATATCGACACTTACTAACATGAAAAATCGGTAAAATCATTTTGCTTCAACTTTTTCAACGTATCAACGTTCCCACCGTGCCCTACCCAACAGTTATATGACTGCAGAGTATGACAATTAACCTCGCGGTCCGCATATCTCTGATGATATTATGCATCTTCTATACATTAAATCCGAATCCCTTTCACCTGTCTCACCTTTTAGAGAACAACCCCCCCCCCCTTCCTGAAGCCAGATATTTAAAAGTCTTTTATATAAGCGGATATTCGTATGTACTGCTACGTATTTGTTTGGATTATTGGAACATAATCTGCAGTGGCGTAACTATAATTTGAGCCCCCGCCCCGCTCCGATTTTATCAGGACCCTTAAGAAAAATTATAAATAAATAAAACAATGTAGAAGTTTGGGACCCCTAAAACGCACGCGCTCTTGTGATTGCGGGCCTCGCAGGCCCATAGTTATCTACTAATAATCTGCTGCTTGCAGGAAAAGCGAACGGCCGGTGTCTATGTTTATGTAAAAGTCGCATAAGCTGACCTCAGATGGACGCGGCGGTTGGCGCAGCACTTGTTTTCAACAGCATGCGTAAAGTTGTTGTTAAAAGTATTTTTTTATTATCGCTGTGACTTATAGAGTCATAAACACCTTTAAACAACAGCTAAAACTGTTTATTATCATGCGCAGCAGCAGTCCATACATATTTTAGTCTGCAACTTTGCAAATATTAAACAAGACTGTCTGTACGTAACTATTTAGCAGTCATATTTATTTTATGAGTATCGGAGAAATCGGTGAGTCGAAGGAGTTCCGGATAGGAGTTCGAGAATCGCATGCTCACTGCTCCATTATATCATCATATTTCTTTTCAAAATCAAATCAAATAGTAGCCCAACCCTAGTTCTATGAGTCTACAATGTTCCTCCAGACAGACATTTATAAAACTTCTTCTTCTTCTTATAGTGCCATACCCTATTCAGGGTGTTGGCTACCTCTCTCCTATGTCTGTGGTTGGTGCGCGGCGATAGATAATTTGCACAGACAGACATAGGGGACCTACAGTTTAACGTGGGCTCCGAACCACAGGAAGTGCATGCACTTCTTCCCCAGAGGAGTTTTCCTGGGGAAAAATCCACCTCGCTGGTTTCCCGGTGCCTCACGAGGGAGAACGACCGGGCCGGGATTCGAACCCGGATCCGCTGCATTGGTAGCCCGCGCGCTTACCACTGAGCTACGGCCGCTCTCTTATAAAACTTGCTCCTTACTAAATTAGTGAGAAATTTACAAAATTGACAAGAGTAACTTTTATGCGCAAACATAGGTCGTTCTTCTTGTGAAAACAAAATTAAAAAAATTCACAAAAATAAAAGTGGTACAGAAGAAAAACTAAAATAACGTTCAAGACTTGGAGCGATGTTTCGCTGATGCCGGCCAGGCTGTCTTGCTTTGTATCTAGTCCAACGAGTATAGTTACTTCTCGCTCCAGCTCACGGTGAGCCCATCATTATTGTTCAGTCGGTGTGAAGCAGTACCATGCAAGAAAGTTAGAAGACACCGTGGCAGTTTTAAAATTGAAAAATGCCCATTTTGTCAACTGAGAAAAGACAAGTATAAATTAGTACAAGTTCAGACGAAAGAGAGAAACAATGGAATTAAAGCAATTGCTGTAGTGAATGTGACTCTTTTGAATAAAACAGGCGATTTAGAGCTTATAGCTTATGAAATAAAATGCCATAAGACAATAACAGTTGTCCCAATAAAATTATTTTATAAAATATAGCAAGAAAACAATGAACACATAGCAACTATTTTTATAATACTGTTAAACTATCACGATCCAGTAAATGAAGTCGAAACCAAACAAAAAAGCTGAAGTGTGGACTTCGAGTGGACTTTCCCATACTAGATATTAATACTAGCCCTATTTGCAAAATTGTAACTTTTAATAATTATAATGTTGTACAGTTCACCGAGTATTAGATCTCTAAGAAAACAAACAGCGGAAATTTAAATTTCCGTAGCGTAACTCTACCATAGAAGCAGCGACTACTGCACGAAAGCAAGGTAAGCGCCCGCTGCGCTTCGGCCAATTACAAATTCCGCTTCGGATGTCGGACAAAAATGGCTATAATAGCTGTATTTTGGAAGTTATCAAAAATATGCAAAACATTAAAAATATATTTTTTAACTAGAGCTAATTGATATATCGTAGTTAAAAACACGTAAATGCCGAAAAACGCGTTGTTGGAGAATAGTAAAAAACAAATTTGTAGTTTGCTGCTAGGTCTGTCGGCTCAGAAAGTTAAAAAAAGTGTAGACAGCTTTTGAAAAACTTTTCTTTTTAAATTTTCAAAATTTGGCGATCGTTTTCGTAATTTCAAAATACATTTAATTTCATCGTATACTACCCACGAAGGGCTTTCAAACAAGTGGCAGCAGATCTCGATTAAACAACCACTTTTTGAGCATATGGGCGTTAATAAAGTCGAGATTTTCAAAGAGTTGTAGCGGCCGCCATTTTAAAGCTAGAAAATTCGGTAAAAAAAAAATTTGATTAGACTTAAGTTCTTCTCCCAGATGCCGTGCTCAAATTATTTCTAAAATTTTATTTTGGAAAAATGCTACCAACAAAACATGTCTAACTTCCTTTTCCGGTTTCTAATTTTTTTTGAAAAGCTTAACTAGAAATACTATTTTCGATATATCTAACTTGATTTAAAATTTCATCAAAGTCGGTCCAGTACTTTCGTCTATAGATGCGTCACACACACATCGCCTTTACGTAGTCGGCGAGCGCGCCGTACGTAATCGGCCTTAGGTCTGGAGCGGGCGCGGCGGCTTGTACCTGGCTTAAATAAAAAATAAAAATAACTGAATGTAAATTTCAATCACTTCTTGACGCGAGAATATTTAAAAAGTATGGGAAAGTACCAGCTACGTGTTTTGCCCATAATTCTTCATAAAAAAATTAAATTCCAACTTTCAATTAAAGAAAGTTACTTTACACAATTTTTACTTTTTGACACCAACGCCTCAGGGAAAAAAGACCACGGAAAAAAGTCTCCAGAAAAAAGTCTCCGGGAAAAAAGTTTCCGGAAAAAAAGTCTCCAGGAAAAAAAATCCCTGGAAAAAAAGTCCCTGGAAAAAAAGTCCCATTGAAAAAAGTCCCCGGAAAAAAGTCTTCAGGAAAAGTCTCCAGAAAAAAGTCTCAGGGAAAAAAGTTTCCGGAAAAAAGTCTCCAGGAAAAAAAGTCCCATTGAAAACAGACCCCGGAAAATAAGGCCCTTAGAAAAAAGTTTCCAGAAAAAAAGCCTCAAGAAAAAAAGTCACCAAAAAAAGTGTTTTTCATAAGCCAAAGGTAGAACCGCTTTTGAGTTAAACCGGAAGTCGATAATTTTGCTTTTGTGCCCAGAAACTGCATCAGTTTTTTGTATTATATGTAGTAATAATATTAATCTAACAATTCTAACGATGAACACTATAAAAAAACAAGTTTATCTTAACTTATTTTATATTTAAAACGTTTCTGTGGTTTCATGAGTTTTGCCTTTCTTTTTAAAGTTTTTCCATTTTTTTCTCTATAGACTTTTATGTAGGGGACGGACTTCTTTTCTATGACTTTTTTCCAAGAGATTTTTTTTCTGGATACTTTTTTCTAAGGGACTTTTTTCCGGAGACTTTTTTCCAGGAACCTTTTTTCCAGGAGACTTTTTTCACGGGGACTCTTTTTCCGGAGACTTTCTTTCCAGGGGACTTTTTTTCCATGGACTTTTGTCCGTGACTTTTTTCCTAGATTTCTCTGTAGCGGCCTCACCGCGCCAGTCAGCGGCAGTTAGTTGCAGTGTGCAGCTATTGTGTGTTTATTTATTCTATAGGCATTTTGCAAATTTGCAGTAAATATGGAAATTCTCGTTGACCAGTTTCTATAAGAAAAATTTAATGGATACTCTTACGAAAGACAAATAGAAATACAAAATCATGGTCGATGAACTTCAAAATGACTAGGGCCGTTACAGACAGACAGTAAGAAGAAATCTAGATCGTTTTATACTGAATGGTATAAAATAATGGACTGGCTAACTGGTAGCGATATCAAAAATAAATTATTTTGCTGGAACTGCTTACCATTTTCATCTATATCCCACCCCTCAAAAGTATAATCTGAAACAGAATACCCTGTTTTAAAAAATCTTTCAGCTGCAATTAAAAAACGTGCGTCGACCAAAGAACATTTGTCTGCAACTGTTAAATTAAAACGGTTTGGCAAATCACGCATTAACTTGGCTCAAATTAAAGTGCGTAATCACAAAGTGTAATTGAATAGGAATGGTATGCGTAGATTAACACATTTAAGAACGGGTCTTAATAAATTCGAGTTGCCGTAATTTTTTTACTTTTTAATCTTAATGTTAAATAATTTTTGCCATTGCTTACTTTAATTATAAACCCACGGAACGCCACTGGGTCTTAGTGTCTGCATTTTTAAATGTGTTCCAAAGGTTTTTCATCGACAGTGTTTTACTGCAAATACCACCCAACTGTTGATATCTTTCATATAGGAAGCTGATTACTATAGTCCGGATTTCTAGTCTAGTATTTAGTCAGTATTTAAATTATGAGGCAGTCAATTAATAACAATTTCTGCCATAATTTCTTTAAATGCATAGTTGACGCGAACCTAAACTTTTAAACGAACTATCTGCAAGTTTAGAATGGTAACACCTTAACCTTAATCTACATGGTGCAGGTAGTTATTATTTATTTGATCAACTGAATTGAAGCTTATGTAATACTTTAATAATGTAAAACAGGGTTCATAAGCGTAAAACAGGATGGTCATGAGTTTTAAAAGTACAAAACAATTTTATGAAACTGCAAAAACATTTTTTTAAATTGAAATGTAAAATAGGAACCACAAATTGATCAGAATTGAACGTGTAAATTCAATAATACAACGAGAAAGGTTTTACGAAAGAAAAGTTTGGTCTGTCAACATTCATAAAGGACGGAAAACCACCGTTCAATAGAAAACTTAAGAATTGCAGTACACAACAACAACTTTTTCTAAATTCTCATCCGAAAAATTAGTTCTCTTGTCCAATATGTTTCACGTATATCTTAATGGATTTGAGTACGCCCATGCTTTTTGTTTACTTATTGAATATTAACGAAATGTTTTGCTCTTCTGCGACTAAAAGTCCGGTCTTTACTGATTACTACTATATATTTTACCTCTATTTAAACCTTTACCTAATACATCAAAAATTGTCTTTAGATAATGTTCGATTATTTGTTTTTTAGAAGCAGATTCGTGTCTGCAACCTATATGTATTTCTTACTAGCTCTAATGGGTCTGTTACGGTCTATTATTTCATAAGCTATAAGCACGAGTTTGCCTGTTTTATTGAAACGGGCCAAATTCACTCCAGCAATTGCTGCAATTTCATTTTTCTCTCTTTCGTTTGAACCTGTACTAATTTATATTTGCCTTTTCTCAGTTGACAAAATGCGGCGCATTTTTCAATTTTAAAATTGCTACAATGTCTTGCTACTTTTTTGCTTGGTACTGCTTCACAAGTTTGCTCATTTAATGTTCTACCTTTTCTTTTTTTTTCAATTACGCTAGGGTTTTTGTCTACTAATAAACTATTATAACACGTATGTCAGACAGTCTGCTTAACAAGCACATTCTTTACATAAATTGGTGCACTCGGTGCATCTCTAGTCTGTAGTTTAGTTTTATATAAACTGATTTAGAACATAGCTTTCCAGGGCTAGGCATGCTTTAAGATTCATTCTTAATTCCGTATTAGTAGCAGCAATGAGATTGTTATTTGATTATTTTAACTGTTTTTTGTTCTTAATACCTTGTATTAAGTATAAGGTAATAAAAGTGCTGCCCTACAGATTAAATATGTACAGAGTGTTTAGAAACTCGCGGACATGTACTGTGGGACGGTATTTTACAAAAAAAGCTGAACACAAAATTCCTGTACGATTTTTTGATTCAACCAATATTTTTGCAGTTATTCAAGTTTTAAAAATCTTGATAATGTTAGAAAAGGTCCAAGTTGGCGCGGTTAGAATAACCATTCAAGTGCTATTAGCAAAGTTAAGCATAGGCCTAGTCAGTACTTGGCTGGGTGTCCGAAAGCCGAGTCAACGCGGTACCTCGTGCTCTCAGAATGGCACGCAAATAGGTGGTCCCGGATGTCGTAATAACAACGCGGCAGTCGTTAGAGCGGTTGTAAGTCACCTCAAATACAGATGTACGAAAAAAACGGCTGATAGGAGTTTGGCATAAGCTGATGAAGCGTGATGGTTTAATAGTCTCGAAAAACTTCATCACCTCCTAGAACACAGCGATAAAACCAATCATTAACCATGTTTAACCCGACGCCCTAAGGACATAAGGGATGGCTAAAAAAGAAGATAATGTTAGAAAGAAAAACTTTCATATTCCAATTTAACTGTTGTTGGGTCAATACTGAAAATCAATCCATAAAAAATCACAAACATAAATAAGTGATAGTTTAACTGATAATTGTGTAGCAGTCGCTAAGGGGGAAAGAAATTATTCAAAACAAATTGGTTTAAATATTAAATCCAATAATAAAATTAATGTAGTACATAGCTCGTGTCATGGAAAAGTTGTTTGAACTTTTATATATCTACATATTCCCACATATTAAAAAGTGCAAGTTATAAATTATGCTAAGTAATATCCTGTGATAAGTGAAAACTTAGAAATTGTAACGTAATATGAAAAGCTAACACACCAACTAACCGTCAGCTTTGTGTGAGAAATGCATTGTTGCAATTGGAAGTTCAAGCAACTTGTGGACACGTGCATCAGCTAGTAAACGACAGTAGGAAAAAGACAAAGGACAGAAAATCTTAATTCCCTTGGAGGGGAAAAGTTTTGCTAAGAAGGGACGCGAAAACAATTAGTTAGTTCGGGTTTACATCTTGAAGACAAAAAGTCAGTTTTTACTCGTACTCGCGAAATCGGTTTCTTTATTAAAGTAAATTCAAAATCTAAGTCCATTATTAGGACTTAATACATCTGGTTATTTTATAAAAATAAAATTCAAAGTTAAAACAGTGAAACTATCAGCCTAACTCAAATTAAATCATTCGCATCGTCAATGAAAGTACTTGTGCCAACTACCCGATTCAGGGACGCACGCACTCGATTTTCCGTCGGAGGGCAATTAAGGATTCTGTCAGGTCAGAAAAGTCTATAATAATTGTACTAACATTTATTAGATTAACTAATTGGTAGCTTGAGAAAAATTGAAGTAAAGATAAATTTAAATATTTTCTAATTGGTCAAAACCTTATTCGAACATTCAGAGTTTAGTTCTAATTCATTTCAAATTTAAATTTAAGTCGCTGAGAGCAATCAGGCTTCTCATTGTGCTGTAAAAACCTAGCCTCTCCTCTGGAGCGGTCTTCTCTAATTATTCAATAAACTATATTATATTTTTACTTATTTCTTTTGTTTTAATTTCCATTATTAAATCTCTTTTCAGGTCCCCTTAAGGGAAAATTATTTGCTTACTTTAATTTAACTATTTTGACGCTACGGGAGAAATCCCAAATAATCATAATCCTAAAAATAATACTTGTATGAATTTGGTTTAAACAACTCTTTTAAAAATTAAAGTGCATATTTCAGGATCCTGTATAGTTGGCTAGATATAAGCTTAATATTCCAGGAGCAGTCCAGATCGTCGGCCAGTTACCCAAAAAAAGGACATTTAGTATTTTCAGATTCTCACCCGTTCCAGGGTGTATTACAATAAGCTCCAGGGGTATTACAATTGAGAAGAAATATTACAAATGTCGTATAATGTGTCTGAAAACTCAAATTTCTGTGTCCAATTACACGTATCACTACAACAGTGGTACCCTATTGCCTGTTGCAAAAAGTACGTCATTATTTATTTGTTTCACAGTTCGTCAATTGCTTGAAAGTGCGGCAAAATGGCCGCGCAAATTATTAAAACCAAGAGTATTATGATATGCTAATGGCACTGGGGGCTTCTAATAAACAAGCAGGACGCGCAGTACGCTTATATGCGACTATTCTTTTGCACTTTAGACCGATTTCAACATAATAAGTGGCATGGCACAATGCGAAATTAGGAACTAAATTCAAACAAACGACGAGCTATGAAACAAATAAACAAAGACGTGCTGTTTTCGACAGCCGATAGTGTGCCACTGCCTAATTGAAATCCTAAATTTGATGTTTTCAGACATGTTAAACATTAAAAGACAGTTTTTCCTCTCAATCATTGTTTTGAACTATTTCTTGTTTTTGTACTGTATCATGGATTTATTTTCAATACTTGATCAAACACTTAAATTTGAGTCAAAATATTTTTTTTGATTCGTTTAAGGTTTTTCAAAATTTTAATACTTGACTCGAAAAATCATAAAGGAGCTTTTTGTTCAGTTTTTTTGGCAGAATACCGTCACACAGTTCGTGTCCGCGAGTTTCGGAACACCCTGTAGATTAGCGTCTTACGCAGTCGAACCTAATAAAATTCAACGTAAATTTGTAATGTAGTCGTATTGGAGCTCGAAAGCTGTGCACTTGTGCAGACCTGTCCGCCGTTATATGCCGACTCGTGGTTCCGAAGCGATATTCCCAGAGTGGTGTGTTTATGGAATGCCGCTCTCGGTAGCAGCAGATTATATTGCAATTATGCAAGCAAATAGTAAACTTCCCAAGTTGTTAATCTATATCTATTACTATAGCGGATTACTGTGCAAAGAAAAATTGTTCTTCCGTAGTGGTCGCTTACATATGTGGGTTCTCGTAGTGGCGGCCCCTTACCACTAAACACTGAGACAGGTGAAAAAGATCCGGATTTACCGTATAGATTAAATGCATGAATGGTATACAAAGTATGGCTGAGACTTTAAAATTAAAATCGAATTTTAGTTAATAGATTTAAATGTCAATAGTGAAAAAACGATTTGGTACCATCATAAACTTCAAGATAATAGAGTTAATTTTTCTACGACTATCTAAGCAAACTAAATGAAATTTTTCCAGTCCGTACTGTATCCGAATAGCAATTGAATTTTTTCGTATTCCAGAGATACCTCCGCAATTTATTTTGAACTTTTTCAATTATACAAACAAATAGTAGACTTCCCAAGTTGCTTATCTTCATGTATTACTATAGCGGTTTACTGTACAAAGAAAAATTGCCCTTCTGCCTAAATATGTGAGTTTTCGTAGTGGGGGCCCCTCACCACTAAAAATTAAGACAACTGGAAAATATCCGGATTTACTATACAGGGTGTTAATGAATTGTAGGGACAAACTTCTAGGGCTTGCAAAACACAACAAAGCAAACAACTTTTGTTAATAAATGTGTGGTCAAAAGTGTTTCCTTTCAGGGATAGAGCTTCTCAAAGATTCTTCAAGAAGCGCTTAAATGTAGGCAACTCAATTTACTACCTACTATTTGTTTCCATAACGACGGAAATTAATACAGGATAAATAAAGCCCTCTTTCCCACTTTTCAAATTCAAATTAAATTTAAAATAAATTAATTAACAAAATGTTTCAAAACTAAGCAATAGAAAAAACCAAAATTACAAAGCAAAAATCAACTATTCGTAAAATTTACCATAACTAATTCAAAAAAAAAAAAAAAAAACTCCGCCTGTGGTGGGTTGCTGAGTGAATTGAGTAGCTCAGTGGCTCCCACTGCCGGTCCCAAGCCCGGAAAAAGGAGGAGGGTTGAGACGATGGACCAGCACTCCATCTCTCGGAAAAAGACTTAAATGCTAAAAATTTCGACTACTCGCCTCGGAAACAGGATGGAACTAAACGACGACGACAAATGCAAAAGAAACGGACGATGAAAATAGCTACATGGAACGTACAGGGCCTGAGAGCAAAACAAACAGAAGTCTTTGAAGAATTGAAGAAGATGAAAATTGATATTTGTGTTCTCACAGAAACTAAGAAGAAAGGTAAAGGAAATGAAATAGTAGGAGAGTATATTCATATTTACAGTGGTGTAAGTAAGGATGCTAGAGCAAAGAGAGGAGTCTCTGTAGTTATACATAAGAATCTTAAGGAAAGTATAAAAAGCTGGGAGGAGATAGATGAGCAAATAATAAAACTTGAGATAGAAAAGAACAGCCAACATATTGTAATAATAGGGGTATACGCTCCCAGTGACGATGCGGATGCGATGACAAAAGATGAATTTTACGGTAAACTACACAATATAATATCGGAGATTAAAGACGACAAAGAAATATGTATATTAGGAGACTTAAACGGACGTACTGGAAGGGAAGAAAATAGCCCAGTGGTGGGCAAGCATGGCGAACTAACTACAAACGATAATGGATTACGTCTAATAGACATATGCCAAAGCATGTCGCTAAAAATAATGAATGGCTTCTTTCCCCATAAGGATATCCATAGATTCACTTGGACACAATCAACAAGAGGACTTTGTTCGGTAATTGACTATGTAATACAACGACAAAACTCAAAATTAACAACCACAGACGTAAGGGTGTACCGTGGACCAGAATGCGGATCAGACCATCATTTGGTGATGGCTAAAGTAATAATAAATTATAGAAGAACAGATACCAAGAGACAACCAGATAAAGAAACGAAGTACGAAAACGTAGATGAACGCAAATACAACCTGGAAAGCCTTAAGCAAGAATCCATCCAATTCCTATACAAACTGAGACTGGCATATAAATTGCAGAAGGTACGATGGGAAAATAATGCCAGCGAACTATACTATCAGATTAAAACATATATACAGGAAGCAGCAGAAGAAGCCTTAGGTCGACAAGAGAAACAAGGTAAACAAAATCCTGAATGGTGGACAAGTAAGACAGAAGAACTGGTTCAAAATAAAAAGACTGCTTACCAAAAGTGGCTGCAAACCCATACAGAGGAAGATAGGAGGGTATATGCGTACTGGAACAGGCAAGTGAAGAGAGAAGTAGCAAAGAACAAAAATGAGATGTGGGAAAGGAAATGCGAAGAAATAGATAGATACATGGGAGGAACAAGAGTATCGGAAGCGTGGAAGACAATTAAAAATCTCAGGAAAGACGGAAGAGAGGAAAGCAAATTGCATCTAATAAGTATGGAAGAATGGGAGCAGCATTACAAAATACTGCTAACCGAAAATAGGAGCGAATTTAAAACAACAAATATAGATGTAGAAAGGGATGCAAGTTCACAAGTAGACAGGATAACGGTAGAGGAAATAAGGAAAGTTTTGAAGGATTCAAAAAATAGGAAAGCGCCGGGGCCTGGAAACATTCCCATAGAGCTAATAAAACATGGACCAGAGGTATTAATCGAGATACTAGCAGAATTATTTAATAAATGCATGATAGAATGTGACGATATTCCGGAAGACTGGAACTTAGCTTATATTAGCTCAATTTATAAAAAAGGGAATAAAAGACTATGCAAAAATTATAGGGGCATAAGTGTAATTAGCTCAATGGGGAGGTTGTACGGCAAAATACTAAAAACGCGAATAGAAAGCGACATAGAAGAGATAGAAGAACAAAGTGGATTCCGCGCGGGAAGATCATGTACTGACAACATATTTGTATTACAACAAATAATGGAGAAACGGAAAGCTAGAAATCTATCTACTCACTTAGTGTTTATTGATTTGGAGAAAGCATATGACACGGTACCCCTGAAAATGCTTTTTGAAACATTGACCAAGGTTGGCCTCAATAAGACCTATGCACAGGCCATCCGGAACATATATGCAAAGTCAAAAAGTGCAGTTAAACTTGGAAATAATATTTCACAATATTTTCCGATAACGAAAGGACTTAGGCAGGGATGCAGCCTTTCACCTACTTTATTTAAAATATATATTCAAGAAACACTGAACAACTGGAGAAGAAAGACTGCAGGAATGGGGATTCAGATGGAAGACCAGTGTCTGACGACTCTCCTGTTTGCGGACGATCAAGTAATCATAGCTTGTGACGAAGAAGACGCGGATTACATGCTGAGAAAACTAGAGGAAGAATATAAAAAATGGGGCTTAAATATGAACATGGAAAAAACTGAATATATAAAAGTAGGGGAAAGGCAAGAGGAAGACCCAGATTTGCGAATAAGAGAAATAAAAAAATGCAAGGAATATAAATATTTGGGAAACATTTTGTCGGAGAAAGGAACATCAAAAAGAGCCATACAAGACCGAGTGCAACAAGGCAGGAAGTCTATCCGGATTCTAAACTCTGTATTATGGTCAAACAAGATGAAGTTGAGTACAAAAATGATGCTATACAGAGCCATCGTCGAACCAATTCTAACCTATGGTTCAGAATGTTGGCAGATGACAAAAAAAGACAAAAAGACCATAGAAACGGTGGAGATGGATTTTCTGAGAAGAGCATGCCGAATATCAAGGCTACAACACGTACCAAACGTAGAAATAAGAAGACAAGTGGGAAGGATATACACAAGCGCCGATAGAATCGAGACCAGGCAGTTACTTTGGTATGGCCACGTAAGGAGAATGGGGGAGGAGCGATGGCCAAAGAGAGCATTAAAATATACACCACAAAATAGAAGAAGGAGGGGAAGACCTGCGATAACATGGAGTACAGGAATTGAACAAGTTATGAGAGATAGAGCTATAGGAGAGGACAACTGGAGAAATAGAGAGACGTGGCGGTCGAAATGCGGGATGCGGCAGAAGCTGTAGGAACCCCGCTGTATATATATATAATTCAAAAATTAACAATATTATAGTGAATGTTCAAAATGTCGCCGCCAGCTTCTACACACGAAGCACATCTTCGAAGTAAATTCCTGCGCACCGCTCCAAATATACCAGAAGTCTGTTGAACTTCTTCACATGCAGCAAGAATACGCGCCGTAAGTTCTTCTACAGTTTACTGGGGTAGCATACACTAACGTTTTAACATGACCCCACAAAAAGAAACCAAGTGGGGTCAAATCAGGAGAACGTAGAGGCCACGCCACATGCCCTCCTCGACCTATCCATCTGTTGGGAAAAATGTTATTTAAAAATTCCCTGACTTCCGCCGAAAAATGAGCAGGTGCACCATCGTGCTGCAGCCACATTTGAGGTGGAACATCTTGCAAAAGTTTAGGCAGGACATAGCGCAAGAAATTTAAATAAATTGCTCCTGTTAACCTTTAGGGCAGATATGGTCCAATGAGTTTATCGCCAACAATCCCGGCCCAAATGTTCACTTTTTGCTGGTTTCCTTTTTGAACCACAGCATGGGGATTTTCATCGTTCCAAATGTGGCTGTTTCTACTGTTGAATATTCCTTCTTTCGTAAAAGATGTCTCTTCGCTAAACAGAACGTTTACTTGGAATTCTGGATCCTCATTACACCGCCGCATAAATTCCTGGCAAAATTCTACCATTCTGGGAAAATGTGCTTGAACCATGGCTTGTACCTTCTGTGGATGGTACGGATGTAGCTGCTGCTCATGGAGTACCTCCCATACTGAAACATGGTTCACTCCTATTTCATGAGCGATGGCTCTTGAACTAGTAGAAGGATTTTCAGCCACTCTTTCCAAAACTTCTTCCTCAAAATCCACCGTTCGCCTTGTTCTGGTAGCTCCACAGTTGTGTCTATTGACAAGGAATGTACCTCCCCCCCGCAGTCGACGTGAAACTACACTAAAGGCCTTGTGCGATGAATGATTTCTATTCGGAAAATGTTCTTGATACAGGCGAGCAGCTTCGCGTGCGT
Source organism: Ctenicera cuprea (assembly GCA_958336395.1). NCBI lineage: Eukaryota > Metazoa > Arthropoda > Insecta > Coleoptera > Elateridae > Ctenicera > Ctenicera cuprea. Next base: position 45,063,399 of record OY284493.1, read on the forward strand.
TACCCCAAGCAGCTCCATACATGAACATCATGTCATGCTGTTCGGCAAAAGTATAGTTAGCCATAACACAAAAATTACGAAACACAGAACGAAAATAACGAAAAAAATAATTATCAAAAAAATCACAGAACAAAAAAAAGCGAATTATAAAAAGCACAGAAAGAAACGAATGCAATAAAAGTCAAAAAATATCACAAAAATATTGAATTGTGTCAAAATTGAATTTTTATTTGAATGCATGTATGTCTAGATCGTTTTTTTTTCAAAATTGACCTGTGCAAAATAATTCAAAATGGAATTTGGGTTGCCTATTTTCAGGCACTTCTTAAAGAATCTTTAAGAGGCTCTATTTTCTAAAGGAAACACTTTTGACCACACATTTATTAACAAAAGTTGTTTGCTCTGTTGTGTTTTGCAAGCCCTAGAAGTTTGTCCCTACAATTAATTAACGCCCTGTATAGATTAAATGCACGAGTGGTATTTAAAGTAAGGCTGAGGCTTTCAATTTACAAAATCGGGTTTCGGTAATAAATTTTAGTAATCGCTCATAATAGTCATTTCTAATAATCGATTATGAATAATCGATTTCAAAACTTAATTTTAAATAAGCATGCAATCAGGTACATACCACTTCAACATTGATCATATCCGCCGATTTTACAATACTTTGTGAAAATTAATTTTATTATTGGTTTAGCACCTTTGCACTGCAGCCATATCTAGCCAAGGTGTGCTGTAATTTACTTTCACGTTGCAAAGATTTTGTAATTGAAAATATTTGGTATTGGTGACATTAACTAAAAACAAATAGCAAGTTGGAATCTATAGCGTTCCGTGGTTTCAAAATTTGGGTAGGCAATGGCAAAAATTATTTAACATTAAGATTAAAAAGTAAAAAATTACAGCAACTTTAAATTACCAAGATTTGTTGTTAAATGAATTAATCTACGCATCCCTATTAAATTTCTTTTTGTCATTCTGCACTTTAATTTGATAACGTAAACCTTCATCTAAAGCCAAGTTAATGGGTGATTTGCCAAATAATTTTAATATAACAGTTGCAGATAAATGGTTGTTGGTCGACGCACGTTTTTTAATTGCAGCTAAAAGATTTTTAAAACGGTATAAAAATAACTTATTTTTAATATTGCTACCAGTTAGCCAGTCCAATTATTTTATACTATTCTGTATCAAACGATCTTGATTTCTTTCCTACTGTCTGTCCACAACGGCCTTAATCATTTTGGAGTACATCGCCCATGATTTTTGTTTCCACTTGTTTTTCGTAATTTCTTTTACCGTGGTCAACGAGAATTCTCATATGTACTGCAAATTTGCAAACTACGTATACAAAATAAACACACAATAGCTGCACCTAACTGCAACTGACTGGCGCAAGCAAAGTAAAAACTACAGAAGCCGTGCCTTTGCCGTGCTTATTGAGTTCTGAAATCCTTTCTTGCTTTTATTTGCATCTGATTATTGCATTATTATATCAATGTGCATGCAAACGTATTAAGAATAATAGATTGGTTGATTGTGTCGTAGCTGGAATCATTTGGTCCGATCAACTCACGCCTTTGCGTATGCAAAACTGGGCACCGGTCTATTTATTTGACTAATTTTTAATGTTACGCGGTGGCGTTAAAAAGTAAAAATTGGATGTAAAAGACTTAGGATTTGACTTTTTTGTTGAAAAGTTATGGGTAGGCACTGCCTACCCTGCCTAATAGAACGGACCGCTTTTGATTGCAATAGCAATACATAGAATACGAAGTTAAAATCGACTACGCAAAAATCCATTCAAATTTTGAAATAAAAATCGAATACAAAAAGAAACGATTTCAGTAAAGCGCTATAGTTTTCGATTAATATATGAAGACGAAGCGATTTTTACTACAAATCGATTAAAAAGATTAAAGGTTTCGCAGAGTTCTTTGAAAATCAGGAAGTGATTGTAAAAGAATCGATCAAAATCGATTGACCATTTTGCTATCGATAGTTGTAGCAACTCTAATACTTAAATAGGAGTCAGAATCAGGTTGGTCATTTACACTGCATTTGCACTACATTAATTAAAATCAAAGATTGTAGTTAGAATTTTTGAGGTGGGAGAAAGATGCGTAGAAAATAACGTTTTCCAAGTGCAAAACTCAACAGTGAACGCAAACCAAATAATTGAATGTAAAAGTAAACATTGCTTTCCGGCGAAAGTTATAATCCCTGTTTAAATACGTTGCAGAAATAATATGTAAATAAAACTTAATTGTAAATTAAATAACGTGGTACATTTAATTTTTTATAAAAATATTTAATGTAAGAAAATAAACGGATTCAGATCCGGCGTAAGTGCTTTGCGCTGGGTAATGTTTAATAAATCTTTTTTATTTGTTTGTTAGAAATTTTGCAATTATTGTTAAAAATCTCAAGTAAATAATTACATTGTTTTGACTAAGTAGCAATATGTGATGTGATTTTATGCACGGCACATGATTATTACGTGTGACAAACTGCGAAACAAATTGTGAAACGAATGATAATGTGAATACGAAATTTGCAGGAATGAATAATAAGCTTGTAAATCTCTACAAGATATAAAAGTCTAGAATTTCCTTTAAAAAACAAAATAATACCATTCAATATTCAAAGTTCATCCCATGTTTCTGTTGCTAACGTCATTACGGCTGTCGTAACACTAGTGAAATGTGATAAAAACGCTAAATACACAGGTATAAATATTGCATGATAGAGAAACCTTTATAAATAATGAAATTAAAGTTCACGTACTCATCCGTTGTTAACTGTTGTCATGGCTTAAAATTAACAATAATTATGATAAAATATACAGGTGGTAAGAGGCAAAATCCGTGAGACTTATCTTTGCTGATATAAATTTTGCAATATTGTTTTTCTAATTGAATTATACTTAATAAAAAACATGTTTATTTCTAGATTTGTTAAAATATAATTTGAAATTTTTAACATTGATACAATTGGAGTAAGAGATGGTGATACATTTTTGGGAGGGATGAAGAATAGTGTTCTACACCTTGTTGGTCTGCTGGGAATTCTTATTGCGCAAAAACGTAAAAGTTCACTGCAGTCAATGTAATTGTTGCGTAACTTGTAACACATCATAACTGTAAAAATGAGCGAAACACTTCGCCTGGACTTTCCTATACATTTAAATACATTGTTTTATATTTTCCAACACTTTCGATATACACCTGTCTAGACACGACTAGTTAAAGTAAATAGTTCTTATAAGTTGCAACATCTTGAAGCGGTTGAAGAAAGACCGACCGCTGCGCTGCGCTGCAAGCATAAGGTTGGGTAAAATATTCGGACTGAATCAACGGAAGCGCGGAAATTGATATTTGAAAATATATTAATAACTCGAGAAGTATTATTTTTAGCAAGAAATTACTCTTATTAATTTGTATTTAGAATTTCAAAACCTTTCTGATTTTAAAGCCAAAATGCCACGTTTCCATTTAAAAAAAAGTTATTTTTTACCGTGGCCGCCATATTAAAATTGGAAACTCAAGTTTTTTTCTTAAATACAATCGAGAAGAATTTGCCCTACAACTTTGCTCTTGGGTCTGCGAGTCTATCTATTAAAATAAAAAAGTTAGCCTACACTGAACATTAAACGACTAGTACAAGAATACAACTGCTGTAGAAAGTATGTGAAATTCTTCCAAGGACAAAAAGATTATTAAGGGGCAAAAAATTCGATTTTTTGATTTTTTGTAAAAAGATTCTCCTAGAGCAAAACAAAACAAATAAAACAGATTTTTAATTTTTTATCGAAAAAATTTGGGGTGAGGGGGAACAGTACCCCCCCTAAATATTAAAGTATCAAAAAAATATTATGATATTCGGATTTTGCTATCAATGATGGAGCTATATTGCTTTAACAGAAATATTTTATTGTCCCCCGTTAAATAAATAAAAGGGTACCAATTTTCAATTTTCAAAAATTCACAGAGGGCGTCACAGTGAAATTATAGCAATGAGCAAAAAAATAAATTGTAGAAGATTCCCAGCTCTATCAGCTTAAACAGTTTAAACAAAAACGCGTGGGCAGTTTTTGAGAAATATTTTTTTGAAATATTCCAAAATTTTGAAGTGATGTCATTGCGATCGTTTTTATATTTTCAAAATTAATTATATTTCATGTTATAGTACCCTTGAAGGGCTACCAAACAAGATGTAGTTGATTCCAATCAGATAACTGGTTTTTGAGTAAATAGGCGTTAAAGTCGAAATGTTCAAAAATTCGTAGCGGCCGCCATTTTAAAGCTAGAGAGTTCGGTAAAAAAATCGTTTGATTTGTCCTAAGGCCTTCTTTAATCTCCACTATTAAAATTTCCAAAATTCCGTTTCTGAAAAAAAATGCTACCAAAAAAACATGTCGAACTTCCGCTTCCGGTTTCGGTTTTTTTTAAAAGCTTATTTTGTCGGTGAATGATATACCCCCTCATTCCAAAGCACATCAAAATCGGTCCAGCCGTTCCGGAGATATGGAGCGTAACGGACCCACCCACCCACCCACAGACAGACATTTTTTTAAAATTACTTTTTTGGGGTCCATGGACCCCCCCCCCGACTATTTCCGTTATTTCCGTTAAAATTTCATTTTTGAAATTTTGCATGAAATCAATACTTCCCTATACTGAAAATATAGGAAAGTAAAAATTGTCTCCTACTCTTTAAAGAAATAATTTTAAATGTATTTTGCAAATCGCGTGTTCGCACGTTACTGCAGTGTGGATAAAAGCCCTGTTGTTTGTACCTTAAGAAATTGTTTTGCACTTTTTCAATGGCATAGCTATGTTCTATGGAATTTGGATTCCATACAAGGCGACAGTATTCTAATTTGGGTCGTACCAGGGCATTAAAATGTGTTTTTAATGTTTCGATGTAGCTATGAAACCATAAGAGTCAGTGGCGTAACTACCATGGGGCAGAGGGGGCAAGGGCCTCCGGGCCCGAGGCTTTAGGGGGCCCTGCCACGAGCCACGAGTTTTTATTTTTTTTTATTTCTTTATTACGAAGTTTCTTCAATAGAGTTTTTGATTTTTGACAGTCTTTATTTTATCATGTAAGTAAGTATGTACTTATACAATGAAAAATACTGAAGTGAGATTATCCATACATATATAAAAGCTCAAAGGGTATTTTTCTCCAGTTCCTCCAGCGGCTACCGCTTCACCAATTTGGACCATTTTTTTTAAATGAAAGGTGTGTATCCTCAGATGGAACATGAAACATTTTTATATTTTTATTCTACGGCGATTTTTCAATAATAATTATTTTAATTTATAATATATATAAAAGTCTGCTAGACGCGTTTCACTTGAGGCGACATCTACAATAATGTCGCGTGTCATTATTGGAACTAATGCATCACGTGACTTAGCATTTCGCCGGGTCGGTCAACGCTGAGTCTGCCGTCGAATTTCGGCAAGGTAATACTAGTATTTAGTAATAACACAACACCCACACTTTTTGGTACCGACCCAGACACGTTACCTTCAGAAAATTTAAGATTTGCTTATCCTAATTAGACACGGCTTGAATATATTTTCATTTACTAGATTGCAAATAATTTTTTTCCTATTGAAGAAATTGTTCTTATTACCAATTACTTTATTATTGAAGTTTTTTTGAGGATGGGGCCAGGGCCCTTCAGGTATCTTGCCCCCGGGCCCAAAATCTGAAGTTACGCCACTGATAAGAGTTTCTGATTACAAGTTCTAGGATTCGGTTCGCATCAGTTACAATATTTTGTATATGACTGTAAAAGTTTAGGTTTGTAATCAATGTAATTCCTAAATCTTTTACGCTTGCAACTCGGGTAAGTTGCATGGGCGCCCGCAAGTGGGGGCAAGCCCGGGCAGTTGGCTCCCCCCCTCTGGATATTTAGGATATTTTATGATCAGCTCTATGATTAATATGAATGCTGTACTTCTAACCGTTAAACTGTATTTTTGTACTTGTGTGAATTTAAGACAGATACGTAAGGTCCATTGCTTGTGCAACATGTGTAATTTTTCAGATAATAAACTGAATTATATTTATCGGCGCGCGTTTTTACATCTTGACTAATTTACCTCAGAAGAACGTAACAATGGATTTTCTCTTTCCCTATTTTTACAGTGCAACATAAATTGCAATTACGGCCGTTATTTTTTATTATCGTTATACCCCAAAAAATTTTCTCTGCGGCAAGTTTTTGACCCCCTCTGGCAAAAAACTTGCGGACGCCTATGGTAAGTTGTGTAGTATTTATGAAATAATCAATACTTGATGGCGTTTTTCTTGTAAAAGTGACTACGTGACATTTAGATATATTAAAATATAATTAATTGGTGCCACTCCGTTCATAAACATTACGTACGTCTTCTTGCAACTTACTTGCGCACCTCTCTGGCCGTGGGGTACATTTCTGTACCCTGGAGAGCCGTGAGGGTAGTCTTCATCCCAAAGGCAGGACGTGTAGCATACGATACTGCCAAATCCTTCAGACTTACCAGTTTGACCTCGTTCCTGCTGAAGGCGCAGTAGAGGCCAAGTTGATAGGTTTGTAAAAGAAAGTGCAGCGATCACTTCACTTTTGCACCCATGGCAGCTGCCTACCAGTCAGGCAAATCGGTGGAAACGGCACTTCATCCGATTGTTTTTAAAATCGAGATGGCGCTGCATCACAAGGAGCTTCGACATCGAAGAAGCCTTTGATAACACCTCCTTTGATTCTATTTGTGCAGCCGCCACCAGACATTGCATTAATAACATTATTATTAGGTGGGCCAGGTCAGGTCAGGTGCTGGCAGGGCGGGAAGTAGTAGCTGCGCTCGATGAGACCGCAGTTAACGCGTCAGTCAGGAGACGATGACCAGAGACAGGAGTTTGCTCACCTCTACTGTGGTGTCTCGTCCTTGACGGTCTACTAGCGGAACTTTACGATGCCGGTTTGTATACGCAAGGTTATGCAGATGACCTTGCAATTTTATTTTTAGATAAATTTCCGGGTACTGTCAGCGTGCTCCTAGAAACAGCTTTGCGGATTGTAGGAGGCGGTGCACCGACCAAGGCCTTGGAGTTAGCCCCTCCAAGGCCGAGTTAGTCACCTTCACTAGTCGTTGGTGTGGTGGCCCGCAGTTCAACGGTCATGCATCAAAGTGCGCTTAACTCATCCTCAAAGACTGGCTTGTTTTGATTGAGGCGGAGGCTAAAAAGGCAGCTTACAGGCTAAAGTTTAATGGCCAATGGAAAGACGAGGAATAGTTCTCGGGGCATGCACGTGTCCTATCACTCACGATACGGACGCACACGCTCCTCGGAGCGAGGAGCAACCGTATGCCGCCTGTATTCACCTTTACTAAACCATTTAACATTGTCATCCCCATTAGGGAAGACTGGATTCAAACCGAGGATCTTCTTAAGTCAGCGGTTCACAGACGGATCGAAGACGGCAGAAGGTTCCGGTGCAGGAATCTATGGCGATAAGCCTAGGTTAAAGCTTTCTTTTGCTCTTGGCAAGTTCGCCACAGTGTTCCAGGCAGAGATTTAAGCTATCTTAACCTGTGCCCAGGAGAACCTAAGCAGAGGTTACTCTAATAAGCATATATGCAGCAAGAGTCAAGTGGCCCTCAAGGCTCTTGATTCTGTTATAACCAAATCAATGCTAGTCCAAGACTGTCGTGAGGCCCTAAGCAGACTCGGATCACACAATTGGGTCAAGCTAATCTGGGTGCTCTCAGAAGTCCTCGGACTCCCCGCAAGGCAGGAGATTGAGAACTGGGTTCGCTCCCAGTTCAAAATATACTGAACCTTGCATCCAGGGCTGCGCCAGTCAAAGTTTCTTATCCGAGAACCTTCGCCTTGGCGTTCCAAACCACTCCTACACTTAAGTAGAAAACACATCAGGATCGTGGTAGGTCTTCTGACTGGCCATGCTTCTTTTAATAAACACCTTAACACCATAAGAGTAGTAAACAGCCCCAAGTGCAGGTTATGTGGAGAAGAGGAGCAATGTTTCCTCCATCTTGTCACCTATTGCTCCCAGACTAATGGTACTGAAGCACCGACACCTCCGCATCCCGTTTCCGAAGCTGGAGTAGCTATAGAATATCTCTATCGGCGAGGGGTACTAGCTTTTAGCTTAAGTACCGGTGTGTATGAGGAGAATCCTTGAACTACCGGTGGATGTACAATATGCCAATTAGGCTTGTGTGCTGCGGAGTTCCGCATCGCCGTAAGAAGAAGAGTCTTGAAAACCATTTATAGCAAAATAAATTTTCATATCGTCTGCAAACACAACACAACCGATGGTAGATTATTAATAAAATGTAGAAATAATAATGGTCCTAAGTATGAACCCTGCGGTGCACCTGAATTAGCAGCATATGTTTTTGAAGGCGTACTACTATAGTTTACAAAGTACGTTCTATTTTTAAAGTAATCTGAAAACAAGTTTAGAGACCATACTTGGATTCCAAACCGCATCAGTTGTTCTAAGAGAATTCCATGGTCCACCTTATCAAAGGCTTTGAAAAAATCTGTATATTGCATCAATTTGCACTTTGTACAAGTTGACTTTTTGGATCCGTGTTAATTAAGAACTAATGTTTTTGAACATGTGTAAATATTTTTTATAAATGATTTGTTTAAATAGTTTAGATGATAAAACAGCGAAGGGTTTATAATTTTCAATTATTGATTTATCGCCGGTTTTCGGAATCGGAACACCCTTACTGTTTTCCACTTATTAGGAAATATATTTGTATTAACTATAAGGTTAAATACTATATAGCAGCGGTTTGTCAAGCAAGGAGTAGCAACCCTTTAGTATGTACGGGGGTATTTTATCCGGACCTGTAGATTTTTTAGGTCGCAACTTTTTAATTGCCTCGGCATAATCCGCGTGGGTGATACTTCCAATTACAAACGCATCGCAAGATTCAGGTGAATTGTTAATTTTAGAAATATTGTATTGTGCAGAGTCGTCGGAATAAACAGGTAGAAAACGTTTAGCAACTGCTTCTGAAATTCTTCTCATTATTCAAATTGTATTGGGATATTGTAGCCGACGCTTTTTTCTTGGAGTTTATGTATGTCCAGAATTTATTTAGAATTTATTTATATTAAGTCCAAGCTTTGTTTCCACTTCAGGTATATAGTGCAATGATATGCGTGTGCATGTACTTACTAGAAAACAATTCCCTAAATGCCCGCAATTCACACAATTCTAAATTATATTTTCTATGAGACTCTTTATTAACTTTCTCAGGGTCGTTATTTAGCTTGTAAGACAAGTTATTAATAAATAAATTTGAGATAGGATAAAACACAAAACAATATCAACGTTACAAAAAAAAAGGTTTTATTTAATAAATCAATTTTCTAATGAAATTTGCGAAAAATCAAATAAATTTTACTAAATACTATCGTCCTTAAAAAGAGAACACTTATCTTAACGTCTCCTTATTGGGATATCCTTCACTCGAGCAAATGATGAATGTCCAACTTCTACTTCACTAGTTTGCAGGTTCCTCAAGTAACCACAAACACTCGCCTTTAGTTTGAATCTTCCTCTGGTCTGTTTTATATTATTTTAAACTTGGTTTTACCACCATCACAACTGGAAAAACTTTCTGGATCGCTTTGTCCTTTTTATTCTTCTAGACTTTTCACAATTCGTTGATAATTAGTTGTATTTTCTTCTTTAACTATTCACAATCACTTTTACATTACTTTTAAACTCGCTTTTCCTCTTTATTCATCCAGAGGATATAAAATTATCTGTCTTTGTTTACAAAGACGAGTCGTACTAACTAAACAAATTTTTCATTCTTTTGTCTTCCTTCTTGGTTACCATTTTTTTGAACAAACAAATAAATCTCATGACAATGAGTATTCTTTTATACGTTTGTGACATTGACACTGACATCCATAATGACATTAATCGATGCACAAAACAAGTAAGTCTAAAACTTCTTATAAATTAAACCTTTTGAACAATTCTGAACTGAATTATAATTAAAACTAACATAAATAAAAATCGTATCAATCTGATTGTGTTTTTCTTTTCTTTCAGTAAAAACAAACCTCACAAATATGAAAAATATAAATTATTAGAATTTATAACAAGAAATTACAGCAATAATACGCAACCCTGAGTTTAAAAGTTAGAATATCAAAACCTTACAGCCTTCACAAAACTCCAATCTCAAATTGAATTGTAGCAAGCATCCCAAAAATTGCCTTCCAGGAACTACAATACCCCAGTAAAAACATACACCTCCAAATATCATAGCAATAGTTTTCGTGTGCTACTTTTGTTTTTTTTTAAATTTTTCTTTCTTCTTTATACTGTTGCATCATTTTATTTCTTCTATAATTTTTTTTAATATAAAGCTATTCAAGATGTCTTTGTTGAACCAAACAGGGTATTTTTTACGTATATTTCTTATTTTTTTTGAAACAATTTGATTAAAAATATTATATATTTGTATATAAAAACATTTTAGGCATTTATTACAGGTTCCCAGTTGATGTGGTCGATTGCGTAATAAAATTGCATTGGGCTAAGAGGTATTTTAAATTTCAATAATGATCAACGATTACCATCAGAAACTTCATTGTTAATCAATGTATAACAGAATATAATAGAGTCAATTTTCTACGATTATCTAAGTAAATTAAATTATATCCTTTACGTAAATTTCTAGTCCGTATTGTATTGTAATTCAAAAAACAATCGAATGTTTTTGTATAGAGATACCTCATCAGGATATTTTGGACTTTTTCTATTTCACATAACTGCGTTTGAGGCTGCTCAGTGCTCACCCCTAACTTGGAGACATATTCTAGTTTGAACCTAACTAACATATACGAGGGGGTATTGATAAGTACTTAGCCTACCATATAAATCTTTGTCTTGGTCTGCAAAACCACTCCCCAACGGCACATATTGCTTCGTCATTTGTCGAAAATATTTTACCTTTCAAATGTTTTTTGAGTTTTGGGAACATATAATAGTCTGACTGTGCTAAATCCGGAGAATGGGGCGGGTGGTCAACCAATTCAAAACCAATTTCATCATTTTTTTGCAGTGCAATCAACGACTTGTGAGCAGGAGCGTTGTTTTGCAGAAAGAGCACACCTCTGGCAAGTTTTTCGCGGCACTTTTCCACAATTTTTTTACGTCATCTAGTTAGCAACTCAGAATTATCCCATCTTTGTCCCAGAAAACTGAAGCAAGAATCTTGACAGCCGATTTTTGACCACGTCATTTTTTGGGTGCTTCCACTGTTTGGATTGCTCTTTAGTCTCTGGGTCATAGTGATGGATCCACGTTTCGTCCATAGTAACAAGCCGATCCAAAAAGTTTGAGGAATCTTCTGCAAAACGGCGGCACATTTCCTTTGACGTTGTCAATAGAACGCGCTGTTATATGATTTTACTTTTATTCCAGTCCCGCCCTATGCTTTCTAGAACACTCGAGAACCACGTGACCGACTGCAGACGGTTGAAATTAGGGTACCGACACTTGTCCTTCGATTGTCATAACGGACAGACGTGTACACCACACGCACTCGTTCATCACTTCGAACCATACGGTCGAGTATCGCTATGTGAAATAATTAGTTAAGCCGGGAACATTGTGAAGTTCTTTGTAAGTGACATGCTCGTTTGTTTAGTCGTAACACGTCAAATTACCGTTATTGCGCCGACTTTGTCGATATCTGCACGCAAGATTGAAGTGTTTCGCTAACAAAAAGAAGAGCCACATTTGAATTTCGATTGCCGATTCCTGCTCGAATTTCTAACGTTTAAAACGGATCCAGTTAGTCACTACAAGTCCCAAGCTTGTTTCCCGAGCTATTCCACATCTTTATCGTCCATCTACCGTTGGCCGCCGCCAAATTTTACCAGTACTTTTCGTCCTGTTCCCGCCTCGTATTGCCTATCATTCCGTTTTCGCTGCAACAAGTCTCGCCTGGAAGTACGTCATCTCCCACGGCTTTTACGACAATAAATAAAGGCCAATTTTCCACCAGGTGAACGACATTATTGTAAGTAACTTTAGACATTACTGATTATCATCTGTGTTTCGTGCTGTGTGAAGAAACCATCCGATTTGGACCCAGGAATACAATTTCATGTTATAACCTGTTGCATGCTTTGTAAATTGATTTAGATATACAGATTTTCTTTGTTTTCGGAGTCCGGATCGATAAGCCAATACCTTGTTTCTGTTAAGGAAAAGCTTGTCGACGAGGAACGTTCGAAATAACGCAACGTTGCTAAGTAACTATTTGTGTTTAGATTTAATTGTTATTCATTTTACAATTCGTTTTTCTCCATGTACGTTGTTTAAATATTTTATTTCGTGCTACTTATTCATATTTATACATATACATAACTTTATTCAATATATTTGATTTGCAAAACTACCGTAGCGTGATTTATTCATTATTTTCGTAATTAAGCTTTGATCCTACTTTGTAAGCATATACTGTGTTGCTTGATCTAGTGGGAAAAGGCCAAGGTAAGTCACGTCAAGATTAACAAGCCGTCCAGGGAGGATTTCCTGCTTCTCAGCCCCGGGACTAGAACCGCTCGCTACCTTCCCCTTACCTCAACCATCAGAGCAGGTGGCGCCCTTTAAACACCTCCAATCTCAACTTTGACAACCCCCCCCTTCTCCGGCTACGAGTTAGCTGCCAGGCACACCTTTTTGTTACGGTGTCGAAATACCGTCCGAAGCCCGTAACAGCGCTTCTGATCAACGTTCAAGCATCTTGGAATCCATTTGGCCGAAAGCTTTCTCATACCCAAGCCGTGATGAATGATGTGACACACACGTTCATAGGAAATGTGCAATGCTTCTGCAATATTCTTAATCGCAATACGTCGATTTTCTAAAATCATATCATGGACAGAATCAATGTTTTCCGGAGTGGTCACAGAAATTGGTCTTCCAGGGCGGTGCACATCTGATCTTCCTCTTTTATATTCCGCAACCCAGTTTTTAATAGTGGCGTATGAAGGACACTGGTCACCTAAGGTTTCTATCATATCAGCAAAAATTTCTTTGCCCGATAACCCTTGAAAAAATATATACTTAATAACTGATCTTTTTCTCAGACATGCTGTTTTCAAAAATGCACAGTTTGATCACCGTTCAACTTATGGATGTCAAACTTTGACAACTTATTTATAAAACATCATAGTTGTAACCATAGCAACCATATTCACTTTTCTTTACTAGAAACATTCCAGGCTAACTAGATATCAATACCCCCTCGTAATATAAAATTTTTCCAACATATCGGAAATTTTTCTATTGCAAATCCTTACATACGTTGCGGTTGTGAAGTAATTCAATCGATATGTAATTTTCAATTATGTTATACCCAAATTTTTTTATGATTTCTACTTCTTTAACAAAGTCGTGGTTTATTCTGTAATCGTACATGATTGGATTAGACTTTTACGCGAGAGACATGAGAAAACATTGTGATACATTACGCTCGCTCCAATTGCATGCTTTACTTATTTCATTTTGTAACCTCTGAGTGTCATTTGCGGATGTGATTGTCAAATAAAATTTTGCATCATCAGCAAATAATAAACAATTGGCATACTGCAGCACATCAAGCAAATTATTTATAAAAATTAGAAACAGCAGTGGACCAAGATATGATCCTTGCGGAACTTCGGAATTAGCTCGGAATTTTCCCGATGTGCTGTCATTACATCGTACCCAGTATAAACTAGCTTTTTTGCCACTGAATGCTGGCAAAAATCACAAACAAAGCATGGCTGCCGTTTACATTTACGATTTAACAGTTTAAATAGCAACATGGTAATTACGCAAGCGCAGACAGGTTGCTAGCTCATAGAAGGCATTGACACATGTTTGTTTTTTGTTTTTGCAAGAAACAATGGTGAAAATTGTTTTAATTGATGTAAGAAATTTGTTGTTTATAAATTTAGAAATGATTGCCTAATTTCCCATTCCATATTTTAAAGTTTGAACTAAGATGGTATTAGGCTCCCCTTTAAAACGAATTTTGAAACAAATTCCAAACAATTTTAATAAGTAGTCATAACGATTTTTTTCTAACCAAAATACAGATATCAATGCCTACTATACCCATGACACCTGGTCTTCTAAAAATTACTTGATCGTAAGAGGCATAGGCGCCGGGTTTTGAAAATGCTCAGGGGTTGAGCTTTTGAAACATACCAAAAACTGTACAAAACTGATTTATTCAAGTAAAATAATTTAAAAAATTAAATAAAAGAAACAGTTCCACCTCATAAATATGATAATATTGCTAATGCTCCTCAAAGCGCCTCAAAGCAGAAAAGGAAAGCTCTGCTGTACATGTTGAAATAGGAATGGTCAAAACGATTTTAACCAATATTACAATTTACTTTCGGCTTAGACCGCGTCGTCATTTGGGAACCACACCCAGCATAATCAGGTAAGGACCGACCTCTAGAAGTTTGAGCAATATTTGTTCGTAGGGCCTGCCTGCCTAAACAGGGCCGTGTGCTAAGAAACCTTGGGGCGGACAAGGATTTGATCTTAATGTATTTTGTTTGCCAGAACAAGAATACTTAATTGGCTTATGCCTATTAGCTGTTTGTGAACCCATACAAACTAACGTTTCGCAAGACATTGCAGCTTGCATCTTCAAAGTGAATAAAACACTGAATTCAAATCCGGGAAGCGGAGGTATTTAAACCTCTTTGAGCCAGGCTGTCACCGTTGGGCAAAGGTGGATCCGGTGGAGCGTGATCGTGAGATCGATGATGCTTAGGAGTCCTTAGAGGATAAACTATTGGATTCCAAGCTTTACTGAGTCTAAAACCATCCTACCTGTTTATGTCATTTTATTCTTCGTTTCACTTTTATTCTTAGTGCTGCTCATAGTGCTCCCTGTGGACTGGGGGCATCGCCCAGCTGATGACGATGATATATTAATGTTTGCATTCGATGAAGATGAATCTAATGAATCAACTTTCTTTTCTGCTACATGAATTACAAGTTTGTCCATTTTAACTAATCCAAAGATGTATGTGTTAGCAACAATCAAAAGACACTCGTCGCTCTTTCCCGTCCGCGTTCACTGTACGAATGCCGCTGCGGCGACGCGCACACATGCATTTCGCCCTGCGCAAAAGAGTTCTGATTTCTCACAAACACTTAATTGCAATACTTCTTAAACGCCACTATATGTCACAATACTTCGTAATGTTTGTCGCTGTTGATCACTTTTAGGAGTATTTTTTCTATTTAATTTTTATTTAAAAATTATTATTTTATTTTTAGTTTAATTTATATAATTTTTTTAGATCTGGCTCACGGGTGCTCCGCACTCCTGAGAAATTTCTCAGGGATGCTTGAGCCCCGGAGCACCCACGTAGTTGGCGCCTATGGTAAGAGGCATTGATATCTGTGTTTTGCTTAATAAAACTTATTTTATTTTGAATAGAAACGAATATCACAATGAAGTTTACAAATCAAAAATGATAAGAATTTGTTTTAAATAATTTTTAAATAAATGCCAACCAAACCAATATTAGTTAAAGATGTAATGTATGGAATGGGAAATTAGACATTTTAGCATTTCAAAACTTATAAAAAACAAATTTTTTACATAAATTTAAACAACGTTCACAAGTGTTTCTTGCAAAAACAAAAAAACAAACATGTGTCAAAATATCTAGATGATAGCACATAGTCTTGACTAAGGTTTAACAGAAAAAGTTGGTTTAATCTTGGGAAATCCGGTTCCTGCCGATTTTATTAGTAGAGTCTGCAAATGTCAAATTTTTCGAAGAAGATGGAATAATTTGGCAACAACGCAACGAAATTAAAAAAAAAACAATGCAGAAAGGCAATTAAAAAACAAATAAAATATAGAAAAATATACAGGGTGTTCTATTTAAAAAAACATAGGGTTGGTATGCCATTTTTATATGAAACCTCACATAACTGAAACAAAATCATCAAATGTGGTTCTTTTAGTCCCCTAAAACTTTTTTTTGAAATATTTTTCTGTATTTTAAACAGTAACGAAGATAGCGACTACCGCAGCGCTGTTTACTCACCCTGTATATTAGACTAGATAGATAGATTAGATAACTTTTCATAAAAAGTGAAAGAAATATTGTGAAAAGCCTGTTTTTTTGCGAAATAACTACTTTTTAATAGTCTTAGTCGTTTTTTGAGAAATGTATTTTAATAACAAATATTAAATTATTCTTAAACGAATTTTCCCGAAAAACGCAAAAAATATACAAAATGCATATCCCAAAAATCAAAAATATCCTACTTGTTTATTGATTAAGCAAGTTGTTAAATTATGCGGCATTGCTAACTAAGATTCTAAATTTTTCCACAATGTTTCATTTTACAATAAAAAATACTTCGACCTGGAAACAATTGTTCAATTTTAACTGCAAAAATTTACTGGACATTTGGTTTTATCCAGCTTTTTTAATCTTAAGCCAAAATCAACAGTTTCATAAGTTTATTTTAAATTTCTTATTTAATTTAAATGGATAATTATTACCATTTCCATCTACAACTTTATACAACTTAATTCAAAAAATTAACATCCAATATATTGTTAAATTTTTTATCTTTAAATTTGTTTTAATTTAAATTAAAATGTACCTCACTGTCGTCAAACTTTTAATCTGAAACACAATATTTGTACTTACAATTTTATTCCTTTTTACTTTCCCATACTACTACTGAAGTAAGGAAAGTCATTTTATTTATAAATTTTTGTATATAAATAAAATAATTACTTTAACAATATTTATTTATTTTAACCTTACGTATTTCGGCATGTTTACATGCCATTGTCAAAGGTTATATGAAAAAGTAAACAGTTAGTGTTGTAATAGCAATAGAACTTGGTGACTTGATCTCGGTAATCGTCTGCAGATGATTTGATTTCTTATTCCAAAATGTCCAATGGAGGAAAATTTAAGAGATCAATTTGCTCATTCAGTAACGGTGCAGTTTTTAAATGTTTGTGAATTTTTACATCACAAAAGTTTAAACATTTTATGGTGTTATTGGATGTCATTGAATGATTGTGTTCTAGTAAGTGTTTAGCGTAATTGGATTTATGTGGGTTTTTGTATTTGTAACAACGTACGTGTTCTTTATACCTAATAGCAACATTTCTAATTGTCTGGCCTATATAAACCGAATTACAATGCGAACAATTTAATTTGTAAATGCCTGATTTTAGCAAATCGTCTGTTTTTGATGTTGCATTAAACAAAGTGTTTAAGATGTTTCTAGTTGTTTTAAAACTTACTTTATCTTTATTTGTTTTGTTTATAATTTTAGCAATTTTTTTTGATTTGTTACCAAAATATGGGATCGAGGCATATTTAATTGTATCTGATGAAGCTGGGGTATTCAAATAAGTTTTATGAATGGCTAATTTATAATCTTTTTCTTTAATTAATGTATCAATAAGTTTAGTATTATAACCATTACTATATACAATTTGTTTAACAATTGAAATTTCTGTATTATAATTAATTTTATCTAAAGGGATCGTCAAAGCCCTATGTAGCAAGGACCTATATGCTGCTAATTTATGTGTTTTATGGTGACAAGAATCGTGTGGTATTGTAATGTCTGTTTGTGTAGGCTTTCTATAAACTGAGTATTCAAATTTATTAGTTGAATTATGTTTGTTTTAATCTAAAAAGTTAATGGACTTATTTTGTTCAGTTTCTAGTGTACATTTTATGTTTGGATGCAAGCTGTTAATAAAAATTAAAAATTCATTAATTAAATCAAATGAACTATTAAAACATGCTAAAATGTCATCAACATAACGAAACCAAAATATAACTTTCTCAGATTGATTTGATTCGAATATTTGATCTTCTATAGATTTTCCATAAATATATTAGCTAAAAGAGGTGACATTAGACTTCCCATGGGTAAACCATCTTTTTGGAAATAAATTTTATTATTAAAAGTAAAATAATTTTGATTAATGCAAAGTTCAAATAATTGAATCAACTCGGTCTGTTTTGTTAATTTAACATTTTTGTTAACAAGAATAGTATTTAACAAAGGAATACACTCTTGCGGAGGTATTTGGGGAAACATATTAGTAACATCAAAATTAACTAGCTTGCTTTGTAAACTCCTTTTTTGAATTTTGAATAGATAGAGCAATAGTGCATCTAAAGACAACTCAAATGCCCTTTTTTCCAAAAGCTTCATCTTTAAAGTGAAGGCATTTCCAATCATAAATATTGTCATTTTATTTAATAGCCCTTAATAAGTATAATCAAATGATGTAAAAATATTTTTGGAGATATGTAAACTGTAAATATACTAAATGCTTAAAATTTTAGACATTTACACAAAATTATTCCTCAAAAACTGTCCACATAATTTTTTTTAAAACTTTCTGAGCCGATAGAGCTTGCAATGAAATGCAAATTGGTTTTTACTAAGCACCCAAATTGTACTCCGACGCCCTCCAGAAATTTTTAAAAATTTTTTAATAAACGCGTTTGTAAATAAAGTTGTTATAACCATTTTTGTCTTTTGCTTTTATTTGATATCCCTTAATAAGTACCTACAATCAAATGGTGTAAAAATATTTTTGGAGATATGTAAATTGTAAATATACTAAAGGCTCATAATTGTAGACATTTTCACAAAATTATTCCTCAAAAACTGTCCACATAATTTTTTTTAAACTTTCCGAGCCGATAGAGCTTGCAATGAAATACAAATTTGTTTTTACTTAGCTCCCAAATTGTACTCCGACGCCCTCCAGAAATTTTTAAAAATTTTGAAATAAACGCGTTTGTAAATAAAGTTGTTATAACCATTTTCGTCTTTTGCTTTTATTCGATAGCCCTTAATAAGTACAATCAAATGGTGTAAACATATTTTTCGAGATATGTAAATTGTAAATATACTAAAGGCTCATAATTGTAGACATTTTCACAAATCTATTCCTCAAAAACTGTCCACATAATTTTTTTTTAAACTTTCTGAGCCGATAGAGCTTGCAATGAAATACAAATTGGTTTTTACTAAGCCCCCAAATTGTACTCCGACGCCCTCCAGAAATTTTTAAAAATTTTGAAATAGACGCGTTTGTAAATAAAGTTGTTATAACCATTTTTGTCTTTTGCTTTTATTTGATAGCCCTTAATAAGTACCTACAATCAAATGGTGTAAAAATATTTTTGGAGATATGTAAATTGTAAATATACTAAAGGCTCATAATTGTAGACATTTTCACAAAATTATTCCTCAAAAACTGTCGACATAATTTTTTTTAAACTTTCTGAGCCGATAGAGCTTGCAATGAAATACAAATTGGTTTTTACTAAGCCCCCAAATTGTACTCCGACGCCCTCCAGAAATTTTAAAAAATTTTGAAATAAACGCGTTTGTAAATAAAGTTGTTATAACCATTTTTGTCTTTTGCTTTTATGTAGGCGGCGCGTGCGCCGGCTACTTAGCCAACGCCCTAAATCTGGAACGGGCGGCTTGTACTGGTTGGAGATGACTAGATGTAGATTTCAATCATTTCTTAACGCGAGAATATTTAAAATGTAAAAAGTATGGGAAAGTACCAGCGACCTGTTTCGTCCATTTTTCTCACACTTACTGTGTGTCTGCGTAAAGATGTTAACTGTATTCTTCGAATTTATTCTATATGTTTACCAAAATTATTTATATTAAATTCTAACTTACTTACTTAAAAAAGAACTTGGCCTATTTCTAAAACCTGAACTTCAGCTTTCAACTTAAGATATGAAATCTACTTTTTTTTAAGAAAAAATTTAAAAAATTCTTCTGGACTTTTGACCTGTGCAATTTTGTTTTCGTAAAATGCAATTCTAAAAGTGTTCACAAATTCTTCATACTTGTTTTGTGGGTAATCTGTTTCAAAATTTTAAATTTTTTTTCTCGACGTATAACCTGCAACTATCGTGACAGCTGCATCATTGCTTTCTCAATTTTCGTGTCTGACCTACCTATTAATTAGGCGATTCCAAGAAACTCAACTTTCGAGCTAGATTTTAAAAGAGATCAAAAACCCTAAACGTCTAATAATAGCTCGGATTAGCCGGAATTAGAAGAGCCCGTTTTTTATACAAAAAAATAATCGAATTGAATTTCTAAGAAGGTTTTTTATATTAGCCTGGAATGCTTTGGACACGGCGAAGACGTGAACCGCAGACGATTGAATTCGGAGAGGTACCTAACCTTTCTGCAAATATGACAAATGAGCTTTGAAGTTCGACTACCCGTGAGAGTGCATTTTAATGAAACCCCTGGATGATTTTCTGTGAAGTCTCATCTAGAATTTTATATTCAAAGAAATTGCCGTCGATGTTAACGAACTCTGAAATTGGGAACTCGAAAGAACGTTGGGTCTTGAAAAAATGTCTCGAAATTGTGAAATGTTGAGCAAGAACGAACCAAGGCGTTTTTTTTTGTACAATTACGGAACAAATACCTGTCTATTTCCAAGACTATTATTATTTACATCTTTTAATAACTACTCTTTTACCTGTAAGTGGCACATAGGGGGCAGATTTTCAATCAACGGAAATAACGAAGAAGTAAAAAATTTGTTATTTTTGGTGGCTGTTCTATAACGTCAGTCTATTAAAATTATTATTATTAAAAAACCCTTACCCTTCTTACCCTCCACTTTTCGAATTTTGTCATAAATGAAATAATTGTCACTAATTAATATCATTATATAAATGTTTAATTTTTATAATGCAACATATCAAATTGTATTTAACTTCTAATTCTGATTAACGCATAATTAAATATTTATCTACTTTCTCATTCATTATTGTGTCATGATTTAATATCTCTACTAGACTTTCCAGAAATGTTAACATTCTTTAATTCTATAATCACGAGAAGGAAGCATGTTAAATAATTATTTGATTACGACTTTCTTAATTGTTAACTTAACTTTTAGAAAATGAGTAATCACGTTATTGGCGAAATGATTTGAATTTAAATTGCGTACTGGTACGTGCTACTGCAGATAAACTTTATTTGAATATTTAACTTAAAAAAAAAACCGACTTCAAATAAAAACACAAAAGTAACATAAGTTAACTAAAAAGCAAAAAATAAATGTTTTTTATACAACAGTTTAATACTTATTTGTTGTTCCGTTTAATGTAATTAAGAAATTGTTGTTTATTATATAATTATTAATTGTTTTATAATTTTTAAGTCGGTGCCAAGTAAAACAAAAATTCGAATCTAATTTGTTATTGCAGCAAGGTATATAATTTTTATGTTTTACTTGGCACCGACTTAAAAATTATAAAACAATTAATAATTATATAATAAACAACAATTTCTTAATTACATTAAACGGAACAACAAATAAGTATTACACTGTTGTATAAAAAACATTTATTTTTTGCTTTTTAGTTAACTTATGTCACTTTTGTGTTTTTATTTGAAGTCGGTTTTCTTTTTTTTAAAAGTTAATTATTTTACAAATTTAAGTGATGGGTAGACCTAGTAAGGATGCTTCTCGAATGAGGAAACGACGGCTAGTTGAAACGGAAGATGAAAGACGGAAACACTAAAGGGTCGGTTAAAAAATAGATTTTGAGGAGTTCCCCGGTGTATCTTCGAAGTTCAAGGTCCAATACCAATGAAATTATAATGGGACTACCTTAGAACTATACTAAACCCAACGGAAAAAGAATCATTAAAATCGGTTCATAAACAAAAAAGTTATGCCCGAACATACATTAAAAAAAAAAACATATATACAGACGAATTGAGAACCTCCTCCTTTTTTTGAAGTCGGTTAATAAAAAATGAGCGAAACACTTCGCCTGGACTTTCCTATACATTTAAATACATTGTTTTATATTTTCCAACACTTTCGATATACACCTGTCTAGACACGACTAGTTAAGTAAATAGTTCTTATAAGTTGTAACATCTTGAAGCGGTTGAAGAAAGACCGACCGCCGAGCTGCAAGCATAAGGTTGGGTAAAATATTCGGACTGAATCAACGGAAGCGCCGAAATTGATATTTGAAAATATATTAATAACTCGAGAAGTATTATTTTCAGCAAGAAATTACTCTTATTAATTTGTATTTAGAATTTCAAAACCTTTCTGATTTTAAAGCCAAAATGCCACGTTTCCATTTAAAAAAAAGTTATTTTTTACCGTAGCCGCCATATTAAAATTGGAAACTCAAGTTTTTTTCTTAAATACAAACGAGAAGAATTTGCCCTACAACTTTGCTCTTGGGTTTGCGGGTCTATCTATTAAAATAAAAAAGTTAGCCTACACTGAACATTAAACGACTAGTACAAGAATACAACTGCTGTAGAAAGTATGTGAAATTCTTATTATTCTTATAGGACAAAAAGATTATTAAGGGGCAAAAAATTCGATTTTTTGATTTTTTGTAAAAAGATTCTCCTAGAGCAAACAAAAGAAGAAATCAATTTTTTTAATTTAGTAGCGAAAATTTTGGGGGGAGGGGGAACAGTAGCCCCCCTAAATATGAAATTATCGAAAAAATATTATTATATTCGGATTTTGCTATTAATGGTGAACTATTTCACATTAACAGAAATATTTTATTACCCCGTTAAATAAATAAAAGGGTGCCAATTTTCAATTTTCAAAAATTCATAGAGGGCGTCACAGTGAAATTATAGCAATGCGCAAAAAAACAAATTGTAGAAGATTCCCAGCTCTATCAGCTTAAAAAGTTTAAACAAAAACGTGTGGGCAGTTTTTGAGGAACATTTTTTTGAAAAATTTCAAAATTTTGGAGTGATGTCATTGCGATCGTTTTTATATTTTCAAAATTAATTATATTTCATGGTATAGTACCCTTGAAGGGCTACCAAACAAGATGTAGTTGATTCCAATCAGATAACTGGTATTTGAGTAAATGGGCGTTAATATCGAAATGTTCAAAAATTCGTAGCGGCCGCCATTTTAAAGCTAGAGAGTTCGGTAAAAAATCGTTTGATTTGTCCTAAGGCCTTCTTTAATCTCCACCAAAATTCAGTTTCTGAAAAACATGCTACCAAAAAAACATGTCTAACTTCCGCTTCCCGTTTCGGTTTTTTTAAAAGCTTATTATGTCGGTGAATTTTTGATATACCCCCTCATTCCAAAGCACATCAAAATCGGTCCAGCCGTTCCGGAAATATTTAAATATTTAAAATATTTAAGTTTGAAATTTTTTAAAATTTACAATTTTTTTACAAGTTACAAATTTTCAAAAATTTTCGAGATTTTCTTAAATTATCAAAAGTACAAAGTTTTAAACTCAAAAATTTATAAAATTTACACACTTAAAATATTTTCAACATTTTTAATTTTCAAAATTTACACGTTTCTAAGTTCTCAACATTTAAAAAAATGTTCAAAATTTTAAAACATTTTCAACTTTATTTTACTTTAAGGTTTTCAAATTTATTAAGTCTTCCAAAAGCGGCGAAAATTTCTTTAAATTTTCATAATTTAAAAACATTTTCAACTTCTTTTGAAGTTTTCAAAATTTACACACTTGAAATATTTTCATAATTTTCAAAATTTTGAAATATTTTATAAAATATTCAAGTTTGAACATTTTTAAAAATTTACAATTTTTAGTAAGTTAATAATTTTCAAAAATTTTATAAATTTTGTTAAATTTTCAAAACTACAAAGCTTTAAAACTCAAATATTTATAACATTTTCAACTCGTTTTTAGATTTAAAAAAATATTTCACAAATGTTCTAAATATTTAAACATTATTTGAAAACTTTCAATATTATTAAATTTTCAAAATTTTAAAACATTTTCAACTCGTTTTTATATTTTCAAAAATTTTCAGTATTTACACACTTTTAATATTTTCAACATTTTTTAAAACGTTAAAATTTTTAATATTTACACTTTTTTAACTTTTCAAAATTTTCAAAATTACATAAAAATTTAATTTCAATAATTAAAATGAAAAATTTCACAAATGATCTAAATTTTTTAACATTGTTTAAACAATTCAAAATTATTAAGTCTTCCAAAACGTGTGAACTTTTTTTTTAAATTTCATATTATTAAAACATATTCAACTTGTATTTAAATTTACAAACTTTTCAAAATTTAACACTTAAAATATTAACAATCAATGTTGTGAGTTATATGAAGATATTATAAATTATAAAATAAAACTTCAAGCCTTTCTTCATAAATTTATTATACATATAGATAATGCTATATGTACATTTCGATTACGATTTAATCATCTACAGTAGTAAATGCTAACTGTTAGCAAAAAATTTCAGAAGTTTTCAAAAGTGGAAAAATATTCAAATTTTTTACTTATTTACCATTTTTAAACTTTCCCTCAATTATCAAAATTGTAAAATTTTTCGTCACCCGAAATAGGTACTTCAAATTTTCAAAAGTTTGCATTATATTATAAAATCTTCAAATTTTCATAATGTTTGTTATTTTAGAAATTTTTAATACTTCTAATTTTTTGTTTAGAAAATTTCATAGTAATCAACATTTTCCAAAAATAATTGAAAAAAAATTTTTTTAATTTTTATAAAACGTCCTGTATAAATATTTATTAAAAAATTTTAAAATACTCTAAATTTTCATAATATTGTCAAGATTTTCGAAATAAATAAAAACTTTCGATAACTTCCATAAATACTGGGAAGGTCCCGTGCCGGTTGCCCGACAGCTCTTTCTGAAGTACAGAGAAAAAAATATAACCTTTTCGTAGTAAAAATTTTCTAAAAAATATTCAGATATGCATAGTCGGACTTTTTTATCAAGGGCAACCGCGGCTATGGAAACAAATAAAATAAAACATTCAAAACCATCAGAGAAAATTTGTGCCACAGCACAAAAACATAAAGTAACTCTTCCCCCCAACTAACTTTTGAACGACTTGATATTTTTCTACAAAATTTGGTGTGCTGTAATGGGAAATTAAATACTATTTTTCAGACCATATTAAAATTTTGTATCATCCAAAACGGCGACTGGGCGCCATTTTGAAATTTTTTGTTAAATAGAAAGGGGGGTCGAGTGACACCTCATTTGAAAGGTTTTTTAATTCTCCGTCTGATCCTAGAGTTTGAAAGAAAAATATTCAGCCATAACAAAATGGCGGATTTTAAACAAATGGACTCACTCAATTCAAAATTGTTTTGATTTTTTTATCCAGGGTCGAGTGACACCTCATTTGAAAGGTCTTTTAGTTCTGCGTTTGATCCTAGAATTTCAAAGATAAATATTGAGCCATAACAAAATGGCGGATTGTAAACCAATGGACTCACTCAGTTCAAAAGTGTTTTGATTTTCTTATCCAGTAGTCCACTTTTTCATTTGCAGGACTAAATTTTCCCAGAAATATCTCAGGTGGCTTGAAATAATATTGAAAACGTTATGTTCCAACAAGACGGTGCGCCGCCTCATTATTATAGGCCTGTTTCTGACTTTCTCAACGGACAATCTTTTGGCTGATCGATTGATAGGCGGGGGCCTGCAGAATAGCCGGCTCACTCCCCAGATTTAACTTTCTTAGATTTTTTGTATGGGAATATCTGAAATCGAAAGTGTACAGAACCCGTCCAGAAACAATTGAAGAACTGGAGCAAAGCATTACAGAAGTTTGTAGAATTATCACTCCAGAAACTTATGAAAATGTAAGGGAGGAATTTCATAACCGACTTTTTTAGTGCCAAGAAGTGAATGGTAAACATTTCGAACACTTAGTTTAATTTCTTTTTGCTTTAATTCTTAATTTTTTAAATAGACTTCATTACCTTCAAACATTGTCATTTTGTTATGACTCAATATTTTTCTTTGAAACTCTAGAATCAGACGCAGAATTAAAAGACCTTTCAAATGAGGTGTCACTCGACCCCCCTTTCCATTGAAAAAAATTCAAAATGGCGCCCAGCCGCCATTTTGGATGATACAAAATTTTAATATGGTCTGGTTAATAGTATTTAATTTCCCATTACAGCACACCAAATTTTGTAGAAAAATATCAAGTCGTTCAAAAGTTAGTTGGGAGGGGGACACAGTGTATATTTAACGCCGGTCTATTTCATTCTGCAGTTATGTCCGTTTTGTCTACGATCTTATCACAATGTGTATGTTATGGTATAAACAAACGTTCCCGCGGAAAAGCAAAGAAACTCTGTTTTACTTCAGTGCGCACGCGCAGTATGTGTACTTCTGTCAATTTCAAATGTCATGTGTAATGATGTAGAGGTCAGATGCTTGTAATTTGTGAACAATTTAGTCTCTGTGTCAAACCGTAAAAACAACTGACGACTGAAACACTGAGAATTTTAATGATTTGCTGGTTGACCGATTTGTGAAGCTGAAAGAAAAGCGTACGGATTTCATTTACATCACTGTAAATTAACATGTTCTGTTTAAAATTTGTGTCACCCTCGCATAGTAAATGATCACGAAGCGCCACTGTATTAAATTCATATCACGAGTCCTTTACTCCTCTTAAATTGGAGCACGAAATATTTAACAGAGATTTTCGTTGTTAGCAGATTACTAGTTTAAGTAATCAAAAAGAATGGTATTTTAAAAAATGTAATTTTATACAGTGTGATCAACAGAATTTTATATAAAAAATTGACTATGAATCTTAATTATTACCTCAAGCATGACCTGCTTGATTTCGAGTCAGATCTGTTAAGCAAGTCATAATTCATAGTCACAAAGTACCATACTTCATAAAAATATTATTCATAATTATGATAGTTTGTGAATGCATGAATTATGTTCCGACATGAATTGTATTTTCCACGGCCAACTCTTATCTAAAACGTTGTTGATCGTACTATATTAATTTCGTTGAAACTGTTTGTGTTTTAAATTAAGTTTTAATTAAGCCATGTATATTCGCTTGCAAATGGAAATGTACCACATACTAGAACAAGTGGAAAATAAGTTAGGCGAGGGGACGAGAAAAAAATATAAAATAAACATTTTTTTAACGGCAATCTTTAATATTTAATTATTAATTGTCCTCGTCTTTTCACAAATTTTGAAAATTTGAGTCGCTGCTGCTAGGCTCATTTCGAATATGCAAAATAAAGCGATATTGGGTTTTGGTTTCAACCAAAATCGAATTTTTCTTGGTCTTTATTTGGATAATAACCCAATACAAAGTTTGAACTTAAATTGTTGAGAATATATACAGGCTGTTCATTTGAAAAGTTTCCACTCGTAATATTAAGAAAATCGGAAGAGACATTGAAATGCGGAGTGTGGGAGTTTTTATGTGTCAATAGGGACATATTTTACAGGTATCGATTATGGATAGCAATTCGCCCCCTACCCCACAGTCTACTCAACTTTAAAATCATAAATAGTACCTCACCCCTTATATGGCATCAAATTAAAGCCCTTGAGAAACGTAGTCTTTTGGCCCAATAAAAATTAAAATTGGTTTATTATTGCTTATCGAGGTATTAATGGAAAACGTATTTTCTTTAATGTGAAAAAAATGGGAGCCAAATATTTAAGCAAATGTACCCCGTTACCATATATTTTATAAATTATTTTAGAAACAAAATTTAGTGGCATAAGATCTGGAGATCTAGCAGGCCACTCGATTGTTCCTCTTCTGCCAATTCACTTATTAGGAAATCCATCATTTAACCGATGCCGGACGGGTAATACGTAATGAGCAGGCACTCCATCTTGCTGATAATGAAGAAGGTCTTTATCCAGTTTTAAGTTTCCATGTTAATCATGTTGGTTTCCTAGAGCTTCTGTGATGAGAGAATCGATAGCATCCTGCAGCATATTCATTAAAGGACCAATAACAGTCCCCCACGGTACCTGCTCATAAATTTAACTTTTATGGCCACTGAGTAAGTCCCCCTCTAAAAAAAATGAGGTTTTACACCAATGCAGTAGCGGCAGTTTTGTTTATGATTCACTTTTAGAAAAGGATTTGCTGCAAACTGTCCAAAAACTTCAACTTGCGCTATTTCGTTGAACTCTCTAGGTTCTGCACGTTTTTTACTTCCAACAGTCCCATTTTTACAAAATATCTCAGAAGTTTCAAAACGAATGTGTGCGAGACATTTTCATCTTGGTGCCTTTGGTTGAAAGTAGCCGCTGTTCTCCGGGCAGATTTCTTTTCGGCTTTGTAAATGATAATTAATTCTATTCTTTTATCAAAAGTGTAAACCATCTTTAAGGTAATAATTAACTACTACGCAATTACAGAACCAACAGACAAATACAATATTTTGTTGTCAAACTAAAACAAAATTGGTTGAAATCTATGGTAACGGATACATTTGTTTAAACACTCGGATCCTAATTCTTACAATAAAAATACTTTCTAATTAACAAACTCGAGAACGAATCAACCGATTTTAATTTTATTTCTGCCCTTTGGGGTTTAATTTAATGTCACATATGGGGTGGGTGCAATTTAACAATTGAAAGTAACGTTGGCTGTGGGTGAGAGGGTAAATTTCTATCTATCATCGGTACCTGAACAATGTTTTCCCATTGATATCAAAACACTTCCGACAAACCGCATCTCAATAGCTCTTCTGATTCGCTTAATATTACCACTAGAAACTTTTTAAATGAACAGTCACTAAATCCGTATTCCGTCTGCCTGTCTCTACTTTTAGCGACCACACGCCTCCGTTACTAGGATCAAGACTTTTATGCGTCTACGGTAGAAGGCGAATATTCCTTTGTAATATTATATGTATCAGGTCATTACAGCTTTCGATGCTAATAAAAATATTGTGTTACACTGTTTGGTTGGAAAATTGGAATGCGAAGCGCTGATAGTCTTCATTAGCAAACAAACAGGTCTACGCGGTGAAGGCGTATTAAGCCAGTCAGCGGAATTTTCTATAACACGTGGGCCTGCAATTAGGGATGCAGCGAGCAGTACTTTTTCAAAATGCCGGATAACGGATATTCGGTATTCGGTTGCTCAGCCGGATACCGGATTATCCGACATAGTTTTCACTTTCGAAGTTGTTTTAGCTTAAATGCAGTAAAATTTAGGTTTTAAGACGACGATATTCAAACATTCTTTTAGAAAATTCAAGGGTCAAGGGGCCAAGGCTCTAATTTTACTGTGAAGTTCTCTACGAATTTTTGAAACTTGGAAATTAATGGTAACAGGGGGTTAAGTGACTAAAATTCATGTTTGAGTACAATTGCTCATCTGTAATAGTAGAATCAAATTATGTAAACATGTTTTTGTCTGTAATAATTTTTAGGGGGGAGTGGGGAAGAGGTTAGTACTTATAGTCCTTACATGTTTTGGCTAACAGATTTTATTTTCTAGTTCATGGCTTTATTTTTTATGAAAAACGTCGAAAAATTATTTTATTGGTTTTATTTTATGGCACATTACATATCATACTTGTATTCTTAAAGCTAGCGTGGGTTTTACTGACGATTGACGATCAAGTGCATTTTATAGGTTCCTTGTCTTGGATCTCTGTCACATGTCACATGTACTGCAAAATTTGAGACCTGCATATCATAGCAACAAGCGGTTCATGCAACCTCTTTATGTTATACATATAACAAATATGAAAAAATATACAGGGTGTTCCATTAAAAATAAAAAAACTGCTATCACTTCCGGTTAAACCGGAAGTCCAAATTAACACCGTTTTATGTCGTAATATGCATTTTTATATGTGTGTTACCTAGAAAAAATTTGAAATTAATAATTTAAAAATTGAAAATGGCCGATTGTTACCTGTTCTCGCGGCCACACGGTATATTACTTCGTGGTTTTAATAAATAATACTTATTTATGTTGTTTGAAATCATTTCAAATTTTTAACTCGCATAAATGTTAATCTCAATAATATATATTTAGTAATTGTACCCGATACTGTATCGTACTCTTACTTTTAATTGTTTTAGTCTATACTTTCAAATAAAATTGCATTCATAATCTCTTTTACTTAAAGAAAAATCTCCGGCCGGATATTTCATATTATCCGGCCAAACCGAATATTCGGTGAAATGGCCGGATAACGGATAAAAACCGAATATCCGTTGCATCCCACCTGCAATACGCACTTGCAAAATTGTGTTACAAAATGTTGTACAATATTACTGGAAAATAAGACATTCCGTAAGATCTGTACAAGTAAAAGCAATAACTGGACAAATAGTAATTGAATATTTAAATAACGAGCTCTTGAAACCACGCGGACAAAATAAAGAAACTAAACATTAATAATTAAAAAAGACGCAGCTCTACTTCCGAAAGAAGTTGTCAAAAACAAAACTTAACCCAAATATTGGAAGCTCGCGTTACAATAACAAATGTGCTGCAAACAAACGTGATTATCACGTTTACACTAACCAGCTCGCATTAAAGAATACGATTGAAAGATTATTTTAAAAGCAATCGCAAAATAATTAATAAAACTCGTAATCCGCTAGGTATATAGTTAATTAGCTAATTTTATTTATTTATATATATATAAAAAAAATCATTAAAACAAGGTTCCGCTAGTATACCGTCTGTCTATAAAGTAAACCCCCCCCCCCCCCCCCCCCCCGCTAACTTTTGAACCACTTGATATTTTGGCACAAAATTTGGTGTGATTTAGTGGGAGGTTAAATTCAACTTTTTGCTTAATTTAAATTTTTTATCATTTAAAATAGCGGCTGAGCGCTATTAAAAAAAACTTAAAAACCAAGGGGATCGAGTGACACCTCATTTAAAAGGTTTTTTAATTTTGCGTATAATTCTAGAGTTTCAAAAATAAATATTTATCCGGAACAAAATGGCGGCTCTTAAACTAACGGAATGTATCAATTCAAAATCATTTTGGTTTTTAATCTAGCAGGCTATTGTTTCATTTGTGTGCTTGCTGTTTGCTGTCATTGAAAAGCTTATATTGAATTAGGTAGCTGGAAACACTTTTAAGAACGTTGTTTCAACAGGACGGGGCACCGACTCATTTTTATAGTCCTGCTACTGACTTGCTCAATGGTAGGAGGGGTCCCGTAGAATAACCGGCACGCTCCCCGGATTTAACCATTTTAGATTTTTTCCTTTGGGGATATCTGGAATCTCTAGTGCACAAAATCTCCCCAGAAGCAATTGAAGAACTGAAGCAGCGCATAACACAAGTTTGCAGAAATATTACTCCAGAAACTTATAGAAATGTAAAGGGGGAGTTTCATAACAGACTTTGCATGTGCCAAAAAGTCAATGTTGAAGATTTCGAACACTTGATTAATTTGTTTTGTTTAAATTTTTAGTTTTTAAATAAACTTGTTTATTTTAAATTACTTGTGATTTTGTTTTAGATAAATATTTTTTTCTGAATCATTAGGATCAGACGCAGAATTAAAAGACCTTTTAAATGAGGTGTTCCCCCTTGATATTTATTTTTTTTAACTAACGCTAAGCCGCCATTTTGTAAGATCAAAATTTAAATATATGTTAAAAAGTGGTATTTAACCCCCTATTAAAGCACCAAAATTTTGTGTTGAAATATAAAGTCGTTCAAAGGGTAGCAGGGGGCGGGGGTTATTTAATAGACACTCTGTATATATCATAATAAACCAAAAATTCTCCACGCTATTAGTTTGTTGTATTATTCAACATCGATTTTGAATGTGTAAGAAGGAATTCAAAGCCGACTTCCTCTCAAAATTGCGCAGTCAAAGGAGACGAACGATACCAGAGAAATTCCGTTTCCTGGTTTCACCACTAATGGTAGTAATTCGACATTATTAACTTTACATTTTACGTCAGAACTTGCAACACAACGTGGTTAAACTCAGAAACATTTCTAACACGAAAAACCACAAGCTTAATTACTAAACATTTAATATTTTTCGCCGAGGCCAATATTTTTTAATTGCGCCCCTGCAAAATGGTTAAAAGCTCTTGCGTAAGTAGACAGGAAGTTGATTTAAAAATGTAGAGAAAGAGCACCTACCAATAATTGCATTTAGCTGCTCTCTGAAAGCCTTTCAAATGCGAACTGTGATTTCAAAAAGCAACATAATATTCAATAATGCGGATGAAATTGTAAGATGTAGCAACGCGACGTTTCTAATTTTACGAATACCTAGGCAAAGCGATAAAACGCAATTAATTGCATTAGAACCGGTTGCGCCAAAAACTAAGTATTTTTTAATCACGTGACTACAGATATATTTAAATAATCTGAGTGGTCGGTCACTGTCTGGTATGATGTTTGTAAATTTTTCTCTTAGACAAGACACCCGGAGATATTTCCTCATCTTTGTAGTTATCGTAATTATTATGAGTCACCGAAATAGAAATTTCCGTAAAGAGCGTGCAGACACGCTAGAAGTTGCAAATCTTATCACTTTCAGCTCTACTTGCACAAGACAAGCACATTCACTGGATCAATATAAAAAACAAAGAACGATAATTGGCACTTATTCCTAACTACCATAAAAAAATGAGATAAAATATAACAAACTGCGCATTTTAGTTAAAACAAATCTTAATTCTTGTTAGAATAAATACGTTGTAACTAATTAATATTTTTTTATATCACTTTATATACGCGGATAACACACGGAGTTATTTCATAATCTAAGTGTAAGCAAACACTTTTAATAATAAAATCAAAATTTGGGATGAATACAATTGTGGGGAAAATATTGATCTGAAATCAAATTTAACTGCTCTAAAAAATCAAATTATTAACGAAAATTATATCACTAGGAGAAGATTTTTAGGCAGAACGTTCCAAAAAATGAGCCCTTAACATATTTCTTTGCAATATGGTTACAAAAGCATACCTAAAGCCAAAATGGTTTCTGAGTAAAAGTTTTCGAAAAGAGCTTCCGTGAAAACGTTCCAAGAAAAGACTTCTAAGCAATGATATTCGTAATTTTCTACAACCAGATTCTTTTTCTTGTACTGTCATATCCTATTCAGGGCGTTGGCTATCTCTCTCCTATGTCTGTGTTTGGTGCGCGGCGGTAGATAGTTTGCACAGACAGACATAGGGGACCTAACAGTTTAACGCGGGCTCCGAACCACAGGAAGTGCATGCACTTCTTCTCCAGAGAGGTTTTTCCTGTGGAAAAATCCACCTCGCTGGTTTCCCGTTGCCTTGTGAGGGAGAACGACCGGGTCGGGGATCGAACCCGAATCCGCTGCATTGGTAGCCCGGGCTGAATCTGTAAAAAAGACAGAAAAGGTTACAAAAACAATCGAAAAAAATCCTCAAAAGCCTCTGTAGAAATGTTTACAATTTGTGGAAGGAAAAAAGTTTCCCACAACAACAGTTCGCGTAAAAAACCTCTTAGGGAAGTTCCCATGCACAGAAAAAATTTCCATAAAAAAACATGGTCAAGGTCTCTTTCCTGAAGAAACCCCTTAAAAAGTGACCAGAACGAAAAGAGCATGTCTCCAGAAAAACAGGAGCAAAGACCCATGAAAACGAGAATCTTTAAAAGAATATCTATAAAAAACTGAAGTGTTAACTTCGAGTGGACTTTCCCATACTAGATTATTAATACTTGCCGTAATTGCAAAAGTGTTACTTTTAATAATTATAACGTTGTACAGTTCACCGACTATTAGATTGAAATTAAATACTATTTTTCAGCCCATATTAAAATTTTGTATCATTCAAAATTGAGACTGGGCGCCATTTTGAATTTTTTTTAAATAAAAAGGGGGATCGAGTCACACCTCATTGGAAAGGTCTCTTAGTTCTTCGTCTGATCCTAAAGTTTCAAAGAAAAATATTCAGCCATAACAAAATGACAATGTTTGAAGATAAATAAGTCTATTTAAAAAAACTAAGAATTAAAGCTTAAATTAATTAAATTAAGCGTTCGAAATGTTTACCATTCACTTCTTGGCACATAAAACGTCGGTTATGAAATTCCTGCCTTACATTTTCATAAGTTTCTGGAGTGATATTTCTGCAAACTTCTGTAATGTGTTGCTCCAGTTCTTCAATTGTTTCTGGACGGGTTCTGTACACTTCCGATTTCAGATATTTCCATAGTTAAAAATCTAAAGAAGTTTAATCTAGGGAGCGAGCCGGTTATTCTACAGCCCCCTCCCCCGCCTACCAATCCATCTTCCAAGAAAATGTCCGTTGAAAAAGTCAGAAACAGTCTTGTTGGAACATAACGTTTTCAATATTATTTTCAGCCATCTGACATATTTCTGGAAAAATGTTGTCCTTCAAATGAAAAAGTGGACTACTGGATAAAAAAATCGAAACAATTTTGAATTGAGCGAGTCCATTTGTTTAAAATCCGCCAGTTTGTTATGGCTGAATATTTTTCTTTGATATTCTAAGATCAAACGCAGAACTAAAAGACCTTTCAAATGAGGTATCACTCGACCCTGGATAAACAAATCAAAACAATTTTGAAATAACTGAGTTCATTTGTTTAAAGTTCGCCATTTTGTTATGGCTAAATATTTTTCTTTGAAACTCTAGGATCAGACGCAGAATTAAAAGACCTTTCAAATGAGGTGTCACTCGACCACCATTTCTATTTAAAAAAATTTTAAAATGGCGCCCAATCGCCATTTTGAATGGTACAAAATTTAATTTTTGGCTAAAAGATAGTATTTTATTTTCCATTAAAGCATAGCAAATGTTGTGGTAAAATATGTAGTCGTTCAAAAGTTAGTTAGGGGAGGAGGTTACTTTATAGACAGACGGTATATAGGCAACCCTACAATGTCGTATACGATATAAGAATAGTAAGAACGGAACCTCCCACCCTACAGCTGATTGAACGCGCTTCGGATTTCGGGCTAAAAATCGATATAAATGGTTTATTTAAAGAGTTATCAAAAATATGCAAAGAATGAAAAATATGTTTCTTAACCAGAGTTGATTGGTAAGCGTTGTAACTGCCGGAAAACGCGTTGTTGATATTTAAAAGTACCGTTTTTCTTTAATTTTTAAAATAGTTATAAAGTCTTGCTGATCCTAATAAAGTTTTTAAATGGTTTATCAAACTGATAAAAGTTTATAACGATCGGCGTTTGCGTTTTTAAATAAATAATTAATCAATTTCAAATTTTTGAAAAATTCCTGGAAGGCGTGAAATTTGAGAAAATATTAAAAATTAATTTGTAGTTAACTGCAAGCACTATTGGCTCAAAAAGTTAAAAAAATCATAGGCAGTTTTTGAAAAATACTTTTTTAGAATTTTTTTAAATTTTGAAGCGATTGTTTTCAAATTTTTGAAATTAATTTTATTTTATCGTAGACTACCAACAAACGGCTCTCAAACAAGTTGTAGCTGATCCCGATCAGACAATTACTTTTTGAGTAAATGGGCGTTAAATTCGAGATTTGGAAAAAGTTGTAGCGGCCGCCATTTTGAAGCTAGAAAGTTTTTTCTCAGATCACGTGCTCAAATTTCTAAAATTTAGTTTTGGAAAAAAACGCTACCAAAAAACATGTATAACTTCCGTTTCCTGTTTCGGATTTATTTGAAATACTTAATTGGAACTACAATTTTCGATATATTTCCTGATTTAAAATTTCAACAAAATTGGTCTAGTTTTTTCGCCTTTAGAGGGGTCACAAACCCACCCACAGACAGACAGTTTTTAAAAACCATTTATTGGGTTCCTTGCGCCCCAAAACGTGTATTTCCGTTAAAATCTAGATTTAAAAAATGTTCATGAAATCAATACTTTTTTGTACCAAACATATGGGAAAATAATATACCGAAGGTATGGGAAAGTAAAAACGTCCGTAAAAATTCTTTTAAAAAATATTTTAGAAGAGACATAAAACGTGTATTTCCGTTAAAATCTAGATTTAAAAAATGTTCATGAAATCAATACTTTTTTGTACCAAACATATGGGAAAATAATATACCGAAGGTATGGGAAAGTAAAAACGTCCGTAAAAATTCTTTTAAAAAATATTTTAGAAGAGACATAAACATAACGTTTTATGAAACAGAAAATAAAAGCCTTTAGAAGAACTATTTTAAGTAGTTCTCAGATAAAGGATTAAAAAATCCACAAACACGACTAGAAAAAAGATTATTTAAAAGAAATTTAAAAACAAAAGTGTACCAGTTTTCTAAAAAGATGCTTGACTAATTTATTATATTTTTATTTATTTATTATTAGCGCTGATAAATTAATGGTCGTTTCCTAAATCGTTGACACGGTTAGCCATACGATCTTGTTAGAAAAACTTGATACACTGGGTATAATAAGGAGGGGAGGAGAAATTTATTCAAAACGTATCTAGAAAACAGAACACAGCAAATAAAAAATTTCTGGCGTCATTGGTGATAAAAAAATTTCTGAATACGGTGTGCCCCAGGGCAGCGAGCTTGGTCCAGTACTCTTTCTAATCTCACTAAATAATCTCTTGTCATTATCCGAAACTAATACTATTATCTCCTACACCGATGATACTCTACTGTTTGTTTCTGAATATTCCTGGGACAATGTCTCAAATAAAACAAGTATTGATGTGTCAAAAATAGTGTGGTGGGTAAATAAAAAATTACTTACGTTAAACATTGATAAAACAAAAGTTGCGCCCTTCATATCTTTTAAAAATAATCTGCCACATTATGACTATAAAAACTGAGGATACCGATCTAAAGGTCAATGTAGTTACAAGTATAAAATATTTAGGATTACCCAATTTTTTTTACGTCAAGGGTTGGGGTCTTTGCCCACTGCACTGCGGCCATATTAGGCCTATTGTGCCCCCCTGTAATAGTTAGTCTCCCTCAAGTAGTCCTGTATCTTTCACAAAGTCCAGGACGTCCCTGAGGGGGATGGCTTGGAGTTCTTCTACGTCCACAAAGGGGACTCCGAATCTCCTAAGCCTTTTTGCTGCCAGTGCTTCGCATCGGCAGATTATATGTAATGGGGTTTCCTCCTCCATATCACACACTCTACACGTAGGGTCGTTTGTTAGCCCCATCGTGTTGAGGTGTTTCATCATCTTACAGTGTCCCGTGAGGAGACTTGTTAGTCTCTTTAGGTTGCTCCTGTCAAGCTTCGGGATTTGTTTGGTAGTCTTCCTGGACGGGTCTTGAATAAACAGTTTCGACTGTCTCAGTCCAGGCAACGCATTCCAGTGCTTGCGATGTGCTTGTCTGAGGAGGTCCTTTATATAGCCTTTGCCCTGCTGTAAGCAATACTGCAGGTGGGCTCAGGACCAATCAGGGTGTGTTCGGCTCCTCTCCTAGCTAGTGAGTCTGCCCTTTCGTTTCCTGCTATTCCCTGATGCCCTGGTGCCCACTCCAGAGTAACTCTGTTACGGGCAGCCAGTTCAGTTAGGGCTACCAGGCAGCTTTTTACTGTATTGGAGTTGACCTCCTCTGAGAGTAGGGCCTTTAAGGCGGCCTGACTGTCAGACCTAATGAGAACTTGCTTGTTCTCATAGTTTCTTTCCAGCATTGCCTGTGCGCAACTGGTTATTGCTGTTAGTTCCGACTAGAATACGGTGGCATAACGGTCCAGGTTTATGATAATTTCATTCCCTGTGCTTTCTTCATATGCCCCGGCTCCGGTTTTATCTCCCATCTTGAATCCGTACCACACGCTTCCAAAATTGTTTGTACGGTTTATTGTGAATGCACTTCTCCCCCCCTCCGAGATTATAATCTTAAAGGGTTTGTTGAAGTGATAACTTTTGAGTATTTTGTCTGACTGCATTTGTAGTATGCAGTTTTCGGCTAGTTTTTGAAAGATCTTTAGGTGAGAGTCTTTCCTCCAGGGAGTCCTTCCCCTGATGTTGTCTCTGAGCCTGTATGCCGCTGCTAGGGCCTCAAACTCCTCCACCAATCGGAGGGGAGGGAGGTCAAGCAGTGTCTCCATGGCTGCCGTTGGGGTAGTTGACATTGCGCCAGTGATACCCAGGCATGCTAGCCTTTGTAGCTTACCCAGTTTGGCGTTTATTGCCGCCTTATCTGCCTTTTGCCACCAAATAATTGATGCATAGGTAGCTACCCACAATTATATTAATCTAAAATGTGAATTGCATACACAAAAAGCTGTTTAAAAAAATGCGAAAATTATTGTATCTTTTTAAACAATTAAAGCTCTTCCTTGAACTCAGCCAGTTAAGGACTATTTATTACGCTTTTGTAACCTCAATCACACAATATTGATCATCGGCTGGGGTGGAATTTAGAAAATAACGCTAAAGCCGTTAACAACAATACAAAACACTATCTTTAAAATAATTATGTCACAACCAAGAATGTTACCAACTATGCTCTTTTTTAGGGAAACGCAGGTATGTACCTACCATCAAAAACTTAAGAACTATGTAAATCATCTCTACACGACAAAGAACATAAAATATAAATTAGTTACAACTACACATGTCCAAAAAACAATATGAACTAGGTGTGCTAATTATTTAGCACCAAGTTTCTGTAATTTATTGCGAAGAGAATTTTAAGAAATTAGGAATGTCAAAACTTTTAAAAAACTTGTAACTCGAGAGCTGCTCCAAACTAATATGGAAAAAGCTGAAGTGTGGATTTCGAGTGAACTTTTCCAAACTCAAACTTATCGTATTTGCAAAGTGTAAATTTTATAATTATAACCTTCCATTCCATCCATCCAAATTCATAGAAAGCGCCACAGTGAAAATATAGTTTTCAAAAAAGAAATCAAATTGTAGCCAATCTTCCGTTTTAACAGCCTTAAAAGTTGTAAGGAAATCGAGTGGGTAGATTAAATGCCTTTTGAGTAAATGGATGTTAAAGTCGAGATTTTCAGAACGTTGTAGCAGCCGCCATTTTGAAGCTAGAGAGTTTGATACAAACTTTTTCGGTTTGCCTTAAGCGTTTCTCTCATTTCACCGTATGTTAGATTTCGAAGAAAACAATTTATATAGGCTACCCTACGATGTCGCACACCGTATAATAACGGTAAGGCCAAAACCACATACCCTACAGCTAATTAGATTAGAGTTTCGTGACCGTGAGAAGCGAGAGTTTTCTTGTTCTCGCTCTCGTTCTTGATGCGAGAGCGAGAACGAGAGCGTTGGTACTAAACCGAGAGCAAGAGTGAGAGGACGGGTAATCGAGAACGAGAATTTTGACATAACTCTCGCTCTGTTCTCGGTCTCGGTTTAAAAAAAAGACAAAAATGGAAAAAAAATTTTTTTGAATATTTTATTATTGAAACAAAAAACAATTAAAATAACAGTATTAATGATTAATAACGAAATACTTTAAGATAATATCATAAATATATTTTATACCCAAATATGATTTGTCAGGTCACTTTTAGCCCAGGAATTTAGGCAGAGGAGATACTTACTAGAGTCATCGTTAAGACGACTTCTAAGAATTAGTGAAGATTGTGAGAACAGTCTTTCCACGGGGGCCGAAGTAGCATTTATTGCGAGAAAATCTCTCGCCATTTTCGCAAGTTTGGATAAGTTTCGTTATACTTTTTCCAGTATGCCAAAATACTTTGATCTTTTGACGATCTTTTTAGCGCTAAATATTCATTAATTTCCAATTTCCAGTAGTTTTTTTTGCAAAGTTTCTTCTTCAAAAAGAGGCGTGATGTCTTGGTCATCATCATCGTGATGTTTCTTTTTCTTTAGTGTCATTTCATGTTCGTTTTCAGCAACTTTTATGCATTTTGCATTGCATTTTTTTCAGAAACTGAATTTTGGAAATTTTAATAATGGAGAATAAACAAGGCCTTAGGACAAATCAAACGATTTTTTACCGAACTCTCTAGCTTTAAAATGGCGGCCGCTACGAATTTTTGAACATTTCGACTTTAACGCCCATTTACTCAAAAACCAGATTGGAATCAACTACATCTTGTTTGGTAGCCCTTCAAGGGTACTATACCATGAAATATAATTAATTTTGAAAATATAAAAACGATCGCAATGACATCACTCCAAAATTTCGGAATTTTTCAAAAAAATATTTCTCAAAAACTGGCCACACGTTTTTGTTTAAACTTTTTAAGCTGATAGAGCTGGGAATCTTCTACCATTTGTTTTTTTGCGCATTGCTATAATTTCACTGTGACGCCCTCTATGAATTTTTGAAAATTGAAAATTGGTTCCCTTTTATTTATTTAACGGGGAGCAATAAAATATTTCTGTTAATGTGAAATAGCTCACCATTGATAGCAAAATCCGAATATAATAATATTTTTTCGATAATTTCATATTTAGGGGGGCTACTGTTCCCCCTCCCCCCAAATTTTTTCGATATAAAATTAATAATTTGGTTTTTTGTTTTGTTTGCTCTAGGAGAATCTTTTTACAAAAAATCAAACAATCGAATTTTTTGCCCCTTAATAATCTTTTTGTCCTTAGAAGAATTTCGCATACTTTCTACAGCAGTTGTATTCTTGTACTAGTCGTTTAATGTTCAGTGTAGGCTAACTTTTTTATTTTAATAGATAGACTTGCAAACCCAAGAGCAAAGTTGTAGGGCAAATTCTTCTCGATTGTATTTAAGAAAAAAACTTGAGTATCCAATTTTAATATGGGGCCACGGTAAAAAATAACTTTTTTTTAAATGGAAAGTGGCATTTTGGCTTTAAAATCAGAATGGTTTCTAAATTCTAAATACAAATTAATAAGAGTAATTTCTTGCTAAAAATAATACTTCTCGAGTTATTAATATATTTTCAAATATCAATTTCCGCGCTTCCGTTGTTTCAGTCCGAATATTTTACCCAACCTTATGCTTGCAGCGCAGCGGCCGGTCCTTCTTCAACCGCTTCAAGATGTTACAACTTATAAGAACTATTTACTTTAACTAGTCGTGTCTAGACAGGTGTATATGGAAAGTGTTGGAAAATATAAAACAATGTTAATTTATAAGTATAGGAAAGTCCAGGCGAAGTGTTTCGCTCATTTTTTTCTTAGTTTTTAAAATAGTAAAAATTCTTGCATATTTTACTAAAGTACTTTAAATAGTCTATCAAAATGATAAAAAGTTATGATCGGCGTTTGCGTTTTTGAATAAAAAATTAATCAATTTCAAATTTTTCAAAAATTCCTAGAAAGCATCAGAGTGAAATTTGGGTGTTTAGTAAAAACAAATTTATAGTTTACTGCCAGCTCTATCGGTTCAAAAAAATTTAAAAAAATCGTGTGGACAGTTTTTGTAAAAGAGTTTTTTAAAATTTTGAAGCAGTGCCATTGCGATTGTTTTCAGAATTTTGAAATTAATTTTACTTCTTCGTATACTACCCAAAAATGAATCTCAAACAAGTTTTAGCTGATCCCGATCAGACAACTATTTTTAAGTCGAGATTTTCAAAAAGCTGTAGCGGCCGCCATTTTGAACCTAGAAAATTTGGTAAAAAATTTCAATTTGTTTTAAGTGTTTCTCTCAGATTCCGTGCTCAAATGTTAAAAAATTAGTTTAAAAAAACCGCTACCAAAAATCATGTTTTTGAAAAGCTTAACTAGAACTACAATTTTCGATATACCTCTTGATTTCAAATTTCAATAAAATCGGTCTAGTAGTTTCGCATGTAGAAGCGTCAACCAGCCTCCCACACACCCACAGACAGACACAACAGACAACAATTTTTTTGGGTTCCTTGAACTCCAAAACGTATATTTCCGTTAAAATCTAAATTGCGAAAATTTTCATGAAATCAATACTGCCCTATAACCAAGGTATCGGAAAGTAAAAATTCACAAAATATTTTGAACCAATAAAAATTTTCAATTAAACATTATGTATTAAATGTGTAAGTGTGTAATTTGTGCTTATCTTCATGATTTCGAAAAAGATCACATTTCTTGTTTTGTGTATCTAGTCGATAAGGATAATTATAAAATGGTGTGAGGTAGGAGCATTTCAGCACACAGGCAAATGCTCCTACCTTTCTATTTCATTTCATTCAATTTTAAAAAAAATTTCTTTTGTTAAAATTTTTTCTCTTATTTTTTTCTTTTTAATGTACCTAAATGTACCTTAATGTTCTTATTAAACCTTATTAATTTATTATAAAACCTATTTCAAAGCGTCTTTTTAAGCTTCTATTTTTTTAAAGGTTTACTTAAGGTCATTATTTGCGGTAGGAACTTTTTTATCTTCTTCGCCAGTCGACGGGAGGTATTGTGTCCGGTGTAAAAATCGAAGATTTTTACAAAGAAGCACGCTTGAAGGTGCTGTGATACCCCCCTCTCTCTTTCGCATTTTTTTCTGTCTTTGTCAGTGCGCGCGCGTGTGTACATTCACGTTCTTGCCCAAGGATTGTAGACTCTTAGTTTAGTATCTGATTGGGTCTTGCCCATCCATTTTGTTAGTTTTAATGTCGAGGGAATTTTGAAACATTACTGATTAAAACAGTTTTCAGAAATTTCCAACATGCATCAATTTCCTGATTTACTTTGCAGTTATAAAGCTTAAATGTTAATTAAATTCTGTTAAACATTATTAGGAATCCTGGAAAATTTCATCATCCACACGATAACACAGAATTTTAAGAA
The DNA here is from genome assembly GCA_958336395.1 of Ctenicera cuprea. Taxonomy (NCBI): domain Eukaryota; kingdom Metazoa; phylum Arthropoda; class Insecta; order Coleoptera; family Elateridae; genus Ctenicera; species Ctenicera cuprea. The sequence continues at coordinate 45,105,965 of OY284493.1, forward strand.
TGTATGATTGGAATGCGTATGAGGAAAATTGCTATCCTTGATTACAATTTTTAAACGCCACTAATGAATATTACCAAATAACTACTAATATTTGATAAAACATTGTTAACGTGTAGATACAAATTTACGTAAGTTGCCCAAAAACTGTATCAATTATAATCCTCCTCGTAAAATATTGCGTAAGTGCTCCCACATTATATTTTTGTAATTAATTGTGTAGGAAGTCATTGTTCATTCAAAAATTTAATTTAGTGGCAAAAATGCTTTTATGTTGGGTTTAACGATTTCCTGTAGCGATTGGTGGAAAATTAATCGGAAATCCATGAAATAGGAAAGCGCTTTACTGAATTTTGTTTATTTTAGATATTATAAGGCTTTTAAGCTTTTGTTGTTCGCTTAATAAAGGTAGATAATGGCACTACTCTGTTATCTACCCTTGCGTTGCGTACATACCCAAAAACAATTTCTACATCTAGAACGACAGGGAACTGTTGCCACGCATTTTACAAAGGCTCGTTCCAGCTGTCTCTTTATTTATTAGAACATTCAGTCTATAGATTTCATGTTTTCGTAATAAAATATGATTTAACTTGAAATTACTCAAGTTCTTAAATTAATCGCTGTACACACCCAGTCTGATCCAGTGCAGTCTAGAAAGACAGTGAACTTGAACTTGGGTTTTGTTGAGTTTTTTTTTTATAATAAACAAGATACTGTCATACTTGTAGCGGAAAAATTTGAAATTCTGAATTCTCGATAATAGCAAACTTTGTGCTTTCTCGCGGAACGAAAAGCATATTTCGGGTGCTTAATTTAATTTTGAAATTAATTGAAATTGTTTTGGTAACTTGATTATTTGTTAAAATAATTATATTAAATCAATAATATAACATTGTCATATTTTTATGTTCACGGGAATTAAAACCATAAAGATATCGATGTCACACTAAAAAATGATTTGTTATTGGGAGCAAATACTTACTTTGTTTTTGGTGCAAGTAACTAAATATTATTTTATTTATAAGTTCGAGCTTCACTTCGCTGAAGTTCATTTTAATTTATTGTAAATAAAACAATACTTAACTTCAACAGATACAAATACTTAATTTATTTATTTTAACCTTATACGTATTCCAGTATGTTTAAATGCTATTGTCAAAGGTTATATTAGAAAGTAAACAGTTAGTGCTGTTATAGCAATAGAACTTGGTGACTTGATCTCGGTTATCGTCTGCAGATGACTTGATTTCCTATTCCAAAATATCCAATAGAGAAGAATTTGAGAGATCAATTTGCTCATTCATTAACGGTACAGTTTTTAAATGTTTGTGAATTTCAAAAGCTTCTAGTATATCTAATTTACGTTTATCATCACAAAAGAGTAAACATTTTATGGTGTTATTAGATGTCATTGAATGATTTTGTTCTAGTAAGTGTTTAGCGTAATTGGATTTATGTGGGTGTTTGTATTTGTAACAACGTACGTGTTCTTCCATATATTTCTCGGGCCACCAAACAGATTCAATACAAGGAGTGGCGATAATCATTAATAAGCAACTACAATCAAGTGTACTGGGCTACAACCCCATTAACTCAAGAATAATCACGATAAAGATCAATGCTAAACCGTGTAACCTAAATATAGTCCAACTGCATCCCACAGCGAGGAGGAAATTTATGAATTCTACCGCCAATTAGAAAGAACTATTAGAGAAATGCCCAGCAAAGAAGTAACATGTATACAAGGCGATTTTAACGCCAAAATTGGGCAAACGCAAGAAGATGAACAAATAAGGCAATTGGTCGGAAGATACGGCTTGGGCAAGAGGAATGATTCCGGTCAAAAGCTCGTAGAGTTTTGTATAGAAAACAACTTAGCCATCACAAATAGCCTATTCCCTCAACACCCAAGACGACGATACACGTGGACATCTCCAGGGGGACAATACAAGAATTAAATTGACTTCTTCCTCATAATAGCTAGATGGAAATCAAGCGTCAATAACGTGAAAACTCTCCCTGGAAAAGAGTGTGGAAGTGACCACAAACTCCTGCTAGCTAAAGTCAGAATTCATACAAAAACGAAGAAAATAGAAAAAAGAACTCCCTCCTTGGAACCAGAAAACATGGAACAATTCAAACAAAAATTGGAGCAAAACAAATTTGGATAACTCAAGTCAGTCGAATCCAGAAGAAATGTGGCTAAGCCTCAAAACAACTCTATTAACTACCAAAGAACAAGTGATACAACAAAGCAAAAAGGAAAGTAAAGAACAAAAAATGGATGACCGACGAAACTTGGAGTGTAATAGCAGAAAGGAAGTCCCTCAGACAAGCAGGCATAAACACACAAGAACGAAGAGCCGAATATAGAAGACTATGTAGAGAAATACAACGGCTATGTAGACGGGATAAAAATCACCACATAGAACAAATATGCCAAGAGATCGAAAGCAGAGCTAACACCAACGAAAACCGAGATCTCTTCCAACACATTAAAGAAATTACAAGGGAATTTAAACCAAAAACGTGAAAGATAGAGGACAAAGATGGGAAAGTCATCAATGAGATAGACGGCGTAGTAGAGGTATGGCGGAAATATTGCGAAACCTTGTACACATGCGAAACAAACGACCAAGAATTAATACACATCCCTTCCATCAGGGAAATTGAACAAGAACCGGATATACTAAAAGTAGAAGTAGAGCAAGCCATCCGTTACTTAAAAAACAACAAGAGTACAGGTGTAGATAATGTGAGCGCAGAAATGCTAAAACAGCTTACTCCAAGCGGTGTTAACCTATTATGGAAGATTTGCAATAGGATCTGGCAAACTTGACAGTGGCCGAGCGACTGGAGTTCACCCACTTTCATTCCTCTGCACAAAAAAGGGTCAAGTCATAAATGTAACAACTACAGAACCATCGCACTGATATCCCATCCAAGTAAAGTTATGCTTAGAATCCTACTAAACCGACTCAAAAATTTCTTAGAGTGGCAGATCTCAGAAGAACAAGCCGGATTCGTAACCGGAAAAGGCACCAGAGAACAGATTATGAACGTACGACAGATCATCGAGAAGGCAAGAGAGTTCGGGAATCCTACGTTTCTATGTTTCCTCGATTACAGTAAAGTCTTTGACTGCGTGGAATGGTCTCAACTCTGAAAAGTGTTACTAGACATGGAAACCCCATTACACCTTGTCATACTATCAAGACAGTTATACGACAATAGCACAGGAATAGTCAAAGTCGATGACAAGATCTCTAAAACCTTTAACATGCAACGCGGCGTTCGCCAAGGATGCATCCTGTCGCCCTTGCTATTTAACATATATGGTGAATACATAGTTAGGAAAGCCCTGGACGGCTGGGAAGGTGGTATAGTTATCGGCGGCAAGACAATAAATAACCTCCGCTACGCGGATGACACTACCCTGATCGCGAAAGAGGAACAAGAGATGTCAGACTTGATTGAAAGGGTCGAGCAAGAGAGTTTACGATTCGGCCTAAAACTCAACCGACAAAAAACAAAACTTATGGTAATAGATCGTACCAACAAACTAGCAGCCGCTCCTAACATTCATTATGTAGAAAATGTAAATGAAATAGTCTATCTGGGTGCCCATATAAATAATGAAGGCAACTCATCAACGGATATAAAAAGAAGAACAGCGCTTGCCCAATCAGCTATGACTAAACTAAAAAAAAATTTGGAAAGACAACCACTTTACGAAGGCAACAAAATGCAAGCTAGTTAGAACACTTGTGTTTTCCATTGCCACATACGGAGCGGAAGCTTGGACCTTGAGGGCCGCTGACATCAAAAAGCTAGATGCCTTCGAGATGTGGGTGTGGCGAAGACTTCTGAGGATCCCTTGGACAGCACGTAGAACCAATGTTTCCATACTGGAAGAATTGGAAATTCAGGAAAGGCTGTCAAGTGTAGTAAAGCGGCGAATCTTGAAATACTTTGGACACGTCACTAGAAGAAAGGACGACAACTTGGAAAAACTGGTTGTGCAGGGGAAGCTGGAAGGGAAACGACCTCGAGGACGCTCCCCAAGACGATGGATCGACCAAGTCAAGGAATTCACCTCTACACCGTTTCAAGAAAACATCAGAAATGACTCATTGCCCAAACCACAACTTAAATAGCAACCATGACATCACGACACTTCAACCATGAAGTATACGACTAGAGAGAGACGTATTCTATCTATCTAATATCAAAATTTCTAATTGTCTGGCCTATATAAACCGAATTACAATGCGAACAATTTAATTTGTAAATGCCTGATTTTAGCAAATCGTCTGTTTTTGATTTTGCATTGAACAAAGCGTTTAAGATGTTTCTAGTTGTTTTAAAACTTACTTTATATTTATTTGTTTTGTTTATAATTTTAGCAACTTTTTCTGATTTCTCACCAAAATATGGGATCGAGGCATATTTAATTGTACCGGATGAACTTGGGGTGTTCCAATAAATTTTTTGAATAGCTAATTTATAATTATTTGCTTTAGTTAATGTATCAATAAGTTTAGTATTATAACCATTACCATATGCAATTTGTTTAGTAATTAAAATTATAAAATTTCTCTATCATAGTTAATTTCATATACAGCGACCGTGAGAGCTCTATGTATCAGGGACCTGTATGCTGCTAATTTATGTGTTTTATGATGGCAAAAATCGTGTGGTATTGTAATGTCTGCTTGTGAAGGTTTTCTATAAACAGAATATTCAAGTTTATTAGTTCAGTTAATTTTTGTTTAAATCTAAAAAGTTAATGGACTTATTTTGTTCAGTTTCTAGTGTAAATTTTATGTTTGGGTGCAAGCTGTTAATAAAAATTAATAATTGATTAATTAATTCAAATGAACTATCAAAACATGCTAAAATGTCATCAACATAACGAAACCAAAATATAACTTTCTCAGATTGATTTGATTCGAATATTTGATCTTCTAGATTTTCCATAAATATGTTAGCTAAAAGAGGTGAAATTGGACTTCGCATGGGTAAACCATCTTTTTGGAAATATTTTTTTTAATTAAACGTAAAATAATTTTTATTGGTGCAAAGTTCAAATAATTGAATCAACTCAATCCGTTTTATTAATTCAACATTTTTGTTAATAAGAATATTATTTAACAAGGAATACATTCCTGAGGAGGTATTTGTGAAAACATATTAGAAACATCAAAACTAACTAGCTTGCTTTGTTGTGGTAAATGTAAGTGGACAACTTACTTGCGTTTTTGCCTTCTTCGGTGGCGGAGAACCTTTGTGTGTTAATTGTTTCGACTGTTCCTTGGTTGCGGGAGTGTAACGGTGTACCCAGGTTTCATCTGCGGCTGTTAAACAGCGCAAAAAGTCCTTCGGATTGCGACGAAAACGTGCCAAAAGGTCGCGGGAAACAATCAAACGATTCAGTTTTCACTCCGGTGTGAGCAAACGCGGCACCCAACGCGCGGAATATTTTTTCATTTCCAATTCTTCAGTTAAAATTCTGTGCACACTGTCATTTGAGATACCCACTGTGTCTGCTATCTCGCGCACTTTTACTCTACGGTCATCCAATACGATAAGGAGGACTTTTTCAATCATATCCGAGGTAGTAGCCGTTTTTGGGCGTCCACATTCGTCCTTTCTGCTCATACGATCACGCTTAAACTCGGCAACCCAGTTTTTAACCATTGAAAACGAAGGAGCGGACTTCAAAAATGTCGCATCCAACTCTGCTTTGATTTCGGTTGGTGTTAAGCCTTTCAAATGAATGTACTTTATCACTGCTCGCAACTCAGTTTTTTCCATTATTTACGAAATCACTCGCAACGGTCACTTTGGCGCACTGTCAAACACAAATTAATTGACAGATCGCTCTATACTGTTATAATTAACCTAATAAAGGATGGTTCTGAAAAATGCTAAGCAAATTCCGCCGAATTTTCAAACGATCCTCGTATTTTAAATTGTAACTAAAGTCGTTTTAAAAGTCAATAGTTAATTAATTTGACTTCCGGGGTTATTGGTTATTGGTAGTAGCAATTGCAGAGCACGGTTTTGTGAGTCCCTGAACACCCCGGCCAATAAGGCCTATTGTGTTTCTCTGCCTTTGAGTTTTGATTTAGGTGAACAGGTTAAGACCCTTTACTAGGTTTAGTAGCCTGTGGACCAGATCTTTTTCCGGTATGCCTACCTGTGGGTCTATTTCGCCCAACAGGTTGTGACGTCGGCGTTTTAATGCTTCACATTCAAAGATTACATGAGAGGCAGTTTCTTCCTCTTCATTACAGAGTCTGCATATGGGTTCTTCTGTATATACGCCCATTCTGTGCATGTGTTTCCTTAGACTGCAATGACCGGTTAGTAGCCCCGTCGCAATTCTAAGATTATTTCTGTTGAGTTTCAGTATTTCAGTTGTTAGAGTCTGAGATGGTCTTCCCATCATCAGTTTGCTGTGTCTTTGTCCTTGCACGTGGTTCCAATATTGCTGGTGTTGTTGTTTGATCCACTCAGTTATTACCCCACGTGCTGTTGCCTTTGTGATACCTAGTACTGGTTCAGGACGAGTAAAGGTTGCCTCGATCCTTTCCTCGCTAGTTGGTCTGCTTTTTCATTGCCTGCTATGCCCTTATGACCTGGCACCCACACCAGTGTTACTTGGTTGTGTTTTGCCAGGGTTTTCAGGTTTTGCAGGCATTCCCGGACTAGCTTGGATCTTATCTGCTTTGATGCTAATGCCTTTAGGGCTGCCTGACTGTCAGTGAGTATGTGGATAGGTTTGCCTTCTGAAATTCTCACAGAAACAGGTTCCCAGAGCGAATATCTCCGCTTGGAATACCGTGGTGTTTTGCCCCAGTGAGACATGCCTTGGGGTTTCGCCGTTTATTCCAGCACCTGACCCGTTATCCATCTTGGACCCATCTGTGTACCAGATCCCAGTCCATTTGGATTTCAAATGGTTTGTTGTATGGAATTTTTGGAATCATGGTGTCGTTACCCATGTTTAATAGAGGGTTTGCGATATCATTTGTGATTCTGGTGTGCCCAAGGTTATTCTGGGTTTTGCAGTTCATGTTACATGTCAGCCTGTATGCTGCCATCCTGGCCTCTCCCCTGATGAAAATGTCGAGGGGGGGTAGGTTTAGCATTATTTCCATGGCTGCCGTGGGTGAGCTTTTCATTGCTCCTGTTATGCATAGACATGCCAGCCTCTGAATTTTTGTGAGTTTTGCAATTGCCTGCTTTTGTTTGACCTTTGGCCACCAGACCAGGCAGCCGTAGGTTATCATGGGTCTTACCACTGCAATGTATAACCAGTGCACCATGTGTGGCTTTAAACCCCAGGTTTTTACAACTGTTCTCCGGCACATCATTAATGCCGTTTTACATTTGTTGGTTATGTTGTCTAGATGTTGATTCCGGGTCAACTTGTTGTCTAGGAACGCGCCCAAATATTTGACCTCTCCTCTCATCTGTACTACTTGGTTAAAGAGAGTTGGCAGCCGTAGCCCATCCAGCTTTCTTTTGTTAGTGAAGGGGACTAGTGTTGTTTTTGCAGGATTTACCCTTAGGTTTTCCTTTATGCACCACCCTTCAACAGTTTTTAGAGTTCTTTGCATGAGCTCTGATACTGTATTGGCATATTTCCCCACTATGAGTATGACGATATCATCCGCATACCCCTGTGTGTAGTAGCCAGATTTGTTCAGTGAGACTAGTAGTTCGTCTACGACCAAGTCCCAGAGCAGGGGAGATAGGACTCCGCCTTGAGGGCATCCTCTGGCTACAGACACCTGTGCTGTCTCACCTGCCAATGTCGTCTGAATCTGTCTGCCTTGTAACATGGCTTTCATCCACCTGCATAGGGTGTCTTCAACTCCACGGTTGCTAGCGGCTAGTATCATTGATTCAAATGAGGTGTTATCAAATGCACCCACTATGTCAAGAAATACAGTTGATGCTATTTCTTGGTTGGTCAGTGCTGTCTCTATTTTCCTGCTTGGTATGCATGCTGATTAGGGTGTAGTGGCCTTTCTATTATACAGGTTTCCCTAAGATGCTTTTCAAGCAGTTTCTCCATTGCTTTCAACACGAACGATGATAGGGATATAGGTCTATATGCCTTTGCCTGGGCGTATAAGTTCCGCCCAGGTTTTGGTATAAAGACGACCCTTACTTGGTTCCATGCTTTTGGTGCATACCCTAGTGCCAAGCTGGCTCTATATATTTTACATAAAATTGGTGCTAGGTCTTGTTTGCCCTGCTGTAACAGAGCAGGGAATATCCCGTCAGGACCAGGAGATTTATAGGCCTCAAATGAGTTAATTGCCCAAATGACCCTATCATACGTTATTACCCTATTGGGTATCCGCCAGCTGTCCCTAGATGCTCTACGATAGAGTTGTTCTAGGTTTTGCTGGTCATTGATAGGCTCAAGGTTTACGTTCATCGAACCTGGAAAGTGCACTTGGAGTAGGACCTCCAGTGTTTCCTTGCCATTATTCGTATATTCCCCTGTGGGTTTTATAAGTGTCCCCAGTGGATTTATCGGGTCCTTTGCCATGAGTTTGTAGAGTCTTGCTCCTTTAGATGTAGATTCTACATCTTCACAGAACTTCCTCCATGAATCTCTTTTGGCTTTTCTTAGTTCCCGATTGTATTCGGTGAGTGTTTTAGAATATTCCAACCACTCATTCGATTTTTTCGCCTTATTGTATAGACTTCCGGGGACTCGACAAGAAAAAATTGTTGGATGTAGACAAATTATTTTTTCTAGTAGAGCAACATTGATTTCTAACAGAATCGTTTATTAACTCTATTAATTATAGAGCTTTTGTATATAATAGATCACAATTTGCTCCACTATTTGACTTGCTTCGGGCTATGTACCATGTTCTCGATTATATCCCCTGTAATTATTAATTTAATTATCTAATGTGTTTATTAGTCCTACTCCTACATAGCCATGCGATTTTGTTTTTAAAGGATGCGAGCATCGTTAGAAAGTTCTCAGTGTTAATATTTGTTATTGTCGTAATTACAATCTCATATTATCATTTATTCTGTAAAACCGCAATTATTTTTTGACTGCTAATTATCTCATAAAAAACAACTGCATTATTTTAAAAGAAAACTTTGAACTCATAACCATGAAAATCTAAATGCATTACTTTCGTTTGGATTAGGGCAGGTTAGTCATACTCGTGTTGCAATAATGAAGGAAATAATCCGCAACGCAAAAGGTTAATTTGATTAAATAGGTTATATATTACTTTAAAATAACGAATACTCTATAAAATTTAAAACGTAATTAGATAATGTAATTAGTGTAACACATATTAGCTGTTGATTATTTCAGTCTGTATCGGTTTAACCTATAAAGCTTTGTTGCTATATAATTGGCATGCAGCATGCAGCCTTGGTGTGAAAACTCACGCATTGTACCTTTGATTAATTAATATTGACATAAAATGGTTTCCTGAAACAAAATTAAACTTTTAAATAGACTTATATTAATTTCAATGCAGTTCTATTAATAAACTCAACTCAAACTGCAACAAGACAAGAAAAATATATTTAAAAAAAAGAAATGTGTGCCGAGCACGCAAACTCTAAGTGAAACATCTTAGCGTGTTCTCACTGAAAGTGTTTTTCGAAACCAAAACGGTTTCAGTTACAAATTTGGTATTCAAGTGATTTTCCAAATATTATAGAAAGTTCAAACAAACATGGATGGTCCTATTTGCATAATAATTGTTAAGACTATAACAAATTTTTACTAAGTGTACTCAAAGATCCTGATTAGAAACAAGAAACTTATTAATAAAATTTTACTCGTTTGTTTACACGTCATTATTTTTATATTACGTCACATATATAATAATTTAAAAAATGTGCAATTAACTAAAGTTATTTTTATATGTATATAGCTTTAAGCACTATCAAGGTTTACGCCTAGGATGCGGTACAGAAAGTACAGACAGTGCGCGGCGTTTTGATAAAAACCATGGCCATATGATTTCTATTTTTTTGCTTTAAATCATTTCTCAAAGCTTATTCATAATATTGTTCGCTGCATGTATATGTTAAAATCTACAAATAAGAAGTTTGTCGCTTAGTAAAAAGTTTACTACATCGAAAGCAAAAAGTCATATTCGTAATTTCATTGAACAAAAACAATTTTTTTTTCGGAAATTAAAATAAGATCATAGACAGCGCTGGCGCATCAGCTCTTGAACAAAAAATCAAATTAATATGCTAAGTACTTATTATATTCCGTTATATTGTATATTTGAATACTTTTAGCTTGGCTGCAAATCTGACGTTGATTTCACGGATATTCATCTCGCCACGATGATTTCTTAGAATCACCACCGTGAATTTAATTTCTCCCATGTTTCCGTTTTGTTTCGCTAGTTACGCACAAAGTAAACAATTAATTATCATTTTTTAAATTTTATTTCCAAACATAAAATGCGAGTTCCTAGCTGAATGTATTCCGTGCTGGTTTTGATTTCCTAAGGAAATTTACCTTCTGGAATGTCTCGTTGTTTTCAGCTACAAGAAAATCACCACTCGTATTCGACTTGTGGTGATTTTCGTAGCAAAAAACAACTTGACGGCCCAAGTGATAAATTTGCGGAAATCAAAACCAGTATTTAATAGATTGTATACTAGGTGACCACGAGAATATGTAACAACCGGGTATTTTCTTAATTTTTAAATTGTTCGTAATCAGCCTTTACGTCCCACTGCTGGGCACCGGCACTCTTCTCTGCCACGTACTCTCCTTAGCGCTAAGGTTGAGTACGGGGGACCTACAGTTTAACGTCGAATCCGAACGACTAAATTCCAGAGAAGGTTTCAGGCATTAAGACCCCACGGCTGCCTACACCGGATTGGGGAATTTGAGTGGCGGGTTGCGGCATAGATTTTTATTGCTGCATGGCTTCGGCGGGGAATCGAACCCTAGACCTTCAGCGTTAGAGACTGAGCGCCCAACCTCTGAGCTACCGCCACTCTCTTTAAATTGTTAATTTTAATTTTTTCTGATAATATTACGACGTAAAACGGTATTAATTTTGACTTTCGGTTTAATCGGAAGTGATAGAAGTTTCTTTATTTTTAAAGGTACACCCCGTATATTATTGCCTATTTCAAACATTTTATTGTGGCAAGAAGATATTAAAAAAGTTTTTCAAAAAATCTCAATTTTTAAACGGCCATAACTTATTTTTGTTTTAATTCCCTACTCGAATTTCATTGCTCTTTTTTAAATTGCCATTTTATTTGCTTTAATTTAATAACAATAACCATAAACCTTATTATTTTTAAAATCGCAAGAGAAAAATTAAATTATTGTATTAATAACGAATATTAAAAATAGCTAGACGCCCTCTGGCGGCTAAAATTAAAAGTTAACGGGTAAGTATTACACACGGCTGTAAAGGACATTTAAAGGTCTATCCAAATATGCAAAAATATACAGGATGTTCCATTAAAAATAAAGAAGAATGCTAAAACTTACGGTTAAACCAGAAGTTCAAATTAACCGCGTTTCACGTCAAAATATACATTTTTATGTGTATAATATTACCTAAAAAAATTTGAAATTAACAATTTAAAATTTGAGAAATGACTGGTTGTTACATGTTCTCCTCGGGGTCACCTGATATAAAAATTGTCTTTTATATTTTTCAACCAATCCGATTTAAGTGTTTTTAGCTTAATCTAAGTTGCAGGCTTCCGCGGCCGTTGTTAATAACAGCTAGGCTTCCGGGTTGGAGCCGCGTCATCGGTGCATGAACTGCCGACGTTTCGTCCTCGGTTCCACGGGACATCTTCAAGGCTGTGGTCACTTTGGGATCTGGAACACAACTGAACAGTTGTGTTCCAGATCCCAAACCGATGACGCGGCTCCACCCCGGAAGCCTAGCTGTTATTTTTAGCTTATCTGCCAGTCTGACGTTTATTTCACCATAATGATTTCTGATAATCACCACCTTGAATTTAATGCCTCCCATGTTTCTTTAGTTAGGCACAAAGCAAACAAACAACTGCATTTTTAAAATTTTAATTTTAGTCATAAATCATTTAGTGGAACTTTTCCCCCTTTTGCAGGTAAGGCCAGCCTCCTGCCCGGCAAACGTGCGAATAGGGCTCACAGAACCCGCACTAGTTGCAGGTATAAGCAGGCGATTGGCCTATAATGAGAGGAAGAAGAAGAAGAAATTTCAAACACAAAATGCGATTTTCCTCACTTCCGCTCCATCACTTCCATGACGCATTTGTGTGGTTACTCCCGCCGGCAAAGAAGTTTCACTTCAATGTCAATGTCCATGACATTTGACCCATGTTTTACTAGGACATGTAAAATGTTCAAAAACTCTGTCAAGCGGTAAATCTACGTAACTGCCTAGTAAAGCAGTGCTAACACTTAACATACATGAATAATAAGAGAGAAATGAGGGATACGAGAATCGTTCGAAACGTACGTGGCCTAACAAAGAAAACGCAAGTTTTGTGGGCAAAAAGTTATTTAATTTTTCAATGTAGTCTCCTGCTCGCTCAGCGCACTTGTTCCAACTACGCTCCAAAGCAGCAATGCCGTCTTTGTAGGTCGATGAACCCAAGTCCTCAAAATAGCTATTTATAGCAGCGATTACCTCGGAATTGGATGAAAATCTTGTACCGCCGAGCCATTTTTTCGGGTTTGTCAATAGATAAAAATCGCTGGGAGCCAAATCTGGCGAATAGTGCGAATGAGGCACTAATTCGAATCCCAATTCATGAATTTTGGCCATGGCGATGGCAGACGTGTGTACAGGTGCGTGATCTTGATGGAAAAGCACTTTCTTTTTCGCCCAATTAGGCCGTTTCTCTTTGATTTTGTCGCTGAATTGCTGCAATTGCAGACGTATGTACACGTACAGGTTATCTTGATGGAAAAGCACTTTCTTTTTCGCCAAATGAGACCGTTTCTCTTAGATTTTGTCGCTCAATTGCTGCAAGAAATTGGCATAATACTCGCCATTTGTGGTTTTTCCCTTTTCCAAGTAGTCGACGAAGATAATTCCATGAGAATCCCAAAATACAGTTGACATAACCTTTCCTACTGACAAAACAATTTTTGCCTTCTTCGGTGGCGGAGAACCTTTGTGTGTCCATTGTTTGGACTGTTCCTTGGTTTCGGGAGTGTAATGCTGGACCCAGGTTTCATTGACGGCTATGAAACGGCTCAAAAAGTCCTTCGGATTGCGGCGAAAACGTGCCAAAAGGTCGCGAGAAACAATCAAACGATTCAGTTTTTGCTCCAGTGTGAGCAAACGCGGCACCCAACGCGCGGAATATTTTTTCATTTCCAATTCTTCAGTTAAAATTCTGTGCACACTCTCATTTGAGATGTTCATTATGTTTGCTATCTCGCGCTCTTTTACTCGACGGTCATCCAATGCGCTACGGAGGACTTTTTCAACCACATCCGGGGTAGTAGCCGTTTTTGGGCGTCCACTGCGGATTTCGTCCTTTGTGCTCACACGACCACGCTTAAACTCGGCAACCCAGTTTTTAACCATTGAAAACGAAGGAGCGGACTTCAAAAATGTGGGATCCAACTCTGCTTTGATTTCGGTTGGTGTTAAGCCTTTCAAATGAAAGTACTTTATCACTGCTCGCAACTCACTTTTTTCCATTATTTACAAAATACTGTGTTAGGCCACGTACATTTCGAACGATCCTCGTAATCTTTAATGAGAAACTGGCAATTTTCCAAGTTCCATAATTAAAGGTAAAAGAAAATAACAGCATTAAGTTAAAAATGCATAGAATTCATAACTTTAGTATTAACAGTACCAAACGAGCCATTATTGAGTTTATTTAAATTGTTAAAGTAAATACATATGTAACAAGTGAAGATAAGAAAATGTAAACTTAATATTTATTTTGTTATTTTATTAATATGTAACTATTATATCAGTAATAATAGTATTGATATCACTGATATCAGTGTTTATAATACATGTATAGAAGTGATGCTTTTCTTATGTAAATAATAATAATACTCGCAATCTATGAATTTACTACAATTACTGTTAATTATTAGCAACAGCCAAGTATTAAATACTACACTAGAATTTGGGTTGCCAAATATGTTTTGTAGGAAAAGGCGACACCGTTATGTCATTTTTTGGGGTGGCGATTCTGACGGGGGAGTCCGCGGTTCTCCCTAGGTCGTATTTTGAAGTGAAACTTCTTTGCCGGCACCTACATACATATTTTGTAGATTTAAAACTCGTTCGTTCAGGCAAGAGACGGAGACGGAGACGATTATCTAGACATCTAAGCCCTAAATGAAAATAAAGTATCTCCTGTAAAAGTGTTACTCTATTAGTTGTGATTCCCACACTACTATTTTTATGAGTCTGTCGTTAATGATAAACTTAAAAACAAAATAAACGTAAAATGCTGGAAAAATGACCAAACCGAGTTCAGTTTGAACATTGGCCGAGAGCAGACGTATAACAACGCAGCTCTAGCTTTTAAAAGTAAAAACGAAATTTTTCGCCGTTTGAAACGGCAATTTTTTGGTGTAATTCGATCCTAGAGTGAACATCAAAAGCAGGGTTCGTGAATTGATACCTGTGGCTCAACGTAGCAGGTAAAACAGGTAAAAAAAATAGCGCGTTACGGAGGTCCTTTGTTTGGCCAGAACTAAGCAGGTGCATTTGAGTGTTTAGTGCGCCATTGCTCAAAAACAATCCAACAAAGAGGCAAGAGATACCGGAAAGGAGAGGTGGAACACCTGGAATACCTGCTCATCTAACAACAGGTGAAAGGAAACCGGTTCACCCGCAACCACGCAAAGATCAGGGGGGCATAGATATTAAATAACAAAAATAATTGTAAAAAGTAGGAGCTTTATTTTATCGTATTTCATTAGTTTTGCAATAGAGCCGATTCTTGTCTAAACCCGGCAGCCACGAACACAAACAAATTCCGGGAATAGGGTTGCCAAACGCAAGGGTCGTAGAGCAGGTAGTATAATTCTAAGAAAGGGCCCTATTTTATGTAGCCGGGGAGAAAGGGTCGCTTACAATTTAAACGAGCTATTTTAACTAAAGACTAAAATTCTTTTGTATAAGCCGGGCCTATTGAATTTCAAACCGAAGGTTAATACAGGAACAAAAACAGTAAACTAATTCTCCAACAACTTTAAATAAAAACTTTGAATACTTTGTTAAACGGCAGCAGGTAATTTTACGTAGTTTTTTCAATGTAAATTTTATTTGATTATTGAGTTAATTAATTATTGATACTAGCATAGTGTAATGTGTATGTATGTAGGTATATGTATACATATATGTTATATGTATATATAGACGAACGGCGTAAATATATACGGAAGTGTACACACCAGCAAACCAACGGAAATCATCAGAAGCAGCACAGTACCTACCATGGAACAGGAAACAGTATATACGGACAGACACAAATTGACAGTGCGGAAAATCCCAGGGGATGGAAATTGTTTATTCACCTTAATAGCAGACCAAAACACGAATGTCACGGCAACGCGAGAACAGCTCAAAAAGAAGCTTTCATCTTAAGGAAAAAATCGTGCCATACATCAGGGAAAACCCACAAAATATCCAATTGCAACTGGAGGGAAATGTAAGAAACTTGGCTCCGCACATACCTACGGCCAGCACTACAAACAGAAGCCTACTTAGAAGACCTAGGGAAAGAAGGATTTTGGGGAGGAGCCGAATCAATAGCAGCAGCAGCAGAAATAATAAAGGCGTCAATAGAAATACACTACGAAGCAGGCCCACCCTCCACACACACACACACACACACACACACACACACACACACTCCGGTAGACAACATTCAACCACCCAGGGCAATGAGAATAGCGTACAGGACATCAGGAGACGGTTCCAGAAATCATTAAGACAGCATCACTGCCAAAGAAGAAAATAAATCCACGAGAAGCAGGAATGGAACGCTAAATATGATCATGCTAGATCAAAGAATAGAGGAACATAGTGTAGTAATACCACCCGGACGATACGTAATATTAAGTCGTTTATTAGTTATTAGGAAATTAAGATATTTTCAATTTGTAATCTTAGAACAATAGATATGTGTGAAATAAGAACAATGTGAAACTTTGATACCAAAGTTTATTAAGTTAAAATGTATAATCGCATAACGGTCTTGGTTACGTACTCAAAACCCCCAGTGATGCGTAGCCTACTAACTACCCGGTGTTGCAGCAGCGGTGTCTTGCGGTATGCATTGTAGACATGCTAACGCGGTTCAACACCCCACCCGATCCCACCTATCACATAAATTCCTACCCACCTTACTGGCATGGGGTGGGCCTGGCGTAATCCAGGATCGACCCTCGAGTCAGCTCCATGTCAGATGATGATGATGATGATGCTGGAAAAATGACCAAACCCCAGAGCGTAGAACAGCCTCTGAGCCCCTTCTCTACTCCTCTCCTATACTGTGCACGGCACGTATTCGTAATATCCCCCTGCTAGGGTCATTCTTAGGTAAGTATAGCTCGGTTTCTTATTTATGGCCAGTATCTGAGCGGCTCGGACGGTCGTTAGTGCGCATTGACACTGGTGTTATGCAGTAACCCGCAGTCGAAGAGAAATAGTTGTTCGGTAACGCAACTTTCTTTTGTTAAATCATACAACTCAAAATACACTTTCAGTGAGAACACGCTAAAAGTTTCACTTAGAACTTGCGTGCTAGCACACATTTCTTGTTTAGGTAAAATCTGCAATTTGTGAGTATTTCTTTTACATTTCGAGATAAAATGTGAGGTTCCCGTACACTCTTTTTAAACAGATACTTTTTATCTTGATTTGTGGAATACAAAATTATCTTTTTGTCAAGTCCCTAAATATATTTCTGACGTCAACATCTGTATCTGAGACGTCTCAAATTGAACTCCAGGCATCGAATATTTATTATTGATGTTAAAAATTGATTCTTTGATCTCTTAAAAACATTGAATTACGGGTAAAAATATGTATCTATTTTATCTTGTAATCAAATTTTTGACGTCAGCAATTCTTTTATTGACGTCAAATATCTAATATATAGTAAATTAAAACTAAAACAATAACAAAATTAAAATATTATTTCGTAAATTATAAATAAATTGTTTTCAGACGTCAGTAAATAATGTTTCGATGTCAAAAATAAATTATTGACGTCAATACATGATTTTTAACGTCAATAAATGAATGGAAATGCTGCCACCTAGTGGGATGCTTGAGTAGTATAAACTAGAACCACATTGCAAATAATGACTGATAGGGGAGTTACCCACCAAGAGAAAACGCACGTAGAGCAAGGTGCAGAATTAATGTCACATAGTAGCCGCGTTTAGGTAACACACTTTACAGGCCGGCAAGATCAACGACATACATACGACAAAGCTGTATTTGATGTTAAAAAATTTACAAAATACGGTTGTTGAACTGACCAGTTGTTTAGAAGGGCGGGCAATATTGCAGGTAAAGAAGGTGGTGAGCGGCCATCCCTTCAAAACCTAGAAATTGTCGAGGACAGCGATTAATCAATGAACCTACAAAGTCTTTACCTAAGTTATCACAGGAAGTTGGGTTATCGTATGGTACTTGACAGAAAATACTAAACCATTTGTAACCATACAAAATGCAAGTTCATCAGGAATTACTGCCAGCGGATTACAATCGAAGACTTGTATTGTTAATGGTTTAGAGCGGTCGTAGTTCAATGGTAAGCGTGCAAGCTATCAATGCAGCGGAGTGCACTTCCTGTGGTTCGGAGTCAACGTTAAACTGTAGGTCTCCTACGTCTGTTTGTCTAAAATATCTATCTTCGCGCATCAAACACATAAAAATAAATCACAAATAATGTAAAATTTATATAAAATAGGTTGCTAGAGCTGATTCATTAATTTATGGTATAAGCTACGACATGCAGTTTATATTCTGTTCGTGATAAGCGCATGCCAATAGCCGCCTATTTTGCGGAATTCGCACGTACACTACGTAGTAATGTGAAAACAGTTGGTTGTGTAATCATAATTTAGTGGTGTTGTACGATGTCCGTGCAAAATAATTTTGGATTGTGAATGCCATGTAAGAAAATGTTTTCACTTGTTTCCACTGTCTGCTATTTTATGATAATTCATTGTGTGATATTGACTGCAAACATTTAAAAACTAAAATTGAAACACATTTTTTATCGGTAAACCACATGAAAAATTTTGTACATTTTAACACACTGGCAATGTGGGTATCAATTTACAATAATTTTATTAGAGAGTGCTTATCGAAAGTCTATTAAAGACTTTAATGAAAATGTTGGTAAAAATAGATCACTTTGACAACGTAAAGGATGGGTTTAAATTTTTTTTTTTTTTCAGGACTTCATTACTCTAGGTCTGTTGTCTAAAGTTTTAAAACAGACCGTGGTGTTCTCCTCCTCCAACCCTCGGTTATGCCTACTTCGGGAACGTTCGGCGCGCCTTGGGTTGGATTCGTTTTGTTATTTCTTGTTGTTTCCTATTTTTTCATGCTTTGAATTTTTACTTAATCTACTACATGCTGCTAGTTCATATAAAAGCTATCTACTATATCTACTACATGCTACTACATTGTTACATTTACGTACATAAAACTTACTTATCTAGGTGTCTTGATTGGGTCTTCCTTCTTCCTTCCATAGCTCTGTTAGTTCTCATCCGTGACTATCTTTCAATAGTCAGGTGAGAACTTTTGGTATCTTTGTTTTCCATGTTGTTGTTTCTTTCTTCTTTCGTTTACTCATTCTCTTCTTCTTCTTCCTCTTTCCTTGATTGCGGATACTCCCTACCGGCTTCAGCAAGCAAGCTTTCTGGTAACCTGGTAGAGAAACGGCAATGGCCCTCGTCTTCCTCTTCTACTTCCTTCCTTCCTTTCCTTCCTTCTTGATTTTGTCGATTATCTGTTGAATTCTGTTTGTGCTATTCTTGATGTCTTCTCCGCCAAGCTGTTTAAAAATATAAACAGCTGGGGATTGTTTACCATCTGGTTGAGGTTGTAACCCTGCAGTTGTTGTCTCTCTTCTTGTAATTCATGCTCAGTTTGTGGACATTGGAACACCACGTGCTCCGGTGTCCCAATCTCCCCGCACTGGCAGAGGTTGTCTTCTTTCAGATTGAATCTTTCCAGGTACGTTGGATAGGGCCCGTGCCCACTCAGGAAGTGGACCAGTCCCCTGCTCGGCGTGAAGTAGTCGTTGTTCATCAGTCTTCGTTCGATATTAGGAATTAGTTCTTGGGTTCTTCTTTCTAGGTTGGTTTACAACCTCTAGTTGTAATTCATTTATCATTCGTTCTACCGCCTCACCTCTCTCGTCGCTCTCTCGTCGGTTATCCTGCTATACCACATTGCGGATTTTGCATTAAGGTCCGCTAGTATAATGACCTTCTTGTCTTCATATTTCCTTACTACTCTTTTAGTTCTTTGTATGTGAGGTTCTACCTCATCTGCGAATTGATAATACTGTGTTGACAGGATCCAATCTCCTGCCTTGCTCTTGATTTCTATACACACGCAGTGTTCGTCACTCATCCTGCCGTTCACGGTGGTCGCGATTCCTGGGTTGAACACGATGACAGCTGTCATCGGGTTGTCCCCCGCCACCACGACCTGGGCCGTTACCGGCATTCCGAGCAATTTCCCCCTGCGTGTGTACGGTTCCTGAATACATACTAAATCAAGCTTCTCCTCTTCTGCGACTTTCCTAATTTCGCTCATCACGGTCGAGCTTCTCATTGCATTTATTTGTGCAATTTTTATGATATTTGCCATTTCTAAGCATATCTCACGTGTATATGGCTTGCTGGCCAGTTTTGCGTAGGATCAAGTGTGACTCGACCGTGAGTCTTTACGAACTGTTCGTATAGTTCCTCTTTGTCCAGTGTTTCCTCCCTCCTTTTGAAAACTTGATCTAGTAGTCTCTGTAGTTTCTCTGCCTCCGTGGGCAGATTGCAGCTCTTGAGTTGGATCCTGTCCACAGCTTCTGGTGTTGGGAATGTGATCGATTTCCCTTTCGGGTGTAATGTCCTTATGAGGTGTTGTGAGACTTCGAAGTTCTCATAAATTTCTGATATGTTTGGTATCGCGTTTTTACCCTTCTCTAGTTGTTTTCCTTTTCTATCTTTTTCTTCTTCTTTTTCATTCTTCTTCTTTTCTCTTTCTTCGTTCTCCCTTTCTTCATTCTTCCCTGTTTTTCTTTGGATGGGTCCGCACCCTTCCTCTCGTTTTTATCGCGGTTTTTATCTTTTCCTTTCTTCCCTTTTATTAGAATCTTCCATAAGCTCTTATTTTTCCTTTCTTTCACTTTCTCTTCCTCATCTTCTCTTTCCTCATTTTTCTTTTGATTTTCTGCTCTCTTTTCTCCCTTTTTCGATGATGTCTCCTCACTTAAGTGAGATCGACATCTCGTGCCCCCAACCCTCTTTTCTGATTTCCCTCCTTATCGCTCTTATTTCCCTCTTCCATTTCCTTTTGTGTTGCTGCCTCTTGGGTCTCTTTTTCCTCTTTTTTCCTGAGATGATATCTCATGGATCTTTCTTTATCCCTCCTTATCCTCGATGGTGGTTTATTCTTCTTCTTCCTCAGTCTAGGTGTACTGTCGCTTTGGTGTTTGTCGCTTGTTATTTTGATTTCTTCTTCTTTTGTGGGCTTATAGTCCATAGTCTATTTTCCCCACTAATCTCTCCATCATCATTTTGTGTGTTTGACACTCTTTAGCGATTTTATTACACTTTTTCATCCTTACCATACATGGTATGCAAATGGCCGCTTCCCCTTTCTTCGGGCACTCGTCCTTTTATGGGTTACCCCACAATGACTGCATATTTGGTTTTCTGCTTTACAATGTTTGGCTACATGGCCTAAGTCCTGGCATTTCTGGCACTCGGGCACTACTATGTAGTCCTTTATTTTGATGGCATAAAAGCCCATGTAAATTCTGTTTGAAATATAAGACTACCTAAAACTTGGGAAAGAACAAAGTTTTTCCAAAAAAATACTTTAAAATGCCTCCCAGTACACCACACCACGAGCCGCCACTGGTAACTTACACTTACAATCTTCGTTTATTTTTGGAGAAATTTATTATTTGGTTGGTTTCATAAAACTAACAATTTAACCCATGAAATTATCTTTAAATTGAGAAAACGTGTTTCATAAAAAGTTTTACGCAATTGTGTAGGATGGGAGATGAAAAGTGGGGAAAAGATGTCCCTCGGTCTTCACCTTATGACTACTAAATACAAAAAATAAATGACCAGGTTGTAATAGTATGTTTTCATTTCGAATCACCAATTTTGTTCACAACATGATGTGTTGCCCCTCCAAAAAAAATATGAGTATGACTCTGCTTTTTTGGTAATATTTGTTTCAATTAAGTCTACCCATTTTTTGGTAAAAATTAACTTATAAACCTGTTATATGCCGTTTTTACCCCGAATATACGTAGTTTACATAGATATTTTGAAAAAAAATCGCGATTTTGGATTCTAAAGGCTAAATTTAAATTACGGCTGGTGAAATTTGTTTAAATGGTCTTATTAACAACTGTGCCAAATGGATTGCTTCTATCATCAAAAGCGGTTTTATTCCACTAATAGAATGAGTTGACCAAAAATTTTAATGATCGCGCGTTATAATCATCATCATATCAAACAAAAATGAGTGAAACACTTCGCCTGGACTTTCCTATACATTTAAATACATTGTTTTATATTTTCCAACACTTTCGATATACTGACTTTTTACCGAACTCTCTAGCTTTAAAATAGCGGCCGCTACGAATTTTTGAACATTTCGACTTTAACGTCCATTTACTCAAAAACCAGTTATCTGATTGGAATCAACTACATCTTGTTTGGTAGCCCTTCAAGGGTACTATACCATGAAATATAATTAATTTTGAAAATATAAAAACGATCGCAATGACATCACTCCAAAATTTTGGAATTTTTCAAAAAACTATTTCTCAAAAACTGCCCACACGTTTTTGTTTAAACTTTTTAAGCTGATAGAGCTGGGAATCTTCTACAATTTGTTTTTTTGCGCATTGCTATAATTTCACTGTGACGCCCTCTGTGAATTTTTGAAAATTGAAAATTGGTACCCTTTTATTTATTTAACGGGGGTCAATAAAATATTTCTGTTAATGTGAAAGACCTCACCATTAATAGCAAAATCCGAATATCATAATATTTTTTTGATACTTTAATATTTAGGGGGGCTACTGTTCCCCCTCCCTGCAAAATTTTCGCTACAAAATTAATAAATTGATTTCTTCTTTTGTTTGCTCTAAGAGAATGTTTTTACAAAAAATCAAAAAATCGAATTTTTTGCCCCTTAATAATCTTTTTGTCCTTGAAACTTGAGTTTCCAATTTTAATATGGCGGCCACGGTAAAAAATAACTTTTTTTTAAATGGAAACGTGGCATTTTGGCTTTAAAATCAGAAAGGTTTTGATATTCTAAATACAAATTAATAAGAGTAATTTCTTGCTAAAAATAATACTTCTCGAGTTATTAATATATTTTCAAATATCAATTTCCGCGCTTCCGTTGATTCAGTCCGAATATTTTACCCAACCTTATGCTTGCAGCGCAGCGGTCGGTCTTTCTTCAACCACTTCAGGATGTTACAACTTATAAGAACTATTTACTTTAAGTCGTGTCTAGACAGGTGTAAATCGAAAGTGTTGGAAAATATAAAACAATGTTATTTTATAAGTATAGGAAAGTCCAGGCAAAGTGTTTCGCTCATTTTTTACATACTCATCAATCTATTTTTATACTAGAAGTTGAGAAAAAAAATAAATCCGAGTGAGTACTCAAGTGACCATCGGCCATTTTATGTGACAACGCCCACGAGCATGCCTGAAGCCTGCTCTGTAACTTTCCTTTTTTAATCACTTTCGAGTGGCGAAATAATGCATCATGCTTCATGTTTTCTTGTTGGAACGACCAGACTGATTAAATACTGGACGAGACTGGATGGTTGCGGTGCAAGAACACGTAAATATTGATATGCGTTTGACATACGTACAAGTGCTATATAACATCAACAGCAGTATGTTTGTGGATTTTTATTTAAATAATACACATTGGTTTAGTTGAAAGGTATTTCCATCAAAACATTTCCAAAAATGATCAATTTTGTTATGTTTGACCTACTATAAGCTGCAACATTTTTGAAATAAAATACATTTTTAACCGACTTCAAAAAAAGGAGGAGGTTCTCAATTCGTCTGTATATATGTTTTTTTTTTTTTTTTTTTTATGTATGTTCGGGCATAACTTTTTTGTTTATGAACCGATTTTAATGATTTTTTTGTGTTGGGTTCAGTATAGTTCCAAGGTGGTCCCATTATAATTTCATTGGTATTGGAGCTTGAACTTCGAAGATACTCCTCAAAATCTATTTTGTTAACCGACTTTTTAGTGTTTCCGTATTTCATCTTCCGTTTCAACTAGCCGTCATTTCCTCATTCGAGAAGCATCCTTACTAGGTCTACCCATCACTTAAAATTGTAAAATAAATAACTTTAAAAAAAAAAGAAAACCGACTTCAAATAAAAACACAAAAGTGACATAAGTTAACTAAAAAGCAAAAAATAAATGTTTTTTATACAACAGTTTAATACTTATTTGTTGTTCCGTTTAATGTAATTAAGAAATTGTTGTTTATTATATAATTATTAATTGTTTTATAATTTTGAAGTCGGTGCCAAGTAAAACATAAAAATTATATACCTTGCTGCAATAACAAATTAGATTCGAATTTTTATGTTTTACTTGGCACCGACTTAAAAATTATAAATCAATTAATAATTATATAATAAACAACAATTTCTTAATTACATTAAACGGAACAACAAATAAGTATTAAACTGTTGTATAAAAAACATTTATTTTTTGCTTTTTATTAGGTAACTTGTGTCACTTTTGTGTTTTTATTTGAAGTCGGTTTTCTTTTTTTTTTTAAAGTTAATTATTAAAAACATATTTAATATTTTGGTTGAGTATAATCTATAGTCATTTACCACAGTTTGATTAAGAGATTACCATCTGCAAATAAATATTGATATATTTAAACATTTGTAACTTAAATCGCAGTATAATTTAAATAAACAAATGTTAAGAAATTGATCTTCTGCGTGTAACAATTTAAAACTGAAACAAACGAGATTCCTCTGTTTAAGCAATAAATCTTGCAATTACGTTGTTTAGACAAAACTATGTAATTTTTGTGATAAACTATCCGGAATGAGGGTATGAATGTTTGCTGGAGGTCGCGTGTTTAATAACATGATATATTATACAGAGATTGCATCAACTGGCAATACCAAAATAAGTAAATTTATCTTATAAGTGAATGATTATTTAGTAACAAATATCAACATTGTATCGTCGAGTCGTCATAGTATTGAAATATTTATGTGTTGCAATTAGTAGTCCGATTATAATATCTTATATATGCATTTATAGGCAGCAATTTAACAAACACTATTGCATTTTGTATTAATAAGAATAATGTTTGTATTAGTTCGTTCATACGAAAAAAATAAAGTTTATAATTCTGATATTAGCAAGATGAGTTGAAAAGGTAAACCCATCCTGATCCAAAATTCTATTTAAATTAATGCAAAATCAACCAATTCGTCAATGTGCTCCAAAACCAAAAGGGTTCGTTGTCGCCGTTAAAGAGATGTTGAACCACATTTGCAATGCAAAAACTTTTATTAATTTTAATATACAATGATTACATTACATATAACGGCTTTAAACGAAACCTGGTTCAACCCTTTTTCCCTTTTATTTATTAATTCAAGAAATTTTGAGTGATTACTATACATATAATTTCCTATTACGAGTATTTTTGTCAATTTCAATTTTTTTACATATCAGGTTTCACCCGAAATAGTTACAAATTAATTTTTTTCAATAGAACACACTCCATATTTTTACATTTTTGGAATTAAAATAAAATTCAAAGTGTTATTAGCAATGAAATTTTAACTTGGGGAATATTCGCGGAGATATTCCCCATAATAAGAAATGTTGCTTATACCGTGACGTTTTGGTGAAATAAATATGTATTTTATTGCGAAACATGTATAGAAAAATAATTTGGTTAGATTTAAAAATAGTATTTGAAAAACATTGTTTTAAATACATTTTATGATAGTTCATCGTCACCGTACCTTTGGTTTTTTACTTTCCTACACTTTCAGTATAGGGAAGTATTGATTTCATGCAAAATTTCAAAGTTGAGATTTCAACGGAAATAGCTCCATGGACCCCAAAAAAGTAATTTTTAAAAAATGTCTGTCTGTGATATCTCCGGAACGGCCGGACCGATTTTGATGTGCTTTGGAATGAGGGGGTATATCAAAAATTCACCGACAAAATAAGCTTTTAAAAAAAACCGAAACCGGAAGCGGAAGTTAGACATGTTTTTTGGTAGCATTTTTTTCAGAAACTGAATTTAGGAAATTTTAATAGTGGAGATTAAAGAAGGCCTTAGGACAAATCAAACGATTTTTTACCGAACTCTTTAGCTTTAAAATGGCGGCCGCTACGAATTTTTGAACATTTCGACTTTAACGCCCATTTACTCAAAAACCAGTTATCTGATTGGAATCAACTACATCTTGTTCGGTAGCCCTTCAAGGGTACTATACCATAAAATATAATTAATTTTGAAAATAGAAAAACCATCGCAATGACATCAATCCAAAGTTTTAAAATTTTTCAAAAAAATATTTCTCAAAAACTGCCCACACGTTTTTGTTGAAACATTTTAAGCTGATAGAGCTGGGAATCTTCTACAATTTGTTTTTTTGCGCATTGCTATAATTTCACTGTGACGCCCTCTATGAATTTTTGAAAATTGAAAATTGGTACCCTTTTATTTATTTAACGGGGGGCAATAAAATATTTCTGTTAATGTGAAATAGCTCATCAGTGATAGCAAAATCCGAATATAATAATATTTTTTCGATAATTTCATATTTAGGAGGGCTACTGTTCCCCCTCCCCCCCCCCCCCCCCCCCCAAAATTTTCGCTAAAAAATTACAAAATAGATTTCTTCTTTTGTTTGCTCTAGGAGAATCTTTTTACAAAAAATCAAAAAATCGAATTTTTTGCCCCTTAATAATCTTTTTGTCCTTGGAAGAATTTCACATACTTTCTACAGCAGTTGTATTCTTGTACTAGTCGTTTAATGTTCAGTGTAGGCTAACTTTTTTATTTTAATAGATAGACTCGCAAACCCAAGAGCAAAGTTGTAGGGCAAATTCTTCTCGATTGTATTTAAGAAAAAAACTTGAGTTTCCAATTTTAATATGGCGGCCACGGTAAAAAATAACGTTTCTTTAAATGGAAACGTGGCACTTTGGCTTTAAAATCAGAAAGGTTTTGAAATTCTTGCTAAAAATAATACTTCTCGAGTTATTAATATATTTTCAAATATCAATTTCCGCCCTTCCGTTGATTCGGTCCGAATATTTTACCCGACCTTATGCTTGGAGCGCAGCGGTCGGTCTTACTTCAACCGCTTCAAGATGTTACAATATAAGAACTATTTACTTTAACTAGCCGTGTCTAGACAGGTGTATATCGAAAGTGTTGGAAAATATAAAACAATGTATTTAAATGTATAGGAAAGTCCAGGCGAAGTGTTTCGCTCATTTTTGATTCTTCGTGCGATACGAATGTATTGGTTTCGGTTTCAGTTACAAAATAAGAGGAAGAAGCTGATGATGCCAAAATAATAATTTCGGTCTTTTTACTCGAAATCGGTAAAGCCGAAATATCCACGTGCTGGCTTGAATTTTTGGACGTTTTTATTTTCGTCATCATCTTGCATGCTTTTCCAGTTGTGGGCTACTATAGGCGTCGCGTCGCCAGCGTTGATTTGTGAAAACTGTCAGTTTAATGCAGGCAACGATTGCAGTACTTTCTGTTGTAAACGGTGTGGTTTTTTTTGGAAAATGAAAAAAAAGTTGAATTGTTTACTTCGAGTGGACTTTCGCATACTAGATATTAAAAACTTAAACTTTTGTTACAGCTTAATCAGATCGTGACGTTAGCAAAAATGATGTTAGATTTTACTACTTATACCTGCTCACATCCTAACTTGTCGAAACCCAACGAGTGGAGCCCTTCAACGACCGCGCACTGATTCATACACAAGATATTTATCAAAATTTTTATAATACTTACAAATAATTGAAAAATACGATTAGGTCCCTCTTAAAATGCAATGAGTTGCAGAAAAATGCCCAAATATGGCAACTAATTGGTAGAGGGCAGCAGCAGCTACCAATATTGCGGCGACGGCGGAGATGAGGACATTGGTACGGCTCGTCAGCAGATTTCTTCAAGTGGAGCTATATTAACAGCAAGGTTGAAGTACTGCGGTGCAGAAAGCAAGGGAAAACTACTGCACTATTTCCCAAGAATAGCCACTATGGAGCACCAAACTAATATTAAGGCCCCGAGTCCCCGGCGTCCCTTAAATGTGACTGGGGTGTGAAGAATCCCGGGCTGAAGAAAATAAATATAGAGAGAATTGTCACATGGAACATACGAACCATGTACGAAGATAATAAACTAGCAACGGTAATTAAGGAAATGCAGCGTATCAAGATACGAAGATCGCTCGAAATGTACGTGGCCTAACACAGAGATGGCGCTAATTCGGCGGAATTTGCATTACCATTTTTCAGAACCATCCTTTCTTGAGATTAAATATGGCAGTATAGAGCGATCTGTTTATTAGTTTGTGTTTGACAGTGAGCTAAAGTGACCGTCTCGAGTGATTTCCTAAATAATGGAAAAAACTGAGTTGCGAGCAATGATAAAGCACTTTCATTTGAAAGGCTCAACACCAGCCAAAATCAAAGCAGAGTTGGATTCGACATTTTTGAAGTCCGCTCCTTCGTTTTCAATGGTTAAAAACTGGGTTGCCAAGTTTAAGCGTGGTCGTGTGAGCACAAAGGACGAACCCCGCACTGGACGCCTAAAAACTGCTACTAGAAAAATTGGAAATGAAAAAATACTCCGCGCGTTGGGTGCCGCGTTTGCTCACACCGGAGCAAAAACTGAATCGTTGTTTCTCGCGACCTTTTGTATTATGCCAATTTGTTGCAGCAATTGAGCGACAAAATCAAAGAGAAACAGCCTCCTTTGGAGAAAAAGAAAGTGCTTTTCTATCAAGATAACGCACCTGTACAGTGTACATACCTCTGCAATCGCCATGGCCAAAATTCATGAATCGGGATTCGAATTAGTGCTTCATTCGCTCTATTTGGCTTTCAGTGGGGATAGTTATAGAAGATGCAGACACAGTAGCAACTGAGGGTTTAGAAATACTGAAAGCTGAAGTAGAACATGCCTTAAAGCAAAGTAAAGAAGGAAAAGCGGCAGGACCCGATGAGGTTCCAATTGAACTTATAAAGCTGTTAGACGAAGAAAACATACATCATGTAACGGATATTTTTAACAAAATTCATCGATCTGAAGTCATACCACGGCCATGGCTCAAATCGACTTTCATTCCCCTACCTAAGAAAAACAACGCAACTGCATGCGGTGATCATAGACTAAAAAGCTTGATGAGTCATACAACAGTTTTAAGAACAGTAGAATAAAAAGAAATTTCTTGATTTTCATAAATTTAATCTCAAATTGACTTTTAAATAAAAAGTTGTTCTAACGTTGATATTGGTTTGTGTATTTTTTTGAATCTTATTTATTAATAACATTTCTTACCAAGCTTAATAACGACCCTGAGAAATTTTATAAAAGAGTCTCATATAAAATATAATTAGTAATTGCGTAAATTGCAGGCATTTAAAGGATTGTTTTTCTAGTAAGTACATAGCCTCATATCATAGCAATACATTCCGCCAGGAAATTGTTCCATGCTAATAATAAGCAGAGATCCTTTTTTGAGTAAGCAGGCTTTGTTTATCTAATTGTAATTATTACCGGAATGCCAACGCATTTGGTTTTATACCGACAACATAATTTAAAGTCGGTCCAAACACTAACCTTTACTTCCAATCCCGTAATGTTTAGACTAGAAATCTACGGTTAATAAGCTTTAAAAACATAACAAACGGTTAATTCGTAGCTTTTAGACTATAAAAATTGATCTTTGTTAGCTGTATGTAAGTGCTACTATCATATATACATTCCGCCAGGAAATTGTTGCGTGAAAATAAGAAGCAGAGACCCTTTTTTGAGTAAGCAGGCTTTGTTTATCTAATTGTAATTATTACCGGAATGCCAACGCATTTGGTTTTATAACGACAACCTAATTTAAAGTCGGTCCAAACACTAACCTTTACTTCCAACCCCGTAATGTTTAGACTAGAAATCTACGGTTAATAAGCTTTAAAAACATAACAAACGGTTAATTCGTAGCTTTTAGACTATAAAAATTGATCTTTGTTAGCTGTATGTAAGTGCTACCATCATATATACATTCCGCCAGGAAAGTGTTGCGTGAAAATAAGAAGCAGAGACCCTTTTTTGAGTAAGCAGGCTTTGTTTACCTAATTGTAATTATTACCGGAATGCCAACGCATTTGGTTTTATAACGACAACATAATTTAAAGTCGGTCCAAACACTAACCTTTACTTCCAACCCCGTAATGTTTAGACTAGAAATCTACGGTTAATAAGCTTTAAAAACATAACAAACAGTTAATTCGTAGCTTTTACACTATAAAAATTGATCTTTGTAAGCTGTATGTAAGTGCTACCATCATATATACATTCCGCCAGGAAATTGTTGCATGAAAATAAGAAGCAGAGATCCTTTTTTGAGTAAGCAGGCTTTTTTTGTCTAATTGTAATTATTATCGGAATGCCAACGCATTTGGTTTTATAACGACAACATAATTTAAAGTCGGTCCAAACAGTAACCTTTACTTCCAATCCCGTAATGTTTAGACTAGAAATCTACGGTTAATAAGCTTTAAAAACATAACAAACGGTTAATTCGTAGCTTTTAGACTATAAAAATTGATCTTTGTTAGCTGTATGTAAGTGCTACTATCATATATACATTCCGCCAGGAAATTGTTGCGTGAAAATAAGAAGCAGAGACCCTTTTTTGAGTAAGCAGGCTTTGTTTATCTAATTGTAATTATTACCG